>OY288287.1:39625978-40989922 GCA_958450335.1 Hibiscus tridactylites
TGATTTTATTCAACTGTAACTTTGATCATAAGCTTAAAGATGAATCTCTCATTTTTCAAGAAATTAGTCTACTTGGGAAACACCACAACAAACTATTATTCTCCTTTTGTAATTGATTAGTGTACTTGAGGGAACACTGCAACAAGTATTCAAACCAAATCGATTTTGTATCTTTATTTTTCCAGGGACTATCATGCGCATTAGTGTACTTGTGATGTATATTTTAATGAATACAAAACATGAGCATTACCCTTTACTATTTGCGTCATGGATATAGATAAAACATTCAATATCGAATTAAGTCGTCAGTTTAATCAATATCAAAATTTCATAAGATTTAGAAATAAAATTACTTGGATTAAAAGAGAATTACTAGTTTAGTACAAGCCTCATAAAATTACAGTGAAATCACTTCACTCTTGAAATCAAAAATAAAAGCCTTAGTCACACATGGTGGAGGAAAACAATAAGAGATGGTGAAGAAGAAGTGTTGTTCAAAATGAGATAGTTTCTAAAGGGTCTAATGAGCTCTTTATATAGAGAGCAAAACTTTAATCCTAAAAAAATATTCTTCTTTAATTGAGTTCTAGTATAATAAAGAAAGATAATATAAAGGAAAAATTAAATAAAAAAATTTAATTAATAATAAAGAATGATTCTTGGTCTAAATCTTCAAAAATAATAGAAATAATCATAGAAATACGCTTCATCAAAGATTTTCTTCTAAAATTTCAGATTTCTCATGTCAGACATCAGTTTCGTATCAGTCACAAGGTGTGGTCTCGCTTTATCAAAGATAACCTTCTGCTCGTTTTTATTTTCTTCCAAAAGACTTGATTTTCACATGAGAAGCTAAAACATGCTATTTGAGTTGAATTTCGCCTTTGCAACCATATTTCACCTCCTAAATCAAAACAAACATAATTTTCACAATTAAGCTCAAAATATAATTAGAGTATTGAGGATTTAATCACGACAAAAAGTATAAAATTTAACCTATTTGGTTAAAATTTTGAAGTCGGTGACGAAAAGTGTACACATACTAAACATAAGTGACCATTTTTGTTGTTTATCCTATTTTTACCCTTTCTATATCAACTTCCCGTGAACGTTTAACGAGAAAATCGTTCAAGTGACTAAAAGTTTACACAACAAAAACATAAGTAATTGTAAAGTTGATTAAAATGAACACTACTAAACCTAAGTTATATCAGTAGTTTACCCTTTGAACAATTAGTTTATGGAATTTGAATTATGAAAACACCCAAAGTTTAATTATGAACACAAATTCCTACTCATCACAGTTTAACTTCAGACTATATTATATATTTATTTCCCTTTTAATAATTAATTAAAAAATAATCTCAAATTTAATTATTTTGAAAAAAAAAATTTAGTCTATGTAAGGTGAACTCGCGTCCTTTATCTAATAAATTTTTCGGTAAATTTAATTCGTTTTTAACGAAACGCAAGTTTCGTGTTGAATAGGGTTGGTAAGAAAAAATAAATTTTTTACTGTATTTTTTCACATAAAACCCGCTTTTAGTTAAACACGAGTTTAAAACTTATTTTTGGTAGGACACAAATTTGAGCTACGTGAACTAAAAAAATATTTTTCTAAATAATAAGTTTAGGTTAATTTTTTTAATTAATTATTGAACAGAGAATATTTATATAAAATTGCATCCACTTCACACGCCCTAAGGCGGTACGCTATGAATTCGAGGTTCGTGATTTGCATCGATCAAATCCCAAATATATTTTAGATAATAACTAAGGGAAAACAAGAAAAGGGCGTATGTTTCTCTTTCGTGTCATTGTTTTCCACGAGGAAACAAGAAAGAAAGGCTTAACTTCGCTCCACTCCATACTTCACAAGGATTTTGCCTTCTCTTTGGCTTCTTCTTCTTCATTTCGTTGGTTTTATGCCTTTCTTTGGATATTTTCAGTAGCTGAGAATACAAGGGGAAACAAGATGGATATTTCCAATGAACCCTCCTCTTTTTCTTCGGCTTTGTGAATTTATATGTACTTTAATCTCCTCTTGGGTTGTTCCAGCTTTTGCGAAAACATCAATGGCCGAGTACATCTGTTTGTTTCACAAGGTACCCTCTAAACTTCAGTTCAATTTTCTTTCCGGTGTTTTGTTTTTCTTTGGTGAGTTCGTACTTGGTTTCTTTGCAATGCTTAATAAAAGACTCAAATTCTTGTCGAATGGCCCTGGATTATGTGGATTGATGCTAAAGCTCAATTTCTTGGACAAATCATTTGAGTTTTCTTTACTTCCTATCCGAACATTTTCTTTTATTAAGTTCATATTTCTGTTTTTGCAAACAAAATATTTAATGGACTTGAAGGATAATTTTTAGGTTAGCTCTTTGCATGTTTGGATCTGGGTTTTCTCTTCACCTTTTCATAATCATTCTTGTATGCTTAAATTTGGAGTTCCATGTATAACTATTATCTACCTGTTTAAAATTAAAACCAGCATTGTATTATTTTTCAGTTTTAGGACTCTGTTAAAACTACTAATTGGGTTTTAGCTTTTTCTGTTTTTGCCCTTATTCTTTTCCAGGCCCCTTTACCTTTTAGCTTTGCTAGTCTCATCGGTTTGAAATTATTTTCTACTGAAATTTTTTGCGTGCAAGTCAAAATTTTAACCTCCTCTTTTTATCTCCGTAAAATTTATGATAATTTGGGTTAAATATGTGCTGTTTTTCCATGCAGGACACTCTAATTATAAAGTCTCGGAAGAAGTCTCCATTGTTGTCAAGGACAGTAGTTTTATTGTTTGCTGTAGTTTGTGGTTTTTATATCTGTACAGTCTGTTTAAAGCAGATAAGTACTACTACCAAGTTCAAATTTCAAAACATCCAAGTCATAGAGAATCCAACTCCTGATAGTAACATTATTGAACAAGTAGACGCTCAAATTCCTACCTTGCACTACCCTAAACCTGAAACTTTTAGCAGGTAAACAAGAATACTTTTTTTGTGGGTTTTTTTTTTTATGTTCAATTATCTTAAATTTTGCTATTCATACTTTTCTAGGGGCGAATGCACACAAAATCCAGTACGGTTCTTTGCCATATTGTCGATGCAGAGGTCCGGAAGTGGATGGTTTGAGACTTTACTGAATAGTCATATCAATATAAGCTCAAATGGGGAGATATTCTCTCCGATAGATAGGAGGAAAAACATTTCTACTATTATTCAGACTTTAGACAGAGTTTACAATTTAGATTGGTTCAACAGTGCTTCCAAGAATGAATGCTCTGCTGCTGTTGGTTTCAAGTGGATGTTGAATCAGGTATACAGATGTATAGTCAATTCTGCCAATACATTTGTGTTCTACTTCTATGTGGTTGATGCCTTTTATCGTTTTTTAAAAAAAATGTTTGATGAGTTCACTTCTAGAAAAGAAAAAGAATTGGCGAGGCTTTGTTCAGGGATCTCTAATTGTCCTTGAATCAAGTTATGATGGAATTTCTACTTTAATATTTGGCAAAGTTGCTATGTTCAAATTTCCGGTTTAATATTTTGGTCAGGACCTCAAATTGTCCTTGGATCAGCTGAGAAAACTGTACCCTTTTTTTAACAAGCGAGAAGACTACGTAGTTTTTGATATCTGTTTTTTGCGTCCCCAAATTTGTAATACGGATTAATCATTAAAGCAGCCATACGGAAGACACTGAAGATGGTCATTATCCTTTATGATGGATGGAAATTATTTGAATCCCTGGAGCTGTTTTGTGGTCTATGGCTAACTGATAGATCCATTCATGCAGGGATTGATCGAGCACCATAAACAGATTGTAGAATACTTCAATCAACAGGGAGTTTCTGCTGTATTTCTCTTCCGAAGAAATTTGCTTCGAAGAATGGTTTCTCTGCTTGCGAATTCATATGATCGCTATGCCAAGCTATTAAATGGAACCCACAAGTCTCATGTTCATTCAGAGGAAGAGGTATTTGTCCCTATCCCGCCACAGAGTCGCGCCCTTTGACCTTTTCATTGTTAGAGAATCTTGAACTTATTGCTAGTCACTTAATGTAGGCAGCTGCTCTTTCAAGATACATGCCGATAGTAAACTGTACATCGTTAATAAGTGATCTGAAAGATGTAGAGATGGATGTCGTCAAGGCTATAAAATACTTCAATAGCACCCGGCACATGGTTTTGTACTATGAGGATCTCATCACAAACAATACGGTAAGGATATAAAGCGTTCTCATGAAATATTTACCGTATTTCTGAACTTCAACAGCTTTTAACCAAATGTTTATAACATAATTTTTCTAGTCCTTTATGTGTTCAGCATGTTTCTCTAATTTCTCCCTCTGCTTTATGTCTTTCTTTCTTTTCCATGCTTGTCACAGAAACTACAAGATGTTCAAGAGTTTCTAGGCCTTCCGCAGATGGAATTGAGTAGTCGACAGGTTAAAATACACAAAGGCCTGTTATCTGATTTTGTGAAGAATTGGGATGATGTGGTAAAGACATTGAATGGGACACAGTACGAGAGTTTCCTCGAAGCTGACTACTAACCAAATTAAAGAAGGTTATGGATACCGAAATTGAAATTTTTGGATGAAGGTGACCACCATGCCGGCAACACTTGGTGATCTATACTAGTGTGAACCATGTACCGTTCCTTTTTTTGAATTTTATTCATAAATGTCAGCTAATGGAAAATTGGGTGAATCAATCGTTCATCCTAAAATGGTGGTTTCATCACTTTATTTCCATCAATCTTTTGCCTTTTTGGTTCTCCCTTGCGTTGCTACACACACCAAGATCTTTGGTGACCATATCGTTTATTGACGTCAATCAAAACGTTAAAAGTAGTGGGTGAATATGAGAAAACAATTGAAGTAATGACTCCAACAAAGCAGAGGTGGAAAAGCATATATAGGAATAAAAAGAAAGTCATGAAGGAAGAGGATTAGATCGAGACTAGTGAAACATATGGAAACATTTTTTTTAAGATTAATGTTAGAAGATTTGAAAGAAAAAGGAGAAAAATACGAACACCTAAAAATTCTTTAGCTCATTTTTTTAACTACTAATATCTAATTTATTAGTTGACTAATTTAAATTGAGTATTGTAGAGATCCATTATAGAAGCACTCTTCCAAACCAATTATTCCATTCACCACGCCAAGATTCAAACTCGTGTCCTTTTAAAGGATTTAGCGTCTTATCACACTAAACCAACATATTGTTGGTAATTATTTTTATTCCATTAAGTAAAAATTAACTTTACAATAAATTAGAATTTAGTTTAAAAAACGATAAAATTCTCTCGTCAAGTTGACCTAATGACGGCTCCGACTATTCCGGAGTGTGAAAGACCTACCGATGGTAACGAGAGTGTAAGGGGTTTTACCGTAACGGGAGGCCAGCCGCCGGGAGGGGGAATGCCGCCGGGAAGGGGACTTCCGCCGGTGGTGGCTGGGTCTTCTTCTGATCGTCAGGAAGCGAAAGCGGGGCATGAGGACTTGAATATGGACCAGTCGATACCTATGGAGGTGGTTGTTTCGGATAGCATGGAGGTTGGTGGTGCTGGGGACAAGGCACTGCCGAATACGGTGTTGCCGGACGAGACGGGGGATGCAGGAAAACGACCGGCTGATGATGGGAATAGGGGCAAGTGGTCCTATGCAGACATGGTTGGACGTGCGCGCGACAATGGTGGTAGGCACAAAGCTGGGGTGGCTACCGATAACATTCATGTTTTGGATTCGGATTTCTCGATCGATCGTAGTGGATCGTTCCCGAAGATTAGATTTTCTGAGCGCGTTCATGCGTCTATTGATGAGAGTATGAAGCAAGCCGTGATTGTACGACTCCTTGGGCGTACGATTGGCTATAAAACTCTTTTGTCTAGAATCCCTAGTCTGTGGGCGCCAAAAGGCGATTATCAAGTTGTTGACCTGGATAACAACTATTTTCTGGTGAATTTTGAATCAAATGAGGACTATGCGAGGATTCTTTCAGCCGGACCTTGGACGATATATGGAAGCTATTTAACAGTGCAGCCATGGTCTCGTTCTTTCTCGACATCGCAGAAGCATCCGTCGCAAGTGATGGTGTGGATACGCCTTCCGGGATTGCCATACCGGTATTACACGAGGGCATTGTTCAAGTTAATTGGGAGTATTATAGGTACGGTCATTCGTATTGATTATAACACTACGGCGGGAGAGCGAGGTAAGTTTGCTAGACTTGCGGTGCTTGTGGATTTAAATAAACTATTGTTACCTTGTATTGGCATTGATGGTTTTACGCAGAAACTTGAATATGAGGGCTTACACCACATTTGTTTTAAGTGTGGGATATACGGTCATTTGTCGGAGGGGTGTGGCAAGAATGTAGAAATGGGATCGGATACAAGAGAATTGGGAGTGGAACAATCGAGAGATAAAGTGCCAGCTCCGGAAGTTAGTACGGACAATATTTATGGTCCATGGATGGTGGTTGACGCTAGGAAACGGGCGGCCTAGGAGGGTGGATGGACATTCTCAAGGGGCTGGAGGACAGAATATTGGGGGGTCTCGGTTTTCTATTTTGGAAACGGAAGGCAATGTGCATGAGAGGGAAGGTGCTGCTGCTCAGCAGGGAGTAGCCAAGGTGCAGTCCGGGGAAGTGAGCAGGGTCCGTCGGGAGAAGGAGAGGGTGACACCAACCCAGCGTCCGCACGGTAAGGAGGGGCTGAAAGCTGCTGCGGAGGTTGTTGGGGATTCTGCGCGGAGTAGCGGTCTGCAAGTTGTCGTGCAGGCTGCTGCACAGCGAACTCCATTAGCCGACGTTTCAAACGTAGAAAATAGGGTGCATGAGGGTACGAAGGTAGTTTCTTTGGCTCCGAACAAGGAGGCACATGTTCAAGCTTATACGCCAGGAATTGTTTCCGGAAACCATAGTGCTGTTGTGATTGCGGATGGTGAGGCTTCTAAGGGTGCTGTGGGAGGGGAGCGTAAAGATGTGAGTCGAGGGAAAAGTCTATTGCCAGTAAGGGTTGCGCTCAAGAAATCTTCGAAGCCATCAAAACGCAGCAATGGGACACGTGGTCCGGCGAAACCTGTTTTAGCCGAGTGGGTTCAGTCATTATCAGGGGAATTGCAAAGTATGCATGACAGGGTAGTGGCGAGCGGTACGGGGATGGATGGGGGTGACGGAGTGCTCCAGGGTAGAGTATCGGAGTTGCCTTCATCTTCAAATATGGGATCTGGTGCATCTGTGCAGGTGAATGCGGTGGTTGGAAGCGGGAGTGACAAGGAAAACTCCAACCCGTTATGTTAAGGTCTACCCTCTCTCTGATTTGTTGTTTTAATGATTAAGTTACTATTTTGGAATTGCCAGGGTGCGGCGAGCCCAGAATTTCGCCGTCATTTTCGATCTTTTGTTCGAAAGCATGATCCGAAGGTGGTTTGTCTTGTTGAACCAAGGGTTAGCGGTACTCAGGCCGATAGAGTTGTGCGAAGTTTGGGTTTTGCTAATTCGTATCGGGTGGAATGCCATGGATTTAGTGGCGGTGTATGGGTCTTGTGGCGCGACGATGTGAATGTTGATATTCTTGTTGTTTCGAATCAGTTTGTTCATGGGAGATTCTTTGATGATGTCGTTAAGCAGTGGGTGTTTTTTACGGCAGTATATGCTTCACCTACAGTATCTAAGAGAAGGTTGGTGTGGGATCAGTTACTCCAGCTCCATCAGGGAGGAAATCAGGCTTGGGTGTTAGGAGGGGATTTTAACTGTATCCTGCGGGATGAAGAATGCTTTGGTAGCAAATCAGGGGTTTCCGGTGTTAGCTCTCTTTTCCAGGATTTCGTTTATCAGGCAGGTTTGTTTGAGGTTGAGTACAGGGGGGATGATTTTACCTGGAGACGTGGGAGACTTTATAAGACTTGACAGATGCTTAGTAAATGGAGCGTGGCAGAATATGTTCCCGCAGTCTTTTGTTCTTCATCTGGATCGTTTGGGGTCAGACCATTGCCCACTCTTGTTATCTAGGGATTCATATATTAGAGCGGATGATGACAGACCTTTCCGCTTCCTCGCCGCATGGCTTGATCATCCTGGTTTTATGGATTTGCTACGGGAGTGTTGGAAACCGTTAGAGTCAGTTGAGGTGAATATTGCGAGACTGACAGATATGGTTTCGAAGTGGAACGTGGAGGTTTTTGGGCATATTTGTAAGCGCAAGAAGGAATTAATAGCACGTCTGCGAGGCATTGATAAGGCTCTCCAGAGCAGGTATTCTGATTCGTTAATAGTGTTGGAGAAAAGCCTACGTGAGGAGTTAGAAGTTGTGTTGGAGCAAGAGGAGAGTTTCTGGTTCCAGAAGTCGAGATGTCAGTGGTTCATGCAGAGGGACAGAAATACGAAGTACTTCCACGCGTCGACGATTAATCGGAGGAAACGAAATTTGATCACGCGGTTGCGTGATGGTAGTGGACGATGGATTGATTCGCAAGAGGCCCTTCGCAAGCATGCGGTTGAGTTCTATGATAAGCTTTTTACTAGCGATATCAAAGATGCTCCTCAGTATTCGATTCGAGGTAAATTTCCTGTGATTTCTAGTCCTATTGCGCTTTTATTAGATAGCCCGGTTACTATGGATGAGGTCCGTAAGGCGGTGTTTCAGATGGATGCTTATAAGGCCCCTGGAAGGATGGGTATCATGCTTTATTTTATCAGAAAAACTGGGATATTTTTGGGGCTAGTGTTTGTCGTTTGATACAGGATATTTTCGAGGGGGCGCCGTTTCTAGATAGTTTTAATGAGACATTGCTGGTGCTAATTCCAAAAGTTAAATCGCCCGTAGATATGACACAGTTTCGGCCTATCAGTCTTTGTCAGGTTTTATACAAAATTTTGACGAAAGTGATTGTGAACAGAATTAAGCCTTTTATTCCGGAATGGGTTAAGGATAATCAGACGAGCTTTGTGCCTGGTCGTCTTATATCTGATAACATAATTATTGCACAGGAGGTAGTTCATTCTATGCGCCGGAAGACTGGGGCGAAGGGTTGGATGGCGGTGAAAATTGATCTGGAGAAGGCATATGATCGCCTTGAATGGGACTTTATTGCTGATACTATTAGTGACATTGGGCTACCAAGGAAGATTGGCAATATGATTATGCGGTGTGTGTCATCTGTGTCGACGAGGATCTTATGGAACGGGGCGCAGACAGAACAGTTCAGACCGACTAGGGGTATACGGCAAGGGGATCCGCTATCACCGTATCTTTTTGTTCTTTGTATGGAGAGGTTGGGTCAGCTTATCGAACACAAGATTGCTCAGAATGTTTGGAAGGGCTTTCAGGTTTCGCGGCAATGTCCAGTTATATCCCATCTTATGTTTGCGGACGACATGGTCTTATTTGCGGAGGCGTCGTTGGATCAGATTGAGGTGATCAATTCGGTTCTTAACACTTTCTGCAATGTCTCTGGTATGAAGGTTAGTGTGGCCAAGACAAATGTGTTCTTCTCTAGGAATGTTCCGCATGAGCTCCGTAGTGATATTTGCTCGGTGTGTGGTTTCAAGGAAGTTCAGAATCTGGGAAGGTATTTGGGCGTGCCTATGTTGCATCAGCGTGTTACTAATGAGACGTATGATTTTTTGGTTCAAAAGGTAAGAGATAGGCTGGAGGGGTGGAAGGCGAGATACTTATCTTTTGCAGGGTGTATTGTCTTAGCAAAATCCGTGTTATCAGCGATTCCTTCCTATTGCATGCAAACGACGAAGATCCCGAAAGGAGTTTGTGACAAAATTGAGCGTATTATCCGGGGATTTCTTTGGGGGAGTTCTGCGTCTAAACGAGGGGTTCATCTGGTCAGTTGGAATGAGGTGGCGTTACCTATTGATCAGGGGGGCCTTGGGTTCAGATTTCTAGATAGGAAGAACGATGCGTTTCTTATGAAAGTGGCTTTTAGTTTAGTGGAGAGGACGGATCAGTTGTAGGTAAGATTCCTCCGCGCTAAGTATAAATGCTTTGAACGTGTCCCGGTTTCTTTGATTAGGAGTAATTGTTCAGTATTGTGGAGGGGAATTAGTGCGGTTTGGGAAGATGTTCGGGAAGGGATTGTTTGGAATGTTGGGGATGGTGCGACGGTGGATTTTTGGAGAGATAGGTGGCTTGCGGATGTTGGCCCTCTCATCGATATTTGCCCAGAGGATGTGAGAGTGGTGTCTTCCTCTCGGGTCAGCGACATGGTGGACGAGAAAGGAGAATGGCTATGGGAGGCGTTTGTCGATATTGTACCTCGTTTTGCTTTGGATCATATTGCGGCTGTAAAGCCACCGTCTGCAGCGAGTGGTTCTGATCGGCCAGGATGGAAGTGGAGTATGACGCGTACTTTCACGGTGCGTTCCGCGTATGAAGCGCGAGCACAGCAACAGGTAGCGGTGGATGTGGATCTGTGGAAGATAATTCATGCGTACAAGGGATTGCCGCGAATTAAGGCATTCCTTTGGCTTGCTGGTAAGGGGCGTATTTTGTCGAATGCAGAACGCAACTGACGGGGGTTAGCGGAGTCAACAGAATGTATGTTGTGCGGGGCAGTAATGGAGGATGTTGATCACATCTTACGACGCTGCACTATGGCTGTCTCCACGTGGAATATGCTAATCAAACCGCACCGGTTAGCTGAGTTCTATGCAATGCCTCTGCAAGCATGGCTGAGTGCAAACTTGCGGTCTGGTGCTTTCGCCAAGGAGGAGCGCGATTGGGCGTTGATGTTTGGGGGGCTCCTTTGGACATTATCGCGTATCCGTAACGAGCGCATTTTTGGGAGCTGGGATCCGTTTGGAGCGAGTGTGTTGGAGCGGTGTTTGTGGCTGGTGGAGGGCATGCTTCGTGTATCGCCAATTGCAGCACAAGGATCGCTTGCTGCTGGAGGTTCATTCGCGGATGGGGGTCGTCAGCAGGGGTGCTTGAGGCACTGGCGGACACCGGGTAGAGGTGTGGCGAAAGTTAATGTAGATGGGGCACGGAGTGCTAGAGATGGAACCGCGTCATGTGGGGGTGTTATCCGAGATTGGCAAGGGAATTGGATTACGGGATTTGCTCGTTTTATTGGTAATTGTTCGGTGTTTGAGGCGGAACTTTGGGCGGTGTTCGAGGGCCTTAAGTGTGCGATGGGGGTTGACGAGAGGAAAGTAATAGTAGAAACCGATAACGCGGATGTGTTTTACGCTTTGTCGGGATCATCTCCAAGGACGTTATCTTCTTCGTTACTTGTTTCGATCCAGGACCTTGTTACTCTACATGGTGAAGTTGAGTTTATGCATGTTTGCCGTGATGCTAATCGAGTGGCGGATGCGTTGGCAAAATTGGCGGTACGGGATTCCTTTGATTTACATGTGTTTACTTCCTTGCCTACTGAGGTGTTGGAGTTATTAAGGGAGGATTGCTCCTAGCGTTGTTTTTTACCGGTTCGATTTATTTTGAAGTTGTATGGATTTTACATAGGTACTCTTTTCCCTCATTAGGTTAGGAGGGTTTTTAACGAGGCGTATGTTAATCCTTTTCTCTCCATTTATCAAAAAAAAAATTAACTTTACAATCATTTTTTATATAAATAAATTATTGTTAATAAAATTAAAAATACCCATTATTTACTCACGCTTTTTTAGAATTATATAATATATAGGCAAAAAATAAATCAATTATTATATCTTATTGTACTTAATTAAATATCATTTTATTTATTTGTATTACGGATAAATCATAGTATGATTTTATTAAACAAAAAATTATATAATAAAATATTATCATAAGCTTCATTAAAAACTCTCTAAAGTTAAAAAAAATACATCATTACCATATAAAGTGAAACCTCAATCATACGAAAGCAAAACCATCTCAACCCAAAAAAATTACCCACAAATACTAATCACTCGAACTAGCATTTACCGCATCTTATAACTCAACCCCTGCAAGTGATCGCTTAGCCAAGGATGGCAGCATCTTGTAACTCAACCCTACATATAAAATCACCAAAGAACCATCCCCACTTTCGCATCTTCACCAGACCAATGCAACCAGCAGAGTATACTCGTGCAAGGTGTCAAGGCCGTCTCTTCTTGTAGTGCGATCCTGTTTTGATACGCCTATCGTGGATTAAGCAGATGCGGACCGAGTGATGATTTTAGCAATCCCTAAGGAGTTATCAAGTCCAGGATGCGAGTCGGGATACTTTTGGAAGGCGATGAAGGCCCTGTTCAGAAAGTGTCCCCGTTTGGGACGATCCAACGTCTACTACAGGCATTCCTAGTAAGTTTCTTTAGCTCTTTAGGGGGAAGTAGTCTGGTGTTGGGTCTCCACCATCCCCCTCGCCATGTGCTAGCAGCCGAGCAGCCATGGTGTAAGTGACCTTCTCCTAGGCTCGAGTGGGGCCTAGGTGTGCGGGCATTGGGGCCAAGCGGATGGCACAATATCTCCCTCGGGTGCTGCCCTAGGGACGGTTTGGGGCTAGAGGGCCCCATATCGCGCCCTGTTCGAAACCCAAGGGTTGGCTACTAGCATTCGCTAGGCCCTGTGTGATACGATATTAGATAGGCGTGTTGCCTGATGGATCATGAGACGACGCTTCCGAGTAAAGTCCTTGGATATGGACACGAGTAAAGCTGACATGTATGGGATGTGTTTCCTTTCAAGTAGAATAAGGCTGACTTTTCTAGGATTTGTTCCCTTTCGAGTGTCGCACGACATGCCTGTCCTGGCTGGAGGCATGGCCGTGACAGGTGGTATCAGAGCAAGGCTGGTAAAGCCGGGTCGGGAAGTTCGAGGCGAACATGGTGCAACATAATGACTCCGCACCAAGCGCTTCCGGTGAGGAAGTAGGTTGGGCGGGATGACTCCAGACCAATTGCTCTGTGGAGGAGTAGGCAGGATGGGATGACTATGGACCAAGCGCTTTGTGGAGGAGTAGGCAGGACGAGATGACTCTACAACAAGCGCTCCGTGGAGGAGTAGGCAGGGTAGGCTGATTACTTGTGATGACCCCGAACCAAGCGTTCCGTGGAGGAGTAGGCCGGACGGGATGACTCCGGACCAAGCGCTTCGTTGAGGAGTAGGCAAGATGGGATGACTCTACACTAAGCGCTACGTGGAAGAGTAGGCAGGGTAGGATGATTACATGTGCTGAGTCCGCACCAAACGCTTCCGGGGAGGAAGTAGGTAGGGCGAGGTGACTCTAGACCAAGCGTTCCGTGGAGGAGTAGGTAAGACGGGATGACTCCGGACCAAGCGCTTCGTGGAGGAGTAGGCAGGACATGATGACTCTACACCAAGCACTCCGTGGAGGAGTAGGCAGGGTAGGATGATTACTTGTGTTAACTCCGCACCAAGGGCTCCGGTGATTGGAGTAGGCAGGGCGGGATGACTCTACACCAAGCGCTCCAGGGAGGAGTAGGCAGGGTAGGAAAACATTGAGACTCTACACCAAGCGCTCCAGGGAGGAGTAGGCAGGGTAAGATAATTGCGACATGGAAAAAGGCTCGTAAAGCTGGATGACGTAAAGCTGGATAGCATAAAGCCAAAGGCCAGAGTTAAGCTCGTAAAGCTAGATGACGTAAAGCTGGATAGCATCAAAGGGAATTGGCCAATGGCGAAAGCGCAGCCAAGTAAGAGTTAGAGCCTCACGAGTAGATGCTGATGCCTGTGGAGAAAAGGCGGGGTGTTCCTTGCGATGTTCCAATATCATATGAGGGGTGCATACAGAGACACACTAAGGGTTGGTGGTGGACAAGGCAACGTGTACCAACCAAGTATCACACTAGACTTGTGTGAATATTTTTATCACTGATGTATTCGCTTGTATATCTTGTAGTACACGAAATACAAAGAAATGCAAAGAGAAAAGGTACATTTATGTACAGTGGTGGCAATTAGAGGCCCCTTTACATCATTAAGCGACATGAGCTTGTAGATGCGCGTTGGCAAGTGGCGAAGGTGAACTTAATGAGAAACAGAGCTTCACAAACATATGGTATTGCCTTGTGAGAAGGCTACGTGTAACCCCCTTAGCCCGGCCTAGACGCTTGACCCGAACTACGAAGATTACACGGGGAAAACCAAAGTCAACCTTGATTAACATGGTCATATCAGGAGCAGCTTGCCCCTAAACACCCTCGGGTCCAGCAACCCCAGCACCAACTCCAGCAGCACCAGCCCCAACTCCACCACCACCAGATGGTCCACCAGGGGGAGGAGAAGGTAAATTATCAGCATTCTCTACGTTCTCATTCTCAGTCGTAGATCTAGTATTGATTCTTAGCTCTCTACGTGGCCCTATAATAAAAACAATGCACTGACAAAAACGCAACAAACACAATTAGGCATAATAAGGTAAGAATTCCAAGTACTCAAGCTCATTTTTGAAACCATTTCTTCTAATTAGTAATGATATGGCAATGGGATCCCCAACTACACTCCAAACATAGCATAGCATCACAAGTTCATCCCAAATGAATCATACATCACTATTCATCCATCATACCTTCACCGAAAAGTCACAATCATGCATAATCACATACAACAACCATATACCAAGCCCCAATTATTCGATAACCTGGCTTTGATACCATCAAATGTAACCCCCTTAGCCTGGCCTAGACACTTGACCCAAACTACGAAGATTACACGGGGAAAACTAAAGTCAACCTGAAAGTCAACCTTGATTAACGACCCTTTTTATTTTAATCTTGTCTAGATGCACATTAAGCATGTGTGAATACTCACGAATCATGGGAGAGAAAGGCACAGCGATCAGAAGACATTTAGGGACTCAATTGCATAAATTACGTGTTTAGGGACCAAAATGTAATTTTTGGAAATTAGAAGGACTTTGCAGATTTTAGGTTTATCAATATGTAATTAATAATGTTACATGTTGCTCTGTCAAATTTCAACTTAAAAAGGCATTCCAAGCTCAAGAATTTGCATCCACAACATTTAGGACTAAAATGTAAATACTGAAAACTTAAAACAATTCAAAACAACATCTAACGGTCAACTGTATCGGAACGCCCACCCTTCGTACCAAAACGCCCGTATCGAAATGGTGTTGATTGTTTCGGTACTCGGGTATGTTCCGAGACCAATATCGAAACAAACTTCACCAGTAGCCAAGGTGTTTCGAAACAACTTCAACCGTTCCAAAACACTATGGCCATTACATGCCCCCGTTTCGGAACAGGTGAGGGTGTTTCGATTCACTTTGCCCAGTGACAACAGAAATTGTTGGTTTTTGTCCTTTCAAACCATTCAACATACTTCAATGAGCAACAAATCGTACCAGCAACTCATTTTGATACTAAGGAACATATTTAAGGTTTTAAAGCTAGAGCATGGCATCAATCGCAAAAACACACAATCTAAAAGCATGCTCCCTAGTCTCAAAACCAAAATAGGAATCCAAACCTCAAACCCAACATTTAGGACCATTTACAACCCACAAATGCCATCACAAACATGCCAAAAACTTAGGGAGTTCTAACGCGTCTCCCAAATACAACTCTTGGTTTCCCATTGCCATATATCAAAACTTGAGTGTATAAAAACATAACCATACATGAGCTTTGCACTTCCTTAGATGTTCTTAACCTTCTTGCTGCCCGAAAACACCTCAATTATCTACATTATTGGTAAAAGAGAGCGTAAGCACAATTACTTAGTGAGGCGTGCTCTAAAGAAAACCAACACAATAATGCATTATCCAAATCACTTTCTCAAAAGCCTTTTTCTACAACATGTTCATTCTATCTCATGCTTGAAAACCATTCAAAGCAACTTCTCATTGAAAACACATGTACCTCAATTCTATCTCATGCATTTAAACCAATGAAAATCTCATGGCAAAGCCATACTCATGCTTGTAAAACCAAAGCATTTCATATACATATCTCATATGCATTTCTCATAGCATAAATCATCTCATCAAAGGTACATGTGAATCAAAAGCATTTTCATATTTTATATTGGCATTTCACATCTTATTATTACTCGGATATGCGGACAACATTCTCTAACCACTAGACGCTTCCGGTGGAATCTCACGTCACCGTACTCACTTGTCTAGTAACATAACTTTCGGTGGAATCTCACATCACCGTACTCACATGGCGGAATCTCTCATCGCCACAAAGCTTGGGTATTTCACCAAGTCCTACCCGATGGAATGCCCATCATCGGTTCTCTCCCTTTGGATTAAACCAAAGAGCACGTACGGATTTTTAGTTTATACTGCACTCTCATCCTATTGATCGATCAATTATATCCGGTAAGTATCTCAACATCTATGCCAATATATTATGTCAAAACATCATCTCACCTACTGTTTTTCATGCAAAATTTCCCAAATCATTCTCATCTCATTTCAAAACCATAACATTTGCCATGCTCTAAAACAAAAGCTCAAATCTCAACTATGCAACATGTTATTTCATGAAATCATTTCAAGCATCATCTCATGCTACAAATCATGCATAAAAACAGTAGGAATTTATCTATCTCAAACCATGAGCATGTAAAAGCATTTTAGGGGCAACCACCACATTTAAGAGAGCAATCTAGCTAATACTTACTTCCAGACTTAGGAAGGTGTTTCAAACCTTTCCTAAATCCCCAAACCTAGTTTCTTGTCCCTCAAAGAATTTTAAACCACTCACACTCACCGATTACGTTTCGCTTGCTCGCGGAAACGCTATCTAGGTTCCTGGATCAACACCAAAAGCGTCCGAAGATGTCTCCCATGTTTATAACACATAAGAGCAGAGGATTAATGTATCATCATGCATTGAAATCATCAACCGCACTCCTAAACACGCTTCTCTACTCACAAACCACATTTCGGTTACTAAACACCACTGAAATCATCTCCAAACTCTTCCAAAACAAAGCCCAGCCAAGATCTACCACTTCTAATCATTTCTAAACATCAATCAACATCAAAAATCACCAAAAACTCGTCCCTATACCTCCAGCTATAACAGAACACCAAAACCATCATTCTAGCATACAAAACTTAGGAATCCAAGCCTATTCGGGATTTGTTTGATAAAACCTCATTTAACATCCAAAATACATTAGAAAACAACCTCAAAACAAAGCCTAACCAACAACCACCAAAATCACCAAAATCTCTTCAAAAACCTTGAGTTTTAATACAATTTCTTGTTTCTAACATTAAAGCAACTAAAAAATCATTAACAACGGATTGATAACTTGGGAATTTCAGTAAAGAAATGATCATTAGAGGAGAAGAACGAATCTATATATTGATGCTATTAATGGGGAAGGTAATTTAGATTGAGTATTGTAAAGATCCATTATAGGGGCGGCTCTTCCAAACCAATTATTGATGCTATATATTGATGCTATTAATGGGGAAGGTAATACGTTTTAGTGCTGCTTGTGCAGGAAGTAATGGAGTAGAAGGAAGCAGTGGATCGCCAGGAGCATTAGAGGAGCATCGCTCGTGATGGACTTGATGTCATAGCATCGCTATAAAGTTGGAGACAAATATTTGACCCTTGACGACCAGATAACGTGTGGACCCCTCTCCTTTATGGACTCGTTGGATGACGCAGAAAGCAAGATCCTTATTAAAGGATCATATGTGCTTTAGGGTTTCCCAACCCTAGATTTGCCACCTCTATATAAAGACAACTTGGGCAACAATTTACACAAGCTTGATTTGAAGAAACAACCCCTTGTCTTCATTGTAAGAGAACCACCATCGTTGAAGGGCAAGAGAAGTCTCCAAATGATGAAAGCTATCGAGAGAGGCTTGAGGACCGCGGAGCGCTGCAACATCAGTTTGAGGGCTTGAAGAAGAATTCTGAGGACGCTTAGATTTTCTTTCTCTCTTGCTTTATAAACTGCATGACATGTACTTTTATTATGGATGTTATTTTCTCGAAAATGAGCTAAATACTATTTGTTGGGTTTATTGTTTTGAGATACTATGTTTGAATTATTGTTTAATGCTATAGCATTCGTTCTTATCTAGTTTGTTCATTGTACTTAATATCGAGAGAGGCCTTTGATTATTGATTTGTGACTTAATATCGAGAGAGTTAAGTTAGACCATGTGAACAACGGAGCTTAAGTTGGTAACTTGAGTTCTAATCCAACTTAGACATAAGTTTTGGATTTCAACAACTAATAAGGGGAACTTGAAGAGATAATACATTGTTAGGGTTTACAGATACATGTATTTCCATAGCATATTGTTATCAACTTCTAGATATCGAGAGAGTTTAGGAGTTTATTATAAAACCCTGTCGAGTAGATAAGAGTTGACTTATCGCTATAGAATTTGAATGATAATTAGCATTGTTCTTAGGCAATAAATCAAACATCCATCCTCATTAGAATCTTTGCTACAAAATCTTTTTTCTTTCTTTGATCATTGCTTCAATTTACTTTTCTTGTCATCGCATCTAGTTTACAATTCTATTCACCACACATTATGATTCCACTAACTCTTAAGTGCGATTGCTTTTAGTTTATCACTCCAATCCCTATGGGTTCGACGCTCTACTTATCACTTTATTACTTGAGCAACATGTACACTTGCTCTAATTCGCACATCTATTACAAACGCGTCAAGTTTTTGGCGATATTTCTGGGGATTGGTAATTGCTGATTTTAACTTAGTAATTGTATTTAATCTTTAGTTTAATTCTAACTTTTTTTTGTTTTTTTCTTTTCTTTTCAGGTCTTTTATTAGTGCATGACCAGAACAACACATCAGGAGGAACCTCCTATCCCATATGAACCAAAGATTGAAAGATATTTCTGCGCTAGACAACGAGAGCAAAAAGAATGGGGGATTCAGCTCTAAATAACAACCTCAACAATGAACCACCATTTGAACCATCATGAGTGTTGGCAGGGAGTGCATGGTTTTCACATTAATCATGTTAAGTCGACTTTCAATAAATAATGTCTAAGCATTGTTTGCCGAGAATATTCAATGGTGGCATTGCATCGTTCGATGGTCAATATCCGAAATCATTTATGTTAAAAAAACCTTATATATCTATAGTGAATGTTTTATCAAAAACCCATTTAATTAAGTCCAATCATTACTCATGAGGGTTAGATTTCACTCTCGAAGTAAGTTCATCTACTTGAACATCTTCTTTCGAAGCATCGAACCTCAGTATTTAGCATTCGTTCGTTGCCACCCAAGTCAGTTATGATATTGAGTTGCAATAGGCTGACTATGCCAGCCGTCGCTTGGCATAGTATTTCAAAAAGGGAGTGTCAGCTATCGCTTGTCAGTACGCTTAAAAATGGAAATCATGTCAGATATAACAAAACATTGCTGAGGCAGTTAAGATTTATTAAAAGCTACGCATAAAACATAATGATCAACCTAAACACCCCCACCAACTATGAAATTAGTTCATGGTGGGTTAACAACCAAAAAACATCATTTTTTAGCATACATCATCATTTGAAAATAAAATAAAAATAATTCGACTAAGGATGGGCTAGAATAGGGTTTTTGGATGCAACTCTCAACAGCCAGATCTTGGTTGAAGGTTGAACTCCTTGGACTCCGATCACTCTCTGGCTTCTGGTCTCTCTCTTCCGTTCTGGATTGATCAAGTATAAATAGGACTCAAGGGATAGCCTTGGTTTATCTTGGATTTGAATTTTAACGCGCAAGGGATAAGGAAAAGGATCATCTCATCCAACATTTGAATCTCAAGGCTGATTGGATTAGGGTTGGCATCACTGTGCCAACGCTCCTTTGGCATCACAGCTTGGCATGGTTCTGCTAATTGCACTTAGCACTGCTTGCTATTTTTGGGGGGATTGATCCAATCCCTATTTTTTCGCAGCCTAATCTGGTCCTATTTTTTCGGAGTCAACAACTTCTTGGCCTGGCATCAAATGCTCTTCTCTGCCAACCGGTGCTTGGCATTTAAAGGTCCTTCTGTGCCAACAGCTACTCGGCATCATCGCCTTCCTTCCTTGGTTTGCTTTTCCCTACCAGAAACTGTGCCTCTTGTTATGCCATACTACAAAAAGGTGTCAAAAACAACCTTTCAAACTGGCTTAATGCAAAATCATAACTTTTAATGCAAATACATGGTTCCTAAGGCAAAATGCAACTAAATGTACTTAAAAGACAAGTAAAAACATGTGAAATTGGTATATAAATCAGTACTTTTGAAGCGTCAACACTTCCCCACACTTAGCTCGTTGCTTGTCCTCAAGTAATGCAAAGGAAAATAGAAAAACTAAAAATGTGAAAATAATACCTCGGTAAAGTTTTGGTCGGCACGCCAACAGATGCAAGCAAGAAGAATTTGGCATAGATCTATCCTTAGTAATCTTATTGTAATAATGCCATGCAGATAGTAAACTTAAGAGCAGTAATATAACTCTAGTCCAAGGTCATGAAAAAAGTGCATGAAGTGCAAACAATATGCATCAAATAACTACTAACTCCCTTAACCAATTTTACAATTCAAACTTAGAATTTATTTTCATTTTTCTTTCTTGCCTAGGGTCTTTAGCATTAATTTAAGCTTCATGACACTGTTTAGCGTGAGTGATAAGAGGGAGCACACTATGAATCCCTACCTTAATCCAGACATCACTAGGCTCTCTTTTCAACTTATACCCTATAGTTTTTGACTTGAGAACTAAGAGGGAGCATACCACGAAGCCCCAAGTAACTTATTATCTCTACGGAGAGGATAGTTCAAAAAAATTTAGTGCCATGGCAGAACATTGCTACCTTATTTATTTCTTTTTTTAATCACCCTTGCATAAACATTTTTTTCTCTCTCTCTTTTTTTTAAATTCCGAGCATGGTTTCAAAAGGTTTAAGCTTGCTAGGGAACTAGATACATATCGTGTGTTAAGTGAAGGTTCAATTCCCTAAACTAGAGATCAATTAGCAAGCAATCTTGGCATAACTATTCTGGTGGCATAGGCATCAAAAGATTTAAATTTCCTCATCGGACAGGCACCTAGGTCAAACTAAACTTGCCTAAAAAATGTTAACATGCTTCCAAAAATTAGCCGAGACAAAATTTTCTTTTTCTTTTTTAGTGGTTCGGTATGCAAACTATCCTAAACTACATGGCATTGCATGAAAAATAGAATTTAAATGTGAATGCATGGCATGACATGGCATAACTATGAGGAAAGGCACACCCCAAACCCAAAATGTGCATTGTCCTCAATGCATGAAACAACACATATATACAAGAAAACAGAAAATAGAAAATGCATGAACATATAAAAATGCATGAAAAATGAATGATGATGCAAAAAGTTTGGAAGAAGATGACTCGCCTTTGGAGACTTCTTCTTGGTCGGCACGAGCTTCCTTGGCCATCTTGGCACGGGTCTTCCTCTGAGTAAGGCTCCCACGTTCAGGAGTCATTCTCTTATTTCCACCCCAACCGGGCTTAGAAGCGGCCGTCAAGATAGGAGTTTCTTTGATAATCTTTATAGGCTCGGAGGAAGTTTATGTGGCAGTGGGTTTCTTTTCACTTTTAGTGGCAGATTCATGCAGAGAGGCGAACTTAGTAGATTCATCGTGAGCAGGGGAAATTGATTTTATGGCATTGGAGGGCACTGGACTGGCGACTAGACTAGTTGGCATGTCACTCTCATTGGCATAGAGCCGGTCTATATGCAAAATTCTTCTAACCCGATAATCGGGATGTTATAGTCGTTGTACTAGCGTGGAAAGTTAGAATAGCTCCTAATATGAAATTATAAGATAATTTATTTTAATAAGGGCCTAAATTGATCGGTAATGAGTTATAGTTCAATAGAATTTTTATACTACAGTTTGGTCCTCCAACTTTAAAATAATTACTAAATGGTCCATAAAATTGTAACAATTTCAAAGAGGTCCTCACGCATAAAAAAGAGTAGAATAAGATTAAACATAGTCAATAGATAATAAAATGAATTCTAAAGAGGTCTTGCTTGAATGCTTAATTGTTTGCTTAGTTTGGTTTCGATTGATAGTTAAAAGTTCTAATGTTTGTGTGTAATGTCTCCGAACTGGTTTATGACTCAGTTGGGTAGGGGTGTAACAACCTTGACTTCTTTCGTTATATTCTTCTCGACTATCACATCTTGGCTTTAAGAGCTTATACTAGTCGCACTTTGAATATGTCTTCTTTACCTCAAATCATCAATTACTTGATCACTAGTCGTAAGGTCTAAATCTTTTGACTCACGTAATCAAACTTTAGAACCAAAGAGTGAATGATCTTTTTAATCACATGAATATCTTCGTTTCTTCACATCTTTTCATTTGATTGAATAATAATCCAAAATTGACTAGAATTCCTTCATCAAACTCATATAGAATGATTCGAGTCACACCTTCTTCACTTTGTAAATTCCTTTGATAGAATTTTGCAAATCTCTCACACTACCTTTTTGGGGTCGGTATTAGCCACTTTTACAATGTAAACATTGGCATGCGAGGGTAAGGGCTTGTTGATCATTCTTCTTTGACTTCGCCAAAATATCTTTTTCTTGATGTGTCAATCTTGATTCATGTACTGACACCAATTATCGTAGTTACCTTTTGTACTGCGATCGAAGAAATTAAAATGGAAACATTCCATTGTTGGTCACATCTTCTCGCTATTGAACCAAGCACGCGCTACCACTTTGATGGAAGGAGATAATCTATCAATCACTTGTTGCACCAATGCGTTCTTGTATCCTATAAATACATTCATGAAATCTAGATACACATCTAAGTAAATATTCCACAAGTTCAAATCACAACAGATTAAACAAGTTATCCAACTTGCCTTGTCTACTTATATCATGATCCCTCATTCTTTTCACTATTGGGAACAAATATCGTGGGTGGTTCAAATTAGTTCTCAGTTTATTCAATTTGAAATTTAAAAATTTTAGATAATATTTGTTCAAATTAATTCAAGTCATTTCAAATTCAAATCATTTAAGTATGATGTTCAAAATTTTTAGATCAGGCCTGTGAATTTGTATCATTTTAGATTATTCACTTAAATCATCTCACGTCCAAATTGACGGTTTCAAATTATTGGAATTAGTTCCAATATTAATTCCAGTTCAGCCTGCTGGCCATGGGTTTGATTCCTAACCCATGCGAATTTCTTAATCCTTTGTGACTATTATTTTGAGATCCACTAATTGACTTAGTGGCAGTCTCATCTTGTATGAGTTCGAATCGTCTTAAGAATATAATATTTTTTTACATAATAAAAACAAATTCAAGCGTTTGGTTTCTTTTTTCTGCCGTAATATTGTAGCATCCAACACTTGGAAGCTAGGTGACTATGCTACATTCACACGGTACAAGACAGTGAAAGTAGCCAGAATTTATAAATTTCTTTCAAGTCAATGATTCTTTAAGCTAAGGAAACGAATTTGGGTGTCGTAGTTTTAAGATAAAGAGAAAAGTTGCAGATGATTCAGACTTATTTATTTTCTGTAACTTGTTACATAAATCAGAATCGATTCAATGCTTGTGCTTATTGCAGTTGGGCCAAGTGAAGAGAACAGATCAACTTGGCATTAAGTGGTTTGCTGAACTTTCCATGTGCCAAAGTCATGGTAATGCCCAATATGACCGTCCAAGCATTTTTTTTTGGAAGCAAATATTCTAAATTCTGATCAAATGATGAAGAAAAGCAAAAGTATAAGTGATGCTATATTCCTTTTTCAAAAGACCAATGGCAAGAACTTAGTGGTCAGGAATCGGGAAAATGGTGCACATGTGATGTCCCAATAGGCCCATATCAATGATCTCAAATAATTTGCGGAGGCAATTTAAACATCATGTGGATATGGTATCTCCCCCACTGGACCAGCAAGCACAACGGGTCCTACATATTGAGAGAATGGGCTAATTTAATCTTTGGACTAATTATTCAAAAAGAAGAGAATTACAACTTTATATACAAGATGAAGAACTCACTAGAAAGATTAACCAACTAGCTAATTGTTTAACTAATCTGCTAACTAACATATTAACAAACTTCTTAACAACATTATTTACATTCCACACTCCCCCTCAAGTTGGTGGTTGAAAGATGTTCTTCAGCCCCAACTTGCTGATTAGTATAGTGTGTTGCTGTATCCCAAGAGCCTTTATTAAAACATCAGCTAACTGTTCTGAAGATTGGACATATTCCGTTTTGATCAAACCAGCCTGAATCTTCTCTCGGATGAAATGACAGTCTATTTCTATGTGCTTTGTGCGCTCATGGAAGACTGGATTTGCAGCAATTTGGAGAGCTGCCTTGCTGTCACTAAACACAGTAGCTGGTAGTTCAATGCCTGCATCAAGCTCGGCTAATAACCCTTTAAGCCATACAATCTCAGCTGATGCAAATGCCATACTTCTATACTCAGCTTCGGCTGAAGATCGAGCAACTGTACTTTGTTTCTTTGATTTCCAAGAAATCAAAGATTCACCCAATTTAACACAAAAACCTGTCACAGATCGTCTTGAGATTAGGCAAGATGCCCAATCTGAATCACAAAAGGCAATTAACTGACATTTGCTAGTGCTGCTAAGCAAAATGCCTTGGCCAGGTTCTTTCTTCAAGTATCTCACAATTCGCAGAGCAGCTTCCATATGAGATTGCTTAGGATGTTGCATAAACTGACTGAGATGCTGAACGACATAGGTGATGTCTGGCTGTGTGTGTGTCAAGTACAACAGTTGACCAATTAACCTCTGAAACTGAGTTTTGTCTTTAACCAGATCATCTGCAGGAGGATGAGATAAAGATGCATCATACTCTATTGTAGTCAGTTTCAAATTCTGCTCCAAGGGTGTTAATGCTGGTTTAGCTCCCCCTAAACCAGTATTTTCTATCAGCTCTAGAGTATACTTTCTCTGATTTAACAAGATGCCTTGTGCAGATCTCAAAACTTCTAGACCTAAAAAAACTTCAAATTTCCAAGGTCTTTCATCTTAAACTTCTGGTTTAAGAGAGCTTTTAAGTCATTGATTAACAGCAAATCATTTCATGTGATGAGCAAATCATCCACATAGATGAGCATAACAACAATCTTGCTTCCTTGCTTCTTTGTAAACATAGAGTAATCAGATTTACTCTGCACATAATCAACATTTAAGAGAGCTTCAGTAAGCTTCATGTTCCATTGTCGAGAAGCCTGTTTAAGCCCATAAAGTGATTTTTGTAGTCTACATGCAAGATGCTCCCCCTGACTACAAAAACCAGCAGGAAGCTCCATATACACCTCTTCAAACAGATCCCCTTGAAGGAAGGCATTATGCACATCCATTTGAAAAAGAGGCCAAGAATAGACAGCAGTAAGGGCTAATACAACACGAACAGTAACCATTTTAGCTACTGGAGAAAAGGTTTCAACATAGTCAATTCCCTCTTGTTGACTATAACCCTTGGCAACAAGGCGGGCTTTGTAACGCTCAACCGAGCCATCAGCCTTGTATTTAATTCTATACACCCATTTGCAGCCAACAAGTGTTTTCCCTTGAGGTAAAGGAACTACAGTCCAGGTATGATTAGATTCTAAAGCTTGCAATTCTTCTTTCATGGCTTTAACCCAAACTGGATGTTTAATGGCTTGAGAATAAGTCTTTGGCTCAATAAGAGAAGAAATAGAAGCAATAAAGGAAGAAGTATGAGAAGGAAGATGGTTATAGGATATAGTATTAAGAATGGAATGCAAACCTGGAGCAGCAGTGAATTGGTGAGAGCAAACAAAGTCTTGTAACCAATTAGGTGGCCTAGGAACTCTAGAAGAATGCCTAAGAGGAACTAAAGGTTGAGAAGGAACTAAAGGTTGAGAAGGAACTAAAGGTTGAGAAGAAGTTGAAGGTTGTGAAGTAGGTTGGGAAGAAGTTGAAGGTTGTGAAGTAGGTTGGGAAGAAGTAGGTTGGGAAGAAGTTGAAGGTTGTGAAGAGTGGGAAGAAGGGGAAGGTGGTGAAGATGGAGAATGTGGGACACTTGCTGAGTCAGAATCAGAAGAAGTATTTAAAAAATCAGAATCAGAAATAAAAAACAGGTGGAGAAGGAAAAAAAGAAGAAGATGGAGAATCAAAATGAAAAGGGAACACATGTTCATGAAAAAGAACATCACGATTGACAAAAAAAGTTTTAGATTCTAAGTCAAACAACAAATAACCTTTCTGAGTGTTAGAATAACCCATCAGAACCGAAGGAATAGACTTAGAAGAGAATTTATCTTGAATAATTGGGTTTTTTGGCATAAGCCAAACAACCAAAGGTTCGAAGATGCAAAAGAGAAGGATGATGACCATGAAAAAGGAAAAAAGGAGTTTGCCAATTAAGAACAGAGGAAGGCAAACGATTTATTAAGTAACAGGCTGTGAGTATGCACTCACCCAAGAATTTGATAGGAACTTTGGAGGTAAACTTGAGAGCACGAGCAACCTCAAGTAAATGACGATGTTTACGCTCAGCAACACCATTTTGCTGAGGCGTATAGACACAACTACTCTGGTGAACAATACCAGGAGCAGAAAATAAAGAAGCACAGTCTTTATTAAAGAATTCAAATCCATTATCACTTCTGACACATTTAACTGAAACAGAAAACTGAGTCTCAACCAGTTTAAAGAAAGATTTTAAGTGAACTACAACATCAGATTTCAATCTCAGCAAATGTACCCAAGTCATTCTACTAAAGTCATCAATAATAGTTAAGAAGAATCTATGGCCACTATGAGTAGAGACCCTGTAGGGCCCCCACAAATCAATGTGTATTAACTGAAAAATAGAAGTCGATCTAGACTGACTAATAGGAAAAGGAATCCTAGACTGCCTAGCCATAGGACAAATGGGACAAGTTTTAATGTGATCATTATGAAAATGCTTAGAAGGGGAAAAATGCAGTTTATTCAATTTGACAGTGGTAGCATGCCCAAATCGAGCATGCCAAAGAACAGTTTCATTTGTAGAAGAAGTACAAACAGAAGCAAAAGGCAAAACAACAGAAGAACTAAAGAAAGGAAAGAAATAAAGACCTCCTTTGCGTCTACCAATCCCCTGAATCTGCCCACTGGAGAGATCCTGAAGAAAAAAGAAATCAGGAGTAAAAACAACAGAACAATGTAAATCAGATGTGAGTTTAGAAATGGAAAGAAAATTATGCTGAAAGCTAGGAACAAGCAAAACACCATGAAGAATATGAACAGAAGTTAAAGAAAGGGAACCAGTATGAGTAATAGGAATATGAGTACCATCAGGTAAAGAAACAAAACGAGTAGAAGCACAAGGAACAAGATTATGCAAACGTGAAGAATCAAATACTACATGATCTGTAGCACCAGTATCCAAGATCCAAGAATCCTTATCAGAAACAACTGATAAAAAAGCAGAGATACCTGCCGAGGCCAGATTTACCACTGGTTCAGAGGATGGAAAACACTGAAGAAGCTCAACCAACTGATTGTACTGTGCCGGAGTAAACACCGGAGCGGGTGAAGACGACAAAGATGAAGAGACAGGTACTGCAGGCAAAGAATCAGAAGGAAGAGACAAAGAATCATCAGTAACATTATAAGCAACATTAGAGGAACGAGAATCCCGTTGTTTGGTGAATTTAAAGTCAGGAGGAAAGCCATTCAACCGATAGCACTGTTCCCTCTTGTGACCCCGAATCTTACAATGAGAACACGCGCCGTTGAAACGACGATTACCAACAGAGGCACCACTGGAATAAAAGGCAGAAGACTCCAAAACAGGGGAAATAGAAGAAACCAAGGAGCGTTGAGATTCCTCCTGAACCACCATGGCATAAGCTTGATTGACAGTCGGGAGAGGAGACATGAGAAGGATTTGACTACGGACCGAGGCACATGAATCATTCAAGCCCATTAAGAACTGAAACAAGCGATGCTGAAGAGCATGAGCAGCAATATCCTTTGATTCATCGCACTCACAAGACGGAAGGGGAACGAGGACCGCGTATTCATCCCATAGCAGTCGGAGACGAGTATAGTAAACAGAAATGGAGTTGTCACCTTGAACCAGAGAGGCAATCTCCGGATGAAGAAAATAGATGCGCGAGCCATCAATTTTATCAAACCGTTCTTTTAGGTCATCCCAGACCAAGGCGGCGCTGGAAGCAAAAACAATGCCGGTAGATAACTCACGACTGACGGTGTTGAGGATCCAGGAGAGCACAAGAGCATTACAGCGATCCCACTGAGCGCGGAGATCGGCTGCCGTATCAGCACGAGAACATGTACCGTCGATGAAGCCCAATTTGTTCTTCGCAAGAAGAGAAATCCGCATCGAACGACTCCACAGGCTGTAATTGTCGATGCCGGAAAGTTGATGAGAAATGAGCAAAGCTCCGGGCGTGTCAGAAGGATGAAGATAGAGAGGATGATTGAGATCCAACGCATCCATTGAAGGAAAAAAACCAAGAAACAGAAACCCTAGAAAGGGACGAGCGTGAGAGAATTGGGGAAAAATTGGGAAAGACGATGGAATTGGGAAATTGGAGAGAATGAAAAAACCGGCCGAAAATTCTGAGGCCCAAAAAATCGTCTAGCCTGATACCATATTGAGAGAATGGGCTAATTTAATCTTTGGACTAATTATTCAAAAAGAAGAGAATTACAACTTTATATACAAGATGAAGAACTAACTAGAAAGATTAACCAACTAGCTAACTGTTTAACTAATCTGCTAACTAACATATTAACAAACTTCCTAACAACATTATTTACATTCCACACTACACACCGTTAACATTAATTATTGTGTTTTGGAATTATTTTTTTTCTAAACAGTTCCAATATTGAGCATGGATTTTAACCCTGAACAGCAGAGTGGAGATGAGTTTTATATACGTACTTACACATTTGCTACTCTGCCCTGTTTACAATTCAAGGCAAAGCACTTTAACCAGCTAGTTCCAACACTCTTCAGACATATGGACCAATGACCAATATTGATGTCCGACTCCAACACTTGCTTGAAAAGCTTGGAAAATG
The DNA here is from genome assembly GCA_958450335.1 of Hibiscus tridactylites. Lineage (NCBI taxonomy): Eukaryota > Viridiplantae > Streptophyta > Magnoliopsida > Malvales > Malvaceae > Hibiscus > Hibiscus tridactylites. The sequence continues at coordinate 39,655,006 of OY288287.1, forward strand.
ACATGTTACCAAGCAAGCAAAGTTTCCGGATTTAACCAGTAGAATTCATGCAAAGATTCATCCATTTCCATATAGATGATTGAGTGAGTGAGAGAGAGAGAGAAGAAATAAAATAGCTGGGTTATATAAAAGGGAAAGGCAAGACTCTGAATGTAGGAGAATTCACAACCGAAAGGAGTGGCTTCCCATCTGCTATCTCATTTTTCTTTGAACTAAGCTCTCTCCAATCTCCATTGTTCAGGTTATCTGATCCCTTTATAATCTTTTTGGTCCCTAAGATTCGCTAAACATGCGTAGCATGGCAAGCTCTACCTCTGCCAAAGGCATAGCCGCCATTGTAGGCGTCGGACCTAAGCTTGGACGATCCATTGCCCGCAGGTTTGCTCATGAAGGATACACCGTTGCCATCCTGGCTAGGGACTTGGGTACTTGCTCTTTCCTTTTGCCCTTTTATTCGCCATACTTGTTCTGGTGCTATGAATTAGAAGTAGTATTGGATTGTATGCTTTCAGGGCGATTGTCAAGATTTGCAGATGAGATAGCCAGGGAAGAGAAAGCCCAAGTGTTTGCAATCAGAATAGACTGCTCGGATTCTAGAAGTGTTAGGGAAGCATTTGAAGGGGTTCTTTCACTTGGATTTGTTGAAGTTCTGGTGTATAATGCATATCAGTCGGTTTCATGGCACCCCACCAACTTCACTGACATTAAAATCGATTCCTTTGAGAAATCTCTTACCGTGTCCTCCATTGGCGCTTTCCTTTGCGTTCAAAAGGTATTCCCCAATCCATATGTTGTTCAAAAGGTACCCCTTCTAAGTTCCCCAATCCATATGTTGTTTGTTCAAAAGGTACCCCTTCCAAGTTCCCCAATCCATATGTTGTTTGTTCAAAAGGTACCCCTTCCAAGTTCCCCAATCCATATGTTGTTAGGTTAGGTAGATTAATTTCCTTTGAGAAATCTTTAATTACCATTTCCTTTTTTTTAAAGAAATTCTACTTTTGATGTGCTAATGAATGAAAGGTACTTCCGGGGATGGTGGAAAGGGGGAAAGGAACCATTCTCTTTACTGGCTGCTCAGCTTCACTCAGTGGCATTGCTGGTTTCTCTGAACTATGTAAACTCTCAACCCATTGAAACGCCTCCGATAGCAAAACCTAACTTTAAAATGAATGAGAATCAGAATAATTTTAGCAATAGTTTGATTTAATATGTAACAGGCTGTGGAAAGTTTGCCCTGAGAGCATTATCCCAATGCCTGGCAAGAGAATTCCAGCCTCTCGGTATTCATGTTGCCCATATTATCATCGACGGGATCATTGGTTCACCCAGGTATATGGCATATATATGTATGTATTGATCGACATTAGAGTAAAAACATGGGAATTAAGTTGAATGGTGAGCAATAAATGGAAATGCAGGGGGTCATCGACGTCGCAGAGAGGGTTGTTTGGGGAGCAACAGCAACAGCAACAGCAAAGCGGCGGGGTGGGAGGGGACGTCGGGGCGGTGATGATGATGGACCCGGACGCCTTGGCTCAGACCTACTGGCACTTGCATGTTCAACACCGGACCGCTTGGACCCAGGAGATTGACCTCCGTCCCTCCATCACAACATTCTATTAGCCATCTGCTCAACTTGCTCCTTCATATCTTTTGCAACTTCTACCATACATATATATATCTTCAATACTTTTCCATTTTTTTAGCTTTACAAATGTTCTTGCTTTAATCTAGTCATTAAAGATTTAACTAAGATTTGCTATGTAAATGCACTCTACGGTTCTTTTCTCTTTATTTTCATTACATATAGATACATAAGTTTACAATTTCATTGTGTATAGATTAATGCTTTACTTATGAAGGGAAAATATATTAATGCTTTACTTAGTTATTATCAATCTTCTGCATATCATATATTAAAAAAATTGGAACTCCAAGTTTATTAATTGTCAAATTTAATTACGATTGCTTATATATTACTGGAATTAAACTTGAAGAAATATAATAATTTAAGTAATGTTTCCATTTTCTTGAAAAATAAAGAGTAATGATGTTTCACAAACTCCATTAATTATTTGTTTTTTTATTATTAGAATTTTTTGTTCATAAATTATTAGAGATGAAAGGTCTAAAATGACATCTCAAATTTTGCAAACTATAATAACCGATGATTGTACAAATAAACAAATATTTCAATTCTGAAAATAAGAACCCTAGATTTCTATTGTAGGCGTAAGAATTTTTTTCTTCAAATTTCTTTTGCTACAAAAGCGTTTGAAAAATATTTGTCGGCTTATTAGTAATAGTATCATTAATTATGCGGAAGATAGGGCCCATGTGAGAAAGTTTGAGGTGCTTCTAAGGTCAGTTGCATGGATACAACTACGACTTCGTGTTCTAATTTAGGACACACACCCTTTCTTTTCTTTTCTTTCTTTTCCTTAAAAATATCTTTTAACCATAAAAGGTGAAAAAGCGAATGCCCAAGGTTTAAAAAGAATAAGTGAATCAATTTTGACGTTAAGCCTTTAAAAGAGGTCAAACACACTTTCGATGTGATGTATATTTAAAATCGAATATTTAATGAATTAATGAGAAAAACAATGTTTTTCTTTTCTTTTCAATTTTCATTAATTGAGAGATATTTTACTTAGCAAAAAATAAAACTCAATATTCTAAAAGAATACTATATAGTGGCGGTGGAAACTGAAAATTTTCACAAGAGCCTTAGTTTTAGGGTTTAGAAGCTTAGTTTAGAGTGTAGGGTTTATGTGTTTACATGTAGGGGTTTAGAATGTAGGGATATTGGTTATAATTTAGGATTTAGGGATAGAATTTAGGGTTTAGTTTTTAGGCTAATATCGTTAGGATTTAGGTTTTAACATATAAACCTTAAATTATAATTCTAAACTCTAAATTCTAACCACTATCCCAAAATTCTAAACACATACACCAAAGCCATTAAACCATACACCCTAAACTAAGTCCCTATACCCTAAAACTAAATCACTTGTAGAAACTTTCGATTTTCACCGCAGAATAATTAACATTCTATCTATATCTATAATCTACAAAAGATGTTTTGAAAAAAAAAAACTTTTAAAACGACAAAAATAGCCTCTTATGTTTTGTTATTTTATTATTTTTATTAAGTAAAAAGATAATTACATTCTCAATGTATATGTCTTGAATCGAACTCATACAAAATGAAAACAACGTTAAAATCTTCAACCACTAGACCAAATAATGAATTATATATTTTGTTCTATTTTTAAATTGTTATTAGAAAAATAATGTTTAAATGTATTGCTAAAATTTATATAATATTAAAAGTAATATTATTTATAAAAAAATAATAAAATAAAATTATATTAATATTAAAATAAAATTTGTAATTGTATTAAATGAAATTTATTGTTTTACATCGATTATAATTGAATATTCACATACTTTCCTCACCTACACCCACTGGCGGAGTCAGGATGAACAAAACTCGATTCGAAAAAATAATTTTTTAAAATTTTGTGTTATTTGAGTTATTCGAGCCATCTCGAATAACTCTTAAAAATTTTAAGTTCGACTTTGCCCAACTAAGTGTTAACAAAGGCAAGGTTGACACGACTTTGTTTATTAAAAGAAAAGGCAAAGATATTTTTGTAGTTTAAATTTATGTTGATGAAATAATTTTGGTTCTACTAATAAATTTTTTGTCGAGATTTTGCTAAATTAATGCAAGTTGAATTTGAGATGAGCATGATGATAGAGTTCTCATTCTTCTTAAAACTCCAAATCAAATAAAAAAAATGTTGACATCTTTATCGGTCAAGCCAAGTATGTAAAAGAGATTCTCAACAAGTTTGGACTACAGGATGTGAAACCTCAAGCCACACCAATGAGTACTTCTACAAACTTGATAAAAATGAAGGAGATAAATGTGTTGATATGAAGCTTTATAGGTCTATGATTGGTTCTTTACATTGTCTTATCGCAAGTAGACTATATATCATGTTTAGTGTTTGTTTATGTGCTAAATTTCAATCATGTCTTAATGAATCACATTTACATGTCATTAAGAGAATCTTTATATACCTTAGAAATACTCTTATTTTAGAACTTTAAATTTTAGAGACTCATTCTTTAGCTTGCATGCAAACTCGGATGAAAATTACGAAGGTTGCAAAATAGATAGGAAGAACCCCTCATGTACTTTTCAATTATAAGAAATATACTTATTACTTGGTTTTCAAATTAAAAAAATCCTGTGACATTATCAACCACTAAGGCAGAATACGTTTCGGCCAACAGTTTTTGCGAACAAGTGTTATGGATGAAACAATTTTTATGTAAAACTCTTAATTTGACTTAACTTGATTTTGATATAATAAATACTTTAAAGACTATTTTGTAAAGTAAATAAATTTTTTAAGTTCTCAAAAACCTAAAAAGTTGACAAGTAAAAATTTAACCCAAAGTATTTTAAGGTTTAAAAATAATCTCCATGAACTTGTCTAAGTATTTTCAAGTTAAATTTGTAGATTTTGCCTAGACGTTTCGATACGGTTTAGGTCTGTTTCGAAATGTTTTGCTACTAGAATTTTCATATCGAATAGGTCTCGAAACGACTTCAACTTGTTTCGATACAACCTTCATCTGGGCAAGTCATTCTTTGACTTTGTTTCGAAATGGCAGTTAGCCGTTTCGATACGGGGGTTAATTTTTTTTCAAATTGGGCATTTAATGTTTTCGACCGTTGCTTGTCAGAAACCAAAATTTTCAAAGTAATTACTCGTTTCGATACGGCCTAGTTTGGTCTCGAAACGTTTTACTACTGGAATTTTTATGAGCTCAATCGTTTCGATCCCAGTATCGAAACGACCCCTACAGTTTCGAAACGTCTTCGAACGTTTATATACGACATCTTTAATGCACATAACGTCTCTTTCTTTTTTAGTCGTGTTTCGAAACAGGTAGGTACCGTTTCGATACGGGCAGTTTCAGAACTGCATTTATGGTGGGAAGATGAAGTCTCAACGGCTATATTTATGATGTCAACCACCCAAACGGCTAAAAATCAATGAGAAGGTATGAAAGGAAGCATTTTAAGCACCAGCAACAACTATTGATCATCAAAGCAACATCCAAGAAACCAATCCAAACCCTTGTGCTCTAATTTCATATCTTGTACCCCAATTTGTAATCCTTTATTGTAAATCTTTCATTCTCAAATTGAGTGTGTGGTTGAGTGTATTTTGGGCATATTTTTCTATTGAGAGATACATTTTATTGCCTTGTAATTCTTTATTCTTGTGAGGGTCTCAAGATTAATCTTTGGGTAGAAAGATTGATCTTTGTAAAAGGTTTCCTCCTAAGCTTAGAAAAGGGGAAGATTTAATAGTGAAATTGATTAAAAATCCTTAGTGATGACTAAGGTAGTGGATGTAGAGTTTGTTCTAAGCTTGAACCACTATAAATCCTCTTGTCTTGATTTTTCAATATTTCAATTTCGTCCCACAACTCTTAAAATTCCAATTCACCCCCTTTTGGCATTTTCCATTCGATCGATTCACTCAACAATTTGTATCAGAGCTAGACTCTTGGAAGGCTTCACATCCTCAAGAGAAGATCGTAGAAGAGTGTGATCATCTACTTCAACCATTTCATGGCTTCTACTTCCGGCCCCAACCTCTATGAAGCTCAATCTACCACCAAGCCACCTTATTTCAATAGGGATAACTGTCCCTATTGGAAAAATATGATGAAGCTATTCATCAAGTCCAATGACTACATGGTGTGGGATGTTGTAAAAGATGGCCCAACAATCTTATTGAAGAGGACAAATGAAGGAAGGCTTGTGCCAAAGACCAAGTATGAGATGACGGATGAAGAAAGAAGAAAGCTTCAAATCAATGACGAATGAAGGCTTTTCATAAGCTTCCACCAACAAACAAGCCATAGGAAGTACTTGACCCACGGTAAACATTTAAACCTATGGATAACAGTCCAAATATTAGAAACATTAGTCGAAATAGGTCCTTGGTCCAAAGAATATGCTGACTTAATAGAGAACAAGCGATTGTGTGACCCGTACCAACCAAGCCAATCCTGCCCAATTCGAACACTCGGCCCCTTTATTGCTGCTATCCGAAAAAGGATGTCATGTGGCAAAAAATGCTCAAACAAATGCCAAGCCCATTCCCCATCGTGAGCCATCATTTGAGCAACTGGAGTTCTCATAATAGGATGCAACGGGTTAGAAACCACATGATTCACTAACGGACCAACATCCTGCAGCCACACATCAAACTAGAAGTCAACTTCCATTCTCGAACCAACAATCCAAACCAGGTTATTACGAACATCACTCCGAACCACGCTAAGCCCCTTCCAAAGACGCAAGCAGCTAGTGTTTCGAATAAGCAAAGGAATACCTTCAAGGCATTTGTATTTTGCCTTAAGAAAGTGAACCCAGAGGGTATTCATTTTAGTAAGAAAGTGAAATGTTATTTTCATGAGAAAAGCATCATTCAGCATCGTTACCTTCTGAAAGCCCAGGCCCCCGTTCCTTATCGGCTTGCATATGTCATCCAACTTTACAAGATGTACACCACCATTATCAGTTGTAATACCCCAACTAAAATGGAAAATGAGCCTTTCAATTCCCAAGCAAGTACTCTTCGATAGAACAACAATTTGTATGGTATAGATCGGGATTGTCGCTAAGACAGATTTAGCTAGAGTAATCTAACCCGCCAGCGATAAACACTTCGCTTTCCAACCATTAAGCTTACGCTGGATCATTTGTATCAAATATTGGTAAGACGCTGATGTAACCCGACGATTTAGTAACAGAACACCAAGATATCTGCCCAAGTCATCAAACTCAATAAAACCAAAGTCAGTACTGATACTAAGACAAGTTTCAATCGAAACATTTTTCGAAAAATATATTGTCGTTTTTGAGGCAGTAACCTTATGAACAGACGCTTGGCAAAAAGTAGTAAGAACTGACCGACCAACATCCATATGCGTCAAAGATGCTTCAATAAAGAAAATCATATCATCGACGAAAAGAAGATGGGACACCTCAAGACCATGCGAGACAGTACGAAACGATATCCAAGAACCAGAACATGTGACACCATGGATAAATTGCGACAAACGTTCCATGCACAATACAAACAAATATGGAGACAACAGACCCCCTTGACGAATCTCGTGAGTCGGTGTAAAAGACTCTATAACAGAACCATTTCAGATAATCTGTGCAGTCATTGTAGTAATACACTGCATAATCAGATTGCACAAAGCAACAATGATTCCAATATCCACCAATGTATCATTAATAAATCCCTATTCAAGGCGACCATACACCTTTTCCAAATCAATTTTGAGTGTCATCCAACCTTTCTACCCCGATTTTCGTTTCATAGTATGGATGATTTCCTACGTTATAATAATATTATTCGTAATAGCTCGGCCTAGAACAAAGCTAGTCTGGCTCTCAGAGACCAAGACAAGTAATAGATGCTTCAACCGATTTACCAAGATCTTGGAGAAAACTTTATAAATTACCGTGTAGAGACTAATGGGCCGAAATTGTCCCATAGTTTCTGGCCTAGCAACATTGGGCAAAAGAACTAAAAGAGTTTGGTTAATTTTAGCTAGCAATATTCCCGTCTGAAAGACATGACGAATAAACTTACACACCGAATCCCCCACAATAGACCAATTATGTTGAAAGAACCCGGCGTTTAAACCATTAACCCTAGGCGACTTAGATGGACCCATTTAAAAAATAGCACGATGTATCTCCTCATCTGTCACGGTTTGAACAAGACTCTCATTTGTTGTTTGTGAGAGCAACGGAAAACATCCCTAACAGAGAAGACCGGTTGTGGATCCGATGACGCATTAAACATCCATTTATAAAAATCAAGCGCAATTTGGCGCAATTCCCCATCATTAGAGCACCAAGAACCATCCCCACGCCGAAGAGCCGAAATCTGGTTAGCCCGTCTACGTGCCAAAATTGATGTATAGAAAAACTTAGGGTTACGATCACCATGTAACACCCACTGTGAACACACTTTCTACCTCCTCAAACTCTCTTCCTACTCCATAATGTACTCCAGTTCCTCCTTAAGCTGCACCGAAAGAGAAACTAGCGAATCAGAATATCGAATAGATAAGGCCCGCTCAATCCCTCAGAGTTGCGCACGTAACCTCTGACGTTACGTCCCCAGATGTCCAAAGGTTTCCATGTTCCACGTACTCACCTCCTCTTGGAACCGATTCACATTATCATCCAAAGAAATATCACTCGACCAAACTGAATCCAAAAATTCACCAAATACATTAACAACGGGCAATGATCAGAGAATAACCGGCTCCCATTAACATGTGTATTGATCCCACCAAACCTCTCATCCGCAGACAAGATAGTATTAAAATCACCACCAAGGATCCAAGACATCTCCTCACCGAGATTGAGATTGGACAAAAGACACCAAAGATACTTACGCTTTGAGCTCGTCGGGCTTGCATACACTATAGTAATTTGAAACTGAGCCGATCCATCCACCTCTGAAACCACCCCGTTGATGAATTGGTTAGATATTTGAAGAACATCCACCACCATGGACTCATCCCACAATAACCAAAGACCACCACTGAAACCATGCGCTTCAACTCGGTAAGAATAAGCAAACCCCAGTTTTGCGATGACCGGATCCGTAGTTCGACCACTAATACATGGCTCGAAAATAGCCACCACACTTGGATGATTTTCTCAAACAAAAGCCTTGAAATGCTTCCTAAAGGCCAGAGTAGCGGCACCCTGACAATTCCTGAACATAATATTAATCATTAAAAAATAAATACATGATGCACGAGACTTACTACTCGTCCAATGTGCGACCACCCACACACATTTCTACCTCATACATGTCCCCAGGCGGAGTATCTGGCAAATAAACATCTGCATCGTCTGATGAATGCTCCATTCACGCAATCGAATCGTTCCTCACATTATCTCGTCCCATCACAGTATTAGCTGCAACCAGATGAGCATCCAATTCATGCGATAAACGCTTCGTGAACTCAGTAGCCGTCACCCTCGCACTATTCTTTACCTCCTATGATTTGCGGATTTGTAAACCACACCGGTTACTCTCTATCTTCCCTTTACCCTGAACTATACGGCTCCTAACACCCTTAGCACTACCATCAAACTCGTCTACACCCGGTTCCACAATAGTTACCACCTTATGACTACCAGACCGAGCTGGGACCACGCGATCAACTCCCTGAACTTTATCGCCCTCAATCAAAGGAACAACCTCTTCTACCTTATCCCTCGTCTTGTTATTCTTCTTTTTCTTATCCAGATTTGATGCCAAGTAAGCAGCATTTCACATGATCTCATGTTGTGTATTCTTCATTTCCACTAACTGTTGACGCGCCTAATCTCACTCCTCCTCACGCAGCCCCGCTACAGGTGAACTAGGCGCATCCCTCTCAGTAGCAACAAGCGAGTCAAACCTAGAACCTGCATCTACAATCAAACCTGGCTGAGTCCCCTTACGTGACACCCCGCCACGCCTACGCCTATTATCAACAAGCATCCATGGTCCAAACAAATTTTCCTCAGAAACAACCTCAACTAGCGGAGATACTGAAGCCGTAGGAGCACTATTATTCACTTTCAGAGCCATACCACGTGATGAATGAATCCCACAAGACTCCTTGGAGTGCCCATAAACTCTGCATGAGTAACAAACCTGTTGGAGTCCCTCATATTCTAATTTCTGCATAAATCCATCAATACGAATACATGACAACAAAGGTTTGCCCAAATCTACCAGAATTGCTAAGCGAGCAAATCTCCCACGCTCCCCTTCCGCCGTATTATAATCAATTCTTACAACCTATCCAATGAACGAAACAATGTGACGAAACAAGGCCTTCGTATAGTATTTATACGATAGCCCGGGTAACCGAATCCAAACAATAACCTTCAAAGGGTGTTTCTCAGCTGTTGAAAAACCCCTACTCCATGGTTGCAACATTAAATAGCACCCATAAATAGTCCAAGGACCTTCCGTTAAGACCTTCGTATAATCCCGTTCATCAGAAAATCGATCAATAAAGTAACTAGTATCAAGATCAATGATTTGTAATTCCCCAACTAGCTTCAAAAGAGCATGGACACAAGACACCAACGTCTTATACCCAATCGAACGCCCCAAAAGCCTCAAAGTAATTGTATTACGCATTTTATGATCAATTTGATCATGAGCTCGGTCCGAAAATTTAATTGATGGAATAGTCCCAGTTCAATCCGTAATTATGGTTTCCCGTTGAATCACAACCTCATTGTCAATGAAACCAGGCATAGTAGGGGCTTTACCACTCGAACCGTTCACACCAGCAACAACATGTGCATAAGAAACCTTGTCCTCGCCGGTTAGGAGATCGCTTCCAGCACCAAATCCATCTTTTCCGACCGCCACAACAACAGAATCAGACGCCGTTTTTATATTATCCCCATCAGCCTCCATAGGCGAGTCCATACCATGATTCCCAATAAGATTCTCACCCTTACCTCTTTTAGTGTTTCGATCATCCACCAAGGTCGGTGACGCCGACCTTTCCCTTGCCGGCAAAGCAAGGATACTCTCCATCTAGGGTTTTTGTCTGCGAACTTTTTTACAATACCTCTTAATATATTTTATTCTTTGATTTGCTTCCGAATTGTTTTGTTTTTAAAAGGTCGAATAATACGCTGAATATAAATTTTAATTAATTTATATTTTTTGTCAAAAGGATGATTGAGTGCATTTGAGGTAAAAAAAAATTATAGTATATGAAAAATGAAGGTGGAACAGAGCTTCACGAAATTGAACAATGAGTCAATGAGTAGAAAGCAAGCATAACAATGTGATTTGCAACTTCTCTTTCTGTTGTATAATGGAAATAGACATTTAAATTTCCTCTATCACTCGTCATTGTGATATACTCAACTAGGGAAGAAACGTAACGTGTGCCTAAATTTATGCCAACATTGCTAATTCATCATTTTCATCTGTAGAATCTTAAGATATATGCATGTATATACATATATAACAACTTTTCAGTGGTAATTAAGATAAATGCTGCCTCATTAGTCAATGTAAGAGCTTTTCCAGAATCAAGTTTAGAATAGATAATCAATGCTGTTGTCTAAAAGACCAATTACAAATTGCCAACATAGTGCATATCAAGTATCAACTACAAACTAACCAGATGTTTTGTCTCCCCCAAAACCCGACTTCAGATATCCTGTTTGTTGGAGATGACTAACATCACCCCAGGATTTTATGGACCATTCCTCATCGGACAAGTGAAATATGTTTACTGATGTATTAAGCACCTTTCCTCCCGACTTTCCATTTGGGCAAGCCCGCTGGTAGAGTGATCTAATGACACCGCCATGTGAAACCACAACAACTCGCTCCCCTATCACAGAGCAACAATTCAAATATTTGAAACTGAACTATATTATCCCAGGTGATGTTATAAGGTAAGTGGGAGATATTGAAAGGCAAATAAAGCAGATCAAAGACATTTACAGTCAAGATATTTACAGAAGCAACATCTGGTTATTAGGTTTAATGGTATGTACTGAAGTTTGAATGAGTACAAAATTACAGAAACTTTCCATAAACCATATCATTTACACCTATAATTCAAGAGTTCCCTTTGACAAATGATACAGCATACCTTTATGCTTCATGCCAATTCTCTGCAATGAAGATGTGCAGCGCTGAAAGAGGTGGTCTAGGCTTTCTCCACCACCCTGAATATTAAGTGAATCAGATTAGGCATTAAACATACATGGATATATATGTAATATCCAAGGGGGGAGAGGATGGTAGATGCAAAATCAAGCAAGCAAGAAATAGACTCAATTTGATCCAATTCATTGTTAGCATGTTATCAAAACTTGGACCTTCGGTCAGGAACAGAAGTTGTTAACTTGAGACATATATGTTATAGAGCCATGCTTCAAATGATTGTTATTTGAACATAATTTAGCAAATTACACGCAATATTAAAACCCAGGGCCAGATATTGTCTAGCCAACACATTACTGATTTAAACAGAGAATATGTGCTAATTATAACAAAGCCAAAGCAACAACTTTCTTTTAAGATTCACAAATGTTGTCTTTCAAGGTCAGACCAGTCCGAACTTACTGGTATATCTTGATCTGTCCTGTGTGATAAAAAGGCCTTGTGAGCTTTTGGACTAAGTTTGGCTGCTTCACGAAATACAATGCCTTGTAGATCTCCTAAATTCCTCTCCCTTAGGTCTGGATCAGTTATAACCTGGTTTGCATCCCAATAGAAAAGATAAAAATTTGACATATAATGCCAAACTCTTCCAAGCTCTGGACAACTTCTACATCATGAAAAAAAGAGAAACACAATTCTATGCAACTGCCTTTACAACCCTAAAACATATATTTTAACATATGTAACCCCAATAGTCATTACTTCGAGATTTATACCTCTAACCCACCACATCTAGCTCCGATTGTCTCAGCTGTCACAAGGGCTCGCTTTAAATCAGATGAATATACAGCGGATATCTTAGGCTCCTTTGATAATCGATCAGCCACCTACAGGTGAGAGGCAGGGGACAAAGAATGAGCTTAAGGCATCAATATCAGTCAATAAAGGTCACATGAGCAAATAATACAACTAAATAACATACTAAAACTGCTTGCTGTTTCCCAGCTTCATTTAGCTCCACATCCAGATGCCCCTATCAAAGGACAAATTAAGCTAATCAGAGTAGCAAGATACATTGATACATTAACCAAGACATCTACATGATAAGAGGAAGTATCTGTGAAAACATGATCAAACATTGAAATTTGAAGCATCAACATGTATAAGAATTAAATTAAAATGAAACAGGAACCTGATTTTATCATTTTTTCAAGATATGATCTGTCTGAGAACTTTTTCCAAGATTTATGAAACTATGATTGGTATAACAATCATGAGAATGAAACTGATGGAGCATTGTTGTTCATCATCTTTCATTCTATTATATGAATTTTGTTATATAATACAGATAATAAACCATACAAATTTGGGCACTTCGTTTATCCAAATATAACCGGTTTAGGGTTCTATGAAGCAGATAAATACCTAGTTTTTTTTCTTTCCTACTTGATCAAATTCTGAAATCCCCAAATTTTAGTACCACATAAAATGTGCAACATTTACTTTATATTTAGAATCGGAAAACAAAGAGTTATAATCTTTCAAAATAAAATTAGTATTATTAATCAATGATAACTCAAACTAGCAAAACCATATTAAAAACAGTAATTCAAATAAATATTTCATAGCTCACGCGCACGCCATATACCATAATATCCGATGATTCCCAGACAACAATTTCGATTTCGAGTTAAATGTGCAATCCCAAATTCCAAAATATATCAAAATGATTAAAATATTTCTAAATATTGTAAATATTCTCGAGAAATTCAAACCTGAATTCTTCCATCCGCGTTCCACTCCGTTTCTCCATGTCGCACCACCACAATCTCAGCATACGATCCATCCATGCAGCTGTAATTGTAATATAACACTAATTTATTAAACCAAAAAGGGGGGAAAAGAGTATTTTTTCTTTAGATTCCAATTCGAGAAGATTGAGTTTCACCTAGAGTTAGAATCCATCATTGAAAATGAGTGGGGCGGGTTGACAAGCTGAGTTGAGTGTCGAGTTAAGGTAAATCTTTGTTTGGGTAGGTGACCGCGGGGGAGAACTTTTATAGATGCAGGAAATTTCACGCAGACTGCAATAACTGATCCTGTCGAGAATCGTGGAGAAAGAAGACCCTAAGCTAAACTGGGCATTTTTATATAAAACCCTTTTTTTAAGGGTAAACTACATAAATAATCCCCCGACTATGCTCCAATTATCTTTTGCATCCCCGACTATCAGAAGTTACAAACTGGTCCCCGGACTTAAAAAAAATAACAAATTGATCCAGTGCCGTTAAAAATTTAACGGCTGGTGACGTGGCAGTTAACAAAAATTGGCATAATAACACATTTAGTCATCAACTTTTACACTTTGTTTAACTTTGTTCTAGTTCTAAAAAAATGACCATTAACATTTCAAAATTCTATCAATTTGATCGTCGTCGCAGTTTGTTCCGAGCATCAAAATACCGGTAGCCTCTTCCTCTTCCACTAGGTGGGTTGCTTTTTCAGGTTAGTCTGGATTACAAACTTATAACAAAATTTTCATATTTTTTTGTGAAATTTATATTTCTGTACTGGAAATAATAGTGTGAAGCCAGCAGAAATTAAAATAATTGACTTTGGATCTGCTTGCATGGAGGATCGGACTGTTTATTCCTACATTCAGGTTTCCATCCATACGTACCACTTGTTGTACTGATCATTATTATCATGCTCAGAATGGTCTTATGGCTGTGTTTTCTTTTGCAGAGCTGGTATTATAGGTCTCCTGAAGTTCTTCTTGGGTATCAGTATCCTTTTGACATGGGTTTATATTATAGGCTTATTCTTTTCTATCTCTTATTTTTGCATACTACTTTTGTATTTTGGTGGATCATGGTGTTGTTTCTTTCTCTGTAATATCTACTCATCTTCAGTGACTTGCTGAACTGAAACTTTAGTTAAACTTCAGCATAACTTATTTGACCTAACCAATCTTCAGGTTGAAAATGAACCATCAGAGCTCAGGTATTAGCATGCAAAGAAACTGAACCCACATGCGCCATTGGTACTTAGGTTCATAATTGGTGCTAAAATTGATCTTGACCTTTATATGGCTATGAATTTGTTGAAGTTGTTCCCTGCTCATATAACAACTTATTGCTGCACTTTGTGTTTATTCACCGCATTAAATAATAATATTTTATTACCACTGACCTTAATTAGATCCTTTTTTCTTTCATCTAATTTATTTATATGTCTATGCTGTTTGATGTGTTAGAAGTGTTAGTGTATTACTTAAGCTAGGAAGGGCATAACATATCAAACATTAAACCTCAAATAGGTTGATCAAAATGTTGATTTTGTCTTGACTGCCTTTGGTCTTATTTTACTCATTGGGTTATTTGACTTATTTCATTTATTATTGAGCGACAATAGATGAACTGGAAAGAGATATAAGGCAGGTTTACAATCACTGTTATATCTATTATCTAACATATGTAACTCTATCTAAATCTTGCTGCAATATAACATATGGAGCTCTGTCTAAATCTTGCTGCAATATAACATATGGAATTCTATCTAAAGCTTGCTGCAGTATAACTAAGATCTTTCTATTTCTGTATGATGATGATCTCTTTGAAATAAAGATATAGCAAATTTGGTCTTATTTTGTTTGCTATTCTAGCATGTTGAATTTTGTTAGCAGGGGAGGGGGAGGAGTCGGGCAGGATGTGGAAGAGGAAGAGGCTACCGATATTTTGATGCTCGGAACAAACTGCGACGACGATCAAATTAATAGAATTTTGAAATGTTAAGGGTCATTTTTTTAGAATTAGGGCAAAGTTAAACAAAGTGTAAAAGTTGACGACTAAATGTGTTATTATGCCAATTTTTGTTAACTGCCACGTCACTAGCCGTTAAATTTTTAACGGCACTGGATCAATTTGTTATTTTTTTAAGTCAGGGGACCAGTTTGTAACTTCTGATAGTCGGGGATGCAAAAGATAATTGGAGCATAGTCGGGGGACTATTTATGTAGTTTACCCTTTTTTTAATATGTGTAATATCGTTTGGAAGTTTGTTTTATTTTGTTCAACAAAATTTAAAAGAGATTATTCTGGTTATTTACGTTTAGAATCGTTTCTATTTTTGTCTTTTAGTCGTTAGTCTCCGTTACTTAAAAATTAGTTTTTAATTTAACCTCAAACTTTCAAAATTTTATTTTTCACCATCTTCTCCCAAAATTATAAAACTAAAACCCTAAAAAATTAATTCAAAACCATAACATCTCCTCCCCTATAAATTCACTACACACAAAGAACACAAAAAATCACACAAACGGAAATTCGTAGGCAAGGCTCAAGCGACATATTGTTATCTTTCAAAGGTATCGTATTCTAATTAATGAGTATGCAATCAGAATCTACATGAATATAATTTATAGTGAGATCTCGAAAAATAAATAATTTCCGAGTTTATTCTTCTTCTTCTTTTTTATTTTAAATATTGAATCTTTTGATTTTTACCTGTTAGTTTTTATCTTGGAAGTCGAAAGTGAGGTACATATAATGTAGTCGTTTAAATTTTTATTAATTTTTTATTGTTTAGTGTTTGAGTACCCATATTTGTCGCCCAGGGTTTTGACTAGACTCCGAGCGGCGAATGTCGATTTCGATAAGCTGGCTCGCATCGCCGTTAAACACGGTCTGCACCGATTTTTACATCACAAGAAACTTCTTCTTGAAGAACAAGTAAGTAGTTATGTCCTTTATATATATTTCCTAGAAACATCTTCTTGAAGAACACATAAGTGGTTAGGGGTGTGCAAAAAAACCGAAAAACCGAAACCGAAACCGAAACCCGAAAAAACCGAACCGAAAAATTGGTTAACTGAACCGAAAAATTCGGTTTCGGTTTGGGTTTTTATTTTTTTAAAAGAAACCGGTTCGGTTACGGTTTACGGTTTTGGGATAAACCGGGTAACCGAACCGACCGGTTATATAATATATATTATTATATTATATGTTATTTTATTATTTTATATTAAAAAATTTTATTTTATTTTATTTTCTCATTCCCTAAAAGTAAAACCATAATTTTATTTTATCAAGTTTAAGTGTTTAACTTGCTAATATTAGAAAAGATAATAATATCATGTGTCGATTTTAAAAAGTATGTACTTTTTTCTAACATATTATTAAAATTTATATTTTTAATAAACAAAATAAAAAACCGTTATCCGAACCGAACCGAACCGAATTTTTCGGTTAACCGACTAAACGGTTAACCGGTTGAATGGATACGGTTTAGGGTCGAGAATTTAGTGACCCGAACTTATCGGTTAACCGAAATAATTTGCTAATGGTTAACCGAACCCGGTTTTGCACACCCCTATAAGTGGTTATGTATATACATGTATATAAGATCAAATAAAAAATACTTACCACTTTGAGATGATAATTTTTATAGATAATATGATATAAATATGTACTTAAACGGAGGAAGATCAACGCTAGTGGCGTGTTAGATTTTTAGAAGTAGTTGTGAAATATTCCTTTTGTTTTGATGTTTATTTTCCAAGTGATATATTTGGTATGAGTTGACTTCTCAAATATACTAGAAGAAGTATGAGCAAAATTATAACGTTGACAGATTCGACAATTTTATGAAGAAATACGGCGATATTCTTTGCATTCAAATGGACTGGTTGAAGTGCCAAAGGCTTTAGCCGACCTCGTTGAATCCATAATTGGTGTTGTTTTCATCGACGATGATTCTTCCATCTAATCTTGGGGAATGGATTGTAGTCCTGAGTTATAGCCATTGATTTAATTTTTTTAGGTTTTAGTTTTATAATTTTTGGGGGAAGATGGTGAAAAATAAAATTTTGAAAGTTTGGGGGTTAAAGTAGAAATTAATATTTTTTAAGTAACTGAGACTTACTGCTAAGAGACCAAAATAGAAACGATTTTAAACGTAAGTGGCTAAAATAATCTTTTTTGAATTATGGTGACCAAAATAGAACAAACCCCAAACGAAAGGGACAACGGGTGAAGATTACCCTTTTAATATTTATCTATAGAAATGACCCTTCCAGGCTTTATTTTAAAAAAAGACCCCAAATCAGCCACGTAGGGGACTTCGCGTTCGGTGAAACACGATTATAGACCTCGTTTTCTACAGGAAGCGAGGTTTGTCCTACGTGGAAGCACTTTTCAGATAACTCAATTTAAAATTAGGTTTTGGGACCTCGCGTTCTGCACATAGCGATGTCCCCGAAAAATTAAACAGTCCGATGAATTTATCGCGAGATTTAATGCAAGGAACTCAATTTCTGCTTTTAATATCCTAATTATTTTAATTTCACCTAATTATCCTAAAATATGAATATTTAATACAAATCTTTTAGGAAAAATCCTTATTTTCCAATAATATTTAATACAAAACTCTAAAACAAATCCTTATGTTAAGTTCAGTTCCTCAATCTTTTGTTCTTTCTCCCGTTGTTTATTGTAATTACGTTGTAGAATTGCCTCTTCGTCGTTTGACAATGGAGTTGTTGTTGCGTTTTTTGATGAAGATGTTTCTTCATCAAATATTACAATTAACTCGATGTTCGTACCCCAGACATGAGTGTAACTCGTAAACATGTTGCGAAGGTCCCTTGCATTTAATAAGGTGAGCATGTAATGCGCTTCAGGTACGAGCTCATCAACGAGTATTTTCGCCAACAAATAAGACATTTGGCGTGTTGTAGATTTGACAAGCTGCATTGAAAACAAATCATATAACTCATCTTTGTTGATCTTGCTGTTGAAGGAAGTGTAGAAATAAATTTCGGAATGGAACACTGTTACAGAAAAGCTTGCTTTCTTTTGGAGAATGTTGGCGATCGATGGACGTGTAAAAACCACATCATTTAACTTAAGCTATGATGGCTGAACGTTTTTATAGACGGGGAATTTTAATTTTGATTTAAAAAGTGGACCTCGCTTTCTGCATAAAGCGACTTCCATTGAGACCTCGCGCTCTACAGATAGCGAGTTCCCTGCCATGTCAGGAATCATTGTAGAACTCGCTTTCTGCAGAGAGTGAGGTTAGTGACATGTCAGCCTTATTGACAAAACGTGTTTGACACATCCGAAAAATAATGATTCCTCTAGTTTTAGAGGACGAATAATTGTTGATCTTGGTACCTCTTATTTCAAACATAAGTGAAGGACCCTAAACATCAAAGAATTGCTATCAATTGCAGTAGTTCATAGAAGCCAATGAGAAGAGAAGTTAAGAACACCAACTTAATTTGCGAGGTGCCACTTTTAGATAAGTGTTTCAATTGTAAGTTTATGCGAGACTTCTCGATTCTTATACAGTTTGAAGTCATTACAATAACGCTAATGTTTATTTTTCTTTTTGGATGATCGTAGATATTCTCAAAATATGTCGAGACGGGGAACTATTACTGCTTTGGTATACTATGATGGCTAGATGATTGCTGATGCATCTCTTGGCGTTGTCTTTCAGTTCTCAAATACTGTTACGCTAACGTTGCCGATGAAATTAACGTATAAACGCTTGATGAAGGAAGTGAAGAACAATGTTCCACATGCTTGTGGAAAAAAACTGTAACCATTGAAGTATCGAATACCAATGTTGTTAAAACCATTAACCTACTTAATATACCACGTTGCAGATAACGGTGATGTGGAATTGATGGTAGAATCCCACATGCAGTATTCATTAAGAAGGCCCCTTGAGCTATATGCAATGTTTTATGATGATGATGATGTAGTTGGAGTATGCCCAAAGACCAATCATGAGATGATTGTAAAAGACATACTTATTTTATCTTGTTTATTAATAAATCCATTATTATTATTTCAGTCTTATTATGTGCATCTATAAATAAACTGAATTATAATAATGACCTTAGAATGATATAGTTATTCTTGAATGTCCTTAGTCGATAATTATTGTGGGCATGGACGACAATAATATATTAACCTTAATATGTAGTTGATTGATGATAAAGTGTTGTTATTGACATAGAGATGTCAAAATCATACATAAGTATGTGTTAGAGAACGACATATTGGACTGACCCGCTATGAGCATGTTCTTGGATTATTATGTGACGGTCACAACATTGCTCATGGTGATAACTAAGTGTATGATTCTCAGACTTGAGATCATCATTATTTCAATATCGAGAGTGATGTATTTTGATGCGGTCAAACGTGTGCTGTAACATACTACACTACAAAGATTGGTATTGGATATGTCACAATCTATATAGTGAAATATGATTGATCAAGATAGGATTTGTCCCTCTTACATAATAGGAGTAATATCGTAGGCCACTTGATTGAGCGAGACTAGAAAATCCATGGCCATGCTCGAATAAATTGATATGAGATATCATAGTTATTCTTTTATCATAGTCTACTCATGATATCCAGAAATATTAGATGGACTGTACAAGTGTGACTAATCCATGACTTGTGTTTTATCTAGATACGAGGATAAAAATATGTAATACATAAAAGAAGTTAATCACGGGAAAAGGTAAAGTCAAACAATGACTTCATGTAACTTAGCTAGCAATGATGTATTGCTAGATGCTACTCATTGCTTGTAATATTAGAATTGTTCTAGATATTACTACTAACGTTACATGAACCTACAAGAGTCACACCCTATGATTGAAACGAACAAATATCGACTAGATAACATGTGTACAAACTTGTTGTACACGTAATAATTATTAAAATGATTATAATTATAGATAATCTCGTTTATATATATTTTAATACTAGATAATTATTGTAATCATCAAACACTATTAATATATATATATCCCTAAAGAAACCTAATTAAATTAGAATCAGATTTTACATATTTAATTATATTCGATTAAATATATTGTATATTTAATGAATCCGAATTTAATTAGAATTAAGTTTTTGAATGCTATATAAAGGCATAAGGTCTAGCAGCCAAAATATGCTTTTTCGGAAAACCTCTCTAACAGTTAAAGAAGAGAAAATATTGTTCGTTTCGTTTGAGTGGACTGCGTAGTGGTCGGAACGCTATTGTGACGACTCAGATTCGATTTGGTTTATCATAACTCCCTAAGGATATCAAGATACCAGATTTATTGAGGTAATATTTCATCTCTATTCACCCCGAATTTGTCCCTTGTACATGGATCACTGGCAAATTTCGTTGGATAATTTTTCGTTGCGCCATGGGGTGCACCGACATTTCTCAACAGTGGTATCAAAGTCACTTGTACAATACGAATTCAAACTTAAATACTTGGATGATGCTTTTGTATGAGATGTATGTTATTAGATTAGGGTTTATTCGATTTTTTGACGAATATATGATATTTTCACGCATTAGATCGTTTTACGCCTAATCTGAATAAATTAAATTGACTGTTCCAAGTGATTAAAGAGTTAGTCATAGATATGTTAGGGTTTTCAGATGTTAAGCGTTAACATATATGGTGATAGTTATATTTAGACTAATGGTTAGTCTATAAATAACGTGCGGGGAAAGTAACAAAGAGTTGTTCAAGTAAAAACCTCGTGAATTTTGAAATCCTAAAAAAATGATAATGTTGATAAAAGTTATCAAATCATGAGGTTTTTACACAACAATTAAGAGGCCGCTGTGGGGCTGCTGGATCCCCACAAGGGGTTCCGCCCCTTGACCCCTGCGTAGGGACAATTTGTTAAGACCTCAATAATAAATTGCATCGATGTTATGTTTGATATGCACGGTGTTTGAAAATGCATGGTTATAGCCCATTTATTTTGGTTTTATATAAATACGGCCTGCATGTCGTGCCTTTCTTTCTTCTATTGTAACTCTCTTCTCATCTTACTCCCTCGTATGTAAAACGAGTTTTTGAAAAATTGAAATATTTACGAAGAAAGCGTGGATCAAATGAGCAGAATGATAGGCCGATCAAAGGTGGATTAGATGCTTGAGAAGCAAGTACTATCTTTAGTGTTTTGGTTCTCCCTTTGGCTTTGGATGGGCCACCTTAGTTTTAAGGGCTATAACCATTTTATTTATATTTACCGTTTTACATATATGTGATACAATGTATGTTTTTAGTATGATGGTAATTGATTAGATCATGATAGAATGGTGAGAAAAATATAACAAAAACTCTATATATTCAATTAAAATTAGTCATCCAATATTAGTCATCGTTAAAACCTCGATCGGTACTATGTAGGTTTTGCCAAAGCAAAATACTTAGATCTATCTTGGTTAAACGCGAAGAATAAGCAAGTGATATTCACTAGTTATAATATTGGTTAAATTAGGTTGTTCTAATGAGATTAGAATCCTATAGACTAATGATTTGGATAATCATAAGATGATTAGGAACAATAGTTGTTCACCAAATTTAGGAATTACATGAGATGTAATTAGCAAGTGTTGCTTACCTAAATAATTAAATTCTAGGAGTAAAGCCAAAGCTGACCTAGGATGAAATGAAATATAGATCCTTACCCACTAGAAATACTTTTAGTAAGTTTTTCAATTTTGAGGGTTTTTAATAGTGGGAATGTAATTTCTTTATAAACATGATAAAATGTACTTATAAATCATAGTTTATCACTGTAGATTTTATGGAAAACTCAAACACATTATCGTTGCAACTCATCTTTGATAAGGACAAATTGAATGGCTTGAACTTCCTTGATTGGTTTCGTAACTTAAATATTATCCTTAAGCAAGAACGGAAATTGCAAATCATCGAAGAACTTATCCCTAAAAAAGCAAGCAAATGATGCCTCTTGAGATGAATAAGAAGGCTTTAAGAAATACTCAAATGACATGGTAGAAATCATGTAATACCCCGATTTTGGACTTAGATGTTTTGGCGAGTCAGGTTGGGCCGGTGGAACCGGTGTCGGTTGTTCGAACCATTTAAAAGGTGGTTTAGGGAAATCAAGGTCCAGGATGGGATAAAAATATGATAAAAATTCCTAAAATCCTCTAAAATGATGTTTAAGAGGTTGGTCCAATCAATTTTACAAAATTGGTTTTCTAAAGTGTACATTTTGGGTAGTGACCAAAATGTAAAGATTTAAAAGTTGGAAAATTGTTTTTCAAGAAGAGTAAAAAATCTTTGAATCTTTAGGGAGCTACTTGGCAATTAATCCTTTTTCCTAATTTGGCATGTGTTTTAAATGTTTATAAAATAATTAAAAAGGTTTTATTTAATTAATTAAGGAAAGTTAGTTAATCGGTTAATGAAATTTTTGACGAGCTTTTCATTTCTCACGTTCACATCAGCCAAACGCTCTCCCTTTTCTCTCAATTTTCCAGAAAACTTTTTCTGTCAAATCCTCTTGTGATTCCTATCTTTTTTTCATTGATTTCTTCCATTTTCCTTCAAGTTTCTTCAAGGAAATCTTGCGAAATTAGAGGCGAAGCAAGGATTGGAGGTAATTTTCGTGCTAACCCTCTAATCTAGGTTCTTTAATGAAATTCCAAAGATATTTGGCTGCGGGATTTCTTGTGAGTGCTGGTTCTTTGGATGCATTTTTAATGCATTGAACCTCTGTTTTGGTGTGTTGAAAACATGAGATATTGTTTCGGAAGCAAATGAAGTGGGTTTGGAGGCATCAGGCGATTGATAGATACGACGGCAGGCGTGGTTTCGCAAGTTGGTGAGTGGAATTTGGTTTTCCAGCGAGGGAACGTTTTAGAAAAGGTTTTGGGAACTTAGTAAGAGCTTTAAACGCTTTACTAAGTTCGGAAGTAAGTAAAGTGAATTTCTCTCTCGGATTGTGCTAGTTTTGAACCTTTGATTGCACTTGGTTTTAATTACATTTACCTACTATTTTAAAGCATGTTTTGAATATGTGAAATGAGGTTGATGATGCCATGTGGTTTAAGGATGCACTAGGTAAGTTATCCTTGTATGTATGTGTTGATGAATGAGGTTTGAAGCATGGTTTAATGCTTGATTTATGGCTTATCATGAATGTTTTGTAAAAACAGTGAGGTATGCATGTGATATGGATTATATTGGCAAGTGATGTTGTATAAAATGTTTTATAAATGAAATCGAATATAGTTATCCGACTTTAGGATTGAGTGCACTATAAACAAGTCACCTTGGATGTTGAGGGGTTGTGATTGTACCAAATACTCCATCCAAGTACCCTAACGATTGATGATTGTTTAAGGTTGCAACGGTTGAGGGTAGCTCACAGGTGTAAACCGTGTGTGTGTCCCGTCTCTCGTTAGTGGGTTATACATCTACCGATGAGTAGTGTTGAGGGATTGTGATTGTACCGAATACTCCACCACGGGTGTCACAACGATGGAGGGTTGCTCTCGTGTGTGAACCTGGAGATGTCGGTAGAGTGTATGAAGGGTGTGGGACAACCGTTGGTAATCTGTGTATCCGATATATGTTTTTGAGATTGATGTTTATCACTTGTGAGCCAATGTAATGAAATGAAACATTGTGGAAAGTGTTGTTAATGCATAAGTTGAAAGATGCATGTTTTGATTTAAGCTTTGCATAAAGGTGATTATGCTTGGAAGGCTTGTTTTATGAGTAGCAATGGTTTAATTGCTGGATTTATGTATATCATATTACTTGATGTTTATTACAATGGTTTTGAGGATAAAGTGCATGTTTCGTCAAAGGAAGCTTGATGGTTTTGAAAAGAGTGAAAAACGATTTTGTGCATTGATAATGTTTTCGTTTGAGCAATCCTCACTAAGCTTGTATGCTTATGCTCTCCTTGTTCATCAATGCTGTCAATTTAAGCTTTGGAGGCAGCACTTGCAAGGGGATCGGAGGAAGACTTTGATTGAAGGTATGCTTTGATTTTGGACTAGTGTAATGAATGCAATGGGGGTGTCTAATGTTATGCGTGTGGTTTGTTTGGTACTTTCCCTATTTTGTGCAAATTTGATATGCATATTTGGACTTGTAAATGGCCTTTGTGTTTGGTTTTATGCTTGCAATT
The DNA here is from genome assembly GCA_958450335.1 of Hibiscus tridactylites. Lineage (NCBI taxonomy): Eukaryota > Viridiplantae > Streptophyta > Magnoliopsida > Malvales > Malvaceae > Hibiscus > Hibiscus tridactylites. The sequence continues at coordinate 39,679,775 of OY288287.1, forward strand.
GGATTTTAGCCTTTTGGTGCTTTTAACTTCTAGGAAGCATTTCTTTAGTTCTGTAGCTTATGGGAATGATGCTATGATGTTGCTTACGCTTCGTAAGTGATGTCATTGATGTGTAATTAAGTTGCCAATATGTCAAGGCATGTGTCGGGATGGTTTCGGGGGCAGACTTAAACTAGCTTTTTAGAACATTGCAGGCTCAGGTGTTTCGAAACACCCTTGCCTGTATCGAAACAGCAGCTTGAAATGGCCTTGGTGTTTCGTTACATTGAGGCTTGTTTCAGAACATTTTGCCTCTGTGAACCTTCGTACCTAAACGTGTGTTGAGGAGTTTCGAAACGAACCCGCGTATCGAAACAATCAATTGTATTTCGAAACGGCTGTTCTGATACGGAGCATTTGGTTCTGAAATGTTTGACTGTTGGACCTGTTTTTGAATTGTTCTGAGTTTTTGCTTCTTACATTTTGGTCCATGTTTGCCTTGTATGCAATTGGATGAAATCTAAATGTCATTTTGAGCTGAGATTTCACTGAGAAGCATGAAATGAACCTATTTAAAGGTTGGTAACTCGGTTTTTCTAATAATCCTTATAATTTATGAAAATTACAAAATGGTCCCTAAATCTCAATCTACTTTAATTGAGGGGCGATTACGTTGGTGTTTTATCCGCTGCTTGTGTACATACACATAGGAACCTAAGTTGCATCTAGACAAGAAAAGAAAGGTCGTTTATTGAGGTAAACCTTCCCGGTTTACATCAATATTCCTCGTGTGATTTGTTTAGTTTGGTCTATCGGCCAAGTCGGGTCGAGGGGGTCACATTTGGTGGTATTAGAGCTAGGTTACGAAAAGTTGGGATGATGGTAAGTGACGTTATTGTAATAATGTATGTTTTTGTGATGTTTGCTTTGATCGACGAATGTTAAAGCATGTTAAGGTTAAGTATGTGATTGCGATGTGATTATATGATGATTGAATATGAATACGAGTTGTTATGATGTTTGAATTGGCTGAACCTTGATGCTTGTAATGCATGATGGATGTGACATTCATGTCGTATTTGTGCTATGCTTGGGGGGGGGGGGGGGAATTGGGATGGCCATTGCCTTATTACCTAGTGAAATGTTTTAAGTTGAAATCAAAGTCTTAGATCCTTGCTTGGAGCTGGCCTGAGCAATTTGTTTTATTTGTTTTGCAAATTGTTATCATGTATTAAAAATAACAACACAATAACCCGAGGAGAGAGTAGCGATCTGGTATGATTATTGTTGCCTTTGGGCAAGGAATATAGGAGTGTATAAAGTCTTCTGGGGGCTAGACGCCCCAATGTGCCTCGATGTAAGTACAACCTGTGTTGGTTGGGTAAGTGTTGGATTGTATGGTGCTAGGTATATATGCGATGTTTAGAGCTTGTAAAGATTTTAATGCTAAAGTGCATGTGACTACACTAGCTGGTGGATGTTTGTGAACTGCGGTTAGCGCTTACGCAAGTCGAGTAGAAGTTGAGCTCGAAGGTTGGCACCGAAGGTATCCAGGAAGTGGATGACCTGTATGAATTAGATTGTGGAATAAATGGAGTGTAGTGATGCTCATAGTGTAAAGATGGGTTGTATGCCGGTTATATAAAGATGTGTTTAGTTGGTTGACAACTGTGGTTGTGGGCATAGAACCTGATGTTGTGTTCTGAGATTTCTTTTGAAATGTTTTAAAGGAGAAATATCTGGGGGGTTAGATACTTAGGTGTTGAGAAATGCTAATCTTTGGGTTTGATTCGAAATCGTAAGTTGTGGTTGAGTTAAGGTACATATTGTTTAGTTGAGCATGTGTGCTCCTGGATTGGAAATGGATATGAGACATCGTTGTGTTGGCACCTTTATGTATTGGTGCCTGTTGATAAGCCATAATTGTTGATTTACTGGCTACATTGTTTTTGACGTGTTGGTAACACATGCAAGGTATTTTAGCGGAACCTGAGTTTAATAGCTCGTGCGAGAGGTTCAAGCGCTAGGAAGTGAGTTGTGAACTCTAGTTTAGTGGTAGCTAGTGTGCGAATGACCATGTTTTAGAAGTATCGCCCGGGTTGAGGCGAGGCTGTAGTTATGTTGAACGCGTGGTTCACAGGAGCACTTGATGAGGGGTTGCCCTCGTGCAGCTCGTGAGGTGTAGGCTTCTGTGGCTGGAGCTAATTCGTGTTGGAACTGTGGGTCAGCTGACCATATGAGGCCTGAGTAACATTTGATACCTATTAAGTAGGTGGATCGTATGACCATGTTAGGCGAGCCTCTCCACGTTTGATCGATGGGGTATAGCTTTTGGCACTTGTTGTTGTAAGTTACTTTGGAAGTTGTGATTCGAATGTTTGTTGCGGAGGTGATAGATGTAAGGGTAAGAGTGGTTAGTTTCTTTGGTGAAACTGTTGGTACAAGGAACTGTATAGAAGATGCCCATCACAGGTTCAGGGTCATGTGGTTTCGATTGACTTTATGTAAATACCTTTTTATGGTTTTGATTTGATGCATGGAATGGATTGGTTGGATGAGCACTAAGCTGTAGTAGATTTTGATGTTAAGCGTGTTGCCCTGAAGCTTGCGGATGATTACGAGGTAGTAATCGTAGGCGAGAACGTGAAGTTCTTGTCTAACGCAATTTTGGCTCTTGAAGCGAGTCGGATGTTGGAGTTGGGATGTGAAGCTTTCTTAGCGTTTTTAATGAATCCTTGTACAAAGGAAGTACGTGTAAAAGATATACGAGTTGTATGTGAGTTTCCAGGTGTTTTTCTGGAAGAGTTGCTTTGGTTGCCACCCAACTGAGAGGTTGAGTTTGGTATAGAGTTGTACGAGAATACGACTTCGGTGCCCATTGCTCCTTGTCGCATGACACCTAAGGAGTTGAAGACGCAACTTCAAGAGTTGCTTAATCGGGGGTTCATAAGGCCAAGTATTTTACCTTAGGGTGCACCGGTCTTGTTTGCGAAAAAGAAGGATGGTACTATGCGTATGTGCATTGACTATCGACAACTGAACAAGTTGACGATTAAGAACAAGTACCGTTTGCCGAGGATCGATGATTTGTTCGATTAGTTTCGTGGTGCTTCGGTGTTTTCAAAGATAGATTTGAGGTCCGGGTATTATCAGCTTAAGGTGAAGGATGTGGATGTACCTAAGACAACTTTTTGGACGAGGTACAACCTTTATGAGTTCTTGGTGATGCCGTCCTATTTGACGAACGCACCGGCTGCATTCATGGACATGATGAATAGGGTTTTCCATGAGTTTCTACATTAGTTTTTGGTTGTGTTTATCGATGATATACTTGTGTACTCGCGTACCGAGCAAAATCATGATAGGCACTTGAGAATTGTGTTGCAAGTGTTGTTGGAGAATTAGCTTTATGCTAAGCTGAGCAAGAGTGAGTTTTGGCTCAAGGAAGTGGTTTTCTTGGACATGTGGTGTCAGCCGAAGGGATTCAGGTTGATCCACATAAGGTTGGGGTGGTGATAAGTTGGATGACGCCTAAGTCAGTGACAGAAGTGCGTAGTTTCCTTGGGTTGGCTAGATATTACTAAAGGTTTGTCGAAGGTTTCTCTAAGATTGTTGTACCTTTGACCAAGTTGTTGTAAAAGAATGTTCGCTTCGAGTCGATGGATGTTAGGCAGCAAGCTTTCGAGAAGTTGAAGGAAGCTTTGACGCAAGGTCCTATCTTGATTCAACCAGAATCAGGTAAGGAGTTTGTATTCTATAGTAATGCATCTTATGTCGGTTTCAGTTACGTGTTGATGCAAGGTGGGAAGGTTGTGGCTTATGCGTCTAGACAGTTGAAGGTGCATGAGCGCAACTACCCTACGGATGATCTTGAGCTCGAGGCGGTGGTTTTTGTCATGAAGATTTGGAGACATTAACTTTATGGTGAAAGTTGTGTGGTTTATACCGACCATAAGAGTTTGAAGTATCTTATGTCTCAAAAGGAATTGAATCTTAGGCATCGAATATGGTTGGAGTTACTTAAGGATTACGATCCGACCATCGAGTATCATCCAGGTAAGGCCAATGTTGTGGTCGATGCTTTGAGTAGAAAGGTGGTTGTTGAGTTGAGAGCTATGTTTGCTCGTTTGAGTATATCGTGTGATGGTGGATTGATAGCCGAGTTGCAGGTGAAACCTTCTTTGATTCTGTTGATTAAGGAGAAGTAGTTGTTGGATGACTCGTTAGTACCTCATGTTCAGGTTATAGTTGATGGTAAGGCTACGAACTTCCGTTTTAATGATGTTGGTGTTCGATGTTTCAAAAGTCGAATAGTGGTGTCGGGAGATGTTGAGTCGAGGCACACTATTTTGACTGAGGCTCATAGCGGTCCTTTTGCTATGTACCCTGGTAGTACTAAGATGTATCGTGGCTTGAAGGATGAGTTATTGGGTGGGGTTGAAAAAGGATGTGGCTGATTTTGTAAGCAAGTGTATGGTTCACTAATGGGTGGAGGCTGAGCATCAGTTTCCTTCCGGTTTGTTACAAACTTTGAGGATACCGGAGTGGAAATGGGAAAGGATTACGATGGATTTTGTGTCCAGGTTGCCTTTGACACCGTTGAAGGAGAACTTTCTGCGGGTGATTGTGGATCGTCTTACGAAGTGTGCACATTTCTTAGTCGTGCATACTACGTATATATTGGATAAGTTGGCAAAATTGTATATTGTTGAGATTGTGTGTTTGAACGGTGTGCCCAAGTCTATAGTGTCAGATAGAGATCCGAGATTCACAACGAGGTTTTAGGAATGTTTACATCAGGCGTTGGGTACGCGGTTGAATTTCAGCACTTCATATCATCCTCAGTCGGAATGAATTATCTAGGTGCTTGGGGATATGTTGTGTAATTGATTTCCAAGGCTCTTGGGAATAATATCTGTCGTTGGTTGAGTTTGCTTATAACAATATTTTTCTGCAAATATACAAATGGCACCGTTTGAGGCCTTGTATGGGAGGAAGTGTAGAACGCCTCTTTGTAGGACTGAGGTGGGGCAAAAGTTGATTTCTTCGCCATATATGCTCAAGGAAACAATTGATAAAGTGAATCTTATACGTGAGCGATTAAAGGCTACATCGGATTGCCAGAAGTCTTACGCGGATTTAAAGCGTAAAGAGATTGAGTTCACTGTTGGGGATCTCGTGTTCTTTAAGGTATCGCTTTGGAAGAAGGTGATGAGGTTCGGACGTAAGGGAAAGCTTAGTATGAGGTTTTTTGGACCTTATGAGGTCGTGGAATGGGTTGGTACTGTAGCTTACCGGTTGGGGTTGCCTCTCGAATTAGAAAGATTCAGGATGTGTTTCATGTATCTATGTTGTGGAGGTATGGATCGGATCCTTCACATGTGATGCCAGTTGAGGAAGTTGAGTTGAATTCGGATTTATTCTATGGTGAGGAATCGATGAGAATTCTGGATACGAGTAGTAAAGTTCTTCGTGGCAAGACGTTTGAGCTTGTGAAGGTATTGTTATGGTATTAAGAAGTTGAGGAGGTTGTGTGGGAAAGTAAGGTGGATGGGTTGAGTCAGTTTCGTGCCTTTCCCCTTCAGGAAAAATTTCGAGGACTAAATTTCCTAAGTGGGGGAGAGTTGTAACGCCCCAATTATGGGCTTAGATGTTTTAGCGAGTCTGGTTGGGCCGATGGAAGCGATGTCGGTTGTTCGAACCATTTAAAATGTGGTTTAGGGAATCAGGGTTTGGGATGGGATAAAAATATGATAAAAATTCCTAAAATCCTTTAAAATGGTGTTTAAGAGGTTGATCCAATCAATTTTACAAAACGGGTTTTTTAAAGTGTACATTTTGGGTGTGACCAAAATGTAAAGATTTAAAATTTGGAAAAATGTGTTTTTCAAGAAGAGTAAAAAATCTTAGAATCTTTAGGGAGCTACTTGACAATTATGCATTTTCCATAATTTGGCATGTGTTTTAAATGTTTATAAAATAATTAAAAAGGTTTTATTTAATTAATTAAGGAAAGTTAGTTAATCGATTAATGAAAAATTGGACGAGCTTTTCATTTCTCACTTTTACTTCAGCTAAACACTCTCCCTTTTCTCTCAATTTTCCAGAAATCCATTTCTCTCAAATCCTCTTGTGGTTCCTATCTTTTCTTTATTGATTTCTTCCATTTTCCTTCAAGTTTCTTCAAGCAAATCTTGCCAAATTAGAGGAAAAGAAAGGATTGGAGTTAATTTTCGTGCTAACCCTCTAATCTAGGTTCTTTAATGAAATTCCAAAGATATTTTGCTATTTAATACTGATTTTGATTGAGGTTTTGTTGTTAGATTGTTAAACTCTTGAAATCTTGATTGAAAAAATAGATTTTAAGGTGATTTTCGGAGTTTGATTTAAATGGCTGGTTTGAGATTGTTTCTAAATGAGTTTTCAAAGGTTTTTGGTGTTGAAGTGGAGTCTTAATCATATAGATCCCGAAATCCTTGAGATCCTTAGTTTTTGAAGTGCTTTTGGGTGAGATTTTGAGGTGTTCTTGAGGAATTTGAGTTGCTGGAGGTATAAGGATGGTTTTAGGTTGTTTTTGGATGTTGATTAATGCCTTAAGTGTGTTGGGCGAGTTGGGTAATGGTTGGGGTGAGACTAAAGGTCAATCGATTGAGTTTTCAGTTGTTTCGGATGGGTGTTTTAGTGCTCTAGAGCAGGGCTGGGAGATTTCTTGTGAGTGCTGGTGCTTTAGATGCATTTTAATGCATTGAACCTCTGTTTTGGTGTGTTGAAAACATGGTATATTGTTTCAGAAGAAAATGAAGTGGGTTTGGAGGCTTTAGACGATCGATAGATGCATCGAAAAGCATGGTTTCGCAAGTTGGTGAGTGGAATTTGGTTTTCCAGCAAGGGAACGTTTTATAAAGGGTTTTGGGAACTTAGTAAGAGCTTGAAATGCTATACTAAGTTCAGAAGTAAGTAAAGTGATTTTCTCTCTCAAATTGTGCTAGTTTTGAACCTTTGATTGCACTTAGTTTTAATTGCATTTACCTATTGTTTTAAAGCATGTTTTGAATATGTGAAATGAGGCTGATGATGCCATGTGGTTGAAGGATGCACTAGGTAAGTGATCCTTGTATGCATGTGTTGATGCATGAGGTTTGAAGCATGGTTTAATGCTTGATTTATAGCTTATCATGAATGCTGTGTAAAAACAGTGAGGTATGCATGTGATATGGATTATATTGGCAAGTGATGTTGTATAAAATGTTTTATAAATGAAACTGGATATAGTTAGCCGGCTATAGGATTGAGTGCACTATAAACAAGTCACTTTGGATGTTGAGGGGTTGTGATTGTACCGAATACTCCATCCAAGTACCCTAACGATTGAGAATTTCTTAAGGTTACAACGGTTGAGGGTAGCTCCTGGGTTTGAACCTTGTGTGTGTCTCGTCTTTCGTTAGTGGGTTATACATCTACCGATGAGTGGTGTTGAGGGGTTGTGATTGTACCGAATACTCCACCACGGGTGTCACAACGATGGAGGGTTGCTCTCGTGTATGAACCTTGAGATGCCGGTAGAGTGTATGAAGGGTGTGGGATAACCCTTGGTAATCCGTGTATCCGATATATGTTTTTGAGATTGATGTTTATCACTTGTGAGCCAATGTAATGAAATGAAACATTGTGGAAAATGTTGTTAATGCATAAGTTGAAAGATGCATGTTTTGTTTTAAGCTTGGCATAAAGATGATTATGCTTGGAAGGCTTGTTTTTTGAGTAGCAATGGTTTTATTGCTGGATTTATGTTTATCATATTATGTAACGCCCCGGTTTTGGGCTTAGGAGTTTTGGGCGTTGACCGGTTTGGTCAAAGTGCTGGTTGAATCTAAAAAGGTGAAATTAGGAAAACCTAGTTCGGGTTGCATTAAAAATATGGGAAAATGTTCTAAAATCATCTTTTAATATAATTAAGTGAACTGTGAAATCAATTTTGGAAAATGAGTTTTGGAAGGGTGACATTTTGGCTAGTGACCAAAATGTAATTTTCGAAAGTTTGGTGACTATTTTATAAAGGGTTGAAACTTTGAATCTTTAAGGAGCTATTATTCCAAAAGTAGTTTCTCCAGATTTTTCTAAGATATTTTGAGATTTATTCTGATTTTAAAACATATCAAAAGTGGAGGGAAAGCCATTTTGGCCATTTTGATAACTAACTTTCTATTTTCCTTTCTCTCATTTTCTCTCAACCCAAACACTTTCTTTCCAGAGAATTGTTTCTGATTTTCTCACCTAAATCCCTCCTTTCAACTCTCTTTTGATTCCTAATCAACATATCTACAAAACCTCATCATTTGCTACTTGATTCATCAAGGTTTTTGATTCCAAAAAGAGGAGAAACTCAAGTTTGGAGGTAAGAACGTCCTTCTCCTCTAAACTATCAGTTCTTTACTGAAATTCCTAAGTTTTCAATCCTTAATTGATGTTTTATTAAAGGCTTTTGAGTTGTGGATTGGATATTGGCTTGTAATGCAAGATTTGGTGATTTTTGATGATTTTCGTTAGATCTGTCAAATCTGTGATTTGAGATGTGTTTTTGATGATATTTGGACTCTAAATTGATAAGGAATTGAGTTTTGATTAATGCAATCCCGGATAGGTTGAGTTTCCTAAGTTTAGCTTGTGATTCTTGATTGTTTTTGAGGTGATCTTGTGGTTCTGATATTGCTGGAGGTATAGGGATGTTAATAGGTTCTTTTTAGATGTTAAATGGTGTTAATAGATGTTTGGTTTTGATGGTTTATGGCTGGGCTTGGTTGAGAAGTGGTTTGGATGCATATTCGGTTGTGTTTGGTGGCCGAAAATGGAGGTTGGATGAGAGCAGCGAGTTTAAGTGCTTTCATTGAAGCAATTAATGCATGATGATGCATTAATCCTCTGCTTTGTTGTGTTAAAACAGGGGAGGCATCTTTGGATCCAAGAGTTGGTGATCCGGAGGCTTGATTTGGTGCTTCGGCAAGAGGCGAAGTGGAATCGGTGAGTGAAATTGGGTTTTCGGCTTTGAAACCAATGTCTTGGGAGCTTAGTTTAAGTCTAAACAACTTTGCTAAGCTCAAGTGTAAGTTTTCGGAAATACTCTCTAGTGGTGGCCATGATTTGATTGTTGTGCAATGTGGTTTATTGCATGGTTTAAATTCTGTTTTGAAAGCATGATTTAGCACGGTTAATGCTGTTTTTGTAAGCCATATGTTGAAGGAAGCTCAAGGTAAGAGTTCCTTGTTTTTGAACAATGATTAAATGTGGTTTGATGCTTTTAAATGCATGATGAATATGGCTTGGTTTAATGCTTTAAAACAGTGGATAAATTGTTGATAATGATGTATATTGGCAAGTGATGTTTTGAAAAGGTTAAGGTCACTAAGGTGGTTAAAAGTCCTTGAGTGAGCCTTGTTTACTTAAGAACATCAAGGTGGTTAAAAGTCCTTGGATGATTCTTGCTACGGACACAAAGGTGGTTAAAAGTCCTTGTGTGATCCTTTCCATGGTGTTTAAAAGTCCATGGGGCCAAGGTGTTTAAAAGTCCTTGGGGCCAAGGTGTTTAAAAGTCCTTGGGGTGAAACTTGATGTGGACACAAAGGTGGTTAAAAGTCCTTGTGTGGTCCTCTTTCATGGTGTTTAAAAGTCCATGGCCAAGGTGTTTAAAAGTCCTTGGGACCAAGGTGTTTAAAAGTCCTTGGGGTGAAAGTTGATGAACTTGTTTTTAAAGAAATGGAACTTATCACTTGTGGCCAATATGACATGTATAATATGAAGCATGAGATGCTTGTTATAAGTATGCTTTTGAGCATGTGCAATTGATGATTTGAAGCATGATTTATAAATGTTTTATAAATGCATTATTGAATGGTTTTATTGAGCATTCATCACTAAGCTTTTGCTTACGCTCTCTTTCGTTTTCTTAAATCAATAATGCAGAACACTAGAGTACTTTGAGGGCAGCAAGGAAGGCAAGTATTCAAGTGAAAGTAAAGCTCAAAGTATGGAAGGTTTCTTAAGTACATTTTTAGCTTTTGGTAATTTGGCAATGGGGGACCTATGTGTATGTTTTGGGAGAGGTTTTGAACTCCCTAAGTATGTTGAATGTTGTTGAGAATGTTGGTTTTTGAGTTTGGCCTTTACATGCTTGAATTGGAAGTTTATGCTTGTATGGTTTGCTTGTGTAGGAAGCATGCCTATAGATTTGGGGCTTTTTGCATATGATGTTATTTTGCTGAAGTGTTGATGCATGTATGTCTCATATATGTTGAATTGCATGCTGGTAAAGTTTGGTGTTAATTGGAGCATGAATGGATGGTTAATTGCATGTTTAGGTATGCATTTTGGGGCAATCTGTGCAGGGCGTTTCGGAACAGTACATACCGTTTCGGAACGGGTGCCTTAAACAAACCCAGGCGTCCGAAACGGGAGAGACCGTTCCGAAACGGTTTGGCTACTACCAGCCCGTGTTCCGGTACGCGTTGCGGAACGGCCCATGTTTCGAAACGGGTCTGCTTGTTCAGGAACGGGTGACCGTTGGGGGCTGACATTGGCAGTTAAATGTTTTGAATTGTTTGCGTTTTAGTCCTGAATCTTGTTTGTGCAATCGTAGGAGTTCGGGAAGTCCTTTTGAGCTGAAATTTCACAGAGAAGCATGAAATCTGACTAATTTCAAGTTGGTAACTTTAATTTGGGTTAAGTCCTCCTATTTATGAGAAATTACATTTTGGTCCCTAAAGTTGTAATTTGTTCAATTGGGTCCCTGTTTGATCTCTGATGCTTGTGATCTGTGAGCATGTAGTTGAGTGATCACAATTAGGGTTAATGTGCATCTAGACAAGATTAAAAAGAAAAAAAAGGGTCGTTAATCAAGGTTGACTTTCGGGTTGACTTTGGTTTTCCCCGTGTGACTTTCTTAATTCGGGTCAACCGTCTAGGCCGGGTTAAGGGGGTTACATATTACTTGATGTTTATTACAATGGTTTTGAGGATAAAGTACATGTTTCCTCAAAGGAAGCTTGATGGTTTTGAAAAGAGTGAAAACGGTTTTGTACATTAATTATGTTTTGTATTGAGAAATCCTCACTAAGCTTGTATGCTTATGCTCTCTTTGTTCATCAATGCAGTTAATTTTAGCTTTGTAGGCAACACTTGCAAGGGGATCGGAGGAAAACTTTAATTGAAGGTAAGCTTTGGTTTTGGACTAGTATAATAAAGGCAATGGGGGTATCCAATGTTATGCGTGTGGTTTGTTTAGTATTTTCTCGGTTTGTGCAAGTTTGAGATGCATATTTGGACTTGTAAATAACCATTGTGTTTGATTTTATGCTTGCAATTGGATTTTAGCCTTTTGGTGCTTTTAACTTCTATGAAGCATGCCTTTAGTTTCGTAGCTTATGAGAATGATGCTATGATGTTTCTTATGCTTCGTAAGTGTGGTCATTGATGTGTAATTAAGTTGCCAATATGTTAGGGCACGTGTCGAGATGATTTCGGGGGGCATAAAGTGACTTAAAATAGCTTTTTAGAACATTACAGGCCCATGTGTTTTGAAACACCTTTGCCTGTTTCGATATGGTGGCCTGAAATGGCCTTGGTGTTTTGGAACAATGAGGCCTGTTTCGAAACATTTTGCCTCTGTGAACCTTCGTACCGAAACGTGTCTTGAGGAGTTTCGAAACAAACCCACGTATCGAAACGATCAGCTGTGTTTCGAAACGGCTGTTCTGATACGGTGCATTCCATTCCGAAACATTTGACCGTTGGACCTGTTTTTGAATTGTTATGAGTTTATGCTTCTTACATTTTGGTCCCTGTTTGCCTTGTATGCAATTGGATGAGTTCTAAATGTCATTTTGAGCTGAGAATTCACAGAGAAGCATGAAATAACCTGATTAAAGGTTGGTAACTCGATTTTGCTAATAATCCTTATAATTTATGAAAATTACAAAATGGTCCCTAAAACTTAATCAACTTTAATTGAGGGGCTATTACGTTGGTGTTTTATCCGCTGCTTGTGTACGTACACATAGGAACCTAAGTTGCATCTAGACAAGAAAAAAGTGTCTTTTATTGAGGTAAACCTTCTCGGTTTACGTTAATATTCCCCGTTTGATCCGTTCGGTTCGGTGTATTGGCCATGCCGGGTTGAGAGGGTGATATATTGGATGCTTGATGCTTGCGACCATGACCCCTGAGCTTAAGAAGCAACATGAGGACATGGTTCCATATGATATGGTTAAAAATCACAAAGAATTATATGAGGGACAAGCTCGTCTAGAGAGGTATGAGACATCTAAGGCTTTGTTTCGATGCAAAATGTTGGATGGAACTCCAATGGGAGCTCATGTTCTCAAAATGATAGGGTATATTTAGACCCTTGAAAAATTGAGCTTCCCTCTAAGTGTTGAATTGGCTACCGATGTTATCCTACAACCATTGCGAGACAGTTTTAATAAGTTTGTTCTAAATTTCAATATGATTGAAATTAACAAATCATTTCCCCAGTTGCTTGGCCTGTTAAGAACAATAGAGAACAACATGAAAAAGGTTGGTTGCAAACCTATTCTGATGGTCCGAAAGGATAACAAAAAATGAAAGCCCAACACCATGGCAAAGCCAAATCCCAACAAAGGAATGGCTGCATTGAAACCCAAAGGAGGAGTTGCAAAAGAAGGAAAGTATTTCCATTGCAACAATGCTGGACATTGGAAGAGAAACTGCCATGTATATCTTGAGGAAATCAAGAAGGCAAGAGAAAATGGATAGTCCGGATCAGGTATTTGTGTTATTGACATTAATATATCAACATCTACTTCTTGAGTACTAGATACCGGTTGTGGTTCACATATTTGTACTTTTGTACAAAGACAAAAAAGAGAGAAGAAAATTGGAAAAAGGAGATGTGGACCTACGACTTGGAAATGGAGCAAGAGTTGATACATTAGCTATTAGAACATATACTTTGTCATTACCTAGTGGACTTGTTTTAGATTCAGAGTATTATTTTTTTTGTACCTAGTTTGACTAAAAATATTATTTCAATTTCTTGTTCGGACAAGATTGGTTTTGAGATTATTATTAAGAATAATAGTTGTTCTTTTTCCCTCAATAATGTTTTATGGTACGGCTCAATTAATCAATGATGTCTATATCTTAGATCAAGACAATTACATATATAACATAAATATGAAAAGATAAAAAAAATGTCTCTAATCAAACTTATCTCTACCATTATCGCTTGGGTCATATAAGTGAGAAACACATATCAAAACTTCATAAAGATGGATTTTTGGATTCTTTTGTTTTCAAACAATATGATATATGTGAACCTTGCTTAAATGGGAAAGATGACCAATCACCATTTGACAGTAAAAACGAGCGAGCAAGTGATTTATTAGGTCTAATACATAATGATGTATGTGGACCGATGAATACACAAGCCAGAGGAGGGTTTCAATACTTCATTACTTTCACTGGCGACTTTAGTAGATATGAGTACGTTTACCTAATGCATCATAAATCTGAAGCCCTTGAAAAGTTCATGGAATTTAAGAATGAAGTACAAAACCAATTAGGAAAGAGTATCAAACCTCTTTGATCAGATCGAGGAGGAGAATACCTAAGCCTAAAGTTTGATGAACTTCTTAAAGGATGTTGGATTGTGTCACAACTTACACCTCTAGGTACTCCACAACACAATAGAGTCTCTAAAAGGAGAAATCGAACATTGTTAGACATGGTTCGGTCAATGATGAGTCATGCTGGTCTTCCAACTTCTTTTTGAGGACATGCGTTAGAAACAATTGCTTTCATGCCCTAGAATGTCTTTTATGAAAATTTAGAGATGTGAAGTTGTTGACGCTCTAAAAGTACTGTTTTTCATGCCTATTTCACATGATTTTCTCTTCTTTTAAGTACATTTAGTTGCATTTAGGTCACAAAATCATGCATTTGCATAAAGAGTTAGGAACTTGCTATGCTAGAGTGAATGTATGTTTTTTTTTGATATTTTGCAGATTTGGAAAGTATTTGGCACATAAATGAGCAGAGCAGAGCAAACCTGCGTAAACAGGAAACTATGGCAAGGAGGATGCCGAGTAGTTGTTGGTAGAGAATGACCAAACATTGCTAAGCACATGTTGTCAGAGAAGAGAACTTGATGCCATACCAATTAACTGTTGAACCTGAAAAATTAAGATCAGATCAAGCTGAGAGAAAATAGGGATTGGATCAATCTTTGAAAAAAATAACGAATAAGCAGTGTCAAGCGCGATTGGTAGAACCATGCCAACTGGGATGCCAGAGATGCGTTGGCATGATGACGTCAACCCTAGCCCTAATCATCTTATCACCTTATCAGCCTATCACTTTAAATCTGGATAAAGGTGATCACAAGCCTTATCCATTGAGTGTTCAAATTTAAAATACAAAGGCTTATCATACCCTTCTTTACATGCCTATTTAAAGACCGATTGTGAAGAGCAAGCGGTTGAGATTTTTTTTGAGAGGATTGATCACAACCGGCTGCACCAAGGAGAGATGGTTTGATCAGCTTGACTGAGAGCCTAGACCGTGAAAGGGCTGCATGGAGAGACCTCCTTCTCACCATTCTCTTTGGTTTAGTTGTTTTATTTTGTTTTCATGACGACGTTCTTGCAAAACGATGAAAGTTTTATGGTTGTTACACTCACCATGAACTAATTTAACAGTTAGTGAGGGGTGTTTGCATTTGAACACTACTTTTAATGTTTAGTTTTTAATAAATCAAAATTGTCTCCACAGTTTTTTTCTATCTAGCATGCTTTACTGTTTTCTAAATGTTCTTCCAAGCGAGAGTTGGCATTACCATTTTCTAAATACTTTGCCAAGCGACAATTGGCATGGTTGGCCTATTGCTTCTCAATATCTTAACAGACTTGGGTGGCAATGATCAGTTGCTGGATACTAAAGAGAGATGGTTCGTAAGAAGATGTTCAAGTACATCAACTTACTTCGGGAGTGAAATCTACCCTTTATATAACACCCCTCACCCCGGATTAGGGGCAAGGAGCGTTAATCAGATTCATATTATCTTGTTACAATTAGGCAGTGGAAAACGTGTAATATATTTTTTATATATTCTTATTCAAATGCTATCTAGGTGGGCCTACTAAATTTTTGATCCATTTAATCTACTTATAATACATGTTGAATTCTTAATATTAGTTATCCCACATTCGTCATACAAACATATATACATTCTAATCCATGTTTACCATTTTCGAATGATTCATATTAATGAATACAACCTAAATCCAACCATGCGCAACTAAAGGATTTCAATTATAAGATCAACATTTTAACCTTAACACACACACACACACACACACACACACACACACACACACACACACACACACACACACACATATATATATGCATCATCATCCATAACATAGTAATTGTTTCCCTTATACAAAAGGCTTCCCGGGGTAACTATGATATCGGCTAAACCTAATGGTTGCCTATACAAAAAGTGACAAAAAGAAACCAAGCCCCAAAACATATAGCAATGGCTAATCTATACCCCATATATACCCCTTACTTACATAACAAAATGAGGGAAACTAGGCTTAAGAGTTTAAACATAGTAATTGTTTCCCTTATACAAAAGGCTTCTCGGGGAACTATGATATCGGCTAAACCTAATGGTTGCCTACACAAAAAGTGACAAAAAGAAACCAAGCCCCAAAACATATACCAATGGCTAATCTATGCCCCATATATACCCCTTACTTACATAACAAAATGAGGGAAACTAGGCTTAAGAGTTTAAACATTCTTAAGATAATAATTCATGAACATGACCATTAGAGCAAATTGAACTAGCATGCTGACAATTAGACCACCCATCATGAGCACAGAAAAGACAATGAGAGGCATACTTCTATCTTCGAGCTAGCATAAAACAGAGGGTAGATCGATCACTCTACTTCTTGTAGTTTTGGGAAGAAAGGAAACTTCGAGTGATAAGTACTTATAGTACTTAGTGAGGAAACCTTAGTCTATCCATTTCCAATTTCTTGTTTAAATGATCACACAATAATTCGAATCTTTAATTTAGCATGTTTATACCATTTCAATTGAATAGACCATTAGCCAACATTCAAGGTCACAAGAAATGTATCAAGCAATAGTAGCAATTCGAATATAACAACCTAATGCTATCAATTCTAAATTCAAATTACACATCCAATCGATCAATTTGGGTTTACCAAATATCATGCAATTATACACCATACATATAACATCGATCAATCCCATTTTATAAGTTCGTTTTAAACCAAGCTATATTCGAACAAACATGATTCATATACATAAATTTCAATCAATCATATTTTCAGATATACAAGCAACAACAAACTGTAGCATAATAATAATTAAATTTGTAATTCATAACTTGCATGCTTCATTACAATTCGTGATATTACTTTCAAACATCTAATATAAATACCTCAATTCGCATATCCTCAATTTCAAACATATGATCTCAATTACACAATACATAATTCCGATTACAACAAAATTTCCAAACACATGTCATAATAATTCAACCATTGATCATGTAGTATACATTGCTCATCAATAGTTTAATTAACAAGAGCATATCTTAATTCTCAAACAATTTCAGCAACCAATTCATAGAAAAATCAGCATAATACAAATCTTCATGGTTCCAATTCTTTTCAAATTAACATGAAATCACCAAATTTCAATCAATGCACACACCATTCGAACACAATAAAAATTCCCAAAGCCAAATTCCTTTATAACCCTTCTTCCCTTATTAATTTATGCAACCATCATTTAGTCCATTTTCATGCAATTCTAAGATAGAAATTAAATCAATTTAGTTGAGACACTATTCTCAACTCTAAAGTTTGTTTCACTCACAATTGCCGAGCTAATTCTGAATTCGGAGGTTCTTCCCACATTTTAGTTTTGATCCCTAAACTAATTTCAACCTCGGATAGTGTCGAATTAGTCTACTAATTTTCTTATTATTCATAATCCACATTCAATTTGTTCAATTACTTATGTCAATTTTGTAATAACAATTCTCTCATTCATGTTACTAAATTTTTCCTTATCAAATTTTATCAATTCACTTTAGATTATCATTTAAGGTTCAACATTTCCTATATTGGACAGTTTTGACCATCTATATTAATTTAACTCCCATTTTTAGCATGTAACTCGGAATTAAGTTCCGTTTGTTTCTAAACTCAATTAACGTCCCCAATTGTTACCTATTAAAATTTCGGATTGAATTGCTAAGTGTACCATTTCTTATGAATTTTCAAAGTTCACTGTCCAAACTAAATTACCACTGGACAGATTCGAGTACCATGCATAACTTCTCTCCAGATTTTTCCATAAAGCTCTAAATTTGATTTTGTAAATTTCCTATTAAAATAGACATGCTAAGGTAGATGGTGTTAAAATTTCAGATTCAATTTCCTAATATTCTATTTTCTATAATTTTTCAAAGTTGAGTGTTTATACTAGTACATTTCTGGCCAGCTTGAATTTTCTTAGTTTAGGAGTTTCATTACACTCATCATCTTCCAAATTTTTCTCATTCCAGCTCCTCACCCTTGTCTCTACATTTTCCAGCAACCTTACATGTTTAACTAATAAATTTTCCATGAATTATCAAATGTACAAAAACAATTCCATTCTTAAAAATTCTTACATGCTCGAATAGAGGATGAGAAGTTCAACTTACTTTTGATTTTTAATTTGTTATTTTAAGCCAAAATGCTTGCCATGCAAAGCTCTATTCTTCCTCTCTTCAAAACAATGGCCGGATAAAGCTTAAGGTTTTAATTTTTAGCTTAACTTTGAGGTTTCCTTTCCCACTAAGGGAGCCGGCCAAGGGGTCATAATGGTGACATGATAGTCACCTAACTATTATTACAAATTGTCTAATTCATCCTTATCTAATACATTAATTAACCTTAATAATATGTGCAAATTTGGTAATCCCCTAAATGTTGCATGCAATCCTTCCAATTTCCTCTATTATTCGGTTTAGTCACTTCTTTAGTTTTCCTTGAATTTTAATTGAATCTATAATGTAGCTACTCTAATTTAATTATTTAATGTTTCTAATCTAATTAAGACACTAATTATTAAATTAATTCATAAAGCTTCTAGGCTACTTTTTGGGATGTTACATTTCTCTCCCCCTCAAAAAAAGAATTCGTCCTTGAATTCTTACCTGAATTGAACAATTAGGGGTATTGTTTTCGCATTGTTTCTTCTAGTTCCCATGTTGCCTCTTCCATCTTATGATTTCTCCACAACACTTTGACCAGTGAAACATTT
Source organism: Hibiscus tridactylites (assembly GCA_958450335.1). Lineage (NCBI taxonomy): Eukaryota > Viridiplantae > Streptophyta > Magnoliopsida > Malvales > Malvaceae > Hibiscus > Hibiscus tridactylites. Next base: position 39,698,144 of record OY288287.1, read on the forward strand.
TTGTTTCTAAGCCTTTTGGTTTCCTTGTCCAGAATCTGAACTGGTTCCTCTTCGTAGGACAAGTCAGGATTCTACTCTACATCTTCTAGTTCTAGAATGTGAGATGGATCAGACCTATATCTTCTGAGCTATGATACATGAAAGACATTGTGGATTTTATCAAACTCATTGGGAAGTGCAAGTCGATAAGCTACTGGGCCAATTCTTTCAGTAATTTCAAAAGGTCCAATAAAGCGAGGACTGAGATTTCCCCCTTTTCCGAACCGAAATACTTTCTTCCATGAGGAGACTTTAAGAAAGACTTTGTCTCCCACACTATGTTGGATATCTCTTCGCTTCATATCGACATAGGCTTTTTGTCAATCGAAAGCCTTATTTAATCGAGAGTGAATAATTTTGACTTTCTCTTCTGTTTCTCTGAGTAGTTGAGGTCCTAGTACATTATTCTCACCAAGTTTAGACCAGCAAAGAGGAGTTCAACATTTTATTCCATACAATGCTTCAAAAGGAGCCATCTGAATAGATGACTGATAGTTGTTGTTGTAGGCAAATTCTACTAAGCGTAGAGATTTTTCCCAATTCTTTCCAAAATCAATAATGCAAGCTCTAAGCATATCCTCGAGGATCTGAGTTACTCGTTCAGACTGACAATCACTTTGCGGATGGAAAGCAATGCTTAGATTCAATTTGGTCCCCATAGCTCTTTGCAGAGTTCTCCAAAATCGGGAAGTAAATGTTGGATCATGATCAGAGACAATGGAGATAGGAATTCCATGTATCCGAATTATTTCCTGTATATACAGATTGGCTAAAGTCTCTAAACTGTAATTGATACCAATTGGAATAAAATGTGCCGATTTGGTGAACCAGACAACAATCACCCAAATAACATCATATTTTTGGGGAGAACAAGGAAGACCAGTCACGAAGTCCATGGTAATTCGTTCCCATTTCCATTGTGGAAGTTCGAGTGGTTGGAGTAGTCCGGTGGGAATTCGATCTTCAGCTTTGACTCTTTGACAATTGAGACATTTTGATACGAATTCATTGATAGCCGCTTTCATACCAGGCCACCAATACAATGATCTGAGATCTTTATACATCTTAACCGATCATGGGTAGACCGAGAAAGAATTATGGTGTGCTTCTTCGAAAAGATCGCTTTTCAAATTTTCATCGTTTGGAACACATATTCTTTCTTTAAAGTAGAGGATACCGTTTGTGTGAATACGGAACCCTTCCTCAGTTTTTGTATCAAGTTTGGAAATAATATCCTAAAGTTCTGGGTCAGCTTGCTGAAGACTTCCAATCCTTGAGATTAGACTGGATTGAATTTGAAGTTCGGATAAAAATCCTTGTTTTTGATACACTCGTAGATTAGCGTTGATAGCAGTTGGAGCTACAAGTATAAATTAAACATTTTAGACAGAGATATTATTCAAGGTATATTTATTTATTCTTATGGATTAAGGATTTGAAAATTACCCAATGTCGGTTTACGACTCAAGGTGTCTACAACCACATTGGCCTTTCCGGGGTGATAGTCAATGACTATATCATAGTCTTTAAACAAATCCATCCATCTGCGTTGTCTCAAATTCAGATCTTTCTGACTTAGGAGGTACTTTAAGCTCTTGTGATCGGTGAATAGGTAACATTTTTCACCATACAAGTAATGTCTCCATATTTTGAGAGCAAACATGATTGCATCAAGTTCTAGATCATGCGTTGGATAGTTCAATTCATGAGGTTTCAATTGGCGAGATGCATAAGCAATCACATTGTCACCCTGCATTAAGACACATCCAAGACCCGTATGCGAAGCATCACTGTATACGGTAAAATGTTTACCAGGTTCTAGTTGAATCAAGACTGAGGCATGAGTCAAAGCTGCTTTGAGTTGGTCAAAGCTTTTCTGTTGCTTTTCAGACCATTCATACAGTTGATCTTTACGAAATAATATCCTAAAGTTCTGGGTCAACTTGCTGAAGACTTCCAATTCTTGAGATTAGACTGGATTGAATTTGAAGTTCGGATAAAAATCCTTGTTTTTGATACACTCGTAGATGAGCGTTGATAGCAGTTGGAGCTACAAGTATAAATTAAACATTTTAGGCAGAGATATTATTGAAGGTATATTTATTTATTCTTATGGATTAAGGATTTGAAAATTACCCAATGTCGGTTTACGACTCAAGGCGTCTGCAACCACATTGGCCTTTCCAGGGTGATAGTCAATGACTATATCATAGTCTTTAAACAACTCCATCCATCTGCGTTGTCTCAGATTCATATCTTTCTGAGTTAGGAGGTACTTTAAGCTCTTGTGATCGGTGAATAGGTAACAATTTTCACAATACAAGTAATATCTCCATATTTTGAGAGCAAACACGATAGCATCAAGTTCTAGATCATGCATTGGATAGTTCAATTCATGAGGTTTCAATTGGCGAGATGCATAAGCAATCACATTGTCACCATTCATTAAGACACATCCAAGACCCGTATGCGAAGCATCACTGTATACGGTAAAATGTTTACCAGGTTCTAGTTGAATCAAGACTGAGGCATGAGTCAAAGCTGCTTTGAGTTGGTCAAAGCTTTTCTGTTGCTTTTCAGATCATTCATACAGTTGATCTTTACGAAGAAGTTTAGTCAAAGGTAAGGCTATAGTGGAAAATCCTTTGACAAACCTTCTGTAATAACCAGCCAAATCAAGAAAACTTCGTATTTCACTGACATTTCTAGGAGGTCGCCAATCCATGATTGACTGTATTTTCTTTGGATCTACTTTAATTCCTTCTGCTGAAATTACATGACCAAGAAAAGAAACTTCCGTTAACTAGAACTCGCACTTAGAGAATTTTGCGAATAACTAACGTTCCCGGAGAGTTTGCAAGACATAGTGGAGATGATCAGCATGTTTTTCTCGATTGCGAGAATAGACTAGAATGTCATCAATGAAGACGACTACAAATTTATCAAGATAGAGCTTGAATACTCTATTCATGAGATCCATGAATGCCGCTGGAGAATTTGTTAATCCGAAAGGCATTACCAGAAATTCATAGTGACCATAACGAGTTTTGAAGGCTGTTTTTGACACATCCTCCTCCTTAACTCTCATTTGATAGTATCCATATCGTAGATCGATCTTTGACAACACCGAAGCATCCCTAAGTTGATCGAACAGATCTTCTATTCTTGGGAGTGGATATCTGTTCTTAATTGTGATCTTGTTCAATTGACGGTAGTCAATGCAAAGGCGCATCGCTCCAACCTTCTTCTTTACAAACAGAACAAGTGCACCCCAAGGAGAAGTTCTAGGTTGAATGAAACCCATGTCCTGAAGCTATCGAAGTTGCTTTTGCAATTATTTTAACTCAAGAGGTGTCATCCGGTACGGAGTGATAGACACCGAACTTAAACCAGGTTGTATTTCAATCCCAAATTCAACTTCTCTAGTCGGAGGGAGACCAGGTAGTTCCTTGGGAAACACATCAATAAATTCAGAAACAACATGCATCTCAGGTATTCCAAATTCAATTTGATCTCGCAAGACCATAGATGCAAAAATGGAAGTGGGCTTTTTATCAATTAGGAGTATGGATTCTTTTCCTAAACCCTGAAGGTATAATATTTTATTTTGACAATTTACCCAAGCCTCATGTTTACTTAATCAGTCTAAACCCAAAATTAAATCGAACTCACAGGATGGTAATATGTAAAGATCAATAGAGAATGGCAAATTGCTAATATGCAATGAACAATTTATACATATTAGGTTAATGTTTGAATTTCCTCCTAAAGGGTTCGAAACTATAAGACTAGTTTTCACAATTTCAGGTTCTAATTTAAACTTTTTAACCACAAATATACATGTGAATGAATGAGTGGATCCCGAATCTATTAAGGCATAAACATGATGTGAATTTAGCTCTACAATACCTGCAAACACTTCAAGAGATTCTTCGTCATCTATACCACGAATGTGGTAGACTCTAGCAAGAGCTCGAGATTCCTGATTTGTAGAAGCATTTGAGTGAGTACCCTTGCCTTTCTTTTGATAACTCGGTTGAGCTGACTTAGCATTCCTGTTCTGATTAGATGATGTTAGAATAGGAACCACAATGTTACAAGTTGGCATTGATTCAGGCTTTTGAGGACAATCTTTGATGTAGCGATCATCACCATTACAAGCATAACATAGATTCGACTGGAATCTGCACTGACCACGATGTAGTTTCTGACAAAACTTACAAGGAGGAATCTTTTTTGAATTTCCCGTGCTATTAATTGATATACCTGGTACTGAGGATCTGATCACTATAGACGATTTTCAAGTATTATTACTTCTCGAAGCAGAAGTGAAATTAGAAGAGCCATCTTTCTTAAATTTAGTCTTCTTAAACTGTCACTGAGACTTGTTCCGTTTTTGTTTTAATCAGATCGATTACCCTCTTTTCTTCTTTCAGCAGCTTTCATCTTAGCTTCTGTTGTGATGGCACGATTAACAAGGTTTTGAAAATCATTGATTCCCAGAGCAGTAAAGATTGGACTCAGTTCATCATTCAGACCATCAATGAACATCCTGCATTTATCAACTTCAGTTTTAATGTACTTCGAACCGTATTTGCAATATTTGCAAAAGTCTACAACATATTGCTCAATAGGTAGGTTGGCCTGTTTAAGGTGCAGAAATCTCTTCCTTCTTTCAGCCATGTATTGCTCACTTATATACTTCTTTTTAAATTCTTCGATGAAGAATTCCCATGTCACCGATTCAGTTGGAACAATTAGGGTAGTGGTTTCCCACCAATTCATAGCTTCATATGCTAACAGAGCCATATCACACTATAGTTTATGTTCATCGAAACATTGTAATTGTTTGGTTACCACCTTAATGGTGTTTTCAAGCTAATACTCTGCATCTTCTGGTCTTTCATCATTCGTACCAGTAAAAGTGTAGGCTCGGTGTTGAGTAAGTTTATCTATAGGTGCTCTGCTAGGTGTAACAGTAGCTGAAGCAACAAGTTGCTCTCTTTTCAGATTTGACAGAAGTTGATTGATCATCTCCTTCATATTGAGGATACATTCCCTTTGAGCAGATTGAACCATAGGATTTTCAGGTGGAAGCTGCTCACGCTCCGTGGTCTGAACAGGCTCTTTATTGAATCGCCCAGTGACTTGAGCAGGCTCAGTAATCTAAACAAGCCCTTTATTTTTCTTTTTTCCTGGAAGTTCAGTTAGTGTTGGTGGATTATCACCTAGTCTCACACTTTCACCTTCACTCAAAGATTTGTGTGAACTTCCATTCTCTTGGCCTGTCATTTTCTATCATAAATTTAAACAAGAAGATTAGAAAAGCTCAATACAATTATCTCAGTGTGCAAATCATGGGTGGCATACTTAAAAGTAACACAAATGCATGCAGACTCGATTAAGCTTTAGGAAATAACCTAAAAAGCTCTGATACCACTTTATATAAAACCCTCACCCCGGATTAGAGGCAAGGAGCGTTAATCGGATTCGTATTATCTTGCTACGACTAGGAAGCGGAAAACGTGTAATATTTTTTTTATATTTTTTATATATTCTTATTCGAATGCTATCTAGGTGGGCCTACTAAATTTTTGATCCATTTAATCTACTTATAATCCATGTTGAATTCTTAATCTTAGTTATCCCACATTCGTCATACAAACATATATACCTTCTAATTCATATTTTGTAACCCCCTTAACTCGGCCTAGACGGTTGACCCGAGTTAAGAAAGTCACACGGGGAAAACCAAAGTCAACCCGAAAGTCAACCTTGATTAACGACCCTTTTTTTTCTTTTTAATCTTGTCTAGATGCACATTAATCCTAATTGTTATCACACAAACATCATACTCAAAGATCACAAACATCAGAGATCAAACAGGGACCCAATTGAACAAATTACAACTTTAGGGACCAAATTGTAATATCTGATAATTAAAAGGACTTAACCCAAATTAAAGTTACCATCTTGAAATTAATCAGGTTTCATGGTTCTCTGTGAAATTTCAGCTCAAAAGGACCTTCCAAGCTCATACAATTGAACAAACAAGATTTAGGACCAAAACGTAAACAATTCAAAACATATAACTGCCAATGTCAGCCCCTAACGGTCGGCCGTTCCGAAACCGATCAACCCCGTTCCGAAACATGGGCCGTTCCGAAACCAATCAACCCCGTTCCGAAACACGGCCTTGGCAGAGACCAAACCGTTTCGAAACGGTGCATACCGTTTCGGACGCCTGGGTTCATGCAAGGCACCCGTTCCGAAACGGTGCACACTGTTCCGAAATGCCTGCACAGATTGCAGCAAACAAGCATACAAAAACATGCAATTGATCATTCAAACATGCTCCAAATGTCACCAAACTTTACCAGCATGCAATTAAATATAATTAAGACTTATAGGAATCATCACAACATCAATCTAACATCATATGCAAAAAGCCCCAATTCTATAGGCATGCTTCCTACACAAGCTAGCTATTCAAACACCAAACTTTCAAAACAAGCATATAAGGTTCCAATTCAAAAACCAGCAATCTCAACAACATTCAACATACTTAGGGAGTCTCAAACACCTCCCAAAACCTACACATTGGTCCCCCATTGCCAAATCACACAAAAGCTAAATTGTTTACCAAAAACCTTCCATACATTGAGCTTCACTTGAACTTGATTGCTTGCCCTTTCTTGCTGCCCCTCAAGGTACTCTAATGCTCTGCATTATTGAATTAAGAAAACGTAGAGAGCGTAAGCAAAAGCTTAGTGAGGCATGCTCATTAAAAACAATTCAATAATGCAATTAAAACCATTTATAAACATACTTGAAATCAACCTTTGCACATGCTCAAAAGCATACTAAAAACAAGCAATCTCATGCTTCAACATAATCATTAAAACAAGCATCTCATGCTTCACAAAATACTTAACATGTCATATTGGCTCAAGTGACAAATTCCATTTCATAAAACAAGTTCAACAACTTTCCCAAGGACTTTTAAACACCTTGACCCCAAGGACTTTTAAACACCTTGGCCATGGACTTTTAAACACCATGAATAAGGACCACACAAGGACTTTTAACCACCTTTGTGTCCAATGCTTGAATCACCCCAAGGACTTTTAAACACCTTGGCCCCAAGGACTTTTAAACACCTTGGCCCCATGGACTTTTAAACACCATGGAAGGATCACCTAAGGACTTTTAACCACCTTAGTGTCCGCAACAAGACTCATCCAAGGACTTTTAACCACCTTGATGATCTTAAGTAACAAGGCTCACTCAAGGACTTTTAACCACCTTAGTGACCTTAATCTTTTCAAAACATCACTTGCCAATATACATCATATTCATCATTTAATCCACTGTTTTAAAGCATTAAACCAAGCCATTTTCATCATGCATTTCAAAGCATCAAACCACATTATTTCAATGTACAAAATCAAGGAACTCCTACCTAGAGTTACCTTCAACATATGGCTTACATCATCAGCAAAAACCATGCTAAAACATGCTTTCAAAACAGTAATTAAAAACATGCAAATCATCATCTTGCATCACAACAAAATCATGGCCACCACTACAGAGAAAATCCGAAAACTTACACTTGAGCTTAGCAAAGTTGTTTAGACTTAAACTAAGCTCCCAAAACCTTCAAACCTTGGTTTTAAAGCTGAAAATCCAATTTCCACAAATGCACTCACCGATTTCCACTTTGCTTCAAGCCAAAGCACCAAATCAAGCTTCCGGATCAACCAATCTTGGATCCAAAGATGCCTCCCCTGTTTCAACACATCAAAGCAGAGGATTAATGCATCATCATGCATTAATTGCTTCAATGAAAGCACCTAAACTCGCTGCTCTCATCCAACCTCCATTTTCGGCCACCAAACACAACCGAAAATGCATCCAAACCACTTCTAAACAAAGCCCAGCCATAAACCAGCAAAACCTCACTTCCATTAACATCATATAACATCTAAAAACAACCTATTAACAACCTTATAACTCCAGCAACATCAGATCACCAAGATCACCTCAAAAACTACCTTGAAACACAAGCTAAACTTAGGAAACTCAACCTATCCGGGATTGCATCAATCAAGACTCAATTCCACATCATTTTAGAGGTCATTTAACATCAAAAACATCTCTTAAATCACAGATTACTCAGATCTAACGAAAATCATCAAAAATCATCAAAATCTTGCATAAATAGCCAAGATCCATAAATCAACTTAAAAGCCTTTAATTAAACATCAATTTAGGATTGAAAACTTAGGAATTTCAGTAAAGAACTGATAGTTTAGAGGAGAAGGACGTTCTTACCTCCAAACTTGTGTTTCTCCACTTTTTGCAATCAAAATGCTTGTTGAAACTTGTAGCAATTGAAGAGGTTTTGAAGATATGTTGATTTGGAATCAAATGAGAGTTGAAAGGAGAGATTTAGGTGAGAAAATCAGAAACAAATCTCTGGAAATGGAGTGTTTGGTTTGAGAGAAAATGAGAGAAGGAAAATGAGAAGTTAGTTGAGAAAATTGTCAAATGAGCTTTTCCCTCCTTTTTGATATCTTTAAAATCAGAAAATAGCTTATAATATCTTAGAAAAATCTGGAGAAACCACTTTTGGATTAATAGCTCCTTAAAGATTCAAAGTTCCAACCCTTTATAAAACAGCCACCAAACTTGCGAAAAATACATTTTGGTCAATAGCCAAAATGTCACACTTCCAAAACTCATTTTCCAAAATTGATTTCACAGTTCACTTAATTATATAAAAAGATGATTTTAGAACATTTTTCCATATTTTTAATGCAACCCGAACTAGGCTTTCCTAATTTAACCTCTTAAGATTCGAACAACACTTTGACCAACCGGTCAACGCCCAAAACTCCTAAGCCCAAAACCGGGGCGTTACAACTCTCCCCCCTTAAGAAATTTCGTCCTCGAAATTTACCTGAAGGAAAGAGATAAGGAAACTGCTTCAGCATGTCTTCCTTCCGCTCCCACGTGGCTTCCTCAACACCTCGATGCTTCCATAACACCTTCACCAACTCAATGGTCTTGCCACGAAGAACCTTGCAATCCAAATCCAGAACCTTCACCGGTTCCTCATCATAGGTCAAATCCGGATTCAAAACCACTTCCTCTACAGGCATCACATGCGAAGGATCAGATCTATACTTCTGGAGCATAGAAACATGGAACACATCATGAATCTTCTCCAACTCCTGAGGTAACCTAAACCGATACGCAATAGGACCCACTCGCTCAACCACCTCAAATGGTCCAATGTACCGAGGGCTCAACTTACCCTTCCGGCCAAACCTCATCACCTTCTTCCAAGGCGAAACCTTCAAGAACACACGGTCACCCACCGCATACTCTATCTCCTTACGCTTCAAATCCGCGTAAGACTTTTGCCGATCAGAGGCAGCCTTCAACCTCTCACAAATGAGCTTCACCTTCTCGGTGGTCCCTTTCAACAAAGTAGGCATCGAAACCAACTTTTGACCCGTTTCAGCCCAACAAAGAGGAGTCCTACACTTCCTCCCATACAGAGCCTCATAAGGTGCCATCTGTATACTCGCCTGATAACTATTGTTATAAGCGAACTCAACCAAAGGCAGATGCTTCTCCCAAGAACCTTGGAACTCAATCACGCAACATCTCAACATATCCTCCAAAATCTGAATAACTCGCTCAGACTGACCATCCGACTGAGGATGATAGGATGTACTGAAATGCAACCTTGTACCCAGAGCTTGATGCAACCACTGCCAGAAACGCGATGTGAACCTCGGATCCCTATCCGACACAATCGACTTAGGCACACCATGCAACCTCACTATCTCAGCAATGTACAGCTCTGCCAGCTTATCCAAAGAGAACGTAGTATGCACAGGCAAGAAATGCGCACACTTCGTCAAGCGATCCACAATCACCCAAACATAATTCTTCTTTGATGGAGACAAAGGCAAACCAGATACAAAATCCATGGTAACCCTCTCCCACTTCCATTCAGGGATTCTCAACGGTTGCAACAAACCAGAAGGAACCTGATGTTCAGCCTTAACTCGCTGACACACCAAACACTTGCTCACAAACTCTGCAACATCCTTATTCAAACCTACCCAATAGTACTCATCACGAAGATCACGATACATCTTAGTACTACCAGGGTGCATAGCAAAAGGACTACTATGACCTTCAGTCAGAATAGCACGCCTCAACTCAACATCAGCAGGCACTACTATCCGACTACCAAAACACAACACACCATCCTCATTAAAGCAGAAATCCGAATGTCTACCCTCCGCGATATCCTGAACATGAGACACCAAGGAATCATCCAACAACTGCTTTTCCTTGATCAACTGAACCAAAGATGGCTTCACTTGCAACTCAGCAACAAGACCACCATCTCGCGATATGCTCAAGCTAGCAAACATCGCCCTCAGCTCAACAGCTACCTTCCTACTCAAGGCATCCGCAAGAACATTAGCTTTACCAGGATGATACTCAATCGTCAGATCATAATCCTTGAGAAACTCCAACCAACGCCGCTGCCTAAGATTCAACTCCTTCTGAGACATCAGATACCTCAAACTCTTGTGATCCGTGTACACAGTGCACTTCTCACCATACAGATAATGTCTCCAGATCTTCAGAGCAAACACCACTGCAGCCAGCTCAATGTCATGCGTAGGATAGTTGCGCTCATGCACCTTCAACTGCCGCGACGCATAAGCCACAACCTTACCCTCTTGCATCAGCACACACCCCAAACCAACATAGGATGCATCACTGTAGACCACAAACTCTTTCCCTGATTCAGGCTGAATCAAGATAGGAGCTTGCGTCAAAGCCGCCTTCAGCTTCTCAAAAGCCTGCTGTCTCGCTTCCGTCCACTCATACTTAACATCCTTTTGCAACAGCTTCGTCAAAGGAGCAGCAATCTTGGAAAAACCATCCACAAACCTCCGGTAGTATCCCGCCAAACCAAGGAAACTACGGACTTCATGAACAGACTTAGGAACTTTCCAGTTCATCACCGCTTCAATCTTCTGAGGATCAACACGAATGCCCTCAGCTGAGACCACATGCCCAAGAAACACCACCTCCTTAAGCCAGAACTCACACTTGCTCAGCTTAGCATAAAGCTGATTCTCCAACAAAGCTTGCAGCACAACCCTCAAATGCTCTTCGTGCTCCTCCTCAGTACGCGAGTACACGAGGATATCATCAATGAAAACCACAACGAACTTGTCCAGGTATTCATGAAACACACGATTCATCATGTCCATAAAAGCAGCAGGAGCATTTGTCAAACCAAACGGCATCACAAGGAACTCATAATGCCCATACCTTGTCCTGAAAGCTGTCTTAGGCACATCCACATCCTTCACCTTCAACTGATAATACCCTGACCTCAAGTCAATCTTAGAGAACACAGAAGCTCCCCTGAATTGATCAAAGAGATCATCAATCCTCGGCAAAGGATACCGATTCTTGATAGTCAACTTGTTCAGATGACGGTAATCAATGCACATCCTCATAGTGCCATCCTTCTTCTTCACAAACAAGACAGGAGCACCCCAAGGCGACAAACTCGGCCGGATGAAACCACGATCTAGCAGCTCTTGCAACTGCGTCTTCAGCTCCTTCAGCTCCTTAGGTGCCATTCTATAGGGAGTAATGGACACAGGAGTTGTATTCTCATACAGCTCAATTCCAAACTCCACCTCGCGATTAGGAGGTAAACCAGGCAACTCTTCAGGAAAAACACCAGGAAACTCCTTCACAACCTTGATATCTTGCACCCTCAACTCCTTAGAGCTAGGATTCATCACAAAAGCTAGGTAAGCTTCGCAACCTTGCCTCAGCATCCTACTCGCCTCCAAGGTAGACACCACATTAGCAAGAAACTTCACATTCTCACCAACCACAACAACTTCATAATCATCTGCAAGCTTAAGCGAAACCCGCTTATTCTCACAATCCACAACAGCACGATGCTCAGCAAGCCAATCCATACCAAGGATCACATCAAAACCATAAAAAGGCAACTCCATAAGATCAACATGAAAGACATGTTCTTGAACAACCAAGGGACACCTTCTATAAAGCTTTCGAGTCACAATAGTTTCACCAAAAGAACTAGTGACACGAACACCAACATCCATAGACTCAACAGGCAAACCAAGCAATTCAGCATGCTCACGCAAAATGTATGAATGCGTAGATCCAGAATCAAGCAAAGAAAGCAATGACAAGGATTTCAAAGTAAAGGTACCTGCAATCACATCAGCATCATTCCTTCCCTCGCGCTGAGCATACACCCTCGCTTGGCCTCCACCTTCAGGCTGAATAGCCACAACATGAGCTACTCCGCGACCACCTTCCTCTCTCCACTGGAAATTACCACGGCCGCGCCCACGACCTCTCTGCTGTGCAACAACAGGAGCACGATCTTGGCCACCAGCCAACCTCGGACAATCTCGCCTCAGATGGTCAACAGAACCACAGTTCCAACATCCATTACCAGCTGCCGCAACAGGAGCTTGCACCTCCCTCACAGCACGAGGACAGTCACGCTTCATGTGACCACGCGAACCACAGATCCAACAAGCACTTGGTTCAGCTCTAGCATAACCACCTCTAGCAGGTGCACCACCACCTCTCTTGGCTGAGGACTGATACTTCTGATCACGTCCCCTCTTGTTCCGTCCACCTCCGGAACTATACTCAGCAGCTCTCTTGCCAGAACTTGTTCCAGCACCTTTCGCAGCTAAACCCAAGTTCATCTCAATGTCCTTGGATCGACTAACCAACACATCAAAATCATTGTACTCAGCAGCCAACATGTAGGTCTTTACTTCGTTCACCAAGCCATAACGGAACCTTTCGCACCTCTCACGCTCATCAGGTATCAGCTCCGGTGCATACTGACTGAGCCGCACAAACTGCACTTCATACTCAGCCACACTCATGCTCCCTTGGGTAAGAGACATGAATTCACGCTTTTTCTCATCCAGATATCTCACTCCAAGATATCTCCTCTTGAACGCATTCTGAAAGAATGTCCAAGTAACATCAGCTTCAGCCATCCCAGCTATGGTGGTCGTCCACCACGTATACGCATCGTCCTGCAGCAAGGACACAACACAACCCAACTTTTGCACATCCGTGCAGCTCATCTGACCCAAGATACGCTTGGTACTCTCTAGCCAAGCTTCCGAACTCTCAGCGGACATACCTCTGAACTCAGTCCCACCAAGACTGCGCAGACGCTCCAAAGGTAGTCTGACTCCAGCATCTCCCTGATGCCCAGCTCCTTGAGCTCCAGCTACTGCTGCTCGAAAAGCACCCGCAATAGCTTGTACCAGCACAGACATATCAGGCATAGCTTGCCCCTGACCAACCTCTGGTCCAGCAGCTCCAGCACCAGCTGCAGCTTCAGCTCGCTCACCTCCAGCACCACCACCAGGCGGAGGAGGGGGTAACACTGCACTACCCGTATTCTCTTCATTCTCATTCTCGTTGGGAGCCGTAGCTCGCACACTACCTCTTAACTCTCTACGTGGTGCCATACTTTACCATGCAATCACAATGCAAAATAAAACAAGTCAGGCCCAGCAAGGTAAGCAATCCAAGTATTCAAGCTCAATTTCATTCAAAATCAACTTCATTTCATTAGCTTTTGTTTGGCAATGGGTACCCTCAACATGCAACATCACAACATACAACTCAATTGCATCAACATCACAAGCCACTGAACATGCTTTCAATCAACAAGCATACAAGCCAAACATACTTCAATCATGCATACATTCATTCCCAATTACACGGGGAAAACCAAAGTCAACCCGAAAGTCAACCTTGATTAACGACCCTTTTTTTTTCTTTTTAATCTTGTCTAGATGCACATTAATCCTAATTGTGATCACACAAACATCATACTCAAAGTACACAAACATCAGAGATCAAACAGGGACCCAATTGAACAAATTACAACTTTAGGGACCAAATTGTAATATCTGATAATTAAAAGGACTTAACCCAAATTAAAGTTACCATCTTGAAATTAATCAGGTTTCATGCTTCTCTGTGAAATTTCAGCTCAAAAGGACCTTCCAAGCTCATACAATTGAACAAACAAGATTTAGGACCAAAACGTAAACAATTCAAAACATATAACTGCCAATGTCAGCCCCTAACGGTCGGCCGTTCCGAAACCGATCAACCCCGTTCCGAAACACGGGCCGTTCCGAAACCAATCAACCCCGTTCCGAAACACGGCCTTGGCAGAGACCAAACCGTTTCGAAATGGTGCATACCGTTTCAGACGCCTGGGTTCATGCAAGGCACCCGTTCCGAAACGGTGCACACTGTTCCGAAACGCCTGCACAGATTGCAGCAAACAAGCATACCAAAACATGCAATTGATCATTCAAACATGCTCCAAATGTCACCAAACTTTACCAGCATGCAATTAAACATAATTAAGACTTATAGGAATCATCACAACATCAATCTAACATCATATGCAAAAAGCCCCAATTCTATAGGCATGCTTCCTACACAAGCTAGCTATTCAAACACCAAACTTTCAAAACAAGCATATAAGGTTCCAATTCAAAAACCAGCAATCTCAACAACATTCAACATACTTAGGGAGTCTCAAACACCTCCCAAAACCTACACATTGGTCCCCCATTGCCAAATCACACAAAAGCTAAATTGTTTAACAAAAACCTTCCATACATTGAGCTTCACTTGAACTTGATTGCTTGCCCTTTCTTGCTGCCCCTCAAGGTACTCTAATGCTCTGCATTATTGAATTAAGAAAACGTAGAGAGCGTAAGCAAAAGCTTAGTGAGGCATGCTCATTAAAAACAATTCAATAATGCAATTAAAACCATTTATAAACATACTTGAAATCAACCTTTGCACATGCTCAAAAACATACTAAAAACAAGCAATCTCATGCTTCAACATAATCATTAAAACAAGCATCTCATGCTTCACAAAATACTTAACATGTCATATTGGCTCAAGTGACAAATTCCATTTCATAAAACAAGTTCAACAACTTTCCCAAGGACTTTTAAACACCTTGACCCCAAGGACTTTTAAACACCTTGGCCATGGACTTTTAAACACCATGAATAAGGACCACACAAGGACTTTTAACCACCTTTGTGTCCAATGCTTGAATCACCCCAAGGACTTTTAAACACCTTGGCCCCAAGGACTTTTAAACACCTTGGCCCCATGGACTTTTAAACACCATGGAAGGATCACCTAAGGACTTTTAACCACCTTAGTGTCCGCAACAAGACTCATCCAAGGACTTTTAACCACCTTGATGATCTTAAGTAACAAGGCTCACTCAAGGACTTTTAACCACCTTAGTGACCTTAATCTTTTCAAAACATCACTTGCCAATATACATCATATTCATCATTTAATCCACTGTTTTAAAGCATTAAACCAAGCCATTTTCATCATGCATTTCAAAGCATCAAACCACATTATTTCAATGTACAAAATCAAGGAACTCCTACCTAGAGTTACCTTCAACATATGGCTTACATCATCAGCAAAAACCATGCTAAAACATGCTTTCAAAACAGTAATTAAAAACATGCAAATCATCATCTTGCATCACAACAAAATCATGGCCACCACTAGAGAGAAAATCCGAAAACTTACACTTGAGCTTAGCAAAGTTGTTTAGACTTAAACTAAGCTCCCAAAACCTTCAAACCTTGGTTTTAAAGCTGAAAATCCAATTTCCACAAATGCACTCACCGATTTCCACTTTGCTTCAAGCCAAAGCACCAAATCAAGCTTCTGGATCAACCAATCTTGGATCCAAAGATGCCTCCCCTGTTTCAACACATCAAAGCAGAGGATTAATGCATCATCATGCATTAATTGCTTCAATGAAAGCACCTAAACTCGCTGCTCTCATCCAACCTCCATTTTCGGCCACCAAACACAACCGAAAATGCATCCAAACCACTTCTAAACAAAGCCCAGCCATAAACCAGCAAAACCTCACTTCCATTAACATCATATAACATCTAAAAACAACCTATTAACAACCTTATAACTCCAGCAACATCAGATCACCAAGATCACCTCAAAAACTACCTTGAAACACAAGCTAAACTTAGGAAACTCAACCTATCCGGGATTGCATCAATCAAGACTCAATTCCACATCATTTTAGAGGTCATTTAACATCAAAAACATCTCTTAAATCACAGATTACTCAGATCTAACGAAAATCATCAAAAATCATCAAAATCTTGCATAAATAGCCAAGATCCATAAATCAACTTAAAAGCCTTTAATTAAACATCAATTTAGGATTGAAAACTTAGGAATTTCAGTAAAGAACTGATAGTTTAGAGAAGGACGTTCTTACCTCCAAACTTGTGTTTCTCCACTTTTTGCAATCAAAATGCTTGTTGAAACTTGTAGCAATTGAAGAGGTTTTGAAGATATGTTGATTTGGAATCAAATGAGAGTTGAAAGGAGAGATTTAGGTGAGAAAATCAGAAACAAATCTCTGGAAATGGAGTGTTTGGTTTGAGAGAAAATGAGAGAAGGAAAATGAGAAGTTAGTTGAGAAAATTGCCAAATGAGCTTTTCCCTCCTTTTTGATATCTTTAAAATCAGAAAATAGCTTATAATATCTTAGAAAAATCTGGAGAAACCACTTTTGGATTAATAGCTCCTTAAAGATTCAAAGTTCCAACCCTTTATAAAACAGCCACCAAACTTGCGAAAATTACATTTTGGTCACTAGCCAAAATGTCACACTTCCAAAACTCATTTTCCAAAATTGATTTCACAGTTCACTTAATTATATTAAAAGATGATTTTAGAACATTTTCCATATTTTTAATGCAACCCGAACTAGGCTTTCCTAATTTAACCTCTTAAGATTCGAACAACACTTTGACCAACCGGTCAACGCCCAAAACTCCTAAGCCCAAAACCGGGGCGTTACATATTTAGCATTTTCGAATGATTCATATTAATGAATACAACCTAAATCCAACCATGCCCGTCTAAAGGATTTCAATTATAAGATCAACATTTTAACCTTAACATACATATATGTATATATATATGCATCATCATCCAAACATAGTAATTGTTTCCCTGATACAAAAGGCTTCTTGGGGTAACTATCATATCGGCTAAACCTAATGGTTTCCTATACAAAAAGTGACAAAAAGAAACCAAGCCCCAAAACAAATACCAAGGGCTAATCTATACCCCATATATACCCCTTACTTACATAAAAAATGAGGGAAACTAGGCTTAAGAGTTTAAACATTCTTAAGATAATAATTTATGAACATGACCATTAGAGCAAATTGAACTAGCATGTTGACAATTAGACCACCCATCATGAGCAAAGCAAAGACAATGAAAGGCATAGTTCTATCTTGTAACCCCCTCGTCCCGGTCCGGACGCTTGACCGGTCCGAGTGGGCCACACGGGGAAAACCAAAGCGAAACCCGTTAAGATTCCTCCTCGGTTAACGACCCAGAAAATTTCTTTTTAATTTAATCTTTTCTAAAGGCTCAATCGAATCCTATGTGATCATAACAGCGGAAAGACAAGTATTCATGAAACAATAACTCGAACAACCTATACGAAACAGTCCCTTTTTAAATGATTAAGCAGGCTGTTTCGAAACACCCTCAAGGTGTATCGAAACGCCTTGACCTAGTCAACGGTTCTAAGCCTACGCGAAGAGGCCGTATCGGAACGGAGGTCAACCGTTCCGAAACACCCTCAACGGTCAACTCCTCGTGGTCAACGAGATTTTGACCGTCTCGAAACCCTTAGACCCGTTTCGAAACACTTTCATCTCGCCATTTTCTCAGAATTCCAGTAGCGAAAATGTATCGAAACGGCCCCTACACGCTTCGAAACGCCCGACCAAAGACAAAGGGACCGTATCGAAATAGGGTAGACCGTCTCGAAATGCCCTCTGTCTACAGACTGGTTTTAGCTGGTTTATGGCACAAGGGTGTCCCTAAACCCCTCTAAAACTTCAAACATCACACTAACTTTAATCCTAAGGCAAACCAATATAACAAGCATGCTTAATACATCAATACAACAAAGCTAAACACTAAGGGCAACCACATCACAAACCCACACATCCATACATAGCATTAAAGGTATTAAGCTTCAACATGGCCAACACTTATTCAAAATAAGATAGGTAAAGGCCAATATGGTTTACAAGCAACATGGCATTTAAATCCCAACCAACAAAGCATGTAAAAGGGAGTCTAGCATGCTCCTAGCAACAACAACAACGACATAATCCAAAAAGCATCATAACACGGTTACATGTCCCATTGCTTGACCATTACATCATAATTAAAAAGTTCATACTTGGTAGCTAAACAAGCACCACGAAGCACACTTGGAGGCCCCTTCTTGCACTTAGCAACCCACGAACTAAGGATCTGCATTGTCGAACAAAGAGAGAGCGTAAGCAATAAGCTTAGTGAGGGTAAGCTCTTTAAAAACAAACCTCGACAATGCAGGGTCCAAGAACGTTCTCAACCAAGGTAAATGCATGATTATACCATTGATCCTCAAGAGCCAAATGTTAAAGATGCATGAACAATATTCAATTATATGCCATGCTCAACAAGCTCTATTTCACAACATATGTAATCACATATAATCATCCAAATAGAGATCACATTCCACAACACATTGATACACATATCAATCAATATTGGCACCTAGCTATGATCTGAATACGCGGATAAACACGTTGGAACTCACATTCAACAACCACTTTACCTCACGGTGGGATTACATTCATCACCGGTCTCGCAGAGGGGATTCCACTTATCCTCACGCCCCGTCGATGGGATTCCACTCATCATCGACTATATAAATACAAATTCCGGGCGAACTTGTATTCCTCCTTGGTGACTCAACGCCACCAAGGCCAAGCGCGAATTTAGACTCATGTGCGCACACTAACACCCTAATGATCGATCATTTGTACTCAAGCATACTAGTGCCAACATTTAACTCAATCCACATTATTCGTTACGACCAATTCCGTGCTTAGCACGTACTCACCATGATCACGATCATGAACCATTCACATGCATATCATAATGCATCACAAATCAAGCCTCATCTCACATGTATAACACATTATACATAAGCATTCATATCACAAGTCATACGAGGCATAAACATTCATTACAAGTTCAACCAATGGCTCTAGTTTAAGTATAGGATTAGGCTACCACCCTAATCCTAACTCTAAGTGGGTCTACCAAGCCCAACCTAGTCCATATGCTCGAACCAAACATTTAAAACCACTTTAAAACATTAACCACTCACCTATACTTCCAAGCTCAATTTACCAAGCAAGCAACCAACTTCAAGCTTCTAGATTTCCTCCCGATGCTTCACCGACACAAGTTCTTGCTTCTAAACAACCTCAATACAACCAAACAACTTCAAATCAGCCCAATCATCAAAGTAGTTAACCCGGAATACAATTTAAACACATATCACAATATTTCAAGCCATGAACAAACCCCACATTTAGCAATTTCGTGTAGCCCAATAACCTCATCCAAAACCCATGTTCCCAACACCTTTTACACCCACAGATGATCCCAAATCAACCCCTAACCATAGTACTAACATTAGCTCTTCAATTCCAACCTAAAATAACCCCCAAAACTCACCCAAAACCCCTCAAAAACCCCATTTAAACCCAATTTCGGGAATTTGTTAAAAACAAGAAAAATTCATATATGTGGTAGCATTTAACTCCTAGACTTCATAACTAACAACATTGAATCAAAATATTAGGTTTAACAACATAAAGTTACCATTTTTAATCAAAATCTCCAAAAACTCCAATTTCAAAACTTTTGAGGAAAATGAAAACTAATTGTACTTTTGAAGAGAGGGAGTTGAGGAGAAGTAAAAAATGGTATTACCTTTCAAAAAAGTGTTGAAATGGAGGAGCTATGTGATGGAATAGTGTTTGGGTGGAGAGAGCTCTTCTATGTCGTTCAAATTGTAAAATGAGGGGAGGAAGAAGACAATGCTCTATTTTAGTAAAAAGGGTTTTAAAATAAAGTCTCATTATTTACGGTTTTTCCATTAATGAAATGGCAATTCCATTCTTTTCAAAATTTCTATGCATGATGTAAAACAATTCAATTTAGCCCAACACACAATTATTTGTTTTTGAAACCCGAGGCCCAAAAGATTATTTTAATTATAAAACTGAGCCCAAAATAATATTAAAAATATTATTTTCACCCAACCCCTAAACTCGGGTGTTACAACTCTCCCCCACTTAAGGAATTTCATCCCCAAAATTACCCGACAGAAACAAATACGAAAACTGCTCAACCATATCCTCTTTCCTTTCCCACGTGGCCTCTTCCACACCTCTATGTCTCCACAACACCTTGACCAACTCTATGGTCTTACCACGCAACACCTTGCTATCAGAAGCAACTATCTCAACGGTCTCTTCATTGTAAGACAAATCCAGATTCAACTCTATCTCCTCAACGGGCATAACATGAGAAGCGTCTGACCTATATCTCCTAAGCATAGACACATGGAAGACATCATGGATCTTCTCTAACTCAGAAGGTAACCTCAAACGGTAAGCTACATGCCCAATCCGCTCAACTATCTCATACGGACCAATGAACCTCGGACTCAACTTGCCTTTCCGGCCAAATCTCATTACCTTCTTCTACGGAGACACCTTCAGAAACACTTTCTCACCCACAGAGAAGTCAATCTCTTTCCTCTTCAAATCTGCATAAGACTTCTGACGATCGGAAGCTACTTTCAAATGGTCACAAATCAACTTCACCTTGTCGGTAGTCCTCTTAAGCAAATTCGGCATAGGTAACAATCTCTGACCTGTTTCAGCCCAACAAATCAGAGTCCTACATCATCTACCTTACAAAGCCTCATAGGGAGCCATCTGAATAATAGACTAATAATTGTTGTTGTAAGCAAACTCAACTAAAGGTAAGTGCTTCTCCCAAGAACCCTGGAAGTCAATCACACAACAACGAAGCATATCCTCTAAAATATGTATCACTCGCTCTGACTGCCCATCAGACTGCGGATGATAAAACGTACTGAAATACAAACGGCTACCTAGAGCACTATGCAAACAACCCCAGAACCTCGAAGTAAATCTAGGATCTCTATCTGAAACAATAGACTTTGGAATTCCATGAAGTCTCACAATCTCATGGATGTACAAGTTTGCCAACTTGTCTAAGGAATCTGTAGTGTTCACTGCTAAGAAGTGAGCACACTTAGTGAACCTATCAACAATCACCCACACGAAATTCTTCTTCGAAGGAGACAAAGGCATCCCCGACACAAAATCCATGGTGATCCTCTCCCATTTCCATTCTGGAATCTTCAAAGGCTGTAACAAACCTGAAGGAACCTGATGTTCTGCCTTCACTCTCTGACAAACCATACAACGACTCACATACTCGGCTACATCCTTCTTCAAACCAACCCAGAAGTAATCATTCTTCAAGTCACGATACATCTTGTTACTACCCGAAAGCATAGAAAAAGGACTCGAATGTGCTTCACTCAGAATCTGACGTCTCAACTCAACATCCTCTGGTACAACAATTCTATCTCTAAAGCACAACAAGCTCTCACCACTGAAACTATACTCGGTCGGTCTTCATTTGGCTATGTCCTGAACATGAGGAACTAATGTCACATCTTGCAACTGCTTCTCTCTAATCAACAGAATCAAAGAAGGCTTCACTTGCAACTCGGTGATCAACCCACCATCATCGAACACACTCAATCTAGCAAACATAGCTCTCAACTCAACGACCACTTTTCTACTCAAAGCATCGGCTACTACATTTGCCTTAGCCGGATAGTACTCAATGGTCAAATCATAATCTTTTAGTAACTCTAGCCATCTTCTCTGTCTCAAGTTCAACTCTTTCTGTGTCATCAAATACTTCAAGCTCTTGTGATCGGTGTAAATTATACACTTCTCACCATACAAGTAATGATGCCAAATCTTCAATGCAAACACAACTGCGGCTAACTCTATATCATGAGTAGGATAGTTCTTCTCATGGACTTTCAACTGTCTAGAAGCATAAGAAACAACTCTTCTTTCTTGCATCAAAACACATCCTAAACCTATATAGGAAGCATCACTATAAATCACAAATTCCTTACCTGAAACAAGTTGTAGTAACACTGGAGCATTTTTCAAAGCTTCTTTCAATTTCTCAAAGACCTTCTGTCTCACATCTGACCATTCAAACTTAACTCCTTTTTGCAACAATTTAGTCAAAGGAGCAGCTACTCTAGAGAAACAATCGACAAATCTCCTATAGTAACCGGCTAATCCTAGGAAACTCCTAATCTCGGTCATAGACTTAGGTTGTTTCCACTCAACAATAGCCTCAATCTTCGATGAATCAACACGGATACCTTCGGCCGAAACAACATGGCCAAGAAATACAACCTCTCGAATCCAGAACTCACATTTACTAAGCTTCACATACAACTGATTGCTCAACAATCTCTGCAAAACAAATCTTAAGTGCTCATCATGCTCCTCTTCTGTCTTCGAGTACACAAGTATATCATCAATAAAAACAACTACAAAACGGTCTAGATAGTCTCTAAAAATTCTATTTCATCATGTCCATGAATGTTGCAGGTGCATTCGTGAGCCCAAACGGCATCACAAGAAACTCATAGTGACCATATCTAGTCCTAAAAGCTGTCTTCGGAACATCACACTCTTTCACTTTCAACTGGTAGTACTCGGACCTCAAATCTATCTTCGAGAACACTGAAGCACCTCTCAATTGATCAAACAAATCATCTATGCGAGGCAACATATACTTGTTCTTCACGGTCAACTGATTTAACTGTCTATGGTCAATACACATGCGCATACTACCATCTTTCTTTTTCACAAACAATACAGGAGCACCCCAAGGAGAACT
Organism: Hibiscus tridactylites; assembly: GCA_958450335.1. Lineage (NCBI taxonomy): Eukaryota > Viridiplantae > Streptophyta > Magnoliopsida > Malvales > Malvaceae > Hibiscus > Hibiscus tridactylites. The sequence continues at coordinate 39,721,259 of OY288287.1, forward strand.
ACTAGGCCTAATAAAACCACGGTCTAATAATTCTTGCAACTGACTCTTCAATTCTTTAAACTCTTTAGGAGCCATACGATACGGAGCTATCGAAACTGGATTAGACCCTGAAACAGTCTCAATCACAAACTCAACATCTCTGTCAGGAGGTAAACCCGGTCACTCTTCAGGAATCACATCCAGAAAGTCACAAACTGTTCTAATATCTTTCGGTCTAGCTTAAGTCATATTCAGATTCATAACATAATGTGAAACAAATATTTTAATTTTGATATAACTAAAAACCTAAGGACTAAATTGAAAATGTCAAAACGAATTTTTAAGTCCTCAAAACATCCCCATATAATTTTAAGATTATGCCAAAGTTAAAAACAAAGTTTTTCAAATATTTTTCTAAGTGTTTAAAGCCAAAACAGTGATTTTCAAGTCCCAGTTTCGAAACGACCTAAGGCGTTTCGAAAGGTTTTCATCACTGCCAACCCCTGTTCCGAAACGTGTATCGAAACAGCTTTAGAACACTTGAACCCGTTTCGAAACGGTCTCATGCGTTTTGAAACAGTTCTTCAATTTTGATTTGAAAAACTATAACGGTTGTTATATTATTTAACCTATTTTTCAAAGATAAATAGAGTGTTTCGAAACGGGCTAAGGCTGTTTCGAAACGACCCTTGACAGTAGCAAAACGGTTTCGAAACGAGGCCAAGCGTTTCGAAACTGGTCTTCATTTTCAATTGAAAATATGACCGTTGAAATTATTTTTAACTGATTTTCTACAACCGTTAGGGTGTTTCGAAACAGGCTAAGACTGTTTCGAAACGACCCTTGACAGTGGCAAAAGTGTTTCGAAACGGCTCTAAAGCGTTTCAAAACGGGCTCTTAAATGCACCCCAACTGCTCTTTCTATTTTAATCCGTTCCGAAACAGGTACCCCGCGTTTCGAAAGGGGTTATTGCAGACTGCATTTATGGAGGTGAGATAACATCCCAACGGCTCTATTGATGAGTGCAACAACCACAACGGCTAGAAATCAATGAGAAGGTATAAAAGGGACCTCTAAAAGCTCCAGCAACAACTATTGATCCTAAAGCAAACATCCAAACATCAAATCCAAGTATTTGAGCAAAAATCCCATTTTGTCTAGAAACCCCAATTGTAATTTTCATTCTTATCTTGTTCAATTGGGTTGAGTGCTTGTAATTGGGCTATCATTTGTATTGAGGGATATCTTATTAGCCAACAAATTTCTTTGTTCACTTGTGTGAGGATTGGGTTGAATTTTGGGTAAAAAATTCAACCGAAATTGTAAGGGTTGCCTCTTTAGCCTAGAAAAGGGGAAGAGCAATTAGTGGAATTGTTGCAAATCCTTAGTGAAGCTAAGGTAGTGGATGTAGAGTTCATTTGGAACTTGAACAACTCTAAAATCCCTTGTCTATTATTTTTAATTTGCAATTTCCACCACAAAGTCTTTAAAAATCCAATTCACCCCTCTCTTGGTTTATATCGATCTTTCGATCCACTCAACAATTGGTATCAAAGCCTACCTCTTTGAGGATTAACAACCACAAGAGGAGTTCCTTGGAAGAGTGTGATCATCATATATCAAGAGATGGCTTCAACCTCCGGTTCGGGCATGTACGAGTCACAATCCACTACAAAGTCTCCTTTCTTCAACGGTGATAACTATTCTTTTTGGAAGAATAGAATGCGTCTCTTCATCAAGTCAAATGACTATCTAGTGTGGGATGTCATTGAAGATGGGCCATATATTCCATTGAAGCAAGATGGTTTTGAAGAAGAAAGTGGAGATGAGTGAAGAGGAGAGAAAAAAGATTCAAGTCAATGATAAAGCTCTCCACATGCTATTTTGTTCTTTCGGTCCGGACATCTATTCAAAGGTCTCATCAATTGAAAGTGCCAAAGAAGTTTGGGACACTCTTGAGACTACTTATGAAGGCACCAACGATGTTAATGAAACTAAGATTGGAATTCTCAATCTTAGTTATGAAAATTTCAAGATGGAGCCCGATGAGACGGTGTCAAAGATGTTTGATCGTTTCTCCATGATTGTCAATGGACTAAAGGGCTTTGGAGAGATCATACCGGAAGACAAGCTTGTACGGAAGCTACTCTATTCAATTCTCGAGTCTTAGGATGGGAAGAGAACCGCTATCATCCAAGCAAAGAATTTGAAAACTTTGAAGCTTGATGAGCTTGTGGGTTCTCTCCTTACTCATGAGATCATGAAGCAAGGAAGGGAAGATGAGAAGAAGAAAGAAGAGAAAAGGGTAGAGAAGCTTGAGGTTGAGAAGAAGAAGAAGATGGGAATAGCTCTCAAGGCTAAAGCTTCACAACATGATGAGAGCTCATCTAGTGAGGAGGATGAACTTGAAGAATTGGCTATGATAGCCAAACGATTCTCACGTTTCATGAGGTCCAACCGGGGAAGAAAAATCCAAAGGAAGATGGACTTCAAAATCAAGAACAAAGAAGAAGGAAGGGATCCTATCATTTGCTTTGAGTGCAAACAACCCGGCCACATACGTTCGGAGTGCCGTCAACTCAAGAAGAAGGGCTTTGAGAAGAAGAAGAAGCTCAAAGCCAAGCTTGCTACTTGGAGTGATGAGGAGTCATCGGAGGATGACGAACAAGAAGTGGCTAACCTTTGCCTCATGGCACTTGAGGAAGATTCCTCCATGGTAACCTATAAACTCATCTACTTTAGATTTTGAAGAATTAAATGATGCATATGATGCGTTACAAGAGGTCTATGATGAATTAGTTGAGAAATATAAAGAGTTGGTCATTAGGAATAAAAAGATCATTTTAGAACTAAATGAGAAAAATGACTCACTCACTCAAGCTAATTCAAAATTTGAGAAAAATATATTAGGATTAAAAGATGAACTAAAATTCTTTCAAGATGAAAACGTTGATCTTAATAATCTTTTATCTCAATGTAATAGTGAACACCAAAAGGTGTTGGGTGAGCTAAATGAGCTCAAAAAGTCTTTGAAAAATGTTGGTAGTGTCAAGCATGAAGTAGGTGAATCCTCTAGAACACACCATCCTAAGAAAAAGACTAACTACTACAAACAAGGTAGCTATCCTAGACATAGTAGAGCTAAAAGAATTAGAAGTGTATGGGTTCCTAAGGAACTTGTAAAATCTAATAATATTATTGATATGTCATCTTGGATTCCTAAGGGAACCAAGGTTTTAGGAGCTAACACTCATGGACCCAAAATGATTTGGGTACCAAAAACAAAAGTTTAATATCTTTGTTTGTAGGGGGAGCATTGCTACAAGGCCAAAGCACAAAGTCAAAACTCATGGTACCTTGATAGTGAATGCTCGAGGCACATGACCGGATACAAGAGTCGATTCACGGATCTAAAGCCAAAAAGTGGAGGAGTAGTGACATTTGGTGACAACTCCAAAAGCCACATTAAAGGTATTGGCTCCATAGGTAATCACTCTACTATTCTCATTGAAAATGTCTTATATGTCGATGGTCTTAAACACAATTTATTGAGCATAAGTCAATTATGTGATAAAGGATTTAATGTTTTATTTGATAAAAATGGATGCAAAATTGTGGACATTAAATCTAATAATATTATGCTCATAGGTCATCACATAGGAAACATATACATGGTGCATCTAGATGACATTCATACATCTCATGCATGCTTAGTTGCACAAAATGAAAATGATGCATGGTTGTGGCATAGGAAGCTAGGACATGCTAGCATAAGTGTTTTAGAAAAACTAGTCTCCCTTAATCTAGTTAGAGGTTTACCCAAGATAAAATTTTCAAATGATAAAATTTGTGATGCTTGCTCAAAGGGTAAACAACATAGATCTTCTTTTAAATCAATTAATGATGTTTCTACTAGTAGATGCTTACAACTAATCCACATTGATTTATTTGGGCCAATTAGGACTATGAGCTTGGGTGGTAAGTCTTATGCTTTTGTGCTTGTTGATGATTTTTTCTAGATTTACTTGGGTTCTATTTTTAAGTACTAAAGATGAGGCTTTGAAAAAATTCATCACATTTTCAAAATTAACCCAAAATGATCTTGAACTAAAATTTCACGTATTAGAAGTGATCATGGAACCGAGTTTCAAAATTTGGGGTTTGAAGATTTTTTAAATGAAAATGGTATTAGCAATAATTTTTTAGCTCCTCGAACTCCTCAACAAAATGGGGTAGTTGAGAGGAAAAATAGAACTTTGCAAGAAATGGCTAGAACTATGCTTTGTGAAAATAATTTACCTAAATATTTTTGGGCGGAAGCCACAAACACCGCTTGCTATATTGTAAATCGAGTAATGATTAGGCCAATTTTAAAGAAAACACCTTATGAGATTTTAAAATCTAAAAGGCCTAACATTAGCTATTTTCACCCTTTTGGTTGCAAGTGTTTTGTTTTAAATAATGGAAAAGACAACTTAGGTAAATTTGATGCAAGAAGTGATGAAGCCATTTTTATAGGTTACTCTTTAACCTCTAAAGCCTATCGAGTATTTAACAAAAGAACTTTAGTAGTATAAGAATCTATTCATGTTGTATTCGATGATAACCTCCTTCCTAGGAAGGATTCTTGTGATGATGATGATGTAGGAATCATAAATGCCTTTGATGGAGGTCAAACTTCAAAGGAGGATGAGATTCCAACAAAAGAAGAGGACACACAAGATCCACCTCTTGAAGCCTTGAAGGACTTGGCTCTTTAGGAAAAGGAAGTGAGCTACCCAAGGGAGTTGAACTATGTCATAGATGGTGAAATCTTGGGTGATCCATCCAAGGGGGTAACCACTCGTTCTTCTCTTAGATTAATGAATCATGTTGCATTTATCTCACGCATAGAGCCTAAAAATATTAAAGAAGCATTGAAAGATGACTTTTGGATTATGGTTATGCAAGAAGAGTTAAATCAATTTGAGAGAAGTAATGTTTGGACATTAGTTGATAGGCCTAGTAATCAATCTACAATAGGAACTAAATGGGTCTTTGGGAACAAGCTAGATGAGAGTGGTAACATTGTGAGAAATAAAGCTAGACTTGTAGCACAAGGTTACACTCAAGAAGAAGGAATATATTTTGATGAAACCTATGCACCCGTAGCTAGAATGGAAGCCATTAGGATGTTGCTTGCATATGCATGTTATCATAATTTCAAGCTTTTTCAAATGGATGTTAAAAGCGCATTTTAAATGGTTTTATAAATGAAGAAGTGTATGTGGAACAACCACCGGGTTTTGAAGATTCAAAATTTCCAAATCATGTTTTCAAACTTACCAAAGCTCTTTATGGTTTAAAACAAGCTCCTAGAGCTTGGTATGAACGACTTTCAAATTTTTTGATTGAAAAAGGATTTGAAAAAGGTAAGGTGGACACTACACTTTTTATAAAAATGTATTTAAATGACATCTTAGTAGTTCAAATTTATGTTGATATTATTTTTGGTTCTACTAATGAATGTCATTGTCAAGAGTTTGCTACGTTAATGCAAGGTGAATTTGAGATGAGCATGATGGGGGAGCTCTCATTCTTTTTGGGGCTCCAAATCAAGCAAAAGAAGGATGGCACCTTCATCAACCAAGCAAAATACATAAAGGATATGTTCAAGAAGTTTGGCTTGGAGAATGCAAAGCCTCAAGCCACTCCTATGAACTCATCTACAAAGCTTGACAAAGATGAAGGAGGTAAGTGCGTTGACTCTAAGCTTTATCGCTCTATGATTGGATCATTGCTGTAACGCCCCAATTTTGGACTTAGAAGTTTTGGGTTTGGACTGGTTCGGTCGGGTTGCAGTTCGAATATATAAGAGTGAAATTAGGAAAGCCTAGTTCGGGTTGCATTAAAAACATGGAAAAATGTCTTAAAATCATCTTTTATTATATATATAAGTGAATGGTGAAATCAATTTTACAAAATGAGGTTTGGAAGAGTGACATTTTGGGTTAGTGACCAAAATGTAATTTTCGAAAATTGTGTGACTGTTTTAAAAAGGATTGAAACTTTGAATCTTTAAGGAGCTATTTACCCAATGGGAGTTTCTCCAGATTTTTCCTAAATATTAAATGATTAATTAATGGTTTTAAAATAAAGGAAAATGGAGGGAAGATATTTTCCTAAGTTTCCAACTAACTTTTCCACATTTTCCATTTTCATTTTCTCTCATCTTTTCTCTCAAACCAAACACATTTCTCCAGAGCATTTCCTCTGACTTTGACATCCAAACATGAGATTTTAATTCTCTTTTGATCTCTCATCATCTCTTCAACAAAACCTTTGTATTTGCTATTTGGATCTTCAAGAATTTTGGTTCTAAAAAGGGAGAAACTCAAGTTTGGAGGTAAGAACGTCCTTCTCCTCTAAATTCTCAGTTCTTTACTGAAATTCCCAAGTTCTCAATCCTTAATTTGTGTTTTATAAAAGGTTTTATGGTTGTGTTCTTGATCTTGGCTTAAAATGCAAGATTTGGTTGATTTTTGGATGAAATTCGTATGATCTGTTTAAGCAGTGATTTGAGGTGTCTTTTTGATGTTAAATGAATGTTAAATTGAAGAGAAATTGAGGTTTAAACAATGCAATCCCGGATAAGTTGATTTTCCTAATTTTAGCTTGAGTTCTTGATGGTTTTTGGAGTGATCTTGATGATCTGTTATAGCTGGAGGTATAAGGGTGATGTTAGATCCTTTTTGGATGTTAATTGATGTTTAAGGATGATTAGATTTGATGGATTTTGGCTGGGTAGTGTTGTGGAGTTGTTTGGATGCATTTTCGGTTGTGTTTGGTGGCCGAAAATGGAGTGTGGATGAGAGCAGCGAGTTTAGGTGCTTTCATTGAAGATATTAATGCATGATGATGCATTAATCCTCTGCTTTGATGTGTTTAAAACAGGGGAGTCATCTTTGGATCCTAGTGATGGTGATCCGGAAGCTTGATTGGTGTTTCGGCAAGTGGCGAAACGGAATCGGTGAGTGGATTTTGGTTTTCAGCTTTGAAATCAATGTTTTGAAGGTTTGGGAGCTTAGTTTAAGTCTAAGCAACTTAGCTAAGCTCAAGAGTAAGTTTTCGGAAAAACTCTCTTGATGATGAACCATGGATTGGTTGTATGCAATGAGGTTTTTTTTGCATGTTTAAATTCTGTTTTGAAAGCATAATTAGCATATTTATTTGCTGAGATTTTAAGCCATGTGTTGAAGGAAGCTCAAGGTAAGAGATCCTTGTTTTTGAACATTGTTTTAATGTGGTTTGATGCTAAAAGATGCATGATGTTTATGGCTTGATAAATGCTTTAAAACAGTGGAATATTGTAGTTAATGATGCATATTGGCAAGTGATGGTTAAGGTCACAAAGGTGGTTAAAAGTCCTTGTGTGAGCCTTGTTTATTTAAGAACAACATGGTGATTAAAAGTCCATGGTTGGTTCTTGGTTAAGATCACCAAGGTGGTTAAAATTCCTTGTGTGAGGCTTGTTTATTTAAGAACAACATGGTGTTTAAAAGTCCATGGTTGGTTCTTGGCTAAGGTTACAAAGGTGGTTAAAATTCCTTGTGTAAGCCTTGTTTATTTAAGAACACCAAGGTGTTTAAAAGTCCTTGGGTGATTCTTGTTAAGGACACAAAGGTGTTTAAAAGTCCTTGTGTGGTCCTTGTCATGGTGTTTAAAAGTCCATGGATGATGCTTGTTAAGGACACAATGGTGTTTAAAAGTCCATGTGTGGTCCTTGGAAATTGTAAGATCACAATGGTGTTTAAAAGTCCATGTGTGGATCTTATGTTGATTGTATCACTTGTTGCCAATATGACATGTTATGAACTTGAAGCATGGAATGCTTGTTTTAAATGCTTATGTGCATGTACAATTGATGTTCGAACTAAGGTTTATAAATGTGTTTTATAAATGCATTATTGTGTGGTTTTTAATGAGCATTCCTCACTAAGCTATTGCTTACGCTCTCTCTTTTCTTAAACCAATAATGCAGAGCATTGAAGTGCATTTTGGGGCAGCAAGGAAGCCAAGAATCCAAGTGGTGATCTAAGCTCATGTATGGTGAACATTTTCCTAAAACTATTAGCTTTTGGGCATTTGGCAATGGGGGACCTACATTGTTGTTTTGGGAGATGTTTTGGACTCCCTAAGTTGGTTTTATATTGTTGATCATGTTGGTTCTTGTAATTGGCCTTTGTGAGGTTGTTTTGGTATAATGATGCTTGAATGGTTTTCCAAGTAGGATGCATGCCTATCGAATTGGGGATTTTCATAATTGATGCCATGTTAATGTTTGGTTGATGCAATTATGTTCCTTGAACGTTGAATGACTTGCTGGTATAATTTGGTGGCATTTGGAGCATGTTTGATAGGTTAATTAGGTGTTAAACCAGCTAATTTTCTGCAATATGGGCAGGCCGTATCGGAACGGGTGCTACCGTTTCGGAACTGGGGCCTGAAATGGCCTAGGCGTTCCGAAACGGGAGGAACCGTTCCGGAACGGAAATGCCACTGCCAAGCCATGTTTCGGAACCCGTTGCGGAATGGTCCCGCGTTTCGAAACAGGTTCACCCTATTTCGGAACACTCGACCGTTGGGCCCTGAATTTGATGGTAAAATGTTCTGAAATGTTTGCGTTTTGGTCCTGAACCTTGTTGTTGCAATTGTATGAGTTTGGGATGTCCGTTTGAGCTGAAATTTGGCAGAGAAGCATGAAACATGATTAATTCCATATTGGTAACTTTAATTTGGTTTAAGACCTTATAATTTTCAGAATTTTCAATTTGGTCCCTAGAGTTGTAATTTGTACAATCGAGTCCCTGAATGTTCTCTGATTTTTATGATCTTTGAATATGATGATCTTGTGAATATATCTAGGGATAATGTGCATCTAGACAAGATTAAAAAGAAAAAAAAAGGGTCGTTAATCAAGGTTGACTTTCGGGTTGACTTTGGTTTTCCCCGTGTAAACTTCTTAATTCGGGTCATCCGTCTAGGCCGGGTTAAGGGGGTTACAATTGCTTTACCTTACCGCATGTAGATCGGATATCTTGTTTAGTGTTTGCTTGTGTGCTAGGTTTCAAGCTAGTCCTAGAGAGTCTCACCTTATAGCCGTTAAGAGAATCTTTAGGTACCTTAGAGATATTCCTTGCTTAGGCCTTTGGCATCCTAGAGACTCTACCTTCAACCTTCATGCTTACTCGGATGCGGATTATGGGGGTTGTAAAATCTAGGAAAATTACTTCGGGAACTTGTAAATTCCTAGGTAGTATGCTCATATCTTGGTCCTCTAAGAAACAAAATAGTGTAGCCTTATCTACCACCGAAGCCGAGTACATATCCTTAGGGAGTTATTGTGCTCAAGTCCTTTGGATGAAACAACAACTCTTAGATTATGGAATTAAAGTTGAAACCATACCCCTAAAACGTGACAACACTAGTGCAATATGTCTAACAAAGAATCCCATCCAACACTCTAGAACCAAACACATAGAAATAAGGCATCATTTCATTAGAGATCATGTCCTTAAGGAAGATGTGGTTATAGAGTATGTAGACAACTTGAATCAATTAGCGGACATATTTACAAAACCCTAAGACAAAGAGCGTTTTTGGTCTCTTAGGAGAGAGTTAGGTCTAGCTAGCCTATCTTGACCTTTTAGGACCTCTTTTGTGCTTAAATAAGCTTGATTTTGTGAAATGCCATGATTATGTGTTTAAACTCCTAATTTCATCCATGCTTATAGCTAGGGGGAGTATGTTTATGTTTGAATATGTTTTGCTTGCTCATTCATGACATTTATGCATGTTAGGCCTAAGAAAATATCATTTTTCTGCACTTTTAGAGCCTCTTCTGCACTTCCAGGCCCAGGTGTATCGAAACGGGTGACCCTGTTTCGATATGGATACCTTAAATCCAGTTCTGAGAGAAGGGCGTTTCGAAACGCCTCCAAAGTGTTTCGAAACGTTTTGGCTACTGCCAAGAGGTGTATCGAAACGTGTTTCGATACGGGTCAACAAGGCTTCGATACGGTCAACACCGTATCGAAACGATCAGCTGACGGTCTCAAAACGGTCAAACCCTAGTCGTCTCGTTTTGAAACGGTCCTGACCGTTCCGAAACGGTATCGCGGATAGCTTTGTTTAGGGCTTTTAATGTTAAAATTCTACTTTAACTCAAACTCTTAAAAAACCCTAAAACCCTAAACCGCCTCCCTCTCTATAAATACCCTCTCAAACTCTTTGTTTTTCACAAAATTGTGAAGGGTTTTACTCTAAAACTCAAGTCTAAGAAAGTTTCATCAACATTGTGCAAGGATTTTCATCAAATCATCCAAAATCCCTAACTAAGGTATTTTCCCTTTTTTATTTTTCTTTCAATTTATGTTCGAATCTTAGGTTAGAAAATTTTATTTTTGTATAAATTATATGTTTTCATGTGTGGGTTTTCCATATCTTGTAAAAAAATTTCAATATCTCAAATTTTTTGATTCAAATATAAAATTTTTCAGTCGTATTTTTCCTTTACTGTTTTGATTCAAAAACCTAAGTGGGATTTATTATTGGATTGATTGTAAATATCAATGTATACACTTAATTTTAAAACATACTTGCTTAATTTTTTTAGATGGCGAAACAAGCTAACAAAAAGCGTAAGGCCGTTCAAACCGGTGATTCGAGCATTCGTCCGAATCTTGCTCTGCTTTTTCAGAAATCCCTTCGAACTAATGAGATGCGAGCTCGCTTCACTTATGTCAAGGATTTCGAAGTTCGTAGAGAACGTGTCATTGATCTTGATTTCCTCAATTTCGAGTGTTTCCTATTCCGTTATCTCGAGCGTTTGAGTGAGTGGAATCTTCTCTTTTTGTTAAGCATTCCGGATATTCGCTACAAACATATGGTACTCATCTTTTACTCTAATGCTCGTTTTATTCATGATGAGACCAAAACCGAGATTATAGGAATTGAATCTTTCATATTGGGTAAAAAGTTTGTTGTTGATATTGCTCTCTTGGAGTCAACTTTCAAACTTAAAAATGAAGGTCTTGAGGATGAACGTCACTTTGGCACTTTCACCGGTCCGACACTTACTTTGGATGTGCACGATCGCTTTCTTCACTTGATGGTTTCATGGTTCTTTCGACCTTGTAGAGGTAAATACTCTCATATCCGTCAAGTTGATCATTTTTGGCTTGAATGTTTCCGTAGAGGTGAGCACCCTAATGTGCCTAAGATTATTTTTGCCGAGATGGTCAATAATGTTAAGCTTATTGACACAAATGAGTTGAAGTCTTTTATTTATGGCACAATCTTGAGCTACATCTTTAATGACCTTGGTATCGATTGTACCTACGACTCTCTGGAACCTCGTAAGTGCAAGCTTGGTGAGTCCTCTCTACGCAAATCCGGGTTTCGATATTTGAATGATGTTTGGGAAAGAGTTGATAGAGAAGCTCCTCCTCCTCCCGTTGCTCCTTAACCGCAAGTTCAAGTTGGAAACAATGAAGCCCTTACGGCTCTCATTACCGAGCGGTTCAATGCTTTGGATACTCGCACTGCTTTGGGTTTTGATGCCATGGACAATCGCTTGAAAATTGTCGAGGATTGCCTTCATACTCTTGAGACTTCCTTTTCAAACTTGGATTTGTCCTTCTCTACTCTCTATGGGCAATGGACGAAGTTTCACCGTTCTCAAGTCAAGAGCGACGATGAGAGTTCCGATGATGATGACGAGGCTTAGGACTATCATATCATATCATAACATATTATTTATGCTTTTTAGGTTTAAGATTGCATCTTTATGTTTTATTATGTTTTAAGAACCTATGCTTTTGATCTTTTGTTTGGGATTTTATTTTGAACTTAATGTTGGTTTATGTTTTGGATATTTTGATATTATGAATTAATATTATTGTTGCCTATTAATGCTTATTGGTACTAATCATTTGTCTTCTCTATGAGCTTTCATTATTCTTTTTGATCTAACAAAAAGGGGGAGAAGAAATTTAAGAGCCACAAACTAAAATTCGTTTTAAATTTTTAAAAGGTTTTTTAAGTTTTACAACTTGGATTTCAAGTCACACAATTTCTTTTAAACTTTAAAAACCTATCTTAAATTAAGGGGGAGTTAGAATATTTTCAAAACTTTCAAAATTCTTAAAAATTCTAACTTTGGTTTTGTTATATCAAAAAGGGGGAGATTGTGAAACAAATATTTTAATTTTGATATAACTAAAAACCTAAGGACTAAATTGAAAATGTCAAAACGAATTTTTAAGTCCTCAAAACATCCCCATATAATTTTAAGATTATGCCAAAGTTAAAAACAAAGTTTTTCAGATATTTTTCTAAGTGTTTAAAGCCAAAACAGTGATTTTTAAGTCCCGGTTTCGAAACAGTCTAAGGCGTTTCGTAACGTTTTCATCACTGCCAACCCCTATTCCGAAACGTGTATCGAAACGACTTTAGAACACTTGAACCCGTTTCGAAACGGTCTCATACGTTTCGAAACAATTCTTCAATTTTGATTTGAAAAACTATAACGGTTGTTATATTATTTAACCTATTTTTCAAAGATAAATAGGGTGTTTCGAAACAGGCTAAGACTGTATCGAAACGACCCTTGACAGTAGCAAAACCGTTTCGAAACGAGGCCAAGCGTTTCGAAACTGGTCTTCATTTTGAATTGAAAATATGACCGTTGAAATTATTTTTAACTGATTTTCTGAAACCGTTAGGGTGTTTCGAAACGGGCTAAGAATGTTTCGAAACGACCCTTGACAGTGGAAAAAGTGTTTCGAAACGGCTCTAAAGCATTTCGAAACGGGCTCTTAAATGCACCCCAACGACTCTTTCTATTTTAGTCCGTTCCGAAACAGGTACCCCGCATTTCGAAAGGGGTTGTTGCAGACTGCATTTATGGAGGTGAGATAACATCCCAATGGCTCTATTGATGAGTGCAACAACCACAACGGCTAGAAATCAATGAGAAGGTATAAAAGGGACCTCTAAAAGCTCCAGCAACAACTATTGATCCTAAAGCAAACATCCAAACATCAAATCCAAGCATTTGAGCAAAAATCCCATTTTGTCTTGAAACCCCAATTGTAATTTTCATTCTTATCTTGTTCAATTGGGTTGAGTGCTTGTAACTGGGCTATCATTTGTATGGAGGGATATCTTATTAGCCAACAAATTTCTTTGTTCACTTGTGTGAGAATTGGGTTGAATTTTGGGTAGAAAATTCAACCGAAATTGTAAGGGTTGCCTCCTTAGCCTAGAAAAGGGGAAGAGCAATTAGTGGAATTGTTGCAAATCCTTAGTGAAGCTAAGGTAGTGGATGTAGAGTTCATTTGGAACTTGAACCACTCTAAAATCCGTTGTCTATTATTTTTAATTTGCAATTTCCACCACAAAGTCTTTAAAAATCCAATTCACCCTCTCTTGGTTTATATCGATCTTTCGATCCACTCAACACATAAGCTAAGTAAGCCCCACATCCGGAGTCCATCAACCTATGAGCATCTAAAGCTAACACAACATTAGACAAGAACTTAATGTTCTCACCTACTACTACTACCTCGTAGTCGTCAGAAAGCTTCAAGGAAATTCTCTTCGTCTCAAAATCCACACTAGCCCGGTGCTCAACCAACCAGTCCATACCCAGAATAATATCGAAACCATAAAAAGGAAGTTCCATCATATCAACAGAGAACACATGACCCTGAATCTTCAGTGGACATCTTCTATACATACATCTAACCACAACTGTCTCACCAAAAGAACTAGTCACATGCATACCTACATCTAAAATCTCAATAGGTATATCTAACTTCCATGCATGCTCACTCAAAATGTAGGAATGTGTGGAACCCGAATCAACCAAAGAAAGCAAAGACATAGACTGTAACTCAAAATTACCTGCAATCACATCAGTGTCGTTCCCGGCCTCTCTCTGAGCATAGACTCTCGCTGCTCCTCCTGCCTCTGGCTGCACTGCTACAACATGAGCAAGGTTCCTCTGAGCATCTACTCTAGGTGCATCAGCCCTAGGCTGGAAGTAGCCACGACCACGCCCAGGGCCTCTCTGAAAATCATTCGCTCTCGCTGGAGCCGTAGCAATGTTCGGTGCTTGTGCCGCCTGATGCGGACAATCTCTCCTAAAGTGGTCCCTCGAACCACAGTTCCAACAAGCATGGAAGTTACCCCAACACTCACCAGTGTGCTGTCTCCCACAATGTGTGCACTCGGGCAAACGCCCTCCTTCTCTATGGCCCTGATGGCCCCTACCATGATGGCTAGGGGTGTTCAAATCCGGGTACCCGGGTTTTCGGGTACCCGAAAAACCGGGTACCCGGACCTTCGGGTATTAGATTTGTCGGCCCGTGTCCCAACCCGTAAATACCGGGTACCCGTTAAACCCGGGTACCCGGAAAATCGGGTACCGGGTACCCGGTTCTTATTTTTTTAATTATTTTTTTTAATTTAAAATTAAAAAAATCTTAAAAGTTTATAACACATGATCCAAACAAAAAAATAATAATGGTTTAAAGTTTATAATCATAAGAAAAGCAATAACCGAATCTCATTCTACAATAAGCGCATAAGAGATCATATTATCGATTCATCTCAGTTTTATTGCAAATAACACAACACAAACATGTTTTAACTGTTTGAAACATTGCAACAGAAAAACGAAAGTCTAAAGGCTAACTTGTTAGCTTGTAACAACCATTGATGATAGCAATAGGGCATTGCAATAATTAAAACTTGTAATTCATGGACAGTAACTGAAGAACATGTTTCTGCAGAAAAAAATAATAGGAAAAGAAATCATATAAAACAAATATAGAATAAATTTAGAGATTTAAATATAGTTCTAAAGTAAAAATATTAAGTAATCTAATAAAATAAAAAATAAAAAAATAGGAACCGGGTACCCGAAAGTAACCGGGTACCCGAAAAAATCATATTTTTTGACCCGGGCCCGACCCGGGAAATGACAGGCCGGGTACCCGACCCGGGTTAAAAAAAATTTCCGGGTAAATACCCGAATATTTGTGTTCGGGTAGTCGGGTAGTCGGGTCGGGTAGTTCGGGTCGGGTAATTTTGAACACCCCTAATGAAGGCCACCGCCACGTCTATGATCAAACTGATGTCCGCCGCCTCTATGCCTCTTGGCATCTCTACTGTCAAAGTTGTTGTGCCTCTTATTAGAACTAGATCCACTAGAACGCTTCGTCAGCCCCATGCTATGCTCAATGTCCTTGGCTCTAGAAACCAATACATCAAAGTTAGAATAATTAGAAGCTAAGGTATACCTCTTAACTTCCTCATGAAGCCCATATCTGAAACGATCACATCAGGCCCTCTCAGTAGGCACCAACTCTGAAGCATACTGACTCAAACGAACAAAGCGGATCTCGTAGTCACTCACAGTAGCATCTCCCTGAACTAGAGCCATAAACTCTCGCTTCTTCTCGTCTAGATACCTCGGTCCCAAGTACCTCTTCCTGAAAGCAGACTCAAAGAAATCCCAATCAATCTATGCCTCTGGAACTCCAGTAGTAATGGTGACCCACCAGGTGTAGGCATCACTCTGAAGCAAGGAAATCACACAGCCCAATCTACGTGCACCCACACAATCCATCTGAGCTAAGATACGACTTGTCTTCTCCAACCATAACTTTGACCTCTCCGGAGTAGATCCTCT
Organism: Hibiscus tridactylites; assembly: GCA_958450335.1. Taxonomy (NCBI): domain Eukaryota; kingdom Viridiplantae; phylum Streptophyta; class Magnoliopsida; order Malvales; family Malvaceae; genus Hibiscus; species Hibiscus tridactylites. The sequence continues at coordinate 39,736,978 of OY288287.1, forward strand.
GAACTCTTCGGCCCCCAAGCTACGAAGCCTCTCCAAAGGTAGACTAGCATCGCCACACCTAGGCTGAGCTGCAGTCTGAGCCCTCGCAACTGCGGCCTGAAATGCTCCCGCTATAGCTTGCACTAGCGGAGTCATATCAATTACGGCCGGACCTTGGTCACCTTGGCCACCTTGAGGTCCCTCTCCTTCAGCTCCATCCTCGCCCCCAACTCCAGGCGGAGGAGGTGGTGGTGGTGGTGGAGGTGGTGGAGGAGCTCCAACTCCCGCAGCCACAAGCCCTTCTATATGAGCCTCCACTCCAATCACCGGCTCAACAGGATCCGCAACACGTGGTTCCTGATGAACCACCCTCGGCCTACATATCGCTCACAAACGATAACTACAACCACAACAAACAAAATATACAAGATTGGGTTAGCAAGGCAAGGCTTCCAAGTGCTCAAGTACGTTTTCCTCACTTAAAAATTCTTTTCCGATGTAATAGTAGCAATGGGAGTCCCAAACACATGATTTTAAACAAAACAATCAACATACTTGTCACACAAGCAACTATACTTACAAGGCAAGCAAACACTGTGTATATCAATACAAAACTTGAACTTACCGGTCCAGACGCTTGACCGGTCCGAGTGGGCCACACGGAGAAAACCGAAGCAAAACCCGTTAAGATTCCTCCTCGGTTAACGACCCAGAAAAGTTCTTTTTAATTTAATCTTTTCTAAAGGCTCAATCGAATCCTATGTGATCATAATAGTGGAAAGACAAGCATTCATGAAACAATAACTCGAACAACCTATACGAAACAGTCCCTTTTTAAATGATTAAGCAGGCTGTTTCGAAACACCCTCAAGGTGTATCAAAACGCCTTGACCTGGTCAACGGTTCTAAGCCTACGCGAAGAGGTCGTATCAGAACGGAGGTTAACCGTTCCGAAACACCCTCAACGGTCAACTTCTCGTGGTCAACGAGATTTTGACTGTTTCGAAACCCTTAGACCCGTTTCGAAACACTTTCATCTTGCCATTTTCTCAGAATTCCAGTAGCAAAAATGTATCGAAACGGCCCCTACGCGTTTCGAAACGCCCGACAAAAAACAAAGGGACCGTATCGAAACAGCGTAGACCGTTTCGAAACGCCCTCTGTCTGCAGACTGGTTTTAGCTGGTTTATGGCACAAGGGTGTCCCTAAACCCCTCTAAAACTTCAAACATCACACTAACATCAATCCTAAGGCAAACCAACATAACAAGCATGCTTAATACATCAATACAACAAAGCTAAACACTAAGGGCAACCACATCACAAACCCACACATCCATACATAACATTAAAGGTATTAAGCTTCAACATGGCCAACACTTAGGCAAAATAAGATAGGGAAAGACCAATATGGTTTACATGCAACATGGCATTTAAATCCCAACCAACAAAGCATGTAAAATGGAGTCTAGCATGCTCCTAGCAACAACAACAACGACATAATCCAAAAAGCATCATAACACGGTTACATGTCACATTGCTTGACCATTACATCATAATTAAAAAGTTCATACTTGGTAGCTAAACAAGCACCACGAAGCACACTTGGAGGCCCCTTCTTGCACTTAGCAACCCACGAACTAAGGATCTGCATTGTCAAACAAAGAGAGAGCGTAAGCAATAAGCTTAGTGAGGGTAAGCTCTTTAAAGACAAACCTCGACAATGCAGGGTCCAAGCACGTTCTCAACCAAGGTAAATGCATGATTATACTATTGATCCTCAAGAGCCAAATGTTAAAGATGCATGAACAATATTCAATTATATGCCATGCTCAACAAGATCTATTTCACAACATATGTAATCACATATAAACATCCAAAGAGAGATCACATTCCACAACACATTGATACACATATCAATCAATATTGGCACCTAGCTATGACCCGAATACACGGATAAACACGTTGGAACTCACATCCAACAACCACTTTACCTCACGGTGAGATTACACTCATCACTGGTCTCGCGGAGGGGATTCCACTCATCCTCACGCCCCGTCGATGAGATTCCACTCATCATCGACTATATAAATACAAATTCCGGGCGAACCCGTACTCCTCCTTGGTGACTCAACGCCACCAAGGCCACGCGCGAATTTAGACTCATGTGTGCACACTAACATCCTATTGATCGATCATTTGTACTCAAGCATACTAGTGCCAACATTTAACTCAATCCACATTATTCGTTACAACCAATTACGTGCTTAGCACGTACTCACCATGATCACGATCATGAACCATTCACATGCATATCATAATGCATCACAAATCAAGCCCCATCTCACATGTATAACACATTATACATAAGCATTCATATCACAAGTCATACGAGGCATAAACATCCATTACAAGTTCAACTAATGGCTCTAGTTTAAGTTTAGGATTAGGCTACCACCCTAATCCTAACTCTAGTTGGGTCTACCAAGCCCGACCTAGTCCATATGCTCGAACCAAACATTTAAAACCACTTTAAAACATTAACCACTCATCTATACTTCCAAGCTCAATTTACCAAGCAAGCAACCAACTTCAAGCTTCCGGATTTCCTCCCGATGCTTCACCGACAAAAGTTCTTGCTTCTAAACAACCTCAATACAACCAAACAACTTCAAATCAGCCCAAGCATCAAAGTAGTTAACCCGAAATACAATTCAAACACAAATCACAATATTTCAAGCCATGAACAAACCCCACATTTAGCAATTTCGTGTAGCCCAATAACCTCATCCAAAACCCATGTTTCAACACCTTTTACACCCACAAATGATCCCAAATCAACCCCTAACCATAGTACTAACATTAGCCCTTCAATTCCAACCTAAAACAACCCCCAAAACTCACCCAAAACCTCCTTTAAACCCAATTTCAGGAATTTGTTCAAAACCAAGAAAAATTCATATATGTGGTACCATTTAACTCCTAGACTTCATAACTAACAACATTGAATCAAAATATTAGGTTTAACAACATAAAGTTACCATTTTTAATCAAAATCTCCAAAAACTCCAATTTCAAAACTTTGAGGAAAATGAAAACTAATTGTACTTTTGAAGAGAGGGAGTTGAGGAGAAGTCAAAAATGGTATTACCTTTCAAAAACGGGTTGAAATGGAGGAGCTATGTGATGGAATAGTGTTTGGGTGGATAGAGTTCTTCCATGTCATTCAAATTGTAAAATGAGGGGAGGAAGAAGACAATGTTTTATTTTAGTAAAAAGGGTTTTAAAATAAAGTCCCATTATTTACGGTTTTGCCATTAATGAAATGGCAATTCCCTTCTTTTCAAAATTTCTATGCAAGATGTAAAACAATTCAATTTAGCCCAACACAAAATTATTTGTTTTTGAAACCCGAGGCCCAAAAGATTATTTTAATTATAAAAACGAGCCCAAAATAATATTAAAATATTATTTTCACCCGACCCCTAAACCCGGGTGTTACATATCTTTGAGCTAGCTGAAATCAGAGGGTAGACCGATCACTCTACTTCCTGTAGTTTTGGGTAGAAAGGAAACTTCGAGTGATATGTACTTATAGTACTTAGTGAGGAAACCTTAGCCTATCCATTTCCAATTTCTTGTTTAAATAATCACACAATAATTCGAATCTTTAATTTAGCATGTTTATACCATTTCAATCGAATAGACCATTAGCCAACATTCAAGGTCACAAGAAATTTATCGAGCAATAATAGCAATTCGAATATAACAACATAATGCTATCAATTCTAAATTCAAATTACACATCCAATCGATCAATTTGGGTTTACCAAATATCATGCAATTATACACCATACATATAACATCGATCAATCCCATTTTATAAGTTCGTTTTAAACCAAGCTATATTCGAACAAACATGATTCATATACACAAATTTCAATCAATCATATTTTCAGATATACAAGCAACAACAAACTGTAGTAGAATAATAATTAAATTTGTAATTCATAACTTGCATGCTACATTACAATTCCAATAGCAATTCATAGAAGTCCATATCAATTTATATAGGTTTACTTACTTGTTAATTTGGTTCTGATGCCTTGGTTCATATAGTTAGCTAGGTATTCGAGTCACGTGTTTCCAAAGATGTGAATCGAATTCACCATATAATAGGTACCCAAGTACCACTTCATTTTAACGTATTACATGTCATATTAGTGTCAATTTACACTATTCGAATAGGTACACTTACGTACCATAGCAATCGAGTACATTAACGTACCAATTCTTATCGAGCTCTAGACTCTAGGCATGCCGTACTACCTTGAATGACTATACATACCAAGGGCTTTGCCAATTACGTTTTAAATTTAATTCATATAATATAGCAATCTAATTTCCAGAATATATCAATCAATCCTTTCGATTATTTTCACATTTAATTTCAGTTCCAATAGCACATGTGATATTACTTTCAAACATCTCATATAAATACCTCAATTCGCATATCCTCAATTTCAAACATATGATCTCAATTACACAATACATAATTCCGATTACAACAAAATTTCCAAACACATGTCATAATAATTCAACCATTTATCATGTAGTATACATTGCTCATCAATAGTTCAATTAACAAGAGCATATCTTAATTCTCAAACAATTTCAGCAACCAATTCATAGAAAAATCAGCATAATACAAATCTTCATGGTTCCAGTTCTTTTCAAATTAACATGAAATCACCAAATTTCAATCGATGCACACACCATTCGAACACAATAAAAATTCACAAAGACAAATTCCTTTATAACCATTCTTCCCTTATTAATTTACCAAACCATCATTTAGTCCATTTTCATGCAATTCTAAGATAGAAATTAAATCAATTTAGTTGAGAAACTATTATCAACTCTAATGTTTGTTTCACTCACAATCGCCGAGCTAATTATGAATTCGGAGGTTCTTCCCACGCTCCTTTGCCAACCCAGCTATTGGCTCCTCGACAATTCCTTCTCCTCTAGGCTCTATTACATTATATACAATCAAATAGACAAAATTTCAGAATCTTTTAATTCAATTTAGACATTAGATTTTCATATTTCAGTTTTGATCACTAAACTAATTTCAACGTCGGATAGTGTCGAATTAGTCTACTAATTTTCTTATTATTCATAATCCCCATTTGATTTATTTACTTACTTATGTCAATTTAGTAATAACAATTCCCTCATTCATTATACTAAATTTTTCCTTATCAAATTTTATCAATTCACTTTAGATTGTCATTTAAGGTTCAACATTTCCTCTATTAGACAATTTTGACTATCTATCTTAATTTAACTCCTATTTTCAGTATATAACTCGAAATTAAGTTCCGTTTGTTTCTAAACTGAATTAACGTCCCCAATTGTTATCTATCAAAATTTCGGATTGAATTTCCAAGTGTACCATTTCTTATGAATTTTCAAAGTTCATTGTCCAAACTAAATTACCACTGGACAGATTCGAGTACCATGCATAACTTCGCTCAAGATTTTCCATAAAGCTCTAAATTTGATTTTGTAAATTTCCTATTAAAATAGACATGCTAAGGTAGATGGTGTTAAAATATTTGATTCAGTTTCCTAATATTTTATTTTCTATAATTTTTCAAAGTTGAGTGTTTATACTAGTACATTTCTGGCCATCTTGAAATTTTTTTAGTTTAGGAGTTTCATTACACTCATCATCTTCCAAATTTTTCTCATCCCAACTCCTCACCCTTGTATCTACATTTTCCAGCAACCTTACATGTTTAACTAATAAATTTTCCATGAATTATCAAATGTACAAAAACAATTCAATTCTTAAAAATTCTTACATGCTCAAATAGAGGATGAGAAGTTCAACTTACTTTTGATTTTTAATTTGTTATTTTAAGCCAGAATGCTTGCCATGCAAAGCTCTTTTCTTCCTCTCTTCATAACAATGGCCGGATAAAGCTTCTTCACTCTCCAAATTGATTTTAATTTTTAGCTTTACTTTGAGGTTTCCTTTCCCACTAAGGGAGCCGCCCAAGGGGTCATAATGGTGACATGATTTTTTTTTTGATCAGCAACTGTATGTATATTATTCATGAAGAAAAAACACACAGCACGACGCAACCATACGCCCCGTTAAAAACCTCCCTAACCTAATGGAGGGAAAGAGTACGTAATGGCCCGTCAAAACAAGCAATAACACCTACATACAAGCTAGAAATAATGAACACCCAAATAGCATCATATTTTTGGGGAGAATAAGGAAGAACAGTCATGAAGTCCATGGTAATTCGTTCCCATTTCCACTGTGGCATTTCGAGTGGTTGGAGTAGTCCGGTGGAAACTCGATGTTCAGCTTTGACTCTTTGACAATTGAGAAATTTTGATACGAATTCATTGATAGCCGCTTTCATACCAGGCCACCAATAAATTGATATGGGATCTTTATACATCTTAATCGATCCAGGGTGGACCGAGAAAGAACTCTGGTGTGCTTCTTCTAAAGATCTCTTTTCAAATTTTCATCATTTGGAACACAAATTCTTTCTTTAAAGTAGAGGAGACCGTTTGTGTGAATACGAAACCCTTCCTCAGTTTTTGTATCAAGTTGGGAAATAATATCCTGAAGTTCTGGGTCAGCTTGCTGAAGACTTACAATCCTTGAGATTAGACTGGATTGAATTTGAAGTTCGGATAAAAAACCATGTTTTTCATACACTCGTAGATGAGCATTGATAGCAGTTGGAGCTACAAGTATAAATTAAACAATTTAGGCAGAGATATTATTGAATGTGTAATTATTTCTTCTTAAGGATTAAAGACTTGAAAATTAACCAATGTCGGTTTACGACTCAAGGCGTCTGCAACCACATTGGCCTTTTCCGGGGTGATAGTCAATGACTATATCATAGTCTTTAAACAACTCTATCCATCTGCGTTGTCTCAAATTCAGATCTTTCTGAGTCAGGAGGTACTTTAAGCTCTTGTGATCGGTGAATAGGTAACATTTTCACCATACAAGTAATGTCTCCATATTTTGAGAGCAAACACGATAACAACAAGTTCTAGATCATGCGTTGGATAGTTCAATTCATGAGGTTTCAATTGGCGAGATGCATAAACAATCACATTGTCACCCTGCATTAAGACACATCCAAGACCCGCATGTGAAGCATCACTGTATACGGTAAAATCTTTACCAGGTTCTGGTTGAATCAAGACTAGGGCATTAGTCAAAGCTTCTTTGAGTTGGTCAAAGCTTTTCTGTTGCTTTTTCAGACCATTCATACGGTTGATCTTTATGAAGAAGTTTAGTCAAAGGTAAGGCTATATTGGAAATTCCTTTGACAAACCTTCTGTAATAACCAACCAAACCAAGAAAACTCTGTATTTCACTGACATTTCTAGGAGGTCGCCAATCCATGATTGACTGTATTTTCTTTGGATCTACTTTAATTCCTTATGCTGAAATTACATAACCAAGAAAAGAAACATCACCAGAACTCGCACTTAGAGAATTTTGCGAATAACTTACGTTCCCGAAGAGTATGCAAGACAATGCATAGATGATCAACATGTTCTTCTCGATTGTGAGAATAGACTAGAATGTCATCAATGAAGACGACTACAAATTTATCAAGATAGAGCTTGAATACTCTATTCATGAGATCCATGAATGCTGCTGGAGCATTTGTTAATCCAAAAGGCATTACCAAAAATTCATAGTGACCATAACGAGTTCTAAAGGCTGTTTCTGACACATCCGCCTCCTTAACTCTTATTTGACAGTATCCGGATCGTAGATCGATCTTTGAGAACACCGAAGGATCCCTAAGTTGATCGAACATATCTTCTATTTTTGAAAGTGGATATCAGTTCTTAATTGTGATCTTGTTCAATTGAATGTAGTCAATGCAAAGGCGCATCGCTCCATCCTTCTTCTTCACAAATAAAACAGGTGCACCCCAAGGAGAAGTGCTAGGTCGAATGAAACCCTTGTTCTGAAGCTCTTGAAGTTGCTTTTGCAATTCTTTTAACTCAAGAGGTGTCATTCGGTACGGAGTGATAGACACCGGACTTGAACCAGGTTGTATTTCAATCCCAAATTCAACTTCTCTAGTTGGAGGGAGACCAGGTAGTTCCTTGGGAAACACATCAATAAATTCAGAAACAACATGCATCTTAGGTATTCCAAATTCAATTTGATCTCGCAAGACCATAGATGCAAAAATGGAAGTGGGCTTTTTATTAATTAGGAGTATGGATTCTTTTCCTAAATCTTGAAGGTATAATTTTTTATTTTGACAATCTACCCAAGCCTCGTGTTTACTTAACCAGTCTAAACCCAAAATTAAATCGAACTCACAGGATGGTAATATGTAGAGATCAATAGAGAATGGCAAATTGCTAATATGCAATGAACAATTTCTACATATTAGGTTAATGTTTCAATTTCCTCTTAAAGGGTTCAAAACTATCAGACTTGTTTTACAATTTTAGGTTCTAATTTCAACTTTTTAACTCCAGATATACATGTGAATAAATGAGTGGATCCTGAATCTATTAAGGCATAAACATGATGTGAATTTAGCTATACAGTACCTGCAATCACTTCAGGAGATTCTTTGTCATCCCTACCACGAATGTGGTAGACTCCAGTAGTAGCTCGGGATTCTTGATGTGTAGAAACATTTGAGTGAGTACCCTTGCCTTTCTTTTGATAACTCGGTTGAGATGACTTAGCATTCCTGTTCCGATTAGATGATGTCAAACTAGGAACCGCAGTGTTACGAGCTGGCATTGATTCAAGCTTTTGAGGACAGTCTTTGATGTAGTGATCATCACCACCACAAGCATAACATAGATTCGGCTGGAATATGCATTGACCACGATGTAGTTTCTGACAAAACTTATAAGAAAGAATCTTTTCTGAATTTCTTGTGCTATTGATTGATATAGTCGGTACTAAGGATCTGATCAATGTGGACGGTTTCAAAGTATAATTACTTCTTGGAGCAGAAGTGAAATTAAAAGACCCCTCTTTGTGAAATTTAGTCTTCTTAAATTGCCACTGAGACTTGTCGTCAGGTTTCTATTTTTATCAGATCGATTACCCCCTTTTCTTCTTTCAACAGCTTTCATCTTAGCATCTATTGTGATGGCCTGATTAACAAGGTTATGAAAATCATTGATTCCCAGAGCAGTAAAGATTGGAATCAGTTCATCATTCAGACCATCAATGAATATCCTGCATTTATCAGCTTCAGTTTTAATGTACTCCGAACCTTATTTGTAATATTTGCAAAAGTCTGCAACATATTGCTCAATAGGTCGATTGGCCTGTTTAAGGTGCAGAAATCTCTTCCTTCTTTCAACCAGGTATTGCTCACTTATATACTTCTTTTTAAATTCTTCGATGAAGAATTCTCATGTCACCGATTCAGTTGGAATAGTTAGGGTAGTGGTTTCCCACCAATTAATAGCTTCATCTGCTAACAGAGCCATAACACACTCCAGTTTATGTTCATCGGAACATTGTAATTGTTTGGTTACCACCTTAATGGTGTTTTCAAGCCAATACTCTGCATCTTCTGCTCTTTCATCATTCGTACCAACAAAAGTGTAGGCTCGGTGTTGAGCAAGTTTATCTATAGGTTCTCTGCTAGGTGCAACAGTAGCAGAAGCAGCAGGTTGCTCTTGTTTCAGATTTGACAGAAGTTGATTGAACATCTCCTTCATACTGAGTAGACATTCCCTTTGAGTAGATTGAACCATAGGATTTTCAGGTGGAAGCTGCTCACGCTCCATGGTTTGAACATGCTCTTTATTGAATCGCTCAGTGACTTGAGCAGGCTTAGTAATATGAACAAGCCCCTTATTTTTCTCCTTTTCTGGAAGTTCAGTTCATGTTGGTGGATTATCACATAGTCTCACACTTTCACCTTCACTCGAATATTCGTGTGAACTTCCATTCTTTGGGCCCGTCAATTTTCTCAGTGTGCAATTCATGGGTGGCATATTTAAAAGTAACACAAATGCATGCATACTGGATTAAGCTTTAGGAAATAATCTAAAAAGCTTTGATACCACTTTATATAACACCACTCACCCCGGATTAGGGGCAAGGAGCGTTAATCGGATCCGTATTATCTTGTTACAATTAGGCAGTGGAAAATGTGTAATATTTTTTTATATTTTTTTATATATTCTTATTTGAATGCTATCCAGATGGGCCTACTAAATTTTTGATCCATTTAATCTACTTATAATCCATGTTGAATTCTTAATCTTAGTTATCCCACATTCGTCATACAAATGTATATACTTTCTAATTCATGTTTACCATTTTCAAATGATTCATATTAATGAATACAACCTAAATCCAACCATGCCCAACTAAAGGATTTCAATTATAAGATCAACATTTTAACCTTAACATATATATATATATATATATATATATATATATATATATATATATATACATCATCATCCAAACATAGTAATTGTTTCCCTTATACAAAAGGCTTCCCGTGGTAACTATCATATTGGCTAAACCTAATGGTTTCCTATACAAAAAGTGACAAAAAGAAACCAAGCCCCAAAAGATATACCAAGGGCTAATTTATACCCCATATATACCCCTTACTTACATAACAAATTGAGGGAAACTAGGCTTAATAGTTTAAACATTCTTAAGATAATAATTCATGAACATGACCATTAGAGCAAATTGAACTAGCATGCTGACAATTAGACCACCCATCATGAGCATAGCAAAGACAATGAAAGGCATACTTCTATCTTTGAGCTAGCTTAAATCAGAGGGTAGACCGATCACTCTACTTCCTGTAGTTTTGGGAAGAAAGAAAACTTCGAGTGATAAGTACTTATAGTACTTAGTGAGGAAACCTTAGTCTATCCATTTCCAATTTCTTGTTTAAATGATTACACAATAATTTGAATATTTAATTTAGCATGTTTATACCATTTCAATCGAATAGACCATTAGCCAACATTCTAGGTCACAAGAAATTTATCAAGCAATAGTAGCAATTCGAATATAACAACCTAATGCTATCAATTCTAAATTCAAATTACACATCCAATCGATCAATTTGGGTTTACCAAATATCATGCAATTATACACCATACATATAACATCGATCAATCCCATTTAATAAGTTTGTTTTAAACCAAGCTATATTCGAACAAACATGATTCATATACACAAATTTCAATCAATCATATTTTCAGATATACAAGCAGCAACAAAATGTAGCAGAATAATAATTAAATTTGTAATTCATAACTTCATGCTTCATTACAATTCCAATAGCAATTCATAGAAGTTTATATCAATTTATATAGGTTTACTTACTTGTTAATTTGGTTCTGATGCCTTGGTTCATATAGTTAGCTAGGTATTCGAGTCACGTGTTACCAAGATGTGAATCAAATTCACCATATAATAGGTACCCAAGTACCACTTCATTTTAACGTATTACATGTCATATTAGTGTCAATTTACACTAAGCAGATAGGTACACTTACGTACCATAGCAATCGAGTACACTAACGTACCGATTCTTATCGAGCTCTAGACTCTAGGCATGCCGTACTACCTAGACTGACTATACATACCAAGGGCTTTGCCAATTACGTTTTAAATTTAATTCATATAATATAGCAATCTAATTTCCAGAATATATTAATCAATCCATTCGATTATTTTCACATGTAATTTCGGTTCCAATAGCACATGTGATATTACCTTCAAACATCTCATATAAATACCACAATTCACATATCCTCAATTTCTAACATATGATATCAATTACACAATACATAATTCCGATTACAACAAAATTTCCAAACACATGTCATAATAATTCAACCACTAATCATGTAGTACACATTTCTCATCAATAGTTCACTTAACAAGAGCATATCTTAATTTTCAAACAATTTCAGCAACCAATTCATAGAAAAATAAACATAATAGAAATCTTAATGGTTCTGATTCTCTTCAAATTAACATGAAATCACCAAATTTCAATCGATGCACACACACCATTCGAACACAATTTGTTTCACTCACTCACAATCCATTATAATTCTTCTCCCCTTATTAATTTACCAAACCATCATTTAGTCCATTTTCATGCAATTCTAAGATAGAAATTAAATCAATATAGTTGAGACACTATTCTCAACTCTAAAATTTGTTTCACTCACAATCGCTGAGCTAATTATGAATTCAGAGGTTCTTCCCACGCTCCTTTGCCAACCCAGCTATTGGCTCCTCGACAATTCCTTCTCCTCTAGGCTCTATTACATTATATACAATCAAATAGACAAAATTTAAGAATCTTTTAATTCAATTTAGACATTAGATTTTAACCTTTCAGTTTTGATCCCTAAACTAATTTCAACCTCGGATAGTGTCGAATTAGTCTACTAATTTTCTTATTATTCATAATCCCCATTTGATTTATTTAATTACTTATGTCAATTTAGTAATAACAATTCTCTCATTCATGTTACTAAACTTTTCCTTATCAAATTTTATGAATTCACTTTAGATTATCATTTAAGGTTCAACATTTCCTATATTAGACAATTTTGACCATCTATATTAATTTAACTCCTATTTTTAGTATATAACTCGGAATTAAATTCCGTTTGTTTTGAAACTCAATTAACGTCCCCAATTGTTACCTATTAAAATTTCGGATCGAATTGCTAAGTGTACCATTTCTCAAGAATTTTCAAAGTTCACCTTCCAAACTAAATTACCACTGGACAGATTCGAGTACCATGCATAACTTCGCTCCAGATATTTTCATAAAGCTCTAAATTTTATTTTGTAAATTTCCTATTAAAATAGACATGCTAAGTTAGATTGTGTTAAAATTTCAAATTCAATTTCCTAATATTTTATTTTCTATAATTTTTCAAAGTTGAGTGTTTATACTAGTACATTTTTGGCCATCTTGAATTTTCTTAGTTTAGGAGTTTCATTACACTCATCATCTTCCAAATTTTTCTTATCCCAACTCCTCACCCTTGTCTCTACATTTTCCAGCAACCTTACATGTTTAACTAATAAATTTTCCATGAATTATCAAATGTACAAAAACAATTCCATTCTTAAAAATTCTTACATGCTCGAATAGAGGATGAGAAGTTGAACTTACTTTTGATTTTTAATTTGTGATTGTAAGCCAAAATGCTTGCCATGTAAAGCTCTTTTCTTCCTCTCTTCACAACAATGGCCGGATAAAGCTTCTTCACTCTCCAAATTGGTTTTAATTTTTAACTTAACTTTGAGGTTTCCTTTCCCACTAAGGGAGCCGACCAAGGGGTCATAATGGTGACATGATAGTCACCTAACTATTATTACAAATTGTCTAATTCATCCTTATCTAATACATTAATTAACCTTAATAATATGGGATAATATGGCAATCCCCTAAATGTTGCATGCAATCCTTCCAATTTCCTCTATTATTCGGTTTAGTCACTTCTTTAGTTTTCCTTGAATTTTAATTGAGTCCCTAATGTAGCAACTCTAATTTAATTATTTAATGTTTCTAATCTAATTAAGTCACTAATTATTAAATTAATTCATAAAGCTTTTAGGCTACTTTTTGGGATGTTACACCTTAGGAGTAAAGATTGGTACTTAATCAAATTAGTTTATGAAAAAACATTCACTATACACAGATATGGGTTTTTTGCATAATTAATTTAGGGCAATTCATCGACAAAGGTATTTCCATCTTTAAATTTGCTCAGCAAACAATGCCAAGATGAGATTTGCTAAAGGCTGGCATGGCATGAATAACGTGAAAACCAGGCATCCATTGCCAACGCTGTTGCATGTAAAATAGTCTATCGCAATAGAGTGCAAGTGTACACGATGCAAGTAGTAAAGTGATACACAAATTATCAGATGTCGAATCCACAGGAACTGGAAATAGCTTTATCCTTGGATTGTTGCACAAGAGCGAAAGAAGAGAGTTTAATTGTTTGTAAAGGAATAATGAAAAATACTAAAGATAAAAGATTGAAAGATTCAGGGTAAAGAAAAAGGTCGGTATTGATTTTCTCGGTAGTGCAAGTGTTGCACTGTATAGAACTTCCTGTTCTGTCGTCATCCCTATCGCGGCAGCACCTGCGGCGGCAGTAGTCTGTTGTTGTCGCGGCAACGAGCACACAACTCTGTACTTCAAGCTTGGTAAGAATCCTTGCTGTGACTTGTCCTATCCCTAGGTCCAAGTCTGTCGATGAACACGTCTTAGATGATACCTCCCGTCGTGAATCAATGGATGAACACCGATGTTGTTGAATTCTTCCTTAGCCACTTAACCTCGTCCTATCCCTAGGTCTGAGATAGTTCAACCATAAACTGGAGAACTCGCACTTATTCCTTTCGTATACTTAACTCTCCCGATATTAAGTAAATTAATAATCTCACAATGCTCTCCCGATACTCTTGTAAGATGTTGAAAACCAAAATAAGCAAACTTGAAGTTTATTTTATTGAGTAGAAAATTCCTAAAAACAATACAATCCGTGCAACTACTTTACAAAATAAGGTAAGAATAAATCTAATAAGGTAAGAATAAAAGTTTAAACTAAAGTACAACTCTAATTAAGATTAAATCTCCAGAGAAGATGCCTTTAATTTGTCCTCTTTTCTTGCTTTGGGTTTCTTCCTTGAACTTTGGGCTTGGCCTTCATTCTGATCAAGGGCTTAGAAAAATATAGGAGTGGCTCATGACACACCGGCTTAATTTCCTTTATCTGTCGAGCTCCACTTCACTTTTCCCTTCACCATTGCTGTTGTCGTTGGCTGCCATGTCAGTGGCCATGACAGCGTCTTCCTTCTTGGTTCCAGTCCTGTGTTTCAGCTCTGCTTCTTCACTGCCCTGAGTCTGCCACAACAACTACATGCAAAATCAGCCAAAATCAGTAGCAACTGTGCCATTTTATATAATTGTGATGTATATGTGAAATCTATCCTAAATGCAATGAATTATGCTTGAATGCAACAGAAATATGGGTTAAATAAGGGGTAAAAAAGTAGAACTTTTGCACACTCAACACACCCCCAAACTCAAGTTCTTGCTTGTCCTCAAGCAATTATGACATAAAAAATAAAAATAAAAACTTTTTGTTTGGCTTAAAACAATGAACTTTTCCTTACTTACCGTTCATGTCCTATTGCGAACAACACCTTGTTGGATATTTTAGGATTCATTTGGAACATTGCTATAATTCTCGTGTAGTATGTCCATGTTTTGTGAACAATTATATACCTAGACTCCCTTGGTTTGCTAGAATCGCTAAGCCACTCACTTGAATTTTTATGCCATCTTTCATTTTCTTGGAGGCAATTCTTAGGCTCCTTTAGTTTTTCTTAGACTCGATTTTCTTTTCTTAATTTAAGTTTGACTAGAGCCTGTTTCGGGCACCTTTAGCTAACTTCCTAGAACCAGTTTTGGGCACCTCTAGGTGTATCAAGTCTAACTTTTCTTAACTTCTTTTCCTAGAGCCAGTGTTTGGCAGCTCTAGGGGCAACTCAAGTGTTTAAGCTTTTCCTATTCTAGTTTACTAAGAGAAATCTAGATATTATAAGAGTCAAAAAGGGTGTTTAAAGATCAGAACTATAGTAAGGCTCTAAATTGTTCATAAAAATATCCTAAAGGCACTGCCACGAAAGAGTCTGTCACGACAGGTAAGTTCAGTTCAAAGACTTAAGTCATTTTTAAGCAAAAACAACAATTTTAAAACCTAAAAGACACTTCATATTACTAGAGGGTTGCCGCTCCTAAACTCGAGGGTTGCATTGCCCTCAATGCATGATAACAGAAATGAAAAAAACAAAATACATCACAATAATAATAAAACAACAAGACAACAAAATAAGATAGAAACTTAATTTCAGGAGCTGTCTTTGCTGCTGCTGCTAATCTGTAGCTGTCGGCGGGCAGTGACCTTCATTCTGGGTGCTGGCAGAGTGCTAGGAGAGGCGGAGGCAGTCTTCTTCTTGGCTTCACTTGGCGGCTGAATACGAGTGGGTGAGATCTGGGGTGGCTTTTCCAGCACTTGTACCTCATCTAATGAGCTGCTGCTGCTGCTGCGGGCAGACTTGCCCTGGCTGGATGATCCTTCACCAGTTTTGGGCTTCTGCCTTTTCATAGGAGTGAACTCCTTTGAAAGGTTTCTAGCGAAAGAAGGCTCACTATCAGATTCTTGCCAGATGGAGGATGATGCGAACCCTGCGAAGTAGTCGTCATCGAGTTCTGGCAGCGGCTCCTTTCGTTTTTCTCCTCTGGCAGAGGCAATGGTAGTGTAGTTACCGCCTTCAGCTGTCGCGGCCGGAGTTGGAGTGGATGCAACATATGGTGTTTTTGGTGTGGTAGCAGGAGTAGGAGTAGGTGTAGGGGTTGGGGCAGCAAAATATTGCTCTGGGAAGGCAGGAAATTGTACATTTGCAAAATTTAAATTATTTTGAATAAAATGTACTGTGGCTATCGTGAAGTATCTGACAAAACTCATCAGACCAAGCTGTCGTTCCTTTATCTTTTTCAGTGTGGCCATAATTTGAGTGGAGGAGTCTGCTGGAGGGGCTGCTACTGCTCTACGGCGGCAAGTTCTGGTTTAGTGGGCTCTGCTGGCTCTTCTACTGTGGCAGACGGGTTGAAGAAGAAGAGTGGTGTGCCTGCTTTCAGTTCCATTAAGCTGAAAATGTTGCGCTCCGTCCATCCCTTCCCTCGGACCTTGAAATCTTCGGGGATTTTTGGAACATTGTGGCCGCGGCAGATCTCAGTGATGAGGTACGGGAAGACAAGAGGTCCCGATGGTCGAATGGCACATTCCAAAATCCCCTCCCGTATATACCGGCCGACATTTATGAGTCTCTTATTTAAAATGGAATGAACGAGTGCTAACCTGGGTCGGTCGACTGTGCTGTTATGGGAAGAAGGTATTATCCTATTCTTTACGAAGTGGTTCCATAGTTTGGCCTCCAGAGTGAGTTGAGTGCGTTCCACCGTCCACCGATGCTTGGGGTCGGTATTCCCCTTTGTCCCTTCTTCCGTTACCTCTGCCATCACAGCATCGTAGTCTACCGGCAACAGACTCTCTACGAACCTCTAGTGTCCATTCTCCCTTTTGCTTACATAGATGCCATAGAGGGTATTGATGTAGACAGGCTCGAAAGTAACTTTTTTACCTCGCACTGTCACGGTCTTCGTATCCTTGCTGTCGACGGCAGCGTAAAATTCTCGGACCAACGTGACATTCATCTCTTCTGGCTGGGCAGCAAACATCTGCCATTTGAGGGCCTTGATTTTTCATGCAATGAACGGTTCAAGCCCGAAGTCTTCCATGCATTTGGTGTAAAGGAACCCTCTCTCTTCCCACATCCCCCTCTTTTGGAAGGAGCGGTAATATCTACCGGCGGAATCAGTGGAGGCGAAGAGGTTAGGGATGGTATTGTGGCTGGGTGTGCTGGCTGCTGTGACAGAGTTGGAGGTAGCACTTCGTCGTGTCTGTCTGGTACTCATAGTTGCAATGCTGTGGAAAATGAAAGAAATTTGAGATCTAGAGAGAAAGCAAGTTGAGAGAATAAAAGTGAGGTGAAAATGAATAGTAAATGGGGTTTATATAGATGAATGGTTTGCTGCCCGTTGGAGCTGTAACGACAGGCGCGGATAATGGGGCCAGCTATTACGCGGTTTCTGACGCCTCTATCACCCGTTTCCGTGTCTACTGCGTGTCTGTTATGCGGTTGATTGTCTGCCGTGACAGCGTGGTGACAAGCTGTATTTTCCGCGTCTGTCGCGACAGCTGTTGACAGGCTGTGACGACAAACTCCTCCTTTGGGCTTTTTGGGCTGCTGTGGAAATTGTGGGCTGATTCACTTCTTCTCCTCATTGTTTCCCTTATTTCTTAAAAATAATTAAAATAAAAACTTAGTTCCTAAAAATAAAATAATTCCATTTTCCTAAAAAAATAAAATACATAATTAATAAAATAAAAACAAAAAATAAAATTAAGTTAAATTAGGGATGCCTTGCGAGGCATCTCCTAAAGTAACCACTTCCTACATCCTTTGGGCTTCAGTCCCCTAATAATGCTTTAGTCTATCTCCGTTGATTTTGAATTGTTGCCCGTCTTTTAAGGATTTGATCGTGATGGAACCATGAGGAAAA
This sequence comes from Hibiscus tridactylites, assembly GCA_958450335.1. Taxonomy (NCBI): domain Eukaryota; kingdom Viridiplantae; phylum Streptophyta; class Magnoliopsida; order Malvales; family Malvaceae; genus Hibiscus; species Hibiscus tridactylites. Next base: position 39,755,213 of record OY288287.1, read on the forward strand.
ACCTGCACAACTTGGAATTGGCCGGACCATCTAGATTTAAGCTTTCTTGGGAAAAGTTTCAACCTAGAGTTAAACAACAACACAAGATGCCCTGGGCAGAACTGTCGTGGCACCAACTTCTTGTCATGCCACCTCTTGGTCTTGTCTTTGTAAATTCTTGCATTGTCGTAGGCCATTGCTCGAATTTCTTCATTTTCGTTCAAATCTAGTAGCCTCTTCTGTCCTGCCTTATCTAAGTCCATGTTTACTGCCTTGATAGCCCAGTAAGCTCTGTGTTCTATCTTAACAGGTAAATGGCATGTTTTTCCATATATTAGCCTGTAGGGTGACATTCCCTATGGTGTTTTAAATGTTGTTCTATAGGCCCATAGTGCATCATTGAGGTGTAAAGACCAGTCCTTTAAAGTAGGTTTAACCATCTTCTCAAGAATGTTCTTTACTTCCTTGTTGGATATTTTGGCCTGTCCATTGGTTTGAGGGTGATACGATGTTGCAATGCAGTGCTTTACGCCATATTTTCTTAAAGCAACAACAATTACCCAATTGTCGAAATGTCTCCCTTCATCACTAATGATCGCCTTAGGTATGCCAAATCTGGAGAAAATGTTTTTGTGCAGAAATCTCTAAACAGTCTTGGCATCATTTTTCTGTGTGGCGATCGCTTCAACCCATTTGGATACATAATCCACTGCCAGTAGGATATATAGATTCCTGTATGATGTCGGGAATGGTCTCATGAAATCAATCCCCCATACATCGAAGATTTCGACTTCTAGGATGTTTTGCAATGTCATCTTGTGTCTTCTTGAGATGTTCCCAGTCCGTTGGCACTTGTCACAACTTTTGTAAAATGTTTGGGCATCCTTAAACATTGAAGGCCAATAAAAACAAGATTGCAAAACCTTGGCAGCGGTTTTGTTTCAACCTAAGTGTCCTCCATATGGTGAAGCATGGCATTGGTGAAGCACAACTTCTCCTCATCCCGTGGTAATTATGTTTTGCATCATTTTGGAACCTCTTCCTTGCTTGGTAATTATGTTCAGGAGGTAATATTCTGCTAACTATGTAATTAACGAAATCAACATACCAAGGAAGTTCAGAAAACTTACCTGCCACCATGGCTGTCGCGGCAGTGCTTGTGGCAACAAACAACTGCTCATCAGGGAAAGTCTTCAGTATGATGGTCTTGTCTACTTGTAGACTTTTTCTCGTCTCTAGTCTTGACAAGGTCTGAAACTTGGTTCTCTGTCCCCTTTTTATCCTTGATTCCAATGTCGAACTCTTGCAACAGCAGAATGCAACATATCAGTCTAGGTTTTGCATCTTTTTTAGCGAACAGATACTTTAGTGCTGAGTGGTCTGTATGGACCACCACCTTCGTTCCATGTATGTACGAATGAAACTTGTCAATCGAGAACACCACTGCTAACAATTCTTTTTCTGTTGTGGTGTAGTTCACTTGGGAATCGTTTAATGTTTTTCTAGCGTAATAGATTACGTGGAATAGCTTGTCCTTCCTCTGCCCAAGTGATGCCCCTACAGCGTAGTCACTGGCATCACACATAATTTCAAATGGCAAACTCCAGTCTGGTGGCTGTTACCAGCTTTTCTTTCAGGATTCTGAATGCCTCAGTATATTCATTATTGAAATCAAAGGGACGATTATGTTCTAGTAAGTGGCACAGAGGCTTGGTAATCTTCGAAAAATTTACAATAAACCTTCGATAAAACCCAACATGCCCTAAGAAACTCCGAATTCCCTTGACTGTGGTGGGTGGCGGCAACTTTTCAATCACGTCTATATATGCTCTGTTGACCTCTATGTCGCGTCAGCTTATCTTGTGGCCTAGGACTATTCCCTTATCCACCATGAAGTGGCATTTTCCCAGTTTAATACCAAATTCACTTTCTCGCATCTTTCGAGCACCTTCTGAAGGTTGCCTAAACAACCTTCAAAACTATCTCCAAAGACGGAAAAATCGTCCATGAATATTTCTAGGAAGAACTCCACCATGTCAGAGAATATCGCAATCATACATCTCTGGAATGTTGCTGGTGCATTGCGGAGTCCAAATGGCATTCTCCAGAAAGCATAAGTGTCGTATGGGCAAGTGAAAGTTGTTTTCTCTTGATCCTCTAGTGCAATAGCTATCTGGTTATAACCTGAGTAACCACCAAGAAAACAATAATAAGGTTTTCCTGCTAATCTATCAAGCATTTGATCAATAAAAGGTAGGGGAAATGGTCTTTCCGGGTAGCTTTGTTAAGCTTCCGGTAATCCATACAAACCCTCCAACCGGTCACAGTCCTAGTTGGGATTAGTTCGTTCTCTTTATTGGTCACCACGACTATTCCTCCCTTTTTTGGAACACATTGCACCTTGCCCACCCACTTACTATCCGAGATGGCATAAATTATCCCAGCATCAAGCCATTTAATAATTTCTTTTCGACCCACTTCTCGCATAGCGTCGTTTAATCGTCTGGGCATCAATTGTCGGTTTATGATCATCTTCTAGGAGAATTTTATGCATACATAGTGCTGGACTGATGCCTTGGATATCAGCTATCGTCCATCCAATAGCCTTTTTATGCTGGTACAACAACCCTATCATCTGTTGTTCATGTTTCTGGATTAACTTGGAAGAGATGATTATGGGTAACATATCATTTAATCCAAGGAAAACATATTTGAGCTGCCCTGGCAGGGGATTAAGGTCTAAAACATGTGGTTCTACAGTTGAAGGCTTTTGGATTATGTGTTCATTCGAGGTATAGTTTAGGGGCTCGAATAACTTACGTGGACGATTTCCTATCCAGTTTACCTCCTCATGATCTTCTGTGTTAAATATGTCTGAATCTGAGGAGCTGATGTCGTCGTTGCTGTCGTGACAGTCTTCTAGATGGCTGCTGTGACAGTGACCAAATTTGATGTCATGGCAGCTCGACCTGATGTAGGGTTGGTCAAGAATTACTACAGTGATTACATTGCATTCTTCTTCTACATCAGCATGTTTAATTGCGTGGAGAACATTGAGCTTGATCTCTTGATCATTTACTCTCATTGTTAGTTCTCCCTTCTCTACATCAATTAGTGATCTGCTTGTGGCTAGGAAGGGTCGCCCCATGATGATTGGTGCATTCGCATCTGCTTCACAGTCTAAAACAAGAAAGTCAGCAGGAAAAATGAACTTATCCACCCTTACCAGAATATCTTCGATCTTCCCTTCTGGTTGTATGTAAGAGCGGTCTGCCAGCTGCATCATAACTGTCGTGGGTCGTGCTCGTCCAATACCTAATTTCCAGAATACATATTTTTGCATTAAATTAATACTAGCACCTAGATCAAAAAGTGCCTTACCCACGAATTTATCACTGATTATGCACGGTATGATGAAACTCCTAGGATATTTCTTTTTCTGGGTGGATGCCTGTGTAGAATAGTCATGCATCCTTCTGTCTTTTTACCGTTTCGAATTCCCCAAGTCTTGATCTTTTTGACATAGCATCCTTGAGAAATTTTGCATAACCGGGCATCTGTTTGATGGCCTCTAACAACGGTATATTGATGTGAATCTGCTTAAAAATATCATAGATATTTTTGAGCTGGTACTCTTGTTTCTGCTTCTGTAACCGCCGTGGAAAAGGAGGTGGAGGATGGTAATGTTCAAATCGTCCTTCACATGGTATTCTGATCTGAGGAGGTTTAGGTTCTTCATCGTTCTTATCTTTCTCCTCTGTCCCTTCTGATGTCGTGGCATGAGTGGCGGCAGCAGGTTGTTTATCGTCTACCGGGGCAGTGTTCGCGGCAGATGATTCTAGGGCTGGTTCCTCAATTGGTACGACTTTCATACCCGACCCGGGCAGTTGTTTCCCACTTCTAGTTGTAATGACTTTGCACTGCTCATGTGTGGGTTGTCTAGCGACCTCAGTATTGCTAGGGAATCTTCCGTTCTGCCTTGGCTTAATATGCTGGGAAGCCTTACCCGTCTATGTCTCCAGTGATTTTAGTGTAGCTTCATGGTTAGTCATTCTCATCTCTGTTTTATCCATGAACGACTCAGTCTTTTTGATGAAGTGATCCATGTTTGCCATGTAAGCTCCTGTCTGGGACATAAATGTGGCCAATGTCTACTCCAGTATACTAGGTGCGGCTGCCGGCTGCTGTTGCGGTTGCTGCCGTGTCAGAATTCTGGGTGCTCCCTGATTTTGAGTGTTCTTGTAACCCCCTTAACCCGGCCCAGACGGTTGACCCGAATTAAGAAAGTCACACGGGGAAAATCAAAGTCAACCCGAAAGTCAACCTTGATTAACGACCCTTTTTTTTCTTTTAAAAACTTGTCTAGATGCATATTAACCCTAGATATGATCTATCAAACAGCATGCTCAAAGATCATAATCATCAGAGATCAAACGGGGACCCAATTGAATAATTTACAACTTTAGGGACCAAATTGTAATTTCTGTAAATTATAAGGTCTTAACCCTAATTAGAGTTACCAACTTGTAATTAGTCAAGTTTCATGCTTCTCTGCAAAATTTCAGCTCAAACGGACATCCCAAACTCATACAATTGCACAAACAAGTTTCAGGACCAAAATACAAACATTTCAAAACATATAACCGCCCATGTCAGCCTCCAACGGTCAGGTGTTCCGAAACAGGGAGAACCTGTTCCGAAACGCGGGACCGTTCCGCAACGGGTTCCGAAACGAGGGCTGGCAGAGGACTTTCCGTTTCGGAACGGTGTCTTCCGTTTCGGACGCCTGGGCTATTACAGGGCACCCGTTCCGAAACGGTAGCTCCCGTTCCGATACGGCCTGCACAGAAAGCAGAAAAATGCTTGCTTAAACACACAATTGACTTACCATACAAGCTCCAAATGCTACCAAACTTTACCAGCAACTCATACAACATACAAGAGACATATTTGCATCAACCAATCATCATTATAGCACCAAATATGAAAAACCCCAAATCTAGAGGCATGCTTCCTATGTAGCAAACCATTCAAGCATAAAACCTCCAAATCAATCACATAATGACCAATTACATGTTCCAGCATTATTAACAACATTAAGCAAACTTAGGGAGTTCAAAACATCTCCCAAAACATCCACATAGGTCCCCCATTGCCAAATGCCAAAAGCTAAAAATGTTTAAGAAACCTTCCCATACTTGAGCTTAGCTTCCACTTGGTTGCTTGCCTTCCTTGCTGCCCTCAATGTACTCTAATGCTCTGCATTATTGGTTTAAGAAAAGAGAGAGAGAGAGAGCGTAAGCAAAAGCTTAGTGAGGAATGCTCATTTAAAACCATTTAATAATGCATTTATAAACTCATTTATAAATCATACTTCAAGCAACTTTAAACATGCTCTTTAAACCATTAAAACAAACATCACATGCTTCAAGCTCATAACAAGTCATATTGGCAACAAGTGATACATTTCACATAAGATCCACACATGGACTTTTAAACACCATTGCGATCTTATCCCCATGGACTTTTAAACACCATGGACCCATGGACTTTTAAACACCATGGCAAGGACCACACAAGGACTTTTAATCACCTTTGTGTCCTTAACAAGAATCTCCCAAGGACTTTTAAACACCTTGGAGTTCTTAAGTAACCAAGGCTTACAAGGACTTTTAACCACCTTGAGCCTTAACCAAGAACCAACCATGGACTTTTAAACACCATGTTGTTCTTAAAATTCACAAGATTCACACAAGGACTTTTAACCACCTTTGTGATCTTAACCAAGAACCATCCAAGGACTTTTAACCACCTTGATGTTCTTAAATATACAAGGCTCACACAAGGACTTTTAACCACCTTTGTGACCTTAACCATCACTTGCCAATATGTATCATTATCATCAATATCTCACTGTTTTAAAGCATTTTACAAAGCCATAAACATCATGCATCATTAAGCATCAAACCACATTTAAACAATGTTCATAAACAAGGAACTCTTACCTTGAGTTTCCTTTAACACATGGCTTATAATCTCAGCAAATAAACATGCTAGATATGCTTTCAAAACAGATTTAAAATCATGCAAACATCACATTGCATTACAACCAAAACCATGGCCATCACCAAGAGAGTTTAACCGGAAACTTACTCTTGAGCTTAGCTAAGTTGCTTAGACTTAAACTAAGCTCCCAACCTCCAAAACACTGGTTTCAAAGCCGAAAACCAAAATCCACTCACCGATTGCGTTTCGCTTCTTGCCGAAACACCAATCAAGCTTCCGGATCACCACCACTTGGATCCAAAGATGACTCCCCTGTTTTAAACACATCAAAGCAGAGGATTAATGCATCATCATGCATTAATAGCTTCAATGAAAGCACCTAAACTCGCTGCTCTCATCCACACTACATTTTCAGCCACCAAACACAACCGAAAATGCATCCAAACAACTCCTCAACAAAGCCCAGCCAAAAACCATCAAAACTAAACATCCTTTAAAATCATTCAACATCTAAAAAGGATCTAACAACATCCTTATACCTCCAGCAACATCAGATCCACAAGATCACTCCAAAAACAACCAAGAATCACAAGCTAAACTTAGGAAATTCAACCTATCCGGGATTGCATTAATAAAAACTCAATTCCTTATCAAATTAACATTCATTTAACATCAATTTAACACATTAAAACACAGCCCAATCAGATCATACGAAAATACATCAAAAATCACCAAATCTTGCATTTAAAGCCAAGATCCATTACACAACTTTAAAACCACTTATAAATCATCAATTAAGGATTGAGAACTTAGGAATTTCAGTAAAGAACTGAGAGTTTAGAGGAGAAGGACGTTCTTACCTCCAAACTTGAATTTCTCCCTTTTTAGAACCAAAATCTTGAAAATCGAATTAGCAATTGGTGAGGTTTTGTTGATGAGATGATTAGGAATCCAAAGAGAATTGAAAAGAGGTATTTAGGTGACAAAATCAGAGGAAAAAGCTCTGGAGAGAATGTTTGGTTTGAGAGAAAATGAGAGAAAAGGAAAATTGGAAAAGTTAGTTGAAAATGGAAAATAACTTCCCTCCACTTTTCTTTTGTTTAAAACTCAGAATTAAATCACTAAATATCTTAGAAAAATCTGGAGAAACTCCCTTTGGGTAAATAGCTCCTTAAAGATTCAAAGTTTCAATCCTTTCTAAAACAGTCACGCAGTTTTCAAAAATTACATTTTGGTCACTAGCCAAAATGTCACCCTTCCAAACCTCATTTTGTAAAATTGATTTCACAGTTCACTTATATATATTAAAAGAGGATTTTAGAACATTTTTCCATATTTTAATCCAACCCGAACTAGGCTTTCCTAATCTCACCCTTTTATATTCGAACAGCACTTTGACCGAACCGGTCCAAGCCCAAAACTTCTAAGCCCAAAACCGGGGCGTTACAGTTCTGCACTTAAGGATTCAATGCATTGTTTGGGTTACTTCAAGAGAACTTGGGGTCTTTCCAACAGTTGGAATTGTAATTGTTGGAATCGTAATTTCTTGGCTTGTTATAGTTTCCAACATACATCCCTTCCTCTAGCTGTAGCGTGCAGTCTTCCAAACTGTGATTCCCACTGCAAGTTTCACATACCTCTTCTACAGAGTCGACAAGTTTTGAATCTTTCTTTAACAAATTTTCTACCGCCTTTTTGAGGTACGCAACCTGTGTCTTTAGGGAATTGTCGGCTTCATAGTCCTTCACAGCTAGCACTCGTTTACCTCTCCTTACTATGGGAAATTGATCTTCATTCTTTGCTAGATTTTTCAATACTACCATCGCTTCATCTGGATCATTATCTAACAACAGTCCATTTGCTGCTGAATCTATTCTCATCCGGGTATGTGTGTTGGCAGCATTTTAAAATTTGATAACTTGATTCCGAATAGGGAATCTGTGCTTCGGGCAATTCCTCAGAAGAGTGGAAAACCTGTCCCATGCCTCGCGCATTGGCTCGTCATCTTCCTGTTTAAAAGTAGCAATTTCATTATGTAATCTCTCAGATAAATGGGATGGATTAAAACTAGATAAAAATTCATGAGTGAGATCCGCCCAAGTTCGTATTGAACCCGGCGTTAGTTTATTCCACCAAGTTTTCGCTCTGTCCCTCAGTGAATGAGGAAGTAACCGAAGTCTCACTATCTCCGGATTTACTCCTTGTAATCTAAACGATCCACAGATCTCTTGGAACGTTTTCAGATGTTCTCTGGCATCCTCTATAGCAGCACCACTAAATTGGCCAGCGGAATTGATCATGCTGAACATCACAGGATTCAACTCGAAATTTTCAGCTACCACGTATGGCAGGCTGGTATCCAGTTCCACATGATCGCTGATCATGTAATCACGACATGACCGTCGTGCGGCCACGGTAGCGGCAGGCTGTCCGTTTCCTTCATCCATGATAGGATATTCAGGATTCCTTGGGTTGTTCCTCCCGTTATGCATTGCTTCTAACTGTTCCTCAAGATAATCGTTTCTGGCTATCAAAAGACGGACTTGGTTCCTGAGATTGCATGAGTGTTAGATTTCAGGGTCTAGTTTATACTCAGGTTCTTTGCCTCGTCTAGATCTGCGCATAAGCAAACGAAAAACCTTGTGAAAAGCACAGGGTGAACAGTCCCAAAAAAACTAAAACTTAAAAAGAAAGTGCAGTAAAAGTAGGGTAAAGATATGTTGCTAGTCTTTGGCAACGACGCCAAAAATTTGTTGTGTGTAAAATAGTCTATCGCAATAGAGAGCAAGTGAACACGATGCAAGTAGTAAAGTGATACACGAAGTATCGGATGTTGAATCCATATGGACTGGAAATAGCTTTATCCTTGGATTGCTGCACAAGAGAGAAATAAGAGAGTTTAATTGTTTGTAAAGGAATAATGAAAAATACTGAAGATAAAAGATTAAAAGATTCAGGGTAAAGAAATAGGCCGATATTGATTTGCTCAGTAGTGCAGGTGTTGCACTGTATGGAACTTCCAGTTCTGTCGTCATCCCTGTCCCGGCAGCACCTGGAGCGGCGGTAGTCTGTTGTTGTCGCGGCAACGATCACACAACTCTGTACTTCAAGCTTGGCAAGAATCCCTGCTGTGACTTGTCTTATCCCTAGGTCCAAGTCTGTCGATGAACACATCTTAGATGATACCTCCCGGCGTGAATCAAAGGATGAACACCGATGTTGTTGAATTATTCCTTAGCCACTTATCCGCGTCCTATCCCTAGGTCCGAGATAGTTCAACCATAAACTGGAGAACCCGCACTTATTCCTTTCGTATACTTAACTCTCCCGACATTAAGTAAATGAATAATCTCACAATGCTCTCCTGATACTCTTGTAAGATGTTGAAAACCAAAATAAGCAAACTTAAAGTTTATTTTATTGAACAAAAAATTCCTAAAAACAGAACAATCCTTGCAACTACTTTACAGAATCAACCCTTAGCCCTAGGGGAAGTTTAGAACATGATGAGAATGGGAAAACGACTAGGGTTTTTGCGGAAGACGACTAGATAATGAGATGTCCCTCCCTAGGTCGAATTACATGCCTTTATATAGGCCTTGGGTTCAAGTATTCTAATAAGCTAAGAATAAAAGTTCAAACTAATGTACAACTCTAATTAAGATTAAATCTCTAGAGAAGATGCCTTTAATTCATCCTCTTTTCTTGCTTTGGGTTTCTTCCTTGAACTTTGGGCTTGGCCTTCATTCTGATTTAGTGCTTAGAAAAATATAGGAGTGGCCCACGACATACCAGCTTAATTTCCTCTATCAGTCGAGTTCCACTTCACTTTTCCCTTCACCATTGCTGTCATCATTGGATGCCATGGCAGTGGCCACGACAACGTCTTCCTTCTTGGTTCCAGTTCTGTGTTTCAGCTTTGCTTCTTCACTGCCCTGAGTCTGCTACAGCAGCTACATGCAAAATCATCCAAAATCAATAGCAACTGTGCCGTTTTATATAATTGTGATGTATATGTGAAATCTATCCTAAATGCAATGAATTATACTTGAATGCTACAAAAATATGAGTTAAATAAGGGGTAAAAGTAGAACTTTTGCACACTAAACAAACGCTAATAATTCATTTAAACACTCTTCTTGCCAACGCCTTTACTTTGTTTTATTTTTTTCTTCTTAGTCATTTTCAAAACCACTTCCAATCAAAACAATCTTTTTTCCTGGACAGTTAATCAAACAAAGCAATCGAATTCAAATGCAATTTCCGTGGGATCGATGCTCAGCTTAACTGTTGTATTACTTGCAGACCGTGTATACTTGCACACAATAGATTTTCTTGGCACTGTGTTAACAATTTTTTAATATCTTTTACGCCCTATTGCCAGCAAATAATCATTCACACTGAGAGTTTACAACTTTTTGGCACCGTTGCCGGGGATTGCGACGAAGTTTTATTGTTTTGATTTTTACTTGTCTTTATTTTAGTTTATGATTATTTTCCTTCTATTATTTATTTTTCTCACATTATTTTTAGTTTCATTTATTTTAGGTACTTCTAGGAACATGGAGGATTCGAGAATGAGCATTAGAGACCATATTAGAGCTTATGAGTGATGATATTACCTGCAAAATTTTTCGTGGTATGATCAAGGAGCTGATGTTTTTACTTACGATAATATAATTGCTATTGCTAGACATGTGCCATGGCAAAACTGTCCTCAACACCAGCCAAGCTACTCGTACGATGATCAAATAGACTTCTATTATGATTACAACTTTGCTGATGCAACGCACATGTCTTGGCAAGGGAACTTACACTTCAAGGAGGATGCTCAACGTCATGAGATTGTTGAAAACATCAAAAAATTGAAAATCACATAACACTAATTTTGAACATCCTAAATAGCACGCCACAACAACTAGTTCAAGGGGAATATGAAATTCCAAACCAAGAAGACAAAGGCAAGCGGCCGATTATTTGCCTGGAAGAGAAATCAGTGCCAGCGGATGAATCCAAGGAAGTAGAGAAAGAAGAGACAAATGTTGATGATGCCAGACCGCTATCTGATGCTGGACCACTATCTGATGCCAACCCGCTATTTGATGTCAGACATCAGTCGGATGCCAACACCACCACAATAAGACTAGTGGAGCCACCATTTGCCAACCATATATCAGCAAGAAAAGCATGTATTACTATTGACAAGTTCAAATTTCTTAAATGTACATATGAAATTGAATGGCATGCAGTTGAACCATTAAAATCCATTTTGGATGAGAACCTGGCATTGAATTGCCAAGGAATGAAAGTTGATGCCATAAAACAAAATTGTGATGGCAAAAAAATTGAGCGATAGTAAATATCGATTCTTGTCGGGATTGATGTCATAAAGCGAGGTGTGCTCAAATGGCTTGTTGCTGGAAGGAAAAGTGGATGCCAAATGACTGAGAATGAAGAACTGAAGCAGGAAAATTTTTCTGTAACATTAATGCTAGAGATGATGCGGCTCAAAACTAAAGATTTCATGATGATTCTGGAACAAGATGATGATGACTATGCCTCGACAATAAAGAGATTCTTCGATTTTCTAAGGTGATTGTTCAAAGCAACCATGGTAAAATATTCCCTTTCATTGTGCAAATGAGAATTTTGCATGACCAAAGGAAGGAAATTTTTGGCTTTCTATGTTGGCTATTAAAACAAAGGATTGCCATACCCCACCACCTACCAACCAAGGGTGAACATTTGAAGCACTGCTTGGAAGGTGATCAGAACAAAGCCAAGCAGGTTGTCCTCTTGGTAGAGGTACCATGACATCATATTTGTGGTTTGATTTTTGTAAATATTAGGATTAGAGGTTTTTCTTTTTCAACATTTCCTTAATTTTTATATTTTTTCTTTTAGTTTTTGATTTTCATCTGTTGGGTTGAAAGGTTTCATTTTAGTGTATGCAGATTTTTGGTGCCAGGCACCATGCCAAGGCAGAGAATTAGTTTACAACAAGTGGCAAGATTAAGTGATAGAATGCCATCAGCGATGCCAGTATCCGAGCTTGGTCTGTGACGGTAGTATTGTCGCCAACATGACCGCAGCTAAACACAAGAAGTTGTTGGCAGATTTGTGTGAATCGGGCACTGAGTGGATCATGTCCTCAAAAGGACACCGAACGGTCAAAAGGCTTGCCTTTGCACCATAAGAAAGGGTTGGAATCACTTTCTCAAGGAAAATTTGATGCCAACGACGCACAATGAGACCGTGTCAGGGAAGAGATTGGCACTGTTGCACTCTATCATCACAGCCTCAGAGATCAACAATGGTAGGATCGTAATCGAGGAAACATACAAATAGGCCCTTGAGGCAACATATGGTTTGTTCTTCTTTGATTAATTTCCAATATTTGTTTGAGACATAACATGCCTAGGACCGAGGATGATAAGGCCCTTTAGGTAAAGGGCACACTATCTCACCGGCCGATTGGAAGAACTTCACTGCCATTGCACCTAAGGACAAGGGTAAAGGCAAGCTGCCACGCCAACACCCAAGTCAAAGGTACCAAAGGCTAATCCAACAGCTTCGATACCAGTAGATTCGTCGGCATTGCTCGCCCAAATATATCACCGCCAAGAGATAATTCTCTAGATATTAGAAAAGGTTGAGGAGCAGAGGAGGACGCTATGGCGATATGAGCATGCTAGAGACGCTGCCATCAAAGAAACCTTAATAGTCCAATGCCTAGTCTTGTTCATAGTCCAGTGCCTTCTACTGCCACAAAACTGCTTTCCCCTTCCAAAGAGGAACCTGCCAAGTCTGCTACACAACAAAAATCTGAAGATAAAAGTGAGAAGAAACCAACTGCCCCTGCCGAGTCCGCTGCAATGCCAACTTCATCTGAGCTAGTGAAGATTGCGAAAAGAAACCCTTGCCTCCATTTCCGCCTCGAAGCAAGGGTGGAGTAGGAAGAAGCGAGCAACCCCTGCCAATGGCACTTGGGTTGAGAGAAAGACCCGAGCCAAGCTCGCAGCAGAAGCCTGAGCCAACCGTGGAGAAGTCTCTTCCGAGGGGGAGTATTCTTATTCGTAAACTCTTTACATATCATTTTTACTGCATTTTCATGATCATGCATTTTTTTCCTGTTTTTCTTTATATATATGTGTTGTTTCATGCATTGAGGGAAATGCACATCTTGGGTTTAGGGGTGCACATTTCCTCACATTATGCCATGCCATGCATTTCATGTTTATAATTCTGTTTTTTCATGACATGCCACGTAGTTTAGATTAGTCTTGCATACCGATCCACGAAAATAAGAAAATGAAAAATAAAATTTTGTCTCGACCGATTTTAGAAGCATGTTAACATTTGTTAGGCAAGTTTAATTTGACATAGGTGTCTGTCCAATCAGGAAATTTAAAATCTTTAGATGCCTATGCCAGTAGAATAGTAATGCTAGGATTACTTGCCAATTTTTCTCTAGTTTTGAGAATTGAATTACACTTAAACATGTAGTATGCATCTAGTTCCCTAGCAAACTTAGAATTTTTTGACATTATGCTCAGAATTGAAAAAAATGATGCCAGGTAAAATTGAAAATGAATAAGACAACAATGTTCTGCCATGGCAATAAAAAATGAAGCTCTCCTCTACCTAGAGATAATAAGTTACTTGGGGCTTCGTGGCATGCTCCCTCTTAGTTCTTAAGTCCAAAACTTTATGTATGAGTTAAAGAGAAAACCGAGTGATGTATGGATTAAGGTGGGCATTCGTGGTATGCTCTCTCTCATTACTCACACTAAATAGTATCACGAGGTTAGCTTAAGTTAATGCTAGAAAAAAAACATAGGCAAGAAAAGAGAAAAAATATTATAATTTTGAGTTTAGGTAGTAGATTTGACTAACTGAGTTAGTGAACACTTGATGCATATTACCTACACTTCATGCACTTTCATGCCCTAAGACAAGAGTTATATTGATGCTCCTGAATTTTCTATATGCTTGGAATTACTGTACTAAGACAACTGAGGATAGACCTATGTGAACTTCTACTTGCCAGCATCTATTGGCATGCCAACCAAAATTTTGCCGAGGTACTATTTTCATCATTTTTATTTTATTTTGCATTACTTGAGGACAAGCAATGAGCTTGGTGTGGGGGAGTGTTGACGCTCCAAAAGTATTGTTTTACATGCCTATTTCACATGCTTTTTTCTTGTCTTTTAAGTACATTCAGTTGCATTTAGGTCACAAAATCATGCATTTGCATAAAGAGTTAGAACTAGTTTTATGCCAGAGTGAAGGGATGTTTTTTTGTTGATATTTTTGCAGATTTGACATAGTATTTAGCACATAAATGAGCAAAGCAGAGCAGACCATCGTAGCCAGGAAACGATGCCAATGAGGATGCCGAGTAGATGTTGGCTGAGAAAGACAAAACATTGCCAATCATTGATTGATAGAGAAGAGAACTTGATGCCATGCCAAGTAGCTGTTGAACTCAAAAAAATAGGATCAGACCAGGCTACGAGAAAATATGGATTAGATCAATCTTTGAAAAAATAATGGATAAGAAGTGCCAAGCGCGGTTGGCAGAACCATGCCAAGTTGGGATGCCAAAACTGTGTTGGCACGATGACGTACCAAACGAAATGTCCACCTTCCAAAAGTCATTTTCCAAAATTTACTTCACCAAACCCTTATATACATATAAAAAGGATTTTAGAAAATTTTCTCATATTTTTATCTCTTCCCAAACTATGTTTTCCGTGAACCAATCTCGAACTAACCCATATCTCTAGTCTCGATCCAACAGACCCTAAACCCAACCCACAAACTCCTAGGCCCAAAACCGGGGTGTTACACCCTAGTTTCACCACCTATATAAGGTAGACTTGGACATTGCTTAAGAGGAGACCGATCAAAATAGAGCATAATTGAGACGACAGTCCTAGTCCGAGCTTGCGGAGAACCATCAGGGTGAAGCTAGACGATTCTCCTCATCGAATGATTCCATCGAGAGAGGTTGACGAAGAAGAGGCCTGCAACATAATTTGATGACAGGAAGGGATCCCTAATGAACGGGTGAGATGCGAGTGTTTCCGGTATGGACTGGTGGCAGATGTGAAGACATACATGGTTGCATTGGATTATACTAATTTTGATGTCTTGGTCACTCGAGCCAAGGACATTGAGCTGAACCTTGGTCTGGCGAGTCGAGCCGGGGAGTCTAGCTCAGGGAAGCGAGCTGCAGAACATAATGCTGGAAGGGATCGTTTCAAGAGGCCTTAGAATCGAAGGTCTCATGTAGATTCGAGATGTGAGGGAGTTAACCCCGGGAGAGGTAAGCAAGGACCAAATGCTTTCATCTAGACACCTGAGTGTAACCGGTGCGGTAAGAGGAACACAAGTGAGTGCTGGGGCAACATTGGTACATGCTAGAATTGTGGTTAATGTGGACACAAGAAACGAGGTTGTCCTCAGTCGATGAGAGAGGGACATGCTCTAGTTAGAGCAACTGAGCCACATAGGGGTTGTGGGCACGGCCGTGTCAATTTTCAGCATAGAGACGATGGTGCGAGGAATGTAGCACATGTGGTAGCTGTTCAACCCAAAGGTAGTGGTCAAGCCAGACTGTATGCCCATCGTGAAGGGAGGAATGACATTACGTGATAGTAGGTAAGATTGTCTCTAATTTTCTCTCATTTCATTTTCTCTCAAAATCCTATCAACCAAACACTTTCTCTCCAGCAAAATTCACTTTGATTTTCATTTCATTTGATGAGATTTCCATCACTCATTGGTTCCTAATCAATCTCTCAACAAATCCACTTGATTTTACATTGTATTTTCATGGAAATTTGCCCAAATCAAGGAGAAATCATCTTTTAGAGGTAAGATTGTTCTTCTTCTCTAAATACTCAGTTCTTTACTGAAATTCCAAAGTTGTCAATCCTTTATTAAAGATTTATGAATGATTTTAATGTTAGAAACAAGATTTTAGCTTAAAACTCATGATTTTGGAAGAGATCTTGATGATTTTCGTGGTAATTGATTGAGCTCTATTTTGAGACGGTTTTCTAATGTATTTTGGATGTTAAATGATGTTAG
The DNA here is from genome assembly GCA_958450335.1 of Hibiscus tridactylites. NCBI lineage: Eukaryota > Viridiplantae > Streptophyta > Magnoliopsida > Malvales > Malvaceae > Hibiscus > Hibiscus tridactylites. Next base: position 39,771,299 of record OY288287.1, read on the forward strand.
AAATGAGGTTTTATCAATCCAATCCCGAATAGGTTGTTTTTCTTAAGTTTTTGCTTGTAAAAATGGTGGTTTTTGGGGTGATTTTGGTGTTCTGTAATAGCTGGAAGTATAAGGACGGGATTAGGGTTGTTTTTGATGCTAATTGATGTTTAGAAATGTTTAGAAGTGATGGATCTTGGTTGGGTTGTGTTTTGGAAGAGTTTGGAGGTTTTTTCGGTTGTGTTTGGTAGCCGAAATGTTGGGATTAGGTAGAGCTGCGAGTTTTTGAGGGTTGGATGAAGATTTCAATGCACGATGATGCATTAATCCTCTTCTTTTATGTGTCTAAAATAGGGGAGACATCTTCAGACACTTTTGGAGTTGATTTGGAAGCTTAATTGGCGTTTCGGCAAGCAAGCGAAACGAAATCGGTGAGTGCGATTGGGTTAGAAGTCCATGAGGAAAAAATACAAGGTTTGGGGATTTAGAAGAGGTTTGAAACACCTTCTTAAATCCGAAAGTAAGTATGGTTTGGATTGCTCTCTAGAATGTGATGATTTCCTGTTAAATGCTTTTACATGCTCATGATTTTAGATTGATAAATTCCTATTGTTTTTATGCATGAAATGTAGCATGAGATGATGCTTGTAATGATTTCCTAAAGTAGAGTGATGCATAAATGAGATTTGAGCTTTTATGATGAGTTATGGCAAATGTTGTGGTTTTGGAAAGAGTTGAGAATTGTTGAGTTTTAATGCATGAAAAACAGTCGGTGAGATGTTGATTTGACATACTATATTGGCATAAATGTTGAGATACTTACCGGGTATAATTGATAGATCAATAGGATGAGAGTGCACTATAAACTAAAAATTCGTACGTGCTCTTTGGTTAAGCCAAAGGGAGATATTCCGATGATGGGCATTCCATCGGGTAGGACTTGGGAAATACCCATGATTGGTGGCGATGAGAGATTCCGCCATATGAGTACGGTGACAAGAGAATTCACCAGAAACTACGTTGCTAGACGAGTGAGTACGGTGATGAGAGATGCCATCGGATGTGTCTAGTGAGATGTCCGCATATCAAAGTAATAAATAGATATGAAATGCCAATATAAAATATGTTATGGTTTTGATTCACATGTACCTTGATATAATAATTTATGCTATGAGAAATGCATATGTAGTTTGTTTATGAAATGCATTAGAGAACAAGCATGATTTTGGCCGTGTCATGTGTTTTGCATTGGTTAAAATGCATGAGATAGAATGAAGGTACATGTGCTTCCAATGAATTTTGCTTTGAAAGTTTTCCAAGCTTGAGAGAGAGATGAGCATGTAGTTTTAAAGCTTTTGATGGAAGTGTTTTCAAATGTGCATTATTGTATTGGTTTCCTTTAGAGCTTGCCTCACTAAGCATTTGTGCTTACGCTCTCTTTTACTAATAATGCAGATAATTGAGGTGTTTTGGGGCAACAAGGAAGCTAAGTCCATCCAAGGAAATCCAAGCTCACGTATGGTGAAGTTTTCATACACTTTAGTTCTGATAAATTGGCAATGGGAAACCAAGTCATGTATTTGGGAGATATGTTAAACTCTCTAAGGTTGTGGCATGTTGTTTTGGGCTTGTTGGATTGTAAATGGTCTTGGTTTCTTATTTTGAGGTTGGATTGCCTTTTTGTGTTTTGATAATAGGAAGCATGCCTCTAAACTAATGAGATTTCGTGTTTGAGATTATGTTTGTGTTTGTGTGATCCAAATGGGTACCTTTTATGTATGTTGACTTGTTGGTATGGTCAGGGAGTCATTGGGATGTGTTAGATTAAGTTTTCGAGTGAAAAACTAACCTTTGTTGTAGTTTCTGGGCATACCGTATCGAAACACCCTCTAGTGTTTCGAAACGGGGGCCTGTAATGGCCTTTGTGTTTTGAAATGGTGGAGGTTGTTTCGATACGTTTTGGCTACTAGAGTGCCATGTTTCAGAACTGGTCTCGAGACGAGTGGGTGTCTTGATCCAGCGTTTCGATACGGCAGGTATGTGCTTCGAAACGGACGACCGTTGGGCCAAAATTTGAATTGTTCTGATGTTTGCAAGTTTCACATTTTAGTCTTAAATGTTGAGATTGCAATTGCTTGAGTTTGAGATGTCCAATAGAGATGAAATTTTGCAGGGAAGCATGTAACATGACTAATTTCATATTTGTAACTTTAAAATCAATAAAGACCTTCAAACTTTATAGAAATTACAATTTGGTCCCTAAACTCGTTAAAAGTGCAATTGAGTCCCTATATGTTATCCGAACGTTGTGCCTTCCTCATTCGTAATGTATGAGTACTCACTTAGGGTTAACAGGTATCTAGACAAGATTAAAAGAAAAAAAGGGTCGTGAATCAAGGTTGACTTTAGTTTTCCCTGTGTAACCTTCGTAGTTTGGGTCAACCGTCTAGACCGGGCTAAGGGTTATATTTGGTGGTATCAGAGCTTGGTTCTCGTTTCATTTTGGGTCAAATGAACTGCAATAATGTGCAGAAGCTGGGTTATGTTGTATCCCTGATGCATGGTGATGCTTACATGTGGTGGACGACCGATATCTCTGGGGTGAAGGATGATGAGGTGACTTGGACGTTCTTCATGAGTGCGTTCAAGCGAAAGTGGGTGTGCGTTACCTAGATTAGAAGAAAAGAGAGTTTATATCTCTTATGCAAGGTAGCATGTCCGTAGCTGAGTATGAGATTCAGTTTGTTCGCCTCAGTCAGTATGCACCTGAGCTTATCCCTAATGAACGGGAGAGGTGCGAATGTTTCCGATATGGGTTGGTAACGGATGTGAAGACTTTTATGCTTGCAGCAGATTATACAGATTTCGATGTCTTGATCTTTAGAGCCAAGGACATTGAGTCGAATCTTGGTCTAACTAACCGAGCGGGTGGATCTAGCTTTGGGAAGCGAGCGGCTAAGCACGATTATGGTAGAGATCGCAACAAGGGGCATAAGGATGTGATGCCATACTATGCTGCTAGGCGTGGGGGTGGTAACCCTGGTAGAGGTCAGTAGGGACCTAATGCGGTTCTGAGGACCCCTGAGTGCAACCGTTGTGGTAGACGACATGGCGGTGAGTGTTGGGGTAATCTTGGCACATGCTGGAATTGTGGGAACTGTGGACATTTAAAGAAGGATTGTCCTTAGCCTTTGAAGGAGGGACAAGCTCCGGTGAGAGCAGCTGAGCCACAGAGAGACCGTGGGCATGGTCGTGGTAATTTTCAGTGCATAGATGATGGTGGCAGGAATGTAGCACATGTTGTGGCTGTTCAACTTGAGGGTGTTGGTCAGGCTCGAGTGTATGCTCAATGTGAGGGAAGGAATGACATGGATGTGATCGCATAACTTTTACTTTGCAATCCTTACAATTACTTTCTTTGTTTGATTCTGGATCTACACACTCGTACATATTACGTGAACATGCTCAAATGCATGGTTTACCTGTTGAGTCTTTGGATGTTGGTATGCGTGTGACTAGTTCCTTTGGTGAAACAGTTGTGACCGGAAAGTTGTATAGGAGATGTCCCTTAAAAGTGCAAAATCATGTCTTCCTTGTTGATCTCATGGAATTTCCATTCTATGTTTTTGATGTAGTCCTTGGTATGGATTGGTTTGTTGAACATCGAGCTGTAGTGGATTTTGAGAGCAAGCGGGTTTCGCTGAAACTTGCGGATGATTATGAAGTGGTGGTGGTAGGTAAGAATGTGAAGTTTCTTGCCAATGTGGTGTCTACATTGGAAGCAAGCCGAATAATGAGGCAAGGTTGCGAGGCTTACCTAGCCTTTGTGGTGAATCCTAGTTCAAAGGAGTTGCGTGTTCAAGATATAAGAACTATACGTGAGTTCCCTGGAGTGTTTCCGGAGGAGTTACCTGGATTGCCGCTTAGTAGAGACGTGGAATTTGGAATTGAGCTATACGAAAACACAACTCCAGTGTCCATTGCTCCCTATTGCATGGCACCTAAAGAGTTAAAAGAATTGAAGACACAGCTTCAGGATTTGCTTGACCGTGGCTTTATTCGGCCAAGTGTATCACCGTGGGGTGCACCAGTCTTGTTTGTGAAGAAGAAGGATGGCACTATGAGAATGTGCATTGATTATCGTCAGCTGAATAAGTTGACCATCAAAAATCGGTATCCTTTGCCGAGGATTGATGATCTTTTTGATCAGTTTCGGGGAGTAGCTGTGTTTTCCAAGATTGACTTAAGGTCAGGATACTATCAGCTTAAGGTGAAAGATGTGTATGTACCAAAAACAGACTTTAGAACAAGGTATGGGCATTATGAGTTCCTTGTAATGCCGTTTGGCTTGACGAATGCTCCTGCTGCTTTCATGGACATGATGAATAAAGTGTTCCATGAATACTTGGACAAGTTTGTTGTGGTGTTCATCGACGATATCCTTGTGTACTCTCGTACTGAGGAGCATGAAGGTCACTTGAGGGTTGTCTTACAAGTGCTTCTGGAAAATCAGCTTTATGCTAAGCTGAGCAAGTGTGAGTTTTGGCTAAAAGAGGTTGTGTTCCTTGGTCATGTGGTTTCGGCTGAGGGGATTCATGTTGACCCTCATAAGATTGAGGCGGTGATGAATTGGAAGCCTCCTAAGTCCGTAGTTTCCTTGGGTTGGCAGGATATTATCGGAGGTTTCTGGATAGATTTTCAAAGATTGCTGACCCTTTGACAAAGTTGTTGCAAAAAGATGTCAAGTATGAGTGGACGGAAGCAAGACAACAAGCTTTTGAGAAGCTTAAGGCAGCTTTGACGCAAGCTCCTATCTTGGTTCAACCTAAATCGGGAAAAGAGTTTGTGGTGTACAATGACGCATCCTACGTTGGTTTGGGGTGTGTGCTAATGCAAGAAGGTAAGGTGGTGGCTTACGCATCGCGACAGTTGAAGGTGCATGAGCGCAATTACCCTACGCGTGATATTGAATTAGCTATAGTGGTTTTTGCTTTGAAGATCTGAAGACATTATCTTTATGGTGAGAAGTTTATTGTGTACACGGATCACAAGAGTTTGAAGTATTTGATGTCTTAGAAAGAGTTGAATCTTAGGCAACGACGTTGGGTGGAGTTGCTTAAGGATTACGATCTAACGATCCAGTACCATCCGGGAAAAGCTAATGTTGTGGCGGATTCCTTGAGCAGGAAGGTGGCGGTAGAGTTAAGGGCTATGTTTGCTAGCTTGCGCATTTCGGGTGATGGAGGTCTTGTGGCTGAATTACAAGTGAAGCCATCTCTGGTTCAGTTGATAAAGGATAAGCAGTTGTTGGATGATTCTTTTGTGCCACATGTTAAGAATATTGCTGACGATAGACCATCGGATTTTTGTTTTAATAATGATGGAGTTTTATGTTTCAGAAGGCGGATAGTAGTGCCGAATGATGTAGAGTTGAGGCGTACTATTTTGACCGAAGCTCATAGTAGTCTTTTTGCTATGCACCCTGGTAGTACAAAGATGTATCGTGATTTGAAGGATGAGTACGATTGGGTGGGCTTGAAGAAAGATGTTGCGGAATATGTGAGTAAGTGCATGGTTTGCCAGCGGGTTAAAGATGAGCATCAGTTTCCTTCAGGGTTGTTGCAACCGTTGAGGATTCCTGAATGGAAGTAAGAAAGAATCACCATGGACTTTGTGTCTGGTTTACCTTTTTCTCCATCGAAGAAGAATTCGGTGTGGGTGATTGTGGATTGCCTTACAAAGTTTGCGCATTTCTTACATGTGCATACTACGTTTACCTTGGATAAGCCTGCAGAGTTGTACATTGCTAAGATTGTGTGTTTGCATGGGGTACCAAAATCTATAGTGTCGGATAGAGATCCGAGGTTCACATCGCGATTTTAGGAGTTTTTGCATCAAGCTTTGGGTACGCGGCTGAATTTTAGTACTTCTAATCATCTGCAGTCGGATGGACAGTCTGAGCGTGTTATCCAAGTGCTTGAGGATATGGTTAGGTGCTGCGTGATTGAGTTTCAAGGCTCTTGGGAGAAGCACTTGCCTTTAGTAGAGTTTGCATATAATAATAACTGTCAGGCAAGTATCCAAATTGCACCTTATGAGGCCTTGTATGGGAGGAAGTGCAGAACTCCTCTTTGCTGGGCTAAAACAGGTCAGAAGTTTGTCTCGATGCCGGCTTTGTTGAAAGGAACCACCGAGAAGGTGAAGCTCATTTGTGAAAGGTTAAAGGAAGCTTCTGATTGACAGAAGTCTTACATGGATTTGAAGCGTAAGGAGATTGAATTTGCGATGGGTGACCGTGTGTTCTTGAAGGTTTCGCCTTGGAAGAAGTTGATGAGGTTCGGCCGAAAGGTTATGTTGAGCCCTAGGTATATCGAACCATACGAGGTGATTGAACGTGTGGGTCCTGTTGCTTATAAGCGGAGGCTACCACAAGAGTTAGAGAAGATACATGATGTGTTTCATGTCTCCATGCTACGGAGTTATAGATCGGATCCTTCGCATGTTATGCCTGTAGAGGAAGTTAAGTTGAATCTAGATTTGACAGATGATGAAGAGTCGATTGAGATTCTGGATTCAAACAGTAAAGTTCTTCGAGGTAAGACCATTGAGTTGGTTAAGGTGTTGTGGAGACATCGTGGTATTGAGGAAGCCACGTGGGAAAGAAGGGATGGAATGAAGAAGCAGTTTCCTTACCTTTTTCCCCCAGGTAAATTTCGAGGACGAAATTTCTTAAGAGGGGGGGGGGGAGTTGTAACACCACAATTTTGGGCTTAGAAGTTTAGGGTCTGAACCAGACCGGTCTGAGAAATGGTTCGAATATAAAAGGGAGCTTTAGGGAACACCTAGATCGGGATTCTTTAAAAATATAGAAAATATCTAAAAATCCTCATTTAATATGTAAAGGTGAATGGTGAGATCAATTTTACAAAATAGGGTTTGGAAATACTACATTTCGATGTAGTGACCAAATCGTTGTTTTTGCAAAGTTTAGTGCTGACTGTTTTGTAAAGGATTGAAACTTTGAATCTTTAAGGAGCTAATTTACCAAAAATGTTTTCATCAGATTTTCCCTTAATTTGGGTGATAAACTAACTTTGACTTTCATAACTACTTTTCTCTAATTTCATTTTCTCTCAAAATCCTATCAACCAAACACTTTCTCTCCAGCAAAATTCACTTTGATTTTCATTTCATTTGATGAGATTTCATCACTAACTTGTTCCTACTCAATCTCTCAACAAATCCACTTGATTTCTACATAGTATTTTCATGGAAATTTTCCCAAATCAAGGAGAAATCATCTTTTACCGGTAAGATTGTTCTTCTCCTCTAAATACTCAGTTCTTTACTGAAATTCCCAAGTTGTCAATCCTTTATTAAAGATTTATGAATGGTTTTAATGTTAGAAACAAGATTTTGGAAGAGATCTTGAAGATTTTCGTGGTAATTGATTGGGCTATGTTTTGAGATGGTTTTCCAATGTATTTTGGATGTTAAATGATGTTAGAAATGAGGTTTTATCAATCCAATCCCGAATAGGTTGTTTTTCCTAAGTTTTTGCTTGTGAAAATGGTGGTTTTTTGGGTGATTTTGGTGTTCTGTTATAGATGGAGGTATAAGGATGGGATTAGGGTTGTTTTTTATGCTAATTGATGTTTAGAAATGTTTAGAAATGATAGATCTTGGATGGGTTATGTTTTTGAAGAGTTTGGAGGTGTTTTCGGTTGTGTTTTGTAGCCGAAATGTTGGGTTTAGGTAGAGCATCGAGTTTTGGATTGTTGGCTGAAGATTTCAATGCATGATGATGCATTAATCCTCTGCTTTTATGTGTCAAAAAAAAGGGGAGACATCTTCGGACACTTTTGGAGTTGATCTGGAAGCTTATTTGGCGTTTCGGCAAGCAAGCGAAATGAAATCGGTGAGTGCGATTGGGTTAGAAGTCCATGAGGACAAAAATACAAGGTTTGGGGATTTAGGAGAGGTTTGAAACACCTTCCTAAATCTGGAAGTAAGTATGGTTTGGATTGCTCTCTAGAATGTGGTGATTGCCCCTTAAATGCTTTTACATGCTCATGATTTTAGATTGATAAATTCCTACTGTTTTTATGCTTGAAATATAGCATGAGATGATGCTTGTAATGATTTCCTAAAGTAGAGTGATGCATTAATAAGATTTGAGCTTTTATGATGAGTTATGGAAAATGTTGTGGTTTTGAAACGAGTTGAGAATTGTTGAGTTTTAATGCATGAAAAACAGTAGGTGAGATGTTGATTTGACATACTATATTGGCATAAATGTTGAAATACTTACCGGGTATAATTGATCGATCAATAGGATGAGAGTGCAATTTAAACTAAAAATTCGTGCGTGCTCTTTGGTTAAGCCAAATGGAGATATTCCGATGATGGGCATTCGATCGGGTAGGACTTAGGAAATACCCAAGCTTGGTGGCGATGAGAGATTGCGCCATGTGAGTACGGTGACAAGAGAGTCCACTGGAAACTATGTTGCTAGACGAGTGAGTACGGTGATGAGAGATGCCACCAGAAGTGTCTAGTGAGATGTCCGCATATCCGAGTAATAAATAGGTATGAAATGCCAATATAAAATATGTTACGGTTTTGATTCTCATGTACCTTGATATATTGACTTATGCTATGAGAAATGCATATGTAGTTTGTTTATGAGATGCATTAGAGAACAAGCATGATTTTAGCCTTTCCATGTGTTTTGCATTGGTTAAAATGCATGAGATAGAATGAAGGTACATGTGGTTCCAATGAATTTTGCTTTGAAAGTTTTCCAAGCTTGAGAGAGAGATGAGCATGTGGTCTTAAAGCTTTTGATGGAAGTGTTTTCAAATGTGCATTATTGTATTGGTTTCCTTTGGAGCTTGCCTCACTAAGCATTTTGCTTACGCTCTCTTTTACCAATAATGCAAATAATTGAGGTGTTTTGGGGCAACAAGGAAGCTAAGTCAATCCAAGCTCACGTATGGTGAAGTTTTCATACACTTTAGTTCTGATAAATTGGCAATGGGTAACCAAGTCTTGTATTTGGGAGATATGTTAAACTCCTTAAGGTTGTGGCATGTTGTTTTGGGCTTGTTGGATTGTAAATGGTCTTTGTTGCTTGTTTTGAGGTTGGATTGCCTTTTTGTGTTTTGATAATAGGAAGCATGCCTCTAGACTAATGAGATTTCGTGTTTGAGATTATATTTGTGTTTGTGTGATCCAAATGGGTACCTTTTATGTATGTTGACTTGTTGGTATGGTCAGGGAGTCATTGGGATGTGTTAGATTAAGTTTTCGAGTGAAAAACCAGTCTTTGCTGCAGTTGCTGGGCATACCGTATCGAAACACCCTATAGTGTTTCGAAACAGTGGAGGTTGTTTCGATACGTTTTTGCTACTGGAGTGCCATGTTTCGGAACTGGTCTCGAAATGGGTGGGTGTCTTGATCCAGCGTTTCGATACGGCATGTATGTGTTTCGAAACGGATGACCGTTGGGCACAAATTTGAATTGTTATGATATTTGCAAGTTTCACATTTTAGTCCTAAATGTTGAGATTGCAATTGATTGAGTTTGAGATGTCCAATCAAGATGAAATTTGGCAGGGAAGCTTGTAACATGACTAATTTCAGATTGGTAACTTAAAAATCAATAAAGACCTTCAAATTTTACATAAATTACAACTTGGTCCCTAAACTTGTTTAAAGTGCAATTGAGTCCCAATATGTTATCTGAACGATGTGCCTTCCTCATTTATAATGTATGAGTACTCACTTAGGGTTAACGTGTATCTAGACAAGATTAAAAGAAAAAAGGGTTGTGAATCAAGGTTGACTTTTGGGTTGACTTTGGTTTTCCCCGTGTAACATTCGTAGTTTGGGTCAACCGTCTAGACCGGGATAAGGGGGCTACATTCGACGCTTGAAGCGAGTCGGTTGTTGCGTCAAGGATGTGAAGCTTATTTATCTTTTGTAATGAATTCTAGTACAAAGGATGTGCAGGTACAAGAAGTTTGGAATTCCATGGGGTGTTTCCGAAAGAGTTACCTGGATTGCCGCCTAGTTTGGAGGTTGAGTTTGGAATTGAGTTGTATGAGAACAGAACTCTGGTGTCCATCACTCCCTATCGAATGACACCTAAGAAGTTTAAGGAGATGAAGACGCAACTTCAGAAGTTGCTTGACCAAGGCTTTATTCGACCTAGTGTGTCACCTTGTGGTGCACCGATCTTGTTTATAAAGAAGAAAGATGGCACGATGAGAATGTGCATTGATTATCGTCAGCTGAATAAGTTGATCGTGAAGAATAAGTATCATCTGCCAAGGATTGATGATGTTTTTGATCAGTTTTGTGGAACGGTTGTGTTTTCAAAGATTGATTTAAGGTCTGGGTACTATCAATTGAAGGTTAAGGATGTGGATGTGCCAAAAATAGCTTTTCGGACTAGGTATGGGCATTATGATTTCCTGGTGATGCCTTTTGGTTTGATGAATGCTCCTGCTGCATTCATGGATATGATGAACAAGGTGTTTCATGAGTTATTGGATAAGTTTATTGTGGTGTTCATCGATGACATCCTTGTGTACTCTCATACTGAGGAGGAGCACGAGGAACATTTGAGGACTGTTCTGCAGGTGTTGCTAGAGAATTAGCTTTATGCTATGCTGGGTAAATTTAAATTTTGGTTGAAGGAAGTTGTTTTTCTTGGTCATGTGGTTTCGGCCGAGGGAATTCGTGTTGATCCTCAGAAGATTGCGGCGGTGGTGAATTGGAAGCGTCCTAGGTCTATTCATGAAGTTCATAGTTTCCTTGGTTTGACGGGATACTACCGAAGATTGATGCTCATTTGACGAAATTGTTGCAGAAGGATGTTAAGTTTGAGTGGACTGAAGCGAGACAATAAGCTTTTGAGAAGCTAAAGGAAGCATTGACGCAAGCTCCTATCTTGGTTCAACCAGAATCTAGAAAAGAGTGTGTAGTGTTTAGTGACGCATCCTATGTTGGTTTGGGGCGTGTGTTGATGCAGAAAGTTAGGGTAGTAGCTTATGCATCGCGGTAGTTGAATGTGCATGAGCGTAACTATCCCACACATGATATTGAGTTAGCGGCGGTGGTGTTCGCTTTAAAGATTTGAAGGCATTACCTATATGGTGAAAAGTGTATTGTGTACACAGATCACAAGAGTTTGAAGTATCTTATGTCTCAGAAGGAGTTGAATCTTAGGCAACGACGTTGGGTGGAGTTGCTTAAGGATTATGACCTAACGATAGAGTATCATCCTGGGAAGGCCATTGTTGTGGTCGATGCTTTGAGCATGAAGTTGTTGTAGAGTTGAGGGCGATGTTTGCTTGCTTGAGCATATCGCGAGATGGTGGCCTTGTTGCTGAGTTGCAAGTGAAACCATCTTTGGTTCAGTTAATAAAGGATAAGCTGTTGCTTGATGATTCATTTGTACTTCATGTTCAGGATATTGCGGAAGGTAGGCTTTCAGACTTCGGTTTCAACGATGATGGTGTTCTATGCTTTGGAAGTCGGATAGTGGTCCCGAATGATTTTGAGTTGAGACGCACTATTGGGTGGGATTAAATAAATATGTTGTCGAGTTCGTTCGCAAATGTATGGTTTGTCAGCGGGTTAAGGCTGAACATCAGGTTTCTTCTGGGTTATTGAAGCCATTGAGAATCCCAGAATGGAAGTGGGAGAGGATTACCATGGACTTCGTGTCTGGTTTGCCTTTTTCTCCATCGAAAAAGAACTCTGTGTGGGTGATTGTGGATCGCCTTACGAAGTGCGCACATTTCTTGCCTGTGCATACTACGTATACCTTGGATAAGCTAGCTGAGATGTACGTTGCTGAGATTGTGTGTTTGCACGGTGTGCCGAAATATATAGTGTCAGATAGAGATCCGAGGTTCACGTCGAGGTTTTGGGTATGTTTGCATCAAGCCTTGGGTACATGGTTGAATTTTAGTACTTCTTATCATCCGTAGAAGGATGGACGGTTAGAGCGTGTTATCCAAGTGCTTGAGGATATGTTGAGTTTCTGCGTTATTGAGTTTCAAGGTTCTTGGGAGAAGCACTTGCCTTTGGTTGAGTTTGCTTATAATAATAGTTATCAGGAAAGCATTCAGATGGCACCATACGAGGCTTTATATGGGAGGAAGTGTAGAACTTCCCTTTGTTGGGATGAAACGGGGCAAAAGTTGATTTCGATGCCAGCTTTGTTGAAAGGATCCACCGAGAAGGTGAAGCTCATTTGTGAGCGTTTGAAGGCAGCATCGGACCGGCAAAAGGCTTACGTGGATTTGAAGCGTAAGGAGATAGAGTTCACAACTGGCGAACGTGTGTTTCTGAAAGTTTCACCTTGGAAGAAGGTGAAGAGATTTGGTCAGAAGGGAAAATTGAGTCTGAGGTTCATTGGGCCATATGAGGTGATAGAATGTGTGGGCCCTGTTTCTTACAAGTTGAGAATGCCTTCAGAGTTAGAAAAGATACATAATGTGTTCCATGTATCCATGCTTCGGAGGTATAGATCGGATTCGTCGCATGTTAAGCCTGTAGAAGAGGTTCAATTGAATCTAGACTTAACATATGATGAGGAGCCCGTTGAGATTTTGGATACGGATAGCAAGGTTCTCCGAGGTAAGACCATCGAGCTGGACAAGGTCTTGGGGAGACATCGTGGCGTTGAAGAGGCTAAGTGGGAAAGGAAAGGATGACATGAAGAAGTAGTTTCCTTACCTTTTTCCACCAAGTAAAATTTCGAGGACGAAATTTCTTAAGTGGGAGAGTTGTAACGCCCTGGTTTTGGGCCTAGATGTTTTAGACGTTGAATCGGTCCGGTTGGAACGGTTCGAACCCTTGAGGTTGATTTAGGAAAACCCTAATTCGAGATGTTTTAAAATATAGAAAAATATCTAAAAATACTAATTTATTATATTAATGATTATGGTGAAAACAATTTTACAAAATAATCTTTGGAAATATTACATTTTGGTATACTGACCAAAATACAGTGTTTGCAAAAGTTGGCTCGTGACTGTTTTGTAAAGGATTGAAACTTTGAATCTTTAAGGAGCTAATTTTACCATTTGTTTCTATCAAATTTCTCTTTAATTTGTGAGATTTTAATAATGATTTTATTAAAGAAATAAAAAGGGAATTAAAAAAATCAAAGGTTGACTTTTCATAACCAACTTTACGATAGTTTTCTCTCTTTTGATTTTCTCTCAACTTCCAATCAGCCAAACACTTTTCTGTCATCAAAGAAACTATGATTTCCATCTTGTTTGCTGAGATTTCATCTTCCAAAAGAATTCCTATCATTGTTTCATCAAATCCTTTTGATTTTGCTTTGGATTTTCAAGGAACTTGCCCAAATTAAGGAGAGATCAACCTTTAGAGGTAAGCTACGTCCTTCTCCTCTAATGATCAGTTCTTTACTGAAAATCCCAAGTTATCATTCCTTTATTAATGATTTTTGAGTTATTTTAATGTTGTAAACATGAAATAGTTGTTAAAATCAAGATTCTTGATGAGATCTTGGTGATTTTCGTATTTCTATGATAAGCTATGATTTGAGGTTGAATTCTAACATATTTTGGATGTTATTTGATGTTGAGAATGAGGTTTTAACAAATTAATCCCGAATAGTTTGGTTTCTTAAGTTTGAGATGCTAGATTTGTGGTTTTTGAAGTGTTTTTGGTGATATGCTATTGCTGAAGGTATAAGGTCGTGTTTATGTTGATTTTTGATGTTGATTGAGGGTTAGAAAAGGTTAGAATTGATAGATCTTGGCTGGGCTTTGATTTGAGAAAGTTTGGAGGTGGTTTCAGTTATTTCGGATAGCCGAAATGCTAATTTTGAGTAAAGCAACGAGTTTGAATGAGTGGCTGGTGATTTTAATGCATGATGGTGCATTAATCCTCCGCTCTTATGTGTAATGAACATGGGAGACATGTTCGGACGCGTTTGGTGTTGATCCGAAAGTGCTGAAAGCTTAGAAATCGTTTCGGCAAGCAAGCAAAACGTTTTCGGTGAGTGAAAATGGTTTTAGACGTCCTTGATGGACAAGGGAACAAGTTTTGGGGATTTAGGATTGATTTGAATCACCATCCTAAGTCTGGAAGTAAGTATGTTTAGATTTGCTCTGTAACCCCCTTAGCCCAGCCTAGACACTTGACCCGAACTACGAAGATTACACGGGGAAAACCAAAGTCAACTCGAAAGTAAACCTTGATTAACGACCCTTTTTTAATTTTAATCTTGTCTAGGTGCATGTTAAGCCCATGTGAGCACTCACGAATCATGGAAGAGAAAGGCACATCGATCGGATAACACTTAGGGACTCAATTGCTTAAATTATGTGTTTAGGGACCAAATTGTAATTTGTGGAAATTAGAAAGACTTTGCTGATTTTAGGATTACCCATATGAAACTAATCATGTTACATACTTCTCTGTCAAGTTTCAGCTTAAAAAGACATTCCAAGCTCAAGAAATTGCATCCACAACATTTAGGACTAAAATGTAAAGCATGGAAACTCAAAACAATTCAAATCAGCATCCAACATTCAACTCTATCGGAAAGCCTATCCATCGTACCGGAACTCCCGTATCGAAACTGTGTTGACCGTTTAGGTACTCGGGTATGTTCCGAGACTATTATCGAAACAGGCTTCACCAGTAGCTAAACTGTTTCGAAACAACTTCAACCGTTTCGAAACACCATGACCATTTTAGGTCCCCGTTTCAAAACAATTGAGGGTGTTTCGATACACATTGCCCAATGACATCAGATATAGCTGGGTTTTCACCTTTTAAACCAATCATGCATGCCGTAAGGAGCACTTCAACATACCAGCAACTCATTTTACTACAAAGGAACACATTTAAGACACTCTAACAAGAGCATGGCATCAAACACAAGATCACATAGTCTAAAGGCATGCTCCCTAGTCTCAAAACCAATATAAGCAACCAAACCTCAAACCAAACATTTAAGACCATTTACAACCCATAAATGCCAACATAAACATGCCACAAACTTAGGGAGTTCAAACATATCTCCCAAATACAACCTTGGTTTCCCATTGCCATTTATCAAAACTAAAGTGTATAAAAACATCACCATACATGAGCTTTGTACTTCCTTTGATGTTCTTAACCTTCTTGCTGCCCGAAAACAACTCAATTATCTGCATTATTGGTGAAAGGGAGCGTAAGCACAATTGCTTAGTGAGACATGCTGTAACCCCCTTAACCCGGTCTAGACGGTTGACCCGAATTAAGAAGATTACACGGGGAAAACCAAAGTCAACCCGAAAGTCAACCTTGATTAACGACCCTTTTTTTCTTTTTAAAACTCGTCTAAATGCATATTATCCCTAGACATGATCATACAATCAACATACTCAAAGATCATAACCATCAGAGAACATTCAGGGACCCAATTGCATAAAATACAACTTTAGGGACCAAATTGTAAATTCTGAAAATTATAAGGACTTAATCCAATTTAAAGTTACCAACTTGAAATTAGTCATCTTTCATGCTTCTCTATCAAATTTCAGCTCGAACGGACATCTCAAACTCATACAATTGCATAAACATGTTTCAGGACCAAAATGCAAACATTTCAGAACATATAACTAACAATTTCAGTGCCCAACGGTCGAGTGTTTCAGAACATGGAAGACCCGTTCCGAAACGTGGGACCGTTCCGCAACAGGTTCCAAAACAGTGCCTGGCAGTGGCATATCCGTTCCGGAATAGTGCCTCTCGTTTCGGAACGCATAGGCTATTTCAGGCCCCCGTTCCGATACGGTAGCACCTGTTCTGAAACAGGTTGCCCAGATTGCAGAAAATTTGCTGGTTTATCATACAATAGACCTATCAAACATGCTCCAAACGCAACCAAACTTTACCAGCAAGACATTCAACATGCAAGGAACATAATTGCATCAACAAAACATAAACATAGCATCAAACATGAAAAATCCCCAATTCAATAAGCATGCATCCTACTTTTCAAACCATTCAAGCATCAAAATACTAAATCCACTTCACAAAGGCCAATAACATGAACCAACATTATTAACAACATATATCCAACTTAGGGAGTCCAAGACATCTCCCAAAGCAACAACATAGGTCCCCCATTGCCAAGTGTCAAAAGCTAATAGTGTTTAGGAAACCTTCACCACACTTGAGCTTAGTTGTCCACTTGGATGCTTGCCCTCCTTGTTGCCCTCAATGCACCTTAATGCTCTGCATTATTGGTTTAAGAAAAGAGAGAGAGCGTAAGCAAAAGCTTAGTGAGGAATGCTCATTTAAAACCACACAATAATGCATTTATAAAACACCTTTATAAACCATACTTCAAAACAACCTTTAGTCATGCACATAAGCATTTAAAACAAGCATTTCACGCTTCCATTTCATTACATGTCATATTGGCAACAAGTGATACATTCCACATAAGATCCACACATGGACTTTTAAACACCATTGTGATCTTATACTTTCCAAGGACCACACATGGACTTTTAAACACCATTGTGTCCTTAACCCCATGGACTTTTAAACACCATTGCAAGGACCACACAAGGACTTTTAAACACCTTTGTGTCCTTAACAAGAATCTCCCAAGGACTTTTAAACACCTTGGAGTTCTTAAATAACAAAGCATACACAAGGAATTTTAACCACCTTTGTAACCTTAACCAAGAACCAACCATGGACTTTTAAACACCATGTTGTTCTTAAAATTCACAAGATTCACACAAGGAATTTTAACCACCTTTGTGATCTTAACCAAGAACCATCCAAGGACTTTTAAACACCTTGATGTTCTTAAATATACAAGGCTCACACAAGGACTTTTAACCACCTTTGTGACCTTAACCATCACTTGCCAATATGCATCATTAACATCAATATTCCACTGTTTTAAAGCATTTAACAAAGCCATAAACATCATGCATCTTTAAGCATCAAACCACATTAAAACAATGTTCAAAAACAAGGAACTCTTACCTTGAGCTTCCTTCAACACATGGCTTATAATCTTAGCAAATAAACATGCTAGATATGCTTTCAAAACAGAATTTAAAACATGCAAACTATCACATTGCATACAACCAATCCATGGCCATCACCAAGAGAGTTTTTCCGAAAACTTACTCTTGAGCTTAGCTAAGTTGCTTAGACTTAAACTAAGCTCCCAAACCTTCAAAACACTGGTTTCAAAGCCGAAAACCAAAATCCACTCACCGATTCCGTTTCGCCTCTTGCCGAAACACCAATCAAGCTTCCGGATCACCACTACTTGGATCCAAAGATGACTCCCCTGTTTTAAACACATCAAAGCAGAGGATTAATGCATCATCATGCATTAATATCTTCAATGAAAGCATCTAAACTCGCTGCTCTCATCCACACTCCATTTTCGGCTACCAAACACAACCGAAAATGCATCCAAACAACTCCACAACATTGCCCAGCCAAGATCCATCAAAACTAAAATCTTTACACATCAATTAACATCCAAAAAGGATCTAACATCATCCTTATACCTCCAGCTATAACAGATCCACAAGATCACTCCAAAAACAACCAAGAACACAAGCTAAACTTAGGAAATTCAACCTATCCGGGATTGCATTAATTAAAACTCAATTTCTCATCAATTTAACATTCATTTAACATCAAATTGACACCTCAAAACACTGCCCAATCAGATCATACGAATTTTAACCAAAAATCACCAAATCTTGCATTTAAAAGCCAAGATCATGAACACAACCTTAAAACCTTTTATAAAACACAATTTAAGGATTGAGAACTTAGGAACTTCAGTAAAGAACTGAGAGTTTAGAGGAGAAGGACGTTCTTACCTCCAAACTTGAGTTTCTCCCTTTTTAGAATCAAAAAGCTTGAAGATCCAATTAGCAAATGCAAAGGATTTGATGAAGAGATGATTGAAGATCAAAAGAGAATTGAAAAGAGATATTTAGGTGACAAAATCAGAGAGAAAAGCTCTGGAGGAAAGGTGTTTGGTTTGAGAGAAAATGAGAGAAAATGAAAATGGAAGATTTGAGAGAAAAGTTAGTTATGGCCAAAAATATCTTCCCTCCACTTTTGTTTTATTTAAAAACCTTTAATTAATCATATTATATCTTAGAAAAATCTGGAGAAACTCCCATTGGGTAAATAGCTCCTTAAAGATTCAAAGTTTCAATCATTTTTAAAATAGTCTCACAGTTTTCAAAAATTACATTTTGGTCACTAGCCCAAAATGTCACCCTTCCAAACCCCATTTTGCAAAATTGATTCCACCATACACTTATATATAATAAAAGAGGATTTTAGAACATTTTTCCATATTTTTAATGCAACCCGAACTAGGCTTTCCTAAATTCACTTTTATATATTCGAACCGCACTCCGACCGAACCGGTCCAAACCCAAAACTTCTAAGCCCAAAACCGGGGCGTTACAACTCTCCCCCCCTTAAGAAATTTCGTCCTCGAAATTTACCTGAAAGAAAGAGATAAGGAAACTGCTTCAGCATGTCATCCTTCCGTTCCCACGTGGCTTCCTCAACACCACGATGCTTCCACAACACCTTTACCAACTCAATGGTCTTGCCACGAAGAACCTTGCTGTCCGAATCCAGAATCTTCACCGGTTCCTCATCATAGGTCAAATCCGGATTCAATTCCACTTCCTCCACATGCATCACATGCGAAGGATCTGATCTATACTTCCGGAGCATAGAAACATGAAACACATCATGAATCTTCTCCAACTCTTGAGGTAGCCTCAACCTGTACGCAACAGGACCCACACGCTCAATCACCTCGTATGGTCCAATGTACCTAGGGCTTAACTTACCCTTCCGACAAAACCTCATCACCTTCTTCCAAGGCGAAACCTTCAAAAACACACGGTCACCCACCGCATACTCAATCTCCTTACGCTTCAAATTCGCGTAAGACTTTTGCCGATCAGAAGCTGCCTTCAAACGCTCACAAATGAGCTTCACCTTCTCGGTGGTTCCTTTCAACAAAGCTGGCATCGTAACAAACTTTTGACCCGTTTCAGCCCAACAAAGAGGAGTCCTACACTTCCTCCCGTACAAAGCTTCATAAGGTGCCATTTGAATACTTGCTTGATAACTATTGTTATAAGCAAACTCCACCAAAGGCAAATGCTTCTCCCAAGAGCCTTGAAACTCAATCACGCAGCACCTCAATATATCCTCCAAAATCTGGATAACACGCGCTGACTGACCATCCGACCGAGGATGATAGGATGTACTGAAATTCAACCGTGTACCCAAAGCTTGATGCAAACACTGCCAGAAACGCGATGTAAACCTCGGATCCCTATCCGACACAATCGACTTAGGCACACCATGCAGCTGCACAATCTCAGCAATGTACAGCTCCGCAAGCTTATCCAAAGAAAACATAGTATGCACAGGCAAGAAATGCGCACACTTCGTCAGGCGATCCACAATCACCCACACCGAATTCTTCTTCTATGGTGACAAGGGTAAACCAGATACAAAATCCATGGTAATCCTTTCCCACTTCCATTCAGGAATCCTCAACGGTTGCAACAATCCTGAAGGAACCTGATGCTCAGCCTTAACCCGCTGACACACCATACACTTGCTCACAAACTCAGCAACATCCTTCTTCAAGCCCACCCAATAGTACTCATCACGAAGATCACGATACATCTTAGTACTGCCTGGGTGCATAGCAAAAGGACTACTATGACCTTCAGTCAGAATAGCACGCCTCAACTCAGCATCACTGGGCACTACTATCCGACTCCCAAAACACAACACACCATCATCATTAAAACAGAAATCCAAAGGCCTACCCTTCGCGATATCCTGAACATGCGGTACGAAGGAATCATCCAGCAACTGCTTTTCCTTGATCAACTGAACCTAAGATGGTTTTACTTGCAACTCAGCACAAGACCACCATCACGCGAAATACTCAAACTGGCAAACATAGCCCTCAACTCAACAGCTACCTTCCTACTCAAGGCATCCGCTACAACATTAGCTTTTCCAGGATGATACTCAATCGTCAAATCATAATCCTTGAGCAACTCCACCCAACGCCGCTGCCTAAGATTCAACTCCTTCTGAGACATCAGATACTTCAAACTCTTGTGATCCGTGTACACAGTACACTTCTCACCATACAGATAATGTCTCCAGATCTTCAAAGCAAAAACCACCGAGCCAACTCAATGTCATGCGTAGGATAATTGCGCTCATGCACTTTCAACTGCCACGATGCATAAGCCACCACCTTACCCTATTGCATCAACACACATCCCAAACCAACATAGGACGCATCACTATAGACCACAAACTCTTTCCCTGATTCAGGTTGAACCAAGATAGGAGCTTGCGTCAAAGCTGCCTTAAGCTTCTCAAAAGCCTGCTGTCTCGCTTCCGTCCATTCATACTTAACATCCTTTTGCAACAACTTTGTCAAAGGTGCAGCAATCTTAGAAAACCCATCCACAAACCTCCGGTAGTATCCTGCCAAACCAAGGAAACTACGAAGCTCATGAACAGACTTAGGAACCTTCCAATTCATCACCGCCTCAATCTTCTGAGGATCAACACGAATCCCCTCAGCAGAAACCACATGCCCAAGAAACACCACCTCCTTAAGCCAGAACTCACACTTGCTCAGCTTAGCATAAAGCTGATTCTCCAACAAAGCTTGCAGCACAATCCTCAAATGCTCTTCATGCCCCTCCTCAGTACACGAGTACACGAGGATATCATCAATGAACACCACAACAAACTTATCCAGGTATTCATGAAACACACGGTTCATCATGTCCATAAAAGCTGCAGGAGCATTTGTCAAACCAAACGACATCACAAGGAACTCATAATGCCCATACCTTGTCCTGAAAGTTGTCTTAGGCACGTCCACATCCTTTACCTTCAACTGGTAATATCCTGACCTCAAGTCAATCTTAGAGAACACAGCTGCTCCCCGAAATTGATCAAAGAGATCATCAATTCTCGGCAAAGGATACCGATTCTTGATAGTAAACTTATTCAGCTGACGATAATCAATGCACATTCTCATAGTGCCATCCTTCTTCTTCACAAACAAGACCGGTGCACCCCAAGGCGACACACTCGGCCGAATGAACCCACGATTAAGCAACTCTTGCAATTGCGTCTTCAGCTCCTTCAGCTCCTTAGGTGCCATTCTATAAGGGGTAATGGACACAGGAGTTGTATTTTCATACAGCTCAATTCCAAACTCCACCTCACGATTAGGAGGTAACCCAGGCAACTCCTCAAGAAACACACCAGGAAACTCTTTCACAATCTTGATATCTTGCACACGCAACTCCTTAGAGCTAGGATTCATCACAAAAGCTAGATAAGATTCACAACCTTGCCTCAGCATCCGGCTCGCCTCCAACGTAGACACCACATTGACAAGAAACTTCACATTCTCACCAACCACAACCACCTCATAATCATCCGCAAGCTTCAACGAAACTCGCTTATTCTCACAATCCACAACAGCACGATGCTCAGCAAGCCAATCCATACCAAGGATTACATCAAAACCATAGAAAGGCAAATCCATAAGGTCAACATGAAAAACATGATCTTGAACAACCAAAGGACATCTCCTATAAAGCTTTCGAGTCACAACAGTCTCACCAAAAGAACTAGTGACACGAACACCAACATCCAAAAACTCAACAGGCAAACCAAGCAATTCAGCATGCTCACGCAAAAAGTATGAGTGCGTAGATCCATAATCAATCAAGGAAAGCAATGACAAGGATTGCAAAGTAAAAGTACCTGTGATCACATCCGCGTCATTCCTCCCTTCCCGCTGGGCATACACCCTGGCTTGGCCACCACCCTCAGGCTGAATAGCCACAACATGGGCCACACCCCGACCACCTTCCTCTCTCCGCTGGAAATTACCACGGCCGCGCCCACGACCTCTCTGCGGTGCAGCAACAACAGGAGCACACACTTGGCTACCAGCCAACATAGGACACTCTCGCCTCATGTGATCCGTAGATCCACAGTTCCAGCACCCGTTACCAGCTGCCACAACAGGAGCTTGCACCTCCCTCACAGCTCGAGGACAATCACGCTTCATATGGCCACATGAACCACAAATCCAACACGCACTCGGATCAACTCTAGCGTTGCCTCCCCGAGCAGGCGCACCACCACCTCGCTTTGCTGAGGACTGATACCTCTGATCACGTCCCCTCTTGTTCCGTCCACCACCGGAACTATACTCAGCTGATCGCTTACCAGCACTTGACCCAGCACTTCTGGCAGACAAACCCAAGTTCATCTTAATGTCCTTTTTTCGGCCCACCAACACATCAAAATCATCATACTCGGTAGCCAGCACATACATCTTAACTTCTATCACTAAACCATAACGGAACCTTTCACACCTTTCCCGCTCATCCGGAACAAGCTCAGGTGCATACTGACTGAGTCGAACAAACTGGACCTCATACTCAGCCACATACATGCTCCCTTGGGTAATAGACATGAACTCCCTCTTCTTTTCATCTAGGTACCTCACACCTAGATACCTTCTGTTGAACGCATTCTGAAAGAACGTCCAAGTTACACCAGCTTCCGCCATCCCAGCGATAGTGGTTGTCCACCATGTATAAGCATCATCCTGTAGCAAGGATACTACACAACCCAGCTTTTGCACATCTGTGCAATTCATCTGACCCAAGATTCTCTTGGTACTATCCAACCAAGCCTCAGAATCTTCAGCTGACAAACCCCTGAACTCAGTCCCTCTAGACTGCGCAGACGTTCCAAGGGTAGTCTAACTCCAGCATCTCCCTGATGCCCAGCTCCTTGAGCTCCAGCTACCGCTGCTTGAAAAGCTCCAGCGATAGCTTGTATCAACACCATCATGTCAGGAACAGCTTGCCCCTGACCAGCCTCAGGTCCAGCGACCCCAGCACCAGCTGCAGCTCCAGCTCTTTCACCCCCAGCTTCACCACCACCAGGTGGAGGAGGTAAATCCACTGCACTTTCAACATTCTCTTCATTCTCATTCTCATTCTGAGCCGTAGCTCGCACATTACTCCTCAACTCTCTACGAGGTGCCATACTCTAACAATGCAATCACAATGCAAATAAACAAAGTCAGGCCCAGCAAGGTAAGCAATCCAAGTACTCAAGCTCATTTTCACTTAAAAACAACATCATTTCATTAGCTTTGATTTGGCAATGGGTACCCACAACATGCTTCACCACAGCATACATCTCAATTGCAACATATTCACAAACCACTCAACATGCTTTCACTCAATCAAGCATACAAGCATACATACTTCAATCATGCACACAATCATTCCCAATTACTCGAGAACTCAGCTCTGATACCACCAAATGTAACCCCCTTAACCCGGTCTAGACGGTTGACCCGAATTAAGAAGATTACACAGGGAAAACCAAAGTCAACCCGAAAGTCAACCTTGATTAACGACCCTTTTTTTTTCTTTTTAAAACTCGTCTAAATGCATATTATCCCTAGACATGATCATACAATCAACATACTCAAAGATCATAACCATCCGAGAACATTCAGGGACCCAATTGCACAAAATACAACTTTAGGGACCAAATTGTAAATTCTGAAAATTATAAGGACTTAATCCAATTTAAAGTTACCAACTTGAAATTAGTCATCTTTCATGCTTCTCTGTCAAATTTCAGCTCGAACGGACATCTCAAACTCATACACTTGCATAAACATGTTTCAGGACCAAAATGCAAACATTTCAGAACATATAACCAACAATTTCAGTGCCCAACGGTCGAGTGTTTCGGATCAGGGAAGACCCGTTCCGAAACGCGGGACCGTTCCGCAACAGGTTCCGAAATAGTGCCTGGCAGTGGCATATCCGTTCCGGAACAGTGCCTCTCGTTTCGGAACGCCCAGGCTATTTCAGGCCCCCGTTCCGATACGGTAGCACCTGTTCCGAAACAGGTTGCCCAGATTGCAGAAAATTTGCTGGTTTATCATACAATAGACCTATCAAACATGCTCCAAACGCAACCAAACTTTACCAGCAAGACATTCAACATGCAAGGAACATAATTGCATCAACAAAACATAAACATAGCATCAAACATGAAAATCCCCAATTCAATAAGCATGCATCCTACTTTTCAAACCATTCAAGCATCAAAATACTAAATCCACTTCACAAAGGCCAATAACATGAACCAACATTATTAACAACATATATCCAACTTAGGCTGTCCAAGACATCTCCTTAAGCAACAACATAGGTCCCCCATTGCCAAGTGTCAAAAGCTAATAGTGTTTAGGAAACCTTCACCATACTTGAGCTTAGTTGTCCACTTGGATGCTTGCCCTCCTTGCTTCCCTCAATGCACCTTAATGCTCTGCATTATTGGTTTAAGAAAAGAGAGAGAGCGTAAGCAAAAGCTTAGTGAGGAATGCTCATTTAAAACCACACAATAATGCATTTAAAAAACACCTTTATAAACCATACTTCAAAACAACCTTTAGTCATGCATATAAGCATTTAAAACAAGCATTTCACGCTTCCATTTAATTACATGTCATATTGGCAACAAGTGATACATTCCACATAAGATCCACACATGGACTTTTAAACACCATTGTGATCTTATACTTTCCAAGGACCACACATGGACTTTTAAACACCATTGTGTCCTTAACCCCATGGACTTTTAAACGCCATGGCAAGGACCACACAAGGACTTTTAAACACCTTTGTGTCCTTAACAAGAATCTCCCAAGGACTTTTAAACACCTTGGAGTTCTTAAATAACAAGGCTTACACAAGGAATTTTAACCACCATTGTAACCTTAACCAAGAACCAACCATGGACTTTTAAACACCATGTTGTTCTTAAAATTCACAAGATTCACACAAGGACTTTTAACCACCTTTGTGATCTTAACCAAGAACCATCCAAGGACTTTTAAACACCTTGATGTTCTTGAATATACAAGGCTCACACAAGGACTTTTAACCACCTTTGTGACCTTAACCATCACTTGCCAATATGCATCATTAACATCAATATTCCACTGTTTTAAAGAATTTAACAAAGCCATAAACATCATGCATCTTTAAGCATCAAACCACATTAAAACAATGTTAAAAAACAAGGAACTCTTACCTTGAGCTTCCTTCAACACATGGCTTATAATCTCAGCAAATAAACATGCTAGATATGCTTTCAAAACAGAATTTAAAACATGCAAACTATCACATTCAATACAACCAATCCATGGCCATCACCAAGAGAGTTTTTCCAAAAACTTACTCTTGAGCTTAGCTAAGTTGCTTAGACTTAAACTAAGCTCCCAAACCTTCAAAACACTGGTTTCAAAGCCGAAAACCAAAATCCACTCACCGATTCCGTTTCGCCTCTTGCCGAAACACCAATCAAGCTTCCGGATCACCACCACTTGGATCCAAAGATGACTCCCCTGTTTTAAACACATCAAAGCAGAGGATTAATGCATCATCATGCATTAATATCTTCAATGAAAGCATCTAAACTCGCTGCTCTCATCCACACTCCATTTTCGGCTACCAAACACAACCGAAAATGCATCCAAACAACTCCACAACATTGCCCAGCCAAGATCCATCAAAACTAAAATCTTTACACATCAATTAACATCCAAAAAGGATCTAACATCATCCTTATACCTCCAGCTATAACAGATCCACAAGATCACTCCAAAAACAACCAAGAACACAAGCTAAACTTAGGAAATTCAACCTATCCGGGATTGCATTAATTAAAACTCAATTTCTCATCAATTTAACATTCATTTAACATCAATTTAACATTCATTTAACATCAAATATAAAAAGAGGATTAATGCTTTCTGAAACGCTGTCTAAGCTCCCGGATCAACACGAAAGGCGTCCGAAGATGTCTCCCCTGTTTATAACACATAAGAGTAGAGGATTAATGCATCATCATGCATTGAAAGCATCAGCCACACACCTAAACTCGCTGCTCTACTCAAAAACCACATTTCGGCTGCCAAGCACAACCGAAATCACCTCCAAAATCATCCAAAGCAAAGCCCAGAAAAGATCTACCACTTCTAATCATTTCTAAATGTAACACCACAATTTTGGGGTCTGAACCAGACCGGTCTGAGAAACTTTTCGAATATAAAAAGAGGTTTTAGGGAAAGCCTAGTTCGGGATGCTTTAAAAATATAGAAAAATATCTAAAAATCCTCATGTATTATATATAAGAGAGTGGTGAAATCAATTTTACAAAATAAGGTTTGGAAATACTACATTTCGGTGTAGTGACCAAAATACGATTTTTGTAAAGTTTAGTAGTGACTGTTTTGTAAAGGATTGAAACTTTGAATCTTTAAGGAGCTAATTGACCCAAAATGTTTTTCTCCAGATTTTTCCTTAATTTGGGTGATTTAATTAATGTTTTAATTAAATAAAAGAAAGGTGAAAACTAAATTTTGACTTTCATAACTACCTTTTCCTAATTTTCTCTCATTTCTTTTTCTCTCAAAATCCCATCATCCAACCACATTTTCTCCAGCAAAATTCACATTAATCTTCACTTCAATCGATGAGATTTCCATCATCTATTGGTTCCTAATCAATCTTGCATCAAATCCTTTTGATTTGCACATTGAATTTTCGTTGAATTTTGCCCAAATCAAGGAGAAATCATGCTTTAGAGGTAAGAATGTTCTTCTCCTCTAAATATCCAGTTCTTTACTGAAATTCCCAAGTTTTCAATCTTTTATTAAAGTTTTATAAATGGTTTTAATGTTTGAAACATGATTTTGGCTTTGAACTCAAGATTTTGGAATAGATTTTGAAGAATTTCGTTGTGATTGATTGGGCTCTGTTTTGAGATAGTTCTTTAATGTATTTTGGATGTTAAATGATGTTAGAAATGAGGTTTTATCAATCTAATCCCGAATAGGTTGTGTTTCCTAAGTTTTGGCTTAAGAAAATGGTGGTTTTTGAGGTGTTCTTGGTGTTTTGTTATAGCTGGAGGTATAAGGCCGAGTTTAGGATTGTTTTTGATGGTGATTGATGTTTAGAAATGATTAGAAGTAATGAATCTTGGCTGGGTAATGTTTTGGAAGAGTTTGGAGGTGATTTCGGTTGTGTTTGGTAGCCGAAATGCTGGTTTTAGGTAGAGCAGCGAGTTTAGGAGTGTTGGCTGAAGATTTCAATGCATGATGATGCATTAATCCTCTGCTTTGATGTTTCTAAAACAAGGGAGACATCTTCGAACACTTTTGGAGTTGATCTGGAAGCTTAATTGGCGTTTCGGCAAGCAAGCGAAATGAATCAGTGAGTGCGTTTGGTTTAGAAGTCCATGAGGACAAAAACACAAGGTTTGGGGATTTAGGAGAGGTTTGAAACACCTTCCTAAATCCGGAAGTAAGTATGATTTGATTTGGTCTCTCTAAAGTGGTGATTGCCCCTAAAATGCTTTTACATGCTCATGATTTGTGATGGTTAAATTCCTACTATTTTATGCATGTTTTGGAGCATGAGATTATGCTTGTAGAGATGTCATGAGATGGCATGTTGCATTGATTACATTTGAGCTTTTGGTTTAAAGCAAAGTATGATTTATGATTTGAAATGTGTTGAGAAAACATTTGAGATATATTGCATGAAAAACAGTTGGTGTGATGATAATTTAACACATTATATTGGCATTGAGGTTGAGAAACTTACTAGATATAATTGATCGATCAATAGGATGAGAGTGCACTATAAACTAAAAATCCGTACGTGCTCTTTGGTTAAGCCAAAGGGAGATTTTCCGATGATGGGCATTCCATCGGGTAGGACTTGGTGAAATACCCAAGCTTTGTGGCGATGAGAGATTCCGCCATGTGAGTACGGTTATGAGAGATTCCACCGGAAGTTGTTGCTAGACAAGTGAGTACGGTGATGTGAGATTCCACCGGAAGGGTCTAGTGTAGAAATGTGTCCGCATATCTGAGTATTAATGTGATGCTAAATGCCAATATAATTGATTAAATGGTTTTGTTACACATGTACCTTTGGTGAAATGATTTATGCTATTAGATATGCATATGTGTTTTGTTTAGAAAATCTTTGACAATACAAGCACGTGAATGGTCTTGTCATGAGATTTGCATTGGTTTTAATGCATGAGATAGAATGAAGGTACATGTGATTTCAATGAGTTTGCTTAAAAGTTTTCCAAGCATGAGAAAGAGTTGAGCATGTGGTTTGAAAGCTTTAATGAAGTGTTTTCTAAAAATGCATTATGGTGTTGGTTTTCTTTAGAGCATGCCTCACTAGGCATTCGTGCTTACGCTCTCTTTTACCAATAATGCAGATAATGGAGGTGTTTAAGGGCATCAAGGAAGCTAAGTTCATCCGAGGAAATCCAAGCTCATGTATGGCGAAGTTTTCAAACACTATTAGTTTTGATATATTGGCAATGGTAACCTAAGATTTGTTTTGGAGATGTGTGAAACTCCCTGAGGTTGTGGCATGTTTGCCTTGGTTGTTTTGAATTGTAAATGGCCTTTAAATGCTTGGTTTGAAGTTTGTTTGCCTATTTGGTTTTGATAATAGGAAGAATGCCTCTAGACTTGTGAGATTTCATGTTTGATGATATGAATACGTTAGGGTGTCCTAAATGTGTACCATATATGCATGTGGACTTGTTGACATGACTAGAGAGTAATTATGATGTATTTGAACGGGTTTATGCATGAAAAACCAGCATTAAGTGCAGCTTCTGGGCAAACCGTATCAGAACACCCTCTAGTGTTTCGAAACGGGGGCCTGAAATGGCCTTCGTGTTTCGAAACGCTAAGGGTTGTTTCGAAATGTTTTGGCTACTGGAATGCCATGTTTCGAAACTGGTCTCGGAACCAACCCGCGTATCGTAACGGTCAACGCCATTCCGATCCTGCGTTTCGATATGGCAGGTGGGTGTTTCGGAACAGGTGACCGTTGGGCACTAATTTGAATGGTGTTGTAGTTTGCAAGCTTTACATTTTAGCCCCAAATGATGAAGTTGCAATTGCTTGAGTTTGAGATGTCCAATTAAGATGAAATTTGGCATAGAAGCATGTAAAAAGTCTAATTTCATATTGGTAACCTTAAATTCAGTAAAGACCTTCTAAATTTCAGAAATTACAATTTGGTCCTTAAATTTGTAAGAAGTGCAATTGAGTCCCTTTTTGTTATCCGATTGCGATGCCGTTCTCAAATAAGTTTTATGAGTACTCACTTAGGGTTAACGTGTATCTAGACAAGATTAAAAACTAAAAAGGATCGTTGATCAAGGTTGACTTTCGGGTTGACTTTGGGGTCAACCGTCTAGGCCGGGCTAAGGGGTTACATTTGGTGGTATCGGAGCTTAGTTCTCGTATCTTTGGGATTTGTTATGTGGATGATGTAATTGTATTTGCATGATGAGCCTTTTGGGTGAAAGAGTGTTGTGTGAAAAGTGATGCATGGTTTCAATTGTGATGTGCTTGTGATGTTATGCTATGTTGGAGTGTGTTAGAGGATCACATTGCCATATCAAAACTAATGAAAGGAATTTGTTTTCAAAAATGAGCTTGAGTACTGGGATTACTTACTTTATTGTGCCTAATTGTGCCACGTAGATAGATGAGAGTAAATACAAGAGCCATGGCTCAGAATGAGAATGATGAGAATGTAGAGAACGTTGTGGATTTACCTCCTCCTCCTGGTGGTGGGCCACTTGGTGGTGATGGTGGTGCTGGAGTGGGAAGTGCTGGTGCTGGGATCGCTGGACCTGAAGGTGTGTAGGGGCAAGCTACTCCTGATATGACTGTGTTGATTCAAGCTATTGCTGAAGCCTTTTAGGCAGCAGTAGTTGGAGCTCATGGAGCTGCGCATCAAGATGATGCTAATGTGAGATCGCCTTTGGAACGTCTTCGTAGTCTGGGAGGGACTTAGTTTAGAGGATTATCTCTAGAGGGATCTGAGTCTTGGTTGGAGAGCACCAAGAGGATTTTAGGGCAAATGAACTACAATAATGTGCAGAAACTGGGTTGTGTGGTGTCACTGCTGCACGGTGATGTTTATACGTGGTGGACGACCACTATCTCTGGGATGGAAGATGTTGAGGTGACTTGGACGTTCTTTCTGAATGCGTTCAAGCGGAAGTATCTGGGTGTGCGATACCTAGATGAGAAGAAAATAGAATTTATGTCTCTTGTGCAAGGAAGCATAACGGTGGCTGAGTATGAGATCCAGTTTGTCCACCTTAGTCAGTATGCACCTGAGCTAATACCTGATGAGCGAGAGAGGTGCGAACGATTTTGTTATGGGTTGGTAACGGATGTGAAGACGTTTGTGCTTGCGGCTGACTATTCAGATTCCGATGTCTTGGTCACTAGAGCCAAAGACATTGAGTCGGATCTTGGTTTGTCTGGTCGAGCGGGTGGATCTAGCTCTGGGAAGAGAGCGGTTGAGTGCGATTATGGTAGAGATCACAATAAGAGGCAGAAGGATAGAAGGCCACACTTTGATGCTAGGTGTGGAGGTGGTAACCCTGGTAGAGGTCAGCAAGGACCTAATGTTGTTTTTATGACTCCTGAGTGTAACCATTGTGGTAGATGACATGGTGGCGAGTGTTGGGGTAACCTTGACACATGCTGGAACTGTGGAAACCGTGGAAATTTGAAGAAGGATTGTCCTCAGCCTTTGAAGGAGGGACAAGCTCCAATGAGAGCAGCTGAGCCACAGAGAGGTCGTAGGCGCGGCCGTGGTAACTTTCAGCTCAGAGATGATAGTGGGAGGAATGTAGCGCATGTTAGGGCCGTTAAACCTGAGGGTGGTGGCCAGGCTCGAGTGTATGCTCAGCGTGAGGGAAGGAATGATACGGATATGATCGCATGTAACTTTACTTTGCAATCCTTATCATTACTTTATTTGATTGATTATGGATCTACACACTCAAACATATTGCGTGAACATGCTCAAATGCTTGGTTTACCTGTTGAGTCTTTGGAGGTTGGTATGCGTGTGACTAGTTCCTTTGGTGAGACTGTTGTAACGCGGAAGTTGTATAGAAGATGTCCCTTGAAAGTGCAAAACCATGTTTTTCTTGTTGATCTCATGGAATTGCCATTCTATGGTTTTGATGTAATCCTTGGTATGGATTGGCTTGTTGAGCATCGAGTTGTAATGGATTTTGAGAGCAAGAGAGTTTCGTTGAAACTTGCAGATGATTACGAAGTGGTAGTGGTTGGTGAGAATGTGAAGTTTCTTGCCAATGTGGTGTCTACATTGGAAGTGAGTCGCATGCTGAGGCAAGGTTGTGAGGCTTACCTAGCCTTTGTGATGAATCCTAGTTCAAAGGAGTTGCGCGTTTAAGATATCAAAATTGTACGGGAGTTTCCTGCAGTGTTTCCGGAAGAGTTACCTGGATTGCCGCCTAGTCGAGAGGTGTAGTTTGGAATTGAGTTGTATGAAAACACAACTCCAGTGTCCATTGCTCCCTATCGCATGACACCTAAGGAGTTGAAGGAGTTGAAGACGCAGCATCAGGAGTTTCTTGACAGTGGTTTCATTCGGCCTAGTGTGTCACCGTGGGGTGCACCTATCTTGTTTGTGAAGAAAAAGGATGGCACTATGAGGATGTGCATTAATTATCGTCAGCTGAGCAAATTGACTATCAAGAATCGGTATCCTTTGCCGAGGATTGATGATCTTTTGATCAATTTTTGGGAGCGAATGTGTTCTCTAAGACTGACTTAAGGTCAGGGTATTACATGCTTAAGGTGAAGGATGGGGATGTGCCAAAAATAGCCTTTAGAACGAGGTATGGGCATTATGAATTCCTTGTAATGCCGTTTTGCTTGACGAATGCTCCTGCAGCTTTCATGGATATGATGAATAGAGTGTTCCATGAATACTTGGACAAGTTTGTTGTGGTGTTCATTGACGATATCCTTGTGTATTCTCGTACTGAGGAGGAGCATGAAGGTCATTTGAGGGTTGTCTTGCAAGCCCTTCTGGAAAATCAGCTTTATGCTAAGCTGAGCAAGTGTGAGTTTTTGCTAAAGGAAGTTGTGTTCCTTGGTCATGTGGTTTCGGCTCAGGGAATTCGTGTTGATCCTCAGAAGATTGAGGCGGTGATGAATTGGAAGCCTCCAATGTTCGTTCATGAAGTTCGTAGTTTCCTTGGTTTGTTAGGGTATTATCGGAGGTTTATGGATCGAATTTCGAAGATTGTTGTACCTTTGGCGAAGTTGTTGCAAAAAGATGTCAGGTATGAGTGGACAGAAGCAAGACAACAAGCTTTTGAGAAGCTTAAGACAACTTTGACGCAAGCTCCTATCCTGGTTCAGCCTGAATCAGGAAAAGAGTTTGTGGTGTACAATGACGCATCCTATGTTGGTTTGGGGTGTGTGTTAATGCAAGAGGGTAAGGTGGTGGCTTATGCATCGCGCCAATTGAAGGTGCATGAGCGCAATTATCCTACTCATGATATTGAGTTAGCTGCGGTGGTTTTTGCTTTGAAGATTTGGAGACATTACCTGTATGGTGAGAAGTGTACTGTGTACACGAATCACAAGAGTTTGAAGTATCTGATGTCTCAGAAAGAGTTGAATCTTAGGCAACGACGTTGGGTGGAGTTGCTTAAAGATTATGATCTGACGATCGAGTACCATCCAGGAAAAGCTAATGTTGTGGCGGATGCCTTGAGCAAGAAGGTGGCAGTGGAGTTAAGGGCTATCTTTGCCAGCTTGAGTATTTCGCAAGATGGAGGTCTTGTGGCTGAATTGCAAGTGAAACCATCTTTGGTTCAGTTGATAAAAGATAAGCAGTTGTTGGATGATTCGCTAGTGCCACATGTTCTGGATATCGCTGAGGATAAACCATCAGATTTTTGTTTTAATGATGATGGAGTTTTATGTTTTGGGTGTCGGATAGTAGTTCCAAATGATGCAGAGTTGAGGCGCACTATTCTGACTGAATCTCATAGTAGTCCTTTTGCTATGCACGCTGGTAGTACAAAGATGTATCGTTATCTGAAGGATGAGTACTATTGGGTGGGTTTGAAGAAAGATGCTGCGGAATATGTGAGTAGGTGTATGGTTTGTCAGCGGGTTAAAGCTGAGCATCAATTTTCTTCAGGGTTATTGCAATCGTTGAGGATTCCTGAATGGAAGTGGGAAAGGATTACCATGGACTTTGGGTCTAGTTTACCTTTGTCGCCATCGAAGAAGAATTCAGTGTGGGTGATTGTGGATCGCCTTACGAAGTGTGCGCATTTCTTACTTATGCATACCACGTATACTTTGGATAAGCTTGCAGAGCTGTACATAGCTGAGATTGTGCATCTACATGGTGTGCCAAAGTCTATAGTATCAGATAGAGATCCGAGGTTTATATCGCGCTTTTGGGTATGTTCGCATCATGCTTTGGGTACACGACTGAATTTTAGTACTTCTTCTCATCCATAGTCGGATGGTCAGTCTGAGCGTGTTATCCAAGTGCTTGAGGATATGTTGAGGTGCTGCGTGATTGTGTTTCAAGGCTCTTGGGAGAAGCATTTTCCTTTTGTGGAGTTTGGTTATAACAATAGCTACCATGCAAGTATTCAAATGGCACCTTTTGAAGCCTTGTATGGGAGGAAGTGCAAAACTCCTCTTTGTTGGGCTGAAACAGGGCATAAGTTGTTCTCAATGTCGGCTTTGTTGAAAGGAACCACCGAGAAGGTGAAGCTCATATGTGAGCGGTTGAAGGCAGCTTCAGATCGACAGAAGTTCTACGCGGATTTCAAGCGTAAGGAGATTGAGTTAGCGGTGGGTGATCGTGTGTTCTTGAAGGTTTCACCTTGGAAGAAGGTGATGAGGTTTGGCCGGAAGGGTAAGTTGAGCCCTAGGTATATTGGACCATACAAGGTGATTAAACGTGTTGGTTATGTTGCTTATAAGCTGAGATTACCACAAGAGTTGGAAAAGATACATGACGTGTTTCATGTCTCTATGCTTTGGAGGTATTGATCGGATCCTTCGCATGTTATGCCTGTGGAGGAAGTGGAGTTAAATCCATATTTGACCTATGATGAGGAACCGGTTGAGATTCTGGATTCGGATAGTAAAGTTCTTCGAGGTAATACCATTGAGTTGGTGAAGGTTCTATGGAGGCATCGTGGTGTTGAGGAAGCCACGTGGGAAAGAAAAGATGACATGAAGAAGCAGTTTCCTCACCTTTTTCCTCCAGGTAAATTTCGAGGACGAAATTTCTTAAAAGGGGGAGAGTTGTAACACCCCAATTTCGGGCTTAGAAATTTAGGGTCTGAACCAGATCGGTTTGAGAAACGGTTTGAAAATAAAAGGAGGTTTTATGGAAATCCTAGTTCGTGATGCTTTAAAAATATAGAAAAATATCTAAAAATCCTCATTTATTATATATAAGAGAGTGGTGAAATCAATTTTACAAAATAAGGTTTGGAAATACTACATTTCGGTGTAGTGACCAAAATGCGATTTTTGCAAAGTTTAGTAGTGACTGTTTTGTAAAGCATTGAAACTTTGAATCTTTAAGGAGCTAATTTACCCAAAATGTTTTTCTCCAGATTTTCCCTTAATTTGGGTGATTTAATTAATGTTTTAATTAAATAAAAGAAAGGTGGAAACTAAATTTTGACTTTCATAACTACCTTTTCCTAATTTTCTCTCATTCCTTTTTCTCTTAAAATCCCATCATCCAAACACATTTTCTCCAGGAAAATTCACATTGATCTTCACATCAATTGATGAGATTTCCATCATCTATTGGTTCCTAATCAATCTTTCATCAAATCCTTTTGATTTGCACATTGAAATTTCATGGAATTTTGCCCAAATCAAGGAGAAATCATGATTTAGAGGTAGGAATGTTCTTCTCCTCTAAATACTCAGTTCTTTACTGAAATTCCCAAGTTGTCAATCCTTTATTAAAGTTTTATAAATGGTTTTAATGTTAGAAACAAGATTTTGGCTTTAAACTCAAGATTTTGGAAGAGATTTTGAAGAATTTCGTTGTGATTGATTTGGCTATGTTTTGAGATAGTTCTTTAATGTATTTTGGATGTTAAATGATGTTAGAAATGAGGTTTTATCAATATAATCCCGAGTAGGTTGTGTTTCCTAAGTTTTTTCTTAAGAAAATGGTGGTTTTTAAGGTGTTCTTGGTGTTCTTATATAGCTGGAGGTATTAGGTCGAGTTTAGGATTGTTTTTTATGGTGATTGATGTTTAGAAATGATTAGAAGTAATAGATCTTGGCTGGATAAAGTTTTGGAAGAGTTTGGAGGTGATTTCGATTGTGTTTGGTAGCCGAAATGTTGGTTTTATGTAGAGTAGCGAGTTTAGGAGTGTTGGCTGAAGATTTCAATGCATGATGATGCATTAATCCTCTGCTTTGATGTGTCTGAAACAAGGGAGACATCTTCGGACACTTTTGGAGTTGATCCAGAAGCTTTATTGGCGTTTCGGCAAGCAAGCGAAACGAATCGGTGAGTGCGTTTGGTTTAGAAGTCCATGAGGACAAAAACATAAGGTTTGGGGATTTATGAGAGGTTTGAAACACCTTCCTAAATCCGGAAGTAAGTATGATTTGATTTGGTCTCTCTAAAGTGGTGATTGCCCCTAAAATGGTTTTACATGCTCATGATTTGCGATGGTTAAATTCATACTGTTTTTATGCATGTTTTGGATCATGAGATTATGCTTGTAGTGATGTCATGAGATGGCATGTTGCATTGATTAGATTTGAGCTTTTGGTTTA
The DNA here is from genome assembly GCA_958450335.1 of Hibiscus tridactylites. Taxonomy (NCBI): domain Eukaryota; kingdom Viridiplantae; phylum Streptophyta; class Magnoliopsida; order Malvales; family Malvaceae; genus Hibiscus; species Hibiscus tridactylites. The sequence goes on from OY288287.1 coordinate 39,807,183, forward strand.
CAGCAAAGTATGATTTATGATTTGAAATGTGTTGAGAGAAAATTTGAGATATATTGCATGAAAAACAGTAGGTGTGATGATAATTTAACACATTATATTGGCATAGAGGTTGAGAAACTTACCGGATATAATTGATCGATCAATAGGATGAGAGTGCACCATAAACTAAAAATTCGTACGTGCTCTTTGGTTAAGCCAAAGAGAGATTTTCCGATGATGGGCATTCCATCGGGTAGGACTTGGTGAAATACCCAAGCTTTGTGGCGATGAGAGATTCCGCCATGTGAGTATGGTGATGAGAGATTCCACCGGAAGTTGTTGCTAGACAAGTGAGTACGGTGATGTGAGATTCCACCGGAAGTTGTTGCTAGAAAAGTGAGTACGGTGATGTGAGATTCCACCGAAAGCGTCTATTGTAGAAATGTGTCCGCATATCCAAGTATTGATGAGATGCTAAATGCCAATATAAATGATTAAATGGTTTTGTTACACATGTACCTTTGGTGAAATGATTTATGCTATGAGATATGCATATGTGTTTTGTTTAGAAATGCTTTGAAAATACAAGCATGTGAATGGTCTTTCCATGAGATTTGCATTGGTTTTAATGCATGAGATACAATGAAGGTACATGTGATTTCAATGAGTTTGCTTAAAATTTTTCCACGCATAAGAAAGAGTTGAGCATGTGGTTTGAAAGCTTTGATGAAGTGTTTTCTAAAAATTCATTATGGTGTTGGTTTTCTTTAGAGCATGCCTCACTAGGCATTTGTGCTTACGCTCTCTTTTACCAATAATGCAGATAATTGAGGTGTTTAAGGGCATCAAGGAAGCTAAGTTCATCCGAGGAAATCCAAGCTCATGTATGGTGAATTTTTCATACACTATTAGTTTTGATATATTGGCAATGAGAACCTAAGATTTGTTTTGGGAGATGTGTTAAACTCCCTGAGGTTGTGGCATGTTTGCCTTGGTTATTTTGAATTGTAAATGCCCTTTAAATGCTTCGTTTGAAGTTTGTTTGCCTATTTGGTTTTGATAATACGAAGCGTGCCTCTAGACTTGTGAGATTTCATGTTTGATGATATGAATGTGTTAGGGTGTCCTAAATGTGTACCATATATGTATGTGGACTTGTTGACATGATTAGAGAGTCATTAGGATGTATTTAAACGGGTTTATGCATGAAAAACCAGCATTAAGTGCAGTTTCTGGAAAACCGTATCGGAACACCCTCTAGTGTTTCGAAATGGGGGCCTAAAATGGCCTTCGTGTTCCGAAACGCTAAGGGCTGTTTCGGAACTGGTCTCGGAACCAACCCGCGTATCAAAACGGTAAACGCCGTTCCGATCCTGCGTTTCGATACGGCAGGTGGGTGTTTCGGAACATGTGACCTTTGGGCACTGATTTGAATGGTGTTGTAGTTTGCAAGCTTTACATTTTATCCCCAAATGTTGAAGTTGCAATTGCTTGAGTTTGAGATGTCCAATTAAGATGAAATTCGGCAGAGAAGCATGTAATAAGACTAATTTCATATTGGTAACCTTAAATTTAGTAAAGACCTTCTAAATTTCAAAAATTACAATTTGGTCCTTAAATTTGTAAGAAGTGCAATTGAGTCCCTTTTTGTTATCCGATCTCAATGCCTTTCTCAAATAATTTTTATGAGTACTCACTTAGGATTAATGTGTAATCTTCGTAGCTCGGGTCAACTGTCTAGGCCGGGCTAAGGGGGTTACACTAAACATCAATCAACATAAAAAATCACCACAAACTCGTCCTTATACCTCCAGCTATAACAGAACCCAAAAACCACCCCAAAAACCATATGTCTAGCAAGCAAAACTTAGGAATCCAAGCCCATTCGGGATTTGTTTGATAAAACCTCATTTATAACTTCAAATAACATCCAAAATACATTAGAAAACAACCTCAAAACAGAGCCTAACCATCAAGCACGAAAATAATCAAGATCTCCCTAAAAATCTTGAGTTTTAAGACAATTTCTTGTTTCTAACATTAAAACAACTCAAAAGTCATTAACAAAGGATTGATAAGTAGGAAATTTCAGTAAAGAACTAATCATTAGAGGAGAAGGACGAAGCTTACCGCTAATGTCTGATTTCTCCTTGATTTGGGCAAGTTTTCTTGAAAATCCAATGTAAAATCAATAGGTTTTGATGAGGAGAAGATTAGGAATAAAAAAGGAATTCAAATCCAATCAAAAGGGATGAAAATCAGCAACCAATTGAAGGAGAAAGAGTTTTTGGCTGAAAAGAATTTGAGAGAAAATGGAAGGAGGGAAAATTGACGTAAAGTAGTTATGAAAAGTCAAAGATAGTTTCCTTTTAATCAATCATTGTTTTTCTTTAATCAAAACATTAATAAAATCACCCAAATTAAGAAGAAATCTGATTAAAACATTTTGGTAAAATTAGCTCCTTAAAGATTCAAAGTTTCAATCCTTTACAAAACAGTCACTATTTAACTTTGTAAAAACTGAATTTGGTCACTACATCGAAATGTAGTATTTCCAAACCTTATTTTGTAAAATTGATTTCACCATAATCTTTCATATATTAAATAAGGAATTTTAGACATTTTCCCATATTTTTAAAGCATCACGAACTAGGTGTTCCCTAAAGCTTCCTTTAAGATTCGAACCATTTTCTGACCGGTCCGACTCGGACTCTAAAACATCTAGTATGGTCCAATGTACCTCGGGCTCATCTTTCCCTTCCGCATAAGAATTTTGCCGATCTGATGCTGCCTTCAACCGCTCACAAATGAGCTTCACCTTCTCGGTAGTTCCTTTCAACAAAGCCGGCATTGAAACCAACTTTTGTCCAGTTTCAGTCCAGCAAAGAGGAGTTTTGCACTTCCTCCCGTACAAAGCTTCATAAGGTTCCACTTGAATACTTGCCTGGTAACTATTATTATAAGCAAACTCTACCAAAGGCAAGTGCTTCTCCCAAGAGCCTTGAAACTCAATAATGTAAACACTCCCAAAACCTTACAGTGAACCTCGGATCTCTATCTGAAACTATAGATTTTGGTACACCATGCAAACGTACAATCTCAAAAATGTACAACTCTGCAAGCTTATCCAAGGTGTACGTAGTATGCACAGGTAAGAAATGCGCACACTTCGTAAGGCGATCCACAATCACCCAAACAAAATTCTTCTTTGATGGCGTTAGAGGCAAACCAGACATAAAGTCCATGTTAATCCTCTCCCATTTTCATTCAGGGATCCTCAACGGTTGCAACAACCCCAAAGGAATGTGATGCTCAGCCTTAACCCGCTGACAAACCATGCACTTGCTCACATACTCAGTGACATCTTTCTTCAAACCCACTCATCCTTCAGATCACGATACATCTTTGTACTTCTAGGGTGCATAGAAAAAGGACTACTATGAGCTTCAGTTAGAATAGTACGCCTCAACTTAACATCATTCGACACCACTATCTGACTTCCAAAACATAGAACACCATCATCATTAAAATAGAAATCCGATGGTCTATCCTCAGCAATATCCTGAACATGTGGCACCAAAGAATCACCCAACAACTGCTTATCTTTTATCAACTAAACTAGAGATGGTTTCACTTGCAATTCAGCAACAAGACCCTCATCCCGCGATATGCTCAAGCTAGCAAACATCGCCTTTAACTCCACCGCCACTTTCCTGCTCAAAGCATCAACCACAACATTGGCCTTTCTCGGGTGATACTCGATCATTAGATCGTAATCCTTAAGCAATTCCACCCATCGTCGTTGCCTAAGATTCAACTCTTTATGAGACATCAAATACTTCAAACTCTTGTGATCCGTGTACACAGTACACTTCTCACCATAAAGATAATGTCTCCAGATCTTCAGAGCAAAAACCACCACAGCTAACTCAATATCATGCGTAGGATAATTGCGCTCATGCACTTTCAATTATCGCGAGGCATAAACCACCACCTTACCATCTAGCATTAACACACACCCCAAACCAACATAGGATGTGTCACTAAACACCACAAACTCTTTCCCTGATTTAGGTTCAACCAAGATAGGAGCTTGCATCAAAGCTGCTTTAAGCTTCTCAAAAGCTTGCTGTCTCACTTCCGTCCACTCATACTTAACATCTTTTTGCAACAACTTCGTCAAAAGGGCAGCAATCTTAGAAAATCCAACCACGAACCTCCGATAGTATCCTGCCAACCCAAGGAAACTACAGACTTCATGAACAGACTTAGGAGGCTTCCAATTCAGCACCGCCTCAACGTTCTAGGGATCAACTCGAATCCCTTCAGCCGAAACCACATGACCTAGGAAAAAAACTTCCTTTAGCCAAAACTCACATTTTCTCAACTTAGCATAAAGCTGATTATCCAACATCGCTTGCAAAACAATTCTCAAATGGCCTTCATGCTCCTTCTCAGTACGAGAGTACACAAGGATATCGTTGATGAACACCACAATGAACTTGTCCAAGAATTCATGGAACACCCTATTCATCATGTCCATGAAAGCAGCAGGAGCATTCGTCAAGCCAAACAACATTACAAGGAACTCATAATTCCCATACCTCGTTCTAAAAGTAGTTTTCGGCACATCCACATCTTTCACCTTTAACTGATAGTACCCTGACCTCAGATCAGTCTTTGAAAACATAGCCACTGCCCGAAACTGATAAAAAAGATCATCAATCCTCGGAAAAGGATACTTGTTCTTGACGGTAAACTTATTCAGCTGACGATAGTCGATGCACATTCTCATCGTGCCATCCTTCTTTTTCACAAACAAGACCGGTGCACCCCAAGGTGACACACTAGGCCGAATGAAGCCACGGTCAAACAACTCCTGAAGTTGCGTCTTCAACCCTTTGGGTGCCATGCGATAGGGAGCAATGGACACCAGAGTTGTTTTCTCATACAGCTCAATTCCAAACTCAACCTCTCGACTAGGCGGCAAACCAGGTAATTCCGCTAGAAACACTCCAGGGAACTCACACACGGTTCTTATATCCTGAACGCGCACCTCATTTGAACTAGGATTCACAAAAAAAAGCCAGGTAAGCTTCACATCCTTGCCGCAACATCCGGCTCGCTTCCAATGTACACACCACATTGGCAAGAAACTTCACATTTTTCCAACCACCACCACCTCATAATCATCCGCAAGTTTCAACGAAACTCGCTTGCTTTCGAAATCCACAACGACTCTATGCTCAACAAGCCAATCCATGCCAAGGATTACATCAAAACCATAGAATGGCAATTCCATGAGATCAACAAGAAAAACATGATTTTGCACCTTTAAGGGACATCTCTTATACAACTTTCTTGTTACAATCATCTCACCAAAGGAACTAGTCACAGGCATACCAACATCCAAAGACTCAATAGGTAAACCAAGTATTTGAATATGTTCACGCAATATGTACGAGTGTGTAGATACAGAATCAATCAAAGAAAGTAATGACAAGGATTGCAAAGTAAAAGTACTTGCGATCACGTCCGTGTCATTCCTTCCCTCACGATGGGCATACACTCGAGCCTGACCACCACCCTCAGGATGGATAGCCACAACATGTGCTACGTTCCTTCCACCATAATCCCTACGTTGAAAATTACAATGGCCGCGCCCATGACATCTCTGTGGCTCAGCTGCTCTCACCGGAGTCTGTCCCTCTCTCAGCGGCTGAGTATAATCTTTCTTCATATGCCCTCGGTTTCCACAACGGTTACACTTAGGAGTCCTCAAGACATCATTAGGTCCTTGCTGACCTCTACCAGGGTTACCACCCCCACGTCTAGCATCATAGTGCGATTTCCTATCCTTATGTCTCTTGTTGCGATCTCTACCATAATCGCGTTCTGTAGCTCGCTTTCTCGAGCTATATCCACCTGCTCAGACAGCAAAACCAAGATTCAATTCAATATCCATGGCACTAGTGACCAAGACATCGAAATCAGTGTAATCATCTGCAAGCATATATGTCTTTACATCCGCTACTAGCCCATAAAAGAACCGTTCGCACCTTTCCCACTCGCTAGGAATTAGCTCACGTGCATACTGGCTAAGGCGAACAAATTGAATCTCATATCCAGCTACAGATATGTTCCCTTGCATATGAGAAATAAACTCCCTCTTCTTCTCGTTGAGGTAGCAAACTCCGAGATATTTCCCCTTGAACGCATTCAAGAAGAATGTCCAAGTCACCTCATCGTCCTCCATTCTGGAGATAGTGGTCGTCCACCATGTATAAGCATCACCATGCCGTAGCGACACAATGCATCCCAACTTTTGCATTTTATTGCAATTCAGCTGACCAAGAATCATCTTGGTGCTCTCCAACCAAGACTCAGATCCTTCCGGTGACAAACCTATGAACTCAGTCCCACCCAGACTGCGGAGATGCTCCAACGGTAATCTCACATTAGCACCATCCTGAGGTGCAGCTCCAAGACCTCCAGCTACTGCTGCTTGGAAAGCTCCAGCAATAGCCTGTATCAACATGGTCATGTCAGGAGCAGCTTGCCCCTGAACACCCTCGGGTCCAACACCAACTCCAACAGCCCCAGCTCCACCACCACCAGGTGGTCCACAAGGGGGAGGGGGAGGTAAATCCTCAGCATTCTCCATGTTATCATTATCAGCCATAGATCTAGTATTGATTCTCAGCTCTCTACGTGGTCCCATAATAAAAACAATGCACTGACAAAAATGCAATAAACACAATTAGGCATAACAAGGTAAGTAATCCAAGTACTCATGCTCATTTTTGAAAACAATTCTACTCATTAGTTTTGATATGGCAATGGGATCCCCAACCACACTCCAAACACAATATAGCATCACAAAATTATCTCAATTGAATCACACATCAATGTTCATACATCAAACTTTCAGTAAAAAGATAGAATCATGCATAATCACATACAACAACCACATACCAAGCCCTTATTATTCAATAACCTGGCTCTAATACCAACAAATGTAACCTCCTTAGCCCGGCCTAGACGCTTGACCTGAACTACGAAGATTACACGGGGAAAACCAAAGTCAACCTGAAAGTCAACCTTGATTAACGACTTTTTTTAAATTTTAATCTTGTCTAGATGCATGTTAAGCATAGGTGAGCACTCATGAATCATGGAAGAGAAGGGCACATCGACCGGATAGCATTTAGGGACTCAATTGCTTAAATTACGCGTTTAGGGACCAAATTGTAATTTTTGGAAATTAGAAGGACTATGCTGATTTTAGGATTACCCATATGAAATTAATCATGTTACATACTTCTTTGTCAAGTTTCAGCTTAAAAAGACATTTTAAGCTCAAGCAATTACATCCATAAAATTTAGGACTAAAATGTAAAGCATGGAAACTCAAAACAATTCAAATCAGCATCCAACGGTCAACTGTATCGGAACGCCTATCCACCGTACCGGAACGCCCGTATCGAAACAGTGTTGACCGTTTCTGTACTCGGGTATGTTTCGAGACCAGTATCGAAACAGGTTTCACCAGTAGCCTAACTGTTTCGAAACAACTTCAACCGTTTCGAAACACCATTAACATTTCAGGTCCCCGTTTCGAAACAATTGAGGGTGTTTCGATACACATTGCTGAGTGACAGCAGATATAGCTGGTTTTTCACCTTTTAAAGCAATCATGCATGCCTTAAGGAGCACTTCAACATACCAGCAACTCATTTTACTACAAAGGAACACATTTAAGACTCTCTAACAAGAGCATGGCATCAAACACAAGATCACATAGTCTAAAGGCATGCTCCCTAGTCTCTAAACCAATATAAGCAACCAAACCTCAAGCCAAACATTTAAGACCATTTACAACCCATAAATGCAACCATAAAAATGCCACAAACTTAGGAAGTTCAAACATATCTCCCAAATACAGCCTTAGTTTCCCATTGCCATTTATCAAAATTAAAGTGTATAAAAACATCACCATACATGAGCTTTGTACTTCCTTGGATGTTCTTAACATTCCTGCTGCCGGAAAACACCTCAATTATCTGCATTATTGGTGAAAGGGAGCGTAAGCACAATTGCTTAGTGAGGCATGCTCTAAAGAAAATCAACACAATAATGCATTTCTTGGAAACACTTTCTCAAAAGCTTTTAAACAACATGCTCATTCTATCTCATGCTTGAAAACCATTCAAAGCAACTTCTCCTTGAAAATACATGTACCTCAATTCTATCTCAAGCATTTAAACCTAGGGGTGATAATGAGCCTGACCGGCTCGTGAGCTACTCGGTCTCGGCTCGGTCAAAGCTCGGTCAAAGCTCAGCTCGAGTGAGCTCGACTCGGGCTCGGGCTCGGCTCGAAATCTTACCAAGCCGAGCCGAGCCTACTCAAGCTCGTGAACAGGCTCGGAATCTACATATGCACTAAAATAAATTATGTGTTTGTATTTTCTTTCATTAGTTGATTGTTGTTTGATTTTGTATTTTCTTTAATTATGTGTTTGTATTATAAGAATATTTATTGATTATTTGGATTAATCTAATTTTTGGCACTTTTTTCCCTTTCTGGTCATTGAATTTTGTTTTAGTGTTGGTTATGAAATGGATTTTTAACGAATATTTTATATAAAAAAACTATAGCAAAATTTTTCATTTTGAGCCGAGCCGAGCCTGACGAGCTTCGAGCCCGAGCCGAGCCCAATAGAATTGTTTTCGAGCCGAGCTCGAGCCTAAAATTCCGAGCTCGGTGAGCCTCGAGCCCGAGCCGAGCCCAATTACACTGTTTCCGAGCCGAGCCGAGCCAGGCCAGGCTCGGGCTCCGCTCGGCTCGTTATCACCCCTATTTAAACAGCAAAACTCATGGCAAGACCACACTTATTCTTGTACACCAAAGCATTTCATATAGAAATCTCATATGCATTTCTTATAGCATAAATCATTTCATCAAAGGTACATGTGAATCAAAAGCATTTTCATATATTATATTGGCATTTCACATCTCATTATTTCTCGGATATGCAAACAACTTACTAGACACTTCCGGTGGCATCTACCAACACCGTACTCACTCGTCTAGTAACATAATTTCTGGTGGAATCTCACATCACCGTACTCACATGGTGGAATCTGTCATAGCCACAAAGCTTGGGTATTTCACCAAGTCCTACTCGATGGAATGCCCACATCGGTTCTCTCCCTTTGGATTAAACCAAAGAGCACATACAAATTTTTAGTTTATAGTGCACTCTCATCCTATTGATCGATCAATTATATATGGTAAGTATCTCAACATCTATGCCAATATATTATGTCAAATCATCATCTCACCTACTGTTTTTCATGCAACATTTCCAAATCATTCTCATCTGATTTCAAAACCATAACATTTGCAATGCTTTAAAACAAAATCTCAAATCTCAACTATGCAACATGTTATCTCATGAAATCATTTCATGCATCATCTCATGCTACAAATCATGCATAAAAACAGTAGAAATTTATCTATCTCAAACCATGAGCATGTAAAAGCATTTTAGGGGCAACCGCCACATTTAAGAGAGAAATCTAGCCAATACTTATTTCTAGACTTAGGAAGGTGTTTCAAACCTTTCCTAAATCCCCAAACCTTGATTCTTTGTCCCTCAAGGACTTCTAAAACCATATGCACTCACCGATTACGTTTCGCGTGCTTGCCGAAACGTTATCTAAGCTCCTGGATCAATACCAAAGGCGTCCGAAGATGTCTCCCCTGTTTATAACACATAAGAGTAGAGGATTAATGCATCATCATGCATTGAAATCATCAGCCACACACCTAAACTCGCTGCTCTACTAAAAAATCACATTTCGGCTACCAAACACAACCGAAATCACCTCCAAACTCATCCAAAACAAATCCCAACCAAGATCTACCACTTCTAATCATTTCTAAACATCAATTAACATGAAAAATCACCACAAACTCGTCCTTATACCTCCAGCTATAACAGAACCCAAAAACCATTTGTCTAGCAAGCAAAACTTAGGAATCCGACCCCATTCGGGATTTATTTGATAAAATCTCATTTATAACTTCAATTAACGTCCAAAATACATTAGAAAACAACCTAAAAAAGAGCCTAACCATCAAGCACGAAAATAATCAAGATCTCTCCAAAAATCTTGAGTTTTAAGACAATTTCTTGTTTCTAACATTAAAACAACTCAAAAATCATTAACAAAGGATTGATAGCTTGAGAATTTAAGTAAAGAACTGATCATTAGAGGAGAAGGACGAAGCTTACCGCTAATGGCTAATTTCTCCCTGATTTGGGCAAGTTTTCTTGAAAATCCAATGTAAAATCAAGAGGTTTTGATGAGGAGAAGATTATGAAGCAAAAAGGAATTGAAATCCAATCAAAAGGGATGAAAATCAGCAACCAATTGAAGGAGAAAGAGTGTTTGGCTTAAAAGAATTTGAGAGAAAATGGAAGAAGGGAAAATTGACGTAAAGTAGTTATGAAAAGTCAAAGGTAGTTTCCTTTTAATTAATCCTTGTTTTTCTTTAATCAAAACATTATTAAAATCACCCAAATTAAGAAGAAATCTGATTAAAAACATTTTGGTAAAATTAGCTCCTTAAAGATTCAATGTTTCAAACCTTTACAAAACAATCACTATTTAACTTTGTAAAAACTACGATTTGGTCACTACATTGAAATGTAGTATTTCCAAACCTCATTTTGTAAAATTGATTTCACCATAATATTTCATATATTAAATGAGGATTTTTAGATATTTTCCCATATTTTTAAAGCATCCCGAACTAGGTGTTCCCTAAAGCTCCCTTTAAGATTCGAACCGTTTTCTAATCGGTCCGACTCGGACTCTAAAACATCTAGGCCCAAATTTGGGGTGTTACATGCTCTCGAAATGTGGATGATGCCCCTAAATGTTTTGACATGCTCTTGATTTTAGATAGAAAAATTCCTACTGCTTTATGCATGATTTATGACATGAGAAGACGTTTTATATTGATCCCATGAGATAGAACAACATTGCAAAGAGTTTTGAGATTTTGATTAAATGATATGCATGAATTGTGGTTTTGAAATGGGATGAGAATGATTTAGAAATGTTGCATCAAAACAATAGGTGAGATGATGAGTTTAATGTAATATATTGACATAAATGACGAGATGTTACCAAATATAATTGGTCATCCAATATGATGTAAAGTGCACTATAAACTAAAACTCGTACGTGCTTTTTGGAGTCGAGAAATGGGGGTAGTGCCATCCGGATCCAAAGTGATAGTCTGATGATGAGAGATACCATCGGGGTAGGTCTTGGTGAAACACCCAAGCTTTGTGGTGAAGATAGATGCCGCCATGAGAGTCCGGTGGCGAGATCCCACTGGGATAGGACTTGACCTTGTGTCAAGCTATCTGTATATCCGAGTAAAGTTAGAATATGGAATGCCAATATATGAGAATGAACTTTGATTCACATGTACCAATGTTGAAATGATTTTATGCTATGAGAATTGCATGTGAGATTTTGAGGTTATGAAATGCTTTTGAATATCGAGCATGTGTGGCTTTGCCATGAGATTTGCATTGGCTGAATGCATGAGATAGATAGATTTATGGTACATGTGATTTTCAAATGGTGTTTCGCTTTGAGGTGGTTTTCAAGCACGAGATAGAAAGAACATGGTTTTGGAAATGGTTTTCAAGATAGAATTTTAATACTTGCATTGTTGTGTTGGTGTTTCTAGAGCATGCCTCACTAAGCTATTGAGCTTACGCTCTCTTTTACCAACAATGCAGATAATTGACACATTTTGGGGCTTTTTGTGGGACATTTTTGGTATGCGTATCGATACTCAGGCTTGCGTATCGATATGCATAAGCCAAACTTGTACCTTTTTGTACAAGGGTATTGGTACAGATGGAAAGTGTTTCGATACGGGTAGGCTAAGTTTGAAGGGCGTATCGATACGCAGAAGAGCGTATCGATACCTTTTCAACTAGTTTGGCCGCTGCCTCCCCGCGTATTGATACAGTCCCTAGGCGTACCGATACATGACCGTTAATTTCAGTTAATGGCATCTTTTGAAGTTTCAAAATGTTGCATTTTAGTCCATGATCTTCATGTATGCAATTGGATGTGTTTGATTGTTCAGTTTGGGATGAAACTTGACAGAGAAGCATGAAATGTGACTAATTGAATAATGGTAACTTTAAAATCGGAAAAGTCCTTTTAATTCACAGAAATTACATTTTGGTCCCTAAATGTCCAATTTGTGTAATCAAACCCCTAAACGAATTCCAATTGTTGTGCTATTTCTCCTATGCTATTTGGTGATCACATAGGATTTAGTTTACATCTAGAAAAGATAAAAAGAAAAAGGGTCGTCAATCTGAGTCGACTTCGATTTTCCCCATGAAATCATCTTGGTTCGAGTCAACCGTCTAGACCGGGCTAAGGGGTTACATAACTAATCAAGGAGAAGCATGTGCTTGATGATTCGTTGGTGCCTCATGTTCAGGATATAGCTGAGGGTAATGCAACAGATTTTTTGTTTCAATGATGATGGAGTTTTATGTTTTAAAAGTCGAACAGTGGTGCTAGAAGATATTGAGTTGAGTGGCACTATTTTGACTGAAGCTCATAGCAGTCCTTTTGCTATGCACCCTAGTAGTACTAACATGTATCCTGCTTTGAAGGATGAGTACTATTGGGTGGGGTTGAAAAAGGATGTTGTTGACTTTGTAAGCAAGTGTATGGTTTTCTAGGGTGTGAAAGCTGAGCATCAGTTTCCTTCTGCTCTGCTACAGCCTTTGAGGATACCAGAGTGGAAATGGGAAAGGATTACGATTGATTTTGTTTCTTGTCTGCCTTTGACACCATCTAAGAAGAACTCCGTATGGGTGATTGTGGATCGTCACATTTTTTGGTTGTGCATACTACGTATACGCTGGATAAGTTAGCAGAGTTGTATATTGCTGAGATTGTGCGTTTGCATAGTGTTCCTAAATCCATAGTGTTGAATAGGGATTCATGGTTTACAACAATGTTTTGGGAATGTTTAAATCAGGCATTGGGTACACGTTTGAATTTCAGCACTTCATATCATCCTTAAACGGATGGACAGTCGGAGCGAGTTATCCAGGTACTGGAGGATATGTTGAGATGTTGTGTGATAGATTTCCAAGGTTCTTGGGAAAAGCATCTGCCTTTGTGTAACACCCGGGTTTGGGGGTTGGGTGAATTAAAATAGTAAAATATTACTTTGGGCCTCGTGTTTTCAAAACAAATAAATTATATTGGACTTATTTCAAAACAAGCCCTAATAGCCTTGGATATCCTTCTTTTGTAAATACCTTATTTCATTAAGGGTAAAATGGTCTTTGGTCTTTTAAATTTAAAAAAAACATTAAAAATAACTTTTGGCTCATTTTCTTCCCCACCCATTTTACATTTTCCACGACAAAAACTCCCCTTCCCCTTGAGTTACTATTCCATCACAATTCTTCCTCATCTTTGGTGGTTTTTGAAAGGTAAAAACATATTTGACTTGTCCTCTCTTTCCTCTACAAATTTATACCTCAATTTTTCATTAAAGCTCATGGTTTTGTATTTTGAGGTTTTGGATTAAAAATGTCATCTTTATTAGCTTTAACTCAAGTTTTTGATTTTTTGAGGTTTTGGATTAAAAATGTCATCTTTGGTGATTTTTTCAAGGTTTTACAATGATTCACAAATTTGGGTTTTAGAGAGGTTTTAGAGAATTCAAAGGTTGAGTTTTGGGGGTGTTTGATGTGGGAAATTGTTGGCTGATGGTTGGTTGATAGTTAGGGGTTGTTTTGGAAGCTTTTGGGAGTGTTATAAGTGTTGAAATCAATGGTTTTAGGTTGTGCTTGTGGGCTGCTCGAAAATGGCATTTTTGGGGTTGTCTTTACCTTGAAATCATGTGCCTTGTGCTTGGTTTGTGTTCTGGGTTTGGTACATTGATTTGTGGACTGAATTGTGGTTATTTTGATTGTGTTGAGATGTTTAGAAGCGAGGATTTGTGTTGGTGATGCTTCGGGATCGAATTCGGAACCGTTGGGAGCTTGATCGGCTAGAGTTGTTGAGCTTGGAATAGTCGGTGAGTGGTTAATGATTTCAACTTGGTTTACATTTGGTTTCCAAATTTTGGTTCAAGCACGTGGACCTAGAGTTCGAATTAGTGTGGTAGCCTAATCTCAAGCTTAGTTTAGGAGACCTTTGGTTGAACTTCTAAATGATTGTTATGCCTCTTGTTTCCTATTAACTTTGATTAATGTCGTTATGTATATTGTGTTATACATGTATCTTGAGGCATGATATTTGATGCATTGTTAAATACACGTGGTTATGGAATATGGTTTGTGCGTGATGGTAAATCATGGTGAGTACGTGCTAAGCACGGAAATTGGTAAGAAAAGTTGTGAGGATGATTTATGAAATGTGTTACTATTGGCACTAGTATGCTTGGGTACAATGATCGATCATTAGGATGTTTAGTGTGCACAGGAGATTCAAAATGCGCGCGTGGTCTTGGTGATGGTAGTCATCAAGATGGAGTACGCGCTCACCCAGAAATCTTCATATATATGTTAGTCGCTGATGAGTGGAATCCCATCGATGGGGCGTGAGGATGAGTGGAATCCCCTCCGCGTGAAACGGTGATGAGTGTAATTCCACCGTAAGGTAATGGTTGTGTTGTTGGATATGAGTTCCAACAGTTATCCGCGTATTCGGGTCATCGCTAGGTGCCAATACGGATTGTGGAATATGTTTGCCATTACGTTTGATATATGTGTTTCCATATGTTGTGTTTATGGAGTAGTAGAGCATGGCATGGTATTGATATTATGTCCATGCATCATTTATATTTGACTCATGTGGTTCGAAGGTAAGATCATGCATTCTACCTTGGTTGTGTGCTCGTGCTTGGACCCCGCATTGTCGAGGTTTGTTTTATGAGCTTACCCTCACTAAGCTTTATGCTTACGCTATCTTTTGTTCGACAATGCAAATCCATAGTTCGTGGGTTGCTTGTGCAAGGAGAGGGCCTCCAAGTGTGCTAGTTGCGCTTTTGATCATCAAGTATGAAGTTCTATGTTATGGATGCAATAGACAAGCAATGGATTTGAGTTTCAAATTTATGTTGTTGTTATGTGTTAGGAGCATGCTTAAACTCCTATGTTTTGTGGATATTTTGCTTAAGGCCTTCTTATGCCTAGTATGTTGGGGTTGTGCCTTTTCTTGAATGCTTTGATGTGTTTTGTTTCTAAGGCATGAAATCTTTTAAATGCTATGTAAGCTTCTTTTGTTGAATGATGATCCTTTTAATGTATGGCTTTTATATGTATGTTGTGTGTTAAGCATGCTTGATGTGGGGTGCTTTGCATCTCGGGTTAATGCATGTTTGGTTGGAGGTCTTAGTTGGTGTTTTGAGGCAGCCTTATGCCTTAAACAAGCTAAAACCTATCTGTTCACAGCATGCATAACGAAACGGTTGGGCCCGTTTCGATACGATCCTTTTGTTTCAGGCCAAGCGTTTCGATACGCAGGGAGGCGTTTCGATACCATTTTGCTACTGGAAATCTGAGATTTTGACGAGAAATTAAGGGTATCGAAACGGGCCTAGTTGTTTTGAAATGGTCTTCGTAGCGTTGACCACGAGAAGTTGACCATTGTGGGTGTATCGATATGGTCAACCAGGCGTATCGATACGGTCTCCTCGTGTTGACTTTGGCTAGTTGAACTAGTCAAGGCGTATTGATACCCTCCTTGGGCGTATCGATACGACCTGCAGTTTGAGTTAAAATGGGTTGTTTTTGATTTGCTATTTGGTTGTTCGCCTCGCTTGTTGCTTCCGCTGTCGTTGTTTCACATAGGACATATTAATACATCTAGACAAGATAATAATAAATGAAAAAGTTTTCTCGGGTTGTTAACCGAAGTGGAGCCTTAACGGGTTTCGCCTTGGTTATGCCCGTGTAGCCCACTCGGACCGGTCAAGCGTCCGGACCGGGACGAGGGGGTTATACTTGTTGGTATCAGAGCCTGAGGTTTCCGAGACCTCAGGCAGGTAAGTGAGGTATGTTAAATTCTTGTATTGCAATTGTACGATGTTTTCTTACCACGTAAGCATGTTTTCTTGTTTATCAAGGATGCTTTGATGCTTGTTTGATTGATCGTATATGTATGTTGATCGAAGCATATTGAGTAGAGTCCTATTGCTTCAATTACATCAGAAAAAGGATTTTTAAGTGAGGGAAACATACTTGAACCACTTGGACCATTGCCCTTGCTAACCCAATTCTTTGTATGTTGTTGTTGTGTTGTAGTTGTTATCTGTGAGCGCTTATGTCGAGGCCTAGAGGTAGACCGAGGATGGTTCATCAGGAACCTCGTGTTGCGGATCCTGTTAATGAGCCGGTGGCTGGAGTAGAGGCTCATGTGGGAGAGCCTGCTGTTGGAGTCGGAGCTCATCCACCACCACCACCTCCTCGGTCTGATGTGGAAGGCGAGGCTGGAGCTGAGGGAGCGGGACCTTGGGTTGGCCAGGGTGGCCAAGGTCCTGCTGGGATAGACATGGCTCCGTTAGTTCAAGATATAGCGGGAGCGTTTCAGGCTAAAGTTGCCAGAGCTCAGGCTGCAGCTCAGCTGAGAGGAGATGATGCTAGCTTACCTTTAGAGAGGCTTCAAAGCCTAGGAGCAGATGAGTTTAGGTGATCTACGCCTGAGAGGTCAGAGTTTTGGCTAGAGAAGACGGTCCGTATTCTAGCTCAGATGGTATGTGTTGGAGCTCGTAAGTTGGGTTGTGTAGTTTCATTGCTTGAGGGTGATACCTACACCTGGTGGGTCAACATTACTACCGGTGTGCCTAAAGCCGAGTTCAGTTGGAACTTCTTTGAGACTGCTTTCAGAAATAGGTATTTGGGGCCGAGATATCTAGATGAGAAGAAGTGGGAGTTCAAGGCTCTTGTTCAGGGAGATGCATCAGTGACATATTATGAGATCCTCTTTGTCCGTCTGAGTCAGTATGCTCTGGAGGTTGTTCCTACTGAGAGGGACCATTGTAATCGGTTCAAATATGGACTTAATGAAGAAGTCAATAGATACACCTTGGCTTCAGATTATTCTGATTTTGATGTCTTGGTCTCTAGGGCCAAGGACATCGAGCATAGCTTGGGGCTGACCAAGCCTGCGTGAGGATCCAAATCGGGGAAGAGCCACAACAACTTCGTTTGTAGTGATGCCAAGAGGCATCGGGGCGGTGGACATCAGTTTGATCATAGGCGTGGCGGTGGCCACCATGGTAGAGGCCATCAGGGCCATAGAGCTGGAGGGCGTTTGCCCGAGTGCACTCGTTGTGGGAGACAACATTCAGGAGAATGTTGGGATAATTTTCATGCTTGTTGGAACTGTGGGTCGAGAGACCACTTCAAGAGATTGTGTCCGCATCAGGCGGCACAGGCACCGAATCTAGCGAAGGCTCCTACGAGGGCGATTGACTATCAGAGAGGCCGTGGGCGCGGTCGTGGTTACTTCCAGTTGAGGGCTGATGCACCTAGGATTGAGGCGCCGAGGAATCTTGCTCATGTTGTGGCAGTACATCTAGAGGCTAGTAGAACAGCTAGAGTCTACGCACAGAGAGAGACAAGGAATGACACATATGTGATAGCAGGTAATTTTGAGTTACAGTCCATGTCTTTGCTTTCCTTAGTTGATTGGGGTTCTACCCATTCTTACATTTTGAGTGAGCATGCAAAGAAGTTAGACATACCTGTTGAGATCTTAGATGTAGGGATCCATGTGACTAGTTCCTTCGGTGAGACAGCTGTAGTTATACGGATGTATAGGAGGTGTTCGTTAAATATTCAGGGTCATGTGTTTCCAGTTGATATGATAGAGCTTCCGTTCCATGGTTTTGATATCATCTTGAGTATGGATTGGTTGGTTGAGCACATAGCTAGTGTAGATTTTGAGACAAATAGAATTTCATTGAAGCTTTTTGATGACTACGAGGTAGTGGTAGTAGGGAAGAACGTTAAGTTATTGTCGAATGTTGTGTCGTCTTTAGAGGCTCATAGGTTGATGGATTCCGGTTGTGGGGCTTATTTAGCGTATGTGATGAATCCGGATATGAGTGAGGTTAGACCGAAAGTTATCAGAACATTTTGTGATTATCCGGATGTGTTTCCAAAAGAGTTACCGGGTTTGCCTCATGACAGAGATGTAGAGTTTGTGATTGAGATTGTTTCAGTGTCTACTCCAGTTTCTATTGCTCCTTACAGTATGGCTTCAAAAGAGTTGAAAGAGAGTTGAAAAGTCAGCTTCAGGAGTTGTTAGACCGAGGTTTTATTAGGCCTAGTAGTTCGCCTTGGGGTGCTCCCCTGTTGTTTGTGAAGAAGAAGGATGACAGCCTGAGGATGTATATTGACTAAAGGCAGTTGAACCAGTTGACAGTAAAGAACAAGTATATTGTGCCTCATATAGACGACTTGCTTGATCAGTTGAGGGGTGCCTCAGTGTTTTCGAAGATAGATTTGAGATCAGGGTACTATAAGTAGAAGGTAAAGATTGTGATGTTCTGAAGACATCCTTTAGGACTATATATGGTCTTTTTGAGTTCCTTGTGATGCCATTTGGGCTCACGAATGCACCAGAAACTTTCATGGATATGATGAACAGAGTTTTCGGAGACTATCTAGACCGGTTTGTAGTTGTTTTCATAGATGACATTCTTGTGTACTCGATGAGCACTTGAGACTTGTTTTACAGAGGTTGATGAGTAATTAGTTGTATGCTAAGCTTAGTAAATGTGAGTTCTAGATTAGAGAGGTTGTTTTCCTTGGCCACGTTGTGTCAGCTGAAGGTATCTGTGTTGATCCGACGAAGATTAAAGCTATTGTTGAGTGGAAACAACCTAAGTCAGTGACCGAGATTAGGAGTTTCTTAGGATTAGCTGGTTAATATAGGAGGTTCGTTGATGGTTTCTCTAGAGTAGCTGCTCCGTTGACTAAATTGTTTCAAAAAAGAGTGAAGTTTGAGGGGCCAGATGCGAGACAAAAGACTTTTCAGAAATTGAAAGAAGCTTTGACGAATGCCCCAGTGTTGGTACAACCAATTTCTGGGAAAGAGTTCTTGATTTATAGTGATGCTTCCTACGTAGGTTTAGGTTGTGTTCTGATGCAAGAGAGGAGGGTTGTTGCTTATGCTTCGAGACAGTTGAATGTGCACGAGAAGAACTACCCTACGCACAATATTGAGTTAGCCCTAATTGTGTTTGCGTTGAAGATTTGGCGACACTACTTGTATGGTGAGAAGTGCACGATTTACACTGATCACAAGAGCTTGAAGTATTTGATGACTCCGAGAGAGTTGAACTTGAGACAAAGAAGATGGCTTGAGCTGTTGAAAGACTATGATTTGACTATTGAGTACCATCCGGGTAAGGCAAATGAAGTAGCCGATGCGTTGAGCAGAAAAGTTGCAGTTGAGTTGCGAGCTATGTTTGCTAGACTGAGTGTATTTGAGGATAGTGGTTTGATCACATAGTTGCAAGTGAATCCTTCTTTGATTCAGATGATCAGAGAGAAACAATTGCAAGATGTGTCTTTAGCTTCGCATGTTCAAGACATAGTGGAAGGTAGACCGACATAGTATAGTTTTAGTGATAAGAACGTGTTGTGTTTTAGGGACAGGTTGTTGTACCTGAAGATGTTGAGTTGAGACGTATGATTCTGAGTGAGGCACATTCGAGTCTTTTTTCGATGCATCCGGGTAGTACTAAGATGTACCGAGATTTGAAGAATGATTATTTTTGGGTTGGTTTGAAAAAGGATGTAGCCGAGTAAGTGAGTCGTTGCATGGTTTGTCATAGAGTAAAGGTAGAACATCAGGTTCCTTCAGGTTTGTTGCAACCTTTGAAGATTCCTTAATGGAAATGGGAGAGGATCACTATGACCTCACCCCAATGTGACCTCAACCCAAGCATTTGAAGCATTGCACATCACATGATCAAACCTGCATAGCAATGCTCTTTCCCTTACTAGTTTCAGCAATGAGTTTGCAACTCTTTGTTTGAACGCTTCGTTCATTAGGCGTAAAGGATTCCTTCTGTTTATAAGTACCCTGCACCCATTTAGAAGAAGACCCACCATAGGCACGGGTTGTGCCCTTCCTTTTGAGTTGCCTCTCGACCTTCATGGCCATATGAACCATGTCTTCGATCTACACATAATGTTGCAACTCAATAGTGGACGCAATATTAGGATCAAAGCCGGATAGAAATCTGGCCATGGTGGCTTCTCGATCCTCATCAATGTTGGCTCGGATCATGGCTACTTCCATCTCTTTAAAGTAATCCTTGACACTATCGTTTCCTTGGGTGAGATTTTGAAGCTTGTTGAACAACTCCCTATGATAGTGAGTTGGAACGAACTTCCTATGCATAACGACCATCATCTCATTCCAAGTAGAAATTGGATGTTCTCCATTGCATCTCCTGCTAGATGTCAACTGATCCTACCATATTACTGCATAATCTGTAAATTCAATGGCTGCAAGTTTTACCTTCTTAAGCTCGGAGTAGTTGTGGCACTCAAAGACGTGCTCAACTTTTTCCCATGCAAGATAAGCTTCAGGATCCGTTCTTCCTTGGAAAGAAGGAATGGTTATTTTGATGTTTCTAAGATTATCATCAACTCTTGGCCGAGCTCTTTGGTACCTAGGTTCTCGACGCCTCAAACTTTGTTGGGAGGCTCGCTCTTCTATGAGTTCTTCGTCCACCTCTCCCTCATACTCTTCCTCGTGATCTGAATTATGCCTTCGTTGAGATCTTTCCTCCAAATGATCTAATCGTTCTTGCATCGGCCCCAACCTTTGTTGCAACAACCTGTCTATCTCTCAGATAATATCTTGAAGATTGGAGTTAGTTGCATCTACGTTAACATTATTACTAGCACCAATAGTGTTTCTCACGGAATCTTGAGACATGATTAACTAATAAACCACAGTAGCACAAATTATCATCGTTACACTCCAAAGAAAACACTCACACTCGTGTTTAACTCGGGATGGCTTTTACCCTTGATGTGCATTCTTGGCTTTTACCGCTCTTGTTCTCCTATCAAAGTCCTTAGAGAACTTACTCAAGGCTTAACAAGTTCGCTTGTAGAAATTGGCAGAAAATGAAGAGTTTAGAAAAAAGGCTATAGGTAGAAAAGTAGAATGATTAGAAAATAACAAAGCAATAGGAAATAATAATTTGTTGAATTGAGTAATACCATCAACAACCATACTTCCTTTTTTTTCTTTTTTTTCTAACCGAGAGAGACAAACACTTAACTTACTGAATCAAAATAGCTTTGATACCAAATGATACGTATTCGGTTCTGTGATGACCGAATTCCTATCTAATGTTACCCGATCGTGATTCTAGTATGAAGTTGCAAACTTGAAACTTGAGTGTGGAAGTGATGTATTTGGAATGAAGATGGTGAAAGTTATTGTTTTAATAGGTGTTGGAATGGTTGGTGATTATGGTTTGAAAGATAGATTTAAGGGAAAAAGAAAATGGATAGAAGTTGATATGGATGAAATAGAATCGGTGTGGAACAATGAAGAACCAACAAGATAGAGAATGTTGACCTAAACCTTACACGTTCTTACCCTTTGTGAAATGATGGAAGAAGGTTGGATGATGACCCTTTAGCTATAATTGAGCTAAGAACCAACAATATAATCAAATGGAAGTGATGGTGGATGGGTGGAACGTGACCCGCTAGCTTGAAAGCTAGGAACCAACGCTATAAACAGAATGGAACGAAAAGGGGAAATTCGCCACAAGACTAGCTTGAAAGCTGATAAAGTTCTTAAAGAACAATGAAGAGAACACTCTCATATATTTTCATGCCAAAAAAAGAGTCCCTTACAAAGGAAAATGAGCATCATATTTATAGTACATGGCAGCCTAGAATTTGGATGGACAAACAATGCATTAAGGCTCCAATTTATGACATTCAATTTTTTGTCTTCAGTCCTATCAAGTGTGATCGGTCATTTGTGTATTTTAGAATGAATTTAGACATAATAAGGCTTGAATGAAGACTTATACACGTCCAAATGTTGGATCCTTTGATATTCCACTTGCTTAGCTCTTAAAAGTGCATGTAGATGACTTGGAATGAATCTACCCATGTTTGCATCTATGTGTATGTATCTCTTCCACTTCCTTACTTTATTTCTCAACTTTATTGGCTGAATAAAAGCATAATAAAGTCTTCTAAATGCTTCATCTTATATGGAATTCAAAAAGACTCTCTCTTTGAATGGTGATAAAGATGACATGTCTCCTTGAAGAAAATGAAAAGTCATCAATTGTTTCCATTTAATCCCAACGTGTAATGACACTAAAAACACATAAAATAGTAATCAAAATATGATAAAAATGTTATGCAAACTTAAAGAATTAATTGAACAAGTTTTGAATGAACTAGTTTAATTAATGAACCTACATGCTTAAATGTAACACATACATAAGTGAAGTATTTTCATAAATGAAGTGCTTGCATAAATGTAACAACAAGCATATTTATTCTCATGGAATGAATGAACTATTATGCAACTATTCATGCAAATACTTATGCAACTTATTTCAACTTTCCAACAAACTCAAAACGTTGCAAGATCTAATTGTTGTTGTCATTTCTTCATTCACTTTCCAGCATTGGCAAAGCAAACTTTCCACAACATCTTGAATCATTTTAGCTCTTGCACGAGTCATAGAACCTCTAGGAAATTCATTGGGATTCTTGTTGGTTGTGGCCACATCAAAATCGAAGCTTTTTGCATTGTCATTGTGTTACTTTGCCACCTAGGAGTTATATACTGCGTATATTGTGACTTGTCGACTAATCCGATCATTCATATAGATATGTATGAAACTAATGAAGCTCACATTGACGAGCTTGCCACCGGCTCCTCAACGCATGTCGAGGAGGTTAGAGGAGGAAATCCTTAGAACCCACTGCTCAGGACCTACCGCTCAGGCTGAGAGTTATAAGAATATGGCTGACATGTTCAGGACGTTTATGACTGCTATGAGGGCTGAACAAGTCATGCAACCCATCGCTCATGTTGTTCAACACACTCGAGCACCTATTGATAAGCTCTCATAGTATCGAGCTTATACATTTACTGGAAAAGATGGTGACAACCTTAAAGGTGTCGAATATTGGTTGGATAACACCTTCCGAATTCTGGATAAGAAACTTCAGTGCTCGAAAGAGCACAAGCTCGAGTGTGCTATCGCTTTATTGGCTCATGAGGCACTTCACAGGTGGGAAACTACCATATTGACAGTTTCTGAAGATAGGGTGACTTGGGTGTTCTTCCTTAGAGAATTTCACGAGAAATATATTAGCGAATTTTACCTTTATGAAAAGCAAAGCATCTTCTTTCACCTTAAACAAGGCGGACGACCGATCGAACAATACATACATGATTTTTGCAAGTATTGTAGATATGGTGCTGAGTATATTAAGAAGGAGAAAGAAATGTGCCAGATGTTTATTGCATAGCTCAACAATGAACTACGCCCTATGTTTACTACACTCAGCATATCTGATTTTCAAGATCTTGTGAATCGAGTTAAGGCAACGAAAGCTGCATAGAGAGCTCAATGAGCTGGCGGGTCTAGAGAGTCCGAGAAAAGGTTCATAGATGATTCCCGACCTCCGAGATGGAAAAAGAGAGGGAGATATCAAGGTCCTAAATAGAATATCTATCAACAGCCCTCCTACTCTGGGAAAATTGGAAGGCCTTAGTCTGTGACGCAGTCTTTTGCTAAAGCGGCGTCCGTTGATAGCACTGGAGTTTCAAATCGAGACAACTAGCATCCACTCTGCAATTATTATCGGATTAGGCATCTAGTGGGTCAATGCCATAAGTAGACTGGAGCATGTTACTATTATGGTGAGCAGGGTCACTTTATACGTGATTGTCCTTTGAATGCAACTAAAACTATCGCTACACCGACTACAACTGCGTCTCCTACTCAATCCTTTCGAGGTAAAGGATCGAAGCAAGGATCATCGAGAACTTACGAGCGATTGAGTGGTCTGATGAAACCCTTTAATAAGCAAGATTCAGAAGCCCCTGGTCAAATGTATCATGTGAGGAGCAGAGAAGAAGACGATGAACCTGATGTCATTGCAAGTACCATCGAGCTATATGAACATTCTTTATATGCATTGATAGACCCTGATTCTACCCATTGTTTTATAAGTACCATTGTAGTTAAGAAGTATAATATGTCATCCAATCCAATAGCATCGAGAATTTCTGTAACCAACCCTTAGGAGATTGCGTCACTGTAAGGGTAGTGCGTACGAACTGCCCCTTAATGATCCAAAGGATTCCTTTTCTGGCCAATTTGTTGGCTTTACTAATCCATGAATTCGATGTCATCTTATGCTTAGATTGGCTTAGTGAGCATCAAGCCTGGGTAGATTGTTGTAAAAGGAAATTGTACCTTCAAGGTTTGGGTAAGGAAAGTGTTGTATTGATGAACGCGAAGAACCCATCATTTCATGCTTTGACATTGGATACCAAAGACGAATCATAACTACAAGACATTCACACTGTGTATGAATTTCCTGATGTCTTCCCTAATGAACTTCTTAGATTGTCCCCAAGCCGTGTAGTGGAGTTTGGCATTGAAGTGCAACCTGGGACTGCTCCAGTTTCCATTGCACCATATCGTATGACAACTGTGGAATTAAAAGAATTAAAGGCTCATATTCAAGAATTGTTAAGCAAAGGTTTTATTCAACCGATCTCTTCACCTTAGGGAGCTTAGGTTCTCTTTGTAAAGAAGAAAGATTGTTCTATGCGATTGTGTATTGACTATCGACAATTGAATAAAGTAACCGTCAAGAACAAGTATGCATTACTTAGAATAAACGACATGTTCGATCAATTAAAGGATGCTTCTGTGTTTTCCAAGATCGATTAGAGGTCGGGCTATTATCAGATGAGAGTTAAAGAGTGTGATGTACTAAAGATTGCATTCCGTACAAGATATGGGCACTACAAATTCTTGGTGATGCCTTTTGGGTTAACCAATGCACCGAAGGCCTTCATGGATTTGATGAATCGGGTTTTTAGACCCTACCTTGATAAATTCGTAGTGGTGTTTATAGATGACATATTGATTTATTCCAAAAATGAAGTAGAACACCGAGATCATCTTCGTATTGTGCTTTAGACCTTAACAGAGAAGCTGTTGTACGCGAAGTTCTCTAAGTGTGAGTTTTGGCTCACTGAAGTTGCCTTTCTGCGACATATCGTGTCAGCTTCGGGTATTCAGGTGGATCAGAAAAAAATCCAAGCTATTGTAGATTGTCATCCACCGAATAATATTGGAGAAGTCAGAAGTTTCCTTGGGCTTGTTGGATATTATCGAAGATTTATGAAGGAATTTTCTATGATAGCTGCTCTTTTAACTAATTTTTCGAGGAAAGAAACTCCTTTTGTTTGGACTGAGGTTCAACAACAAAGTTTTGTTCAGTTGAAACCAGTATTGACTCATGCAACCGTCCTAGCCCAACCTGAGTCCAAAGCGAACTACAGAGTCTACAATGATGCATCACACATAGTATTAGGATGTGTATTGATGCAAGAAGGCAAGGTCATCGCTTATGCTTCGAGACAACTTAAGCCATGCAAAATGAATTATCCCACTCATGACCTTGAATTGGCTGCAGTTGTCTTTACATTGAAAATCTGTAGACATTACCTC
This sequence comes from Hibiscus tridactylites, assembly GCA_958450335.1. NCBI lineage: Eukaryota > Viridiplantae > Streptophyta > Magnoliopsida > Malvales > Malvaceae > Hibiscus > Hibiscus tridactylites. The sequence continues at coordinate 39,833,008 of OY288287.1, forward strand.
TACGTAGAAAAATGCTATCTCTTCACTGACCATAAAGACCTTAAGTACTTATTAACTCAAAAGGAGCTGAACCTTCAACAAAAGAGGTGGATGGAACTTCTTAGAGATTACGATATTGTCATTGATTACCATCCGGGCAAGGCCAACATTGTAGCTGATGCACTCAGCCGCAAACCTCTCTTTGGTAAGTATTGACAGTAAATTTGGAGTTATATGTATTATATGATACATTAACTTATTGTAATATTGTTGTATTGTAGTCTGTAGAGCGTTTGGAGTGTTCTCTAAATATGAGCGCAAGTGCACACTCTTGTCATGTTATTGTATAAAAGATATCGTCTCCCACAGGGATTGGACAACTTAACTCGAATTACAATTCCTGCACAAAGAAAATTAAATGCACAAATGAATTTTAGTTTATAAAAGAATTAAAAGTAAATAAAACACAAGTAATTGAAGAAATGATCAGGATGATATAATGGGTCAGGTTATGATGCTTAGTAGTGTGAAATTGCGTTGAATAGGTTAAGTTGCTTTGCGACCGAGGATGGCAGATTGGCTACTTCGACGCTTTCGTTCCCTCGGTAGTGGAAAAGACGATTGGATCGATCACAAACTCGGCAGACCTTCAAGGCTCGACAAAACGCTTCGATATTGATCTCGCTTATGTCTAAGTCAGAATATTGTTGTTACCCACTCCATATGATACCCGTCACAGTGTGAATCGTGCAAAGATATCAGCCTTGGTTCGTCCTCTCTTAGACGCCTTAAACTCGCACTTATTTTTAGGCCGAATTGATAAACACCTGAGTAGGATGAGGATCGTACTTATCCCTTTCGTGAGTTCAACTCTCTCGATACTGAACAAATAGATAGTTAACAACTAATCTTTCGAACTTAATTGAAAACTATGAAGAGCATGGAATAAGCAAACCTTGAGGTTTTTTTGTCAAAGACAAACTTAATTCCTAATCAATCGTTCTCACACTAGTTTACAACATAACCCAAACCTAAGAGAAAATTTAGAACATAATGGCGGCAAGAAAACCTAAATTATGCCCAAAGGAAAACCTAAGATGTCTACAATTACAAAATATGTCAAGTATATATAGGCATTAGCTAGACCAAGTCCTCCTTGGAGTAGAAGTATTCAAAGTAGCTTTTGCATTAAATGCAACCTTTAATTCTGACTTCTTTGAGTTGAATGTGGACTTCTTCTCGTTGCCTTGTACTGCAAGTTATCTTCAACTCCTTATTTGGCGGCTCTGTTCGCTACTCCAAGCCTAAAAAAATTGAGTGGACGACATCATTGGAATCAGGATTTTCTGCTCTACAGATCACACTCCAATTCTCCAATTCCTTAGTTTGTTGCCCTAGGCAGTAGGTAGGGTGGCGACATGTTCTCAGCAACGGCTTTCTCTGCTTGGAACTACATCAGTACAACTCCCTGGTCTGCTGCCTTTGCTTCCTTTCCTCTGGTATGTCCTCCTCCTAACAACTTCTAGCCCTGAAATGCAAACTAAACTAAAACAACATCTTTTCCTTACCAAATAAAAGATAATCAATCAAATCATGGCAAAGTAAAAAATACTGTAAATATACAATGCATGAACCTAAATATGCCTAAAATGTACTTAAGAACAACAATAATATGAGATGGAATGCATATAAAATATAGGACTAATGAGCATTTTACACAACCCCAAACTCAAACTATTGCTTGTCCTCTAGCAATGCAAACCTAAACATAATTGCCCTTTGAACTAATCAGAAAGAAAAACATGTTTTAAACCTGATTTAGCACATCAAGGCCGTGGCACCTACATTATATTAGTGAAAGGAGAAGAGCATAAATCACTTCGGAATTAAGCTATAATGTGAGTGTAGAGTGTGCAGAAACTGTGTACAGGCTGAATCTGAAGAATATTCTAAGTAAACAAGGATGATATCATGATATATAAGGTTGATGCTGAGGCAGCATAATTTAAGCACATTTTATAATCATGGCAGTAAGGGCTTCAACTCATCACATCTACTCTTATGGGTCTGAAATTATGATATGAGCAAACTACAAAACCCCAAACCCATTGAGTAGAGTCATCCCGTGAAGACTTTCATTCACTCATGCTAATTTGTCTGTCACTTTAAAGATTTTCAAATTCATGGACTTTGATAGCACTGGAATGTCCTTGCACATGATTCTTCATAGAGCCAGTTTTGAGCACCTCTAGGGAAAGTCAACATAATATTTTTTCATGTCGTGACAGTGCTTTTCTTTTTGTGTTTGTTGCCTGTCGCGGTAGCTTTCTGGAACCATGTTAGAATTTTACAAATAATTCAAGCATGCAATGTTTACCAAAAATTCTAACAAATTCAGCAAGTAACAGTAGTGTTTTAAATTTTTGGCATTAAAAGAAAAATTCTAAGTTTACTTCATGCTTTCCCAAAAATTAAGTTCTTTTTAATTTGTGCGGAAAATTTAAAGTCCGCTATCCTTTCATAGGCACAAGTTCTAACAAATTTTTTCTTTTGATTATATTTTTAAGGCAAGTACAATGCAATCTATATGCTACTATGATGCCTACACAAAAATATGAGAGCTACCCCCCAAAATTGAGATGGGCATTGCCCTAGATGCACAAAATAAAGTACAAAAGAGAAACATAATAATTAAATACACGTAAGATAATTAAAACAAAAAAATAAGAAGGAAAAGAAAAGAAATAACGCAAGAAGTTGGAGAAGGGCTGAGAAGAAGCTGAGGTATTTTCGGCAGAGGAAGAAGATGAAGACTAGATGATAAGGCGGCGGCTGGCAGGTGTCCGAGTGGCTAACTTAGCAGATGATATCTTTGTTTTTCGCGGCGGCTGGACTCTCTTAGGAGTGGGACGAGGAGCTGCACTTTGGTCTGGCTCAGATTCAGACTCCTCTTCCTCTGGCTGGGCAAAGATGATGTACCGCTTTCTCTTCCTGGTTGCCTCTGCCATGGGTTCCGTCGTTGGATCCTCGATTGCCATGGGTGCCCCTATTGCTGTCGTCTACTGCTAAACCTCATTGGACTGGGAGGTGTTTGCCAATTTTTTTGCTGTGTGGGTAGGAGAGAAATGTTGTTGATGCCTCTCGGGAGTGTCGGCCACTGTGTTAGACGCGGAGGTGGCGAAGTAAGATGGATAGTGTGTCGGAGATGGCATCTAGTGGAGGAAGGCGGTGTGGCGAGCATCTACTTCTGATGGTGTTCCTTCTCTGGGTTCGGCTGCGGCGACTAGGTCTGTAGAGAAGGTGGGCATGAAGGGGCCGCCATTAGTGAATTTTTTAAGAAGGTAAGCAACAAAGGCCTCTTGGACCTTCACCACGTACTTCATGATTGTCAATTGATACCACTCTATCAATTTGTTGTTGTCGATAAGAGTGTGGAGTAGGGCAATGACTTCATTGTTCTGGTAGTGTCAGTACTTCCTGGGGCTGTAGGTGTAGCTGGCTGGGCGGCGAAGGGCTGGCTCGAAGTGATTGGTTCTGTTTCTTCGGCATGCATCATCTGCATGCAGACCATTATTGTCCAGCCCTCCTTAGCGGATGCGATCTCGTCGTTTGGATTTTTTGGGACATTAAGTTGGCACATAAGCCTGTGATGTGGGATGGGAAGTAAAGCCGACCCTTTGATTTTCGGAAGCATTTGTGGATCTCCTTGCAGATTATTTCTCCAACGATGATTGGCATGTTCACCATGATGGTGTGAATTAGAGCGAGATGTGGTAGGTCCACAGTGGAATTGTGGGAGGTGGGCAACAGATGTTGTTTAATGAATGTGTTCCACAGCATCGGTTCGGGCAGCACTCGCCGACGTTTCACTAAGCCACCATGTTTCTCGCCAACTAGAAGTGTTGGGTTTTGTAACGCCCCGGTTTTGGGCTTGGAAGTTTGGGCGTTGACCGGTTTGGTCAAAGTGCTGTTCGAATATAAAAAGGTGAAATTAGGAAAGCCTAGTTCGGGTTGCATTAAAAATATGGAAAAATGTTCTAAAATCCTCTTTTAATATATATAAGTGAACTGTGAAATCAATTTTACAAAATGAGGTTTGGAAGGGTGACATTTTGGCTAGTGACCAAAATGTAATTTTTGAAAACTGCGTGACTGTTTTAGAAAGGATTGAAACTTTGAATCTTTAAGGAGCTATTTACCCAAAGAGAGTTTCTCCAGATTTTTCTAAGATATTAAATGAATTATTTCTGATTTTTAAACTATAGAAAAGTGGAGGGAAGATATTTTCTCTTTTCAATCCTCTTTTGATTGCTAATTATCACATCAACAAAACCTCACCATTTGCTACTTGATTCTTCAAGCTTTTTGGTTCCAAAAGAGGAGAAACTCAAGTTTGGAGGTAAGAACGTCCTTCTCCTCTAAACTATCAGTTCTTCACTTAAATTCCTAAGTTCTCAATCCTTAATTGATGTTTTACAAGTGGTTTTAAAGTTGTAAAATGGATCTTGGCTTAAAATGCAAGATTTGATGATTTGTGATGAATTTTCGTTTGATCTGTTAAAGCAGTGATTTGAGGAGCGTTTTTGATGTTAAATGAATGTTAATTTGATAAGGAATTGAGTGTTAATTAATGCAATCCCGGATAGGTTGAATTTCCTAAGTTTAGCTTGTGATTCTTGGTTGTTTTTGAGGTGATCTTGTGGATCTGATGTTGCTGGAGGTATAAGGATGTTATTAGGTTCTTTTTAGATGTTAAATGATGTTAAAGGATGTTTGGTTTTGATGGTTTATGGCTGGGCTTTGTTGAGGAGTTGTTTAGATGCATTTTCGGTTGTGTTTGGTAGCCGAAAATGGAGTGTGGATGAGAGCAGCGGGTTTAGGTGCTTTCATTGAAGCTATTAATGCATGATGATGCATTAATCCTCTGCTTTGATGTGTTTAAAACAGGGGAGTCATCTTTGGATCCAAGTGGTGGTGATCCGGAAGCTTGATTTGTGTTTCGGCAAGAGGCGAAACGGAATCGGTGAGTGAAATTGGGTTTTCAGCTTTGAAACCAATATCTTGGGAGCTTAGTTTAAGTCTAAACAACTTTACTAAGCTCAAGTGTAAGTTTTCGGAAAAACTCTCTCTAGTGGTGCCCATGGTTTGGTTGTTGTGCAATGTGGTTTATTGCATGTTTTAAATTCTGTTTTGAAAGCATGATTTAGCATGGTTATTGCTGATTTTGTAAGCCATATGTTGAAGGAAGCTCAAGGTAAGAGTTCCTTATTTTTGAACATTGTTTAAATGTGGTTTGATGCTTAAAAATGCATGATGTTTATGGCTTGGTTAAATGCTTTAAAACAGTGGATTATTTGATGATAATGATGTATATTGGCAAGTGGTGTTTTGAAAAAGGTTAAGGTCACTAAGGTGGTTAAAAAACCTTGAGTGAGCCTTGTGAATTCTAAGAACTTCATGGTGGTTAAAAGTCCATGAGTGATTCTTGTTAAGGTCACTAAGGTGGTTAAAAGTCCTTGAGTGAGCCTTGTTACTTAAGAACATCAAGGTGGTTAAAAGTCCTTGGATGGTTCTTGTTAAGGACACAAAGGTGGTTAAAAGTCCTTGTGTGGTCCTTGCCATGGTGTTTAAAAGTCCATGGGCCAAGGTGTTTAAAAGTCCTTGGGGTGAAACTTGTAAAGAACACAAAGGTGGTTAAAAGTCCTTGTGTGGTTCTTGTGTACTATAAGATCACAATGGTGTTTAAAAGTCCATGTGTGAGTCTTATGTTGATCTTGTTTTCAAAAGATGGAATTTATCACTTGTGGCCAATATGACATGTATTGATATGGAAGCATGAATTGCTCGATTAAGAATGCTTGTAAGCATGTATAAATGATGTTTTGAAGTATGATTTATAAAGTGTTTTATAAATGCATTATTGAATGGTTTTAATGAGCATTCCTCACTAAGCCTTTGCTTACGCTCTCTTTCGTTTTCTTAAACCAATAATGCAGAGCATTAGAGTGCATTGAGGGCAGCAAGGAAGGCAAGCAATCAAGTGGGAATTAAGCTCAAGTATGGAAAGGTTTTCTTGTACACCTTTAGCTTTTGGCATTTGGCAATGGGGGACCAATATGGATGTTTTGGGAGATGTTTGTACTCCCTAAGTTTGCTTAATGCTGTTAATAATGCAAGATTTTGTATTTGGCCTTTATGTGCTTGGTTTTGAAGGTTTTATGCTTGATTGGTTTGCTTGAGTAGGAAGCATGCCATTAGAATTGGGGTTTTTCTTATATGATGATATTATGCTGATTGGTTGATGCAAATATGTCTCTTGTATGTTGAATTTGTTGCTGGTAAAGTTTGGTAGCATTTGGAGCATGATTGGTTGGTCAATTGCATGTTTAAGCAAGCAAAGTTCTGCATTCTGTGCAGGCCGTTTCGGAACAGTGGGTACCGTTTCGGAACAGGTGCCTTATAGTAGCTCAGGCGTCCGAAACGGGAGACACCGTTTCGAAACGGGAAGCCCTCTGCCAGCCCTCGTTTCAGTACGCGTTGCGGAACGGCCCCGCGTTTCGAAACAGGCTTTCCTTGTTTCGGAACAGCCGACCGTTGGGGGCTGACATTGGCAGTTAAATGTTTTGGAATGTTTGCATTTTGGTCCTGAAGCTTGTTTGTGCAATTGTATGAGTTTGGGATGTCCGTTTGAGCTGAAATTTGGCAGAGAAGCATGAAACCTGACTAATTTCAAGTTGGTAACTTTAATTTGGGTTAAGACCTCTTAATTTACTGAATTTACAATTTGGTCCCTAAAGTTGTAATTTGTTCAATTGGGTCCCTGTTTGATCTCTGATGTTTACGATCTTTGAGCATGTTGTTTGAATGATCATAACTAGGTTAATGTGCATATAGACAAGTTTTAAAAGAAAAAAAAGGGTCGTTAATCAAGGTTGACTTTTGGGTTGACTTTGGTTTTCCCCTTGTGACTTTCTTAATTCGGGTCAACCGTCTAGGCCGGGTTAAGGGGGTTACATTTCGTGGTATCAGAGCTGAGTTCTCGAGTAATTGGGAATGAATGTGTGCATGATTGAAGTATGTATGCTATGTACGCTTGTTGATTGAAAGCATGTCGGGTGGTTTGTGATTTTGATGCTATAGAGTTGTATGCTGTGATGGAGCATGTTGTGGGGTACCCATTGCCAAATCAAAGCTAATGAAATGATGTTGATTTTAAGTGAAATTGAGCTTGAGTACTTTGAATGCTTACCTTGCTGGACCTGACTTTGTTTATTTGCATTGTGATTGCATGGTTAAAGTATGGCACCACGTAGAGAGTTAAGAAGTAATGTGCGAGCTACGACTCCGAATGAGCATGAGAATGAGGAGAATGCGGGAAGTGCAGTGTTACCTCCTCCTCCACCTGGTGGTGGTGCTGAGGGTGAAAGAGCTGAAGCTGCAGCTGGTGCTGGAGCTGCTGGACCTGAAGCTGGTCAGGGGCAAGCTATGCCTGACATGACGATGTTGGTGCAAGCTATTGCTGGTGCTTTTCGAGCGGCAGTAGCTGGAGCTCAAGGAGCTGGGCATCAGGGAGATGCTGGAGTGAGACTACCCTTGGAGCGCTTACGCAGTATTGGTGGGACTGAGTTCAGAGGTTTGTCTGCTGAGGGTTCTGAATCCTGGATGGAGAGTACCAAGAGGATCTTGGGTCAGATGAGTTGCACTGATGTGCAAAAGCTGGGTTGTGTAGTATCTTTACTACAGGATGATGCTTATACGTGGTGGACGACCACTATTGCTGGGATGGCTGAAGCTGATGTAACTTGGACATTCTTTCAGAATGTGTTCAAGAGGAGGTATCTTGGTGTGAGGTACCTGGATGAAAAGAAGCGTGAGTTCATGTCTCTTACCTAGGGGAGCATGACTGTGGCTGAGTATGAGGTGCAGTTTGTTAGACTCAGTCAGTATGCACCTGAGCTGGTACCTGATGAGCGGGCGAGGTGCGAAAGATTCCGTTATGGTTTAGTGACGGATGTGAAGATGTATGTGCTGGCCACCGAGTATGATGATTTTGATGTGTTGGTGGGCCGAGCTAAGGATATTGAGATGAACTTTGGTTTATCTGCTAGAGGTGCTGGTTCTAATGCTGGAAAGCGAGCTGCTGAGTATAGTTCCGGTGGTGGACGGAACAAGAGGGGACGCGATCAGAAGTATCAGTCCTCAGCCAAGAGAGGTGGTGGAGCATCTGCTCGGGGAGGCAATGTTAGAGCTGATCCGAGTGCTTGTTGGATTTGTGGATCACGTGGTCACATGAAGCGTGACTGTCCTCGTGCTGTGAGGGAGGTGCGAGCTCCTGTTGCGGAAGCTGGTAACGGGTGCTGGAATTGTGGATCTGCGGATCATTTGAGGCGAGAGTGTCCTATGTTGGCTGGTGGCCAAGTGCGTGCTCCTGTTGTTGCTGCACCGCAGAGAGGTCGTGGGCGCGGCCGTGGTAATTTCCAGCAAAGAGAGGAAGGTGGTCGAGGAGTGGCTCATGTCGTGGCTATTCAGCCTGAAGGTGGAGGTCAAGCTAGGGTGTATGCTCAGCGGGAGGGGAGGAATGACGCGGATGTGATTGCAGGTACCTTTACTTTGCAATCCTTGTCATTACTTTCCTTGATAGATTCTGGATCTACGCATTCATACATTTTGCGTGAGCATGCTGAATTGCTTGGTTTGCCTGTTGAGTCTTTGGATGTTGGAGTTCGTGTCACTAGTTCTTTTGGTGAGACTGTTGTGACTCGATAGTTGTATAGAAGGTGTCCTTTGGTTGTTCAAGAACATGTTTTTCATGTTGATCTTATGGAGCTGCCTTTCTATGGTTTTGATGTAATCCTTGGTATGGATTGGCTTGCTGAGCATCGTGCTGTTGTGGATTGTGAAAATAAGCGAGTTTCGCTGAAGCTTGCGGATGATTATGAAGTTGTTGTGGTTGGTGAGAATGTGAAGTTTCTTGCCAATGTGGTGTCTACCTTGGAGGCAAGCAGGATGCTGAGGCAAGGTTGTGAAGCTTATCTAGCTTTTGTGATGAATCCTAGCTCTAAGGAGTTGAGGGTGCAAGATATCAGAGTTGTGAAGGAGTTTCCTGGTGTGTTTCCTGAGGAGTTGCCTGGTTTACCTCCTAGTCGCGAGGTGGAGTTTGGAATTGAGCTGTATGAGAATACAACTCTTGTGTCCATTACCCCTTATAGAATGGCACCTAAGGAGCTGAAGGAGCTGAAGACGCAGTTGCAAGAGTTGCTTGATCGTGGTTTCATTCGGCCAAGTGTGTCACCTTGGGGTGCACCGGTCTTGTTTGTGAAGAAGAAGGATGACACTATGAGAATGTGCATTGATTACCGTCAGCTGAACAAGTTGACTATCAAGAATCGGTATCCCTTGCCGAGAATTGATGATCTCTTTGATCAATTTCGGGGAGCAGCTGTGTTCTCTAAGATTGACTTGAGGTCAGGGTATTATCAGTTGAAGGTGAAGGATGTGGATGTGCCTAAGACAGCTTTCAGGACAAGGTATGGGCATTATGAGTTCCTTGTGATGTCGTTTGGTTTGACAAATGCTCCTGCTGCTTTCATGGACATGATGAATCGTGTGTTTCATGAATACCTGGACAAGTTCGTTGTGGTGTTCATTGATGATATCCTCGTGTACTCGCGTACTGAGGAGGAGCATGAAGAGCATTTGAGGATTGTGCTGCAAGCTTTGTTGGAAAATCAGCTTTATGCTAAGTTGAGCAAGTGTGAGTTTTGGCTTAAGGAGGTGGTGTTTCTTGGGCATGTAGTTTCTGCTGAGGGGATTCGTGTTGATCCTCAGAAGATTGAGGCGGTGATGAATTGGAAGGTTCCTAAGTCTGTTCATGAGGTTCGTAGTTTCCTTGGTTTGGCGGGATACTACCGGAGGTTTGTGGATGGGTTTTCTAAGATTGATGCACCTTTGACGAAGTTGTTGCAAAAGGATGTTAAGTATGAATGGACGGAGGCGAGACAACAGGCTTTTGAGAAGCTTAAGGCGGCTTTGACGCAAGCTCCTATCTTGGTTCAGCCTGAATCAGGGAAAGAGTTTGTGGTCTACAGTGATGCGTCCTATGTTGGTTTGGGATGTGTGCTGATGCAAGAGGGTAAGGTTGTGTCTTATGCATCGCGGCAGTTCAAGGTGCATGAGCGCAATTATCCTACGCATGATATTGAGTTGGCTGTAGTGGTTTTTGCTCTGAAGATCTGGAGACATTATCTGTATGGTGAGAAGTGTACTGTGTACACGGATCACAAGATTTTGAGGTATCTGATGTCTCAGAAGGAGTTGAACCTTAGGCAGCGGCGTTGGTTGGAGTTGCTCAAGGATTATGATCTGACGATTGAGTACCATCCTGGAAAGGCTAATGTTATTGCGGATGCCTTGAGTAGGAAGGTAGCTGTTGAGCTGAGGGCTATGTTTGCCAGTTTGAGTATTTCGCGTGATGGTGGTCTTGTAGCTGAGTTGCAAGTGAAACCATCTATGGTTCAGTTGATCAAGGAAAAGCAGTTGCTGGATGATTCCTTGTGTCACATGTTCAGGATATCGCGGAGGGTAGACCTTCGGATTTCTGCTTTAATGATGATGGTGTGTTGTGGTTTGGAAGTCGAATAGTAGTGCCCAATGATGCTGAGTTGAGGCGTGCTATTCTGACTGAAGGTCATAGTAGTCCTTTTGCCATGCACCCTGGTAGTACTAAGATGTATCGTGATCTTCGTGATGAGTACTATTGGGTGGGTTTGAAAAAGGATGTTGCGGAGTTTGTGAGCAAGTGTTTGGTGTGTCAGCGAGTTAAGGCTGAGCATCAGGTTCCTTCAGGGTTGTTGCAACCGTTGAGAATTCCTGAGTGGAAGTGGGAAAGGGTTACCATGGATTTTGTATCTGGTTTACCCTTGTCACCATCGAAGAAGAATTCGGTTTGGGTGATTGTTGATCGCCTGACGAAGTGTGCGCATTTCTTGCTTGTGCATACTATGTTTTCCTTGGATAAGCTTGCGGAGCTGTACATTGCTGAGATTGTGCGGCTGCATGGTGTGCCTAAGTCGATTGTGTCGGATTGGGATCCGAGGTTCACATCGCGTTTCTGGCAGTGTTTGCATCAAGCTTTGGGTACAAGGTTGAATTTCAGTACATCCTATCATCCTCAGTCGGATGGTCAGTCAGAGCGTGTTATTCAGATTTTGGAGGATATGTTGAGGTGCTGCGTGATTGAGTTTCAGGGCTCTTGGGAGAAGCATTTGCCTTTGGCGGAGTTTGCTTATAACAATAGTTATCAGGCGAGTATTCAAATGGCGCCTTATGAGGCTTTGTACGGGAGGAAGTGTAGGACTCCTCTTTTTTGGGCTGAAACAGGTCAAAAGTTGGTTTCGATGCCGGCTTTGTTGAAAGGAACCACCGAGAAGGTGAAGCTCATTTGTGAGCGGTTGAAGGCAGCCTCTGATCGGCAAAAGTCTTACGCGGATTTGAAGCGTAAGGAGATAGAGTATGCGGTGGGTGACCGTGTGTTCTTGAAGGTTTCGCCTTGGAAGAAGGTGATGAGGTTTGGCCGGAAGGGTAAGTTGAGCCCTAGGTACATTGGACCATATGAGGTGGTTGAGCGTGTGGGTCCTGTTGCGTATCGGTTGAGGTTACCTCAAGAGCTGGAGAGGATTCATGATGTGTTCCATGATGTGATGCCTGTGGAGGAAGTGGAATTGAATCCGGATTTGACCTATGATGAGGAACCGGTGAAGGTTCTGGATTCGGATAGCAAGGTTCTTCGTGGCAAGACCATCGAGTTGGTGAAGGTGCTGTGGAAGTATCGAGGTGTTGAGGAAGCCTCGTGGGAGCGGAAGGATGACATGCTGAAGCAGTTTCCTTATCTCTTTCCTTCAGGTAAATTTCAAGGACGAAATTTCTTAAGGGGGGAGAGTTGTAACGCCCCGGTTTTGGGCTTGGAAGTTTGGGCGTTGACCGGTTTGGTCAAAGTGCTGTTCGAATATAAAAAGGTGAAATAAGGAAAGCCTAGTTTGGGTTGCATTAAAAATATGGAAAAATGTTCTAAAATCCTCTTTTAATATATATAAGTGAACTGTGAAATCAATTTTACAAAATGAGGTTTGGAAGGGTGACATTTTGGCTAGTGACCAAAATGTAATTTTTGAAAACTGCGTGACTGTTTTAGAAAGGATTGAAACTTTGAATCCTTAAGGAGCTATTTACCCAAAGGGAGTTTCTCCAGATTTTTCTAAGATATTAAATGAATTATTTCTGATTTTTAAACTATAGAAAAGTGGAGGGAAGATATTTTCCTAATTCTAACTAACTTTTCTCTCAAATCTCCTATTTTCTTTTCTCTCATTTTCTCTCAACCCAAACACCTTTTCTCCAGAGATTTTCTTCTGATTTTGTCACTCAAATCTCTCTTTTCAATCCTCTTTTGATTGCTAATTATCACATCAACAAAACCTCACCATTTGCTACTTGATTCTTCAAGCTTTTTGGTTCCAAAAGAGGAGAAACTCAAGTTTGGAGGTAAGAACGTCCTTCTCCTCTAAACTATCAGTTCTTTACTTAAATTCCTAAGTTCTCAATCCTTAATTGATGTTTTACAAGTGGTTTTAAAGTTGTAAAATGGATGTTGGCTTAAAATGCAAGATTTGATGATTTGTGATGAATTTTCGTTTGATCTGTTAAAGCAGTGATTTGAGGAGTGTTTTTGATGTTAAATGAATGTTAATTTGATAAGGAATTGAGTTTTAATTAATGCAATCCCGGATAGGTTGAATTTCCTAAGTTTAGCTTGTGATTCTTGGTTGTTTTTGAGGTGATCTTGTGGATCTGATGTTGCTGGAGGTATAAGGATGTTATTAGGTTCTTTTTAGATGTTAAATGATGTTAAAGGATGTTTGGTTTTGATGGTTTATGGTTGGGCTTTGTTGAGGAGTTGTTTGGATGCATTTTCGGTTGTGTTTGGTAGCCGAAAATGGAGTGTGGATGAGAGCAGCGGGTTTAGGTGCTTTCATTGAAGCTATTAATGCATGATGATGCATTAATCCTCTGCTTTGATGTGTTTAAAACAGGGGAGTCATCTTTGGATCCAAGTGGTGGTGATCCGGAAACTTGATTTGTGTTTCGGCAAGAGGCGAAACGGAAACGGTGAGTGAAATTGGGTTTTCAGCTTTGAAACCAATGTCTTGGGAGCTTAGTTTAAGTCTAAACAACTTTACTAAGCTCAAGTGTAAGTTTTCGGAAAAACTCTCTCTAGTGGTGGCCATGGTTTGGTTGTTGTGCAATGTGGTTTATTGCATGTTTTAAATTCTGTTTTGAAAGCATGATTTAGCATGGTTATTGCTGATTTTGTAATCCATATGTTGAAGGAAGCTCAAGGTAAGAGTTCCTTGTTTTTGAACATTGTTTAAATGTGGTTTGATGCTTAAAAATGCATGATGTTTATGGCTTGGTTAAATGCTTTAAAATAGTGGATTATTTGATGATAATGATGTATATTGGCAAGTGGTGTTTTGAAAAAGGTTAAGGTCACTAAGGTGGTTAAAAGTCCTTGAGTGAGCCTTGTGAATTCTAAGAACTTCATGGTGGTTAAAAGTCCATGAGTGATTCTTGTTAAGGTCACTAAGGTGGTTAAAAGTCCTTGAGTGAGCCTTGTTACTTAAGAACATCAAGGTGGTTAAAAGTCCTTGGATGGTTCTTGTTAAGGACACAAAGGTGGTTAAAAGTCCTTGTGTGGTCCTTGCCATGGTGTTTAAAAGTCCATGGGCCAAGGTGTTTAAAAGTCCTTGGGGTGAAACTTGTAAAGAACACAAAGGTGGTTAAAAGTCCTTGTGTGGTTCTTGTGTACTATAAGATCACAATGGTATTTAAAAGTCCATGTGTGAGTCTTATGTCGATCTTGTTTTCAAAAGATGGAATTTATCACTTGTGGCCAATATGACATGTATTGATATGGAAGCATGAATTGCTTGATTAAGAATGCTTGTAAGCATGTATAAATGATGTTTTGAAGTATGATTTATAAAGTGTTTTATAAATGCATTATTGAATGGTTTTAATGAGCATTCCTCACTAAGCCTTTGCTTACGCTCTCTTTCGTTTTCTTAAACCAATAATGCAGAGCATTAGAGTGCATTGAGGGCAGCAAGGAAGGCAAGCAATCAAGTGGGAATTAAGCTCAAGTATGGAAATGTTTTCTTGTACACCTTTAGCTTTTGGCATTTGGCAATGGGGGACCAATATGGATGTTTTGGGAGATGTTTGTACTCCCTAAGTTTGCTTAATGTTGTTAATAATGCAGGATTTTGTATTTGGCCTTTATGTGCTTGGTTTTGAAGGTTTTATGCTTGAATGGTTTGCTTGAGTAGGAAGCATGCCATTAGAATTGGGGCTTTTCTTATATGATGATATTATGCTGATTGGTTGATGCAAATATGTCTCTTGTATGTTGAATTTGTTGCTGGTAAAGTTTGGTAGCATTTGGAGCATGATTGGTTGGTCAATTGCATGTTTAAGCAAGCAAAGTTCTGCATTCTGTGCAGGCCTTTTCGGAACAGTGGGTACCGTTTCGGAACAGGTGCCTTATAGTAGCCCAGGCGTCCGAAACGGGAGACACCGTTTCGAAACGGGAAGCCCTCTGCCAGCCCTCGTTTCAGTACGCGTTGCGGAACGGCCCCGCGTTTCGAAACAGGCTTTCCCTGTTTCGGAACAGTCGACCGTTGGGGGCTGACATTGGCAGTTAAATGTTTTGGAATGTTTACATTTTGGTCCTGCAGCTTGTTTGTGCAATTGTATGAGTTTGCGATGTCCGTTTGAGCTGAAATTTGGCAGAGAAGCATGAAACCTGACTAATTTCAAGTTGGTAACTTTAATTTGGGTTAAAACCTCTTAATTTACTGAATTTACAATTTGGTCCCTAAAGTTGTAATTTGTTCAATTGGGTCCCTGTTTGATCTCTAATGTTTACGATCTTTGAGCATGTTGTTTGAATGATCATAACTAGGTTAATGTGCATCTAGACAAGTTTTAAAAGAAAAAAAAAGGGTCGTTAATCAAGGTTGACTTTCGGGTTGACTTTGGTTTTCCCCGTGTGACTTTCTTAATTCGGGTCAACCGTCTAGGCCGGGTTAAGGGGGTTACAGGTTTGCACAACCGGGCCTTGATTCTGTCATAGTGGGTAGCCGTCAGTGACTCCCTCCATTCTACAGGAGGGTTATCTTTCATCTCGAGCCCATATAAGCTGTTTATCATTGTCGCATTGAGCTTGACGGGTTCTCCTCGGACAAATACTAACGGTAGCTAAAGGCGGGGTGGTGGGCATAAAATTCCCGAACAAGCGTTATGTTTGCCACCTCCGATTGTCGTGTGAATATTTCCCAACCTTTGCTATGTATTCTGTTGCGTGTAAAAGAGTCTATCGCAATTGTAGTGCAAGTGTACACGACGCAAGTAGTAAAGTGATACGAAGTATCAGATATCGTCTCCACAGGGATTGGGCTAATAGCTTCACATTATTTCACTGCACGAAGTAAAGAAAATATTTAAGAGAATTGTCAGGAAAATAATAAGGAAAAACGTAAATAAAAGAGTTGGAATATCAAGATAGAGAGAATGGGCTGGTATTGAATTGCTCAGTAGTGCAGGTATTCGATTGCTTAGGAACTCCAGTTCTGTCGTCGTGCCCATCGCGGTAGCACCTGTCGCGGCGGCTGTCGCGGCAGCAAACACACCAACTTCGTACTTAAAGTTTGGCAAGAATCCCAGATCTACCTTGGCCTATCCCTAGGTCCAAGTCTGTCGATGATCACGTCTTTGATGATACCTCCCGGCGTGAATCAAAGGATGAACAACGATGTGTATGAATTCTTCCTTAGCCACTTAACCTTGCCCTATGCCTAGGCACAAGATAGTTCAACTATAAACTAGAGAACTCGCTCTTATTTCTTTCGTATACTTAACTCTCCCGATGCTAAGTAAATGGATAACCTCACAATGCTCTCCCGATGCTCTTGAAAGATATTATAACCAAAATAAGAGAACTTGAAGTTTATTTTATTGAACTTGGAAAATCCTAAAACAAAACAACCCTTGCAACTACTTTACAAAACAACCCGTGGCCCTAGGGGAAGTTAGAACATGTCGGCGACGGACAGACGGCGGAGGGGTTTGGTTATCGGTTATGGGGTATGGGGGTCTCTCTTAGGTTAAAATCTATGCCCTTATATAAGCTTTGGGCTCAAGTATTCTAAGTTAACAAGGATTACAACTTTAATTAAAAGTAAGATTCTATTAAATACTTAATCTCCAAGTATCCTACTTTTTAGCCGCCTCCTTGTTTCATGGGATTTCCTCTCCTTGAGCTTTGGCTTGACATATCTTTTGATCCGGGGCTTGGAAAAATTTAGGGTTTTCACACGAAAGACGAGCATAATTTTCTCTATCTATCGAGGTCCACTTTGCTTTTCCTCCACTAATTTGCTGTCGTCCTTCTGTCACAGCAAATCCATGGCAACATTGTCCTCTTCGTCTGCTTGTCCAGTTCAGCTTTTCTGCTTATCTGCCCTGCGCCCGCCTTCTCCATCTACGATGGCAGCAACCTGCAAAATAGGCCATCTTTTAGTAGAATCCGTGCCTTTTATATATTTGTGACGTTTTGCTGTAAACTAACCTAAATGCAATGCAATGATGCTTGAATGCAGCAGAAATATGGGTTAAAAATGGTGTAAATAATAGAACTTTTACACGCTCAACACACCCCAAACTCAAGTTTTTGCTTGCCCTCAAGCAATTAAGACCTAAAAGAAAAATGAATATTTTTGTGTTGGCTTTCAAACAGTGAACTGTCCCTTACCCGTCGCTCATTCTCTGTGGCAGCAGCAACCTGTCGGAAATATTAGGATCTGTCTAGAATCTCACTATAGTTCTCGTGCAGTGTGTGCATTCTTGTGAACAGTTATATGCTAAGACTCTCTTAGTTTCACTAGAATATTCAACTTTTTAACTCGAATTTTTATTCCAAAGTATAATTTCTTGAAGACACATTTTCATGCTTCTTTTTCTTCTATTTTCAAGGTAAAATTTTTCTAGAGCCAGTTGTGGGCACCTCTAGTTAGCTTCCTAGAGCCGGTTTCGGGCACCTCTAGGTTTTTGAGTTTCTTTTGCTAAACTTCTTTCCTAGAGCCAGTGTTAGGCACCTCTAGGGGCTATTCAAGTACTAAGCATCCTATTCTAGTTTGGCTAAAAGAAATCTAAGCAATATAACAGTCACAATGGTGTTTAAGTTTTTTCAGAACTATAGAAAGGCTCTAAAGTTCTCCTTAAACTGTCCTAAAGATGCTGCCATGGCAGAGCTGTCATGACAGGTAAGTTACTTCACAGTTTTGAGCCAACAGTTTAATGTTTTCTGATTTTTTTTAAGAGAACTTAAAAGACACAACAATTAATTAAAGATGTACTAAGACACTATTAAAATGGAGGGTTGCCACCCCCAAACTCGAGGGTTGCATTGCCCTCAATGCAAATGACAGATAAAATGAAGGCAGGTACATCACAAAATATAAATAGAGCAGGCAGCAATAAAGGAAAATAAAAGACTTAAATTTTAATCGCTGTCTTCACTGCTGCTGCTGACAGGGATCTGGCGGCAGCGTCTGGGCTGTGGAGGAGGCTGGACAGGTTGCTCCACGAGCTGGATGTCTGAGCTGCTGCCGCTATCCCAAGTGTTGCTGGTGGTGGTGCTGGCCTTGGGCATTCTTTTTTTGTCTGCCACGTGTTTCTGCCTCTTGACAGGCGTGAACTCTTTCTCCAAATTCCTCCTAATAGGATGGTCTGACTCGCTGTCATGTGAGGCAGGTCGCTTCGTTCCTCGGGCAGAGGTTTCGGCTGTTGGACTGCCAGCTACCGTCGGGGAAGGTGATGGGGTGGAAGCAGTAGAATGGGTGTGTGGGGAGGCAGGTGGTGTAGGTGTATGGACAGGGGAGGGGATGTGGAAATAGTGGGCAGGGAAAGTGGGGAAAATAACATCGGGATAATTTAAAGTGTTTGTAATGAAATTTACCGTCGAGTTGGTGAAATCCCGGATGAATGTCATCAGCCCCATTTGTCTGTCTTCCACCCGTTGTATTGCAGCAAGGATCTGGGCAGATTGGTCTGTCTGGGCGGTGGCGGCGGGAGGTTCAGGGGCAGACTCCTCGGATGATTCTGCTGGGGAGGCAGCCGGGTTGAAGGATGAGACGGGGGTTGCGACTATCAGCTCCATGAGGCTGTTAATGTTGTTTTCTGTCCAGCCTTTGTCTTGGATCAGTTTGTCGGCAGTGGCCTCTGGGACGGCAGCGCAACGGCAAAGATAAGTGATCGTGAACGGTAGGCAAAGGAGGGAGGTTGAACGGAATGTGTAGTCCAAGATGTTGTCCCTCATATAGCGGCCCACGTTGATAGGCCGGTCATGCATGATCGAATGAATGAGGGCGAGCCGCTGCTGGTCCACCGTCGTGTGATTGGAGGTCGACATGATACGCTTTTTGATGAAAGCGTTCCAGAGTTTGGCTTCTGGGAGTAGCTGCCCCCTTTTTACAGAGTTGGGGTTCTTTTTGCTCGTGGTCCATGTTGTTCCTTCCTCTGTCACCTCCGCCATGACAGCACCGTAGGCGGTAGAATCGAGGGTGTCTAAAAATTGCTGATGGGCATCATCGTTGGGGCCAAAATATAGGCCATACATGTGGTTGATGCTGTCAGCTGTAAATGGTACCTCTACCCCTCGGACGGTGACTGATGTTGTCGTTCTGCTGTCGATGGCAGCATAGAATTCCCGCACCAACATATCATTTAGTTCTGCAGGTTGTGCGGCGAACTGCTCCCATAGCTGAGTCCGTATCACCTTCGCCATGAATGGTCGTAGCCTCATGTTTGCTGCCTTGCGGACGTAGATGAATCCTCTTTCCTCCCATAAGTCTTTGGTTGCGAACGACTGCGGTGTGGGTGCTGCTGCTGAAGAGGTTGAAGCAGCACTGCGGCGGGTACGTAAGAATAAGCAGAAGTGAGGAAAAATGAGAATGAGAACGGGGTTTTATAGCGGTCGAGTTGCTGCCCGTTTAATGTTGTAACGGCAGGCGTGAATAACGGGGCCATTGATAAGATTTGGCGTGTCTGACGTGTCTGACACGCATTTATGCGTCTATTACACGTCTGCCACACGCTTCTGCGTCTGCCGTGTCAATCTGTTGACAGCCTGTCTTATCCGTGTCTACGGCGGCAGCTGAAACTACATGCTGAAATAAATGGGCTCTGTTGGGCTGATGGATGGATGGTGGGCTTGGGTCACTTCTCCTTTTCTTCTTGACTCCTTTATTTCCTAAAAACAGAAACTATAAAAACATTATTCGAATAAAATAACCTAATTTCCTAATAATAAATAATAAAAATAAATAATAAAAATAAAATTTAGGTTAAATTAGGGATGCCTTGTGGGGCATCTCCTAAAGTAACCACTTCCTGTATTCATGGGGCTTCAGTCCCCTGATAATGCTTGAGGCGCTGTCCATTGACTTTGAATTGGTGCCCGTCTTTTAATGATCAGATTGTAATGGCACCATGAGGAAAAACTTGTACCACTTGGAAGGG
Source organism: Hibiscus tridactylites (assembly GCA_958450335.1). Lineage (NCBI taxonomy): Eukaryota > Viridiplantae > Streptophyta > Magnoliopsida > Malvales > Malvaceae > Hibiscus > Hibiscus tridactylites. Next base: position 39,852,622 of record OY288287.1, read on the forward strand.
GCCAGACCATCGAGACTTTAGCTTTCCTGGGAAGAGTTTCAGTCTAGAATTAAACAACAACACAAGCTGCCCTGGGCAGAACTGTCGTGGCAGCAGCTTCCTGTCATGCCACTTCTTAGTTTTCTCCTTATAAATTCTTGCATTGTCGTAGGCCATTATCCGTATTTCTTCGATCTCGTTTAAATCTAACAGCCTTTTCTGGCCTGCCTTTTCCAAGTCCATGTTTACTGCCCTGATTGCCCAATATGCTTTGTGCTATATCTCGACAGTCAGATGACAGGTTTTTCCATAAATCAATCGGTATGGAGACATGCCCAATGGAGTCTTAAAAGCTGTCCTATATGCCCATAATGCATCGTTAAGGAGTAAAGACCAATTTTTCCTAGTTAGCTTAACCATCTTCTCAAGAATGTTCTTAACTTCCCTATTGGATATCTCAGCATGTCCATTGGTCTGTGGTTGGTATGCTGTCGCGATCCTGTGCTTGACACCATATTTCTTTAATGTGGCAGCAATTACCCTATTATCAAAATGTCTCCCTTCATCATTGATAATCGCCTTAGGGATGCCAAATCTAGAAAAAATGTTTTTGTGCAAAAAATTTTGGACTGTCTTGGCATCATTCTTTTGAGTGGCGATAGCTTCTACCCATTTAGAGACATAATCCACTGCTAAGAGGATGTATAGATTTCCACATGAAGATGGAAAAGGTCCCATAAAATCAATCCCCAAACGTCGAAGATCTCGACTTCTAGAATGTTCTGTAGTGGCATCCCCAAAAGTCCTGTGCATCTTTATATAGTGTCGGCCAGTAGAACCCCGACTGCAGCACCTTGGCAGCAGTTTTATTGCCTCCTAAGAGACCTCCATATTGTGAAGCATGGCAGTGATGGAGAATGTCTTCTTGCTCTTCTTGTGGTACGCACCTCCTTATAACCTGATCTGCACACATTTTGAAAAGAAGAGGTTCGTCCTAATAATAATGCTTAACATCATTTTGGAACCTCTTCCTAGCTTGATAATTAAGATCAGAAGGAAGTATTCCGCTAACTATAAAATTAACGAAATCAGCATACCAAGGGAGTTTAGAAGACTTACCTGCCACCATGGCTGTCGCGGCAGCAAAGAGCTGCTTGTCTGGGAAGGTCTCCAGTATGTTTGTCTCGTCGATTGGTAGACTCTGTCCCTTCTCCAACCTTGACAAGTGGTCTGCCACCTGATTTTTTGTCCCCTTTTTGTACTTGATCTCAAGGTCGAATTCTTGTAATAGAAAGATCCACCGTATCAATCTAGGCTTTGCATCCTTCTTTGCGAACAAATACTTCAGGGCAGAATGGTCTTTGTGCACTATTACCTTCGTCCCGAGTATGTAAGAACGAAACTTGTCAATGGAGAATACCACAGCTAACAGCTCATTTTCTGTGGTAGTGTAGTTCACTTGGGCGTCATTCAATGTCTTGCTGGCATAGTATATAACATGAAACAGCTTATCTCTGCGCTGCCCAAGTGCTGCCCCGACAGCATAGTCACTAGCATCACACATGATCTCAAATGGTTGTGTCCAGTCTGGTGGTTGTACGATGGGGGCTGTCACTAGTTTTTCTTTCAGAACCTTGAATGCTTCAGTACATTCATCATTAAAGTCAAAGGGTCGGTTCTGCTCTAAGAGATGACATAGGGGCTTGGTGATTTTTGAGAAATTTGCAATGAATTCCGATAAAAACCAGCATGCCCTAAAAAACTTCTAATGCCCTTGACTGTTGTTGGCGGCGGCATCTTTTCAATCACTTCTATTTTGGCCCTGTCGACTTCTATCCCACGGCAGCTAATCTTATGGCCTAGGACTATCCCTTCGTCCACCATAAAGTGGCATTTTTCCCAATTCAAAACAAGGTTAGCTTTTTCACATCTTTCAAGTACCTTTTGAAGATTGCCGAGGCAGCTCTCAAAATCGTCTCCAAAGACAGAAAAATCATCCATAAAAATTTCCAGGAAGTCCTCTACCATTTCGGAGAATATGGCCATCATGCACCTTTGGAAGGTGGTAGGTGCATTACATAATCCAAACGACATCCTCCTAAACGCGTATGTTCCGTACGGGCATGTAAAAGTCGTCTTTTCTTGATCCTCCGGTGCAAAAGCAATTTGATTATAACTTGAATAACCATCAAGAAAACAATAGTAAGGTTTACCCGCTAATCTATCAAGCATTTGATCAATAAGGGTAAAGGAAAATGGTCTTTTCGGGTAGCTTTGTTATGCTTCCGATAGTCCATACCAACCCTCCAACCGGTCACAGTCCTGGTTGGGATTAACTCATTGTTCTCGTTGGTTACCACGGTCATTCCTCCTTTCTTTGGAACACATTGCACCGGGCTCACCCATTTGCTGTCGGAGATGGCGTAAATAATACCAGCATCTAACCATTTGATTATCTCTTTACGCACTACCTCCTTCATAGCATGGTTTAGCCGCCTTTGTGCATCAATAGTCGGCTTATGATCTTCTTCTAGAAGAATTTTTTGCATGCATAACGTCGGACTAATGCCTTGAATGTCTGCTATCGTCCATCCAATCGCCTTTTTGTGCTGCCTTAGCATGTCGGTTAGCTGTCGTTCCTATTCCTGCGGCAGCTTAGAAGAGATGATTACGGGCAGTGTGTCATTTGAACCAAGAAAAGCATATTTAAACTGCCCTGGAAGGGGCTTAAGTTCTAAGGCAAGTGGCTCAACAGTAGATGGCTTTTGGATTACATGGATATCCGAAGTATAATTCAAAGGTTCGAATAACTTACCTGGACGATTACCTAACCAATTTACCTCCTCCTGATCTTCTGTATCAGATGTATCGGATTCAGAGGAGTTGCTGTCGTCGTTGCTGTCGTGACAATCCTGTAGGTGGTTGCCGCGACAGTGACAAAATTTAATATCGTGACAGCCCGACCTGATGCAGGGTTGATCAAGGGTAACATCAGTGATAGCCTTGCATTCCTCGTCCACATCAGCATGTTTCATCGCTCGGAGAACATTCAACTTAATCTCTTGATCGTTCACTCGCATGGTGAGTTCTCCTTTCTCCACATCAATCAGTGATCTTCCCGTGGCTAAGAAGGGTCGCCCAAGGATGACTGATGCGTTTTCGTCTGCCTCACAATCTAAAACAAGAAAGTCAGCAGGAAAAATAAACTTATCCACTCTTACCAGAATATCTTCAATCTTTCCCTCTTGATGAACGTAAGAGCGGTCTGCCAGCTGCAAAGTTACTGTCGTGGGCCGCACCTTTCCAATACCTAATTTCTAAAAAACAGACTTTGGCATTAAATTAACACTAGCACCAAGATCACAAAGTGCCTTACCCACAAATTTGTTTCCGATTACGCAAGGTATGATGAAGCTCCCCGGATCCTTCTTTTTCTGGGGTGTCTGCCGATGAAGAATACTCATGCAACCTTCTGTCATCTTTATCGTTTCAAATCCCCCAAGTTTAGATTTTTTCGACATAACATCCTTGAGAAATTTAGCATAGCCGCGCATCTCCCTAACGGCATCTAACAGCGAAATATTAATATAAACTTACTTAAAAATATCATAAATCTTTTTAAGTTGAGATTCATGCTTAGCTTGTTGTATCCGTTGAGGGAAAGGTGGTGGAGGACGATAATCAGCAATATGTCCTTCCCACTGCATGCGAATCTGAGGACGGTCATCATCTTTTTTCTCCTCTGTTGCTTCTGCTGTCGTGACAGGCCCATCGGCAGCAGTCTGTTTATCACCTGTCGGGGCAGCTTCCTCGGCAGGTTTATCCAAGGCAGGTTCCTTTTCTGTTTCAGCTTCTTTTTCCGGCCCTGGTAGTTTCTTCCCACTCCTAGTAGTAATTGCCTTACATTGCTCATGTGTGGGCGGTCTAGCATTTTCAGTATTGCTAGGGAATCCTCCATTCTACCTCGGGTTAATATGTTGTGAAACCTGACCCATTTGTGTCTCTAGAGATTTCAAGGTAGCTTCATGATTTGTCATCCTCATCTCGGTTTTATCCATAAAGGTTTCTGTCTTCTTGACAAACTGATTCATATTCTCCATATACGTACCGGTCTGAGACATAAAAGTGGCCAGCGTCTGTTCCAATATACTGCTCGTGGCAGGTGGTGGCTGTTGTTGCTGCTGCGGCGGCAGGTGCGGAGGCAGTTGTTGTCGCGTTACCAATCTAGGTCCTCCCTGATTCTGATTGTGTGCTTGCGGATTCAGGGCATTATTAGGATTACTCCAGGAAAATTTGGGATCCTTCCTCCAATTGGGATTATAATTGTTGGAATTGTAATTTGGCTTGTAGTTTCCAACATATTTTCCCTCTTCTATTTGTATTGGGCACTCATCCCGACTATGATTTCCCTCACAGATGGTACAAACTTCCTCGACAACAAATCCTTGTAATTCATCTTCATTCAATAACCTTTTCATTGCTTTAGTAAGTAATGCTACCTGTGATTTCATAGTGCTGTCGGCCTCATAGTCTTTGACAGCAAGTACCCGTTTCCCCCTCTTCTAGATGTCGGAAACTACTCCTCATTCTTGGCTAGATTTTTCAAGACTTGCAATGCCTCGTCTGGATCTTTATCCAATAATAGTCCATTTGCTGCAGAGTCAATTCGAATGCGAGTTTGTAAATTGGCAGCATTATAGAACTTAGTTACCTGATTCCAGACGGGGAATCCATGCATTGGGCAGTTTCGAAGAAGAGTAGTAAATCTGTCCCAGGCCTCGTGCATCGGCTCGTCGTCTTCCTGTTGAAAAGTAGCAATTTCATTACGTAATCGCTCAGATAAATGTGAAGGATTAAAACGAGATAAAAATTCACGAGATAAATCTGCCCAAGTTACGATTGAACCCGGCGTAAGTTTATTCCACCAAGTTTTAGCTCTGTCCCTCAATGAATGGGGGAATAACCGAAGCCTCAGTATCTCCGGACTAACTCCTGGCAGTCTAAACGAACCACAGATCTCCTGGAACGTTTTCAGATGCTCCCTAGCATCTTCTGTCACAGCACCACTAAACTGCCCGGCATTGTTGATCATACTAAACATGACAGGTTTAAGCTCGAAGTTATCAACTTCAATATCCGGCAGCGTGGTCTCCAGTTCTACATGATCATTCAGCATATAGTCTCGACATGACCGTCGTCCATCTGCCGCAGGCGGGTCACCGACAGGCGGTATACCTCCTCAAACGGGCTGATTACGGGCCATCTTCTCTAGTTGTTCCTCAAGGTATTCGTTCCTGTCTAAAAGGTGGCAAAGTTGTTTCTTGAGATTGAAGGAACGTTCGATCTCCGGATCTAATTTATACTCAGGATTTTCACCTCTTTTAGATCTGCGCATAAACAAGAAAACCTCGTGAAAAGCAAGAGTTGAAAGTACTAACGAAAAATAGAAAAAGAAAATTAAAAGAAAAACAAAAACGAAAACGAAAACGAAAAGTGCAATAAAAGAAAGGTGTAGTTATGTTGCCAATCCCCGGCAACGGCGCCAAAAACTTGTTGCGTGTAAAAGAGTCTATCGCAATTGTAGTGCAAGTGTACACGATGCAAGTACTAAAGTGATATGAAGTATCGGATATCGTCTCCATAGGGATTGGGCTAATAGCTTCACCTTATTTCACTGCACGAAGTAAAGAAAATATTTAAGAGAATTGTCACGAAAATAATAATGAAAAACGTAAATAAAAGTGTTGGAATATCAAGATAGAGAGAATGGGCTGGTATTGAATTGCTCAGTAGTGCAGGTATTGGATTGCTTAGGAACTCCAGTTCTGTCGTCGTGCCCGTCGCGGCAGCACCTGTCGCGGCGGCTGTCCGTTGGCTGTCGCGGCAGCAAACACACCAACTCCGTACTTCAAGTTTGGCAAGAATCCCAGATCTGCCTTGGCCTATCCCTAGGTCCAAGTCTGTCGATGATCACGTCTTTGATGATACCTCCCGGCGTGAATTGAAGGATGAACACCGATGTGTATGAATTCTTCCTTAGCCACTTAACCTTGCCCTATCCCTAGGCACAAGATAGTTCAACTATAAACTAGAGAACTCGCTCTTATTTCTTTCGTATACTTAACTCTCCCGATGCTAAGTAAATGGATAACCTCACAATGCTCTCCCGATGCTCTTGCAAGATATTAATAACCAAAATAAGAGAACTTGAAGTTTATTTTATTGAACTTGGAAAATCCTAAAACAAAACAACCTTTGCAACTACTTTACAAAACAACCCGTGGCCCTAGGGGGAATTTAGAACATGTCAGCGACGGACAGACGGCGGAGGGGTTTGGTTATCGGTTATGGGGTATGGGTGTCTCTCTTAGGTTAAAATCTATGCCCTTATATAAGCTTTGTGCTCAAGTATTCTAAGTTAAGAAGGATTACAACTTTAATTAAAAGTAAGATTCTAATAAAGACTTAGTCACCAAGTATCCTACTTTCAGCCGCCTCCTTGTTTCATGGGATTTCCTCTCCTTGAGCTTTGGCTTGACATATCTTTTGATCCGGGGCTTGGAAAAATTTAGGGTTTTCACACGACAGACGAGCATATATTTCTCTATCTATAGAGGTCCACTTTGCTTTTCCTCCACTAATTTGCTGTCGTCCTCCTGTCATAGCAGATCCATGGCAGCATTGTCCTCTTCGTCTGCTTGTCCAGTTCAGCTTTTCTGCTTATCTGCCCTGCGCCCGCCTTCTCCGTCTATGATGGCAGCAACCTACAAAATAGGCCATCTTTTAGTAGAATCCGTGCCTTTTATATATTTGTGACGTTTTGCTGTAAACTAACCTAAAGGCAATGCAATGATGCTTGAATGCAGCAGAAATATGGGTTAAAAAGGGTGTAAATAATAGAACTTTTACACACTAAACATATTCTCTCGAATAAGGCGGGCTCAAGGCCAAGATCTCTTGTATGCTGTGAATAATTGAACCCCTATTCCTCCCATATGGCTTGTTTTGCGAACTGGGTTTTGTATCTTCTTGCATCATCATTGGAGAAGAAGCGTTGGAATGTGGGTTTTTATTGTGATGTTGAGGCCATGTGTGAGACAGTTTTTGTAATCTGAAACTAAAAGAAGATAATGAGAAACAGAGCAATAGATTCAAGAATAGGTTAACAAGGAGGTGAAAGTAATGTAAATGAATGAGAGAAGTGGGGTTTATATAGACAGTACCGACAGATGTCGTGGCGACATTAAATGTCCAACAGGAAAATTGCTTCGTGCACGTTCCAGGTTTTCTGGTTGTTACTTTTGTAGTCGTTGGCAGGTAGCCGCTGGCAGTCAACTAGCCGTTACACGATTCCTGCGCTGGGCCACCCTCAGCTGTCTTGGCATGATGGTGGGTGGGCTCCTTGTTGGGCCTTCTTCTTGGTCCTCTTGATTATTAGCTTCCATTTAACCTTCAACTATTGACTTAGATATGAAGATCGGCTTCAACTTTTATTTTAAGTCGAGTCTAAGCCCCCTAGAACGAGTGGACCAACTTTCATTGCAAGAACTTGTTAATCTAACTCGTCACTGCATTCGTCATGTCAATGGCTTGTTTTAACACTCATGCAAAACAGAAATCAAATCTAACAATGAATGCTTAAAAAAAGCTAACAATGAAATATATTAAACTAAGAAACTAGGTTAAATAAGTTCAACAAGCTCCAAAAAAATTAAAACATAAACAATACGAGTACGAATACAAGTAAATCTCTATAAAATCATCTAAATAAAGAGAACTCTACAAAGAGAATAAGATAATTCATATAATTTGCACTTGACTCCTCATCTTCTTGGATAAACTTGACTTACTTCACCTCAGATCTCCTGAAAATAGCTTAAACCACCATGGAAGGACGACAATAGCTTTAGAGGTTGAAAATGATGTGAAAATAGGAATAGCGTTATTTTCTCTTTCCTTCAAAATCGTCCTTATATAGGACACTTGGGGAAGGAAACTTGTCCTACATATTCTTTGTGTGCTCAGCGTCATACAAATTTGTTGTAATAGAAAGGACAAATGGCATACTTGTTCTTATTCGCAAGTAGACTGGATAGTTGGCAGCTACAATGTCGAACTAGTTGCAGTGATGATAACAACATCTGCAGGGAAATTAGCATTGCTGCAACAAAAAGCAAAAATAGGAAGAAATATACAAAACATGAGCCACAAGAACTAAGTTAGAAAATATGCAGAATTAGAAATGAAAATGCAGAAATGGATGCAATGGATGCCAATGTGGGGACAATAAGACCTATAAATCGAGGGAAAACCCATGCTCTTCAAAGAGATATCATGTGTCCTTGTAAATAGTGGCATTTTCATAAGCGTTGTGGCAAATTTCTTCTAATTCAGTAATGTCCAATAATCGCTTCTTCCCCGCTACCTCATAATCAAGATTAACCTACTTTAGAGCCCACAAAGCATTGTGTTCAAGCTTCACATGCAAATGACAAGATTTTCCAAAAACAAGTTGATACGGTGACATTCCCAATGAAGTTTTGTGTGAAGTACAGATAGCCCACGATGCATCCTCTAAGTTTGACGACAAATCTTTCCTAGTGGTATTTACCAATTTTTTAAAGTTCTGCTTAATGGCCAGATTAGAAATCTCTGGCTGTCCATTAGACTGGGGATGGTATGTTGTGGCTAGTCTATAATTTACTCCATAGCGTTTCAACGTAGAAGCCACATGGCTGCAGTGGAAATGCTTTCCATGATCGCTAATCAATACTCTTGGTCTTCCAAAGCGAGTAAGTATATGCTTGTGAAAAAAAATCAAAATTATATTTGCATCATCTTTAGGCACTGCCACAACTTCTATCTACTTTGAAACATAGACCACAGGGACCAAAATGCATAGATTTCAAAAAGAAATAAGGAAAGGGCACATGAAATCTAATCCCCAAACATCGAATAGCTCTATTTCCATTATTGGTTGTTGTGGCATCTTATTTCTCCTGGATATGGACCTCGTGCGGTGACATCGGTTACAACATTTGGAAAAGTTGTGAGCATCTTTTAATAATGGTTACCAGTAAAATCCGAATTAGTGGACTTTTACAGTTGTTGTCATGCCACCAAAATGCCATCCAAAAGGATCATTGTGACAATGTTGTAAAATCAATGCCATTTCTTCCTTTGTGACGGAGCATCGAATTATATTGTCATTACAAACTTTGAACAAATAAGGTGCATTCCAATGGTATTTTATAGCATCTCTAAGAAATCTTGCTTTCATGTGCCCAATTACATCCAAAGGAGTCTTTCCACACACCACGTAATTCAAAATATCAACATACCACAATGTTGCACCCATAAAGAAAAGCTTTTATTCAGGGAAAGCATCAACAATGTGTAGCTTATCCAATGATCAATTTAGGCTTTGCGATATTTTCTGGCCTTTACGATATTTTATCTCAATACCTAACTCTTGCAGCTATAAAATCCAATGATCAATTTAGGCTTTTTATCTTTTTTCGCAAAAAAGTATCTCAATGGAGAATGATCTGTAAAAACTATAATTTTTGCACCCACAAGATAAGAACGAAACTTATCAAAAGCAAAAAAATACTGCTAACAACTCTTCCTCTGTAGTAGGGGTGTTCAAACCAGTTACTTGGGTCTTCGGGTAGTAGTTTGGTCGGCCCATGTCCCAACTCATGTTGTTTGGGTACCCGGATGTTGCTGGTACCCACAAAACTGATTAATTTGGTACCCAAATTTTTAACCTTTTTCAAATCATTGAATTAAAAATAAATATACACAAATAAAAAATTTTGAACTACATAATCCAATGTCAGTAAAACTCGACTTTAATAGAGGTGAACTGAGCATTCACTAATCTACAGTGTGGTGGTACACAGTGAACCTCCATTTTTGTCTTTCTTACTTTATGATAACTTAACTTTCGACCCTCTATAGTAACTTTTGAATCAAAATAATATTCTTGAAAATAAGATGAATGTTTATATGTAAATTTAACAATGGTTGTTAAGTGAAAGCTAATAGCATAATCGAACTAAAATGCTAGTGACATGATAAATGAAAATAGATTCAGTTAAAAAATAGACAAAAAAGAGTGGCAGTACATGTGGGAAAGAAGGCATAGTGAGTGTAAAACATAAGTGAAAAAAGAATTCTTAAAACAAATGTCTTCGGCAGCAAGTGCCCAGAGTGCAAAATATATTCGGGGTACTCTGGTACCCCGAGAATTTAGAATTTCATGACCCGGGCCCGACCAAGGAAATAACGGGCCTGGTACCCGACTCGGGAGGTGTTTTTTCTTATAAAATTACTCGAATATTTTTAATCGGGTCACTGGGTCAACACCCCTACTCATAAGTGACCAACCAATTCCCTTCCTCCTTTTTCTCCCCAACAAGCACATGGGTCAATTAATCCCCACATATTTTTCCAAGCCCCGGATCAAAAGATATGTCAAGCCCAAAGCTCAAGGAGAGAAAATCCCAAGAAACAAGGAGGACGGCTAGAAAGTAGATTCCTTGAAGATTAAGTCTTTATTAGAATCATACTTTTAATTAAAGTTGTAATCCTTGTTAACTTAGATAACTTGAGCCCAAAGCTTATATAAGGGCATATATTTTAACCTAGGAGGCATAGCCGATTACCCCATAACCGACAACCAAAAACCCCTAGCCGTTTACCCGCCGTCGACATGTTCTAAATTCCCCCTAGGGCCACGGGTTGATTTGTAAAGTAGTTGCAAGGGTTGTTTTGTTTTAGGAATTTTCATTTCAATAAAATAAACTTCGAATTCTGTAATTTTGGTTATTAATATCTTGCATGAGCATCGGGAGAGCATTGTGAGGTTATCTATTTACTTAGCATCGGGAGAGTTAAGTATACGAAAGAAATAAGAGCAAGTTCTCTAGTTTATAGTTGAACTATCTCGTGCCTAGGGATAGGGCGAGGATAAGTGTCTAAAGAAGAATTCATACACATCGGTGTTCATCCTTCGATTCACGCCGGGAGGTATCATCAAAGACGTGATCATTGACAGACTTGGACCTAGGAATAGGCCAAGACAGATCTGGGATTCTTGCCAAACTTGAAAGTACTAAGTTGAGAGTTTACTGCAGCAACGATCAACGGACTGCTGCCGCGACAGGTGCTGCCGCGACAGGTGCTGCCGCGACGGGCGCGATGACAGAACTGGATTTCCTAAGCATTGCAATACCTGCACTACTGAGCAATTCAATAACAGCCCCATTCTCTCTATCTTGATATTTCTACTCTTTTATTTACGTTTACTTTATTATTCTCGTGACAACTCTCAATTATTTCCATTACTTTCGTGTAGTGAATTAAGGTGAAGCTATTAGCCCAATCCCTGTGGAGACGATATCCGATACTTCGTATCACTTTACTACTTGTGTCGTGTATACTTGCACTACCATTGCGATGGACTAATTTACACGCAACAAGTTTTTGGCGCCGTTGCCGGGGATTGGCAACATAATTCTACCTTTCTCTTATTGCTGTTTTCGTTTTTGTTTTTGCTTTTGCTTTTGTTTTTATTTTTATTTTTCTGTTTTTTTTTGTTGGTGCATTCAACTCTTGCTTTTCACAAGATGTTCTTGTTTATGCGCAGATCGAATCGAGGTAAAGATCCTAAGTATCCATTAGATCCAGAAATTGAACGTTCCTTCAATCTCAAGAAACAACTTCGTCACCTTTTAGTCAGGAACGAGTACCTTGAAGAACAGCTAGAGAAGATGGCCCACGTCGGAGACGACCCGCCTGCCGGTGATATTATACCGCCTGCCGGTAACCCTGCCGCCACCGGACGACGGTCCTGTCGTGACTACATGTTGAACGATCATGTAGAGTTGGAGACCACGCTGCCGGATATTGATGTTGACAACTTTGAGCTGAAACCTGTCATGTTTAGCATGATCAACAATGTCGGGCAGTTTAGTGGTGCTGTTACAGAGGATGCAAGGGAGCATCTCAAAACGTTCCAGGAAATCTGTGGTTCGTTTAGACTGCCGGAAGTTAATCCGGAGATACTGAGGCTTCGGTTATTTCCCCATTCATTGAGGGACAGAGCTAAAACTTGGTGGAATAAACTTACACCGGGTTCAATTAGAACTTGGGCAGATTTATCTCGTGAATTTTTATCGCGTTTTAATCCTTCGCATTTATCTGATCGATTATGTAATGAAATTGCTACTTTTCAACAGGAAGATGACGAGCCAATGCACGAGGCCTGGGACAGATTTACTACTCTTCTACGGAACTTCCCAATGCATGGATTCCTCGTCTGGAATCAAGTAACCAAGTTTTATAATGCTTCCAATTTACAAACTCGCATTCGAATTGATTCAGTAGCAAACAGATTATTATTGGATAAAGATCCAGACGAGGCAATGCAAGTATTGAAAAATCTGGCTAAGAATGAAGAGCAGTTTCTAACAGCAAGAAGAGGGGGTAAACGGGTACTTGCTGTCAAGGATTATGAGGCCGACAACACAATGAAATCACAGGTAGCATTCCTTACTAAAGCAATGAAAAGGTTATTGAATGATGATGGACAACATGGATTTGCTGTTGAGGAAGTATGTGAAATATGTGAGGGAAATAATGGTTCGGATAAGTGCCCGATACAGTTAGAAGAGGGAAAATATATTGGAAACTATAAGCCAAATTACAATTCCAACAACTATAATCCCAATTGGAGGAAGGATCCCAAGTTTTCTTGGAGTAATCCTAATAATGCACTGAATCCACAAGCACACAATCAGAATCAGGGAGGACCTAGATTGCTGACGCGACAGCAACTGCCGCCGCAGCAGCAACAGCAGCAACCAGCTGCCACTAGCAGTATACTGGAATAGACTCTGGCTACTTTTATGTCTAAGACAGGTACTTATATTGAGAATATGAATCAGTTTGTCAAGAAGACAAAGAATTTCATGGATAAAACAGAGATGGGGATGACGAATCATGAAGCTACTCTAAAATATTTGGAGACACAAATGGGTCAGGTTTCCTAACATATTAAGCCAAGGCAGACTGGAGGATTCCCTAGAAATACTGAAAATGCTAGGCAGCCCACACATGAGCAGTGTAAGGCAATTACTACTAGGAGTGGGAAGAAATTACCAGGGCCAGAAAAAGAAGCTGAAATAGTAAGGAAACCAACCTTAGATAAACCTGCCGAGGAAGCTGCCCCGATAGATAACAAATAGACTGCTACCGATGAGCCTGTTACGACAGCAGAAGCGACAGAGGAGAAAATTGATGAACCTAAACCTCTTCAGCTTCGTATGCAGTGGGAAGGACGTATTGCTGATTACCGTCCCCCACCTCCTTTTCCTCAACGGATACAGCAAGCTAAGCAAGAATCTCAACTCAAAAAGATTTATGATATTTTTAAGCAGGTTCATATTAATATTCCGCTGTTAGATGCCGTTAGGGAGATGCCCGGTTATGCTAAATTTCTCAAGGATGTCATGTCAAAGAAATCTAAACTTGGGGAATTCGAAACAGTAAAGATGACAGAAGGTTGCATGAGTAATCTTCATCGGCGGCCACCCCAGAAAAAGAAGGATCCGGGGAGCTTCATCATACCTTGCGTAATCGGAAATAAATTTGTGGGTAAGGCACTTTGTGATCTTGGTGCTAGTGTTAATTTAATGCCAAAATATGTTTTTCAGAAATTAGGTATTGGAAAGGCGCGGCCCACGACAGTAACTCTGCAGCTGGAAGACCGCTCTTATGTTCATCCGGAAGGAAAAATCGAAGATATTTTTGTAAGAGTGGATAAATTTATATTTCCTGCTGACTTTCTTGTTTTACATTGTGAGGCAGACGAAAACGCAGCAATCATCCTTGGGCGACCCTTCTTAGCCACGGGAAGATCACTCATTGATGTGGAGAAAGGAGAACTCACCATGCGAGTGAACGATCAAGAGATTAAGTTGAATGTTCTCCAAGCGATGAAACATGCTGATGTAGACAAGGAATGCAAGGCTATCACTGACGTTACCCTTGATCAACCCTGCATCAGGTCGGGCTGTCACGATAAAAAATTTGGTCACTGCCGCGGCAGCCACCTACAGGACTGTCACGACAGCACTAACGACAGCACCAATGACAACAACTCCTCTGAATCTGATACATCTGATACTGAATATAAGGAAGAGGTAAACTGGTTAGGCAATCGTCCAGGTAAGTTATTCGAACCTCTAAATTATACTTCGGATAACCATTTAATCCAAAATCCATCTACTGTTGAACCACCTACCTTAGAACTGAAGCCCCTGCCAGGGCAGCTAAAATATGATTTTCTTGGTTCAAATGATACGTTGCCCGTAATCATCTCTTCTAAGCTGCCGCAGGAACAGGAACGGAAGCTAATAGGCATGCTAAGGCAGCACAAAAAGGCGATTGGATGGACGATTGCTAACATTGAAGGCATTAGTCCAGCGTTATGCATGCACAAAATCCTTCTAGAGGAAGATCATAAGTCGACTATTGATGCCCAAAGGCGGCTAAACCTTGCGATGAAAGAGGTGGTGCGTAAAGAGATAATCAAATGGTTAGATGCTAGTATTATTTACGCCATCTCTGAAAGCAAATGGGTGAGCCCGATGCAATGTGTTCCAAAGAAAGGAGGAATGACCGTGGTGACCAACGAAAACAACGAGTTAATCCCAACCAGGACTGTGACCGGTTGGAGGGTTTGTATGGACTATCGGAAGCTTAACAAAGCTACACGAAAGGACCACTTTCCTTTACCCTTTATTGATCAAATGCTTGACAGATTAGCGGGTAAACCTTACTATTGTTTTCTTGATGGTTATTCAGGTTATAATCAAATTGCTATCGCACCGGAGGATCAAGAAAAGACGACTTTCACATGCCCCTACGGAACGTACGCTTTTAAGAGAATGCCATTTTGATTATGTAATGCACCCGCCACATTCCGAGTTCATGATGGCCATATTCTCTGACATGGTGGAGGACTTCCTTGAGATTTTTATGGATGATTTTTCCGTCTTTGGAGACGATTTTAAGAGCTTCCTAGGTAATCTACAAAAGGTACTTGAAAGATGTGAAAAAGCAAATCTCATTTTGAATTGGGAAAAATGCCACTTTATGGTGGATGAAGGGATAGTCCTTGGCCATAAGATTAGCTGCCGTGTGATAGAAGTCGACAGGGCTAAGATTGAAGTGATCGAGAAGCTGCCGCCGCCGACCACAGTCAAGGGTATTAGAAGTTTTTTGGGACATGCTGGTTTTTATCGGAGATTCATTGCAAATTTCTCAAAAATCACCAAGCCCCTATGCTATCTTTTGGAGCAGAACCGACCCTTTGACTTTAATGAAGAATGTACTGAAGCATTCAAGGTTCTAAAGGAAAAAATGGTAACAGCCCCAATAGTACAGCCACCAGACTGGACACAGCCATTTGAGATTATGTGTGATGCTAGTGACTATGTTGTTGGGGCAGCACTTGGGCAGCGCAGAGATAAGCTGTTTCATGTCATATATTATGCCAGCAAGACACTGAATGATGCCCAAGTGAATTACACCACCACAGAAAAGGAACTATTAGTTATGGTGTTCTCCATCGACAAGTTTCGTTCTTACATACTTGGGACGAAGGTAAGAGTGCACACAGACCATTCTGCCCTGAAGTATCTGTTCACGAAAAAGGATGCAAAGTCTAGATTGATACGGTGGATCAGGCTATTGCAAGAATTCGACCTTGAAATCAAGGACAAAAAAGGGACAGAAAATCAGGTGGCAGGTAACTTGTCAAGGTTGGAGAAGGGACAGAGTCTACCGATAGATGAGACAAACATATTGGAGACCTTCCCAGATGAACAGCTCTTTGCTGCCGCAACAGCCATGGCGGCAGGTAAGTCTTCAGAACTCCCCTGGTATGTTGATTTCGTTAATTTTATAGTTAGCGAAATACTTCCTTCTGATCTTAATTATCAAGCCAGGAAGAGGTTCCAAAATGATGTTAAGCATTATTATTGGGACGAACCTCTTCTTTTCAAACTATGTGCATATCAGGTTATAAGGAGGTGTGTACCACAAGAAGAGCAAGAAGACATTCTTCATCACTGCCATGCTTCACAGTATGGAGGTCACTTAGGAGGCAACAAAACTGCTGCCAAGGTGCTGCAGTCAGGGTTTTATTGGCCGTCACTGTATAAGGATGCACAAGTCTTCTACAAGAACTGTGACAGGTGCCAAAGGACATGAAACATCTCGAGGAGAAACGAGATGCCGCTGCAGAACATTCTAGAAGTCGAAATTTTCGACGTTTGGGGGATTGATTTTATGGGACCTTTTCCATCTTCATGTGGGAATCTATACATCCTCCTAGCAGTAGATTATGTCTCTAAGTGGGTTGAAGCTATCGCCACTCAAAGGAATGATGCCAAGGCAGTCCAAAAGTTTCTACACAAAAACATTTTTTCTAGGTTTGGCATCCCTAAGGCGATTATCAGTGATGAAGGGAGACATTTTGACAATAGGGTTATTGCTGCCGCCTTGAAGAAATATGGTGACAAGAATCGGATCGCGACAGCATACCACCCACAGACCAATGGACAAGCAGAAATATCTAATAGAGAAGTTAAGAACATTCTTGAAAAGATGGTTAAGCCAACTAGGAAATATTGGTCTTTACTCGTTAATTATGCATTATGGGCATATAGGACAGCTTTTAAGACTCCATTAGGCATGTCTCCATACCGCCTGATTTATGGAAAAACCTGTCATCTGCCTGTCGAGATTGAGCACAGAGCATATTGCGCGATCAAGGTAGTGAATATGGACTTGGATAAGGCAGATCAGAAAAGGCTGTTAGATTTGAACGAGATTGAAGAAATTCGGACAATGGCCTACGACAATGCAAGAATCTACAAGGAGAAAACTAAGAAGTGGCATGACAGAAAGTTGCTGCCACAATAGTTCTGCCCAGGGCAGCTTGTATTGTTGTTCAATTCTAGACTGAAACTTTTCCCAAGGAAGCTAAAATCTAGATGGTCGGGCCCCTTTCAAGTCGTACAAGTTTTTCCCCATGGTGCCATCACAATCCGATCATTAAAAGACGGGCACCAATTCAAAGTCAACGGACATCGCCTCAAGCATTATTAGGGGACTGAAGCCCCAGGAATACAGGAAGTGGTGACCTTAGGAGATGCCCCACAAAGCATCCCTAATCTAACCTAAATTTTATTTTTATTTATTTTTATTATTTATTTTTTAGTAGGAAATAAGGTTTATTTTATTCGAATAATGTTTTTCTGTTTATTGTTTTTAGGAAATAAAGGAGGCAAGAAGAATAGGAGAAGTGACCCAAGCCCACCATCCATCCATTAGCCCAGCAAAGCCCAATATTGAAGCATGTCGTTCCAGCTGCCACGGCAGACACGGAAAAGACAGGCTGTCACCAGACTGTCACGGCAGACGCAGAAACGTGTGACAGACGCTTAACAGACGCATTAATGCGTGACAGACGCGTCAGACACGCTAAAGCTCAACATTGGCCCCGTTATTCACGCCTGCCGTTACAGCTTCAACAGGCAGCAACTCCTCCTCTATAAAACCCCGTTTCATTTTCATTTCACTCACTTCTATTTTTCTTACTTGCTCTCCCCTTCAGTTTTTCTTTGTTTTCTTTACTGTCAAACAACTCTTGCAACTAACATGTCTTCCAGAAGAACCCGCCGCAGTGCTGCTTCAACCTCTTCACTGGCAGCACCCACCCCGCAGTCCTTCGCAACTAAGGATCTATGGGAAGAAAGAGGCTTTATTTACACTCGAAAGGCCGTTAATATGGGCCTCAAGCCTTTCATCGCAAGGACGATTAAGGCTCTCTTTTGGGAACAATTTGCAGAGCAACCAGCAGAAATGAATGAAACGCTGGTAAGGGAATTCTATGCTACCATCGGCAGCAGGACGACAACAACAGTAACCGTCCGAGGGACAGAAGTGCAATTCATAGCCGAGCGCATCAATTCTTTCTATGGCCTCTACTTCGGACCTAACGACGATGCTCACCAGCAGTTCCTGGACACTCTAGACGACACTGCCTTCGACGTTGTCATGGTAGAAGTGACAGAAGAAGGGACTGAATGAAACACGAGCCGCAAAAATCCCCACACCGTGAAGAGGGGGCAGCTGCTGCCAGAAGCCAAATTGTGGAACGCCTTCATTAAGAAGCGGATTCTACCGTCCTCCCATCACACCATAGTAGACCAGCTGTGGTTAGCCCTAATCCACTCCATTATCAACAAACGACCCATTAATGTGGGGCGCTATATACGGGAGAGTATTTTGGACTGCACCCATCGCTCGACAGCCCTCCTCTGCCTTCCCTTCCTTATTACGTCTCTCTGCCTCTACTCTGCCGTGCCGGAAGCCAACACTGATCGCCTAGTGAAGGGACGGGGCTGGAAATATAAAAATATCATCAGCCTCATGGAGCTGGCAGTAGCAACCCCCCTCTCCTCCTTCAACCCTGCTGCCGCCCCTGCTGAATCGTCAGAGCAGCCCAACCCTGAACCTGCCACCGCAGCAGCTGCTCCGACAGACCCATCCACTCAAATCCTTGCTGCCATTCAGAGGATGAAGGACAGACAGCTGGGTCTAATGACATTCAACAAGGATTTTGCCGCATCCACGGTAAATTTCATTCATCATACTTTAAATTTTCCTGATGTTCTCTTTCCCACCTTCCCTGCCCACTATTTCACCGTCCCCACCCCTGCCCACACACCTACACCTGCTGCCACACCTCACACACCATCTGCTGCCTCCATTCCATCACTTGCCCCGACGGCAGCCGGCAGCCCTCCGGCCGAAACATCCATCCGAGGAACTAAGCGATCGGCACCCTCCGATGACGTTGCTGCCTTTGTAGCTGGATATTCTTCTTCCTCCGTCTAGGCAGAAAGCGACACCGAACCCTCTATTCGGAGGAACTTGGATAAAGAATTCACACCTGTGAAGAGGCAGAAAGGAATGGCCAACAGGAAACTTATGCCAAAGGCACATATTTCTGCTGCATTCAAGCATCATTTCATTGCATTTAGGTTAATTTACAGCAAAACATCACAAATACATTGTAACCCCCTTAACCCGGGCTAGACGGTTGACCCGAATTAAGAAGTTTACACGGGGAAAACCAAAGTCAACCCGAAAGTCAACCTTGATTAATGACCCTTTTTTTCTTTTTAAACTTATCTAAAAGCATATTAACCCTAATCAAACACTCAAGGAAAGCATACTCGAAAACCACAACAATCGGACAACGAACAGGGACTCGATTGCACAACATACAGATTTAGGGACCAAAATGTAAATTCTAGAAATTTAGAAAACTCAATCAGTTTTAAGGTTACCAATATGAAATTCAGCATATTTCATGCTTCTCTGCCAAATTTCATCTCAAACGGACATCATAAACTCGATCAATTGCATATACAAACATTGGGACCAAAACGCAAAGATTTCAAAACATAAAACCGTGAATTTCAGTGCCCAACGGTCGGGTGTTCCGAAACGGTGATGATCCGTTCCGAAACGCGGGACCGTTCCGAAACAGGTTTCGGAACAGGGCTTGGAAATGGCAAAACCGTTCCGGAACGGGTCTACCCGTTTCGAAACGCCAAGGCCATTTCAGGCCCTCTATTCCGAAACGGTAGCACCTATTTCGAAACATGCTGCCCAGAATTGCAGATTTTTGCTAGTTTAATTCACAATTGACCCATCAAACACATTCCAAAGACACCCAACACATTACCAGCAAGTCATTCAACACTCAATGAACATATTAGCATCAACCAATCTCAATCATAGCCTCAATTTAAGAAAAACCCAAATCTATAGGCATGCATCCTATATAGAATACCATGCAATCACCAAAACTCCAAAACCAAATACCAAAGGCCATTTACATGTTCTAACATCATCAAAGGTATAAAACCAACTTAGGGAGTCCAAAACATCTCCCAAAAACACAATTTGAGTTCCCATTGCCAAATGCCAAAAGCTAAACCAGTTATGAAAATTGTCACAATACATGAGCTTAAGCTTCCACTTAGATTCTTGACCACCTTGCTGCCCCTTTAAGCACTTCAATGCTCTGCATTATTGGTTTAAGAAAGAGAGAGCGTATGCACATAGCCTAGTGAGGAATGCTCAATTAAAAGATCACAATAATGCATTTACAAAAACACTTTTTCAAAGCCTTTAGTTTCAAAACAACATTTATCAAACAATTATGTTTACAAACCAAGCATTTCATGATTCAATCCATCATCGTGCCATATTGGCTTACAAGTGATAATTCAAACATTTTTCAACTCAAAACACAATTGAGAATCGGATACGCGGAATACAAGCGTTGTCCCATACGCTTCATACACACTACCAATATCAAGGTGGAGCATGGTACAATCACAACCCCTCAATACCCGTGATGGAGACTATGGTACAATCACAACCCCTCCACATCACTCATTGGTAGTTGTATAACATCACTAATGAGATCACGGGACATACAACACAAGATCCACACATGGACTTTTAACCACCATTGTGATCTTACAATACACAAGTCCCACACATGGACTTTTAATCACCATTGTGACCTTAACAAAACACAAGGTCCACACATGGACTTTTAACCACCATTGTGACCTTAACAAATACACAAGGTCCACACATGGACTTTTAACCACCATTGTGACCTTAACACAAGACCCACCCATGGACTTTTAACCACCATAGTGTTCTTAACCATCTCGTTAGTGTACTTGGATGGAGATTACGGTACAATCACAACCTCTCAACATCCAAGGTGACTTGATTCACGGTGCACCCTATCCTATAGCCGGCTAACTATATCCGATTCAAGTACTTTTAAAACAACACATCACTTGCCAATATACATCATTTAACATCATTAATCCATTGTTTTATAGCATTTAACAAAGCCATTAAATCCACATGCATCACTATGCATTGAAATCACAATTATCAATGTAAAACCAAGGATCTCTTACCTTGAGCATCCTTCAACACATGGCTTATAAAACCATCAATAAACTTGCTAAAATATGCTTTCAAAAACAGAATTTAAACATGCAAACAAATCACTTTGCATTCAACCAACTCATGGCTCATCAACAAGAGAGTTTTTCCGAAAACTTACTCTTGAGCTTAGCTAAGTTGTTTAGACTTTAACTAAGCTCCCAAACCTTCAAAACATTGGTTTCAAAGCTGGAAACCAAACTTCACTCACCGATTCCGTTTCGCAAGCTTGCCTAAACACCAATCAAGCTTCCGGATCAACGCCACAAGGATCCGAAGATGTCTCCCCTGTTTTAAACACATCAAAGCAGAGGATTAATGCATCATCATGCATTAATATCTTCAACCAAAACACCTAAACTCGCAGCTCACATCAACACTCACATTTCGGCTACCAGACACAACCGAAATCATATCCAAACACCTCTACAACATTACCCAGCCAAGATCCATCAACTCCAATCATAATTATACCTCAAATAACATCCAAAAAGGATCTAATCACGTCCTTATACCTCCAGCTATAGCAGATCATCAAGATCACCCCAAAAACCATCACTAACTCAAGCAAAACTTAGGAAAATCAACCTATTCGGGAATGCATTGATTAAACGTCAATTTCACACCAATTATACATCCAATTTACATCAAAAATACATCTCAAAACACTGCCCACTCATTTCATACGAATTTCATCAAAATTAAGCCAAATCTTGCATTTTAAAGCCAAGATCAAGAACAAATCATTAAAACCTTTAATAAAACTCAAATCAAGGATTGAGAACTTGGGAATTTCAGTAAAGAACTGAGTATTTAGAGGAGAAGGACGTTCATACCTCTAAATGTGAGTTTCTCCTTGTTTGGAACCAAGATTCTTGAAAATTCAATAAGCAATTGCTAAGGTTTTGATGTAGAAATGATTAGAGACCAATTGAAGATTGAAATCTCATTTTTAGATGTCAAAATCAGAGGGAAAAAGGCTGGAGAAAAGTGTTTGGGTTGAGAGAAAAGTTGAGAGAAAAGAAATGGATAATTTTGAGAAAAGTTAGTTATGACAACAAAATATCTAATTCCCTCCTTTTTCCTTTCATTAAAAACCATTAATTAAATGTTTAATATTAAGAAAAATCTGGAGAAACTCTTCTTGGGTAAATTAGCTCCTTAAAGATTCAAAGTTTCAATCCTTTTAAAACAGTCACCAACTTTTCAAAAATTACATTTTAGTCACTAACTTGAAATGTCACATTTCGAAACCTCATTTTATAAAATTGATTTCACCACTCTCTTATATATAATAAAAGAGAATTTTAAGATATTTTTCCATATTTTTAATGCATCCCGAACTAGGCTTTCCTAAAAATCACCTTTTATATTCGAACCGCAATCCGACCGATCCGGTCCAAACCCAAAACTTCTAAGCCCAAAATTGGTGCTGCCGTGACAGCAGAGGACGACAGCAAGCAGTGAAGAAAAAGCAAAGTGGACCTCGATAGATATAGAAAATTCTGCTCGTCTGTCGTGTGAAAACCATATATTTTTCCAAGCCCCGGATCAAAAGATATGTCAAGCCCAAAGCTCAAGGAGAGAAAATCCCAAGAAACAAGGAGGACGGCTAGAAAGTAGATTCCTTGAAGATTAAGTCTTTATTAGAATCATACTTTTAATTAAAGTTGTAATCCTTGTTAACTTAGATAACTTGAGCCCAAAGCTTATATAAGGGCATATATTTTAACCTAGGAGGCATAGCCGATTACCCCATAACCGACAACCAAAAACCCCTAGCCGTTTACCCGCCGTCGACATGTTCTAAATTCCCCCTAGGTCCACGGGTTGATTTGTAAAGTAGTTGCAAGGGTTGTTTTGTTTTAGGAATTTTCAATTCAATAAAATAAACTTCAAGTTCTCTTATTTTGGTTATTAATATCTTGCAAGAGCATCGGGAGAGCATTGTGAGGTTATCTATTTACTTAGCATCTGGAGAGTTAAGTATACGAAAGAAATAAGAGCAAGTTCTCTAGTTTATAGTTGAACTATCTCGTGCCTAGGGATAGGGCGAGGTTAAGTGGCTAAAGAAGAATTCATACACATCGGTGTTCATCCTTCGATTCACGCCGGGAGGTATCATCAAAGATGTGATCATCGACAGACTTGGACCTAGGGATAGGCCAAGACAGATCTGGGATTCTTGCCAAACTTGAAAGTACTGAGTTGAGAGTTTGCTGCCGCGACGATCAACGAACTGCTGCCGCGACGGGCGCGACGACATAACTGGATTTCCTAAGCATTGCAATACCTGCACTACTGGGCAATTCAATACCAGCCCATTTTCTCTATCTTGATATTTCTACTCTTTTATTTACGTTTACTTTATTATTCTCGTGACAACTCTCATTTATTTCCTTTACTTTCGTGCAGTGAATTAAGGTGAAGCTATTAGCCCAATCCCTGTGGAGACGATATCCGATACTTCGTATCATTTTACTACTTGCGTTGTGTATACTTGCACTACCATTGCGATAGACTATTTTACACGCAACAAAGAGTTTGTTGAAAACCTTTAAGGGAGCTAAGGTAGTTGTTTTAGAGGTTGTTTAGAAGCTTGAACCACTATAATTACCTTGTCCATCATTTTTAATTGTTTCTTTTGCTCCCTTCATTTTTTAAATTGCCAATTCACCCCTCTTGGCCATATTGGTTAATTCGATCCACTTAACAATTGGTATCAGATCTACACTCATTAGAAGGATTACAACTCTCATGAGTCGATTCTTGGAGAGTTCGATCAACAAAAACTAGAAGCAATGACATTTACCTCCGACAACAACTACGAGTCACAATCCATCACTAAGCCTCTTTACTTCAATTAGATAACTATCCTTATTGGAAGAATAGGATGAAGCTTTTCATCAAATCCAATGATTACCTCATATGGGATGTTTTGGAAGATGGCCCAACCATTCCCTTAAAGAGAACCAATGAAGGAAGACTCGTTCCAAAGTCCAAGCACGAAATGATCGAGGAAGAACGAAAGAAGGTTCAAATCAATGACAAAGCTCTAGACATGATCTTTTGTGCTATTGGACCGGATATGAACATGAAGATGTCATTGTGTGCAAGTGCAAAAGAGGTGTGGAATAAGCTAGAGACCACATATGAAGGAACCAACGACATCAAGGAGACCAAGATTGGGATCCTTAACTATAGCTATGAGAGTTTCAAGATAGAATTCGAGGAAAGCGTCACTCAAATGTTCGATCGCTTCTGTCATCGTTAATGGTCTCAAGGGCTTCGGTGAGACCATTCCCCAAGAGAAGCTAGTCTATAAGCTCCTTTATTCTCTCCCAGATTTATGGGAAGGAAAAAGAACCGCAATCATCAAGGCCAAGAACTTGAAAACTGTAAAGCGTAAATGAGTTCTCTAAATTGAGTGCAAGTGTACACTGCTGCCAAGTTATAGTAGTTAAAATATCGTCTCCATAGGGATTGGAAGCTATTTCAATGATTAAAGTCCCGCACAAGAAAAAGTACAAACACAATTAAGTTGGGATTTGATTTGATTTGATTGAAACTAAAAGTAAGTAAATTAATGGATTAAGAATTCAGTTTGAGAGAATGGGCCAGTATTGGAATATGCTGTACTGTGGATTTTGAATGTTTCATCTTGGTTCACGTGCTGCAAAATTGATTCTACTGTCAAGGTGATGCCTTGGCAGATAACCCGCCGCGGCAGACAGTGATGTGCTGCTCGGGCGGTTGAGTGTTGCTTCAAAGATAGGCAAGGATTCCTTCAGTGACTCCTCCTTATTCCTACGTTAAAGTTCTATTGGCGAACATGTCTTGATAATACCTCCCAGCGTGAATCTAAGGATGAACACCAACCAATTCCTAAGCCACCATTAGCCATTGAACTTCTAACTTATCCCTAAGCCGAAGTAAATTCACCCCAAGTTGGACAAAATCATGTTTACTCATTTCGTGAGTCTAACTCTCTCGACATTAGACAAATTGATAGTTGTTCTTTCCTCTCCCGATTTGATTGCAAACAAGAACAATGCAAAGAGTAAACAAACTTTGAAATTTTATTGCAACACTAAAAACCTAAACGAATACAAACAATCACTCACAACGACTCAACAAAACCAACCATTGGCCCTAGGAAAACTTTAGAACATGATGGATGAATGGAAGGACTAGGGTTTTGGTCTAATAATTCTCGATATCTTCTCTAGCCGACTAAGAGGCCTTATATATAAGTCGTGGCCTACTCGAAGATTGTTAAAGGACTAGAGTACAAGTTGGAATTAAAGTGGATCTCTTAAAAAGATTAAACTCTAATCAAATCTTCTTTTAATCCAAGCTTAACTCCCGTTTGACTTTAAATTCCTTGAGTTTTGACAGTGGCTTTTCTTGGGCTTTTGAGCTCCGATCTGTATGCAAGTGGTCTCTAAAAATCAAGCTTGATTTGTTCTTCCAGTCTCATACCACTTTGCATGTTTTCAGCTGCCTTGGGATGCTGCCTCGGCGGCGCACCATCTGCTGCCTCGGTAGAGGTCTGGCTCAGCAGAGTTCTTAGTCTGGGTTTTTTCTCTATAGCTTAGTTTGATCAGCATCTCTAGCAGGTACATTAAAATCATCCATCGAATGTTCAGCTCTTTCCTTCTGCCCTCCTTGCTGCCCCGACATCGTCTGTCTAGGCGGGTATCTGCGCATAGTAAAACATATACCTGAGTGGTATCTTTTATAGAAAAAAAATATTGAAATTCATCGAGTAGGGCAAAGTATCTAATCTATGCAGTTTTGGAGTATGTTTACCTTATTATGCAACTAAAATGGGCTTAAGTCTAATAATAATTGAGATATTCTAGGGTTAAAATCTAGTACTTTTTTCACACTTAACACGCCCCCAAACTCAAACTATTGCTTGTCTTCAAGCAATGCAATCTCATAGTAACATGACAAATCTTAAATTCGTAGAAAAACTTAGCTAAAAATACCTTGAGCGACCCTTACATACCGTGCAACTACACGCTTGACAACAACCCTTCGAATGACAATGGACTTACACGGAACCGAACTATGTGTCTCGTGAGTGTATGCGGGTCTTGTGACAAGAGTGATTCTTCAGCTTCTAAGTAAACTCCAGCAAAGCAGCTTAATTTCCTTGGGTTTCTTTAAAGTTAATAGAGCCAACGTTAGGTGTGTGTGTGTGTTTTATAAATATGTATGCACCTGACTAGAGACGGTTTCAGGCACCTCTAGCCTATCCTAAAGTCAGTTTTGGGAACCTTCAGAATATAGTTGGTCTCTAATTACCTTATGTTCTACCAAAGTTTACTAAGTGATTACCTAGGTTTCCTAGAAGTCCTAAAATCAAATCAGTCACAAAAGGTGTTTCTTAAGGTTCAGAACATAGTTGGATTCTAAATACTTTCAATGACAAGCTATGGTTGTTTTTTCGGTGGGTAGTCTGCCTCGGCGGGTAAAGGATACCCAAAAACAAATTTCAAAATAAAGTTTTCTTTCCAAGTTAAATAAAGGCAGTTACACTATGGTTCTTTCATGCTTCTAACTATGTAACTACATGTAAATGAAAACAGAAAAAATAAATAAAAAGATAAAAAAAATAGGACTAATTCAACCCTCCAAACTCGAGAGGAGATTATCCTTAATGCATGCATATATACTCAAAATAAGATATAGATTAAATAAATAAGAGGGGGTATCATCTTCTTCGCCGTCACTAAGTATCATCCGCATTTGATCTCATGCTTTGAGTCTTTTGGCCGGCCTCGGCGGCTGCTTGCGTGATGCTGGTGTTGTTGGTCCAGTTTTGTAACTTCTTTCCAACTATCTTCCTCGATGTCTGGGCATATCTCCTCAGTGTTGGATGTTTTTCTCTTTTTGGCTGGGGAGTATGCAGTTTCGAGCTTCATTGTGACGGATCAGACTGTGTCTTGCCATAATGAATATGATGATAAGGAGTTGAGGAAGGCCGACTCAGATGATGCTAGTGTAGTGGCTGATGCCCTTGATGGTTATCCTTTTTCTCTAATTGGGGCAGCTGCGGTGTCAACTCAGTCATCGAAGATGGAAAGGACGACGGTGGCTGTGGCTGCTGGAAAATAATGATGCGTTGTGGAGATTGTGGCAGTTGGACTTGCAGAGGTGGCTGCATGGGTTGCCGAGGCAAAGGGTGCGACAGACATGTCTGGCCTGGGCAAAGATCTCGGCAGGAAACTCCGGGAACTGGGCCATCGGGAATTTCTTCTAGAGCGTATTGATAGTGGCGTTGTTGAAGTCCCGAATGTAGGCCATGAAGGTCAGCTAGCGATGTTCCATTCTGTCTAGCTGTGCTGCCAGGCCGCCTATTGTGGTTACCGAGAAGGGTTGTTGACAAGGTTGTTGGATGCCCATTTTTTATGCCTCGACGTAGTTTTCTAGAGTGGTAGATGTTATTTCCATTTTGCGTAGTATGATCTATTTTTTCAACCCGTTTCTTTCCAGCCCTTCTCGCATAAGGCAGTGATGAGGCTTGGAAAGTAGAGATGGCTCTTTGATTTTTTCCCACAATCAAAAATTTCATTAGCGATAATCTCACCCACATTGAGATACCTTTTACGCATGATCGAGTGGATGAGTGCTAATCACGGTTTGTCGACCGTAGAGTTGTGGGATGTGGGCAGCAGCCTACTCCTCACGAAAGTATTCCACAGTTTGGCTTCGAGCAATAGGTTCCGCCATTTGACAGTGCCCATGTTTTTGCCTACATTACAGATTGTCCTCGGAATGCACACCTCCTCCTTCATCGCCTCGTAATTGTATGGTGTGAGGGAGGCGAGAAATTCCTTATGTTGATCTTTTTGAATGTGAAGGCCATAGAAGAGGTTGATCTTATCGGCGTCTATCAACATTGGCCGTCCTCGGACATTCACCGTCGGGTCTTCGGTTGTCGGCCCATGGGCATAAAATTCTCGCACTATCGTCTCGTTTGCTGGCTTCGATTGCTGGGCAAAGATTTTTCATCTATGATGTGCAATTTTTATGTATATAAATTGCTCGAGCCCAAAAATCCTTTTCCTCGTCTCGTAAAAGAAGCGTTGTCCCTCCCACACCGATCTCTCCTTGAATTTCTCGTTGTGACAAGCTTTTATTTTCTGTGAAACGAAGCGTTGGAGAGATGCCTCGGACTCTGCCTGGGCGGCGCGGCGGTGTGGAGTTCTTGCCATTCGTGGTTTAAGGTTTTGGAATTGGAGAGAGTTTTTAGAGTCTTGAAAATAATCTGAAACTAGAGAAAATATTGTGAAACAAAGTGCAAAAGAGAGGAAAGAAGAGTTAATAGTAAAATTAATGAGCGAGTTTAAATAGGAGTAAAAACTTTCTTAGTGATGGGTTTCTACCGTTTCGTCCGCCGAGGCAACCGTTGCCTGCGCAGAAAGCCGTTAGAACGAAACAACTTGTTCTGCAACGGCTAGTTTTGGCGGGAAGCAACATCCGCATCTACATCTGCCGCGGCGGGCTTCACGGGCAGGCTTGAATGGTGGATTTGTTGAGCTTCATTCTTCTCTCTCCCCTTGGGTGTAACCCCCTTAACCCGGCCTAGACGGTTGACCCGAATTAAGAAAGTCACACGGGGAAAACCAAAGTCAACCCGAAAGTCAACCTTGATTAACGACCCTTTTTTTTCTTTTTAATCTTGTCTAGATGCACATTAACCCTAATTGTGATCACTCAACAACATATTCAAAGATCACAAGCATCAGAGATCAAATAGGGACCCAATTGAACAAATTACAACTTTAGGGACCAAATTGTAAATTCTGATAAATAGGAGGACTTAACCCAAATTAAGGTTACCAACTTGAAATCAGTCAGATTTCATGCTTCTCTGTGAAATTTCAGCTCAAGAGGACATCCCGAACTCATTCAATTGCACAAACAAGATTTAGGACCAAAACGCAAATAATTCAAAACATTTAACTGCTAATGTCAGCCCCCAACGGTCACCCGTTCCAGAACAGGCAGAACCCGTTTCGAAACACAGGCCGTTCCGCAACGCGTACCGGAACAAGGGCTGGCAGTAGCCAAACCGTTTCGAAACGGTACCTACCGTTTCGGACGCCTGGGTTCATTCAAGGCACCCGTTTCGGAACGGTGTGCACTGTTCCGAAACACCCTGCACAGATTGCAGCATAAAGCTCACTTAAACATGCAATCGATCATTCAAACATGCTCCAAACGCTACCAAACTTTACTAGCATGCAATTCAACATATATGAGACTTACATGTAACAACAAATCAACAAATTAACATCATATGCAAAAAAAACCAAATCTATAGGCATGCTTCCTACGCAAGCAAACCATTCAAGCACAACTTCCAATTCAAGCATGAAAAGGACAAACACAAAATCCAGCATTCTCAACAACATTCAACATACTTAGGGAGTTCAAAACCTCTCCCAAAACATACACATAGGTCCCCCATTGCCAAATTACCAAAAGCTAAAATGTGCTTAATAAAATCTCCATACTTTGAGCTTTACTTTCACTTGAATGCTTGCCCTCCTTGCTGCCCTCAAAGTACTCTAATGTTCTGCATTATTGGTTTAAGAAAACGAAAGAGAGCGTAAGCCAAAGCTTAGTGAGGAATGCTCAATAAAACCATTCAATAATGCATTTATAAAACATTTATAAATCATGCTTCAAATCATCAATTGCACATGCTCAAAAGCATACTTTAAACAAGCATCTCATGCTTCATAACATAACATGTCATATTGGCCACA
Organism: Hibiscus tridactylites; assembly: GCA_958450335.1. NCBI lineage: Eukaryota > Viridiplantae > Streptophyta > Magnoliopsida > Malvales > Malvaceae > Hibiscus > Hibiscus tridactylites. The sequence continues at coordinate 39,882,513 of OY288287.1, forward strand.
AGTGATACATTCCATTTCTTTAAAAACAAGTTCATCAACTTTCACCCAAGGACTTTTAAACACCTTGGCCCCAAGGACTTTTAAACACCTTGGCCCCATGGACTTTTAACCACCATGGAATGGACCACACAAGGACTTTTAACCACCTTTGTGTCCGTATCAAGTTTCACCCCAAGGACTTTTAAACACCTTGGCCCCAAGGACTTTTAAACACCTTGGCCCCATGGACTTTTAAACACCATGGAAAGGATCACACAAGGACTTTTAACCACCTTTGTGTCCGTAGCAAGAATCATCCAAGGACTTTTAACCACCTTGATGTTCTTAAGTAAACAAGGCTCACTCAAGGACTTTTAACCACCTTAGTGACCTTAACCTTTTCAAAACATCACTTGCCAATATACATCATTATCAACAATTTATCCATTGTTTTAAAGCATTAAACCAAGCCATATTCATCATGCATTTAAAAGCATCAAACCACATTTAATCAATGTTCAAAAACAAGGAACTCTTACCTTGAGCTTCCCTCAACACATGGCTTACAACAACAGCAAATACCATGCTAAATCATGCTTTCAAAACAGTATTTAAAACTTGCAATAAACCACATTGCATCACAACAAAATCATGGCCACCACTAGAGAGTATTTCCGAAAACTTACACTTGAGCTTAGCAAAGTTGTTTAGACTTAAACTAAGCTCCCAAGACATTGGTTTCAAAGCCGAAAACCCAATTTCACTCACCGATTCCACTTCGCCTCTTGCCGAAGCACCAAATCAAGCTTCCGGATCAACAACTCTTGGATCCAAAGATGCCTCCCCTGTTTTAACACATCAAAGCAGAGGATTAATGCATCATCATGCATTAATTGCTTCAACGAAAGCACCTAAACTCGCTGCTCTCATCCACACTCCATTTTCGGCCACCAAACACAACCGAAAATGCATCCAAACCACTTCTCAACAAAGCCCAGCCATAAACCATCAAAACCAAACATCTATTAACATCATTTAACATCTAAAAAGAACCTATTAACATCCTTATACCTCCAGCAACATCAGATCCACAAGATCACCTCAAAAACAATCAAGAACCACCAGCTAAACTTAGGAAACTCAACCTATCCGGGATTGCATTAATCAAAACTCAATTCCTTATCAATTTAGAGTTCATTTAACATCAAAAACACATCTCAAATCACAGATTAATCAGATCTAACGAAAATCATCAAAAATCACCAAATCGTGCATTATAAGCCAAGATCCATTTCACAACTCAAAAGCCTTTAATAAAACATCAATTAAGGATTGAAAACTTAGGAATTTCAGTAAAGAACTGATAGTTTAGAGGTGAAGGACGTTCTTACCTCCAAACTTGAGTTTCTCCTCTTTTTGGAATCAAAAACCTTGATGAATCAAGTAGCAAATGATGAGGTTTTGTAGATACTATGATTAGGAATCAAAAGAGAGTTGAAAGGAGGAATTTAGGTGAGAAAATCAGATCAAATTCTCTGGAGAGAAAGTGTTTGGGTTGAGAGAAAATGAGAGAAAGAAAATGGAAAGTTAGTTATCCAAAATAACCAAAATGGCTTTCCCTCCACTTTTAATATGTTTAAAATCAGAATATAGCTTAAAATATCTTAGAAAAATCTGGAGAAACTACTTTTGGAATAATAACTCCTTAAAGATTCAAAGTTCCAACCCTTTATAAAACAGTCACCAAACTTTTGAAAATTACATTTTGGTCACTAGCCAAAATGTCACACTTCCAAAACTCTTTTTCCAAAATTGATTTCACAGTTTACTTAACTATATTAAAAGATGATTTTAGAACATTTTTCGATATTTTTAATGCAACCCGAACTAGGCTTTCCTAATTTCACCTCTTAAGATTCGAACAGAACTTTGACCGACCGGTCAACGCCCAAAACTCCTAAGCCCAAAACCGGGGCGTTACAACTCTCCCCCCTTAAGAAATTTCGTCCTCGAAATTTACCTGAAGGAAAGAGATAAGCAAACTGCTTCAGCATGTCTTCCTTCCGCTCCCACGTGGCTTCCTCAACACCTCGATGCTTCCACAGCACCTTCACCAATTCAATGGTCTTGCCACGAAGAACCTTGCTATCCGAATCCAGAACCTTCACCGGTTCCTCATCATAGGTCAAGTCCGGATTCAAAACCACTTCCTCCACAGGCATCACATGCGAAGGATCAGATCTATACTTCCGGAGCATAGAAACATGGAACACATCATGAATCTTCTCCAACTCTTGAGGTAACCTCAACCGATACGCAACAGGACCCACACGCTCAACCACCTCATACGGTCCAATGTACCTAGGGCTCAACTTACCCTTCCGGCCAAACCTCATCACATTCTTCCAAGGCAAAACCCTCAAGAACACACGGTCACCCACCGCATACTCTATCTCCTTATGCTTCAAATCCGCGTAAGACTTTTGCCGATCAGAGGCTGCCTTCAACCGCTCACAAATGAGCTTCACCTTCTCGGTGGTCCCTTTCAACAAAGCCGGCATCGAAACCAACTTTTGACCAGTTTCAGCCCAACAAAGAGGAGTCCTACACTTCCTCCCGTACAAAGCCTCATAAGGTGCCATCTGTATACTCGCCTGATAACTATTGTTATAAGCAAACTCAACCAAAGGTAGATGCTTCTCCCAAGAACCTTTTAACTCAATCACGCAGCACCTCAACATATCCTCCAAGATCTGGATAACCCGCTCAGACTGACCATCCGACTAAGGATGATAGGAAGTACTGAAATGCAACCTTGTACCCAGAGCTTGATGCAAACACTACCAGAAACGTGATGTGAACCTCAGATCCCTATCCGACACAATCGACTTAGGCACACCATGCAGCCGCGCAATCTCAGCAATGTACAGCTCTGCCAGCTTATCCAAAGAAAACGTAGTATGCACAGGCAAGAAATGCGCACACTTCGTCAGGCGATCCACAATCACCCAAACAGAATTCTTCTTCGAAGGAGACAAAGGTAAACCAGATAAAAAATCCATGGTAACCCTTTCCCACTTCCATTCAGGGATTTTCAACGGTTGCAACAACCCAGAAGGAACCTGATGTTCAGCCTTAACTCGCTGACACACCAAACACTTGCTCACAAACTCCGCAACATCCTTCTTCAAACCCACCCAATAGTACTCATCACGAAGATCACGATACATCTTAGTACTACCAGGGTGCATAGCAAATGGACTACTATGACCTTCATTCAGAATAGCACGCCTCAACTCAGTATCAGCAGGCACTACTATCCGACTCCCAAAACACAACACACCATCATCGTTAAAGCAGAAATCCGAAGGTCTACCCTCCGCGATATCCTGAACATGAGACACCAAGGAATCATCCAGCAACTGCTTTTCCTTGATCAACTAATCTAAAGATGGTTTCACTTGCAACTCAGCAACAAGACCACCATCTCGCGATATGCTCAAGCTGGCAAACATAGCCCTCAGCTCAACAGCTACCTTCCTACTCAAGGCATCCGCAACAACATTAGCTTTTCCAGGATGATACTCAATCGTCAAATCATAATCCTTGAGCAACTCCAACCAACGCCGCTGCCTAAGATTCAACTCCTTCTGAGACATCAGATACCTCAAACTCTTGTGATCTGTGTACACCGTACACCTCTCACCATACAGATAATGTCTCCAAATCATCAGAGCAAAAACCACTGCAGCCAGCTCAATATCATGCGTAGGGTAATTGCGCTCATGCACTTTCAACTGCCGCGATGCATAAGCCACAACCTTACCCTCTTGCATCAGCACACATCCCAAACCAACATAGGATGCATCACTATAGACCACAAACTCTTTCCCTGATTCAGGCTGAACCAAGATAGGAGCTTGCGTCAAAGCCGCCTTAAGCTTCTCAAAAGCCTGCTGTCTCGCTTCCGTCCACTCATACTTAACATCCTTTTGCAACAGCTTTGTCAAAGGAGCAGCAATCTTGGAAAAACCATCCACAAACCTTCGGTAGTATCCCGCCAAACCAAGGAAACTACGGACCTCATGAAAAGACTTAGGAACTTTCAAGTTCATCACCGCCTCAATCTTCTGAGGATCAACACGAATCCCCTCAGCTGAGACCACATGCCCAAGAAACACCACCTCCTTAAGCCAGAACTCACACTTGCTCAGCTTAGCATAAAGCTGATTCTCCAACAAGGCTTGCAGAACAACCCTCAAATGCTCTTCGTGCTCCTCCTCGGTACGCGAGTACACGAGGATATCATCAATGAACACCACCACGAACTTGTCCAGGTATTCATGAAACACACGGTTCATCATGTCCATGAAAGCAGCAGGAGCATTTGTCAAACAAAACGGCATCACAAGAAACTCATAATGCCCATACCTTGTCCTGAAAGCTGTCTTAGGCACATCCACATCCTTTACCTTCAACTGATAATACCCTGACCTCAAGTCAATCTTAGAGAACACAGCAGCTCCCCGAAATTGATCAAAGAGATCATCAATCCTCGGCAAAGGATACCGATTCTTGATAGTCAACTTGTTCAGCTGACGGTAATCAATGCACATCCTCATAGTGCCATCCTTCTTCTTCACAAACAAGACTGGTGCACCCCAAGGTGACACACTCGGCCGGATGAAACCACGATCAAGCAACTCTTGCAACTGCGTCTTCAGCTCCTTCAGCTCCTTAGGTGCCATTCTATAGGGAGTAATGGACACAGGAGTTGTATTCTCATACAGCTCAATTCCAAACTCCACCTCGCGATTAGGAGGTAAGCCAGGCAACTCCTCAGGAAACACTCCAGGAAACTCCTTCACAACCCTGATATCTTGCACCCTCAACACCTTAGAGCTAGGATTCATCACAAAAGCTAGATAAGCTTCGCAACCTTGCCTCAGCATCCTGCTCGCCTCCAAGGTAGACACCACATTGGCAAGAAACTTCACATTCTCACCAACCACAACAACTTCATAATCATCCGCAAGCCTAAGCGAAACTCGCTTATTTTCACAATCCACAACAGCACGATGCTCAGCAAGCCAATCCATACCAAGGATCACATCAAAACCATAGAAGGGCAACTCCATAAGATCAACATGAAAAACATGTTCTTGAACAACCAAAGGACACCTTCTATAAAGCTTTCGAGTCACAACAGTTTCACCAAAAGAACTAGTGACATGAACACCAACATCCAAAGACTCAACAGGATTGCAAAGTAAAGGTACCTGCAATCACATCTGCATCATTCCTTCCCTCACGCTGAGCATACACCCTTGCTTGGCCTCCACCCTCCGGCTGAATAGCCACAACATGGGCTACTCCTCGACCACCTTCCTCACGCCTCTGGAAATTACCACGGCCGCGCCCACGACCTCTCTGCGGTGCAGCAACAACAGGAGCACGCACCTGATCACCAGCCAACCTAGAACAATCTCGCCTCAAGTGGTCTGCGGATCTACAATTCCAGCATCCATTACCAGCTGCCGCTACAGGAGCCTGCACCTCTCTCACAGCACGAGGACAGTCACGCTTCATGTGACCACGTGAACCACAGATCCAACAAGCACTCGGATCAGCTCTAGCATTGCCTCCTCTAGCAGGTGCACCACCACCTCTCTTGGCCGAGGACTGATACTTCTGATCACGTCCCCTCTTGTTCCGTCCACCTCCGGAACTAAACTCAGCAGCTCTCTTGCCAGAACTTGCTCCAGCACCTTTCGCAGATAAACCCAAATTCATCTCTATATCCTTGGCTCGGCCCACCAACACATCAAAATCATCATATTCAGTGGCCAGCACATACATTTTCACATCCGTCACAAGACCATAACGGAACCTCTCGCACCTTGCCCGCTCATCAGGTATCAGCTCCGGTGCATACTGACTGAGTCGCACAAACTGCACCTCATACTCAGCCACACTCATGCTCCCTTGGGTAAGAGACATGAATTCACGCTTCTTCTCATCAAGATATCTCACTCCAAGATATCTTCGCTTGAACACATTCTGAAAGAATGTCCAAGTAACATCAACTTCAGCCATCCCAGCTATGGTGGTCGTCCACCACGTATACGCATCGTCCTGTAGCAAGGACACAACACATTCCAGCTTTTGCACATCCGTGCAGCTCATCTGACCCAAGATACGCTTGGTACTCTCTAACCAAGCTTCAGAACTCTCAGCTGACATACCCCTGAACTCAGTCCCACCCAGACTGCGCAGACGCTCCAAAGGTAGTCTAACTCCAGCATCTCCGTGATGCCCAGCTCCTTGAGCTCCAGCTACTGCTGCTCGAAAAGCACCCGCAATAACTTGTACCAGCATAGACATATCAGACATAGCTTGCCCCTGACCAACCTCTGGTCCAGCAGCTCCAGCACCAGCTGCAGCTTCAGCTCTCTCACCTCCAGCACCACCACCAGGTGGAGGAGGGGGTAACACCGCACTACCCGTGTTCTCCTCGTTCTCGTTCTCATTAGGAGTCGTACCTCGCACACTACCTCGTAACTCTCTACGTGGTGCCATACTTTTACCATGCAATCACAATGCAAATAAAACAAAGTCAGGCCCAGCAAGGTAAGCAATCCAAGTATTCAAGCTCAATTTCATTCAAAATCAACAACATTTCATTAGCTTCGATTTCGCAATGGGTACCCACATCATGCTACATCACAGCATATATCTCAATTGCATCCAAATCACAAGCCACTAAACATGCTTTCGATCAACAAGCATACAAGGCAAACATACTTCAATCATGCATACATTCATTCCCAAATACTCGAGAACTCAGCTCTGATACCACCAAATGTAACCCCCTTAACCCGGCCTAGACGGTTGACCCGAATTAAGAAAGTCACACGGGGAAAACCAAAGTCAACCCGAAAGTCAACCTTGATTAACGACGCTTTTTTTTTCTTTTTAATCTTGTCTAGATGCACATTAACCCTAATTGTGATCACTCAACAACATATTCAAAGATCACAAGCATCAGAGATCAAACAGGGACCCAATTGAACAAATTACAACTTTAGGGACCAATATGTAAATTCTGATAAATAGGAGGACTTAACCCAAATTAAGGTTACCAACTTGAAATTAGTCAGATTTCATGCTTCTCTGTGAAATTTCAGCTCAAGAGGACTTTTCGAACTCATTCAATTGCACAAACAAGATTTAGGACCAAAACGCAAACAATTCAAAACATTTAACTGCTAATGTCAGCCCCAAACGGTCACCCGTTCCGGAACAGGCAGAACCCGTTTCGAAACACGGGCCGTCCCGCAACGCGTACCGGAACACGGGCTGGCAGTAGCCAAACCATTTCGAAATGGTACCTACCATTTCGGACGTCTGGGTTCATTCAAGGCACCCGTTCCGGAACGGTGTGCACTGTTCCGAAACACCCTGCACAGATTGCAGCATAAAGCTTACTTAAACATGCAATCGATCATTCAAACATGCTCCAAACGCTACCAAACTTTACCAGCATGCAATTCAACATATATGAGACTTACATGTAACAACAAATTAACATCATATGCAAAAAAAACCAAATCTATAGGCATGCTTCCTACACAAGCAAACCATTCAAGCACAACTTCCAATTCAAGCATGAAAAGGACAAACACAAAATCCAGCATTCTCAACAGCATTCAACATACTTAGAGAGTTCAAAACCTCTCCCAAAACATACACATAGGTCCCCCATTGCCAAATTACCAAAAGCTAAAATGTGCTTAATAAAATCTCCATACTTTGAGCTTTACTTTCACTTGAATGCTTGCCCTCCTTGCTGCCCTCAAAGTACTCTAATATTCTGCATTATTGGTTTAAGAAAACGAAAGAGAGCGTAAGCCAAAGCTTAGTGAGGAATGCTCAATAAAACCATTCAATAATGCATTTATAAAACATTTATAAATCATGCTTCAAATCATCAATTGCACATGCTCAAAAGCATACTTTATACAAGCATCTCATGCTTCATAACATAACATGTCATATTGGCCACAAGTGATACATTCTATTTCTTTAAAAACAAGTTCATCAACTTTCACCCAAGGACTTTTAAACACCTTGGCCCCAAGGACTTTTAAACACCTTGGCCCCAAGGACTTTTAAACACCTTGGCCCCATGGACTTTTAACCACCATGGAATGGACCACACAAGGACTTTTAACCACCTTTGTGTCCGTATCAAGTTTCACCCCAAGGACTTTTAAACACCTTGGCCCCAAGGACTTTTAAACACCTTGGCCCCATGGACTTTTAAACACCATGGAAAGGATCACACAAGGACTTTTAACCACCTTTGTGTCCGTAGCAAGAATCATCCAAGGACTTTTAACCACCTTGATGTTCTTAAGTAAACAAGGCTCACTCAAGGACTTTTAACCACCTTAGTGACCTTAACCTTTTCAAAACATCACTTGCCAATATACATCATTATCAACAATTTATCCACTGTTTTAAAGCATTAAACCAAGCCATATTCATCATGCATTTAAAAGCATCAAACCACATTTAATCAATGTTCAAAAACAAGGAACTCTTACCTTGAGCTTCCCTCAACATATGGCTTACAACAACAGCAAATACCATGCTAAATCATGCTTTCAAAACAGTATTTAAAACTTGCAATAAACCACATTGCATCACAACAAAATCATGGCCACCACTAGAGAGTATTTCCGAAAACTTACACTCGAGCTTAGCAAAGTTGTTTAGACTTAAACTAAGCTCCCAAGACATTGGTTTCAAAGCCGAAAACCCAATTTCACTCACCGATTCCACTTCGCCTCTTGCCGAAGCACCAAATCAAGCTTCCGGATCAACAACTCTTGGATCCAAAGATGCCTCCCCTGTTTTAACACATCAATGCAGAGGATTAATGCATCATCATGCATTAATTGCTTCAACGAAAGCACCTAAACTCGCTGCTCTCATCCACACTCCATTTTCGGCCACCAAACACAACCGAAAATGCATCCAAACCACTTCTCAACAAAGCCCAGCCATAAACCATCAAAACCAAACATCTATTAACATCATTTAACATCTAAAAAGAACCTATTAACATCCTTATACCTCCAGCAACATCAGATCCACAAGATCACCTCAAAAACAATCAAGAACCACAAGCTAAACTTAGGAAACTCAACCTATCCGGGATTGCATTAATCAAAACTCAATTCCTTATCAATTTAGAGTTCATTTAACATCAAAAACACATCTCAAATCACAGATTAATCAGATCTAACGAAAATCATCAAAAATCACCAAATCTTGCATTATAAGCCAAGATCCATTTCACAACTCAAAAGCCTTTAATAAAACATCAATTAAGGATTGAAAACTTAGGAATTTCAGCAAAGAACTGATAGTTTAGAGGAGAAGGACGTTCTTACCTCCAAACTTGAGTTTCTCCTCTTTTTGGAATCAAAAACCTTGATGAATCAAGTAGCAAATGATGAGGTTTTGTAGATACTATGATTAGGAATCAAAAGAGAGTTGAAAGGAGGAATTTAGGTGAGAAAATCAGATCAAATTCTCTGGAGAGAAAGTGTTTGGGTTGAGAGAAAAAGAGAGAAAGAAAATGGAAAGTTAGTTATCCAAAATAACCAAAATGGCTTTCCCTCCACTTTTAATATGTTTAAAATCAGAATATAGCTTAAAATATCTTAGAAAAATCTGGAGAAACTACTTTTGGAATAATAGCTCCTTAAAGATTCAAAGTTCCAACCCTTTATAAAACAATCACCAAACTTTCGCAAATTACATTTTGGTCACTAGCCAAAATGTCACACTTCCAAAACTCTTTTTCCAAAATGATTTCACAGTTCACTTAATTATATTAAAAGATGATTTTAGAACATTTTTCCATATTTTTAATGCAACCCGAACTAGGCTTTCCTAATTTCACCTCTTAAGATTCGAACAGCACTTTAACCGACCGGTCAACGCCCAAAACTCCTAAGCCCAAAACCGGGGCGTTACATTGGGCTTTGTTTCTCCTAAAATAAGTTGAAATAAAATTATTAGTGCTTAAAAATTAAATGCATGCTGAAATTAAATCTAATACATATAAATAGAAAATTAAAAATAATGTGGTTGAAAAATAAATGCATTAAATTTAAATATAAATCCTAAAAAATAAAAATAGAAAAGAAAATTTTAGTTGAGTTAGGGGTGCATTTGGATGCATCCCCTAACATGACCACTTCCTTGTCTCTTGGAACATGAGGTCATGTGTAGTGCTTTAACCTCTCCATATTCACTTGAAATTCATGCCCATCCTTGGTAGATTTGATTGTGACTGCACCATGTGGGAATGCTTTAACGACGTCAAAGGGCCCGGACCATCTGGACTTCAACTTTCTAGTGAATATCTTCAGGCGGGAGTTGAACAATAAGACTAGCTGCCCTGGCAGGTACTGTCTTGGCAGAGTCTTGTTGTCTTGCCATTTTTTTCTTTGTAAAGCTTGACATTCTCGTATGCTTCCCTTCTAAAGTCTACCATCTCATTAAGATCTTGAAGTCTCCTTTCCCCAGCTTGGTCTCAATCTATATTGATAGGTTTTATCACAGAATAGGCCTTGTGTTCAATCTCAACTGGTAGGTGGCATGCTTTACCATACACAAGTCTATAGGGTGACATACCTAGAGGGGTTTTGAATGATGTCCGATATTCCCATAGTGCATCATCTAGTCTAAGGGACCAGTATTTCCTAGTTGGGCTGACTACCTTTTTTAGGATTTTCTTCAATTCTTTTATTTTGAATTTCGGCATGCCCATTGGTCTGTGGATGGTACGTCGTGTTGGGTCACGTCGGCACGCCCCATGGCGCAACGGAAAAATTAATCCATCGTAATCCAGCCACGATCCATGTACAGGAACGAATCTGGGGTAAAAAGATGAAGAGTTACCTTTTAAAACTTTGGAAACTGGAAAACTGATGGTATGTCAGAATCGCCACGTCAAGTAAAACTAGAATCGTCACAGGTTCACAACGACCTCTATGGAGTACACCTGAACAAAACGAATAAAGTTTCCGCCTCCCTAACACTTAGGGATAAATTTCGAAAAGTTTGAACACCTTCTAGGGAGAAGTCGAAATCCCTCCAGGGATTTCTGGGGAGTCTGAAATCGACCAAGAGTTCAACCGGGACTTACAATCGAGCAAGGGAACATTCAGGGATTTTCCAGGGGCAAGTAGAACACCAGAAAAACATCGAACAGCTTCTCAGAGAGCTTTCTGGGATATGTCGAATTCTAGTGGGGAATCCCTAGGGGTGTTGTCAAAATCTTCAAGAGAAGGAAGAGGGATGATTTGGTTGCTAGCCCTTGTCCCTTTAAATAGTATTTAGAGACTTAATTCTAGTTGAATTCCTTAAATCCAAGTTCAACCAAAATTCATAGAATCTAATTCTACTTGAAATTGGTTTATATTAAATATACATTATATTTAATGATATTAAATGAAATATATATATTTAATTATGTAGAATCTTATTCTACATAAAACATGGATTTAAATATACATTATATTTAATCCAAATATATATATTTTTATTATATGGAATATCATTCTATCTTTACTTGGATTTAAATATATATTTTTAATTATGTAGAATCTAATTCTACATAAACTTGGAATTAAATATACATTATATAAATTCCAAATATATATTTACATTTCTAGAATCTTATTCTATAATATTTTAAGTCTCTAAATATTTTCCATACTCTAAATAATATCTGATAAATACATTATTTATCGAATATTATCTCTTTCAAGAGAGTTGTCGGTTTCCCCTATCCCATAGGGGATTTTCGGCAACATCCCTAAAATAGGGAGTATGGTTTCCATTTTTGTTTGTTTCATTCGAAGGGTGTGACCCTTGTAGGTTCATGCAACGTTAGCAAAAAAATAGAACTATTCTAATTTTACAAACAATGAGTGTAACCCCCTTAACCCGGCCTAGACGGTTGACCCGAATTAAGAAAGTCACACGGGGAAAACCAAAGTCAACCCGAAAGTCAACCTTGATTAATGACCCTTTTTTTTCTTTTTAAACTTGTCTAGAGGCATATTAATCCTAGTTATGATCATTCACACAACATACTCAAAGATCATAAACATCAGAGATCAAACAGGGACCCAATTGAACAATTTACAACTTTAGGGACCAAATTGTAAATTCTGTAAATTATAAGGACTTCATCCAAATTAAAGTTACCATCTTGAAATTAATCAGGTTTCATACTTCTCTGTCAAAGTTTAGCTCAAACGGACCTCCCAAACTCATACAATTGCACAAACAAGATTCAGGACCAAAATGTAAACATTCCAAAACATTTAACTACCAATGTCAGCCCCCAAGGGTCACGTGTTCCGAAACAGGAAGAGCCCGTTTCGAAACGCGGGGCCGTTCCGCAACGCGTATCGAAACGAGGGCTGGCAGTGGCCTTTCCGTTTCGAAACGGTGCCTACCGTTTCGGATGCCTGGGCTTATTCAGGGCACTCGTTCCGAAACGGTGCCCACTGTTCCGAAACACCCTGCACAGAATGCAGCAAAAAGTTTCCTTAAAAATTTAATTGATCATCCAATCATGCTCCAAATGCTACCAAACTTTACCAGCAACAAATTCAACATATATGAGACATGTTTGCATCAACCAAACAACATATTAACCACATAATAGAAAAGCCCCAATTCTATATGCATGCTTCCTACACAAGCAAAACATTCAAGCATAAAACTTCCAATTCAACATGTAAAGGCCAACTAAAAAACCAGCATTTCCAACATCATTAAACATACTTAGGGAGTTCTAAACATCTCCCAAAACATACACATAGGTCCCCCATTGCCAAATTTGCCAAAAGCTTAAGTGTTTAAGAAAACCTTCCATACTTGAGCTTAACTTCCTCTTGATTGCTTGCCTTCCTTGCTGCCCTCAAGTACCTTAACGATCTGCATTATTGGTTTAAGAAAACGAAAGAGAGCGTAAGCAAAAGCTTAGTGAGGAATGCTCATTAAACCACTGAATAATGCATTTGTAAATCTCATTTGCAAAACATACTTTCAATATCATTTAGACATGCTCAAAAGCAATTTAAGCAAGCAACACATGCTTCCATATCAATTCATGTCATATTAGCCACAAGTGATAAGTTTCATCTTTTTAAAAACAAGTTCAACATAAGACTCACACATGGACTTTTAAACACCATTGTGATCTTATAATAAACAAGAACCACGCAAGGACTTTTAACCACCTTCGTGTTCTTCCCAAGGACTTTTAAACACCTTGGCCCATGGACTTTTAAACACCATGGCAAGGACCACACAAGGACTTTTAACCACCTTTGTGTCCTTAACAAGAACCATCCAAGGACTTTTAACCACCTTGATGTTCTTAAGTAACAAGGTTCACTCAAGGACTTTTAACCACCTTAGTGACCTTAGCAAGAATCAACATGGACTTTTAACCACCATGAAGTTCTTAGAATCCACAAGGCTCACTCAAGGACTTTTAACCACCTTAGTGACCTTAGCCTTTTTCAAAACATCACTTGCCAATATACATCTTTATCATCAAATAATCCACTGTTTTAAAGCATTAAACCAAGCCATATTCATCATGCATTTTTAAGCATCAAACCACATTTAATCAATGTTCAAAAACAAGGAACTCTTACCTTGAGCTTCCTTCAACATATGGCTTGCAAAATCAGCAATAACCATGCTAAATCATGCTTTCAAAACAGAATTTAAAACATGCAATAAACCTCATTGCACAACAACCAAATCATGGCCACCACTTAGAGAGTTTTTCCGAAAACTTACACTTGAGCTTAGTAAAGTTGTTTAGACTTAAACTAAGCTCCCAAGACATCGGTTTCAAAGCTGAAAACCCATTTCCACTCACCGATTCCACTTCGCCTCTTGCCGAAGCACCAATTCAAGCTTCCAAAACACCAACACTTGGATCCAAAGATGACTCCCCTGTTTTAAACACATCAAAGCAGAGGATTAATGCATCATCATGCATTAATAGCTTCAATAAAAGCACCTAAACTCGCTGCTCTCATCCACACTCCATTTTCGGCCACCAAACACAACCGAAATTGCATCCAAACAACTCCTCAACAAAGCCCAGCCATAAACCATCAAAACCAAACATTGTTCAACATCATTTAACATCTAAAAAGAACGTAACAACATCCTTATACCCCCAGCAACATCAGATCCACAAGATCACCTCAAAAACAACCAAGAATCACAAGCTAAACTTAGGAAATTCAACCTATCCGGGATTGCATTGATCAAAACTCAATTCCTTATCAAATTAATGTTCATTAATCATCAAAAACACATCTCAAATCACAGCTTTAACAGATCCAACGAAAATTGACCAAAAATCACCAAATCTTGCATTTTAAGCCAAGATCCATTTCATAACTTTAAAAACCATTTATAAAACATCAATTAAGGATTGAGAACTTAGGAATTTCAGTAAAGAACTGATAGTTTAGAGGAGAAGGACGTTCTTACCTCCAAACTTGAGTTTCTCCTCTTTTGGAACCAAAAAGCTTGAAGAAACCACTTGCAAATGGTGAGGTTTTGTTGATGTGATGATTAGGAATCAAAAGAGAATTGAAAAGGAAGATTTAAGTGACAAAATCAGAAAGAAATCTCTGGAGAGAAAGTGTTTGGGTTGAGAGAAAATGAGAGAAAAGGAAAATTCGAAGTTAGTTACAAAATAGCCAAAATGATTTTCCCTCCACTTTTCTTTAGCTTTAAAAATCAGAATTAAACCTTAAAATATCTTAGAAAAATCTGGAGAAACTCCCTTTGGGTAAATAGCTCCTTAAAGATTCAAAGTTTCAATCATTTCTAAAAGAGTCAAGTAACTTTCAAAAATTACATTTTGGTCACTAGCCAAAATGTCACCCTTCCAAACCTCATTTTGTAAAATTGATTTCACAGTTCACTTATATATATTAAAAGCTGATTTTAGAACATTTTTCCATATTTTTAATGCAACCCGAACTAGGCTTTCCTAATTTCACCTTTTTAGATTCGAACAGCACTTTGACCAAACCGGTCAACGCCTAAAACTACTAAGCCCAAAACCGGGGCGTTACAATGAGTGGCATCTAGAAATACTTCATTGCTACCTAAGTTGCATGAAGTCATGGTTTGACTTTCCTAATTCCTGAATAAACTTTCTTTATGTATTTTATCCTTTTGACCTTTATATCTCAGATGAACACAAGTCATGGGTTAGTCACACTTGCGTTGTCCATCTAGTGTTTCTTGATGTCTTGAGTGTATTATTATAAACGAATCTCTATGTTATCTCATATCATAATATTCGAGCATGGCTATGCATTTTCTAATATCACTCAATCAAGTGGTCGAAGATATTTCTCCCATTATGTACGAGGGACAAATCCTTTCTTGATCAACCATATTTCACTACATAGGTCATCACGTATCCAATCATCAGTCTTTATAATGTAGTCAATTACGACACACGTTTGACTATGTCAAAATACGTAAATCTTTATGTTGAAATCATGTTGATCTCAAGTCTGAGGATCATACATATGTTTATCATGAGAAATGTTGTGACTGTCACATAATTACCCAAGAAACATGCTCAAAGCGGGTCAATCTAGTATGTTGTTCTCTAACAAATACTTATGTGTTGATTTTGGCATCTCTATGTCAATTACAACACTTGTTATCAATCAACCACATATTAGTCTTTATATATTATCATTGTCCATACTCGTAATAATATTCGACTAAGGATTCTATTTAACAATAATCTTATTATTGTATGGACATTATTATCTAATGGTTAGTTTGATGCACAAAAACATACCAAATGATAATAACGGAAATGCCATTACTTGATAAATCTAGTAAAATAATATGTTTATTCAATCATCATATGATTGGTCTTTGGTCATACTCAAACAATCTCCCACTAGCACTAAGACCAATCATTCTCGTATCTAATACGATATGGCTTAGTGTAACTGACATACTTATGTTGTGTCAAAATCTTTGTTAGGAAGTTGACAAAGTTATCAACTTTCTGCGTATGTTGCATACTATCACATCTCCAAGATGTAAGCACTTTAGAATATGTTTGGATTTATTGATGAGATATGGGTTTTATTTGCTCATGCAAAGGTTCCATCATAACAGAGTTATGTAGCATCTAATATGCTGGGAACAACCCTTAGTTCAGAAGTGAACCCTTTAGATCCAAACATCCTTCTTTATTGCTATGTCGACTGTAATATATTCATCCTATGTTGTAGAGTTAGATATTGTCTCATGTTGCTAACTCGCGATATCTTTTATTAATGCAAAACATATTGCGATTTTTAGTTCCTTTTGATGAGTATGTTATCTACATACAATACTTTGGAAAGTAACAATGCTCCCACTATCACTTTTGACAACAGGACTCCACTTTATTTCTAGATAAATCAAACCATTTGTTTGTATCTTCTGAAACGAATATCCCAATTTTGAGAAGCTTGCCTTAGTCTACGATAGACCTTTATAGATTACATACCTTCCAAGTGTTTACTGGAGTGGCAAAACCTTCTAGATGTGTCATGTACACATATGTTTCATGTTTTTCCCTTAGGAAAGCGGTTTTGACATTCCTTTATTTGATTCCATAATCATGGTATGTAACTACTTGCAAGTGAGATTAAGATGGATTAAACATAGCTACAAGGAAGATTCTTTATCATAGCCTATACTATGAAGCTTGTCGAAAACTTTTAGCGACGAATCATCCTTTGTATGTTTTATCATCCATGTCAGTTTTTCCTTTTTGAAAAACTCATCCATACCTCTTAGGTTTTACCCTTTTAGTTAACCAAAGTCTATACTTGGTTTTAGACATGGATTCCATCTCATCTCTAATGACTCTTAGCCATTTCTCGAATTTTGAGCTCACCATTACTTTCTGATAAGACCTATTCTTTATCTTGATCCGAAAAGAAGAGTGTTTCCATGTACGGATAGTGAGAAATCCATATTTCTCAAGTATATGGTATTCTCTTAAGGATCAACATAATGATTGTGTTTTGTTCCAATGTTCCTTGATTATTTGTGGAACATTCTCAATCTTTGGTTCATAAATTTGTTGTCTAAAATTTCATCAAATTCCAAATTCCATTTTTTTTCCTTTTGTTAGAGATAATCTCTTTCGAGAGAAACTCTCGATTGAGCAACAGACATTTTGTTCTCGTTGAAAAATGAAATCCCTTAGTGATAAGTATTCTCTTTCGAGATAAACTATCGTTTGAACAACAAATATTTTGTTCTCGTTAAAGTTGAAGAAATAATATCCCATTGTGAGAATTAATCTCTTTCAATATAAACTCTCGTTTGAGAAACAAACGCTTTGTTCTCGTTAGGATAAACAACAAATGGAGTTTTTAAGGTTCGAACTTTGTAAACTTTTAACATGTAAGTAACCTTAAAACTTTAAAGGTATTCTAGAACAATTCTTAGTCCATATCTTATATGGCGTTTCGAACCAAGTTTAAGCATGAGAGTTGTTTTCCTAGTGTGTAAAGAAGTCGAAAATGACTTGTTCTGAATCAAAACATGTCTAACATATTTGATTCTCTTTCAAAGACTTTTCGTTGCACTTGTGGGATTTAATTATGGGACAATCCCATATTCTTTGAAAGTTCATCAAACTTTAAGTATTCTTGAATTTGATCTCATCAAATTACCTTAATACTTTTACGAGTTTGAGATTAGTCATTTGTTTTATTTATCTTATAAATATTATTGATTCGATTAGTTTAAAGATCATTGATTCGTTGTGCCATAAGAGATTAAAAGAATTGTCCATACAAGATAACTAAAACTTAGGCACAAAATAATAATCTTAAAAACTAAAACCAATCTATTTAAGCAAAAACACATGTCCTAATGGATGATGTAGCAATTCTTGCTTTATTTCCATTCGCAGGTCCATGTCTATTCTGATGCCTTCTCTTTAGAAGCCTCTGAGGTTGATACCTCACTCGTTTTTGCTTTCTTGACATCTTGTAGGTCTGTGGGGGCGGTTTCTCTTCCAATGTTCGGTCTTGTTGCAATGGAAACAATTTCCATAATTCTTGATTCCCTTCTTAGCTTTCAATGCCTCCTTTCCATCGGTTTTGGTCTTACCATCACCTTTATACTTTGCTACCGATTTACCTTTCTTCTTGCCCTTGCGGACCATCAGAACAGGTTTAGGTCCTACCTTCTTCAGGTTGATTTCAGCAGTTCTAAACATGCCGAGCAACTGTGGCAGCGTCTTGTTAATCTCATTCATATTGAAATTAAGGAAGAACTGATTGAAACTATCCGGCAACGATTGCAGGATGACATCCGTAGCTAATTCGTCTTTCAGCGGAAATTCGAGCTTCTTCAATGTTTGGATGTAGCCCATCATTTTGATGACGTGACCTCCTACACGAGATCCCTCACTCATCTTGCATTGAAACAGAGCTTTATAGGTCTCGTACCTCTATTGACGAGCTTTCCCTTCATAAATCTCCTTGAGATTTTGAATCATATCGTAAGCTACCATGTCCTCATGTTGCTTCTGAAGCTCATGGGTCATGGAGGCAAGCATAAGACAACCGACATCCACCATGTCGTCCATGTCTTTCTTAAATGTTTTTTTGTCAGCTCTGGAAGCAGTGGCAACCGGTTCATCAGGAACAGGTTCTTCAATGACATATTCCTTCTTTTCTTGTTTGAGAACAATTCTCAAATTGCGGAACTAGTCAAGGAAGTTTATGCCATTGAGCTTATCCTTCTCAAGGATAGATCACAGGGATAGAGTATTATTTGCCATTAATTCTACAACAAAGAAAATATGCTACATGAGTTTTACTAAATTTTATAATTTATAGATATGTCTTTAATATAAATTTACTCCTACTATTTTCTTCAAAATTAAAAACCCTCTAGTTTTAATTTCAGAAAACGTTTTGATAGTTTTCTAGTGAGTGAGGATCCGTATTTCACCATTCCTAAATCAGCTTTGGTCAGTCTTTTAGGAAATGGTTATTTAGGTAAGTAACACCTTACTAATTACATCTCATGTAATTTCTCATCTTTTGGCGAACAACTCTTGTTCTTTAAATCATCTTATGATTAACCAAAACTTTTAACCACTAGGTTTTCTAATCCTATTAGAACAACCCAGCTAAGTCAATACCAATATCTCAACCGGCGAATATCACTAGCTTATTCTTCGCGTTTAACTAAGATAGATAAATGTGACATTGCTTTGGCAAAGCTCGCATTATATCGATCGAAGCTTTAACAAGGGTAAATATTGGATGGTTAAAACAAACTTAGAATTATAGTGAGGGATTTACTTAATTATCTCATCATTTTAACATTGATCCTATCAATAGAACTATGTTTAATCATGCTTATAAAACATCCATTGCATCATATACAAGGAAAATATAAGCGGTAAATAAATATGCAATGATTATAGCCCTTCTTAACCTAAGGTGACCCGCCCAAGCCAATGGGAGGACCATTCTACTGAAGATAGAATCTGCTTCTGAAACGCCTGGTCCACCATGGAAGGCCCACCACACTGCTATGTTGGTCCTTGCTTTATCTCCATGAGTATTTAAAATTTTCAAAAACTCGCGTTACATGCGAGGGAGTGAGATGAGAAGAGAAGTACAATAGAATATAGAGAAAGGCACGACACGCAGGCCGTATTTATAAAAAACCAAAACTATTAAGGTTATGGGCTATAACAATGCAAAATAAACACCGTGCAATAAAACATGCATTTCAAACATCGTGCGAACAAAGTAACGACGTGTTTACGAAGTTTTAAACTGATTATCCCTATGTTGGGGTTAATGGGCCAAAGAAGGATCACAAGGTTTCATAAACCATTTGCGTTAACGAACAAATGCACCAGGTAGGTCAACATGAAAGAGATGTGACGAACTAGGCACACTTAAGTACAAGGTCTTTGATGATGTCAATCCTAGACATGCATTTTTCATAACGTCTAACCATAACTCTTATGGATTCACCGTGAAAGATAGTTTGATAACTTTTATCAAATGAGAAGCCCTTTCAGAGATTTTATAAATAGGTAAACTATACAGATGACCACTGAACTATGAGTTTGGTGTCAAAATGACCACTATATTATTTTTTGCCACAAATGCACCACACAATTATTTAAATGGTTCCATTTTAGTCACACGCCGTTAAAAAAAACGAAAAAGTTGACATAACTGTTAAAAAAATTGGTATAATTACACATTTTGTCCCCTATATTTATACAATAAATCAATTTAGTCATAATTTTAATCTAATAAAATAAATTAATTATTCAATAAGATGATGACACGTGTCACCACCTTATTGGGGGATTTTAATTATTTTTAATTAACTAAATAACCAAGGAACTGCCCTTGGTAGGAATTGGACCTGGGACCTTGGGGGTGTAGCACGCGCAAGTTTGCCACTGAGCCAAGCATATTCTTGTGATATACAATACTAATAATAATCTATGTGTTATACATATGGAGAAAGAAAAAACAAACAGATATATAATTCTGAGATATATAACTCTTATATGATGATTCCCAGCAATTTTATCATTCAAAAACTGTTCAGTAATTTGTGCTTTAGAGTGATTCTCGTGTACGCTTGTTGCCAGGGATGCAGTTTAGGAAATTGTTTCCGCCAACTCAATGGGCGGCGGAGTTCAATGTCGTGCTTACAGTTCCATTCTTCAACTGGCTAGTTGGTCCATCTGAGGTAATTATGTGTACCTTTGAACAACACAAGCTGTTTTGCACTTGCATTTTTTGTAATTTTAGAACATTCGATTGATTCCCCTGTTTTTCAATGTAAAACAAAATTATAAGATTAAAATATTCATCTGAAGTTTTCATATTTTCTCATGTTAAAGGTAATTCTAATCGATGATAATTTTCTAGGTAATGAAAGTTGAGATAAATGGTGTGAAACAAAAAAGTGGAGTTCATATTAAGAAATGCAGGTACCTGGAGAACAGTGGGTGTGTTGGAATGTGTGTGAATATGTGCAAGATTCCGACCCAAGATTTCTTTACCAATGAGTTCGGGCTTCCATTAACTATGACTCCAAGTATGCTTCTTTAAATTTTTATTTTTCAGGCTTCATATGGATTTTTATGCAGAAATTGTTGATCCTCAGATTTTGAAGACATGAGTTGTGAAATGGTGTATGGACATGTCCCACCAGCTTTCGAAGACGACCCAGCATTGAAACAGCCTTGTTTTGCAGAAATCTGTAAGCTAATTTCAGCTCCATTGTAGCAAAATAGTTTCTCTAATAATGGAGATTTCCAGGCATAAATTTACCACTACACCGTTTGCAGGTTCCATGGAAAACTCCAGCTCTAGTGTCTGCCCCAAATTACAAGCATGAGATGATGATATTTCCCCGCCTTCTCTTGCAGAAAAATGAGGGAAATCTACCTCAAATACATATATAAAGTTCAAGACTTTTTCTTATACCCTATTAAGTGTTAGTCTCCATAATCTTCAACATACATCTTATAATTTTTATTTTCAACTAAGAGGGAATGCAGGAAAAATTTGCTAAATAATCTTAGGTGACATTATAAATTGAATAAAAAAGATGAACTTATTTCAATATCATTTACTTTGAACATAATATTATTTGGTTTTTTCTTTCTCCATATGTATAACACATATATTATTATTAGTATTGCATATCACAATTATATGTTTGGCTTAGTGGCAAATTTGTGTGTGCTACACCCCCATGATCTTAGGTTCGATTCTTACCAAGGTTAGTTCCTTAGTTTTCATTTTTCCTACTCCAATCAGGGTGACACGTGTCACCACCTGATTGGAGGGGGAATTAATTAATTTAGTTAAATAAAAATAAATAAAATTCCCCAATAAAGTGGTGACACGTGTCACCATCTTATTGAATTATTAATTTATTTTATTAGATTAAAATTATGACTAAATTGATATATTGTATAAATATAGAGGACCAAATGTGTAACTATACCATTTTTTTAACATTTAACTTTTTTTGTTTTTTAACGGCGTGTGGCTAAAATGGAACCATTTAAATAGTTGTGTGGTGCATTTGTGGCAAAAAATAATATAGTGGTCATTTTGACACCAAACCCATAATTTAGCGGTCATCTGTGTAGTTTACCCTTCATAAATCTATGAAACTACGAACAACTACTTGTTCTCTAGACTAACTATTAGTCTCAACATGTTAACATTTAACATTAAAGCAACCTAACATAGTTATGATTAACTCTTAATCATTCAGTAATAATCGAAATAAGTCTTTATTAGGTGCGATACGATAAACGATAAATATCTAAATCGAATCAAACAACATGCATCTCATACATATACATCACCCAAGAATTTAAGTCCGAATTCGTATGATACAAGTGGCTCTTATACCACTGTTGGGTCACGTCGGCACGCCCTGTGGCGCAACGGACAAATTAATCCGACGTAATCCAGCCACGATCCATGTACATGAACGAATTCGGGGTGAAAGCATGAAGAGTTACCTTTTTAAACTCTAGAAATTGGAAAACCGACGATATATTGGAATAGCCACGTCAAGTAAGACTGGAATCGTCACAGGTTCGCAACGACCTCTACGGAGTCCACCCGAACAAAACGAATAAAGTTTCCGCCTCCATAACACTTAGGGATAAATTTCGACAGGTTTGAACACCTTCAAGGGAGAAGTCGAAATCCCTATAGGGATTCCTGAGGGAGTCTGAAATCGACCAGGAGTTCAACCGGGACTTGCAATCGATCAAGGGAACCTTCAAAGATTTGTCAGGGGACAAGTAGAACACCAGAAAAATATCGAACAACTTCTCAGATAGCTTTCTGGGATATGTCGAATTCAAGTGGGGAATCCCTAGGGGTGTTGTCGAAATCTTCAAGAGGAGGAATAGGGATGATTTGGTTGCTAGCCCTTGTCCCTTTAAATAGTATTCAAAGACTTAATTCTAGTTGAATTCCTTAAATCCAAGTTCAACCAAAATTCATAGAATCTAATTCTACTTGAAATTGGTTTATATTAAATATACATTATATTTAATAATATTAAATAAAATATATATTTAATTATGTAGAATCTTATTCTACATAAAACATGGATTTAAATATACATTATATTTAATCCAAATATATATATATATTTTTGTTATACACAATCTCATTCTATCTTTACTTGGATTTAAATATATTTAAATATATATTTTTAATTATGTAGAATCTAATTCTACATAAACTTGGAATTAAATATACATTATATAAATTCCAAATATATATTTAAATTTCTAGAATCTTATTCTATAATATTCTAAGTCTCTAAATATTTTCCACACTCTAAATAATATTTGATAAATACATTATTTATCGAATATATCCCTTTTAAGGGAGTTGCTGATTTCCCCTATCCCATAGCGGATTTTCGACAACCTCCCAAAAATAGGGAGTATGGTTTCCATTTTTCTTCATTTCATTCGAAGTGTGTGACCCTTGTAGGTTCATGCAACGTTAGCAGCAAAATTAGAACTGTTCTAATTTTACAAACAATGAGTGGCATCTAGCAATACATCATTGCTACCTAAGTTGCATTAAGTCATGGTTTGACTTTCCTAATTCCTGAATAAACTTTCTTTATGTATTTTATCCTTTTGTCCTTTATATCTTAGATGAACACAAGTCATGGGTTAGTCACACTTGCGTTGTCCATCTAGTGTTTCTTGATGTCTTGAGTAGATTATTATAAATGAATCTCTATGATATCTTATATCATAATATTCGAGCATGGCCATGCATTTTCTAATCACATTCAATCAAGTGGCTGAAGATATTTCTCCCATTATGTAGGAGGGACAAATCCTTTATTGATCAACCACATTTTACTACACAGGTCATCACGTATCCAATCATTAGTCTTTATAATATAGTCAGTTACGACACACATTTGACTATGTCAAAATACGTAAATCTTTATGTTGAAATCATGTTGTTCTCAAGTCTGAGGATCATACATATGTTTATCATGAGCAATGTTGTGACTGTCACATAATTACCCAAGAAACATGCTCACAGCTGGTCAATCCAGTATGTTGTTCTCTAACAAATACTTATGTGTTTATTTTGACATCTCTCTGTCAATTACAACACTTGTTATCAATCAAACACATATTAGTCTTTATATATTATCATTGTCCATACTCATAATAATATTCGACTAACGATTCTATTGAACAATAATCGTATTATTGTATGGACATTATTATCCAATTGTTAGTTTGATGCACAGAAACATACCAAATGATAATAACGGCAATGCCTTTACTTGATAAATCTAGTAAAATAGTATGTCTATTCAATAATCATATGATTGGTATTTGGGCATACTCCAACACGCCGCGGCAACCTTGTGACAGACACCAAGTCTTTTTAAAGCTTTAGTGATGAGCATGTTATCAAAATGTTTACCTTCATCAATAATTATTGCCCTTGCGATTCCAAACCTGGTGAATATGTTCTTGTGAAGGAATCGGTGGACTGTCTTGGCATCATTTCCGGGAGTTGCCACAGCTTCAACCCATTTGGACACGTAATCGATAGCAATGAGGATGTATATGTTACCACAGGATGATGGGAAAGGTCCCATGAAATCTATCCCCCAAACATCAAATAGCTCAAACTCTAGAATGGGTTGTAGGGGCATCTCATTCCTCCTTGCGATATTCTCGGTTCTTTGGCATCTATGACATTGCTTGTAAAAAGCTTGGGCATCCTTGTAAAGAGTGGGCCAATAGAAACCGGATTGAAGTACTTTTGTTGTTGTCTGTGTGCCTCCAAAATGTCTTTCATAAGGGGCAACATGACATTGGTAGAGCACCGCATGTTCCTCTTCTTCTGGGATATATCTCCTTATAACCTGATATGCACAATGTTTGAACAAAAGAGGCTCGTCCCAAAAATAATGCTTAGCATCATATTGGAACTGCTTCTTGCGTTGATAGTTAATGTTATAAAGTAATACACCAGTAACTAAATAATTGTAAAGTGCTCATTAGTCCTATATTTTATATGCATTCCACCTCATATTATTGTCATTCTTAAGTACATTTTAGGCATATTTAGGTCAATGCATGCATTATTTACAATATTCTTTACTTTACCCTGTTTATGTTGAATATCTTTAATTTGGTGAGATAAGCTATTGTTTTATTTTAATTTTAGTTTTAGGTACTAGAAGCTGGCAGAAGGAGAGAGGAGCTGATGTTGAGGCAACAAGCCTAGGAGTTGTACTGAAGCAGCTTAACACGGAGAGAAGTGCTGCCGAGTAGCTACCGCCACCATCACTGCCGCCTAGAGCATAATTTTATGAGTCCAATGAGCCTATCCACGCAATTTATGGATGCTGTAAACAGCGGACTGAGACGCCCAAGTGAACATTATATAAGGCGGCTTAAGGTTACTTGTGCCACAAAGAGTCCAACTTCAAGTCAAATAAGTCAGAATTTAAAGATGCATTCAATGCTAAATCTACTTTATGATGAAGAAGACTTCTACTCCAAGGAGGACTTGACCTAGGCCAATGCCCTATATATACCCGACCATACATTGTATTTTAGACAGCACATAGTCGGCATAGCTTAGGTTTCTCTTGTGTTTTCTTTCCACCACTATGTTCTAAATTCTCTAGGGTTTGGGTTATGTTGTAAACAAGTTGTGAGAATAGTTATTTAGGTTTTATGTTTGTTTTTGCAATAAATTCAATGTTTGCTTATTTCATGTTCTTTAGTGTTTTCAATTGAGTTCAAAAGATCGATTGGAAGCAATCTATTTGTTTGGTATCGAGAGAGTCAAACTCACCAAAGAAGTAAGCACGATCTCATCATTACCAGATGTTAATCAATCCAGCCTATACATAGTTTAGGGATTAAGGCAGCTAAAAAGGAACAAACAAAGGTCAATGTTCATTGTACGATTCACGCCGACATGTATGATCTGCAGTGGGCAACAATAGTATTCTGATTTAGACATAAGCCGGATCATTATCGAAGCGTTCGGCCGAGCCTTGAAGGACTGCCGAGTTTTCCACCGAGCCATTCCTCTGTTCCACTGCCTAGGCAGCGAAAGCGTCAAAGCAACTAATCTGCCATCTTCCGTCGAGGCAGCAAAGTCTTGCAGCGCAAAGCAACTTAACTTGTTCAACGCAGTTTCACACTAAAAATCAGTATAACCTAACCCATTCTATCACCCTAATCTTTTCTATCAATTTACTTGTGTTTATTTACTTTTCTTTACAAAACTAAAATTTACTTGTGCATTCAATTTTCCTTGTGCAGGAATTGAAATTCAAATGAGTTGTTCAATCCTTGTGGGAGACGATATCTTTTATACTATAACTTGACAAGAGTGTGCACTTGCGCTCCTATTTGGAGAACACCTAAAGACTCTACAAGTTTTTGGCGCTGTTGCCAGGGATTGGCAATAATAAATTCGTTTTTATTTTTCTGCACTTTTATTTTATTTGCATTTAATTTTAGTTTTTTTTCTTTTTATTTGCTAAAAAAGAATTTTACAGTTTTCTTGTCTAGTGCATGACCAGAGTAAACCCATCGGGAGAAATTGTTTTCTTTGACGAGATAGAACGAAGAGCAAGAGAACGTAAGAAAGAAGCAAGAGAAGACATCGGGAAAGTCAAGGAAGAAAGAAAGGCAGAGGCAGCCATGCATAACGGCCAAGACGACAACCTTGCCAACAATGTTTGTAATGGCAAGGATGGGCAGCAAGATCCGCCACCTAGGCAGGAACCACCAGTTCCACCCAGGCAGCAACAATATGTGCGCACCACAAGGGATTTTTCGGAGCACGACTTTAGAGGATTTGCCCTAACTGTTGCAGAGCCTAAAATCGAAGTAGATCACTTTGAACTGAAGCTCCTAATGTTCAACATGATAAACACATTAGGGCAATTTGGAGGAACTGCTATAGAAGATTCTCAACATCACTTTAGAGGATTCCTAGACATATGCAGAGCTTTCAAGATACATGGAGTCCATCAAGACGTGCTGAAGTTGAGATTATTCCCCTATTCACTGTGTGATAGGGAAAAGTAGTGGTAGAAAAACAAACTGACATGATCATTCAATCCTTGGACGGAGTTATGCAAATATTTCTTAGATCGTTTCAGTCTTTCAAATGTCACAGACAGGTTGAGAAACGAGATCACAACCTTCCGCCAAGGGGGTGACAAACCAATGTATGAAGCTTGGGAGAGGTACCAACAAATGTTGAACAATTGCCCACTTGATGGTTTCCCATCCTAGACTTAGGTGTCGATGTTCTAAAATGGAGTAAATCAACCGACACGAATGATGCTCAATGCCTCAACCAATGGAATCATCCTAGATAGACCACCTAAGAAGGCACTACAGGTTCAGAACAGAATTGCCAAAAATGACTACGAGTTCCCGAGAGCCTATCGCGGCGGCATAAGGCGGCCAGTTGTTGTGAATGAAGTGGAGGTAAATGAATCTGTAAATGCCCACTTGGATAAAGTGACAGAGCCGATGATGAATATGGCCAAAGGGAAGAAATATGAGGCCAAGGCTGTGGAGCCATTTTGTGATGAGTGTGGGGGCAACCATGATTCTTCTTAATGTAGTGAATCTGCCAACTTTAAGGGAACCTATGAGAGGAATAGCAGGCCCAACACCAATACATACAACCCTAGCTGGAAGACGCATCCAAACTTCTTCTAGAGTAACCCCAATACGACTGAAAATCCAACTCAGCAACCAGGAGAATACCAACATAACCTGTCATGACAACAACCTCAGCAACAACATAATACGAGCAATTAACTCACTCGAAACTACTTTATATACTTTTATGTCTCGAACCAGTGATTTTATTGTTCATACTAATAAATTTATTGATAAGACTGAGTCGTTTATAGACATGACTGAAATGAGGATGAACAACCAAGAAGCTGCAGTAAAAAACTTGGAGACTCAGTTCGGGCAATTTACTGAGATTATAAGCAACAAGACAATGGGTGCATCATCCAACAACACAAAGGTCGCATCCAAACCCACCTATAAGCAGTGTAAAGCTATAACTACAAGAAGTGGGTAACAACTGGACTAGCCCAAAATTGAACAGCCAATAGACCAGCAAATAGAATAGCCTGTCGCGACAGCATCAAAACCAACTGCCCTGGTAGATGAGACTGACAACAGCCCTAAGGAGGATGATCCTGAGTCACCAGTGATTAGATTTCCATGCAAGAAACGCATTCAGGACATCCATCTGCTGACGCCCTTCCACAAAGGCTTAAACATCAGAAATAAGAGCACCATTTCAAGAAATTCTTGGATATTCTAAAAAAGGTGTACATCAACATACCATTCGTGGAAGCCATACAAAACATTTCAAACTATGCAAAGTATCTAAAGGACATGGTTTCTAAGAGAAGGAGAATTAGGGAATTCGAGACGGTAGTTGTCACTGAAGAATGCATGGTAATGATGCATAATAAGGTGCCGCCTAAGAGGATGGATCCAGGCAGCTTCATCATTCCATGCAAGATGGGAAACAACCATGACATGAGAGCTCTATGCGACCTAGGAGCAAGTATAAATCTGATGCCCATGGCTATCTTCAACAAACTAGGAATCGGGCAAGCAAAACCAACCTCCATCATGCTATAGGTTGCTGACCATTCCGTTGTGCAACCGGAGGGAAAAGTTGAAGATATCTTAGTAAGAGTGGGCAACTTCATTTTTCCTGCTGATTTTTCATCTTGGACTGTGAGGCAGACGAGAATGCCCCCATCATTCTTGGACGACCAATCTTGTCCACGGGCAGAACATTGATAGACATAAGGAATGGATAACTCATCATGAGGGTAGACAATCAGAATATAAAAATACATGTCTTACAGCCCATAAAGCCATCCAAGGGAAAAGAAGTCTGCCAACAACAACAAGCCTCCCAGGTTATCCCGAAAACATGTCAAGGAAGCAGTTGCCAGGTCAGCATTCAGAGCAACAAGAACCCCAAGGAGCTAGATAACCCACTTGGAACACAACCTAAACGCAACAAACTCTGGAAGTGGTTATGTTTGGGAGATGCACGTCAATGCACTCCCAATATAACTTAATTTATTTTTAATTTCTTTTTTTTTATTTTCATGTTTTAGGATTAGATTTTCATTTATTTGCAATTTATATTTCACATTTTTATTTCAGATCTAAGTATTTTTATTTTATGTATTTCTTTATTTAGTCTATGATTTTTATTCTTAAGTTTTAAAAATAAAAGAGTCAGACTAAGAAAAAAGCCCAACTAGAAGCACGCCCACAATCCTACCGATACATTTGAGGGCGGCCCAACGCAGAAACCGCGTAATGGCTAGTTGACCGCTAACGGCTAGTTACCAACGACTGCAAAAGTAACAGGCAGAAAACTCGTGACATGCGCAAAGCAAACTGGTCGTTGGACATCTAATGCTGCCACAGCATCTCTCGACAACATCTATATAAACCCCACTTCTCCCATTCATTTACTTTAATTCATCTCCATGTAAACCTATTATTCAGTCCACTAATCTCTTTCTCAATATCTTCTTTTAGTTTCAGATTACAAAGAAACTGTGGCACACATGGCATCAGCATCACAATCCAAACCCACTTTCCAACGTTTCTTCTCAAATGAAGATGCTAAGCGGTACATAACCCAGTTCGCAAAGCAAGCCATATGGGAGTAACAAGGGTTCCACTATTCGTAGCGGACATGGGATCTCAACGTTGTGCCCGCCCTATTCGAGAAAATCCACAACAAGGGTTGGGAGATATTCGCACGATAGCCATAAGTGCAAACATCACGATGGTTAGAGAATTTTATGCCCACCACCCTAGCTCAGAGCTACCCTTTGCTTTTTTCAGATGAGAGTCTGTCATGTTAAACGCTGCCGTCATCAACAGCTTTTATGGATTAGAGATGGAAGACAACTCACACGAAGAATGGAGGAAGTCACTGATGGCTGCCGACTATGACATAATCAAGGTCCGGCTGTGCGAACCCAATACCCCTTGGTTGGCGGGAAAACATGGCGACTCCATGCAACACCGCCGGTTACTGCCAGAGGCGATGCTGTGGAACACGTTCCTCAAAAGGCATCTGCTGCCCACCTCTTATAATTCCACCGTGGACTGGCTATGTCTCGCTCTCATTCAATAAATCATGATGAACAGACTGATCAACATTAGGGAAATAATCTGCAAAGAGATCCACAATTGCTACCGAAAATCAAAGGGTCAGCTTTACTTCCATATCTCATCACGGGCTTGTGTGCCAGTTTTAACGTCCCTTGAGATCCAAAAGACATGATGAAATCCGCCAAAGAGGGCTTGTAACGCCCTGGTTTTGGGCCTAGATGTTTTAGAGGCTGAATCGGGCCGGTCGAGAACGGTTTGAATCTTTAAGGGTGATTTAGGGAACACCTCGTTCGGGTTGTTTTTAAAATATGTAAAAATATATAAAAATCCTCATTTATTATATAAATGGTTACGGTGAAAACAATTTTACAAAATATGAAATGGAAATACTACATTTCGGTGTAGTGAACAAATTGCAGTTTTTGCAAAAGTTGACTAGTGACTGTTTTCTAAAGAATTGAAACTTTGAATCTTTAAGTAGCTAATTTTACCAAAATGTTTTTATCAAATTTATCTTTAATTTGGGTGTTTTAATAATGATTTAATAAAAATAATTAAGAGATAAATCCTATTTTGACTTTTTCATAACTACTTTACGATCTTTTTCACTCTTTTCATTTCTCTCAACTTCCACTCAGCCAAAAACAATTCCCTCACCAATTAATCTCTGATTTTCATCTATTTTGCTAGGATTTCATTCTCCTAAGGATTTCTAATCTTTTTCTCATCAAATCCTTTTGCTTTTACTTTGGATTTCCAAGAAACCTTGCCCAAATTGAGGAGAAATCAACCATTAGAGGTAAGCTTCGTCATTCTCCTCTAATGATCAGTTCTTTACTGAAAAACCCAAGTTCTCAATCATTTGTTAATGTTTTTCGTAACTCTTTGTTAAGATCTATTTTGAGGTTGATTTCTAATGTATTTTGATTGGTAATTGATGTTATGAATGAGGTTTTAACCAATGATTCCCGAATATGATTGGTTTCCTATGTTTTAGATGCTAGATTTGTGGTTTTTGGAGTGTTCTTGGTGTTCTGTTGTTGTTGGAGATATAAGGACGTGTTTGTGGTTATATTTGGTGTTGATTGAGGTTTAGAAATGATTAGAATTGATAGATCTTGGTTGGGCTTTGTTTTGTGAAAGTTTGGAGTTGATTTCGGTTATTTCGGGTAGCCGAAATGGTGTTTTTGAGTAGTGCAACGAGTTTGAATGAGTGGCTGGTTATTTCAATGCATGATGATGCATCAATCCTCTGCTCTTATGTGTAATAAACATGGGAGACATCTTTGGACGATTTTGGTGTTGATTCAGGGTGCTGGAAGTCTAGATATTGTTTCGGCAAGCAAGCGAAACGTAATCGGTGAGTGCGAATGGTTTTAGAAGTCCTTGAGGGACAAAGAATCAAGGTTTGGGGATTTAGGATTGTTTTAAAACACCATCCTAAGTCCGAAAGTAATTATGGCTAGATTTTCTCACAATATGTGGTTGATGCCCTAAATGCTTTTAACATGCTATTGTTTTGAGATAGACAAATTCCTAATGTTTTATGCCTGATTTCTAGCATGAGTTGATGCTATGTATTGATTTCATGAGATAGCATGTGGTAGTAAAGAGTTTTGAGATTTTGATTTAATGCAAAGCATGAGATATGGTTTTGAAATGAGATGAGAAAGATTTGAGAAATGTTGCATCAAAACAGTAGGTGAGATGATGATTTTAATATAATATATTGCCATAAATGATGAGATAATTACCGGATATAATTGGTCAACAAATAGGGTGAGAATGCACTATAAACTAAAAATTCGTACGTGCTCTTTGGAGTCGGGCAATGGCGGTAGTGCCATCCCGATCCAAAGTGAGAATCCAATGATGAGAGATACCATCGGGGTAGGACTTGGTGAAATACCCAAGCTTTATGGCGAAGAGAGATACCGCCATGAGAGTCCGGTGATGTGAGATTACACCAGGGTAGGACTTGACTTTGAGTCAAGATAATCCGCATATCCTAGTAAAGATGTAATATGAAATGCCAATATATGAAATTTTATTTGATTCACATGTACCAAATGTTGAAATGATTTATGCTATGAGAAATGCATATGAGATTTGTGGTATGAAATGCTATTGTTTTCATTAAGCATGTGTATGGCTTTGCCATGAGATTTGCATTAGTTTAATGAATGAGTTAGAAAAAACGTACATGTGTTTTCAAATGGAGAATTGCTTTGAAATGGTTTTCAAGCATGAGATAGAAAGAGCATGTTGTAGAAAATGGTTTTTGAGATAGAGTTTTAAGGATGCATTGTTGTGTTTTGTTTTCTTAGAGCTTGCCTCACTAAGCAAATCTGCTTACATTCTCTTTTACCAACAATGCAGATAATAGAGACGTGTTTGGGCAGCAAGGAGGCTAAGGATATCCAAGAAAGTGAGAAGCTCATGTATGGTGATGTTTTTGTATGCTTTAGTAATGATATTTGGCAATGGGGACCTATGGTTGATTTTGGGAGATGTATTTTGAACTCCTTATGGTTGTTGCAAGTTCGCTATGGTATTTGTGGGTTGTAAATGCTCTTTATGGTTTGGTCTTGTGGTTTATGGCTTTCATATGGTTCTTATGTTAGGGAGCATGCCTATATATCCTATGATTGCATGATTGATGCCATGCATTAGTTTATGCCTCATCATGATGATCTTGATGCTTAAACATGTTGCTAGTATGTTGTGGTATGTGTTGGGGCTTGTTTGGATGTGTTTGAATGTGAAAAGAAGTGAACAACCAGAAAAATATATAGTTGCAGGGTAGGGTGTATCGAAACACCCTTATCTGTTTCGAAATAGGGGCCTGAAATGGCCATTGTGTTTCGGAACGGGTAAGAGTGTTTCGGAACACTTTAGCTACTGGAGAGCCATGTTCCGATACGGGTCTCGGAACGCACTCGAGTACCGAAATGGTCAACTCCATTTCAATATGGCCGTTTCGATACAAGGGTCAGTGTTTCGTAACACCCGACCGTTGGACTGCATTTTGAACTGTTTCAAGTTCTTGTTTCTTACATTTTAGTCCTTGATGATTATGGATGCAATTGGTTGAGTTTGGAATGTCTAATTAAGTTGATATTTGACAGAGATGCATGAAAAATGACTAATTGCATATTTGTAAACTTAAAATTTTCAAAGTCCTCTTGTTTTGCAAAGTTTACATTTTGGTCCCTAAAAGTCTAATACTTACAATTAAACCCCTAAATGAATTCCGATCGATGTGCCTGTCCTTCCTATGATCTTGAGTGATCACGTAGGTTTAATAAAGCAGCTAGAAAAGATAAAAAGAAAAAAAAGTCGTTAATCAAGGTTGACTTTCGGGTTGACATTGGTTTTCCCCGTGTAATCTTCGTAGTTCGGGTCAAACGCCTAGGACACGTTAAATAGGTTATATTTGTTTGTATCAGAGCAAGATTAGCGAATTTTTGGGGCTTAGTAAGTGGTTAATGGGTGTTAAGATGAATGATTATGGCTTTTTGGTGGAAGTATGATGTGTGATTATTGGTGTTCTAGTTCTAATGAGATGTAATGCATTCAAAGTGATAGATTGAGATGAATTTGTGATGCTATGCTATGTTAGGGGTATAATTGGGGATCCCATTGCCATTTCATTACTATTGGAAAGAATTGGTTTCAAAAAAATGAGCTTGAGTACTTGGATTACTTGCCTTATATTGCCTAATTGAATTTATTGTATTTTGTCAGTTGCATTATTTTCATATAAGGCCATGTAGAGAGCTTAGAATTAATACTCGTGCTACAATTGAGAATGAGAATGTTGAGGATTTACCGCCGCCTCCTTTTTGTGGGCCACGTTTTAGTGTGGAGCGGGGGTTAGTGCTGTGGGAGCTGGCGCAGGGGTTGCTGGACCCGAGGGAGTTCAGGGGCAAGCTGCTCCTGATATGACTCTGGTAATACAACCTATTGATGGAGCTTTCGAAGAAGCAGTAGCTGGAGCTCATGGAGCTGCACCTCAGGCTGATGCTGGTGTGAGTCTGCCGTTGGAGCGACTCCGCAGTCTTGGAGGGATTGAGTTCAGGGGGCTGACCCCGGAAGGTTCTGAGTCTTGGTTAGAAAGTACCAAGAGGATAGTTGGGCAATTGAACTGTAACAATACTCAGAAATTGGGATATATTGTGTCACTGTTGCACGGTGATGCATATACGCGGTGGACAACCACAATAGCGGGGTTGGATGATGATGAGGTGACTTGGACATTCTTCTTGAATGCATTCAAGCGAAAGTATTTGGGAGACAACAAGCTTTTGAGAAGCTAAAGGAAGCTTTGACGCAAGCTCCTATCTTGGTTCAATCTAAGTCAAGAAAAGAGTTTGTGGTGTATAGTGACGCATCATATTTTGGTTTGGGTTGTGTGTTGATGCAAGAGGGTAGAGTAGTGGCTTATGCATCGCGACATTTGAAGGTGCATGAGCGCAATTACCCTACGCATGACATTGAGCTGGCAGCGGTGGTTTTTGCATTAAATATTTGGAGACATTATCTATATGGTGAGAAGTGTACTGTGTACACGGATCATAAAAGTTTGAAGTACCTTATGTCTCAGTAGGAGTTAAATCTTGGGCAACGATGTTGGGTGGAGTTGCTTAAGGATTACGATCTAACGATCGCGTATCATCCGAGGAAGGCCAATGTTGTGGTTGATGCTTTGAGCATGAAAGTGGCGTTGGAATTAAGGGCGATGTTTGCTAGCTTGAGCATATCACGAGATGGTGGTCTTATTGTTGAGTTACAAGTAAAGCCATCTTTGGTTCAGTTGATAAAAGATAAACAGTTGTTGGATGATTCTTTGGTACTGCCTGTTCAGGATATCGTAGAAAGTAGGCCTTTGGATTTCTATTTCAATGATGATGGTGTTGTATGTTTTGGGAGTCAGATAGTGGTGTCGAATGATGTTGAGTTAAGGCGCACTATTCTGACTGAAGCTCATAGTAGTCCTTTTGCTATGCACCCTGGTAGTATAAAGATGTACCGTGATTTGAAGTATGAGTATTGTTGGGTGGGATTGAATAAAGATGTCGCTAAGTTTGTCTGCAAATGCATGGTTTGTCAGGGGTTAAGGCTGAACATAAAGTTCCTTCAGGGTTGTTGCAGCCGTTGAGGATCCCAGAATGGAAATGGGAGAGTATCACTATGGACTTTGTGTCTGGTTTGTCGTTATTGCCATCAAAGAAGAATTATGTTTGGGTGATTGTGGATCGCCTTACGAAGTGTGCACATTTCTTGCCTGTGGATACTACGTATACCTTGGATAAGCTTGCGGAGTTGTACATTGCTGAGATTGTACGATTACATGGAGTGCCAAAATCTATATTGTCGGATAGAGATATGAGGTTCACCGCAAGGTTTTGGGAATGTTTACATCAAGCTTTGGGTACGCGGCTGAATTTCAGTACTTCTTATCATCCGCAGACGGATGGACAATCGGAGCGTGTTATCCAAGTGCTTGAGGATATGTTGAGGTGTTGTGTTATTAAGTTTCAAGGCTCTTGGGAGAAGCACTTTCCTTTGGTGGAATTTGCTTATAATAACAGTTACAAGACAAGTATTCAAATGGCGCCTTATGAGGCGTTATACGGGAGGAAGTGCAAAACTCTTCTTTGTTGGGCTGAAACGAGACAAAAGTTTATCCTTATGCCGGCTTTATTGAAAGCAACCACCGAGAAGGTGAAGCTAATTTGTGAGCGTTTGAAGGTAGCATCAGACTGGCAAAAGTCTTACACTGATTTGAAACGTAAGGAGATAGAATTTTTTGTGGGCGAGCGTTTTTTTTAAGTTTCACCTTCGAAGAAGGTGATGAAATTTGGTCGGAGGGGAAAATTGAGTCCAAGGGTCATTGGACCATACGAGGTGATAGAACGTGTGGGTCATGTTGCCTACAAGCTGAGACTACCTCAAGAGTTAGAAAAGATACATAATGTGTTTCATGTATCCATGCTTTGGAGGTATAGATCGGATATGTCGCTTGTTATGCCTGTGGAAGAGGTTGAGCTGAACTCAGACTTGACGTATGATGAGGAACCCGTTATAATTCTTGATATGGATAGTAAGGTTCTTCGGGGTAAGACCATTGAGCTGGTCAAAGTCTTGTGGAGACATCGTGGCGTTGAGGAAGCAACGTGGGAAAGGAAGGATTACATGAAAAGCAATTTCCTTACCTTTTTCCTCCAGGTAAATTTCGAGGACGAAATTTCTTAAGTGGGGGAGAGTCGTAACACCCTGGTTTTGGGCCTAGATGTTTTAGAGGTTGAATCGGGTCGGTCGAGAACGGTTCGAATCTTTAAGGGTGATTTAGGGAACACCTAGTTCAGGTTGTTTTTAAAATATAGAAAAATATCTAAAAATCCTCATTTATTATCTAAATGGTTATGGTGAAAACAATTTTACAAAATGTGATTTGGAAATACTACATTTCGGTGTAGTGACCAAATTGCAGTTTTTCCAAAAGTTGACTAGTGATTGTTTTGTAAAGGATGGAAACATTGAATCTTTAAGGAGCTAATTTTATCAAAATGTTTTTATCATATTTTTCTTTAATTTGGGTGTTTTAATAAAATGAATTAAGAGAGAAATCCTATTTTGACTTTTCATAACTACATTACGACCTGTTTCCCTCTTTTCATTTTCTCTCAACTTCCACACAGCCAAACACAATTCCCTCACCAATTAATCTCTGATTTTCATCTCTTTTGGCGAGATTTCATTCTCCTAAAGATATCTAATCTATATCTCATCAAATCCTTCTGTTTTTACTTTGGATTTTTAAGAAATCTTGCCCAAATTGAGGAGAAATCAGCCATTAGAGGTAAGCTTCGTCCTTCTCGTCTAATGATCAAATCTTTACTGAAATACCCAAGTTCTCAATCCTTTGTTAATGATTTTCGTAACTATTTGTTAAGCTCTATTTTGAGGATGATTTCTAATGTATTTTGGATGGTAATTGATCTTATGAATGATGTTTTAACCAATGATTCCTGAATAGGTTTGGTTTCCTATGTTTTAGATACTAGATTTGTGGTTTTTGGAGTGTTATTGGTGTTCTGTTGTTGTGGGGGATATAAGGACGTGTTGATGGTGATTTTTGGTGTTGATTGAGGTTTAAAAATTATTAGAATTGATAGATCATGGCTGGGCTTTGTTTTGGGAAAATATGGAGGTGATTTTGGTTATTTTGGGTAGCTGAAATGGTGTTTTTGACTAGTGCAGCGAGTTTTAATGAGTGGCTGGTGATTTCAATGCATGATGATGCATTAATCCTCTGCTCTTATGTGTAATAAACAGGGGAGACATCTTTGGACGCTTTTTGTGTTGATCCAGAGGTGCCGGAAGCCTAGATATTGTTTCGGCAAGCAAGTGAAACGTAATCGGTGAGTGTGAATGGTTTTAGAAGTCCTTGAGGGACAAAGAATCAAGGTTTGGGGATTTTGGATTGGTTTGATACACCATCCTAAGCCTGGAAGTAAGTATGGCTAGATTTGCTCTCAATATGTGGTTGATGCCCGTAATGCTTTTAACATGCTCTTGTTTTGAGATAGACAAATTCCTAATATTTTATGCATGATTTGTAGCATGAGTTGGTGCTATGTATTGATTTCATGAGATAGCATGTGGTTGTAAAAAGTTTTGAGATTTTGATTTACTGCAAAGCATGAGATATGGTTTTGAAATGAGATGGGAATGATTTGAGAAATGTTGCATCAAAATAGTAGGTGAGATGATGATTTTAATATAATATATTGGCATAAATGATATGATAATTAACGGATATAATTAGTCGACCAATAGGATGAGAGTGCACTATAAACTAAAAATTTGTACGTGCTCTTTGGAGTCGGGAAATGGGGGTTGTGCCATCCCGATCCCGTTGTACTGCATTTTGAATTGTGTCAAGTTCTTGTTTCTTACATTTTAGTCCTCGATGATTATGGATGCAATTGGTTGAGTTTGGAGTGTCTAATTAAGTTGATATTTGACAGAGATGCATGAAAAAAGACTAATTGCATATTGGTAAACTTAAAATCTGCAAAGTACTTGTATTTTGCAAAGTTTACGTTTTGGTCCCGAAATGTCTAATTATTACAATTTAACCCCCTAAATGAATTCTAATCACTGTGGCTTTCGTTCCTATGATCTTGAGTGATAACATGGGTTTAATAAAGCAGTTAGAAAAGATAAAAAGAAAAAAGGTCGTTAATCAAGGTTGACTTTCAGGTTGACTTTGGTTTTCCTCGTGTAATCTTCGTAGTTCGGGTCAAGCGTCTAGGCCGGGCTAAGGGGGTTATGTTTTTTGGAATTAGAGCAAGGTTAGCGATCATTTGGGGCTTGGTAAGTAGTTAATGGGTGTGAAGATGAATGATTATGGCTTTTTGGTGAAAGCATGATGTGTGATTGTTGGTGTTCTCGTTCTAATGAGATGTAATGCATGCAAAGTGATGTATTGAGATGTATTTGTGATGCTATGCTATGTTTGGGGTATAATTGGGGTTCCCATTGCCATATCATTACTATTGAAAATAATTGTTTTAGATTAGTATCCTTATATTGCCTAATTGAATTTATTGTATTTTGTCACTTGCATTGTTTTCATACGAGGGCACGTAGAGAGCTTAGATTTAATACTCGTGCTACGTCTGAGAATGATCATGTTTAGAATGTTGAGGATTTACAAAGTTTACGTTTTGGTCCCTAAAAGTCTAATTCTTACATTTAAACCCCTAAATGAATTCCGATCGTTGTGCCTTTCCTTCTTATGATCGTGAGTGATCACATAGGTTTAATAAAGCTGTTAGAAAAGATAAAAAGAAAAAAGGGTCATTAATCAAGGTTGACTTTGGTTTTCCCCGTGTAATCTTCGTAGTTCGGGTCAAGCGTCTAGGCCGGGCTAAGGGGGTTATAGGGCTGGACCAGAAAGGTCTGCCTGCAGATGATGCAAGCACCAGAAATGGGGCAGATCACACCATCGCACTCCTCCACCGTCAAGCCTGCTACACCGGCAGCCCCAGGCAGTATTGAAGCTACCTAGAATCCTGACGTCATTGCCCTGCTCCACACTTTGATAAAAAGCAACAAAAGGATATAACGACATCAATTGACGTTTATAAAATTCGTAGGGGGCAAGAGGCCTTTTGGATTATCTTCTTCATAAATTCCCCAATGACGACCCCACCCTGCCCACCTTCCCTGAAGACCTAACCGCTGCAGCTGAACTCCTAGAGACTACACCACCAGACGCAGCTGCCTGCCACACCACCTTCCGCCGCCAGATGTCATCTTCAACGTAATATCCGTCCTACACAGCCACCTCAACTTCTAACACGGTGGTGACACTCTCGAGAGGCATCAACAACATTTCTCTCTAGTCTGCACAATGGAAACAATGGCCGACACCTCCCTGTCCAACGATAATGAGCAGCAGACGACACAACAGCGACACCCATGGCAATAGAGAACCCTCCGGTAGAACCAATGGAGGAGGCAACTAGGATGAGAAAACAACACATCATCTCCATCAACTTAGAGGAAGAGGAGTCAGAATCTGAGCCGAAACAAAGTGAATCTCCTCTCCCCACTCCCAAGAGAGTCCAGCCGCCACGGACAGCAAAAATATCACCTTCCAAGTCTGCGCCCGGACATCTGCCAGCCGCTGCCTTGTCATCTACTCTTCGTCTTTCTCCTCTGCCGTAAAGACCCCATCCTATTCTCAGCCCTCCGCCAACTTCTAGAGTTGTTTCTTTTCTTTTCTTTCTTTATTGCTTATTATTATGTTTTAATTATCTTGTATTTATTTTTCCTGTTTTTCTCCATTGTATTTTATTTTGTGCACTGAGGGCAATGCTCGTCTCGAGTTTGGGGGGTTAGCACTCATTTTGTTTAGGGATAACTAGTGCATATAGGTTGAATAATGTACTCGCCTTAAAAAATTAGGGTAAAGTATACATGCGATCACTGAACTTTGGTATAAAAAAACAAAATGGTAACCAAACTTTCAAAAATCACAAAATGGCAACTAAACTTTATGTTTTATAACAAAATGGTAATTAGACGTTAAATGCCGTTAAGTGACTGTTATAAAATTTGCTATAATAACACATTTAGTCCTTTATATTTATACATTCAATCAATTTAGTCATAATTCAAAACAATTCACTAAATTTAGCCCTCGTTATTTACGCATTCTCTAAATTTTGTCCTTAAAGCAAAATTCCAAAGTATGGTAACATGAATTACAATTAAATTTTTATAGGAACTCAAAAACTCGACTCGACTCGAATTAAAAAATTCAAATAAAGTTTGAGATGCAAAATATGACGCGTCAACTCGAATAACTCAAATTTTTTTGACTCGACTCGATCGAACGCTCATCTCTATCTTAAGATATACCGTATCAACTCGAATAACTCGAAATATTCCAATATTTTAAATTATTTTTTTCTTTTAAGTCGAATATTTTTTAAAATAGAACATTTAATATTTTCATATTTAAATCACATTGATTATTTAATAACAACTTAAAATATTTGATTTAAAAGAAAAAAATGATTTAAAATATTCCAATATTTAATAAAATTTTTATAGGATCTCGAAAACTCGACTAGACATGAAAAAATTTCAAATAAAGTTTGAGTTGTAAAATATGACGCGTAAACTCGAATAACTCTAATTTTTTTGACTCATTCGATCCAACTCTCAACTCGAAATATTCGAATATTTTAAATCATTTTTTCTTTTAAATTGAATATTTTTTAAAATAGAATATTTAATATTTTCATATTTAAATCAAATCGAAAATTTAATAACTACTTTAAATATTTGATTTAATTTAAAAATATTTGACTTCAAAGAAAGAAATTGACTTATAATATTCGAATCGAAAAAAATTCAAAAAAAGTTTGAGTTGTAAAATATGATGCGTCAACTCGAATAACTCAACTTGATCGAACGCTCATCTCTATCTTAAGATATGACGTGTCAACTCGAATAACATGAAATATTTGAATATTTTAAATCATTTTTTCTTTTAAATCATATCCAATATTTAATAACTACTTTAAATATTCAATTTAATTTAAAAATATTTGATTTACAGTAAAAAAATTTATTTTAAATATTTGAATATTTAAAGTAGTTATAAATATTCGAATATTTAAAAGAAAAATATTTAAAATAGTTATTAAATATTAGAATATTTTAAATCATTTTTTATTTTAAATCGAATATTTTTACGTTAATCTGAATATTTAAAGTAGTTATTAAATATTCAATGTGATTTAAATATGAAAATATTAAATATTCTATTTTAAAAAATATTCGATTTAAAAGAAAAAAATGATTTATTCGAGTTGACGCGTCATATCTTAAGATAGAGATGTGCGTTCTATCGATTCGAGTAAATAAATTTCGAGTTATTCGAGTTGACGCGTCAAATTTTACAACTCAAACTTTATTTGATTTTTTTTCGATTCGAGTCAAGTCGAGTTTTCAAGTTCCTATAAAAATTTAATTGTAATTATTTATCATGTTATCATACTTTGGAATTTTGCTTTATGGACTAAATTGAAAAAATGCGTAAATAACGAGGGCTAAATTTAGTGAATTGTTTCGAATTATGACTAAATTGATTGAGTGTATAAATATGAAGGACTAAATGTGTTATTATACCAAATTTTATAATAGTCACTTAACGACATTTAACGTCTAGTTACCATTTTGTTATAAAACATAAAGTTTAATTGCCATTTTGTGATTTTTGAAAGTTTGGTTACCATTTTATTTTATTTTTACCAAAGTTAATGATCGTCTGTGTACTTTACCCAAAAAATTAATCAAAAGAAATTTTTGTTAGAACTTGTGCCTATGATAGGATAGCTGACTTTAAATTTTTCGCACAAGTAAAAAGAACTTAGTTTTGGGGATAGCATGAAGTAAAGTTAGAATTTTTCTATTAATACCAAAAATTAAAAACACTATTGTTACTTGCTGAATTTGATTGAATTTCTGATAAATAGTGTCTTCTAGAATTATTGTAAAATTCTAACATGATTGTAGGAAGCTATTGTGACAAGAAACAAACAGAAAAAGAAAAGCACTGCCACGGTAAGAATGAAAATTTATTTATTGTTTTTCCCTAGAGGTGCCCGAAACCGGCTCAAGGAAGAATCATGTGCAAGGACTCTTCGCTGCTATCAAAGTCCATAATTCTGAAAATCCTTGAAGTGATAGACAAATTAGCATGAGTGAATGAAAGTCTTCACGAGATGACTCTATTCAATGGGTTCGGGGTTTTGTAGTTTGCTCCTATCTAAATTTCACACTTAGAAGAGTAGTTGTGATGAGGTGAAGCCCTTATTGCCATGATTATAAATTGTACTTAATTATGATGCCTCGGTATCAACCTTATATTACCATGATAGCATCTTTGTTTACTTAGAATATGTTTTAGATTCAGCATGTACACAGTTTCTGCACACACTGCACTGACATTGTAGTTTAAATCATATGTATTGCATGCTATTCTCCTTTCACTAATCTAATGACATGTGCCATGGCCTTGAGGTGTTAAATCAAGTTTAAAACAGGTTTTGCTTTCTGATTAGTTCAAAGGGCAAGTATGTTTAGGATTGCATTGCTTGAGAACAAGAGCAATAGTTCGAGTTTGGGGTGAGTAAAGTGCTCATTAATCCTATATTTTATATGCATTCCACCTCTTATTATTTCTATTATTAAGAACATTCTAGGCATATTTAGGTGCATGCATGTATTATTTACAATATTCTTTACTTTACCATGTTTATGTTGAATATATTTAATTTGGTGAGAAAAGATATTGTTTTAGTTTAATTTTAGTTTTAGGTACTAGAAGCTGGCAGAAGGAGAGATGAGCTGAGGAGCTGATGCTGAGGCAACAAGCCTAGGAGTTGTATTGAAGAAGCTCAACACATAGAGAAGTATTACCGAGTAGCCACCGCTGCCATCACTTAAGCAATTGGTGAATTGGAGTGCGATTGGTGGAGCATAATTTTCTGAGTACAATGAGCCCATCCACACAATTTATCGATGTCGGAAACAGCGGACTGAGCCGCCCATGTGGAGATTATCTAAGGAGGCTTATGGTTACTTGTGCCATAAGGAGTCCAACTTCAAGTCAAAGAAGTCAGAATATAAAGATGCATTCAATGCTAAAGCTACTTTATGATGAAGAAGACTTCTACTCCAAGGAGGACT
This sequence comes from Hibiscus tridactylites, assembly GCA_958450335.1. Lineage (NCBI taxonomy): Eukaryota > Viridiplantae > Streptophyta > Magnoliopsida > Malvales > Malvaceae > Hibiscus > Hibiscus tridactylites. Next base: position 39,926,185 of record OY288287.1, read on the forward strand.
TGACCTAAGCCAATCCCCTATATATACCCGACCATACCTTGTATTTTAGACACCACTTAGTCAGCATAGCTTAGGTTTCTCTTGTTTTTTCTTGCCGCCATTATGTTCTAAATTCTCTAGGGTTTGGGTTATGTTGTAAAGTAGTTGTGAGAACGATTGTTTAGGTTTTAAGTTTGTTTTTGCAATAAATTCAAGGTTTTCTTATTTCATGTTCTTCACTGTTTTTCAATTGAGTTTGAACGATTGATGGGAAGCAATCTATTTGTTTGGTATCGAGAGAGTCAACCTCACGAAAGAAGTAAGCATGATCTTATCAATACCAGCCTCTGATCAATCCAGCCTAGACATAGGTTACGGTTTAAGGCATCTAAAAAGGAATGAACAAAGGTTGTTGTTCATTGTACGATTCACGTTGATGGGTATCATTTGCAGTGGGAAACAACAACATTCTGACTTAGGCATAAACGGGATCATTATCGAAGCGTTCTGTCGAGCCTTGAAGGACTGCCGAGTTTTCCGTCTGTTCCACTAACGAAGCAGAGAAAGCGTTAAAGCAGCTAATATGCCATCTTCTACCGAGGTAGCAAAGACTGGCAGCGCAAAGCAACTTATCCTGTTCAACGCAGTTTCACACTACTAAACAACATAACCTAACTCATTCTATCACCCTAATCTTTTCCATCAATTTACTTGTGTTTTCTTACTATTCTTTACAAAACTAAAATTTCCTTGTGCATTTAATTTTCCTTATGCAGAAATTGAAGTTCAAATAAGTTGTTCAATCCTCATGGGAGACGATATCTTTTATACTATAACTTGACAAGAGTTTTCACTTATGCTCTTATTTAGAGAAATCCTAAACGCTCCACAATAGTTCACAATATCAGCTTACCAGGGTGTTAAAGGAATAGTTGTTGTCGATGTGTATGCCGTGGCGGCGTGTGCATTAGTCAATGTCGCATCAATGCTCTCTGTAATGGCGGATGCTAGTAGCAGTTGCTCATCTTGAAATGTATCTTGGATTTTTGTACTGGTGGAGGTGTTGCGGCCTTGTTCCAAGCATGACAGGTGGTCAGCAACTTGGTTCTCTATACCCTTTCTGTCTTTGATATCAACGTCGAACTCTTGTAGTAACAGAATCGAGCGAATCAACCATGGCTTGGCATCTTTCTTTGCGAATAGGTACTTGAGAGCTGAGTTATCTGTGTGGACAATTACCTTTGTTCCTATTAAGTATGGACGAAATTTGTCAAATGCAAAAACCACTGCTAATAGTTCTTTCTCGGTGGTGGTGTAGTTGACTTGGGCAAGATTTAGGGTTTTATTGGCATAGTAAATCACATGGAATGTCCTGCCCTTTCTCTGCCCAAGGGCGGCTCCTACGGCAGTATCATTGGCTCGCACATTAGTTTGAAGGGTAGGGTCCAGTCGGGTGGGACTACAATGGGGGCAAAAACCAGCTTCTTCTTTAGTGTCTCGAATGCTTCAGTGCACGAGTCATCAAAATTGAAGATTTTATCCTGTTCAAGAAGGGTACACAGAGGTTTAGTAATCTTTGAAAAATTTTCAATAAATCATCTATAAAAACATGTATGTGCTAAGAAGCTTTTGATGCCCTTGACAGAGGTCATCGATGGTAGTTTTTCAATCACTTCGATTTTTGCTTTGTCGACCTCAATCCTCTTGGCAGGTTTTTGTGACTAGGTACTATCCCTTCATCCACCATAAAAGTGCACTTTTCTCAGTTTAGCACTAAATCAGATTCCTCACATCTCGTTAGAAACATTTCTATGTTGCCAAGGCAGCTGTCGAAGTTGGTGCCGAAGACAGAGAAATCATCCATGAAGATTTCTAGGAAATCTTCTACCATGTCAGAAAATATGGCCTACATGCAGCGCTGGAACGTGGCTGATGTGTTACACAACCCAACAACATCCTCCTGGATGCATATGTGTCGCAGGGGCATGTGAAGGTGGTATTTTCTTGATCTTGGGGATCTATGGAAATCTAATTATACCCTAAATAGCCATCAAGAAAATAGTACAAGGGTTTGCCAGCAAGGCGGTCAAGCATTTGATCAATAAAAGGTAATGAAAAATAATCTTTCTTAGTTGCCTTGTTTAACTTACAGTAGTCCATGCAAACCCTCCAACCGGTCACAATCATGTTAGGGATCAGTTCATTATTTTTGTTACTTACCATCGTGGTCCCTTCTTTCTTTGGTACACATTGTACCAAGCTTACCCATTCACTATCGAATATAGGATAAATGATGTCTGCGTCGAGCCACTTGATGATTTCCTTTTTGACAACTTCTCGCATCACCTCTTTTAGTCTTCATTGAGCATCAACAGTAGGTTTACAACCTTCTTCTAACAGGATCTTGTGCATGCACACTGCTGGGCTAATTCCCTTGAGATTTGTAACGCCTCAGTTTTGAGCTTAGGTGTTTTGGCAAGTCAATTGGGCCGGCAGAACCTGTGTCGGAGGTTCGAGTTGTTAAAAGGTGATTTAGGGAAATCAAGGTTCGGGATGGGATAAAAAGATGATAAAAATTTATAAAATCCTTTAAAATTATGTTTAAGAGGTTGGTTAAATCAATTTTATAAAAAGGACTTTCGAGAGTGTACATGTTGAGCAGTGACCAAAATGTAAAGATTTAAAAGTTGGGAAAATGTGTTTTTCAAGAAGAGTCAAAATCTTAGAATCTTTATGGAGCTACATGGCAATTATGCCTTTTGCCTAATTTGCCATGTGTTTTAAATATTTATTGAAAATTGAAAACGCTTTTAATTAATTGATTTAATTAAGATGGTAGTTAAACGGTTAAAGAAAAATTGACGAGCATTTTCGTTTTCTCTTATTCACTCAACCAAACACTCTCCATTTTCTCTCAAGCCATTGTTCCGAAAACAAGCTTGAGGGGTTTCGAAACGAACCCGTGTATCGAAACAGTCAGCTGCGTTTCGAAACGGCCGTTCCGATATGGGGATCTCTGTTCCGAAACGTTTGACCGTTGATCATGTTTTTGAATTGTTCTAAGTTTCAATTTCTTGCGTTTTGGTCTCTATTTTCCTTGTATGCAATTGGATGGGTTACAAAGGTCATTTTGAGCTTAGATTTCACCGAGAACATGTAATAATTCTAATTAAAGAAGGGTAACATGAATATGGTAATAATTCTTATAATTTGTCAAAATTTACAAAATGGGCCATAAACGTTAGTTTGGTTATAATCGAGGGGTGGTTTTGTTGATTTTCAATTCGTTGCTTGTGTGCGTACACATAGGAACCTAAATTGCATATAGACAAGATAAAAGAAAAAAGGGTCGTTTATTGTGGTAAACCTTCCATGTTACTTCAGTATTCCCCGTATGATCCGTTCGGTTCGGCCTATTGGCCAGGCCGAGTCGAGGGGGTTACAAGATCAGCAATGGTCCATCCTACTGCCCTCTTATGCCGCTGTAGCAGGTCGCTCAACTTGAGTTCCTGTTCAGTCTGTAACTTGGAAGAGATAATTACGGGGAACATATCATTTAGTCCCAAGAAAACATATTTTAGTTGCTCATGTAAGGGTTTTAACTCAAGGATAAGGGGTTCTTCAATAGATGGTTTGCGAATTTTACCTCCCTTATGAGTGTAATCTAAGGGTTCAAAATACTTATATGGACTTGTTGCCATCCACAGTACTTCATCCTGCACTTATGTCTCTTCCACATCTTCAGCTTTTGTACTTTGGCCGTCGAGGCGGGTGTTAGGGCAGTTCTCCAAGTGACTGCCAATGCATTCACTAGAATCACTACCGAGGTAGTATTTGCCTAGGCAAGGTTTATCGACGTCGAACTCGAACTTAGATATGGCTTGTTGTGCATCATGACCATGCATCCCTGTGTAACTGCCACTATTTCAAACTCATCGATCTATGTTCTCTTAGAAACTATGTCCTTGAGAAATTTGGCATAGTTGGGTATATGTTCGATGAGTTCCACCAAAGGTAGGTTAATATGGACCTATTTCGAGATATCGAGAAATTTCTTGAACTATTAATCTTGCTTCTGCCTTTTCAGCCTTTGTGGTAATGGTGGGGGTAGTTGGATGTTTTCAATTCTCTCTTTGTAGGGGAATTTGACATGTGGGGTGGGAACTTCCTCAGGATGATTTTCCTCATCTCTGGCCAATTCAGATGTGTCAGGAGTTGTCGCGGTATCTAGACCTGCCACGACATCCTTATCGACAGGTGTTGAAGATTGGGTCGGTTGCTCCATTGATGTTTTCCCATTTGTTGCCTGACTCTTTGGTTCTTGCAAGCTAATTCCACTTATGGTGGTGATTTGCTTTACACTGGTCATGGTTTTTTTCTCTAGCGACCTCAGTATCACTAGGTAAACCTTCAACTGAGCGTGTATTTAAAATCGGTGCAAATTGACCCACTTGACTTTCCAGTGTTTTCAATGATGCTTCCTAGTTTTGCATCAGCATTTCAGTCTTCTCCATGACAGCATTAATCTTGTTAACAAACTTACCAGAATTAGCACTATAGGCACTAGTCTGAGACATAAAAGTATTTAAAGTGGCCTCAAGAGAATTGTTTGTTGTAGGCTGCTGCTGTTGTATCTACTGCCGATGCGGGTTCCTCTAATATCCTATATTCTGATTGGTAGGATTTTCTACAGTGTTAGGGTTACTCCACGAGAAGTTTGGATGTTTCCTCCAGCCATGAAATTTCCAGATTCTGTACACTCTGAAGAGTCATGGTCCCCACCACATTCATCACAGTAAGCTTCCATTTCTTTTATCTCATATGATCTTCTTATTGGTTTGATCATGTTTTCCACCAATCTAGTCAGTTTGTCTATACTGGTATTAACCGACTCTGATTCTTCCAACTCATTCAATGTGGCCTGCCGTCTAATGTCGCCTCGGCGGGCGGATGCAAAACTGATATTCATTTCTAGCCAACTGGTTCGGAATCCTCGTTCCCTCCTCTAGTGCCTTATCAAGGAGTATGCCATTTGCTGATGCATCTAGCATCATCCTAGTGGGTTGATTAAAACCATTGTAGAACATGGATACTTGCGTCCAAAGTTGTAGTCCATGGAGATGGCGTTTGTGAAAAAGTTCTCGGTAGTGTTCCCATACTTCGTACATTGCCTCGTCATCGGCCTGTCAGAAAGAGGTAATCTCGCTATGTATACGATCAATAACATTTAAAATGTAACCCCCTTAGCCCGGCCCAGACGGTTGACCCGAACTACGAAGATTACACGGGGAAAACCAAAGTCAACCCGAAAGTCAACCTTGATTAACGACCCTTTTTTTCTTTTTAGTCTTGTCTAGAAACACATTAACCCTATGTGAGTGCGTATGAAACATACAGGTGAAAGCCACATCGATCGAACAACATGAGGTACTCAATTACACAAAATACAAATATTAGGGACCAAAGAGTAAATTCTGGAAATTAGAAGGTATTAACTGATTTTTAAGTTACCAATATTAAATTAATCATATTACATGCTTCTCTGTCAAATTTCACCTTAATCAGACATCTCAAACTCATACAATTGCAATTACAACTTTCAGGACTAAAACGTAAAGCTTGTAAACTTAAACACCATTCAAATCAGTGCCCAACGGTCACCTGTTTCGAAACGGGGTTGACCGTTCCGAAACACGGGTTCGTTTCGAGACTAGTTCCGAAATAGGGCCTTCTAGTGGCCAAATCGTTTTGGAACGGCCTCCAGCCGTTAGGAAACACGAAGGCCATTACAGGCCCCCGTTTCGAAACGTCAGTGCCCGTTCCGATACGGTTTGCCCAGAAGCTGCAGACTTTGCTGGTTTTTCCAACATAAAACCACTCAAACACATCCTAATGACTTCCTATCCATGCCAACAAGTCATCAATCATATAAAGAGCATGTTTGCAACTCCTAAACACATTCCTAGCATCAAACATGGAATTCCACATATCTAGAGGCATGCATTCTGTAACGCCCCAATTTTGGGCTTAGGAGTTTTGGGATTCGGACCGGTTCGGTCGGAGTGCGGTTCGAATATATAAAGGTGAAATTAGGAAAGCCTAGTTCGGGTTGCATTAAAAATATGGAAAATGTCTTAAAATCCTCTTTTATTATATATAAGAGAATGGTGAAATCAATTTTACAAAATGAGGTTTGGAAGTGTGACATTTTTTTTAGTGACCAAAATGTAATTTTCGAAAACTGTGAGACTGTTTTAAAAGGGATTGAAACTTTGAATCTTTAAGGAGCTATTTACCCAATGGGAGTTTCTCCAGATTTTTCTTAAATATTAAATGATTTATTATTGGTTTTAAAATAAAGGAAAAGGGAGGGAAGATATTTTCCTAAGTTTCCAACTAACTTTTCCACATTTTCCATTTTCATTTTCTCTCATCTTTCTCTCAAACCAAACACATTTCTCCAGAGCTTTTCCCTCTGATTTTGTCACCTAAATAACTCATTTCAATCCTCTTTTGATCTTCAATCATCTCTTCAATAAAACCTTTGCATTTGCTAAGTGGATTTTCAAGAATTTGGTTCCAAAAAGGGAGAAAACTCAAGTTTTGAGGTAAGAACGTCCTTCTCCTCTAAACTCTCAGTTCTTTACTGAAATTCCTAAGTTCTCAATCCTTAATTTGTGTTTTATAAAAGGTTTAAAGGTTGTGTTCTTGATCTTGGCTTTTAAATGCAAGATTTGGTTGATTTTTGGTTAAAATTCGTGTTATCTGTTTGGGCAGTGTTTTGAGGTGTCTTTTTTATGTTAAATGAATGTTAAATTGATGAGAAGTTGAGGTTTAATTAATGCAATCTCGGATAGGGTGAATTTCCTAAGTTTAGCTTGAGTTCTTGGTTGTTTTTGGAGTGATCTTGATGATCTGTTATAGCTGGAGGTATAAGGGTGATGTTAGATCCTTTTTGGATGTTAATTGATGTTTAAAGATGATTTGATTTGATGGATCATGGCTGGGTAGTGTTGTGGAGTTGTTTGGATGCATTTTCGGTTGTGTTTTGTAGCCGAAAATGGAGTGTGGATGAGAGCAGCGAGTTTAGATGCTTTGATTGAAGATACTAATGCATGATGATGCATTAATCCTCTACTTTGATGTGTTTAAAACAGGGGAGTCATCTTTGGATCCTTGAGGTGGTGATCCGGAAGCTTGATTGGTGTTTCGGCAAGTGGCGAAACGGAATCGGTGAGTGGATTTTGGTTTTCAGCTTTGAAACCAATGTTTTGAAGGTTTGGGAGCTTAGTTTAAGTCTAAGAAACTTAGCTAAGCTCAAGAGTAAGTTTTCGGAAAAACTCTCTTGGTGATGAACCATGGATTGGTTGTATGCAATGTGGTTTGTTTGCATGTTTTAAATCCTGTTTTGAAAGCATATTTAGCATGTTTATTTGCTGAGATTATAAGCCATGTGTTGAAGGATGCTCAAGGTAAGAGATCCTTGTTTTTGAACATTGTTTTAATGTAGTTTGATGCTAAAAGATGCATGATTTTTATGGCTTGATAAATGCTTTAAAACAGTGGAATATTGTGGTTAATGATGCATATTGGCAAGTGATGGTTAAGGTCACAAAGGTGGTTAAAAGTCCTTGTGTGAGCCTTGTTTATTTAAGAACAACATGGTGGTTAAAAGTCCATGGTTGGTTCTTGGTTAAGATCACCAAGGTGGTTAAAATTCCTTGTGTGAGGCTTGTTTATTTAAGAACAACATGGTGTTTAAAACTCCATGGTTGGTTCTTGGTTAAGGTTACAAAGGTGATTAAAATTCCTTGTGTAAGCCTTGTTTACTTAAGAACTCCAAGGTGTTTAAAAGTCCTTGGGAGATTCTTGTTAAGGACACAAAGGTGTTTAAAAGTCCTTGTGTGGTCCTTGTCATGGTGTTTAAAAGTCCATGGATGATGCTTGTTAAGGACACAATGGTGTTTAAAAGTCCATGTGTGGTCCTTGGAAATTGTAAGATCACAATGGTGTTTAAAAGTCCATGTGTGGATCTTATGTGGATTGTATCACTTGTTGCCAATATGACATGTAATGAATTTGAAGCATGAATTGCTTGTTTTAAATGCTTTAGTGCATGTGCAAATGATGATTGATTTAAGGTTTATAAAGGTGTTTTATAAATGCATTATTTTGTGGTTTTAAATGAGCATTCCTCACTAAGCTTTTGCTTACGCTCTCTCTTTTCTTAAACCAATAATGCAGAGCATTGAAGTGCATTTTGGGGCAGCAAGGAAGCCAAGCATCCAAGTGAAGGTTTTAAGCTCATGTATGGTGAACATTTTCTCAAAACTATTAGCTTTTGGGCATTTGGCAATGGGGGACCTATGTTGATGTTTTGGGAGATGTTTTGAACTCCCTAAGTTGGATTTATTGTGTTAATAATGATGGAACTTGTAATTGGCTTCTTGATATGTGTTTTGGTGTTTTGAGGATTTCATGGTTTGCCTTATAGGATGCTTGCCTATAGAATTGGGTATTTCTTATTTTGATGCCATGTTGATGAATGGTTGATGCAATTATGTTCCTTGTATGTTGAATGACTTGCTGGTAAAATTTGGTGGTTTTTGGAGCATGTTTGATGGGTCAATTGTGTGATAAACCATCAATTTTTCTGCAATCTGGCAGCCTGTTTCGGAACAGGTGCTACCGTATCGGAACGGGGGCCTGAAATGGCCTGGGCGTTCCGAAACGAAAGGAACTGTTCCGAAACGGTTTGGCCTCTGCCAGGCCCTGTTTCGGTACCAGTTTCGGAACGGTCCCGTGTTTCGGAACGGGTCTTCCCTGTTCTGAAACACTCGACCGTTGGGCACTGAAATTGTTGGTTAAATGTTTTGAAACCTCTGCGTTTTGGTCCTGAATCTTGTTTATGCAATTGTTTGAGTTTGAGATGTCCGTTTGAGCTGAAATTTGACAGAGAAGCATGAAAGATGATTAATTTCAAGTTGGTAACTTTAAGTTGGGTTAAGTCCTTATAATTCTCAGAATTTACAATTTGGTCCCTAAAGTCTTAATTTGTGCATTTGGGTCCCTGAATGTTCTCTGATGGTTATGATCTTTGAATATGCTGATTGTATGATCATGTCTAGGGATAATATGCATTTAGACAAGTTTAAAATAAAAAGGGTCGTTAATCAAGGTTGACTTTCGGGTTGACTTTGGTTTTCCCCGTGTAAACTTCTTAATTCGGTTCAACCATCTGGGCCGGGTTAAGAGGGTTACATTTGGTGGTATCAGAGCTGAGTTCTCGAGTAATTGGGAATGATTATGTGAATGATTAAAGTATGTATGCTTTGTATGCTTGTTGAGTGAAACCATGTTGAGTGAATTGTAAATGTGTTGCAATTGAGGTGTATGCTGTGGTGAAGCATGTTGTGGGTACCCATTGCCAAATCAAAGCTAATGTAATGATATTGTTTTTAAGTCAAAATGAGCTTGAGTACTTGGATTGCTTACCTTGCTGAGCCTGACTTTGTTTTATTGTATTGTGATTGCATTGTTAAAGTATGGCACCTCGTAGAGAGTTGAGGAGTAATGTGCGAGCTACGGCTCAAAATGAGAATGAGAATGAAGAGAATGTTGAAAGTGCGGTGGATTTACCTCCTCCACCTGGTGGTGGTGGTGCTGGGGGTGAAGGAGCTGGAGCTGCAGCTGATGCTGGGGTCGCTGGACCCGAGGCTGGTCAGGGGGAAGCTGTTCCTGACATGACGGTGTTGATTCAAGGTATTGCTGGAGCTTTTCAAGCAGCGGTAGCTGGAGCTCAAGGAGCTGTGCATCAGGGAGATGCTGGAGTTAGACTACCCTTGGAACGTCTACGCAGTCTGGGAGGGACTGAGTTCAGGGGTTTGTCAGCTGAAGGTTCTGAGGCTTGGTTGGAAAGTACCAAGAGAATCTTGGGTCAAATGAGTTGCACTGATGTGCAAAAGCTGGGCTGTGTAGTATCATTGTTGCAAGATGATGCTTACACGTGGTGGACAACCACTGTCGCTGGGATGGCGGAAGCTGACGTAACTTGGACGTTCTTTCAGAACGCGTTCAAGAGAAGGTATCTAGGTGTGAGGTACCTAGATGAAAAGAAGAGGGAGTTTATGTCTCTTACCCAGGGGAGCATGTCTGTGGCTGAGTATGAGGTCCAGTTTGTTCGACTTAGTCAGTACGCACCTGAGCTTGTCCCGGATGAGCGGGAGAGGTGTGAAAGATTTCGTTATGGCTTGGTGACGGAAGTTAAGATGTATGTGTTGGCTACCGAGTATAATGATTTTGATGTGTTGGTGGGCCGAGCCAAGGATATTGAGATGAACTTGGGTTTATCTTCTAAAAGTGCTGGTTCTAGTGCTGGTAAGCGAGCTACTGAGTATAGTTCCGGTGGTGGACGAAACAAGAGGGGACGCGATTAGAAGTATCAATCCTCAGCTAAGCGAGGTGGTGGTGTGCCTGCTCGGGGAGGCAACGCTAGAGTTGATCCGAGTGCATGTTGGACATGTGGTTCGCGTGGCCATATGAAACGTGATTGTCCTCGTGCTGTGAGAGAGGTGCAGGCTCCTGTTGTGGCAGCAGGTAATGCGTGCTAGAACTGTGGATCTACGGATCACATGAGGAGAGAGTGTCCTATGTTGGCTGGTGGCCAAGTGCGTGCTCCTGTTTTTGTTGCACCACAGAGAGGTCGTGGGCGCGGCCGTGGTAACTTCCAGCGGAGAGAGGAAGGTGGTCGGGGTGTGGCTCATGTTGTGGCTATTCAGCCTGAGGGTGGCGGCCAAGCCAGGGTGTATGCTCATCGGGAGGGAAGAAATGACGCGGATGTGATCGCAGGTACTTTTACTTTGCAATCCTTGTCATTACTTCCCTTGATTGATTATGGATCTACGCACTCATACATATTGCGTGAGCATGCTGAATTGCTTGGTTTGCCTGTTGAGTCTTTGGATGTTGGTGTGCGCGTCACTAGTTCATTTGGTGAGACTGTCGTAACTCGAAAGCTTTATAGAAGATGTCCTTTTGTTGTGCAAGATCATGTTTTCCATGTTGACCTTATAGAGTTGCCTTTCTTTGGTTTTGATGTAATCCTTGGCATGGATTGGCTTGCTGAGCATCGTGCTGTAGTGGATTGTGAGAATAAGCGAGTTTCGTTGAAGCTTGCGGATGATTATGAGGTAGTTGTGGTTGGTGAGAATGTGAAGTTTCTTGCTAATGTGGTGTCTACATTGGAGGCGAGCCGGATGCTGAGGCAAGGTTGTGAAGCTTACCTAGCTTTTATGATGAATCCTAGCTCTAAGGAGTTGCGTGTGCAAGATATCAGGACTGTGCGAGAGTTTCCTGGTGTGTTTCCTGAGGAGTTGCCTGGGTTACCTCCTAACCGCGAGGTGGAGTTTGGGATTGAGTTGTACGAGAATACAACTCCTGTATCCATTACCCCTTATAGAATGACACCCAAAGAGTTGAAGGAGCTGAAGACGCAAATTCAAGAGTTGCTTGACCGTGGGTTCATCTGGCCGAGTGTGTCACCTTGGGGTGCACCTGTCTTGTTTGTGAAGAAGAAGGATGGCACTATGAGAATGTGCATTGATTATCGTCAGCTGAACAAGTTGACTATCAACAATCGGTATCCTTTGCCGAGAATTGATGATCTCTTTGATCAATTTCGTGGAGCAGTTGTGTTCTCTAAGATTGACTTGAGGTCAGTGTATTACCAGTTGAAGGTAAAGGATGTGAATGTGCCTAAGACAGCTTTCAGGACAAGGTATGGGCATTATGAGTTCCTTGTGATGCCGTTTGGTCTGACAAATGCTCCTGCAGCTTTCATGGACATGATGAATCGTGTGTTTCATGAATACCTGGACAAGTTTGTTGTGGTGTTCATTGATGATATCCTCGTGTACTCGCGTACTGAGGAGGAGCATGAAGAGCATTTGAGGATTGTGTTACAAGCTTTGTTGGAGAATCAGCTTTATGCCAAGCTGAGCAAGTGTGAGTTCTGGTTAAGTGAAGTGGTGTTTCTTGGGCATGTGGTTTCTGCTGAAGGGATTCGTGTTGATCCTCAGAAGATTGAGGCGGTGTGAATTGGAAGGTTCCTAAATCTGTTCATGAGGTTCGTAGTTTCCTTGGTTTGGCAGGATACTACCGGAGGTTTGTGGATGGGTTTTCGAAGATTGCTGCACCTTTGACAAAGTTGTTGCAGAAGGATGTTAAGTATGAGTGGACGGAAGCGAGACAACAGGCTTTTGAGAAGCTTAAGGCAGCTTTGACGCAAGCTCCTATCTTGGTTCAACCTGAATCAGGGAAAGAGTTTGTGGTGTATAGCGATGTGTCCTATGTTGGTTTGGGATGTGTGTTGATGCAGAAGGGTAAGGTGGTGGCTTATGCATCGCGGTAGTTGAAGGTGCATGAGCGCAATTATCCTACGCATGACATTGAGTTGGCTGCGGTGGTTTTTGCTTTAAAGATCTGGAGACATTACCTGTATGGTGAGAAGTGTACTGTGTACACGGATCACAAGAGTTTGAAGTATCTGATGTCTCAGAAGGAGTTGAATCTTAGGTAGCGACGTTGGGTGGAGTTGCTCAAGGATTATGATTTGACGATTGAGTATCACCCTGGAAAAGCTAATGTTGTGGCGGATGCTTTGAGTAGGAAGGTAGCTGTTGAGTTGAGGGTTATGTTTGCCAGTTTGAGTATTTCGCGTGATGGTGGTCTTGTGGCTGAGTTGCAAGTGAAACCATCTTTGGTTCAGTTGATCAAGGAAAAACAGCTGTTGGATGATTCCTTGGTACCGCATGTTCAGGATATCGCGGAGGATAGGCCTTCGGATTTCTGTTTTAATGATGATGGAGTGTTGTGTTTTGGGAGTCGAATAGTAGTGCCCAATGATGCTGAGTTGAGGCGTGCTATTCTGACTGAAGGTCATAGTAGTCATTTTGCTATGCACCCTGGTAGTACTAAGATGTATCGAGATCTTCGTGATGAGTACTATTGGGTGGGTCTGAAGAAGGATGTTGCTGAGTTTGTGAGCAAGTGCATGGTGTGTCAGCGAGTTAAGGCTGAGCATCAGGTTCCTTCAGGGTTGTTGCAACCGTTGAGAATCCCTGAATGGAAGTGGGAAAGGATTACCATGGATTTTGTATCTGGTTTACCTTTGTCGCCATCGAAGAAGAATTCGGTGTGGGTGATTGTGGATCGCCTGACGAAGTGTGCACATTTCTTGCCTGTGCATACTACGTATTCTTTGGATAAGCTTGCGGAGCTGTACATTGCTGAGATTGTGCGGCTGCATGGTGTGCCAAAGTTGATTGTGTCGGATAGGGATCCGAGGTTTACATCGCGTTTTTGGCAGTGTTTGCATCAAGCTTTGGAACACGGTTGAATTTCAGTACATCTTATCATCCTCAGTCGGATGGTCAATCCGAGCGTGTTATCCAGATTTTGGAGGATATGTTGAGGTGCTGCGTAATTGAGTTTCAGGGCTCTTGGGAGAAACATTTGCCTTTGGTGGAGTTTGCTTATAACAATAGCTATCAGACAAGTATTCAAATGGCACCTTATGAAGCTTTGTACGGGAGGAAGTGTAGGACTCCTCTTTGTTGGGCTGAAACGGGTCAGAAGTTGGTTTCGATGCCAGCTTTGTTGAAGGGAACCACCGAGAAGGTGAAGCTCATTTGTGAGCGTATGAAGGCAGCTTCTGATCGGCAAAAGTCTTACGCGGATTTGAAGCGTAAGGAGATTGAGTTTGTGGTGGGTGACCGTGTGTTTTTGAAGGTTTCGCCTTGGAAAAAGGTGATGAGGTTTGGCCGTAAGGGTAAGTTGAGCCCTAGGTACATTGGACCATACGAGGTGATTGAGCGTGTGGGTCCTGTTGCGTACAAGTTGAGGTTACCTCAAGAGTTGGAGAATATTCATGATGTGTTTCATGTTTCTATGCTTCGGAAGTATAGATCGGATCCTTCGCATGTGATGCTTGTGGAAGAAGTGGAATTGAATCCGGATTTGACCTACGATGAGGAACCGGTGAAGATTCTGGATTCGGGTAGCAAGGTTCTTCGTGGCAAGACCATTGAGTTGGTAAAAGTGTTGTGGAAGCATCGTGGTGTTGAGGAAGGCACATGGGAACGGAAGGATGACATACTGAAGCAGTTTCCTTACCTCTTTCCTTCAGGTAAATTTCGAGGACGGAATTTCTTAAGGGGGGGAGAGTTGTAACGCCCCATTTTTGGGCTTAGGAGTTTTGGGATTCGGATCGGTTCGGTCGGAGTGCGGTTCGAATATATAAAGGTGAAATTAGGAAAGCCTAGTTCGGGTTGCATTAAAAATATGGAAAAATGTCTTAAAATCCTCTTTTATTATATATAAGAGAATGGTGAAATCAATTTTACAAAATGAGGTTTGGAAGTGTGACATTTTGGTTAGTGACCAAAATGTAATTTTCGAAAACTGTGAGACTGTTATAAAAGGGATTGAAACTTTGAATCTTTAAGGAGCTATTTACCCAATGGGAGTTTCTCCATATTTTTCTTAAATATTAAATGATTTATTATTGGTTTTAAAATAAAGGAAAAGGGAGGGAAGATATTTTCCTAAGTTTCCAATTAACTTTTCCACATTTTCCATTTTTATTTTCTCTCATCTTTCTCTCAAACCAAACACATTTCTCCAGAGCTTTTCCCTCTGATTTTGTCACCTAAATAACTCATTTCAATCCTCTTTTGATCTTCAATCATCTCTTCAATAAAACCTTTGCATTTGCTAAGTGGATTTTCAAGAATTTGGTTCCAAAAAGGGAGAAAACTCAAGTTTGGAGGTAAGAACGTCCTTCTCCTCTAAACTCTCAGTTCTTTACTGAAATTCCTAAGTTCTCAATCCTTAATTTGTGTTTTATAAAAGGTTTAAAGGTTGTGTTCTTGATCTTGGCTTTTAAATGCACGATTTGGTTGATTTTTGGTTAAAATTCGTGTGATCTGTTTGGGCAGTGTTTTGAGGTGTCTTTTTGATGTTAAATGAATGTTAAATTGATGAGAAGTTGAGGTTTAATTAATGCAATCCCGGATAGGTTGAATTTCCTAAGTTTAGCTTGAGTTCTTGGTTGTTTTTGGAGTGATCTTGATGATCTGTTATAGCTGGAGGTATAAGGGTGATGTTAGATCCTTTTTGGATGTTAATTGATGTTTAAAGATGATTTGATTTGATGGATCATGGCTGGGTAGTGTTGTGGAGTTGTTTGGATGCATTTTCGGTTGTGTTTGGTAGCCGAAAATGGAGTGTGGATGAGAGCAGCGAGTTTAGGTGCTTTCATTGAAGATATTAATGCATGATGATGCATTAATCCTCTACTTTGATATGTTTAAAACAGGGGATTCATCTTTGGATCCTTGAGGTGGTGATCCGGATGCTTGATTGGTGTTTCGGCAAGTGGCGAAACGGAATCGGTGAGTGGATTTTGGTTTTCAGCTTTGAAACCAATGTTTTGAAGGTTTGGGAGCTTAGTTTAAGTATAAGCAACTTAGCTAGGCTCAAGAGTAAGTTTTTGGAAAAACTCTCTTGGTGATGAACCATAGATTGGTTGTATGCAATGTGTTTTGTTTGCATGTTTTAAATCCTGTTTTGAAAGCATATTTAGCATGTTTATTTGCTGAGATTATAAGCCATGTGTTGAAGGATGCTCAAGGTAAGAGATCCTTGTTTTTGAACATTTTTTAATGTAGTTTGATGCTAAAAGATGCATGATGTTTATGGCTTGATAAATGCTTTAAAACAATGGAATATTGTGGTTAATGATGCATATTGGCAAGTGATGGTTAAGGTCACAAAGGTGGTTAAAAGTCCTTGTGTGAGCCTTGTTTATTTAAGAACAACATGGTGGTTAAAAGTCCATGGTTGGTTCTTGGTTAAGATCACCAAGGTGGTTAAAATTCCTTGTGTGAGGCTTGTTTATTTAAGAACAACATGGTGTTTAAAAGTCCATGGTTGGTTCTTGGTTAAGGTTACAAAGGTGGTTAAAGTTCCTTGTGTAAGCCTTGTTTACTTAAGAACTCCAAGGTGTTTAAAAGTCCTTGGGAGATTCTTGCTAAGGACACAAAGGTGTTTAAAAGTCCTTGTGTGGTCCTTGTCATGGTGTTTAAAAGTCCATGGATTATGCTTGTTAAGGACACAATGGTGTTTAAAAGTCCATGTGTGGTCCTTGGAAATTGTAAGATCACAATGGTGTTTAAAAGTCTATGTGTGGATCTTATGTGGATTGTATCACTTGTTGCCAATATGACATGTAATGAATTTGAAGCATGAATTGCTTGTTTTAAATGCTTTAATGCATGTGCAAATGATTGATTTAAGGTTTATAAAGGTGTTTTATAAATGCATTATTGTGTGGTTTTAAATGAGCATTCCTCACTAAGCTTTTGCTTACGCTTTCTCTTTTCTTAAACCAATAATGCAGAGCATTGAAGTGCATTTTGGGGCAGCAAGGAAGCCAAGCATCCAAGTGAAGGTTTTAAGCTCATGTATGGTGAACATTTTCTCAAAACTATTAGCTTTTGGGTATTTGGCAATGGGGGACCTATGTTGATGTTTTGGGAGATGTTTTGAACTCCCTAAGATGGATTTATGGTGTTAATAATGCTGGAACTTGTAATTGGCCTCTTGGTATGTGTTTTGGTGTTTTGAGGATTTCATGGTTTGCCTTATAGGATGCTTGCCTATAGAATTGGGTATTTCTTATTTTGATGCCATGTTGATGAATGGTTGATGCAATTATGTTCCTTGTATGTTGAATGACTTGCTGGTAAAATTTGGTGGCTTTTGGAGCATGTTTGATGGGTCAATTGTGTGATAAACCAGCAATTTTTCTGCAATCTGGCAGCCTGTTTCGGAACAGGTGCTACCGTATCGGAACGGGGACCTGAAATGGCCTAGGCGTTCCGAAACGGAAGGAACTGTTCCGGAATGGTTTGGCCTCTGCCAGGCCCTGTTTCGGTACCAGTTTCGGAACGGTCCCACGTTTCGGAACGGGTCTTCCCTGTTCCGAAACACTCGACCGTTGGGCACTAAAATTGTTGGTTATATGTTTTGAAACCTCTGCGTTTTGGTCCTGAATCTTGTTTATACAATTGTTTGAGTTTGAGATGTCCGTTTGAGCTGAAATTTGACAGAGAAGCATGAAAGATGATTAATTTCAAGTTGGTAACTTTAAGTTGGGTTAAGTCCTTATAATTCTCAGAATTTACAATTTGGTCCCTAAAGTCTTAATTTGTGCATTTGGGTCCCTGAATGTTCTCTGATGGTTATGATCTTTGAGTATGCTGATTGTATGATCATGTCTAGGGATAATATGCATTTAGACAAGTTTAAAATAAAAAAAGGGTCGTTAATCAAGGTTGACTTTTGGGTTGACTTTGGTTTTCCCCGTGTAAACTTCTTAATTCGGTTCAACCGTCTGGGCCGGGTTAAGGGGGTTACACATTCTAATATCCAAAAACCAAACAACCAACCAAACTCCAAATCAAGCATCAAGAGGCCAATTACAAATCCAAAACATCAAAAGCGTCATGCCACAAACTAGGGAGTCCAAACATATCGCAAAACACATCTTAGGTTCCCATTGCCAAAATACCAAAATTAGAAGTGTATGAAAACATCACCATACATGAGCTTAGTTCCCTTGGACACTCTTGCCTCCTTGTTGCCCTTTAAAACTTCAATTATCTTCATTATTGGTTCAAGAGAGAGAGAGAGCGTAAACACAATTGCTTAGTGAGGCATGCTCTAAAGAAAACAACACAATAATGCATTTTTAGAAAACACTTTCAACAAGCTTTCTAAACTCATGCTCAAATCTTTTCATGCAACCTTGCATACATAACAAGCATCTCATGCTTCATTACAACCATCACATCATATTGGCTTTCAAGTGATAACTCATAACCATTTTCAACTCAAAACACAATCGGATACGCGCATTACAAGCGTTGTCCCATACGCTTCATACACACTACCGAACAACACAAGGTGGAGTTTACCGGTACAATCACAACCCCTCAACACCTGTGATGGAGTTTAACGGTACAATCACAACCCCTCAACATCACTCATCGGTAGTTGTATAATTCCACTAACGAGAACACGGGACACATAACACAAGATCCACACACAGACTTTTAACCACCGTTGTGATCTTACCATACTCGTTAGTGTACTTGGATGGAGTTTACGGTACAATTACAACCCCTCAACATCCAAGGCGACTTTATTCACCGTGCACCCAATCCTATAGCCAGCTAACTATATCCGATTCAAGTACTTTAAAACCATTACATCACTTACCAATATACATCATATAACATCAACAATCCACTGTTTTAAAGCATTAAACAAAGCCATTTAACATCATGCATCACCATGCATCAAATCCATATTTAAAGTATGTCAAACCAAGGATCTCTTACCTTGAGCATCCTTCAGCACATGGCTTTCAAAACCAGCATTAACCATGCTAAAACATGCTTTCAAAACAGAATTTAAACATGCAAATTATAACCAATGCATCAAACCACTTCATGGCTCATCAAAGAGAGTTTCTCCGAAAACTTACTCTTGAGCTTAGTTAAGTTGCTTATACTTAAACTAAGCTCCCAAAACCTTCAAACATTTGTTTCAAAGCTGGAAACCCAACTCCACTCACCAATTCCGTTTCGCAAGCTTGCCGAAACGCCGATCAAGCCTCCGGATCAACTCCAAAGGTGTCCGAAGATGCCTCCCCTATTTTAAACACATCGAAGAAGAGGATTAATGCATCATCATGCATTGAAATCTTCAGCCAACACACTTAAACTCGCTACTCTACCTAAAGCCAACATTTCGGCTACCAAACACAACAGAAATCACCTCCAAACTCTTCCAAAACTTAACCCAGCCAAGATCCATCACTTCTAACCATTTCTAAACATCAATCAACATCCAAAATAAACCTAAACTCGTCCTTATACCTCCATCTATAACAGAACACCAAGATCACCTCAAAAACCACCATTTTCATAAGCAAAAATTTAGGAAATACAACCTATTCGGGAGTGCATTGATAAAACCCCATTTACACATCATTAGATATCCAAAATACATTTAAGAATCATCTCAAAACAGATCCCAAACAATCACAACGAATTTCTTCAAGATTTCTTCCAAATCTTGAGTTTTAAGCCAAAATCAAGTTTCTAACATTAAAACCATTTATAAAACTTAAATTAAGGATTGATAACTTGTGAATTTCAGTAAAGAACTGAGTTTTTAGATGAGAAGAACAATCTTACCTCTAAATGGTGATTTCTCCTTGATTTGAGCCAATTTCCTTGAAAATTCAATGAGGAAATCAAGAGGATTTGATGCAAGATTGATTAGGAACTAATTGATGATAGAAATCTCATCAATTGAAATGAAAATCAGTGAAAAAGTTGTAGGACAAAAGTTTTTGGATGATGAAATTTTGAGAGAAAAAGAAATGAGAAAATTTTAGGAAAATGTAGTTTCTCTTCTCTTCTAATTAGTTAAAACATTATTTAATTCACTCAAATTAAGGAAAAATCTGGAGAAATCATTTTTGGGTAAATTAGCTCCTTGAAGATTCAAAGTTTCAATCCTTACAAAACAGTCACCACTAAACTTTTCAAAAATCGCATTTTAGTCACTACACTGAAATTTAGTACTTCCAAACCTTATTTTGCAAAATTGATTCACCACTCTCTTATATATATTAAAAGAGGATTTTTAGATATTTTTCCATATTTTTAAAGCATCCCAAACTAGGCTTTCCCTAAAACCTCCTTTTATATTCGAACTATTTCTCAGAACGGTCCGGTTCAGACCCTAAACTTCTAAGCCCAAAATTGGGGTGTTACATCTCTCCCCCTTAAGAAATTTCGTCCTCGAAATTTACCTTGAGGAAAAAGGTACGGAAACTGCTTCATCATATCATCCTTTCTTTCCCACGTGGCTTCCTCAACACCACGATGCTTCCACAGCACCTTAACCAATTCAATGGTCTTGCCTCGAAGAACTTTACTGTCCGAATCAAGAATTTCAACCGGCTCCTCATCATAGGTCAAATCTAGATTCAACTCCACTTCCTCCACATGCATAACATGCGAAGGATCCGATATATGTACCTCCGAAGCATAGAGACATGAAACACATCATGAATCTTTTCCAACTCTTGTGGCAACCTCAGCTTATACGCAACAAGACCTACACGCTCAATCACCTCGTATGGTCCAATATACCTAGGGCTCAACTTACCCTTCCGGCCAAACCTCATCACCTTCTTCCAAGGTGAAACCTTCAAGAACACACGGTCACCTACCAAAACACAATCTCCTTACGCTTCAAATCTGTGTAAGACTTTTGTCGATCAGAAGCTGCCTTCAATCGCTCACAAATGAGCTTCACCTTCTCGGTGGTTCCTTTCAATAAAGCTGTCATCGAAACCAACTTCTGAGCTGTTTCATCCCAGCAAAGAAGAGTTCTACACTTCCTCCCGTACAAGGCTTCGTAAGGTGCCATTTGAATACTTGCATGGTAGCTATTATTATAAGCAAACTCCACCAAAGGCAAATGCTTCGCCCAAGAACCTTGAAACTCAATCACACACCACCTTAACATATCTTCCAGCACTTGGATAACACGCTAATACTGTCCATCCGACTGTGGATGATAAGAAGTACTGAAATTCAGCCGCGTACCCAAAGCTTGATGCAAACACTCCCAAAAACGTGATGTAAACCTTGGATCTCTATCCAACACTATAGACTTTGGCACACCATGCAGCCGCACAATATCAGCAATGTACAGCTCTGCAAGCTTGTCCAAGGTATACGTAGTATGCACAGGTAAGAAATGCACACACTTTGTAAGGCAATCCACAATCACCCACACTGAATTCTTTTTCGATGGCGACAGGGGCAAACCAGACAAAAAGTCCATGGTAATACTTTCCTACTTCCACTCAGGAATCTTCAACGGTTGCAACAACCCAGAAGGAAACTGATGTTCAGCCTTAACCCGCTGACAAACCATGCACTTACTCACGTACACCGCAACATCTTTCTTCAAACCCACCCAATAGTACTTATCCTTAATATCACGATACATCTTTGTACTACCAGGGTGCATAGCAAAAGGACTACTATGAGCTTCAGTCAGAATAGTACGCCTCAACTCATCATCATTCGACACTACTATCCGACTCCCAAAACATAGAACCCCATCATCATTAAAACAGAAATCTGAAGGTCTATGCTCAGCAATATCCTGAACATGTGGCACCAAAGAATCATCCAACAACTGCTTATCCTTTAACAACTGAACCAAGTATGGTTTCACTTGCAATTCAGCCACAAGACCCCCATCTCGTGAAATACTCAAGCTAGCAAACATAGCCCTTAACTCCACTGCCACCTTTCTACTCAAGGAATCCGCTACAACATAAGCTTTTCCTGGATGGTACTCGATCCTCAGATCGTAATCTTTAAGAAACTCCACCCAACGTCGTTGCCTAAGATTCAACTCTTTCTGGGATATCAGATACTTCAAACTTTTGTGATCCGTGTGCACAGTACACTTCTCACCATACAGGTAATGTCTCCAAATTTTCAAAGCAAAGACCACCACAGCTAACTCAATATCATGCGTATGATAATTGCGCTCATGCACCTTCAACTGACGCGGTGCATAAGCCACCACCTTACCCTCTTGCATCAACACACACCCCAACCCAACATAGGATGCGTCGCTGTACACTACAAACTCTTTCGCTGATTCAGGTTGAACCAAGATAGGAGCTTGCATCAAAGCTGCCTTAAGCTTCTCAAAAGCCTGTTGTCTTGCCTTTGTCCACTCATACTTGACATCCTTCTGCAACAACTTCGTTAAAGGTGCAACAATCTTCGAAAATCCATCCACAAACCTCCGATAGTACCCAGCCAACCGAAGGAAACTACGGACTTCATGAACAGACTTAGGAGGCTTCCAATTCATCACCGCCTCAATCTTCTGAGGATCAACACGAATCCCTTCAGCAGAAACCACATGACCAAGGAAAACAACTTCCCTAAGTTAGAATTCGCACATGCTCAGCTTAGCATAAAGTTGATTTTCCAACAACGCCTGCAACACAATCCACAAATGCCCTTCATGCTCCTCCTCGGTACGTGAGTACACAATGATCTCATCAATGAATACCACAACAAACTTGTCCAGGTATTCACAGAACACTCTATTCATCATGTCCATAAAAGCTGCTGGAGCATTCGTCAAGCCAAACGGCATCACAAGGAACTCATAATGCCCATACCTCCTTCTAAAGGCTGTTTTTGGCACATCCACATCTTTCACCTTGAGCTGCTAATAACCTGACCTTAGGTCAATCTTAGAAAACGCAGCCGCTCCCCGAAACTGATCAAAAAAATCATCAATCCTCGGTAAAGGATACCGATTCTTGATAGTCAACTTGTTCAGTTGGCGATAATCGATGCACATTCTCATAGTGCCATCCTTCTTCTTCACAAACAAGACCGGTGCACCCCAAGGTGACACACTCGGCTGAATGAAACCACGATCAAGCAACTCCTGAAGTTGTGTCTTCAGCTCCTTCAACTCCTTAGGTGCCATTCGGTAAGGAGTAAGGGACACTGGGGTTGTGTTTTCATATAACTCAATCCCAAACTCCACCTCTCGATTAGGAGGCAATCCAGATAACTCCTCCGGAAACACTCCAGGAAACTCCCGCACAGTCCTGATATCTTGAACTCGCAACTCCTTAGAGCTAGGATTCATCACAAAGGCCAGATAAGCCTCACAACCTTGCCTCAACATTCGACTTGCTTCCAAAGTAGACACCACATTGGCAAGAAACTTCAAATTCTCGCCAACCACCACTACCTCGTAATCATCCGCAAGCTTCAACGAAACTCGCTTGCTCTCACAATCCACTACAGCTCGATGTTCAACAAGCCAATCCATATCAAGGATTACATCAAAATCATAGAATGGCAATTCCATGAGATCAACAAGAAAAACATGGTTTTGCACTACCAAAGGACATCTTCTATACAACCTCCGTGTCATAACGGTCTCACCAAAGGAACTAGTTACACGCATACCAACATCCAAAGACTCAACAGGTAAACCAAGCAATTGAGCATGTTCAAGCAATATGTATGAGTGTGTAGATCCAGAATCAATCAAGGAAAGTAATGATAAGGATTGCAAAGTAAAAGTACCTGCGATCACATCCGTATCATTTCTCCCCTCAGGCTGAGCATACACTCGAGCCTGGCCACCACCCTCAAGTTGAACAACCACCACATGTGCCACATTCCTCTCACCATCATCTCTGTGCTGGAAGTTACCACGGCCGCGCCCACGACCTCTCTTTGGTGCAACTACCCCAGGAGCACGTCCCTGACCACCACCAGCCAACAAAGGACACTCCCTCCTCATGTGGTCTACCGAACAACAATTCCAGCATGAATTATCGGTCACTGCTACAAGAGACTGAACCTCCCTCGCTTCTCGAGTACAATCTCGCCTCAAATGGCCACGTGATCCACACGTCCAGCACGTGTTCTGATCAGCTCTCGTCCTATCTCCCTTCCCAGGCGCTCCATGCCCTCCATTACCACGCCTAGCTAAAGATTTATATCTCTTATCTCGTCCTCTCTTGTTCCGTCCACCACCGGAACTATAATCAACAGCTCTTTTGCCTGAGCTAGAACTAACACCTCTGGGAGACAGTCCCAAGTTCTGCTCAATGTCATTCGCTCTACTCACCAGCACATCAAAATCCGTATACTCAGCAACAAGCATGAAAGTCTTTACGTCCGTCAACAAACCATATCGGAAACGTTCACACCTCTCCCGCTCATCAGGGATTAGCTAAGGTGCGTACTGACTAAGGCAGACAAACTGGACCTCATATTCAGCCACCGCCATGCTTCCTTGCACAAGAGACATGAATTCTCTTTTCTTTTCATCTAGGTATCGCACACCTAGATACTTTAGCTTGAACACGTTCAGAAAGAACGTCCAAGTCACATCATTGTCCTCCATTCCAGAAATAGTGGTCGTCCACCACGTATACGCATCATCATGCAGCAGTGACACCACACAACCCAGCTTCTGCACAATGCTGCAGTTCATTTGCCCCAAAATCCTCTTGGTGCTTTCCAACCAAGATTCAGAACCTTCAAGAGATAAACCTCTAAACTCAGTCCCTCCCAGACTGCAAAGACGTTCCAAAGGCAATCTCAAGTTAGCATCACCCTGATGCACAGCTCTGTGAGCTCCAGCTACTGCTGCCTGAAAGGCTCCAGCAATAGCCTGTATCAAAACAGTCATGTCAGGAGCAGCTTGCCCCTGCTCACCTTCAGGTCCAGCGACCCCACCACCAGCACCAACACCAGCATTTTCACCTCCACCACCACCAGGAGGAGGAGGTATATCCACAACATTCTCAGCATGTTCCTCATTCGCGTTCTGAGCCATTGCTCTCGCATTCATCCTCATCTCTCTACGAGGCCCCATTTACAAGATAAACAATGCACTGACACAAATGCATTAAACATAATTAAGCTCAACAAGGTAAGTAATCAAAGTACTCAAGCTCATTTCTGAAAAACAATTCTTTTCATTAGTTTTGATATGGAAATGGGTTCCCCTAACATGCTTTAACATAGCATAGCATCACAATTGCAACCATACATCACAATTCAAACAACATTCTTTCATCCAAAAGCATATCATGCAAATACACGTACATTACCCACATAACCATTCCCATTTACACGAGAACTCAGCTCTGATACCACCAAATGTAACCCCCTTAGCCCGGCCTAGACGGTTGACCTGAACTACGAATATTACACGGGGAAAACCAAAGTCAACCCGAAAGTCAACCTTGATTAACGACCCTTTTTTTCTTTTTAGTCTTGTCTAGATACACATTAACCCTATGTGAATGCGTATGAAACATACAGGTGAAAGGCACAACGATCGAACAATATGAGGGACTCAATTACACAAAATGCAAATATTTGGGACAAAAATGTAAATTCTGGAAATTAGAAAGTCTTAACTGATTTTTAAGTTACCAATATTAAATTAATCATATTACATGCTTTTCTGTCAAATTTCACCTTAATCAGACATCTCAAACTCATACAATTGCAATTACAACTTTCGGGACTAAAAGGTAAAGCTTGCAAACTTGAACACCATTCAAATCAGTGCCCAACGGTCAACTGTTTCGTAACGGTGTTGACCGTTCCGAAACACGGGTTCGTTTCGAGACTAGTTCCGAAACTGGGCCTTCAAGTGGCCAAATCGTTTCGGAACGGCCTCCAGCCATTACGAAACACGAAGGCCATTATAGGCCCCCGTTATAGCCATTACGAAACACGAAGGCCATTACGAAACACGAAGGCCATTATTTGCCCAGAAGCTGCAGACTTTGATGGTTTTTCCAACATAAAACCACTCAAACACATCCTAATTACTTCCTATCCATGCGCAAAGTCATCATACATATAAAGAGCATGTTTGCAACTCCTAAACACATTTCTAGCATCAAACATGGAATTCCACATACCTATAGGCATGCATCCTAATATCCAAAAACCAAACAGCCAACCAAACTCCAAATCAAGCATCAAGAGGCCAATTACAAATCCAAAACATCAAAAAGCATCATGCCACAAACTAGGGAGTCCAAACATCCCCCAAAACACATCTTAGGTTCCCATTGCCAAAATACCAAAACTAATAGTGTATGAAAACATCACCATACATGAGCTTAGTTCCCTTGAACACTCTTGCCTCCTTGTTGCCCTTTAAAACATCAATTATCTGCATTATTGGTTTAAGAGAGAGAGCGTAAGCACAATTGCTTAGTGACGCAATCTCTAAAGAAAACAACACAATAATGCATTTTTAGAAAACACTTTCATCAAGCTTTCTAAACACATGCTCAAATCTTTTCTTGCAACCTTGCATACATAACAAGCATCTCATGCTTCATTATAACCATCACATCATATTGGCTTTCAAGTGAAAACTCATAACCATTTTCAACTCAAAACACAATCGGATACGCGGATTACAAGCGTTGTCCCATACGCTTCATACACACTACCAAACAACACAAGGTGAAGTTTACCGGTACAATCACAACCCCTCAACACCCGTGATGGAGTTTAATGGTACAATCACAAACCCTCAACATCACTCATCGGTTGTTGTATAATTCCACTAACGAGAACACGGGACACATAACACAAGATCCACACATAGACTTTTAACCACCGTTGTGATCTTATCATACTCGTTAGTGTACTTGGATGAAGTTTACAGTACAATTACAACCCCTCAACATCCAAGGCGACTTTATTCACGGTGCACCCAATCCTATAGCCGGCTAACTATATCCGATTCAAGTACTTTAAAACCATTACATCACTTGCCAATATACATCATATAACATCAACAATTCACTGTTTTAAAGCGTTAAACAAAGCCATTTAAGATCATGCATCACCATGCATCAAATCCATATTTACAATATGTCAAACCAAGGATCTCTTACCTTGAGCATCCTTCAACACATGGCTTTCAAAACCAGCATTAACCATGCTAAAACATGCTTTCAAAACAGAATTTAAACATGCAAATTATAACCAATGCATCAAACCACTTCATGGCTCATCCAAGAGAGTTTCTCCAAAAACTTACTCTTGAGCTTAGTTAAGTTGCTTAGACTTAAACTAAGCTCTCAAAACCTTCAAACATTTGTTTCAAAGCTGGAAATCCAACTCCACACACCAATTCCGTTTCGCAAGCTTGCTGAAACGCTGATCAAGCCTCCGGATCAACTCCAAAGGTGTCCGAAGATGGCTCCCCTGTTTTAAACACATCAAAGGAGAGGATTAATGCATCATCATGTATTGAAATCTTCAGCAAGCACAATTAAACTTGCTGCTCTACCTAAAGCCATCATTTCGGCTACCAAACACAACCGAAATCACCTCCAAACTATTCTAAAACTTAACCCAGCCAAGATCCATCACTTCTAACCATTTCTAAACATCAATCAACATCCAAAATAAACCTAAACTAGTCCTTATACCTCCAGCTATAACAGAACACCAAGATCACCTCAAAAACCACCATTTTCATAAGGAAAAACATAGGAAATACAACCTATTCGGGAGTGCATTGGTAAAACCTCATTTACACATCATTAGACATCCGAAATACATTTAAGAATCATCTCAAAACAGATCCCAAACAATCACAACGAATTTCTTCAAGATTTCTTCCAAATCTTGAGTTTTAAGCCAAATTCAAGTTTCTAACATTAAAACCATTTATAAAACTTAAATTAAGGATTGATAACTTGGGAATTTCAGTAAAGAACTGGGTATTTAGAGGAGAAGAACAATCTTACCTCTAAATGGTGATTTCTCCTTGATTTGAGCCAATTTCCTTGAAAATTCAATGAGGAAATCAAGAGGATTTGATGCAAGATTGATTAGGAACTAATTGATGATAGAAATCTTATCAATTGAAATGAAAATAAATGAAAAAGTTGCTGGAGAAAAGTGTTTGAATGATGAAATTTTGAGAGAAAAAGAAATGAGAAAATTTTAGGAAAAGGTAGTTATGATTTTTCCAAAAGGTAGTTTCTCTTCTCTTCTAATTAATTACAACATTAATTAATTCACTCAAATTAAGGAAAAATATGGAGAAATCATTTTTGGGTGAATTAGCTCCTTAAAGATTCAAAGTTCCAATCCTTTCAAAACAGTCACCACTAAACTTTTCAAAAATCGCATTTTAGTCACTACACCGAAATGTAGTATTTCCAAACCTTATTTTGTAAAATTGATTACACCACTCTCTTACATATATTCAAAGAGGATTTTTAGATCTTTTTCCATATTTTTAAAGCATCTCGAACTATTCTTTCCCTAAAACCTCCTTTTATATTCGAACCGTTTCTCAGACCGGTCCGGTTCAGACCCTAAACTTCTAAGCCCAAAATTGGGGTGTTACATAAAAGATTAAAACGAGCCAAAAAATCTCGACACAAATCTGTCCAAGACTCAATAGAATCAGCAGTCTGGCTATTTAACTAAGTGTTCGCCCTATCCCTTAGTGAATAGGGGAATAACCGCAATTTGAGAACATCAGGGGGGTAATCCTTGAATTCTAAAAGATTTGTAAATCTCTAAGAATGACTTCATGTGCTGCCGAGCATTGTAGGGTGTGTAGGTGTTCCCTTTTTGTGAGAGCGCAAGTGCACACTTTTGCCATGTTATAGTATAAAAGATGTCGAATCCCACGAGGATTGGTCATCTTGGTTCGATTTGTAGTTCCTGCACAAGGTAAAGTAAAAACACAAGTAAGGTGATTGTTAAGATGAAAAGTAAAATAAAATAAAACACAAGTAATAAAAGAGGTGATTCATGTTGATAAAGAGGGCAGGGTTATGTTGCTGCTTAGTGTGAAACTGCGTTGAATATGCTAAGTTGTTTTGCGCTGCCACGATATGCTGCCTCGGCGGGTAATGGCGGATTGAGGCTGGGACCCTTTCGCTGCCGCAACGGATCTCTGCGCTTGCAACTTTCACTGTCTCGGCAGGTGAGATGGGGAGAAGTCCTAGCGGCAAGTCTAGCAGATACTCCAAGTTCGACAGAGCAATTCTAATATGATCCTTCCTATGTCTAGGCAAGGATTCTGTAACCACGTGATGTAGTCAATACCTAGCAATTTCAGTGTAAACTTAACACAGGCAGTTGACATTTGGTTGCTCCTTTTAGCCGTTGAAACTTGAACTTATGTCTAAGCCGAATTAGTCAACACCTCAATATTATGAGACTGTACTTAATTTTTTCGTGAGTCTTACTCTCTCGTGCACGACAAATGGATTTCTTCAACTGGACTTTTGGAACTAATTGAAGAAGTGAAGAACATGAATTAAGAAAACTTGGAATATTTTATTGAAAACAACTTAAAAACCTAATAAAACCTTCTCACAACTAATTTACAACATAACCCTTATCCCAAGAGAAGTTCAGAACATGGCGGCGGCAAAGAACACTCAAGATATGTCTATAGAAAACCTAAGATGATTTGAACTAGGAGTACAATGAGTATTTATAGAAAAATAACTAGGTTAAGTCCTCCTTAAAGTAGAAGTCCTCAAAAGTAGCTTTCCACATTTAATGCGACTTTAAACTCTGACTTCTTTGAGTTGAATGTGGACTTTATCTCGTTTGCCTTAGCCCGTAAGTAATCTTGAGATTTCACTTCGACAGCTCTACCCGCTGCTACAGACGTCAGAAAAGCGAGTGGATGGTAGCGGTAGACGCAATATTTTTAGCTCTACTAATCGCACTACGGTTATCCAACTCCATAGTTTGCTGTCGTGGGCTACAAGGTTGGCGGTAACATTACTCGGGATCAACTCTCTTCAGTTGGAACTGCGTTAGTACAACTCCTTGGTTTGCTGCCTTAGCTATTCATCCTCAGCTTCTCTTTCCCTCTGTCAATCGTTAGTACCTAAAACCAAAAATACACTAAAATAGTATCTTCTTTTCCAAATAAAATATAATTTATAAAAACAAGGTAAAGCGAAGGAATACTGTAAAATGCAATGCATGAACCTAATTATGCCTAAAATGAGCTCAAAATAGCAATAATGTGAGGTGTAGTGTGCATGAAACATAGGACTTATGGAAACTTTACAAGCAACCTCATTTGTTGTGTCCCCAAATTGTCCTAGTTTATCGAACATATTGACTATAACTGGTTTGAGTTCAAAATGATTGGCATTGATATATGGTTTTTGGACTACGGAGTCAAGGTTGTTTATGTCTTCCTCCATATAGTCTCAAGCGGTACGAACTCGTCTTTGCTGGCCAGGTGGGATAGGTGGTGGTTGTTGATCTTGTCGCCATCCATCTGCCGCGCTATCTGCCACGACGGCATTATTTCCATTATTCATTGTTGTTGCTTCTGTTGCTCCTGCTACTACTAATGCCTTACATGCCTTTTTTCAGATTTTCCATGTTGTGTGTTTGATTTCGTCGATAAATAGGTGTTTAGACATCGAATTTGCTCTAGTCATAAACTAGAACAAAGAAACTGTAATTTTATTTTACGATAATAAGGATAAAATAAAACTAAAAATTAAGTGCAGAAAGGAAAAAAGTGCAAGAAAGTAAAGAAGAAGTCGCTATTCCCAATCCCTGGCAACAGTGCCAAAAACATATAAAGTGTAAAAGTAATGTCTAACTTGAGTGCAAGTGTACATTGCTGCCAAGTTATAGTAGTTAAGATATCGTCTCCACAAGGATTGGATTTGATTAAAACTAAAAGCAAGTAAATTAAAGGATTGAGAATTTAGTTTGAGAGAATGGGTCGGTATTGGAATGTGTTGTAGTGTGGATTTTGAATGTTTTTTCTTGGTTCACGTGCTGCAAAATTGATTCTACTGTCAAGGTGATGCCTTGGCAGATAACCAGTTGTGGCAGCCAGTGATGTACTTCCCGGGCGGCTGAGTGATGCTTCAAAGATCGGCAAAGCCTCCTTCAACGACTCCTCCTTAACCCCAAGTTGAAGTGCTATTGGCAAACACGTCTTGATAATACCTCTCGACGTGAATCTAAGGATGGACACAAACCAATTCCTAAGCCTCCTTTAGCCACTGAACTTCTAACTTATCCCTAAGCTGAAATATGTTCACCCCAAGTTCGATAAAATCGTCTTTACTCATTTTGTGAGTCTAACTCTTTCGCTATTAGACAAATTGATAGTTTCTCTCTCCTCTCCCAATTTGATTGCAAACAAGAACAATGCCAAGAGTAAACAAACATTTATTTTTATTGCAACACTTAAAACCTAAACGAATACAAACAATCTCTCACAACTGCTCAACAAAACCAACTCTTAGCCCTAGGAAAAGTTTAGAATATTATGGATGAATGGAAGCACTAGGGTTTTGGTCTAAGAAATCTCGATATCTTCTCTAGTCGACTAAGAGGCCTTATATATAAGCCTTGGCCTACTCGAAGTTGGTTAAAGGACTAGAGTACAAATTGAAATTAAGGTGGATCTCCTAAAAAGATTAAACTCTTATTAAATCTTCTTTTAATCAAAGCTTCACTCCCTATTGACTTTAAATTCCTTGAGTTTTGACTATGGCTTTTCTTGGGCTTTTGGGCTCCGATCTGCATGCAAGTGGTCTCTAAAAATCGGGCTTGTTGTGTTCCTCCAGTAGCATACCACTTTGCAAGTTTTTAGATGCCTTGGGATGCTGCCTCTGCGTCGCACCATCTGCTTCCTCAGCAGAGGTTTGGCTCAGCAGGACTCCTTAGTCTGGGTTTTTCCTTTATAGCTTAGTCTGATCAGCATCTCCAACATGTACACCAACATCGTCCATCGAATGTTCAGCTCCTTCCTTCTGCCCTCCTTGCTACCCCGACATCGTCTGTTTGGGTGAGTATCTGCGCACAGTGAAACATATACCTGAGCAGTATCTTTATAGATAAAAACTGTGAAATTCATCAAGTAGGGTAGAGTATATAATCTATGCAGTTTTTGAGTATGTTTACCTAATTATGCAACTAAAATGGGCTTAAGTCTAACAATAATTGAGCTATTATAGGGCTAAAATCTACCACTTTTTCACACTTAACAAAGACACTAAATCTAGATGAGTTGGTGGGATATCTCCTCACTCATGAGATTATGAAGAAATGAAGAGAAGAAGAACATAATATAGAAGAGAGAAGCGTAGAGAAGAAGAAGGTGGAGGAGAAAAAGCAAGAAATTGCTCTCAAAGCTTCACATGAGAGAGTGATTCTAGCTTAGATGCGGAGGAAGAAGAATTGGATATGATAGCCAAGAAATTCTCTTCGTTCATGAAGTCCAATCAGGGAAGAAAGTTACATAGAAAAGGAGACTTCAAGAACAAGAACAAAGTGGAAAAGAAGGACCAAGTCATATGCTATGAGTACAAGAAGTCGGGACATATTCGATCCGATTGTCCTCAACTCATAAGGAGGAGCTTCAGGAAGAAGAAGAAGCTCAAGGAAAATGTTTCTACTTGGAGAGATGAGGAGTCATCCGAAGAGGAGCATGAATTTGCCAACCTTTGTCTCATGGTTTTTGAGGAGGACCCAAAGGTAACCTTTAACTCATCTACTTTAGATTTCACTTTTGATGAACAACATGATGCATATGATGAGTTACAAGAGGTGTATGATGAGTTGGTTGAGAAATACAAAAAAATTGGTTTTGAAAAATAAACAAATGATTTCGGTTTTAAGAGCTCAAAACGATTCTCATTCCAAAACCAACTCATAACTTGAAAAGAAAGTTTTGCTTTTACAAAATTCCTCAAATGAATTTGAAAAGAAACCCATTGATTTGAATAACCTTCTTGAAAAATACCACGTTTATCACCATAAGGAGATAGATAAACTAAAATCTTCTCTTAACATTATTAAGAAAAATAGTTTTGAAAAAAAAGGATTCTTCAAAAACACAATATGTAAAGAGAAATATTAAAAACTACAAACAAAAAAGCTCTATTATGCATCCTAGAGGTAAAAGAATTAAGAGTGTGGGTTCCCAAGGAACTTGTAATTTCTAACAATATTGATGTTATTTCTTCTTGGATTCTTAAGAGAACCAAGTATTGGGGGAGCTAATTCACATGGACCCAAAAATGATTTGGGTACAAAAAATCAAGAACTAATATTTGTTTGTAAGGGGAGCAATATTACATGGCCAAAGCTTCAAGTTAAAACACATGGTACCTTGATAGTGCATGATGTGACCACAACTAGCAAGAATTCCAATGAATTTCCTAGAGGTCCTATGACTCGTGCAAGAGCTAAAATGATTCAAGATGTTGTGGAAAGTTTGCTTTGCCATTGCTGGAAAATGAATGAAGAAATGACAGCAACAATTAGATCTTGCAACGTTTTGAGTTTGTTGGAAAGTTGAAATAAGTTGCATAAGAATTTGCATGAGTAGTTGCATAAGAATTTGCGTGAGTAGTTGCATAAGAATTTGCATGAGTAGTTGCATAATAATTCATTCATTCCATGAGAATAAACATGTTTGTTTATGCATTTATGCAAGCACTTCATTTATGAAAATACTTCACTTATGTATGTGTTTCGTTTAAGCATGTAGGTTCATTAATTAAACTAGTTCATGCATTGAACTTGTTCAATTAATTCTTTAAGTTTGCATAACATTTCTATCATATTTTGATTAATATTTTATGTGTTTTTA
Source organism: Hibiscus tridactylites (assembly GCA_958450335.1). Lineage (NCBI taxonomy): Eukaryota > Viridiplantae > Streptophyta > Magnoliopsida > Malvales > Malvaceae > Hibiscus > Hibiscus tridactylites. Next base: position 39,959,536 of record OY288287.1, read on the forward strand.
GTGTCAATATACGTTGGGATTAAGATGGAAACAATTGAAGACTTTTCATCTTCTTCAAGGAGACATGCCATCTTTATCACCATTCAAAGAGAGAGTCTTTTTGAATTCCATGGGGGATGAAGCATTTAGAAGACTTTATTATGCTTTTGTTCAGCCAATAAAGTTGAGAAATAAAGAAAAGAAGTGGAAGAGACACATACACTTAGATGCAAACATGGGCAGATTCATTCCAAGTCATCTACATGCACTTTTAAGAGCAAAGCAAGTGGAATATCAAAGGATCCATCACTTGGACGTGTATAAGTCTTCATTCAAGCCTTATTATGTCCAAATTCATTCTAAATTATACAAATGGCCAGCCACACTTGATAGGATTGAAGACAAACCATTGAATGTCATAAATTGGAGCCTTAATGCATTGTTGTGTCCATTCAAATTCTAGGCTTCCATGTACTATAAATAGGATGCTCATTTGCCTTTGTAGGGGACCTTTTTTTTGATGAAAATATATGAGAGTGTTCTCTTCATTGTTCTTTAAGAACTTTATCGGCTTTCAAGCTAGTCTTGTGGCAAATTTTCCTTTTTCATTCCATTCTATTTATAGCGTTGGTTCCTAGCTTTCTAGCTAGCGGGTAACGTTCCACCATTCCACCATCACTTCCACTTGATTATATTGTTGGTTCTTAGCTCCATTATAGCTAAAGGGTCACAATCCAACCTTCTTCCATCATTTCACAAAGGGTAAGAACGTGTAAGGTTTGGGTCAACATTCACTATCTTGTTGGCTATTTTTGGATTTTGTAACCAACTTTTCTCAATTTTCTTTCTCTCATTTTCTTTCAAACCAAACACATTCTCTCCAGAGAATTGGATCTGATTTCTTCACCTAAATCCCTCCTTTCAACTCTCATTTGATTCCTAATCAACAAATCTTCAAAACCTCTTCAATTGCTACTTGATTCAACAAGGTTTTTGATTCCAAAAAGAGGAGAAACTCAAGTTTGGAGGTAAGAACGTCCTTCTCTTCTAAACTATCAGTTCTTTACTGAAATTCCTAAGTTTTCAATCCTTAATTTATGTTTAATTAAAGGTTTTTAAGTGGTGAAATGGATCTTGGCTTATAATGCAAGATTTGATGATTTTTGATGATTTTCGTTAGATCTGATTAATCTGTGATTTGAGATGTGTTTTTGATGTTAAATGAACTCTAAATTGATAAGGAATTGAGCTTTGATTAATGCAATCCCGGATAGGTTGAGTTTCCTAAGTTTAGCTTGTGTTTCAAGGTTGTTTTTGTGGTGATCTTGTGGATCTGATGTTGCTGGAGGTGTAAGGATGTTAATAGGTTGTTTTTAGATGTTATATGATGTTAAAGGATGTGTGGTTTTGCTGGTTTTTGGCTGGGCTTTGTTTAGAAGTGGTTTGGATGCATTTTCGGTTGTGTTTGGTGGCCGAAAATGGAGGTTGGATGAGAGCAGCGAGTTTAGGTGCTTTCATTGAAGCAATTAATGCATGATGATGCATTAATCCTCTGCTTTGATGTGTTGAAACAGGGGAGGCATCTTTGGATCCAAGAGTTGTTGATCCGGAAGCTTGATTTGGTGCTTTGGCTTGAAGCAAAGTGGAAATCGGTGAGTGCGTTTGTGAAAATTGGGTTTTCAGCTTTGAAACCAATGTCTTGGGAGCTTAGTTTAAGTCTAAACAACTTTGCTAAGCTCAAGCGTAAGTTTTCGAAATTTCTCTCTAGTGGTGGCCATGATTTGTTGTGATGCAAAATGGTTATTTGCATGTTTTAATTACTGTTTTGAAAGCATGTTTTAGCATGGTTTTTGCTGATGATGTAAGCCATATGTTGAAGGTAACTCTAGGTAGGAGTTCCTTGCTTTTGTACATTGATTAAATGTGGTTTGATGCTTTTAAATGCATGATGAATATGGCTTGGTTTAATGCTTTAAAACAGTGGATTAAATGATGAAAATGATGTATATTGGCAAGTGATGTTTTAAGAAGGTTAAGGTCACTAAGGTGGTTAAAAGTCCTTGAGTGAGCCTTGTTACTTAAGAACATCAAGGTGGTTAAAAGTCCTTGGATGATTCTTGTTGCGGACACTAAGGTGGTTAAAAGTCCTTAGGTGATCCTTTCCATGATGTTTAAAAGTCCATGGGGCCATGGTGTTTAAAAAACCATGGGGCCAAGGTGTTTAAAAGTCCTTGGGGCCAAGGTGTTTAAAAGTCCTTGGGGTGATTCAAGCTATGGACACAAAGGTGGTTAAAAGTCCTTGTGTGGTCCTCATTCATGGTGTTTAAAAGTCCATGGCCAAGGTGTTTAAAAGTCTTTGGGGCCAAGGTGTTTAAAAGTCCTTGGGAAGTTGATGAACTTGTTTTAAGAAATGGAATGTATCACTTGAGCCAATATGACATGTTATGTTAATGTTGAAGCATGAGAATGCTTGTTTAAAGTATGCTTTTGAGCATGTGCAAAGGTTGATTTAAAGCATGATTTGTAAATGTTTTTAATTGCATTATTGAATGGTTTTTAAGAGCATTCCTCACTAAGCTTTTGCTTACGCTCTCTTCCGTTTTCTTAATTCAATAATGCAGAGCATTAGAGAACCTTGAGGGCAGCAAGGAGGGCAAGTATTCAAGTGCAAGTAGAGCTCAATGTATGGAAGGTTTTATAAGTACTTTTTAGCTTTTGGGTAATTTGGCAATGGGGGACCAATGTGTATGTTTTGGGAGGTGTTTGGAACTCCCTAAGTATGTTGAATGATGATATGAATGCTGGTTTTTGAATTGGATCATTACATGCTTGTTTTGAAAGTTTTGTGCTTGAATAGCTAGCTTGTGTAGGAAGCATGCCTATAGAATTGGGGCTTTTTGCATATGATGTTGTTCTCATGATTTGATGATGCTTGCAAGTCTTATATATGTTGAATTTCATGCTGGTAAAGTTTGGTAGCATTTGGAGCATGTTTGAATGATCTATTGCATGTTTTGGAATGCATTTTGCTGCAATCTGTGCAGGCGTTTCGGAACAGTGTGCACCGTTTCGGAACGGGTGCCTTGCATGAACCCAGGCGTCCGAAACGGTATGCACCGTTTCGAAACGGTTTGGCCTCTGCCAAGCCCATGTTTCGGAACCCGTTGCGGAACGGCCCGTGTTTCGAAACGGGTTCAGCATGTTTCGGAACGGTCGACCGTTGGGGGCTGACATTGGCAGTTATATGTTTTGAATTGTTTGCGTTTTGGTCCTGAAACTTGTTTGTGCAATTGTATGAGCTTGGGAAGTAGTTTTGAGCTGAAATTTCACAGAGAATCATGAAACCTGATTAATTTCAAGTTGGTAACATAAATTTGGGTTAAGTCCTTTTAGTTATCAGAAATTACAATTTGGTCCCTAAAGTTGTAATTTGTTCAATTGGGTCCCTGTTTGATCTCTGATGTTTGTGATCTTTGTGTATGATGTTTGTGTGATCACAATTAGGGCTAATGTGCATCTAGACAAGATTAAAAAAAAGGGGTCGTTAATCAAGGTTGACTTTCAGGTTGACCTTGGTTTTCCCCGTGTGACTTTCTTAATTCGGGTCAACCGTCTAGGCCGGGTTAAGGGGGTTACATTTGGTGGTATCAGAGCTGAGTTCTCGAGTAATTGGGAATGAATGTATGCATGATTGAAGTATGTTTGGCTTGTATGCTTATTATGTGAAAGCATGTTTAGTGGCTTGTGATTTGGATGCAATTGAGATGTATGCTGTGATGTTGCATGTTGAGGGTACCCATTGCCAAACAAAAGCTAATGAGATGATGTTGATTTTGAATGAAATTGAGCTTGAATAATTGGATTGCTTACCTTGCTGGGCCTGACTTGTTTTATTTGCATTGTGATTGCATGGTAAAAGTATGGCACCACGTAGAGAGTTAAGAGGTAGCGTGCGAGCTACGGTTCCCAATGAGAACGAGAATGAAGAGAACACGGGTAGTGCAGTGTTACCCCCTCCTCCGCCTGGTGGTGGTGCTGGAGGTGAAAGAGCTGAAGCTGCAGCTGGTGCTGGAGCTGCTGGACCAGAGGTTGGTCAGGGGCAAGCTATGCCTGATATGTCTATGCTGGTACAAGCTATTGCGGGTGCTTTTCAAGCAGCAGTAGCTGGAGCTCAAGGAGCTGGGCATCAGGGAGATGCTGGAGTTAGACTACCTTTGGAGCGTCTGCGCAGTCATGGTGGGACTGAGTTCAGGGGTATGTCTGCTGAGAGTTCGGAAGCTTGGTTAGAGAGTACCAAGCGTATCTTGGGTCAGATGAGCTGCACAGATGTGCAAAAGTTGGGATGTGTTGTGTCCTTGCTGCAGGACGATGCGTATACATGGTGGACGACCACCATAGCTGGGATGGCTGAAGCTGATGTTACTTGGACATTCTTTCAGAATGTGTTCAAGAGGAGATATCTTTGAGTGAGATATCTTGATGAGAAAAAGCGTGAATTCATGTCTCTTACCTAAGGGAGCATGAGTGTGGCTGAGTATGAAGTGCAGTTTGTCCGACTCAGTCAGTATGCACCGGAGCTGATACCTGATGAGCGGGAGAGGTGTGAAAGGTTCCGTTATGGTTTGGTGACGGAAGTAAAGACATATATGTTAGCTGCTGAGTATAATGATTTTGATGTGTTGGTGGGCCGATCCAAGGACATTGAGATGAACTTGGGTTTATCTGCGAAAGGTGCTGGAGCAAGTTCTGGTAAGAGAGCTGCTGAGTATAGTTCCGGAGGTGGACGAAACAAGAGGGGACGTGATCAGAAGTATCAGTCCTCGGCCAAGAGAGGTGGTGGTGCACCTGCTAGAGGTGGTTATGCTAGAGCTGATCCTAATGCTTGCTGGATCTGTGGTTCTCATGGTCACATGAAGCGTGACTGTCCTCGTGCTGTGAGGGAGGTGCAAGCTCCTGTTGCGGCAGCTGGTAATGGATGTTGGAATTTTGGTTCTGTAGACCATTTGAGGCGAGATTGTCCGAGGTTGGCTGGTGGCCAAGAGCGTGCTCCTGTTGTTGCTACACCGCAAAGAGGTCGTGGGCGCGGCCGTGGTAATTTCCAGAGGGGAGAGGAAGGTGGTCGCGGAGTAGCCCATGTTGTGGCTATTCAGCCTGAAGGTGGAGGCCAAGCTAGGGTGTATGCTCAGCGCGAGGGAAGGAGTGATGCAGATGTGATTGCAGGTACCTTTACTTTGCAATCCTTGTCACTGCTTTCTTTGATTGATTCTGGATCTACGCATTCATACATTTTGCGTGAGCATGGTGAATTGCTTGGTTTGCCTGTTGAGTCTTTGGATGTTGGTGTTCGTGTCACTAGTTCTTTTGGTGAAACTGTTGTGACTCGAAAGCTTTATAGAAGGTGTCCCTTGGTTGTTCAAGAACATGTCTATCATGTTGTTCTTATGGAGTTGCCTTTCTATGGTTTTGATGTGATCCTTGGTATGGATTGGCTTGCTGAGCATCGTGCTGTGGTGGATTGTGAAAATAAGCGGGTTTCGCTTAAGCTTGCGGATGATTATGAAGTTGTTGTGGTTGGTGAGAATGTGAAGTTTCTTGCCAATATGGTGTCTACCTTGGAGGTGAGTAGGATGCTGAGGCAGGGTTGCGAAGCTTATCTAGCTTTTGTGATGAATCCTAGCTCTAAGGAGTTGAGGGTGCAAGATATCAAGGTTGTGAAGGAGTTTCCTGGTGTTTTTCCTGAGGAGTTGCCTGGTTTACCTCCTAATCGCGAGGTGGAGTTTGGAATTGAGCTGTATGAGAATACAACTCCTGTGTCCATTACTCCCTATAGAATGGCACCTAAGGAGCTGAAGGAGTTGAAGACGCAGTTGCAAGAGCTGTTAGATCGTGGTTTCATCCGGCCGAGTGTGTCACCTTGGGGAGCACCAGTCTTGTTTGTGAAGAAGAAAGATGGCACTATGAGGATGTGCATTGATTACCGTCAGCTGAACAAGTTGACGGTCAAGAATCGGTATCCTTTGCCGAGGATTGATGATCTCTTTGATCAATTTCGGGGAGCTGCAGTGTTCTCTAAGATTGACTTGAGGTCAGGGTATTATCAGTTGAAGGTGAAGGATGTGGATGTGCCTAAGACAGCTTTCAGGACAAGGTATGGGCATTATGAGTTCCTTGTGATGCCGTTTGGTTTGACAAATGCTCCTGCTGCTTTCATGGACATGATGAATCGTGTGTTTCATGAATACTTGGACAAGTTCGTTGTGGTGTTCATTGATGATATCCTTGTGTACTCGCGTACTGAGGAGGAGCACGAAGAGCATTTGAGGGTTGTGCTACAAGCCTTGTTGGAGAATCAGCTTTATGCTAAGTTGAGCAAGTGTGAGTTCAGGCTAAAGGAAGTGGTGTTTCTTGGGCATGTGGTCTCAGCTGAGGGGATTCGTGTTGATCCACAGAAGATTGAGGCGGTGATGAACTGGAAAGTTCCTAAGTCGGTTCATGTGGTTCGTAGTTTCCTTGGTTTGGCGGGATACTACCGGAGGTTTGTGGATGGTTTTTCCAAGATTGCTGCTCCTTTGACGAAGCTGTTGCAGAAGGATGTTAAGTATGAGTGGACGGAAGCGAGACAACAGGCTTTTGAGAAGCTTAAGGCGGCTTTGACGCAAGCTCCTATCTTGATTCAGCCTGAATCAGGGAAAGAGTTTGTGGTGTATAGTGATGCATCCTATGTTGGTTTGGGATGTGTGCTGATGCAAGAGGGTAAGGTTGTGGCTTATGCGTCACGGCAGTTGAAGGTGCATGAGCGCAACTATCCTACGCATGATACTGAGCTGGCTGCAGTAGTGTTTGCTCTGAAGATCTGGAGACATTATCTGTATGGTGAGAAGTTTACTGTGTACACAGATCACAAGAGTTTGAGGTATCTGATGTCTCAGAAAGAGTTGAATCTTAGGCAGCGGCGTTGGTTGGAGTTGCTCAAGGATTATGATCTGACGATTGAGTATCACTCTGGAAAGGCTAATGTTGTTGCGGATGCCTTGAGTAGGAAGGTAGCTGTTGAGCTGAGAGCTATGTTTGCTAGCTTGAGCATATCGCGAGATGGTGGTCTTGTTGTTGAGTTACAAGTGAAACCATCTTTGGTTCAGTTGATCAAGGAAAAGCAGTTGTTGGATGATTCCTTGGTGTCTCATGTTCAGGATATCGCGGAGGGTAGACCTTCGGATTTTTGCTTTAATGAAGATGGTGTGTTGTGTTTTGGGATTCGGATAGTAGTGCCTGCTGATGTTGAGTTGAGGCGTGCTATTCTGACTGAAGGTCATAGTAGTCCTTTTGCTATGCACCCTGGTAGTACTAAGATGTACCGTGATCTTCGTGATGAGTACTATTGGGTGGGTTTGAAGAAGGATGTTGCAGAGTTTGTGAGCAAGTGTTTGGTGTGTCAGCGAGTTAAGGCTGAACATCAGGTTCCTTCTGGTTTGTTGCAACCGTTGAAAATCCCTAAATGGAAGTGGGAAAGGGTTACCATGGATTTTGTATCTGGTTTACCTTTGTCTCCATCAAAGAAGAATTCTGTTTGGGTGATTGTGGATCGCTTGACGAAGTGTGCGCATTTCTTGCCTGTGCATACTACGTTTTCTTTGGATAAGCTGGCAGAGCTGTACATTGCTGAGATTGTGAGGCTGCATGGTGTGCCTAAGTCAATTGTGTCGGATAGGGATCCGAGGTTCACATCGCGTTTCTGGAAGTGTTTGCATTAAGCTCTGGGTATAAGGTTGCATTTCAGTACATCCTATCATCCTCAGTCGGATGGACAGTCTGAGCGGGTTATCCAGATTTTGGAGGATATGTTGAGGTGCTTCGTGATTGAGTTCCAAGGTTCTTGGGAGAAGAATCTGCCCTTGGTTGAGTTCGCTTATAACAATAGTTATCAGGCGAGTATACAGATGGCACCTTATGAGGCTCTGTATGGGAGGAAGTGTAGGACTCCTCTTTGTTGGGCTGAAACTGGTCAAAAGTTGGTTTCGATGCCGGCTTTGTTGAAAGGGACCACCGAGAAGGTGAAGCTCATTTGTCAGCGGTTGAAGGCTGCCTCTGATCGGCAAAAGTCTTACGCGGATTTGAAGCGTAAGGAGATAGAGTATGCGGTGGGTGACCGTGTGTTCTTGAAGGTTTCGCCTTGGAAGAAGGTGATGAGGTTTGGCCGGAAGGGTAAGTTGAGCCCTCGGTACATTGGACCATATGAGGTGGTTGAGCGTGTGGGTCCTGTTGCGTATCGGTTGAGGTTACCTCAGGAGTTGGAGAAGATTCATGATGTGTTCCATGTTTCTATGCTCCGAAAGTATAGATCTGATCCTTCGCATGTGATGCCTGTGGAGGAAGTGGTTTTGAATCCGGATTTGACCTATGATGAAGAACCGGTGAAGGTTCTGGATTCGGATAGCAAGGTTCTTCGTGGCAAGACCATTGAGTTGGTGAAGGTGCTGTGGAAGCATCGAGGTGTTGAGGAAGCCACGTGGGAGCGGAAGGAAGACATGCTGAAGCAGTTTCCTTATCTCTTTCCTTCAGGTAAATTTCGAGGACGAAATTTCTTAAGGGGGGGAGAGTTGTAACGCCCCGGTTTTGGGCTTAGGAGTTTTGGGCGTTGACCGGTTGGTCAAAGTGCTGTTCGAATCTAAAGAGGTGAAATTAGGAAAGCCTAGTTCGGGTTGCATTAAAAATATGGAAACATGTTCTAAAATCATCTTTTAATATAATTAAGTGAACTGTGAAATCAATTTTGGAAAATGAGTTTTGGAAGTGTGACATTTTGGCTAGTGACCAAAATGTAATTTTCGAAAGTTTGGTGACTATTTTATAAAGGGTTGAAACTTTGAATCTTTAAGGAGCTATTTACCCAAAGAGAGTTTCTCCAGATTTTTCTAAGATATTTTAAGTCTAAATTCTGATTTTAAAGGATATTAAAAGTGGAGGGAAAGCCATTTGGCTATTTTTGGATTTTGTAACCAACTTTTCTCAATTTTCTTTCTCTCATTTTCTTTCAAACCAAACACATTCTCTCCAGAGAATTGGATCTGATTTCTTCACCTAAATCCCTCCTTTCAACTCTCATTTGATTCCTAATCAACAAATCTTCAAAACCTCTTCAATTGCTACTTGATTCAACAAGGTTTTTGATTCCAAAAAGAGGAGAAACTCAAGTTTGGAGGTAAGAACGTCCTTCTCCTCTAAACTATCAGTTCTTTACTGAAATTCCTAAGTTTTCAATCCTTAATTGATGTTTAATTAAAGGTTTTTAAGTGGTGAAATGGATCTTGGCTTATAATGCAAGATTTGATGATTAGGAATCAAATGAGAGTTGAAAGGAGGGATTTAGGTGAAGAAATCAGATCCAATTCTCTGGAGAGAATGTGTTTGGTTTGAAAGAAAATGAGAGAAAGAAAATTGAGAAAAGTTGATTACAAAATCCAAAAATAGCCAAATGGCTTTCCCTCCACTTTTAATATCCTTTAAAATCAGAATTTAGACTTAAATTATCTTAGAAAAATCTGGAGAAACTCCCTTTGGGTAAATAGCTCCTTAAAGATTTTAAGTTTCAACCCTTTATAAAACAGTCACCAAACTTTCGAAAATTACATTTTGGTCACTATCCAAAATGTCACACTTCCAAAACTCATTTTCCAAAATTGATTTCACAGTTCACTTAATTATATTAAAAGATGATTTTAGAACATTTTTCCATATTTTTAATGCAACCCGAACTAGGCTTTCCTAATTTCACCTCTTTAGATTCGAACATCACTTTGACCAACCGGTCAACGCCCAAAACTCCTAAGCCCAAAACCGGGGCGTTACACGTTCCACCATTCCACCATCACTTCCACTTGATTATATTGTTGGTTCTTAGCTCCATTATAGCTAAAGGGTCACAATCCAACCTTCTTCCATCATTTCACAAAGGGTAAGAACGTGTAAGGTTTGGGTCAACATTCACTATCTTGTTGGTTCTTCCTTGTTCCACACCGATTCTATTCCATATAGCCATATGGACTTCTATCCATTTTTTCCCTTACATTCATCTTTCAAACCACAATCACCAACCATTCCAGCACCTATTAAAACAACAACTTTCACCATCTTCATTCCATATACATCACTTCCACACTCAAGTTTCAAGTTTGCAACTTCATACTAGAATCACGATTAGGCAACATCACATACGAATTCGGTCATCACACAACCGAATACGTATCATTTGTATTAGAGCTATTTTGATTCAGTAAGTTAAGTGTTTCTCTCTCCCGGTTTGCATAAAAAAGAAAAAAAAGAAGAAAAAGAAAAAAAGAAAAAAAAGGAAAAAAGAAAAAAAGAAAAAAAAAGGAAGTTTGGTTGTTGTTGGTATTACTCAATTCAGCAAATTATTATTTCCTATTGCCTTGTTATTTTCTAATCATTCTACTTTTCTACCTATAGCCTTTTTTTCTAAACCCTTTCTTCCAGCCAATTTCCACAAGCAAACTTGTTAAGCCTTGAGTAAGTTCTCTAAGGACTTTGATAGGAAAACAAGAGCGGTAAAAGGCAAGAGTGCACATCAAGGGTAAAAGCCATCCCGAGTGAAACACGAGTGTGAGTGTTTTCCTTGGAGTGTAACGGTGAGAATTTGTGCTAGTGAGGTTTATTAGTTAATCATGTCTCAAGATTCCGTGAGAAACACTATTGGTGCTAGTAATAATGTTAACATAGATGCAACTAACTCCAATCTTCAAGATATTATCCGAGAGATGGACATGTTGTTGCAACAAAGGTTGGGGCCGATGCAAGAACGATTAGATCATTTGGAGGAAAGATCTCAACGAAGGCATAATTCAGATCATGAGGAAGAGTGTGAGGGAGAGGTGTGTAACGCCCCGATTTTGGGCTTAGAAGTTTTGGGCTTGGACCGGTTCGGTCAAAGTGCTGTTCGAATATAAAAAGGTGAAATTAGGAAAGCCTAGTTCGGGTTGCATTAAAAATATGGAAAAATGTTCTAAAATCCTCTTTTAATATATATAAGTGAACTGTGAAATCAATTTTACAAAATGAGGTTTGGAAGGGTGACATTTTGGCTAGTGACCAAAATGTAATTTTTGAAAACTGCGTGACTGTTTTAGAAAGGATTGAAACTTTGAATCTTTAAGGAGCTATTTACCCAAAGGGAGTTTCTCCAGATTTTTCTAAGATATTTAATGTTTTAATTCTGATTTTTAAACAAAAGGAAAGTGGAGGGAAGTTATTTCTAACTAATTTTTCCTAAAATCTCATTTTCCTTTTCTCTCATTTTCTCTCAAACCAAACATCTTTCTCCAGAGCTTTTTCCTCTGATTTTGTCACCTAAATACCTCTTTTCAATTCTCTTTTGATTGCTAATCATCTCATCAACAAAACCTCACCATTTGCTAGTTGATTCTTCAAGCTTTTTGGTTCTAAAAAGGGAGAAACTCAAGTTTGGAGGTAAGAACGTCCTTCTCCTCCAAACTCTCAGTTCTTTACTGAAATTCCTAAGTTCTCAATCCTTAATTGATGATTTAGAAGTGGTTTTAAAGTTGTGTAATGGATCTTGGCTTTAAATGCAAGATTTGGTGATTTTTGATGGATTTTCGTATGATCTGATTGGGCTGTGTTTTAAGGTGTTAAATTGATGTTAAATGAATGCTAAATTGATAAGAAATTGAGTTTTAATTAATGCAATCCCGGATAGGTTGAATTTCCTAAGTTTAGCTTGTGATTCTTGGTTGTTTTTGGAGTGATCTTGTGGATCTGATGTTGCTGGAGGTATAAGGATGTTGTTAGGACCTTTTTAGATGTTAAATGATGTTAAAGGATGTTTAGTTTTGATGGTTCTTGGCTGGGCATTGTTGAGGAGTTGTTTGGATGCATTTTCGGTTGTGTTTGGTGGCCGAAAATGGAGTGTGGATGAGAGCAGCGAGTTTAGGTGCTTTCATTGAAGCTATTAATGCATGATGATGCATTAATCCTCTGCTTTGATGTGTTTAAAGCAGGGGAGTCATCTTTGGATCCAAGTGGTGGTGATCCGGAAGCTTGATTGGTGTTTCGGCAAGAGGCGAAACGGAATCGGTGAGTGGACTTTTGGTTTTCGGCTTTGAAACCAGTGTTTTGGAGGTTTGGGAGCTTAGTTTAAGTCTAAGCAACTTAGCTAAGCTCAAGAGTAAGTTTTCGGATAAACTCTCTTGGTGATGGCCATGGTTTTTGGTTGAATGCAATGTGGTTGTTTGCATGTTTTTAAATCTGTTTTGAAAGCATATCTAGCATGTATATTTGATGTGATTATGAGCCATGTGTTGAAGGAAGCTCAAGGTAAGAGTTCCTTGTTTTTGAACATTGTTAAATGTGGTTTGATGCTTAAAGATGCATGATGTTTATGGCTTTGTAAAATGCTTTAAAACAGTGAGATATTGATGATATTGATGCATATTGGCAAGTGATGGTTAAGGTCACAAAGGTGGTTAAAAGTCCTTGTGTGAGCCTTGTTATTTAAAGAACATCAAGGTGGTTAAAAGTCCTTGGATGGTTCTTGGTTAAGATCTTCAAGGTGGTTAAAATTCCTTGGATGAGTCTTGTGTATTTTAAGAACAACATGGTGTTTAAAAGTCCATGGTTTGTTCTTGGTTAAGGCTCAAGGTGGTTAAAATTCCTTGTGTAAGCCTTGGTTACTTAAGAACATCAAGGTGTTTAAAAGTCCTTGGATGGTTCTTGTTAAGGACACAAAGGTGTTTAAAAGTCCTTGTGTGGTCCTTGCCATGGTGTTTAAAAGTCCATGGGTCCATGGTGTTTAAAAGTCCATGGGGTTAAGGACACAATGGTGTTTAAAAGTCCATGTGTGGTCCTTGGTTGTTGTAAGATCACAATGGTGTTTAAAAGTCCATGTGTGAATCTTATGTGAAATGTATCACTTGTTGCCAATATGTCATGTAATGAAATGGAAGCATGTATTGCTTGTTTTTAAAGGTTAAAGAGCATGTGTAATGTTGCTTGAAGAATGATTTATAAATGAGTTTTATAAATGCATTATTGTGTGGTTTTTAAATGAGCATTCCTCACTAAGCTTTTGCTTACGCTCTCTCTCTTTTCTTAAACTAATAATGCAGAGCGTTAAGGTGCATTGAGGGCAGCAAGGAGGGCAAGCAATCAAGTGGGAATTAAGCTCAAGTATGGAAAGGTTTTCTTAAACACTTTTAGCTTTTGGCATTCGGCAATGGGGGACCAATGTGGATGTTTTGGGAGATGTTTTGTACTCCCTAAGTTTGCTAAATGTTGTTAATAATGCTGGTACATGTAATTGGCCATTATGTGATTGGTTTGGAGGTTTAATGCTTGAATGGTTTGCTAAGTAGGAAGCATGCCATTAGAATTGGGGCTTTTCATATTTGATGCTTTAATGTTGATTGGTTGATGCAAATATGTCCCTTGCATGTTGTATGTCTTGCTGGTAAAGTTTGGTTGCATTTGGAGCATGTATGGAAAGTCAATTGTGTGGTTTTGTAGCCATCTCTCTGCATTCTGTGCAGGCCGTATCGGAACGGCAGCTACCGCTTCGGAACGGGTGCCCTGTAGTGGCCCAAGCGTCCGAAACGGAAGGTACCGTTCCGAAACGGAAATGCCTCTGCCAGGTTTCATTTTGGAACGCGTTGCAGAACGGTCCCGCGTTTCGAAACAGGTTCTTCCTGTTTCGGAACACCTGACCGTTGGGGGCTGACATGGGCGGTTATATGTTTTGAAATGTTTGCATTTTGGTCCTGAATCATGTTTTTGCAATTGTATGAGTTTGGGATGTCCGTTTGAGCTGAAATTTGACAGAGAAGCATGAAACCTGATTAATTACAAGTCGGTAACTTTAATTTGAGTTAAGTCCTTATAATTTACAGAAATTACAATTTGGTCCCTAAAGTTGTAATTTGTGCATTTGGGTCCCTGTTTAATCTCTGATGGTTATGATCTTTGAGCATGCTGTTTGTATAATCATATCTAGGGTTAATGCGCATCTAGACAAGTTTAAAAAGAAAAAAGGGTCGTTAATCAAGGTTGACTTTCGGGTTGACTTTGGTTTTCCCCGTGTGACTTTCTTAATCTGGGTCAACCGTCTAGGCCGGGTTAAGGGGGTTACAAGGTGGATGAAGAACTCATAGACGAGCGAGCCTCCCAGCAAAGTTTGAGGCGTCGAGAACCTAGGTACCAAAGAGCTCGGCCTAGAGTTGATGATAATCTTAGCAACATCAAAATAGCCATTCCTTCTTTCCAAGGAAGAACGGATCCTGAAGCTTATCTTGCATGGGAAAAAAGTTGAGCACATCTTTGAGTGCCACAACTACTCCGAGCTTAAGAAGGTAAAACTTGCAGCCATTGAATTTACAGATTATGCACTAATATGGTGGGATCAGTTGACATCTAGAAGGAGACGCAATGGCGAACATCCAATTTCTACTTAGAATGAGATGAAGGCCGTTATGCGTAAGAGGTTTGTTCCAACTCACTATCATAGGGAGTTGTTCCACAAGCTTCAAAATCTCACCCAAGGCAATCGTACTGTTGAGGATTACTTCAAAGAGATGGAAGTAGCCATGATCCGAGCCAACATTGATGACGATAGAGAAGCCACCATGGCCATATTTCTATCCGGCCTTGATCCTAATATTGCGGCCACTGTTGAGTTGCAACATTATGTGGAGATCGAAGACATGGTTCATATGGCCATGAAGGTTGAGAGGCAACTCAAAAGGAAGGGCACAACTCGTGCCTATGGAGGCTCTTCTTCTAAATGGGGGCATTGTACCTACAAACAGAAGGCATCTTTTACGCCTAATGAACGAAGCGTTCCAACAAAGAGTGCCAAACCCATTGCCGAAACTAGTAAGGGAAAGAGCACCGCTATGCCAGTTCGATCCCGTGATGTGCAATCCTTCAAATGCTTGGGGCGAGGTCACATTCCTAGCCAATGTCCAAATCGCAACACAATGCTCTTTCGAGAAGATGGAGATATCGAAACTGACCAAGAGGAGGAAGAAGATGATGTTCCTATCCAAGACGAAGAAGAGATGGAACATGCCGTAGATGGTGAGGTTCTTGTTGTGAAAAGAAGCCTAAGCGTGCAAGCCATAGAAGGAGAAGATCAACGCGAGAACATCTTCCATACTCGCTTCCATGTAAACGAAAAGGTATGCTTTGTCATTATTGATGGAGGAAGTTGTACTAATGTTGCTAGTACTTTGATGGTAGAGAAGCTTAGATTGGCAACAACAAAGCATCCTCATCCTTACAATCTACAATGGCTCAATGATGGGGGAGAACTCAAAGTCACCAAGCAAGTTCTTGTGCCCTTTTCCATTGGAAAATACAAAGATGAGGTGTTGTGTGATGTTGTACCAATGCACGCTAGCCATATCTTGTTGGGGAGACCGTGGCAATTTGACAAAAAGGCTACACATGATGGAAACAAACCAAAAAGATCACTTTAGCCCCTCTTTCACCAAAACAAGTCCATAAAGACCAAATTCACTTGAGAGAGAGTTTCAAAACAGCCAAAGAGAAAGAAAAAGAGTTTAAATCCAAAGAGAGTGACAAAAATGAGGGAAACAAACAATTGTTTTTGCAAGACAGAAAGAGATCAAAAAGTGTTTGCTTTCAGAGAAATGGGCACTTGTACTCATGTACAAGGAAAATCTTTTGAACACTAATGATCTTGATCATGGTTTGCCATCTTTTATTGTCTCTTTATTGCAGGAATTTGAAGATTTGTTTCCGGAGGAGATTCCGAATGGGCTTCCACCAATTCGAGGAATAGAGCATCAAATTGATTTCATTCCCGGAGCCATCATTCCAAATCGACCAGCATATAGAAGCAATCCGGAAGAAACTAAGGAGTTGCAAAGACAAGTATCCGAGTTAATGGAAAAAGGCTATGTGAGAGAGAGCCTTAGTCCATGTGCCATGCCGGTTTTACTTGTACCTAAGAAGGATGGAACTTAGCGTATGTGTGTGGACTGTCGAGCAGTGGACAAGATAACGGTAAAGTATCGTCATCATATTCCTAGATTAGATGATATGCTTGATGAATTAAGTGGTTCTAACATCTTTTCTAAGAATGATCTTAAGAGAGGGTACCACCAAATAAGAATGCGAGAAGGAGATGAGTGGAAGACAGCATTCAAAACCAAGCAAGGTTTGTATGAGTGGTTGGTTATGCCATTTGGCTTAACTAATGCACCAAGTACATTCATGAGGTTAATGAATCATATACTTCGACAATTTTTGGGTAAGTTTTGTGTGGTGTATTTTGATGACATACTTGTGTATAGCCAAACTTTGAACGATCATGCTCAACATTTAAGGTTAGTATTGGATGTTTTGCAAAAAGAAAAGTTGTATGCTAACCTACAAAAATGTGCATTTTGCACTAACAAAGTTGTGTTCTTAGGTTTTGTTGTTAGTTCAAAGGGTTTGGAGGTTGATCAAGAAAAGATTAAAGCAATTGAGGAATGGCCGAGACCTACTAACATTAGTCAAGTGAGAAGTTTTCATGGACTTGCTAGTTTCTATCACCGGTTTGTTCCCAATTTCAGCACCATAGCCGCACCTTTGACCGAAGTTATCAAAAAGAACTCTAGCTTCTTTTGGGGAGACGAACAAAAGAAGTCTTTTTGTTTGATTAAACAACTTTTAACCAATGCACCCTTATTATATTTGCCTGATTTTGATAAAGTTTTTGAAATTGAATGTGATGCATCAGGTTTAGGAGTTGGAGCTGTATTATCTCAAGAAGGACGTCCTATTGCATATTTCAGTGAGAAATTGAGTGGAGCAACTCTAAATTATTCAACTTATGACAAGGAGATGTATGCCCTCATAAGGGCATTAGAAACGTGGCAACACTATCTATGGCCTAAGGAGTTTATGATCCACACGGATCATGAGGCACTGAAACACTTGAAGGGACAACACAAGCTTAATAAGAGACATGCCAAGTGGGTTGAATTACTAGAAACATTCCATATGTTATCAAATATAAGAAGGGTAAGGAAATGTTGTTGCTGATGATTTATCAAGAAGGTATACTCTTCTTAACCTTTTGGATTCTAGATTGGTAGGTTTTGCCTTAATCAAAGAGCTTTATGAATATGATTATGATTTTGGTGAAATTTACAAAACTTGTGAAAAAGGAACATATGAGAAGTTTTGTAGGGTTGATGGCTATCTTTTCAAGGAAGGAAAGCTTTGTATCTCAAGGATCCATTAGAGAATCGCTTATCAAAGAGGCACATAGTGGAGGACTAATGGGACACTTTGGAGTGGCCAAAACGCACTCTATATTGCAAGAACATTTACATTGGCCAAAGATGAAATGAGACGTGGAGAAGTGGTGTGAGCATTGCATCACATGTAAGAAGGCAAAGTCCAAAGTCATGCCCCATGGACTTTACACACCATTACCAATTCCAAATGCTCCATGGGAGGATATTTCCATGGATTTTGTGCTAGGACTTCCACGCACAAGGAATAACAAAGATTCCATTTTTGTTGTAGTAGATAGATTCTCAAAAATGGCTCATTTCATTCCATGCAACAAGAATAATGATGCTTCCCATATTGCTTATCTGTTTTTTAGGGAAGTTGTGAGATTACATGGAGTTCCAAGAACTATTGTGTCTGATCGAGATGTGAAGTTCTTGAGTCACTTTTGGAGGATGCTATGGAGTAAGATTGGAACAAAGATGTTGTTTTCTACAACTTGTCATCCACAAACGGATGGCCAAACTGAAGTTGTCAATCGTGTATTGTCCATGCTTCTTAGGACAATTATTCGCAAGAATCTAAGGACTTGGGAAGAGGACTTGCCACATGTTGAGTTTGCATACAATCGCTCCATGCATTCCGCAACTAAATGTTCTCCATTTGAAGTGGTATATGGTTTCAATCCTTTGACCCCAATTGATTTGCTTCCTTTGCCTATTGATCAATTCAAAAATAAGGATGGGCAAAATAGAGCTGAATTTGTGAAGAAGCTTCACCAACAAGTGCGGGAGAACATTGAGAGAAGAACAAAGCAATATGAGCAGCAAGCTAACAAAGGGAGGAAATGAATAACTTTTGAACCCGGAGATTGGGTTTGGTTGCACTTGAGGAAAGAGAGGTTTCCAGCACAACGCAAATCGAAACTTATGCCTCAAGGAGATGGTCCTTTCCAACTGGTCAAGAGGATTAATGATAATGCTTATCAAATAGACCTTCCCGGTGAGTATAATGTGGGTGCTACTTTCAATATTGTTGATCTATCTCCTTATGATGCAGGTGACGATTTGGGGGCGAATCGCTTTCAAGAGGGAGGGACTGATGTGACCACAACTAGCAATAATTCCAATGAATTTCCTAGAGGTCCTATGACTCGTGCAAGAGCTAAAATGATTCAAGATGCTGTGGAAAGTTTGCTTTGCCATTGCTGGAAAATGAATGAAGAAATGACAGCAACAATTAGATCTTGCAACGTTTTGAGTTTGTTGGAAAGTTGAAATAAGTTGCATAAGAATTTGCATGAGTAGTTGCATAAGAATTTGCATGAGTAGTTGCATAAGAATTTGCATGAGTAGTTGCATAAGAATTTGCATGAGTAGTTGCATAATAGTTCATTCATTCCATGAGAATAAACATGTTTGTTTATGCATTTATGCAAGCACTTCATTTATGAAAATACTTCACTTATGTATGTGTTTCATTTAAGCATGTAGGTTCATTAATTAAACTAGTTCATGCATTGAACTTGTTCAATTAATTCTTTAAGTTTGCATAACATTTCTATCATATTTTGATTAATATTTTATGTGTTTTTAGTGTCAATATACGTTGGGATTAAGATGGAAACAATTGAAGACTTTTCATCTTCTTCAAGGAGACATGCCATCTTTATCACTATTCAAAGAGAGGGTCTTTTTGAATTCCATGGGGGATGAAGCATTTAGAAGACTTTATTATGCTTTTATTCAGCCAATAAAGTTGAGAAATAAATAAAGGAAGTGGAAGAGGCACATACACTTAGATGCAAACATTGGCATATTCATTCCAAGTCATCTACATGCACTTTTAAGAGCCAAGCAAGTGGAATATCAAAGGATCCATCACTAGGACGTGTATAAGTCTTCATTCAAGCCTTATTATGTCCAAATTCATTCTAAATTACACAAATGGCCAGCCACACTTGATAGGATTGAAGACAAACCATTGAATGTCATAAATTGGAGCCTTAATGCATTGTTGTGTCCATTCAAATTCTAGGCTGCCATGTACTATAAATAGGATGCTCATTTGCCTTTGTAGGGGACCTTTTTTTTGATGAAAATATATGAGAGTGTTCTCTTCATTGTTCTTTAAGAACTTTATCGGCTTTCAAGCTAGTCTTGTGGTAAATTTTCCTTTTTCATTCCATTCTATTTATAGCGTTGGTTCCTAGCTTTCTAGCTAGCGGGTCACGTTCCACCATTCCACCGTCACTTCCATTTGATTATATTGTTGGTTCTTAGCTCCATTATAGCTAAAGGGTCACAATCCAACCTTCTTCCATCATTTCACAAAGGGTAAGAACGTGTAAGGTTTGGGTCAACATTCACTATCTTGTTGGTTCTTCCTTGTTCCACACCGATTCTATTACATATATCCATATAGACTTCTATCCATTTTTTCCCTTACATTCATCTTTCAAACCATAATCAACAACCATTCCAGCACCTATTAAAACAACAACTTTCACCATCTTCATTCCATATACATCACTTCCACACTCAAGGCTCAAGACACATGGCCGGTGACAAGAGAAGATTCTTGGAGCATAAACCAAAAAGTGGAGGATCTGTGACATTTGGTGACAACTCCAAAGGTCACATTGAAGGCATAGGATCCATTGGTAATCTCGCATCTACATTCACTGAAAATGTTTTATATGTCAATGGTCTAAAACGTAATCTTTTGAGCATTAGTCAACTTTGTGATAAAGATTTTTATGTTCATTTTAATAAAAATTGGTGTAAAATTTTGAACATTAAAACAAATAAAATAATGCTCATTGGTCATCGCATATGAAATATTTATATGGTGCATTTAGATGACATACATTCATCCCATGCATGTTTAGTTGAAGATGATAAGAATGATGCATGGTTGTGGCATAGGAAACTAGGGCATGCTAGCATAAATGTTTTAGAAAAATTAGTTTCCCAAAATCTAGCTAGAGGTTTACCCAAACTAAAACTTTCATTAGATAAAATATGTGATGCTTGTGCTAAGGGTAAACTAAAGAGAACCTCATTTAAACCCATTAATGATGTTTCGACTAGTAGGGTGTTACAATTAATCCACACGGATTTATTTAGCCCTATTAGAACTATGAGCTTGGGTGGTAAGTCATATGCATTTGTATTGGTAGATGAAATTTTTAGATACATTTGGGTTCTATTCTTAAGTACTAAGGATGATGCTTTAGAAAATTTTATCACAATTACAAAAATTACCCAAAATGATCTCGATCTTAAAATCTCACATATTAGAAGTGATCATGGAACCGAATTTCAAAGTATGAGTTTTGAAGATTTTTGTAATGAAAATGGTATTAGCCATAATTTTTCATCTCCTTGCACTCCTCAACAAAATAGGGTAGTTGAGAGGAAAATAGAACTTTAGAAGAGATGCCGAGGACAATGCTTTGTGAAAACAATTTACCTAAGTATTTTTGTGCGGAAGCAACTCATACGACTTGTTATATTATTAATAGAGTAATGATTAAACATTTTTAAAGAAAACACCTTATGAGATTTTGAAATCCAAAAACCCTAACATTAGCTATGTAACACCCCTCGTCCGGGTTAGGAGCGAAGGGCGTTACGGTTTTCCGGAATTAATTCGGAAATAATAAACTTTTAACATTCACAACTAAACATAGAATTCTAAATTCAAATCGTACAATTAGGTGGCTAACAAAACGTTTAACTTAACAAGCAACCATACAAGATCAACAAATCTAGATCAACCCTATGACATGTTCAATCTAACATACTATACATGGCATATTTAAAAACCTCCGACATATACATGTTACTATTAAAAACATCAATCAAACAATCATACAACATTCAAACATCATATTAAACATGTAATCAAACAAATCATACTAAACCATTCGGGTTAGACTATATTCTTCTAGGGTCATTCGAACCATATAACCATCATTTAAGATCATTTCTAACTTCATTCAATATCAAACAACTAGATGCATAATACAATCATATATCATTTGAATCAAACTTGTAATCCAAGAATAATTCTAGATGCAAATATCACCTAATCAACCAAGCATTCTTATCCTGTTTAACATCAATCATTTGAATGGAAAAACACATAGCAATCCATAGCATTTTTAATATTAATGTCAAGCCTTAACCAACATTAACTACTTTTGTATACATCTCAACACATAGTAATACGTATATCAAACATAATTGGTTCAACATTTCATACCATAGATATTTAGGTCTTAATGTAATCCAACTAAACATATTTACAATGTTCAAAATGCATGACACAACTATATATACATATCTATGCCACCTTCTAGGAATCTAAACAAAAGTACCATATCATACTTGGTTCTTTTGCTTGTGAAATGCTCCCGGATCAAAATAGGATAGCTTCGGGATCAGAGTAACTCGTACGTTTATGAAGAAGGAAACATAAGAGTGATAAGTACATAATGTACTTAGTGAGGCAGTTCCTATAGCTATTATTTCATTCTTTTAAATGTTTAATCTCAATTAGCCAAGATTACCTAGTTTGGTTTTATATTGTTTAAGTATCACCTAACTAGTCTCAAACATGATCAAGTTGCACTTAGCTAGTCTCATTAACAACTTAACAACCAAAAGCATGAAGATACACACATATCTAATATCAACCAAAGCATGACATCATATAATACATTCAAATAGATAAGTTTCAATTCTACAAGTACATTGATCAAACATGGATCAAACATTCTAAACATAGTTCATATTCTTTTTTCTTCATTCAATTATAATCATTTACCATATTTATCAAACACAATACAAACAAATCAGATTGGCACATAACCACATTTCATTGAACTTATCACATGTCTTATTCAGAGTATTTTTAAATGTTTGCCTTGGTAGATAGATGGACTAGGTAATCAACTCTTATTAGGTACTAAGTACCAACTTCAGAGGATGCACAGAGCATAAAACATCAGAGAATACACAATGTATTAAGGTGTCTTGGACACCATGTTATCACATATAACTTGTCCACATAGGATGCACCAAGCATCTAAATCATTAGGTACCATTAACACTATATCAGAGAGTAAAAAAGGTACTAATTTTTTAATAGGAGCTCTAGACTCTAAGGCATGCCCTTCTACCTAAGACCAAATAGTCAACCAAGGACTTTAGATGTCTTTTATTTCCAGCAAACACAATTCCAATGTTTTAGCATTCAAACAGATCAATAACACATAGTAATTCACGTCTCTAGTAAAAAGAACATATTCCAAGTTCACACTATCATAGTTTTTAGCATATAATCAACTTGTACTTTTTTCAAGCATCAAGTATCATAAAAAAATAGTAGCATAACATCAATTTCAAGCTTGTTTCATAACTCACATATAGCCATCAAAGTAAGGCAAACCATATCAAACATCAAGCTAGGTAACTAACTACTTACATGGAACATGCTTTCATATTTCCTTTTTAATCCTTCTTCCTTTAAGATAATTGCCAAGTTCACATTAGATTCATTTTCATATTTCTATGTAAAATCACAATTTAAACATAAAATATTGGTTAGGACACTAGTCTTAACCCTAAATTTAACCACACTCACAATACTCCAAGCTAGTTTTGATCTTTGATCACAATGCCCTTGTTCTTTCTATTTGGCGGCCAAACTCTTGTTTCCTCAAAAGTTTCTTCAAATTCTTAATCATACCATTCATATAAAAACATATACAAAACATATCAGAAGCCATTTCAAACATATAGTCTCAATTACACAAGTGCAAACATTAAACACTCAAAATTGTTTTTCTTACCGGCAGTTTGAGCACATGTTACTAATCTGGGCATATATTTTTACATTCATATTCAAAATCCAAACACTTTACCATTCTAGAAAGATTATTCACAAAGATTTTCAACAATGTATGGTACATATTTTTCCCATTTCTCAACCAGTACGTTTTTTCATTTAAAGACATGGCATTCTACAGGGGACTAAACTAACAGTTTACAAGTTAGGTCATTTTGATGCACATTTTAATCTAGGTCCTTTAAGACTTTAAATCATCATTTTAAACCTATGTTTACCCTGTTATCCCCTGTATTTTTAAGTCATACATGGTCCCTAAACAGATCAATATGGTTTTGTTATTTATCATGTTTCCTGATTAATCCAAATTAAGCTCAATTCACCTATTAAGTATTCTAACCACTTTAAACATATAATTCAAGTCAATAATCAGACAATTAAAGTTATGAACCATTCATATAAAATTTTCCTTATTTTTAAACATTATTTCCAGAATTAAACTTAAAGCATTTCAATCTCCAAAATTTCTAATTTTGTTGAAATAGTCCACTAACAATATTTTAGCTCTCTAGGTGACCAGTTTCTTTCCAACTAATTTTTCCAGCAACCTATGAATATTTTCACTAATCCAACACTTCCATCCTCTAGAAAATTTAATTTTCTATAACTTCTATTCTCTGAACATGGTCAAATTTCCAGATTTCAGTAGCAAACTAGTTAGGATGAATCTGGGCATGCATACACATTTCAACTAGTTTATTCTTTTAATTTCCATTCTATTTTCAATTCTAACTTAAACCCAGAAACAAGTTAAGATTATCAACACTTAAATTTCATTAAAATTTCCAGAATTGAAAACCCTAACAACAATCATTCTCGTAATAGTAATTGGGTAAGTCTTAAATATACTTACTTGTTCATCCTACTAACATGCATGCATCAAATTTAGATTTCCAGCCCTACCACCGTTGATGAAGCTTGAGTTCTCTCTCACACTCTCTCTTCGTTTCGATGGAGAAGAAACATAGGAGATAGACAACACATTGTTGTCAATTTTGGTTGATAGCCGAGTTTCCACTAATGCATTTAGTGGGACACTTGGTATCCTAATAGCCAAGCTTTAATTTGGCTTTAAAATCTCATTTATAACATTAATATTTTAATGTTAATTTCACCATATGTTAGTATATATTATTTATTAATAATGTATTATAAGTTTAGTTAATAATATGATGTTAATTTCATTTGTTCATTCTAATATTTTGTTCTTGTAAAAAAATGTTTATACTTTCCTTGTTAATTAATTTAGAGTTTTTAACTAGGCTATAAATTGGGGTATTAAAATTCCTCCCCCTTAAAATTACTTCGTCCTTGTATTTACCTGAATTGAATAGATGAGGATACGTTCTTGCTTCGGAATCTCTTTACTTCCTAATCAAGGAGTTGGATAGGTTCTTCTTCATAGGAAAGATCGAGATTTAATTCAACATCTTTGGGTTCAAGTATGTAGGATGCATTAGTTCGGTGTCATCTTAACATCGAAACATGTAAGACATTGTGGATTTTATCAAACTCAGGAGGAAGTGCAAGTCGATAAGCCATCAGACCTATTCTTTCAATCACTTCGAACGGTCCAATAAAACGAGGACTGAGTTTCCCTCTTTTTCCAAATTGAAACACTTTCTTCCACAAGGAGACTTTGAGGAAAACCTTATCTCCAATCTTATGTTGAATGTCTCTACACTTTTGATCGATGTAAGATTTTTGTCTCTCAAATGCTTGTTTCAATCGAGATGGATGATTTTGACTTGTTCTTCGGTTTCCCGATGCAATTGGGGTCCTAACACCTTATTATCACCAAGTTCAGACCAGCACAGAGGTGTTCAACATTTTCTTTCATACAACGCTTCAAAAGGAGCCGTTTGAATAGAAGATTGATAATTGTTGTTGTATGCAAATTCTACAAGTGGTAGAGATTTCTCCCAATTCTTCTCGAAATCAATGATGCAAGCTCTTAGCATGTCTTTGAGAACTTGAATCACATGTTCAGATTGTCTGTCATTTTTTGGATTAAAGGATGTACTCAGATTTAACTTAGTTCTGAGGGCTTTTTGTAATTTTCTCCATAATCAAGTTGTGAATCGAGGATCTTGATCGGAGACAATTGAAGTCGGGACTCTATGCAAACGAAGAACTTCGCAAATGTATAATTCAACCAAGGTTTCCAAACTATAATTCATACACACCGGGATGAAATGTGCGGATTTGGTGAAGCGATCAACAATCACCCAGATAGCGTCGCACTTTCTTGGTGTGCAAGGAAGACCAGATACGAAATCCATTGTGATTTGTTCCCATTTCCATTATGGAAATTCAAGAGGTTGGAGCAATCCGGTAAAGACTCAGTGCTCAACTTTTATCCACTGACAATTCAGACACTTCGATACAAATTCATTTATAGCCGCCTTCATTCCAGGCCACAAATACAAAGGCTTGAGATCCTTTTACATCTTAACCAATCCAGGGTGGATCGAGAAAGAACTTTGATGTGCTTCTTGTAGTATATCTTCTTGTAATTCCTTGTTGATAGGGACATAAATTCTATCTTTTAAATAAAGGAGACCGTCGAGATTAGACTCAAGCTTAGAAACAATTTTCTGTAGTTCTGGATCAACTTGTTAAAGCTCTTTGATCCTTGTGATTAAAGTAGATTATACTTGGAGTTCACATAGATAATTACGAGCCTTGTATTGTCGGAAATGAGCGTTGATAGCCAAGGAAGCTACGAACAAACAATTTGAATAGATTACTTAGGATACAAGAGAAATTTTGAATGCTTCCTTGCTTGATAAGAAAGTGTTCAAATCCTTTCATAATTAGTAAGAAAGAGTTTCAAACAATTTCTTTGGGCACAAGAATTGATGTTTTCAAATTTTTGAGAATTTAGAGTGGCTTACAAAGATTCAATTTTCGACTAAGGGCATTAGAAACTACGTTAGCTTTTCCCGGATGATAATCTATGGTCAGATCATAATCTTTGAGTAATTCTAACCATTTTCTCTGTCTTAAGTTCATGTCTTTTTTAGTGAGTAGGTACTTGAGACTCTTGCGATCGGTAAACAATTTGCATCTTTCATCATGCATGTAGTGCCTCTAGATTTTGAGCGCGAACACAATAGCCGCTAGCTCAAGATCGTGTGTGGGATAATTCAACTCATGAGGCTTTAATTGTCGAGAGGTGTATGCGATCACGTTGCCTTCGTGCATCAAAACACATCTGAGACCTGAATGTGATGCATCACTATACACAACGAATTCTTTTCCCGATTTTGGTTGGATAAGGACTGGGGCATGAGTCAAGGCTTGTTTGAGTTGGTCAAAACTTCGTTGTTGCTTTTCCGACCACTCAAACATTTCACATTTTCTATGAAGTTTTGTTAATGGTGCAACAATCGACGAGAACCCTTTCACAAATATTGGGTAGTACCCAGCTAAATCGAGGAAACTTCGGGCCTCACTCACATTTCTCTGAGGTCTCCAATCTAGGATGGTTTTAACTTTCTTGGAGTCAACTTTGATTCCTTCAGTCAAAACAACATGTCTGAGGAATGAGACTTCCGATAACCAAAATTCGCATTTAGTTAACTTGGTGAATAGTTTCCGTTGTCGGAGTGTTTGAAGCACAATCCGAAGATGATCGGCATGTTCTTCCGTGTTCCGGGAGTAGACAAGGATATCATCAATGAAAACAACAATGAACTTATCGAGATAAGGTTTGAAGACTCGATTCATAAGGTCCATGAATGGAGCAACGAGATTCGTTAACCCAAATGGCAGTACTAAGAATTCGTAATGGCCATTTGGAGTTCTAAAAGCAGTTTTGGGCACATCTTCTTCCTTCACCATCATTTGATAGTAACGCGATTGAAGATCGATCTTGGAGAACATGGCTTCATTTTTTAGTTGATGGAACAAGTATTCGATTCTAGGCAAGGGATACTTGTTCTTGATCGTTACTTTTTTTAATTGTCGGTAATCGATGCAAAGTCGCATCGTACCGTCTTTCTTTTTTTACGAACAAGACATGAGCACCCCAGGGAGATATTTTGTGTCGGATGAATGCTTTGTCCTTGAGTTCTTGTATTTGCTTCTTAAGTTCTCTCAACTCAACATGTGTCATTCGATAAGGCGTAATGGACACCGGACTTGTTCCGGGTTGAACTTAAATCTTGTATTCTACTTCTCGAGTTGGAGGAAGGCCAAGGAGTTCCTCGGAAAAACCTCAATGAATTCAGACACAATCAACATTTTAAGTAAACTGAAATCAAGTTTATCTTGTAAAGATATAGCGACAAAAATAGATTTTGGTTTCTTGTCTATTAATAGGATTGATTCTTTTCCTAAACCCCATAAATACAATCTCCATTTTTGGCAATCTATCCAGGCTTCATGTTTCCCTAACCAATCTAGTACTAAAACTAGATCAAATTCACATTTGGGTAATACATATAGATAACAGGGAAGGGTACATTTCGAATAGTTATTGGGCTGTCTCTACAGATTAAATTGATTGGTATGTTTCCCCTATCGGGTTTGAGACTACAAGACTTGTTTTCACTATTTTGGGTTTCAAGTTTAGCTCGTCTAACAAGTATAAACCAATAAAAGAGTGGGTTGATCTCGAGTCTATTAAAGCATAAAAAAGTTTAAGATTTAGTTCAACCGTACCCGCAATGACATCAGGAGATTCTTCTTCTTCTTTGTCGCGGATATGATAGACACGAGCTGGAGCTCGAGATTCCTGATGGGTTATAGCTTTCATATGAGTGGCTCTTCCCCTCCCTTGATTTCCCGACTGAGATTGTCTCAGATTCTTGTTTCGACTATAATGTACATTGCTCGAATTGGGTGAATTTCTAGCAGGAGCTTGATCGGTTTTCTTTGGGCAATCTCGGATGTAATGATCATCACCACCACAAGCGAAACAAAGATTAGATTACAATCGACACTAGCCATAATGTTGCTTTTAACAGTGTTTGTAGGTTGGAACTTTCTCCATATTTCTCGTGCTATTGAAAGACACAACATGGATGACCATTTTACTCACATGTTGAGATTTCGATGAAAATTTGCATCGAGCAGCAGGAGTATAAGTAGAGGATGCTTCTTTCTAATTCTTAGCTTTCTTCGACCACCGAGATATTGGCATCACCCTTACGCTTCTTATCCTCTCGATAATTGCTCTTCCTCTTTTCAGCGGTTGTCATTTTAGCCTCAGTAGCGATGGCCCAATTCATTAATGTTTGGAAGTTCGTAATACCAAGGGCGGTAAACATCAGATTTAGTTCATCACTCAACCCGTTAATGAACATTCGACATTTTTCTTTCTCAATTTTTATATATTCTAATCCATACTTGTAATATTTGCAAAAATCGGCTAAATATTGTTCGATAGACCTATTAGCCTGCTTCAAGTACAAAAATTTCTTCCTGCGATAAGCCAAATACCGTTCACTAATGTACTTTTTCTTGAATTCTTCTACAAAGAGCTTCCACGTCACTGACTCAACCGGAGCAGTTAATGTCGTAGTTGCGATCAGCCAAGTACCGTTCACTAATGTACTTATTACTTCAATGTCTAGCAAAGCGATAACACATTCGAGTTTTTGCTCGTCCGAGCACTGTAACTGCTTGGTCAAAATCTGAGTAGTTCATTCAAGCCAATACTCGGCTTCCTCGGGTTTTTCTTCATTAGCACCAGTGAATGTATAAGCTCGATGTTGCGCGAGCTTTTCAATAGGAGCTATGCTTGGTGCAACAGCTACCAGGATAGGTTGATCTTGTCGCATGTTCATCAAAAGTTCATCGAACATCTCCTTCATGCTCAGGAGACATTCTCGTTAAGCATTTTGGATTGTTGGGGTATTCACATTTTGTTGAGCTTGACCTCGATGTCGTTCTTGAGTCTCATCTTGTTCAGGAGGATTCATTTCCATTCTGACACTATCCCCGTCATTCGAGGATCCTCGAGGACTCTTGTCATCTCGAGCTAAATGTGTCTCAGACATTCTATTAGAATTCAAACAGAATCGGAGTTAGGGAAGCAAAAATCAAAAGTAGTACGATATAAGACTCCTATGTGGCAAACTGTAAACATATATAATGCTTGACAGATTCATACAAGTTTTAGGACATATAACCTAAAGCTCTAATACCACTTTTATGTAACACCCCTCGCCCAGGTTGGAGCGAAGGGCGTTACGGTTTTGCGGAACTGATTCATAACTAATAAACTTTTAATATTCACAACTAAACATAGAATTCAAAATTTAAATCGTACAATTAGGTGGCTAAAAAAAATTTTAACTTAACATTCATACATTCATGTTATCATTCATTTAAACAAGCTTTCAAAAAAAGCAACCAAACAAAATCAACAAATCTAGATCAACCTTATGACATGTTCAATCTAACATACTATACATGTCATATTTGAAAACCTCCTACATATACATGTTACTATTAAAAACTTCAGTCAAACAATCATACAATATTCAAACATCATATTAAACATGTAATCAAACAAATCACCCTTACATATCATACTAAACCATTTGAATTAGACTATAATCTTCTAGGGTCATTCGAGCCATACAACCATCATTGAAGATCATTTCTAACTTCATTCAATATGAAACAGCTAGATGCATAGTACAATCATATATCATTCGAATCAAACCTGTAATCCAAGAAGAATTTTCGATACAAATATTACCTAATCAACCAAGCATTCCTATCATGTTTAACATCAATCATTTGAATGGAAAAACACATAGCAATCCATAGCATTTGGAATATTAATATTAAGCTTTAACCAACATTAACCACTTTTGTATACATCTCAACACATAGTCATACATATATCAAACATAATTGGTTCAACATTTCATACCATAGATATTTAGGTCTTAATGTAATCCAACTAAACATATTTACAATGTTCAAAATGTATGACACAACTATATATACATATCTATGCCACCTTCTAGGAGTCTAAACAAAAGTACCATATTATACTTGGTTCTTTGGCTTGTGATATGCTCCCGAATCAAAATAGGATTGCTTCGGAATCATAGTAACTTGTAGGTTTAGGATTAAGGAAACAGAAGAGTGATAAGTACATTATGTACTTAGTGAGGTAGTTCCTATAACTATTAATTCTTTCTTTTAAATGTTTAATCTCATTTAGCCAAGATTACCTAGTTAGGATTAATATTGTTTAAGTATCACCTAACTAGTCTCAAACATGAACAAGCTTCAATTAGCTAGTCTCATTAACAACTGAACAACCAAAAGCATGAAGATACACACATATCTAATATCAACCAAAGCATGTCATCATATAATACATTCAAATAAACAAGTTTTAATTCTGCAAGTGCATTGATCAAACATAGATCAAACATTTTAAACATAGTTCATATTCTTTTTTCTTCATTCAATCAGAATCATTTACCGTATTTATTATACACAATAAAAACAAATAAGATTGGGACATAACCACATTTCATTGAACTTATCATATGTTGTAAAGTACTCATAAGTCTTATATTTTATGCACATTTCATCTTATATTATTGCTATTCTCAAGTACATTTTAGGCATAATTAGGTGCATGTATGCATTAATTACAGTATTCTTTGCTTTATCTTGTTTATATTGAATATCTTTGATTTGGTGAGAAAAGATATTGTTTTAGTTTAGATTTAGTTTCAGGTGCTAGAAGATGTCAAAAGGACAAAAAAAGATGAGGAGATGATGCTGAGGCAACAAGCCAAAGAGGTACTGAAGCAGTTCAACACAGAGATAGACGATGCCGAGTAGTTGCCGCCGCCATATCTACCGCCTAGGGCAGCAACTTGAGGATTTTATCAATTGGAGTGCGACTGGAAGAGCAAAATTTTCTGAGTCCAATGAGCCCATCCATGCAAATTATTGATGTCAGAAACAGAAGACTGAGCCACCCAAGAGGAAATTGTCCAAGGCGTCATAAAGTTACTTATGGCACAAGGAATCCAACTTCAAATCAAAGAAATCGGAATTTAAAGGATGCATTCAATGCAAAAGCTACTTTATCATGAAGAAGACTTATACTCCAAGGAAGACTTACCCTAGGCCATGCCCTATATATATCTGATCATACCTTGTATTTTAGACAACTCATAGTCCGCATAGCTTAGGTTTCTCTTGTGTTTTCTTGCCGTCACTATGTTCTAAATTCTCTAGGGTTTGGGTTATATTGTAAAGTAGTTGTGAGAACGGTTGTTTAGGTTTAAGTTTGTTTTTGCAATAAATTCAAGGTTTCCTTATTTCATGTTCTTCATTGTTTTCAATTGAGTCGAGAGATCGATTGGGAGCAATCCATTTGTTTGGTATTGAGAGAGTCAAACTCACGAAAGAAGTAAGCACGATCTCATCAATACCAGGTGTTGATCAATCCAGTCTAGACATAGGTTAGGGTTTAAGGCGGCTAAGAGAGGATGAACCACAGGATGATGTTCAATGTAAGATTCACGCTGATGGGTATTATCTGCAGTGGGCATGTAACCCCTTAGCTTGGTCTAGACGTTTGACCCGAACCGAGGTGATTACACGTGGAAAACCAAAGCCAACTCGTTAAAGTTGACTCCAATTGACGACCCTTTTTTTTCTTTTATCTTTTCTAAATGAAGCTTTAGTATTATGTGAAAACCAAAGAGCATAAGAAGAAACGACACATCGATCGGTTCTCGTTAAGGGGTTTAATTGCACAAACTAGACATTTAGGGACCATAATGTAATTTCTGAAAATTACAAGGACTTTTATGATTTTAACGTTACCTTTACTCAATTAGCCATATTACATGCTTCTCTGCAAATTTTCATTACAATCAGACCATCCAAACTCATCTAATTTTATACATGAAGATCAGGGACTAAAATGCAACATTTCAAAAACATTCTAAGCTGAGGTTTAACCAACTTAACGACCCGCGTATCGATACGCCTAAGGAGGATTCGATACGCCCTCGATGGTCTAACTTCTTAGGCTTGCGTCACCAGACTGTATCGGTACGCCCTCGTCCAATGACTAAAGAGGGTATCGATACGACCTCGTATACCGATACGCCCCTTACAAATCAAGCAGACCGTATTGATACGCACTGCGTTGCACCGATACGCTGCAATATGCACATGCCCAAAATGTATCAACACTCAAAGGTACAAGTCAAGGAAAACATCAAACATCATCAACATCAATATTTGAATTCTAAAGCATGCTCCTTAAAAGTCAAAAACACCAAAAGACCATAAGCATCCCAAAAGGCAAGGTAAATCCTCAAAACCAACATAATGACCTTTTACAAACAAAATAGGCAAACCAACATATCTCAACTAGGAGATTATAAGCCAAACTCCTAAACCGAGGTTCTTTCCCCATTCCCAAAATCTACTTATTAAAATTCACCAAAGTTCATACTTGAATTTGAGTGGCGACTTGGGTGCTCCCACTTGCTACTTCTCAGCCCTCAAGCTTAGTTATCTACATTGTTGGGAAAAAGAAGCGTAAACACACTTTCTTAGGGAGGGAAATCTCAAAACACAACAACAATACCGTTTTTAAAACATAAATTGAAACCATATCATGCTCAATCTCAAACATGCTTCTAAACCAAAGCAAAACATTCTTTAATCATGCCCTATACGTATCATTAGTCTCATTCATTGTTCACAACGCAAAACTCCATTATGCCTCGCTTGCTTAATTCACATGCATAGATATACCCTATGCAACGTCTCATCATCACAACACATGCATAATAATCCATTATGAAACTACCAATAATCATGATACATGGGCAACAACAACAAACACATATATTGGCATATAACATTCCGGCACAGGCTCACCCCTATCTGTTATGATAGACTCGCCTCTATCACTTTCACACACAACATCGAATACACGGACTTGTATAGGCTCACCCCTATACTCAATGATGGCTCACCTCATCTTAATGGCTACTGATGGAATTAGGCTCAACCCTTAACCCATAGTGATAGACTCACCTCTACCACCCACAATAGGCTCACCCCTGTTACGTCACATAGCTAAACACACATACGATTTATAGATTATAGTGCACTCACATCCTATTGGTCTACCAACGTTTCCAAATATTAAAAATAGATCAAACACTAGCCAATATACTCATAAAACCATGTTAACTCACTGTTTTCAATGCATCACTAAAAATCTTCACATATCCCAAATTAAACATGCTCTTTTTAAATAGCAAAACAATTTCATACAAGACCAACCCATCTTGTATTCAAATAATATCATTCCATGTGATAAACACAAGCCAAAACATGCTTAAATCCACCCATAACAGTGAGTAACAACCATTATCAAAACATGAGCATTACAAACCATGGAGTCCATTTCAAATCGAAATCCGAGAGTACAAGTATCCACACTTACTTCCGAGATTAGCTAAGCGTTTCAAGCTTACACTAACCTCCCAACACCTCACGCCCAAGCTTAACAAAGCTTTAAAACACATCCACTAACCGATACGCGAAACTTCACATTCCAACGCCATGATCACCCGTACGAAGCCTCCAAAAATGCTTCGCTTGCTTCCAGATCAAGATCCCATGTTTTTAGACCATCAAAACAGAGATCCAAATGCAAAAAATGCATTTCAACACCAGCAACTAAACACAAACTAGTTGCTCACCAAAACTACACCAAAATATCCATCTGAAACAACCGAAAACTCAATCGATTGCCTTCTAAACTAAGCCCGGCAAAGATCTATCAATTGTAACCTTTTCTAAACTTCAATCAACATCAAAAATTACCATAAACACAACCTTATATGACCAGCAAAAGCATATAACCATAAACACCTCAAAAACCATAATTCTAGCATCTCAAACTTAGGAACTGAAACATATTCATGATTTATTTGTTAAAACCTCATTCTCAACATCAAATATCATCCAAATTATATTAGAAATCAACCTCAAAACAGAGCTTAACATAGAAATACGAAAATCACCAAGATCTCTTCAAGAATATTGATTTTAGCAACTATTTCTTGTTTATAACATTAAAACAACTCAAAAACCATTAACAAAGGAATGATAACTTGGGAATTTTAGTAAAGAACTTATCATTAGAGGAGAAGGACGAATCTTTCCACTAATGGTTGATCTCTCTTTAATTTGGGCAAGTTTTCTTGAAATCTAAAGCAAAACAAAAAGGATTTGATGAAACAAAGATAGGAAATCCTTTGGGAGATAAAATCTCAGCAAACAAAATGAAAATAAGAGGAGAGAAAAGTGTTTGGCTGATTGGAATTTGAGAGAAAATAAAAAGAGAAAACTATCGTGAAATTTGTTATGAAAAAATCAACTTTGATTTCCTTTTTTAATTCCTTTTTATTTCTTTAATAAAATCATTATTAAAAGCACCCAAATTAAAGAGAAATCTAATAAAAACAAATGGTAAAATTAGCTCCTTAAAGATTCAAAGTTTCAATCCTTTACAAAACAGTCACTAGTCAACTTTTGCAAAAATTGCATTTTGGTCACTATACCAAAATGTAATATTTCCAACTCTTCTTTTGTAAAATTGTTTTCACCATAATCATTTATATAATAAATGAGGTTTTTTAGATATTTTTGCATATTTTTAAAACATCCCGAACTAGGTGTTCCCGAAACCAACCTCAAGGGTTCGAACCGTTCCCGACTAGCTCGATTCAACATCCAAAACATCTAGGCTCAAAACCAGGGCGTTCCAACTCTCCCCCACATAAGAAATTTCATCCTCAAAATTTTACCGGAAGGAAAAAGGTGCAGAAACTACTTCAGCATGTCTACCTTGCTCTCCCAAATGGCCTCCTCAACACCTCGGTGTCGCCACAACACCTTTACAAGCTCTATTGTCTTGCCATGAAGAACTTTGCTACTCGAATCCTGGATCTTTATCGGTTCCTCATCGTAAGAAAAATACGGATTCAACTCTATCTCCCCAACAGGCATCACATCTGAAGGATCCGATCTATACCTCCGCAACATCGAAACATGAAACACATCATGAATCTTTTCAAACTCGGGAGGCAACCTCAACCGATAAGCCACAAGACCAATACGCTCCACAACCTCAAATGGTTCAATAAACCTCTGGATAAGCTTACCCTTATGCCCAAATCTCATCACCCTTTTCCAAGGCGATACCTTCAAGAATACACATTCGCCAACCGCAAACTCAGTCTCCTTAAGCTTTAGATCTGCGTAAGACTTTTGCTGATCCGATGCTGCCTTCAAACGCTCAAAAATGAGCTTCACTTTCTCGTTGGTTCCTTTCAACATGGCAGACATTGATATCAACTTTTTTCCCGTTTTCGCCCAACAAAGAGGGGTTCTACACCTTCTCCCAAACAAAGCCTCATATGGTGCCATTTGAATACTTGTCTGGTAACTATTGTTGTAAGCAAACTCAACCAAAGACAAGTGCTTCTCCCAAGAACCCTGAAAATCTATAACATAACATCTTAACATGTCCTCAAGCACTTGGATAACACGCTCTGACTGTCCATCCGTCTGAGGATGATAAGAAGTACTGAAATTCAACCATGTACCCAAGGCTTGATGCAAACACTCCTAGAACCTCGACGTGAACCTTGGATCTCTATTCGATACTATAGATTTTGGTACCCCGTGAAACCGTACAAGCTCAACGATATACAGCTCTGCCAGCTTATCCAAGGTATACGTAGTATGCACAGGTAAGAAATGTGCATGGTTCATAAGGCGATCAACAATCACCCAAATAGAATTTTTCTTCGATGGCGACAATGGCAAACCATACACGAATTCCATGGTAATCCTCTCCTACTTCCATTCCGGGATCCTCAACGGCTACAACAACCCAAAAGGAATTTGATGTTCAGCCTTAAACCGCTGAAAAACAATACATTTTCTAATGAACTCGACAACATCCTTCTTCAACCCTGTTGCGTGTAAATAAGACTATCGCAAATAGTGCAAGTGTACACGAAGCAAGTAGTAAAGTGATACTAGAGTATCGGATATCGTCTCCACATGGACTGGAAATAACTCTATCCTTGAATTGATGCACAAGAGAAAGAAATAGTTTAAATGAATGGGTGAAGTAATCTTGAGTAAAAACTAAAGTAAAAGATGAAGGAATCAGATTTAGAGAATAGGCCGGTATTGAATTGCTCAGTAGTCCAGGTGTTGCACAGTTAGAGGAACTTATGTTGTTTGTAGTCGTTCCTGTCGCGGCAGCACTTGTTATGGCCGAGGTCTGTTAATGTCGCGGCAGCGATCAACAACATTGTACTTCAAGCTTAGCAAGAATCCATGTTATTACTTGTCCTATCCCTAGGTCCAAGTTCTGTTGATGAACACTTCTTGGATGATACCTCCCGGTATGAATCAAAGGGTGAACACCAATATTGATGAATTCCTCTTTAGCCACTTAACCTTGTACTTATCCCTAAGACAAGATGGTTTAACCATAAACTGGAAAACACATATTTACTCCTTTCATATGCTTGACTCTCCCGATATCAAACAAATGGATAACCTAACAATGCTCTCCCGATGCACTTATGAGATATGAAAAACAGAGTAAACAAACTTGAAGTTTTTATTACTTGACAGAAAATTTCCTAAAACAATACAATCCTTGCAACTACATTACAAATTCAACCCTTAGCCCTGGGGGGAGTTTAGAAAATGATGGAGAGGGGAAAACGACAAGGGTTTAGGGGAAGACGACTAGGAATGAGATATTCTTCCCTAGGTCGAAGTACGTGCATTTATATAGGCCTTGGGTCCAAGTTTTCTAATATGGCAAGAATTCAATTTTAAATGAAAGTGCAACTCTATTAAAGACTAAATCTTCTGAGTAGATGCTTTAAATTCGTCCTCTTTTCTTGCCTTGAGTTTCTTCCTTGAACTTTGGGCTTGGCCTTCATTCTGCTTCAAGGCTTAGAAAAATATGGGGGTGGTCCACAACAGACCGGCTTGAAATCCTCTATCGGTCGAGCTCCACTTCACTTTTCCAGCTCAGCGTTCCTCTGTCATCATGGCTACCACGACAGATGTCACGATAGTCTTTGCTTCTCGACTCCAGCTCTGCAATCCGCCTCTGCTCCTTTATTGTCCATGGTCTGCCGCAGCAGATACCTACAAAAGTAACCAAAATCAGCAGCAACTGTGCAATTTTATCTAGTTGTGATGTATATGCAAAAATATATCCTAAATGTAATGAATCATGGTTGAGTGCAGAAAAAATGTTGGTAAATGAGGGGGGAAATATAGAACTTTTAGGCACTCAACACACCCCCAAACTCAAGTTCTTGCTTGTCCTCAAGCAAATATAACGTAACTAAAACTAAAAAGTTTTTGGCTTGGCTTAATTCAGTGAACTTTCATTACCTACAACATATTCACTATCTTGAGCAGTACCTTGTCGGGTGTTTATGGATTTATCCTGAACAATGCTATAATTCTAGTGCAAGTGAGTGGAGGTTTATTGAACAAATATGTGCCTAGACTCCTTTAGCTTGCCAGAATAGTTATGTTACTCACTTGAATTTTATGCCAGTTTCATTCTTTCTGGAGGCAATTCTTAGGCTCCTTTAGTTTTTTTTGGCTTTAGACTCAACTTCATTTTTTGGAGGCAATTCTTAGGCTCCTTTAGTTTTTTTTGGCTTAGACTCAACTTCATCTTTTCTGGAGGCAATTCTTAGGCTCTTTTAGTTTTTTCTGACTTAGACTCAAAAAATCTTCCTAGAGTGATTGTAAGGCAGTTTTGGGGGCAAGTGAGTCTAATTTTTTTTGCTTTTCTTTTTTCCTTTCCTAGAGCCAGTGTTAGGAACCTCTAGGGGAAACTCAAGTGGGTAAACCTTCCTATTCTAGTTCACTACCGAAATCTAGACAGCATATGAGTCACAAGGGTGTTCTAAAGTTCGGAACTATAGCAAGGCTCTAAGTAATTCCTAAAACATCCAAAAGGCACTGTCACGTCAGCGAATGTCGCGGCAGGTAACTTCAGCTCAAAGACTTTAGCCGATTTTTTTTACACAAAAAAAAAAACTTAAAATGAGACATAAATTAAAGACACAACTAACAAGTTCATTGATAGAGGGATGCCCACCCCAAACTCGAAGGTTGCATTGCCCTCAATGCATGCCAACAATGAAAAATGAAAAATAGAAAAACAACATAACAAAATAGATAAAACAACAGCAAAGACAGGAAATATATAAGAAAAATCCCATAAGTGGAGGAGTTGTCGTCGCTGCTACTGCTGACGAGGAGCTACCGGTGGGCAGTGACCTTGACGGCAGGGGCTGGCTGGGTGCTGGGATACGGGGAGGCCATCTTCTTTTTGGCTTCTCGAAGTGGCTGGACTCGGGTAGGTGAGATGTGTGGGGGCTAGTCAAGAACCTCGAGATCATCATCGCTGCTGCTGCTGTCTGATCTACCGTGGCAGGGTCCTTCAACAGTCTCGTTCAGCTTGTTCCTCTTCATCGGAGGTAAGTCCTTGGATATGTCTCTGATGACCGATGGCTCTGAGTCAGAATCGTCATGCCAGACGGAGGAGGAGGAGAACCCTTCAAAATATTTTGGGTCGATCTCCGGTAGAGGTTCCTTCCTTTTCTCTCCTCGGGGAGTGGAAAATCTTCCGCTGCCATCTCCTATCGTGGCAGGTGGTGATGTGGATGCAACAGTGGGTGTTCTGGGGCTGGCAGCAGGTGTGGGTGCGGCGAAAAGAGATTCTAGGAAAGGAGGGAATTCCACGTTGGGAAAAATAAGATCAGTTTTGATAAAATTTATCGTGGCGGCAGTGAAGTACCTCATGAAACCCATGAGGCTGAGCTGTTGTTCCTGCATCTTTTGTAGCATCTTTAGGATCTGGCTGGAGGTGTCTGCCGGTTGTGCTGCCATCGTCTACTCTGGTTCTGCCGTGATAGGTTCAAAGGAATCAGATTCTGCTGTTGCTTCTGTCGCGGTAGTGGGGTTCACGTAAGACAGAGGAGTGGAAGCCTTTAGTTCCATCAGACTATAAAGGTTCTGCTGCGTCCATCCTTTCCCTTGGACTTTGACATCTTCGTTGATCTCTGGCACGTTGTTGCCCCAGTAGAGCGTGGTGATCATATAGGGGGAGAATAAGGGGCCCGTTGGTCGGAGTGCACACTCGATGACGCCGTCTCAAATGTATCTGCCAACATTGATTTGCCTCTCGTTGAGGATGGAGTGTACGAGGGCTAATCTCTGTCGGTCCACCGTTGTATTATGTGAGGTAGGTGTTGAGTGTGTAAAATTCCTATTATTTACTCCCTATTTCACCCATATTTCTGTTGCATTCAAGCATAATTCATTACATTTATGTTAGATTTCATTTATACATCACAAATATATTAAATGGCATAGTTTCTACTGAAAATGGATTTTTTTGCAGGTAGCTGTTGTAGAAGATGGAGAAGCAGGCGCTGGGCAGTGATGCAGAAAAGCTGAAACTAGATTGCAGAAGAGGAGGACGATGCTGCCGTGGCAGCCAAGGACGACAGTAGTATTGAGGAGAAGAAGCAAAGTGGGCCTCGACAAAAAGAGAATATAAAGCCCGTCTATCGTGGACTACCCTTATATTTTCCAAGCCCTAGATCAGAATGAAGGCCAAGCCCAAAGTTCATGGAAGAAACTCCAAGCAAGAAGGAAGGACGAATTAAAGACTGATACTCTGAAGATTTAGTCTTTAATAGAGTTGTACTTTAATTTAAACTTGTATTCTTGCCATATTAGAAAACTTGAACCCAAGGCCTATATAAAGCCATGTAATTCGACCTAGGAGAGGACATCATCTATCTCTAGCCTTCTTTCCAAAACCCTAGTTGTTTTCCCCTTCTCAACATGTTCTAAATTACCCCTAGGGCCACGGGTTGATTTGAAAAGTAGTTTCAAGGATTGCTTTGTTTTAGGAATTTTTGGTTCAATAAAATAAACTTCAAGTTTGCTTATTCTGGTTTTTAACATCTTGCAAGAGTATCGAGAGAGCATTGTGAGGTTATCTATTTACTTAATATCGGGAGAGTTAAGTATATGAAAGGAATAAGTGCGGGTTCTCTAGTTTATAGTTGAACTATCTCGGACCTAGGGATAGGACGAGGTTAAGTGGCTAAGGAAGAATTCAACAACATCGGTGTTCATCCTTTGATTCACGCCGGGAGGTATAATCAAAGACGTGTTCATCAACAGACTTGGACCTAGGGATAGGCCAAGGCACAGTAAGGATTCTTGCCAAGCTTGAAGTACAGAGTTGTGTGATCGCTGCCGCGACAACACAACAGACCGCTGCCGCGACGGGTGCTGCCACGATAGGGACGACGACAGAACAAATATTCCTAGACTTCGCAACACCTACATTACTGAGCAATTCAATACCAGACCATTCTCTCTATCTTGATTGTTTTGATCTTATTTTCCAGTTCTCTTTATTATTTTCGTGACAACAATTTAAACTATTCTTTTTACCTTCATGCAGTAATTCAAGGTGAAGCTATTAGCCCAATCCCTGTGGAGACGATATCCGATACTTTCGTATCACTTTACTACTTGCGTCGTGTACACTTGTACTACATTGCGATAGACACTTTTACACGCAACAAGTTTTGGCACCGTTGCTGGGGACTGGCAACATAACTTTACCCAACATTTTACTGCATTCGTTTTATTTTTCTGTTTTACTTGGATTGTTCAACCTATACCTTTCGCAAGGTCCTTTGTTTGTGTATGCGCAGGTCTCAACGGGGGAAGGAACCTGAGTACCAGTTAGATCCTGAACCCGAACGAACGTTCACTCTCAAGAAAAGAGTATGTTACCTCGTTGAAAGGAACGAATACTTTGAGGAACAACTCGAAGCAATGGTGAACAAAAGACGTGAAGAAAGAAGGGACAATCAAGGGAATCTCCAGGATAATAACAATCCTGCCGGAAATGGTGGGAATGATCCACCTGCCGACCCTCCTGTCGCTGCCGTACGCCGTTCATGCCGAGACTACATGCTCAATGATCATGTAGAACTAGAAACCACCCTGCTGGACGTAGATGTTGACAACTTTGAGCTCAAACCTGTTATGTTCAGCATGATCAACAACGCTGGCCAATTTAGTGGTGCTGCTATAGAGGATGCTAGGGAGCATCTGAAGATGTTCCAGGAAATTTGTGGTTCGCTTAGACTACCAGGAGTTAATCCGGAGATACTGAGGCTTCAGTTATTTCCTCATTCATTGAGGGACTGGGCAAAGACTTGGTGGAATAAACTAATGCTGGGTTCAATTCGAACTTGGGCAGATTTGACTCGTGAATTTTTGTCTCGTTTTAATCCTTCACACTTATCTCAGCGATTACGTAACAAAATTGCTACTTTTCAACAGGAAGATGACGAGCCAATGCACGAAGCCTGGGACAAATTTACCACTCTCCTAAGGAACTTCCCGATGCATGGATTCCCCGTTTGGAACCAGGTAACTAAATTCTATAATGCTGCCAATTTAAAAACTCGTATTAGAATTGATTCAGCAGCAAATGGATTACTGCTGGACAAAGACCCAGATGAGGCAATGGCAGTATTGAAAAATCTGGCGAAGAATGAGGAACAGTTTTCGACAACAAGAAGAGGGGGTAAACGAGTTCTAGCTGTAAAAGATTATGAGGCCATAAGTTCATTAAAATCACATGTGGCATATCTCACTAAGGCGATGAAAAAGCTCTTGAAAGAAGATTCACAGCCTGTCTACTCTGCTGAAGAGGTATGCGAAACTTGTGAAGGAAATCACAGTTCGGAGGAATGTCCATTACAGTTAGAAGAAGGGATGTATGTTGGGAACTACAATAAGCAGAATTATAACTCCAACAACTACAATCCCAACTGGAGAAAGGATCCCAAGTTCTCTTGGAGCAATCCTAATAATGCCCTAAATCCTCAAGCACAGAATAACAAGAACCAGGGAGGACCTAGATTGCTAACTCGGCAGCAACCGCAACAGCAGTAACAACAGCCACCAGCTGCCACGACTAGTATACTAGAACAGAATTTGGCTACGTTTATGTCTCGAACAGGAACCTATATTGAGAACATGAATCACTTTGTCAAGAAGACGGAAACATTCATGGGTAAAACAGAGATGCGGATGACCAATCATGAAGCTACACTAAAATCATTAGAGACATAGATGGGTCAGGTTTCCCAGCATATTAAACCAAGGTAGAATGGAGGATTTCCTAGCGATACTGAAAACGCTAGACAGCCCACACATGAGCAGTGTAAACCT
The DNA here is from genome assembly GCA_958450335.1 of Hibiscus tridactylites. Lineage (NCBI taxonomy): Eukaryota > Viridiplantae > Streptophyta > Magnoliopsida > Malvales > Malvaceae > Hibiscus > Hibiscus tridactylites. Next base: position 40,002,064 of record OY288287.1, read on the forward strand.
ATCACTACTAGGAGTGGGAAGAAACTACCAGGGCCAGAGAAGGAAGCTGAATCAGTTAAGGAACCATCCTTGGAGTCGACTGTCGAAGAAGCTGCCCCGACGGTTAACAAATAGCCTACTGCCAATGAGCATGTCACGACAGAAGAAGGGACAGAGAAGAAAGATGATGAACCCAAACCTCCTCAGATCTGTATGCAGTGGGAAGGACGTATTGCTGATTATCGTCATCCACCTCCTTTTCCTCAGCGGTTACAGAAATTGAAACAGGAATCACAACTTAAAAAGATTTATGATATTTTTAAGCAGGTTCATATCAATATTCCATTGTTAGATGCCGTTAGGGAGATGCCCGGTTATACCAAATTTCTTACGGATGCCATGTCGAAGAAATCCAGGCTTGGGGAATTTGAAACGGTTAAGATGACAGAAGGATACATGAGTATTCTGCACAAGCATCCACCCTAGAAGAAGAAGGATCCTGGGAGCTTTATCATACCATGCGTAACCGGAGACAAATTTATGGGTTAGGCACTTTGTGATCTTGTGCTAGTATAAATTTAATGCCCAAATCTGTTTTTCAGAAATTAGGTATTGGAAAAGCTCGGCCCACAACAGTATTACTACAGCTAGCAGACCGCTCTTACGTTCATCCAGAAGAAAAAAAATTGAAGATATTCTAGTAAGAGTGGATAAGTTTATTTTTCCCGCTGACTTTCTTGTCTTAGATTGTGAAGCAGATGAAAACGCACTAATCATCCTGGGGCGACCCTTCTTAGCCACAGGAAGATCACTGATTGATGTGGAAAAAGGAGAACTCACCATGAGAGTCAACGACCCAGAAATTAAGTTGAATGTTCTCCAAGCAATGAAACATGCTAATGCAGAAGAAGAATGCAAGGTTATCACTGAAGTTAACCTTGACCAACCCTGCATCAGATCGGGCTGCCACGACATCAAAATTGGTCACTGCCTCGGCAGCCACTTAGAAGACTGTCACGACAACACCGATGACAGCAGCTCCTCAGAATCTGATACATCTGATACTGAAGATCAAGAGGAGGTAAATTGGATAGGTAATCGTCCAGGTAAGTTTTTCGAGCCCTTAAACTACACCTTAATTCAAAAGCCATCAACTGTTGTGCCCCCTGTTATAGATCTTAAGCCCCTTCCAGGGCAGCTAAAGTATAATTTCCTTTGTTTAAATGATATGTTTCCCGTAATCATCTCTTCCAAGTTGATGCAGGAACAGGAACAACAGCTAATAGGGATGCTACAATAGCACAAGAAGGCTGTTGGATGGAGGATAGCTAATATCCAAGGCATCAGTCCGGCATTATGCATGCATAAAATACTTTTAGAGGATGATCATAAGCCGACCATAGATGCACAAAGACGTCTGAATCATGCTATGCAAGAAGTAGTACATAAAGAGATAATCAAATGGCTAGATGCTGGAATAGTCTACACCGTCTCGGATAGCAAGTGGGTGATCCCGATGCAATGCGTTCCCAAGAAAGGAGGAATGACCGTGGTAACCAACGAAGAAAATAAGTTAATCCCAACCAGGGCTGTGACCGGTTGGAGGGTTTGTATGGACTACAAGAAGCTTAACAAAGCTACCAAGAAGGACCACTTTCCTTTACCCTTTATTGATCAAATGCTTGATAAATTAGCGGGTAAACCTTACTATTGTTTTCTTGATGGTTACTCAGGTTACAATCAAATAGCCATCGCACCGAAAGATCAAGAAAAGACGACGTTAACATGCCCTTACGGAACTTATGCTTTTAGGAGAATGTCATTCGGACTTTGTAATGCACCAGCCACCTTTCAAAGGTGCATGATGGCAATATTCTCTGATATGGTGGAGGATTTCCTAGAAATATTTGTAGATGATTTTTCAGTCTTTGGAGATAACTTTGAAAGCTGTTTAGGCAACCTACAGAAGGTGCTCGAGAGATGTGAAAAAGCAAACTTGGTATTGAACTGGGAAAAGTGTCACTTCATGGTGGATGAAGGGATAGTCCTTGGCTATAAAATTAGCTTTCGTGGCATAGAAGTCGACAAAGCTAAAATAGAAGTAATCGAAAAGCTACCGCCACCCAACACAATCAAAGGAATCAGAAGTTTCTTAGGACATGCTGGTTTTTATCGGAGGTTCATCGCGAACTTCTCAAAGATCACTAAACCCCTATGCCATCTTCTGGAGCAGAACCGTCCCTTCGACTTTAACGCTCAATGTACTGAGGCATTCAAGGTTCTGAAAGAAAAGTTGGTAACAACCACAATAGTACAGCACTTTGAGATCATGTGTGATGCTAGTGACTATGCTGTCGGGGCAGCACTTTGGGCAGAGGAAAGACAAACTTTTTCATGTCATATACTATGCCAGCAAAACACTGAACGACGCCCAAGTGAACTACACCACCATAGAGAATGAACTATTAGATGTGGTATTCTCCATTGACAAGTTCCGTTCTTATATACTTGGAACAAAGGTCATAGTCCACACAGACCACTCTGTATTGAAGTATTTGTTCACCAAAAAGGATGCAAAGCCTTGACTGATACGTTGGATTCTGCTACTACAAGAGTTCGACCTTGAAATCAAGGACAAAATGGGGACATAGAATTAAGTTGCGGATCACTTGTCAAGGTTGGAGAAGGGAGGAGTCTATCGGCAGACAAGACACACAGATTGGAGACCTTCCCTGATGAGCAGCTGTTTGCTGCCACAAGCACTGCCGCGACAGCCATGGCGGCAGGTAAGTTTTCTAAACTCCCCTGGTATGTTGATTTCGTTAAGTTTTTAGTTAGCGGAATAACTCCTCCTGACCTTAATTATCAAGCTAGGAAGAGGTTCCAAAATGATGTTAAGCATTATTATTGGGACGAACCTCTTCTTTTCAAAATTTGTGCAGATCAGGTTATAAGGAGATGTGTACCACAGGACGAACATGAAGATATACTACATCACTGTCATGCTTCACAGTATGGAGGACACTTAGGAGGTAACAAAACTGTTTCCAAGGTTTTGCAGTTGGGATTTTATTGGTCGTCACTGTACAATGATGCTCAAATATTCTATAAGAACTGTGACAAGTGTCAACGGAATGGAAACATCTCAAGGAGAAACGAGATGCCGCTGCAAAATATTCTTGAAGTCGAGATCTTCGATGTTTGGGAGATAGATTTTATGGGACCATTCCCAACATCATGTGGGAACTTATATATCTTCCTGGCAGTAGACTATGTGTCCAAGTGGGTAGAAGCGATCGTCACTCAGAAAAATGATGCCGAGACGGTTCAAAGGTTTTTGCATAAGATCATTTTTTTCCAGATTCGGCATCCATAAGGCAATCATCAGTGATGAAGGGAGGCATTTTGACAATAGGGTTATAGCTGCTGCCTTGAAAAAGTATGGTGTCAAACATCGGATTGAAACAACATACCACCCTTAGACCAATGGACGGGCTGAAATATCCAACAGAGAGGTCAAGAACATTCTTGAAAAGATGGTGAAGCCAACTCGAAAAGACTGGTCTCTACACCTCAACGATGCATTATGGGCCTACAGGACAACTTTCAAAACTCCATTGGGAATGTCCCCTTATCGGTTGATTTACGGGAAAACATGCCATTTACCTGTCGAGATTGAGCATGTAACCCCCATAACCCGGCCTAGACGGTCGACCCGAATTAAGAAGATCACACGGGGAAAACCAAAGTCAACCCGAAAGTCAACCTTGATTAGCGACCCTTTTTTTTTCTTTTTACTCTTGTCTAGATGCACGTTAACCCTAGATATGTTCTCAAGATCATCATATTCAAACATCATAACAAACAGAGAACATTCAGGGACTCAATTGCACAAATTACAATTTTAGGGACCAAAAAGTAAATTCTGGAAACTTTAACTTAAAATTAATCATCTTTCATACATCTCTGCCAAATTTCAACTCAAACGGACTTCTCAAACTCACACAATTGCATAAACATGTTTCAGGACCAAAATGCAAACATTTCAAAACATATAACCGCCCATGTCAGCCTCCAACGGTCAGGTGTTCCGAAACGAGAAGAACCCGTTGCGAAACGCGGGACCGTTCCGCAACGTGTTCCGAAACGAGGCCTGGCAGAGGCATTTTCGTTTCGGAACGGTCCCTTCCGTTTCGGACGCCTGGGCTAATACAGGGCCCCCGTTCCGAAACGGTAGCTCCTGTTCCGATACGGCCTGCTCAGAATGCAGATAATTGGCCGATTAAACACACAATTGACCAACCAAACATGTTCCAAATGCAACCAAACTTTACCAGCTAGTCATACAACATGCAAGGGACATAATTGCATCAACCAAACATCAACATGGCATCAAATATGAAAAGCCCCAAATCTATAGGCATGCTTCCTACTTAGCAACCATTCAAGCATCAATTTGATAAAACCAACTCATAAGGACCAACTACATGTTCCAACATTAACAACAACATAAACCAATCTTGTCCAACATACACAAACTCATTAACATCCACATAAGAGATTCTCCCCCCCCATTGCCTTTATTATCTATAGCTATTAACCGAGACATACATCTCAAGTGGAGCTTTCCTTGAATCCCTTGGTTCCCGCTGTTCCAACTTCAAAGATCTGCATTGATGGACAAAAAGGAGCGTAAGCACATAATGCTTAGTGAGGAATGCTCAAAACCAAAACACCATCAATGCAGCGAATCATAAAACCACTTTTAAAAGCAACTCGATTTGATAAATCAAAGCAATGTTTGAAAACCCTTTCAACAACATGCTTAACATCATGCATCTTTCAAACATGAAAACCAACCCTTAGCTTAGGAAGACAAGTAAACCCTTTTCAAAACATGAACTTGCAATACCATCAATTTAACCATCCTATGCATGAACATCATATGCAAAGTTAAATTCAAAACCTTGGAAATCACTTCCACTTCACATCATACCTTTCTCATACTTGTAAACCATCTTTAGGCAAGAAACCTTTTAAAACCATTTACTCATTCAATCTAACATGTGCATTAAACAATTACAACATATGAACCACATCATCAAAATTTGCATCACATGCCTTTAAAAACAAGTCTTAGCAAGACTTCAATGCACTAAAGAGATTTCATGCACACATGCACCATTCTCAATAGATAATCAACACTTGTTCAAGCTAACAAGTAAACATGCATTCATAGTGTAACGCCCCGGTTTTGGGCTCAGAAGTTTTGGGCGTTGACCGGTTCGGTCAAAGTGCTGATCGAATATATAAGAGTGAATTTAGGAAAGCCTAGTTCGGGTTGCATTAAAAATATGGAAAAATGTTCTAAAATCATCTTTTAATATAATTAAGTGAACTGTGAAATCAATTTTGGAAAATGAGGTTCGTAAGGTTGACATTTTGGCTAGTGACCAAAATGTAATTTTTGAAAGTTGCGTGACAGTTTTATAAAGGATTGAAACTTTGAATCTTTAAGGAGCTATTATTCAAAAAAGAGTTTCTCCAGATTTTTCTAAGATATTTTAAGGCTTTATTCTGATTTTAAAGTTTATGAAATGTGGAGGGAAATCATTTTATCATTTTATAACTAACTTTTCTATTTTCTCTCAATTTTCCTTTTCTCTCATTTTCTTTCAACCCAAACACAATTCTCCAGATTTTCTTCTCTGATTTTTGTCACTCAAATCTTCCTTTTCAACTCTCTTTTGATTCCTAATCATCTCATCAACAAAACCTCTTAATTTGCAAGTTGTTTCATCAAGCTTTTTGGCTCTAAAGAGGAGAAACTCAAGTTTGGAGGTAAGAACGTCCTTCTGCTCTAAACTATCAGTTCTTTACTGAAATTCCTAAGTTCTCAATCCTTGATTTGTGTTTTGTTAATGGCTTTTCAATTGAAATCTTGATTTTTGGCTTAAAATGCAAGATTTGGTGATTTTTGGTGAAATTTTCGTGTGATCTGTTTGGGCAGTGTTTTGAAGTGTCAAAATGATGTTAAATGAATGCTAAATTGATTAGAAGTTGAGGTTTAATTAATGCAATCCCGGATAGGTTGAATTTCCAAAGTTTGGCTTGAGTTTTTGGTTGTTTTTGGAGTGTTTTTGGTGATCTGTTATACCTGGAGGTATAAGGACGTGTTTGTGATCATTTTGGATGTTAATTGATGTTTAAAAATGGTTAGAAGTGATGGATCTTGGCTGGGTTAAGTTTTGGAAGTGTTTGGAGGTGATTTCAGTTGTGTTTGGTAGCCGAATTGTTGGATTTGTGTTGAGCAGCGGGTTGAGTCTTGTTGCTGTTGTTCTTAATGCATAATGATGCATTAATCCTCTGTTGTTGTGTGCTTGAAACAGGGGAGTTTGATCCGTGAGCTTTGAAGGTGTTGCGGACGGTTTTCGGATGCTTGGAAGGCTTGTTGGCTAGCCTTGTTTTGTGTATCGGTGAGTGAAGTTGGGTTTTCAGCTTTTAAACCAAGGTTTGAAGGTTTTGGGAGCTTAGTTTAAGTCTAAACAACTTTGCTAAGCTCAAGAGTAAGTGAATGGATTTTCGCTCTTGAATTGTGTTGTGAAATTGGCTTTTAAGCAATTGTGGTTGATGATTGAAATGCATGTGTTTTGCATGATTTAAATCTGTTTTGAAAGTATATTTTAGCATGGTTTAATGCTGGTTTTAAAAGCCATATGTGAAGGATACTCAAGGTAAGAGATCCTTGGTTTTGTACATGGAAATTGTGATTTTGATGCATAGTGTTGCATGTTAATCAATGGCTTTGTGTGATGCTTTAAAATAGTGAATTGATGATGGTAAATGATACTTTTTGCATATTGGTTGTAACGCCCCGGTTTTGGGCTTAGGAGTTTTGGGCGTTGACCGGTTGGTCAAAGTGCTGTTCGAATCTAAAGAGGTGAAATTAGGAAAGCCTAGTTCGGGTTGCATTAAAAATATGGAAAAATGTTCTAAAATCATCTTTTAATATGATTAAGTGAACTGTGAAATCAATTTTGGAAAATGAGTTTTGGAAGTGTGACATTTTGGCTAGTGACCAAAATGTAATTTTCGCAAGTTTGGTGACTGTTTTATAAAGGGTTGAAACTTTGAATCTTTAAGGAGCTATCTACCCAAAGGGAGTTTCTCCAAATTTTTTCTAAGATATTTTAAGTCTAAATTCTGATTTTAAAGGATATAAAAAGTGGAGGGAAAGCCATTTGGCTATTTTTGGATTTTGTAACCAACTTATCCCAATTTTCTTTCTCTCATTTTCTCTCAACCCAAACACTTCTTTTCCAGAGAATTGGTTCTGATTTCTTCACCTAAATCCCTCCTTTCAACTCTCATTTGATTTCTAATCAACATATCTTCAAAACCTCTTCAATTGCTAATTGTTTCAACAAGGATTTTGATTCCAAAAAGAGGAGAAACTCAAGTTTGGAGGTAAGAACGTCCTTCTCCTCTAAACTATCAGTTCTTTACTGAAATTCCTAAGTTTTCAATCCTTAATTGATGTTTAATTAAAGGTTTTTAAGTGGTGAAATGGATCTTGGCTTATAATGCAAGATTTTGATGATTTTTGATGATTTTCGTTAGATCTGATTAATCTGTGATTTGAGATGTGTTTTTGATGTTAAATGAACTCTAAATTGATAAGGAATTGAGTTTTGATTGATGCAATCCCGGATAGGTTGAGTTTCCTAAGTTTAGCTTGTGATTCAAGGTTGTTTTTGAGGTGATCTTGGTGATCTGTTGTTGCTGGAGGTATAAGGATGTTAATAGGTTGTTTTTAGATGTTATATGATGTTTATGGAAGTGTGGTTTTGCTGGTTTATGGCTGGGCTTTGTTTAGAAGTGGTTTGGATGCATTTTCGGTTGTGTTTGGTGGCCGAAAATGGAGGTTGGATGAGAGCAGCGAGTTTAGGTGCTTTCATTGAAGCAATTAATGCATGATGATGCATTAATCCTCTGCTTTGATGTGTTGAAACAGGGGAGGCATCTTTGGATCCAAGAATTGTTGATCCCGAAGCTTGATTTGGTGCTTTGGCTTGAAGCAAAGTGGAAATCGGTGAGTGCGTTTGTGACAATTGGGTTTTCGGCTTTGAAACCAATGTCTTGGGAGCTTAGTTTAAGTCTAAACAACTTTGCTAAGCTCAAGCGTAAGTTTTCGGAATTACTCTCTAGTGGTGGCCATGATTTTGTTGTGAAGCAAAATGGTTATTTGCATGTTTTAATTACTGTTTTGAAAGCATGATTTAGCATGGTTCTTGCTGATATTGTAAGCCATATGTTGAAGGTAACTCTAGGTCGGAGTTCCTTGCTTTTGTACATTGATTAAATGTGGTTTGATCCTTTTTAAATGCATGATGAATATGGCTTGGTTTAATGCTTTATAACAGTGGATTAAATGATGAAAATGATGTATATTGGCAAGTGATGTTTTAAAAAGGTTAAGGTCACTAAGGTGGTTAAAAGTCCTTTAGCGAGCTTTGTTACTTAAGAACATCAAGGTGGTTAAAAGTCCTTGGATGATTCTTGTTGCGGACACTAAGGTGGTTAAAAGTCCTTAGGTGATCCTTTCCAAGGTGTTTAAAAGTCCTTGAGGCCAAGGTGTTTAAAAGTCCTTGGGGTGATTCAAGCTATGGACACAAAGGTGATTAAAAGTCCTTGTGTGGTCCTCATTCATGGTGTTTAAAAGTCCATGGCCAAGGTGTTTAAAAGTCCTTGGGGCCAAGGTGTTTAAAAGTCCTTGGGAAGTTGATGAACTTGTTTAAATGAAATGGAATTTGTCACTTGAGCCAATATGACATGTTGTATTATGTTGAAGCATGAAATGCTTGTTTTTAGTATGCTTTTGAGCATGAACAAAGGTTGATTTTAAGCATGTTTATAAATGGTTTTAATTGCATTATTGAATGGTTTTTAAGAGCATTCCTCACTAAGCTTTTTCTTACGCTCTCTTCATTTTCTTAATTCAATAATGCAGAGCATTAAAGAACCTTGAGGGCAGCAAGGAGGGCAAGCATTCAAGTACAAGTAAAGCTCAATGTATGGAAGGTTTTATAAGTACTTTTTAGCTTTTGGGTACTTTTGCAATGGGGGACCAATGTGTATGTTTTGGGAGGTGTTTGGAACTCCCTAAGTATGTTGAATGATGATATGAATGCTGGTTTTTGAATTAGATCATTACATGCTTGTTTTGAAAGTTTTGTGCTTGAATAGCTAGCTTGTGTAGGAAGCATGCCTATAGAATTGGGGCTTTTTGCATATGATGTTGTTCTGATGATTTGATGATGCTTGCAAGTCTTATATATGTTGAATTGCATGCTGGTAAAGTTTGGTTGCATTTGGAGCATGTTTGAATGATCTATTGCATGTTTTGGAATGCATTTTGCTGCAATCTGTGCAGGCGTTTCGGAACAGTGTGCACCGTTTCGGAACGGGTGCCTTGCATGAACCCAGGCGTCCGAAACGGTATGCACCGTTTCGAAACGGTTTGGCCTCTGCCAAGCCCATGTTTCGGAACCCGTTGCGGAACGGCCCGTGTTTTGAAACTGGGTCTACCTGTTTCGGAACGGTCGACCGTTGGGGGCTGACATTGGCAGTTATATGTTTTGAATTGTTTGCGTTTTGGTCCTGAAACTTGTTTGTTCAATTGCATGATCTTGGGAAGTCTTTTTGAGCTGAAATTTCACAGAGAAGCATGAAACCTGATTAATTTCAAGTTGGTAACTTTAATTTGGGTTAAGTCCTTTTAATTATAAGAAATTACAATTTGGTCCCTAAAGTTGTAATTTGTTCAATTGGGTCCCTGTTTGATCTCTGATGTTTGTGATCTTTGAGTATGATGTTTGTGTGATCACAATTAGGACTAATGTGCATCTAGACAAGATTAAAAAGAAAAAAAAGGGTCGTTAATCAAGGTTGACTTTCGGGTTGACTTTGGTTTTCCCCGTGTGACTTTCTTAATTCGGGTCAACCGTCTAGGCCGAGTTAAGGGGGTTACATTGGTTATGCATGTGAATGATTGGACTAATGTGGTAATGGTTTTAGCATATTGGCTATGCATGTAAATCATTGGATTATCATGTTAAGATGATTATATTGGCAAGTGATGAAAGTGGTTCTTGGTTCGTTGATCGGATATAGTTAGCCGGCTATAGGATTGGGTGCACCGTGAATTAAGTCGCCTTGGAGGTGGAGTGGTCAAGAGTGGACCGGTAGACTCCCTTCAAGTATCCTAACGAGATGGTTAAGGTCATAATGGAGGTTGATGCCCATTCGAGGACCTTGGTTGAGCAAAGGTTATATGGTGTTTAAAAGTCCATATATGGGAACCTTGTGCTTGTTAAGATCACAATGGCAGTGTAAGTCCATGTGTGGATCTTGTGTGGGGTGTCCCGGATCTCGTTAGTGATGTTATACAACTACCAATCGGTTATGCAAGGGTTGTATGGTGTTTCAAAGTCCATACATGGGAACCTTGTGCATGTTGAGGTTGTATGGTGTTTAAAAGTCCATACATGGGAACCTTAGGCTTGTAAGGTCAAATGGTGTTTAAAAGTCCATTTGGGAGACCTTGGATTGGTAGGGTGTATGGAGCGTAGGGACAACGCTCGGGATCCGCGTATCCGATCGGGTGTTGAGTTGAAAAGTGGAAGTGGTTGATCACTTGGAAGCCAATGTAATGTTCTTGATCATAAAGAAGCATGAGATGCTTGAAAAGATGCATGGTTGCATGGAAAGTGTTTAATGCTTGTGAATGCATGTTTACTTGTTATGTTGAACAAGTGTTGATTATCATTTGGTAAATGATGCATGTGTGCATGAAATCTCTTTAATACATTGGAGTCTTGTTAAGACTTGTTTTAAAAGGCATGTGATAATGATGTTGTGGTTCATGAGTTGCCTTTGGTTAATGCATGTGTTGGATTGATTGAGTAAATGATTTTAAAGGGTTTCTTGCTTGAATGGTTTTTAAGTATAAGAAAGGTATGTTGTGAAATGGAGGTGTTTTCCAAGGTTTTGAATTTAGCTTTGCATATGGTGTTTATGCATGGAATGGTTAAATGGATGATTTTGCAAGTTGTACATTGAAATGGTTTTCTTAGCTTGCTAAGCTAAGGGTTGGCTTTCATGTATGTGCAATGCATGGTTATAAGCATGTTGTTGAAAAGGAGTTTTCAAACTTTGCTTGGTAACAAATCGGGTTTGTTTTAAAAGTGTTTTGTGACCCGCTGCATTGATGGTGTTTTGGTTTTGAGCATTCCTCACTAAGCATTATGTGCTTACGCTCCTTTTTGTCCATCAATGCAGATTCTTGAAGTTTGGACAGCAAGGAGCAAGGGATTCAAGGTGGACTCCATTTGAGATGTATGTCTCGGTGAATAGCTATAGTTAATAAAGGCAATGGGGGTGGAATCTCTCGGGTTAATGTGTATGTGTTCGTTTATGTTGTACAAGGATGTTTTTATGTTGATGATGTTGTTGGAACATGATTTGGCTTAAATGAGTTTGATTTGGAAAGTTTGTGCTTAAATGGTTGCTTGTGTAGGAAGCATGCCTTTAGATTTGGGGCTTTTCATGTATGATGTTGTTTTGATGGTTTGTCGATGCAAGTATGTCTCATTTATGCTGAATTGCATGTTGGTAAAGTTTGGTGGCTTTTGGAGCATGTTTGAATGATCAATTGTGTGCTTGAGTGAGCAAAATGCTGCAATCTGTGCAGGGTGTTTCGGAACAGTTGACACCATTTCGGAACGAGTGCCCTGCATAAACCCAGGCGTCCGAAACGGGTGCCACCGTTCCGGAACGGTTTGGCTACTGCCAGTCCCCCGTTGCGGTACGCGTTGCGGAACGGCCCCGTGTTTCGAAACGGGCTCTGCCGGTTTCGGAACGGGTGACCGTTGGGGGCTGACATGGGCGGTTAAATGTTTCAGAATGTTTGCATTTTGGTCCTGAAACTTGTTTGTGCAATTGAGTGAGTTTGGGATGTCCGTTTGTGCTGAAATTTGGCAGAGAAGCATGAAACCTGATTAATTTTAAGTTGGTAACTTATAATCTTGTTAAGTCCTTAAAGTTTTCAGAATTTACAATTTGGTCCCTAAAGTTGTAAATTGTTCAATTGGGTCCCTGTTTGATCTCTGATGTTTGTGATCTTTGAGTATGTTGTTTGCATGATCACATCTAAGGTTAATGTGCATCTAGACAAGATTAAAAAGAAAAAAAAGGGTCGTTAGTCAAGGTTGACTTTCGGGTTGACTTTGGTTTTCCCCGTGTGACTTTCTTAATTCGGGTCAACCGTCCGGGCCGGGTTAAGGGGGTTACATTTGGTGGTATCAGAGCTGAGTTGCGAATGCTTGGGGAAAACGGTAAGTTGTTGTAATGTGTGCTTGTTGGTTACCTTGATGTGTGGTTGAAAGTTGGTTGAAACACGTGTTTCTGAGCAAATTGTTGATGTTTCTGAGCATGTTGCTGATGTATGCAAGCATGCTTTATGGTTATGAATCTTGGTTGAGCTTATGTGGATATGTGCTGATGTTGTGAGCTGATGTTATGTATGATGAAGGTTTAATGAGTATGTTATGTTGATAATATGTTGATGCAAATGGATGCTGTTTGATGTAAGCATGATCAAAGTATGTTGTTTGATATGTTTGATGTTGTGATATCCATGTTGTGTTGACTGTTATGTCATGTAAAGGGGAGGATTCGGGATACCCATTGCCTTATTAATATAACTATTGTGTTATTTTGGAGTTGGAGTTTGAATCCTTGCTTAATGCTGGTCTAACTGGTTTGTTTGTTTGTTGTGATTGTTTGTTGTTGTTAGTAGTATGGCAAAGTCAATGGAAGAATGGCAGTTGGGTAAGATGGTTGCTGCCTTGGGGCAGGGTTTTAAGGCGTGGAATTCACCCTTTTGTAGAGGTGTTTTGTCTCAGTCTTCTGTGCCTGGAGTTGAGGTGGTAAGGCAAGGGAAAGAAGCTGGTTCTGTGGTGAAGAGTTCATCACCTGTTGTTCAGGAGGTGTTGGGAACATCTCAAGCTGAGGTAAAGGTAAGGTCAGTGGATGTGCTGGTTGTGGGATGTGTGGGTTTGCCGAAACAGCGTTTTTTGGATTTGGGTGCTGTGGAGTATCATGGTTCTTCACCGGAGATGTTTGAGGCCTGGTTGGCCAGTGTGATTCTAATCTTGGATCAGGAAGGCTGTGATTATGCCTGTAAGCTGGGGAGTGTTGTTTCTCTGATGTTGGAGGATGCATGTGCCTGGTGGACATCTGTTGCGGTGGCGTCACATATTCCTGATATTGATTGGGATTTCTTTGTATCTGCCTTTTATGAGAGGTATCTTGGAAGGGAATTTCCAAGGGTTAAGCAATGTGAAGATAGTGCTGTTGTGGAGCAAGTGTTGCTTGAGCAAGGGGTGGAAGCTCAGCCACCGGTGTGCGACCGTTGTGAAAGGCGCCATGTTGGAGGTTGTTGGGGCGCGGGTGCTTGTTGGAATTGTGGTTCTAAAGTGCATGTTAAGCGTGATTGTCCTCTTGGAGTGAAGTCAGCTTTGGTGTTAGCCAAAGGGTCTCTGAAAGGTCGTGGGCATGGCCGAGGCAAGGTTCAGAGGTGGCAAAAAGAGCAGAAGGTTGTGAAGAGTTTGGGAAAAGAGAATTGCTGGGAGTGTGGGTCTGCTGGACACATGAGACGTGATTGTTTGAGGTTGGCTCGGAACAGCCAAGGTTCCTTACCGCAAGGAGTTGATGGTGACCCTGGTGTGTTAGCTGGTGCTGCAGTTGTGCCGCAGGAGGTTGAAGGTTCCGCAAGGAAGAGAGCTTGTCTAATGAATCTTCAGGGTGGTGTTGTGTTTTCAGGTAACCTTGTTAAGTAATCTTTGCTCTAGTTACCTTAGTTTGGTTTCTGTTGGTTTTCCTTGCGTGGTAAGTTAGTCTGGTTGCTAGCATGTTGGGGTAATAGTTGTGGTTTGGAAACATCTTTGGTGTGAAGAGGGCTTAGTGAGTATCTGGTGGTTAATGGTTGTTGGTATGATGGAGTTAGATAAGCTAGAAGTGAGGTAGGAGGTTGTTCTTAGACGGATTTTGAGGATGTTATTGGAGGGTGTGAACTGGCATTCATGCACAGTTAAATTCATTGTTATATGCTATATTATATATGTTGGTCCATGCATACATGTGGCATGACATTAGAGGTTTTGCATGCATGTACATCAGGCATTGATAGGGCATGTAGGTGATCATGCATACGATGTTCACACTCGCTAATAACTAATCGAAGCTGTTAGTGTGGTGGTTGGTTTGGATGATGTTTTTTTTAGAGGTTGTTTTGGTGCTGAGTGAGAGTTAGAAGTAATATTAAGCTAGTTGCTAGTGATAGTGAGAGTGGTATAGCCTGTTGGTAGAAGGATAGTGTTTGATGCTCAGAGAGTTTAGTGGTTTGGTGGTGAGGAGTACCAGTTGAGGTTAGAATCGGTTAAGTGGTTTGAATAGCTAAGTGGAAGTGGTAGCTCCTTGATGCTAAGGATGTTGCAGTTTAGTGGTTGTGTTCCCAAGTGCGGAAGTAGCCTAGTATTTAAGTTGTTGTGGAAGGGTTGTGTTTGTAAGTGCTGGTTCTTAGCAACCTTTGAGGAGTTGAGGAGTTGGTATGTATGGCAGGTTGGGCGATGTCCTAGTAAGACAAGTGTTATGGTTGAAGTTTGAAGTGGAAGGATTATGGAAGATCGAAGGCTTTTGTTGGTTGTATGGGTTCTTGTGAGAAGTGGTTGGCTGGTTGTGGTTAAGAAAGTTCCGTTTGAAGTCAGCTGGTGGTGTGTGGAATGGCTGGCGGAGTCAAGTTGGGGTTGTAATGTAATTCTTGGAATCTGGGTGAGTAATCCTGGTGAGTTGTTGTGGTGATGTTAGCGGCAGATGTAAAGGATTATCAGCATTCGTTAAGGAGTTTGGGTAAGCAGTTGATGCTTAAAGATTTTTGCTTGTTGGGAAAATCCTTGGAAGAGGTTTGAGAGTTGCAAGAGTTTTAGAAGCAGAGAAGTTTGCATGGTGGCTGATTTGGATTGGTTGTTGTCACTGTGTAAACAAGTCTTGGAAGTTGTGTGTTACGGTGATGTGTGCTGTAAGAGCTGAAGTTCTTCAGGTTGATGTTGGGGTTGTGTACAGTACGGGTATGTGAAAGGTTAAGTTGTGGCTATCTTTGTGTGTTCTGGATTTTGTGAACAGCATGTGGTGGTGTTGGGTTCGGTGGAGTTTTGTATGGAAAGTGTTCAGTGTTGGTTGAGGCTTTTGTGTTGCCTTGTGTGTTGCTTTGAGAAGGTTGTTGTTCTCTTTTCGCCGGTTGAAATTTCGAGGACGAAATTTCCTAAGGGGGGGAGAGTTGTAACGCCCCGGTTTTGGGCTCAGAAGTTTTGGGCGTTGACCGGTTCGGTCAAAGTGCTGATCGAATATATAAGAGTAAATTTAGGAAAGCCTAGATCGGGTTGCATTAAAAATATGGAAAAATGTTCTAAAATCATCTTTTAATATAATTAAGTGAACTGTGAAATCAATTTTGGAAAATGAGGTTCGGAAGGTTGACATTTTGGCTAGTGACCAAAATGTAATTTTTGAAAGTTGCGTGACAGTTTTATAAAGGATTGAAACTTTGAATCTTTAAGGAGCTTTTATTCCAAAAAGAGTTTCTCCAGATTTTTCTAAGATATTTTAAGGCTTTATTCTGATTTTAAAGTTTATGAAATGTGGAGGGAAATCATTTTATCATTTTATAACTAACTTTTCTATTTTCTCTCAATTTTCCTTTTCTCTCATTTTCTTTCAACCCAAACACAATTCTCCAGATTTTCTTCTCTGATTTTTGTCACTCAAATCTTCCTTTTCAACTCTCTTTTGATTCCTAATCATCTCATCAACAAAACCTCTCAAGTTGCAAGTTGTTTCATCAAGCTTTTTGGCTCTAAAGAGGAGAAACTCAAGTTTGGAGGTAAGAACATCCTTCTCCTCTAAACTATCAGTTCTTTACTGAAATTCCTAAGTTCTCAATCCTTGATTTGTGTTTTGTTAATGGCTTTTCAATTGAAATCTTGATTTTTGGCTTAAAATGCAAGATTTGGTGATTTTTGGTGAAATTTTCGTGTGATCTGTTTGGGCAGTGTTTTGAAGTGTCAAAATGATGTTAAATGAATGCTAAATTGATTAGAAGTTGAGGTTTAATTAATGCAATCCCGGATAGGTTGAATTTCCAAAGTTTGGCTTGAGTTTTTGGTTGTTTTTGGACTGTTTTTGGTGATCTGTTATACCTGGAGGTATAAGGACGTGTTTGTGATCATTTTGGATGTTAATTGATGTTTAAAAATGGTTAGAAGTGATGGATCTTGGCTGGGTTAAGTTTTGGAAGTGTTTGGAGGTGATTTCGGTTGTGTTTGGTAGCCGAATTGTTGGATTTGTGTTGAGCAGCGGGTTGAGTCTTGTTGCTGGTGTTCTTAATGCATAATGATGCATTAATCCTCTGTTGTTGTGTGCTTGAAATAGGGGAGTTTGATCCGTGAGCTTTGAAGGTGTTGCGGAAGGTTTTCGGATGCTTGGAAGGCTTGTTGGCTAACCTTGTTTTGTGTATCGGTGAGTGAAGTTGGGTTTTCAGCTTTTAAACCAAGGTTTGAATGTTTTGGGAGCTTAGTTTAAGACTAAACAACTTTGCTAAGCTCAAGAGTAAGTGAATGGATTTTCGCTCTTGAATTGTGTTGTGAAATTGGCTTTTAAGCAATTGTGGTTGATGATTGAAATGCATGTGTTTTGCATGGTTTAAATCTGTTTTGAAAGTATATTTTAGCATGGTTTAATGCTGGTTTTAAAAGCCATATGTGAAGGATGCTCAAGGTAAGAGATCCTTGGTTTTGTACATGGAAATTGTGATTTTGATGCATAGTGTTGCATGTTGATCAATGGCTTTGTGTGATGCTTTAAAATAGTGAATTGATGATGGTAAATGATACTTTTTGCATATTGGTTATGCATGTGAATGATTGGACTAATGTGGTAATGGTTTTAGCAAATTGGCTATGCATGTAAATCATTGGATTATCATGGTAAGATGATTATATTGGCAAGTGATGAAAGTGGTTCTTGGTTCGTTGATCGGATATAGTTAGCCGGCTATAGGATTGGGTGCACCGTGAATTAAGTCGCCTTGGAGGTGGAGTGGTCAAGAGTGGACCGGTAAACTCCCTTCAAGTATCCTAACGAGATGGTTAAGGTCATAATGGAGGTTGATGCCCATTCGAGGACCTTGGTTGAGCAAAGGTTATATGGTGTTTAAAAGTCCATATATGGGAACCTTGTGCTTGTTAAGATCACAATGGCAGTGTAAGTCCATGTGTGGATCTTGTGTGGGGTGTCCCGGATCTCGTTAGTGATGTTATACAACTACCAATCGGTTATGCAAGGGTTGTATGGTGTTTCAAAGTCCATACATGGGAACCTTGTGCATGTTGAGGTTGTATGGTGTTTAAAAGTCCATACATGGGAACCTTAGGCTTGTAAGGTCAAATGGTGTTTAAAAGTCCATTTGGGAGACCTTGGATTGGTAGGGTGTATGGAGCGTAGGGACAACGCTCGAGATCCGCGTATCCGATCGGGTGTTGAGTTGAAAAGTGGAAGTGGTTGATCACTTGGAAGCCAATGTAATGTTCTTGATCATAAAGAAGCATGAGATGCTTGAAAAGATGCATGGTTGCATGGAAAGTGTTTAATGCTTGTGAATGCATGTTTACTTGTTATGTTGAACAAGTGTTGATTATCATTTGGTAAATGATGCATGTGTGCATGAAATCTCTTTAATACATTGGAGTCTTGTTAAGACTTGTTTTAAAAGGCATGTGATAATGATGTTGTGGTTCATGAGTTGCCTTTGGTTAATGCATGTGTTGGATTGATTGAGTAAATGATTTTAAAGGGTTTCTTGCTTGAATGGTTTTTAAGTATAAGAAAGGTATGTTGTGAAATGAAGGTGTTTTCCAAAGTTTTGAATTTAGCTTTGCATATGGTGTTTATGCATGGAATGGTTAAATGGATGATTTTGCAAGTTGTACACTGAAATGGTTTTCTTAGCTTGCTAAGCTAAGGGTTGGCTTTCATGTATGTGCAATGCATGGTTTTAAGCATGTTGTTGAAAAGGAGTTTTCAAACTTTGCTTGGTAACAAATCGGGTTTGTTTTAAAAGTGTTTTGTGACCCGCTGCATTGATGGTGTTTTGGTTTTGAGCATTCCTCACTAAGCATTATGTGCTTACGCTCCTTTTTGTCCATCAATGCAGATTCTTGAAGTTTGGACAGCAAGGAGCAAGGGATTCAAGGTGGACTCCATTTGAGATGTATGTCTCGGTGAATAGCTATAGTTAATAAAGGCAATGGGGGTGGAATCTCTCGGGTTAATGTGTATGTGTTCGTTTATGTTGTACAAGGATGTTTTTATGTTGATGATGTTGTTGGAACATGATTTGGCTTAAATGAGTTTGATTTGGAAAGTTTGTGCTTAAATGGTTGCTTGTGTAGGAAGCATGCCTTTAGATTTGGGGCTTTTCATGTATGATGTTGTTTTGATGGTTTGTCGATGCAAGTATGTCTCATTTATGCTGAATTGCATGTTGGTAAAGTTTTGTGGCTTTTGGAGCATTTTTGAATGATCAATTGTGTGTTTGAGTGAGCAAAATGCTGCAATCTGTGCAGGGTGTTTCGGAATAGTTGACACCGTTTCGGAACGAGTGCCCTGCATAAACCCAGGCGTCCGAAACGGGTGCCACCGTTCCGGAACGGTTTGGCTACTGCCAGTCCCCCGTTGCGGTACGCGTTGCGGAACGGCCCCGTGTTTCGAAACGGGCTCTGCCTGTTTCGGAACGGGTGACCGTTGGGGGCTGACATGGGCGGTTAAATGTTTCAGAATGTTTGCATTTTGGTCTTGAAACTTGTTTGTGCAATTGTGTGAGTTTGGGATGTCCGTTTGAGCTGAAATTTGGCAGAGAAGCATGAAACCTGATTAATTTTAAGTTGGTAACTTATAATCTTGTTAAGTCCTTAAAGTTTTCAGAATTTACAATATGGTCCCTAAAGTTGTAAATTGTTCAATTGGGTCCCTGTTTGATCTCTGATGTTTGTGATCTTTGAGTATGCTGTTTGCATGATCACATCTAAGGTTAATGTGCATCTAGACAAGATTAAAAAGAAAAAAAAAGGGGCGTTAATCAAGGTTGACTTTCGGGTTGACTTTGGTTTTCCCCGTGTGACTTTCTTAATTCGGGTCAACCGTCCGGGCCGGGTTAAGGGGGTTACACATAGGTCACTACACACTTCACATGCAACCATGCATCATTTCAAGCATCTCATGCTTCATTATAATCAAGAACAATACATTGGCTTCCAACTGATAAACCAAATCCACTTTTCAACTCAACATCCAATCGGATACGCGGATCACAAGCGTTGTCCCCACGCTTCATACACACTACCAATCCAAGGTCCCCAAATGGAATTTTAACCACCATTTGACCTTACAACACACAAGGTCCTCTTATGGAATTTTAACCACCATATGACCTTAACATTTACAAGGTTCCCTTATATGAAATTTTAACCACCATATAACCTTAACATTCACAAGGTTCCCATATATGGAATTTTAACCACCATATAACCTTAACATTCACAAGGTTCCCATATATGGAATTTTAACCACCATATAACCTTAACATGCACAAGGTTCCCATATATGGAATTTTAACCACCATATAACCTTAGCATCACCGATTGGTAGTTGTATAACATCACTAACGAATTCCGGGACACCCTACACAAGATCCACACATGGACTTTACACCACCATTGTGATCTTAACAAGCACAAGGTCCTCAAATGGAATTTTAACCACCATTATTACCTTTGCTTACCCAAGGTCCTCGAATGGAATTCCAATCACCATTATGACCTTAACCATCTTGTTAGGATACTTGGATGGAGTTACCGGTTCACTCTTAACCACTCCACATCCAAGGCGACTTTATTCACGGTGCACCCAATCCTATAGCCGGCTAACTATATCCGATTAAAGTAACCAGGAACCACTTACATCACTTGCCAATATAACCATCTTACCACATTAATCCACTGTTCTTGAAGCATTACACAAAGCCATTAAACAACATGCAACACCATGCATCAATTCCACAATTCCAATGTACAAAACCATGAATCTCTTACCTTGAGCATCCATCACACATGGCTTTCAAAAACCAGCATTAATCCATGCTAAAATATGCTTTCAAAATAGAATTTAAAACATGCAAATCACACGCATTGCATCTAACAATCACAAGTGCTTTAAAAACCATTTCATAACACAACCAAGAGAGAAATTCCATTTACTTACTCTTGAGCTTAGCTAAGTTGTTTAGACTTAAACTAAGCTCCCAAAACCTTCAAACCTTGGTTTTAAAGCCGAAAACCCAACTTCACTCACCGATACACAAAACAAGGCTAGCCAACAAGCCTTCCAAGCATCCGAAACCTTTCACACCACCTCTAATGCTCACGGATCAATCTCCCCTGTTTCAAGCACACAACAACAGAGGATTAATGCATCATAATGCATTAAAAGCACCAGCAACACAACTCAACTCGCTGCTCTACACAAATCTAACATTTCGGCTACCAAACACAACCGAAAACACCTCCAAACACTTCCAAAACCTAACCCAGCCAAGATCCACCACTTCTAACCATTTACAAACATCAATTAACATCCAAAATGATCCCAATCACGTCCTTATACCTCCAGCAACAACAGATCATCAAAAGCACTCCAAAAACAACCAAAAACTCAAGCAAAACTTTGGAATTTCAACCTATTCGGGATTGCATTGATCAAACCTAAATTCCTCATCAATTTAACATTCATTTAACATCAAATTGACACCTCAAAACACTGCCCAAACAGATCATACGAAATTTCACCAAAATCAAGCAAATCTTGCATTTTAAAGCCAAATCAAGATTACAATTGTAAATCCTTAAATAAATCACAAATCATGGATTGAGAACTTGGGAATTTTAGTAAAGAACTGAGAGTTTAGAGGAGAAGGACGTTCTTACCTCCAAACTTGAGTTTCTCCCTTTTTGGAACCAAAATCTTGAAAATCCAATTAGCAAATGGTGAGGTTTTGATGAAGAGATGATTAGCAATCAAAAGAGAATTGAAAAGAGATATTTAGGTGACAAAATCAGAGGAAAAAGCTCTGGAGAAAGATGTTTGGTTTGAGAGAAAATGAAAATGGAAGATTTGAGAGAAACGTTAGTTATGACTAAAAATATCTTCCCTCCACTTTTGTTTAATTTAAAAGCCTTTAATTAAATCATTAATATTTAAGAAAAATCTGGAGAAACTCCCATTGGGTAAATAGCTCCTTAAAGATTCAAAGTTTCAATCCTTTTTAAAACAGTCACGCAATTTTCAAAAATTACATTTTGGTCACTAGCCAAAATGTCACCCTTCCAAACCTTATTTTGTAAAATTGATTTCACAGTTCACTTATATATATTAAAAGAGGATTTTAGAACATTTTTCCATATTTTTAATGCAACCTGAACTAGGCTTTCCTAATTTCACCTTTTTATATTCGAACCGCACTCTGACCGAACCGGTCCAAGCCCAAAACTTCTAAGCCCAAAACCGGGGCGTTACAACTCTCCCCCTCTTAGGAAATTTTGTCCTCGAAATTTCAACTGGCGAAATGAGAACAACCAACCTTCTCAAATCAACACACAAGGCAACACAAAAGCCTCAACCACCACTGAACACTCTCCAGGCAAAACTCCACCGAACCCAACACACCACATACTATTCAAGAATTCCCAAAGTACTCAGATACTATCCACACCTTATCCCTTCATTCTTCTGAACTACACATAGCCCCAACAACAACCTGAAGAACCTCCAACCTTTTTGCAGCATACACCACCTTAACTCATAATTCCCAAAATTCGCACACACAGTGACGCCAACAAAACCAATTCAGCCACCATGCATCCCACAACCTTCACTTCCTCCAACACCCCTTGCACAACTGCTCAACCTCTTCCAAAGGTTAGCACACCAAGAAAGAATCCTTAAGCATCAACTGCTTACTTAAACTTCTCAACACAATGATGGCACTCCTTCACATCCACCGCTATCATAACTTCAATAGCTCACCCGGAATACTCACCCATCACCCGATAACCACGTCACAAAACCCCAACCTTGGCTCCGCCAGCCGTTCCACACACCACTAGCTGACTTCAAAGGAATTTACTTCCCTACAACTAACCAACATTTCTCACAAAACTCGGCCAACCAACAATGGCCTTAGATCTTACAATGCCTTTCCACTTCAAGATAGACTGCAACACTTACCTTACCAGGACACCACCCAACCTACACATATATAACTAGGTTACGAGACTCCTACTCACCCAGACTAACCCTTTTCTACAACCCACAACACAACACCTATGCCAAGTTACCTCAGCACCTTGCTAACCACCCACAACATACAACATCACCTAGCTTCCAAGGAACCACCACCTCTACTAGCTATTCACAACCACTTGACCGATTCTAACTTCAATCGGCAATCTTCTTCCACCACACCACTAAACTCGTTAAGCACCAAACACTTTCTTTCTACCAACATGCTACACCGCACTCCCAAATACTAACAGCTCACTTAATACCCTCCACAACTTCTAATATTCTCCTAGCACCAAAACAACCTCTAAAAACCCATCATCCAACCTAACTCTATCACAGCACTAACAGACTCGATTAGTCATTAGCGAGTGTGAACATTGTATGCATGGTCAACAATATGCCCTACCAATGCCTAATGTACATGTATGCGAAACCTCTAATGTCATGCCACATGTATGCATGGACCAGTACATATATAATATAGTATATAACAAATGATTTTAACTGTGCATGTATGTCAGTTCACACCCACCAATAACATTCTCAGAATCCGTCTAAGAACAACCTCCTATCTCACGTCTAACTTGACCAACTCCATCATCCCAGTAACCCATTATCAACAATATATTCACTAATACCTCTTCACACTAAGGTTGTTTTTCAAAACAACAACAACTACTACCCCAAACATGCTAACAACGAGACCACACTTTCTACACAAAGAAAAAACCAAACCAAAACCAAACGAAGATAACTAGGGCAAAAACCACTTAACAAGGTTACCTGGAAACACATCACCACCCCGGAGCTTCAACAGACGAGCTCTCTTCCTCGTAGAACCAACATTCTCCAGCTGCACCGCTGCAGCATCAGCCAATACACCAAAGTCACCACTATCTCCTTGCGGTACAGAGCCCTAACTACCCCGAGCCAACCTCAAACAATTACGCCTCATATGTCCAACAGACCCACAATTCCAGCAGATTCCACTTTCATAGCTCTTCACAACTTCCTGCTCTCCTTGCCACATTCGAACTTTGTCTCGGCCGTGCCCACGACCCTTCAGAGACCCTTCTGCTACCACCGAAGCTGATCTCACCATTTGAGGACAATCTCGCTTCACATGCTCCTTAGAACCACAGTTCCAACAAGCACCTGCGCCCCAACAACCTCCAACATGGTGCCTTCCACAACGGTCACACATCGGTAACTGAGCACCCACTCCTTGATCAAGCAGCAGTTGCCCCAGATTTGCACTACCACTGAGACTTTGATTCACACAAAACCTTCCATCACATTGCTTACCCCCGAGAATTTCCCCCCAAGATACCTCTCATAAAAGGCAGACACAAAGAAGTCCCAATCAATATCCTGGATGTGCGAGGCCACCGCTACAGATGTCCACCAAGCACAAGCGTCCTCCAACATCAACAAGACAACGCTTCCCAGCTTACAGGCATAATCACACCCTTCCTGATCCAAAATCAGAACTACACTGGCTAACCAAGCCCCGAACGACTCAGGTGTCGAACCATGATACTCCACAATTCCCAAATCATGCAAACGCTGCTTTGACAAACCCGCACATCCCACCACCGGCACGTCTACAGGCCTTACTTTTGCCACAGCCTGAGATGTTCCCAACACCTCTTGAATAACAGATGATGAACTTTTCATCACGGAACCAACTCCCTCCTCCTGCCTCACTACCTCAACACCAGGCACAGAAGACTGAGACAAAACACCTCCACTAAAAGGTGAATTCCACGCCTTAACAACCTGCCCTAAAGCAGCAACCATCTCACCTAACTGCCACTCTTTCATCGATTTCACCATGCTATTAACAGCAAACAATCACAACAAAACAAACAAATCAATTAGACCAGCTTTAAGCAAGGATTCAAACTCCAACTCCAGAATAACACAATAGCTATAATAATAAGGCAATGGGTATCCCGAATACTCCCCTTTTCATGACATAACAGTCAATGAAGACATGGATATCACAACATCAAGCATATCAAACAACATATTCGATCATGCTTTCATCAAACAACATCCACTCGCAACAACATAGCATCATCAATAACATACCCATTACACTCTCATCATTCATAAAAATCGGCTCATAACTCTAGCACAACATCAGCATAAATCCACATTAACTCAAAGAAGATTCACAATCAAAAAGCATGCTTAGAAACATCATCAACAATTCACTTAAATCACGCACTCTAACCAACTTCCAACCACACATCAGAATAAACTTCAAACACATATTACAACAACTTACCAATTCCCAAAGCATTCGAAACTCAGCTGTGATACCACCAAATGTAACCCCCTTAACCCGGCCTAGACGGTCGACCCGAATTGAGAAGATCACACGGGGAAAACCAAAGTCAACCCGAAAGTCAACCTTGATTAGTGACCTTTTTTTTTCTTTTTACTCTTGTCTAGATGCATGTTAACCCTAGATATGTTCTCAAGATCATCATATTCAAACATCATAACAAACAGAGAACATTCAGGGACTCAATTGCACAAATTACAATTTTAGGGACCAAAAAGTAAATTCTAGAAACTTTAAGGACTTAACAAAATTTTAAGTTACCAACTTAAAATTAATCATCTTTCATACATCTCTGCCAAATTTCGACTCAAACGGACTTCTCAAACTCACACAATTGCATAAACATGTTTCAGGACCAAAATGCAAACATTTCAAAACATATAACCGCCCATGTCAGCCTCCAACGGTCAGGTGTTCCGAAACGAGAAGAACCCGTTTCGAAACGCGGGACCGTTCGGCAACGTGTTCCGAAACAAGGCCTGGCAGAGGCATTTTCGTTTCGAAACGGTCCCTTCCGTTTCGGACGCCTGGGCTAATACAGGGCCCCCGTTCCGAAACGGTAACTACCGTTCCGATACGGCCTGCTCAGATTGCAGATAATTGGCCGATTAAACACACAATTGACCAACCAAACATGTTCCAAATGCAACCAAACTTTACCAGCTAGTCATGCAACGTGCAAGGGACATAATTGCATCAACCAAACATCAACATGGCATCAAATATGAAAAGCCCCAAATCTATAGGCATGCTTCCTACTTAGCAACCATTCAAGCATCAATTTGATAAAACCAACTCATAAGGACCAACTACATGTTCCAACATTAACAACAACATAAACCAATCTTGTCCAACATACACAAACTCATTAACATCCACATAAGAGATTCTCCCCCCCATTGCCTTTATTATCTATAGCTATTAACCGAGACATACATCTCAAGTGGAGCTTTCCTTGAATCCCTTGCTTCCCGCTGTTCCAACTTCAAAGATCTGCATTGATGGACAAAAAGGAGCGTAAGCACATAATGCTTAGTGAGGAATGCTCAAAACCAAAACACCATCAATGCAGCGAATCATAAAACCACTTTTAAAAGCAACTCGATTTGATAAATCAAAGCAATGTTTGAAAACCCTTTCAACAACATGCTTAACATCATGCATCTTTCAAACATGAAAACCAACCCTTAGCTTAGGAAGCCAAGTAAACCCTTTTCAAAACATGAACTTGCAATACCATCAATTTAACCATCCCATGCATGAACATCATATGCAAAGTTAAATTCAAAACCTTGGAAATCACTTCCACTTCACATCATACCTTTCTCATACTTGTAAACCATCTTTAGGCAAGAAACCTTTTAAAACCATTTACTCATTCAATCTAACATGTGCATTAAACAATTACAACATATGAACCACATCATCAAAATTTGCATCACATGCCTTTAAAAATAAGTCTTAGCAAGACTTCAATGCACTAAAGAGATTTCATGCACACATGCACCATTCTCAATAGATAATCAACACTTGTTCAAGCTAACAAGTAAACATGCATTCATAGGTCACTACACACTTCACATGCAACCATGCATCATTTCAAGCATCTCATGCTTCATTATAATCAAGAACATTACATTGGCTTCCAACTGATAAACCAAATCCACTTTTCAACTCAACATCCAATCGGATATGCGGATCACAAGCGTTGTCCCCACGCTTCATACACACTACCAATCCAAGGTCCCCAAATGGAATTTTAACCACCATTTGACCTTACAACACACAAGGTCCTCTTATGGAATTTTAACCACCATATGACCTTAACATTTACAAGGTTCCCTTATATGGAATTTTAACCACCATATAACCTTAACATTCACAAGGTTCCCATATATGGTATTTTAACCACCATATAACCTTAACATTCACAAGGTTCCCATATATGGAATTTTAACCACCATATAACCTTAACATGCACAAGGTTCCCATATATGGAAATTTAACCACCATATAACCTTACCATCACCGATTGGTAGTTGTATAACATCACTAACGAGATCCGGGACACCCTACACAAGATCCACACATGGACTTTACACCACCATTGTGATCTTAACAAGCACAAGGTCCTCAAATGGAATTTTAACCACCATTATTACCTTTGCTTACCCAAGGTCCTCGAATGGAATTCCAATCACCATTATGACTTTAACCATCTCGTGAGGATACTTGGATGGAGTTACCGGTTCACTCTTAACCACTCCACATCCAAGGCGACTTTATTCACGGTGCACCCAATCATATAGCCGGCTAACTATATCCGATTAAAGTAACCAAGAACCACTTACATCACTTGCCAATATAACCATCTTACCACATTAATCCACTGTTCTTGAAGCATTACACAAAGCCATTAAACAACATGCAACACCATGCATCAATTCCACAATTCCAATGTGCAAAACCATGAATCTCTTACCTTGAGCATCCATCACACATGGCATTCAAAAACCAGCATTAATCCATGCTAAAATATGCTTTCAAAATAGAATTTAAAACATGCAAATCACACGCATTGCATCTAACAATCACAAGTGCTTTAAAAACTATTTCATAACACAACCAAGAAAGAAATTCCATTTACTTACTCTTGAGCTTAGCTAAGTTGTTTAGACTTAAACTAAGCTCCCAAAACCTTCAAACCTTGATTTTAAATCCGAAAACCCAACTTCACTCACCGATACACAAAACAAGGCTAGCCAACAAGCCTTCCAAGCATCCGAAACCTTTCACACCACCTCTAATGCTCACGGATCAATCTCCCCTGTTTCAAGCACACAACAACAAAGGATTAATGCATCATAATGCATTAAAAGCACCAACAACACAACTCAACTCGCTGCTCTACACAAATCTAACATTTCGGCTACCAAACACAACCGAAAACACATCCAAACACTTCCAAAACCTAACCCAGCCAAGATCCACCACTTCTAACCATTTACAAACATCAATTAACATCCAAAATGATCCCAATCACGTCCTTATACCTCCAGCAACAACAGATCATCAAAAGCACTCCAAAACAACCAAAAACTCAAGCAAAACTTAGGAATTTCAACCTATTCGGGATTGCATTGGTCAAACCTCAATTCCTCATCAATTTAACATTCATTTAACATCAAATTGACACCTCAAAACACTGCCCAAACAGATCATACGAAATTTCACCAAAATCAAGCAAATCTTGCATTTTAAAGCCAAATCAAGATTACAATTGTAAATCCTTAAATAAATCACAAATCATGGATTGAGAACTTGGGAATTTCAGTAAAGAACTGAGAGTTTAGAGGAGAAGGACGTTCTTACCTCCAAACTTGAGTTTCTCCCTTTTTGGAACCAAAATCTTGAAAATCCAATTAGCAAATGGTGTGGTTTTGATGAAGAGATGATTAGCAATCAAAAGAGAATTGAAAAGAGATATTTAGGTGACAAAATCAGAGGAAAAAGCTCTGGAGAAAGATGTTTGGTTTGAGAGAAAATGAGAGAAAATGAAAATGGAAGATTTGAGAGAAAAGTTAGTTATGACTAAAAATATCTTCCCTCCACTTTTGTTTAATTTAAAAGCCTTTAATTAAATCATTAATATTTAAGAAAAATCTGGAGAAACTCCCATTGGGTAAATAGCTCCTTAAAGATTCAAAGTTTCAATCCTCTTTAAAACAGTCACGCAATTTTCAAAAATTACATTTTGGTCACTAACCAAAATGTCACCCTTCCAAACCTTATTTTGTAAAATTGATTTCACAGTTCACTTATATATATTAAAAGAGGATTTTAGAACATTTTCCATATTTTTAATGCAACCTGAACTAGGCTTTCCTAATTTCACCTTTTTATATTCGAACCGCACTCTGACCGAACCGGTCCAAGCCCAAAACTTCTAAGCCCAAAACCGGGGCGTTATAGAGCATAGAGCATAGTAGGCCATCGAGGCAGTTAATATGGACTTGGAAAAAGCACGGCAGAAAAGGCTACTTGATCTGAACGAAATTGGAGAAATTCGAACAATGGCCTATGACAAAGCAAGAATCTACAAGGACAAGACCAAGAAGTGGCATGACAAGAAGTTGCTGCCACGACAATTCTGCCCAGGGCATCTTGTGTTTCTACTTAACTCTAGGTTGAAACTCTTCCCAGGAAAGCTGAAATCTAGATGTTCTGGCCCATTCCAAGTGGTTCAGGTTTTTCCCCGTGGTGCCATCACGATCAGATCTTTAAAAGACGGGCACCAATTCAAAGTTAATGGACATCGATTGAAGCATTATCAGGGGACTGAAGCCCTAAGAATGCAGGAAGTGGTTACCTTAGGAGATGCCCCACCTGGCATCCCTAATTTAACCTAAATTTTATTTTTATTTATTTTTATTATTTATTATTTATATATTAGGAAATTAGAATTTTTTTATTTTTAGGAAATAATGTCTTTATTTTTATTGCTTTTAGGAAATAAAGGAGACAAGAAGAAAAGGAGAAGTGAATTCAGCCCACCATCTTTCCATCAGCCCAAAAAGCCCAACTTTGGAGCCTGCCGTTACAGCTGCCGCGATAGACGCGGGAAATACAGCTTGTCAACACGCTGTCGCGACAGACACGCCAACGCGTAACAGATGCGCAGCAGACACGGAAACACGTTACAGACGCGTCAAAAACCACGTAACAGCTGGCCCCGTTATTCGCGCCTGTCGTTACAGCTCCAATAGGCAGCAAACTCTTCCCTATATAAATCCCGTTTACTATTCATTTTTTCACTCACCTCTACTCTTCTTACTTGCATTCTCTAGAAATTTTACTTGCTTTCATTTTCTATTACAGAATCCTTGCAACAATGTCTTCTAGAAACACCCGCAAGGGTGTTGCTTCAGGCTCTGCCCCGCCAGCATCAACCCTACGATCCTTCTAGATTCGTGACATGTGGGAGGAGAAGGGCTTTATTTACACTTCCAAGGAGGGGAACCTGGGACTGCAGCCATTTATAGCTAGGAAAATCAAATCCCTACAGTGGTAGATATTCACAGAACAGCCAGAAGAGATGAATGCGTCTCTTGTTCGAGATTTTTATGCTTCCATCGGCAGCAGAAACGCGACAGCAGTCACAGTCAGAGGGAGAGAGGTGCCCTTTGAGCCAGAATATATCAACACTCTCTATGGATTCTACGTAGGCAGAATTGAAGATGGCCACCAGCAATTTCTCGAGAGTCTAGACCCTGCTGCATACGACGCTGTCATGGCAGAACTCACGGACGAAGGTTGACAATGGAACACTTATCCGAAAAACCCGAGGACAGTGAAGAGAGTCCAACTCACCTCAGAGGCCAAACTGTGGAACTCCTTCATCAAAAAGCGAATCATGCCCTCCTCACACAACACAACCGTAGACCAACCATGGTTAGCCCTCATTCATTATATATTAAATGAGAGGCTAATTAACGTTGGTAAATACATCCGGGAGAGTATATTGGAATGTGCACACCGGCCGACAGGACCACTCTTCTTCCCTTATCTCATCACTGCTCTCTCTGTCGCGGCCACCAAGTACCAGAAACTGCCACAGATCTACGAGTCCAATGGAAGAGCTGGACAGAGAGAAATATACTCATCACGATGAAACTCACTGCTGCCACCCCGCTGTCGTCATTCGACCCGACTGCCACAGCAGCAGAGCCGACAGAACCAACCGACACCGAACCTGCTGCCACAGAACCTAGGCAACCTACAACAGCAGCAGCTCCGACCGACACCTCCTCCCAGATCCTTGTTGCCATACAAAAACTGGAGTAACGACAGCTCGGTCTCATGAGTTTCATCCGGGACTTCACCACTATCACGATACAATTTATTCAAACCTCTCTTAATTTTCCTAATGATGTATTTCCTGCCTTCCCAAACCAGTACTTTGCTGCCACCACCCTTGCCCATACCCCCACACCTGCTGCCACGCCCAAGAAGCCATATGCAGCATCCACACCGACACCTGCCACAATAGCTGCAGGCAGCAACCGCGCAGCCGAAACCTCTGCCCGAGGAACCAAGAGAAGGATGCCTTCAGAAGAACTCGATGCCTACATAGCAGGTTTTTCATCTTCCTCAATTTGGGAGGAATCCGACGACGAACCCTCTGTCAAGAGGAATTTGTCCAAGGAGTTCACACCAGTAAAGAGGCAGAAAACAGTGGCAAACAAGAACAAGAAAGATAGCGGCAGTGACAGTAGTAGCCACAGCGGTAGTAGCAGCAACAGCAGCTCCGAGGTTCAGGTAGTGGAGAAACCTCCTCACATCTCCCCTACCCGTATTCAACCTCCAAGGGAAGCCAAAACGAAGAATACCTCTACCTCCCTCATCCTCCAGCCAGCCAAGAAGGCCCATGCCCGCCGACAGATCCGACTGAGCAGCAGCAACGACGACAGCGCGTAAATTTTAAGTTTCTTATCTTATATTGTTGTCTGCCTTTTGATATTTTGTGATGTACTTTTTATTTTCTTTTTACTGTCATTTGCATTGAGGGCAATGCAACCCTTGAGTTTGGGGGTGGCATCCCTCCATTAATGGAGTCTTATTCAGTTTAAAAATTGTGTCTTTTACTTAGTTTATTTTCTCTATAAAAATGAAAATTTTGGCTTAAGTCTTTGAACTGAACTTACCTGTCGTGACAGCTCTATCGTGGCAGTGCCTTTAGGATAGTTTTAGGAGAAGTTTAGAGCCTTTCTATAGTTCTGAAACTTAAACACTATTTGTGACTGTTATATTTCCTAGAACTCTACTAGTAAACTAGAATAGGAAGCTTATCACTTGAATAGCCCTAGAGGTGCCTAACACTTGCTCTAGGAAAAGAAGTTAAGAAAAATTGACTCAAAACACCTAGAGGTGCCCGAAACCAGCTCTAGGAAGTTAGCTGGAGGTGCCCGAAACCGGCTCTAGGAAGTTAGCTAGAGGTGCCCGAAACCGGCTCCAGTCAAACTTAAGCTTGACAAAGTAAAATCGGGTCTGAATAAAAACTAAAGAGCCTAAGAATTGCCTCCAAAATGATGAACTTTGGCATAAAAATTCAAGTTAGAAGCTGAAATATTCTGGTGAAACTAAGGGAGTCTTGGCATATAATTGTTCACAAGCATGCACACACTGCACGAGGATTATAGCAAGGTTCCGGACGAATCCTGAATCATCCGTCAAGGTGTTGCTCAGAATAGGGAATAAATCGTGGGTAACGAAAAGTTCATTGTTTTCAGCCAAACAAAAATATTTTATTTAGGTCTGAATTGCTTGAGGGGAAGGAAAAACTTGAGTTTGGGGGTGTGTTGAGTGTGTAAAAGTCCTATTATTTACCCACTATTTAACCCATATTTATGCTGCATTCAAGCATAATTCATTACATTTAGGTTAGATTTCAGTTATACATCACAAATATTTTAAATGGCACAGTTTCTACTGAAATTGGTTGTTTTTGCAGGTAGCTGTTGTAGCAGATGGAGAAGCAGGCGCTGGGCAGTGATGCAGAAAAGCTGAAACTGGAATGCAGAAGAGGAGGACGATGTTGCCATGGCTGCTGCCGTGGCAGCGAAGGAAAACAACGGTATTGAGGAGAAGAAGCAAAGTGGGCCTCAACAGAAAGAGAAAATAAAGCTCGTCTGTCGTGGAATCCCATTATATTTTTCCAAGCCCTATATTAGAATGAAGGCCAAGCCCAAAGTTCAAGGGAGAAACTCCAAGCAAGAAGGAAGGACGAATTAAAGATATATTCTCTGAAGATTTAGTCTTTAATAGAGTTGTACTTTAATTTAAACTTGTATTCTTGCCATATTAGAAAACTTGAACCCAAGGCCTATATAAAGGCATGTAATTCGACCTAGGAGAGGACATCACCTATCTCTAGCCTTCTTCCCAAAACCCTAGTTGTTTTCCTCTTCTCATCATGTTCTAAAATCCCCTTAGGGCCACGGGTTGATTTGTAAAGTAGTTGCAAGGATTGCTTTTATTTTAGGAATTTTCTGTTTAATAAAATAAACTTCAAGTTCTCTTATTATGGTTATTAATATCTTGCAAGAGTATCGGGAGAGCATTGTGAGGTTATTTGTTTACTTAATATCGGCAGAGTTAAGTATACGAAAGGAATAAGTGCGAGTTCTCTAGTTTATAGTTGAACTATCTCGGACCTAGGGATAGGACGAGGTTAAGTGGCTAAAGAGGAATTCAACAACATCGGTGTTCATCCTTCGATTCACGCCGGGAGGTATCACAAAAGACGTGTTCATTGACAGACTTGGACCTAGGGATAGGCCAAGGCACATCAGGGATTCTTGCCAAGCTTGAAGTACAGAGTTGTGTGATCGCTGCCGCGACAACACAATAGACCGCTGCCGCGACGGGTGCTGCCGCGACGGGAACGACGACAGAGCAGATATTCCTAGACTTAGCAATACCTGCACTACTGAGCAATTGAATACCAGCCCATTCTCTCTATCTTGATTATTTTAATCTTATTTTCAAGTATTCTTTATTATTTTCGTGACAACAACTTAAACCATTCTTTTTACTTTCGTGCAGTAATTCAAGGTGAAGCTATTAGCCCAGTCCCTGTGGAGACGATATCCGATACTTTCGTATCACTTTACTACTTGCGTCGTGTACACTTGCACTACATTGCGATAGACTATTTTACACGTAACAAGTTTTTGGCGCCATTTCCGGGGATTGGCAACATAACTTTATCCTACCTTATAATGCATTCATTTTATTTTTCTGTTTTACTTGGATTGATCAACCTATACCTTTCACAAGGTCTTTTGTTTGCGTATGCGCAGATCTCAACGGGGGAAGGAACCTGAATACTAGTTAGATCCTGAACCCGAACGAACATTCAATTTCAAGAAAATAGTTTGTTACCTCGTTGAAAGGAATAGATATCTAGAGGAACAACTCGAAGCAATGGTGAACGAAAGACGTGAAGAAAGAAGGGACATCCAAGGGAATCTCCAGGATAATAACAATCCTGTCGGAGATAGAGGGATCGATCCACCTGTCGTTGACCCTCCTGTCATTGCCCCATGCCGGTCATGCCGAGACTACAAGCTCAATGATCATGTAGAACTAGAAACCACCCTACCGGATGTTGTTGAGTGTGTAAAAGTTCTATTATTTACACCCTTTTTAACCCATTTTTCTGCTGCATTCAAGCATCATTTCATTGCATTTAGGCTAGTTTTCAGTAAAACATCACAAATGGATTAAAAGCACGGATTCTACTAAAAGATGGCTATTTTTGCAGGTATCTGCCATAGTAGACGTTGAAGGCAGGCGCAGGGCAGATAAGCAGGAAAGCTGAACTGGACAAGCAGCCGAAGAAGACGAACCTGTCATGGACCTGTCGTGACAGCAAGGTGACAGCAACCTTATGAAGAGGAAAAGTAAAGTGGACCTCGATAGATAGAGAAAAATCTGCTCGTCTGTCGTGTGAAAGCCACATATTTTTCCAAGCCCCAGATCGAAAGATATGTCAAGCCAAAGCTCAAGGAGAAGAAATTCCTAAAAGCAAGGATGCGGCTGGAAAGTAGGAGACTTTAGAGATTTAGTCTTTATTAGAATCTTACTTTTAATTAAAATTGTAATCCTTGTTACCTTAGATGACTTGAGCCCAAAGCTTATATAAAGGCATAGATTTAACCTAGGAGGATCATCCCTCATTATACCCCATAACCGACATCTAAAACCCCTCCGCCGTTTACCCGTCGTTTACCTGTCACCGACATGTTCTAAAACCCCTAGGGCCACGGGTTGTTTTGTAAAGTAGTTGCAAGGGTTGTTTTGTTTTAGGATTTTCCAAGTTCAATAAAATAAACTTCAAGTTCTCTTATTTTGGTTTTAACATCTTGCAAGAGCATCGGGAGAGCATTGTGAGGTTATCCATTTACTTAGCATCGGGAGAGTTAAGTATACGAAAGAAATAAGAGCGCGTTCTCTAGTTTATAGTTGAACCATCTCGTGCCTAGGGATAGGGCGAGGTTAAGTGGCTAAGGAAGAATTCATACACATCGGTGTTCATCCTTCGATTCACACCGGGAGGTATCATCAAAGACGTGTTCATCGACAGACTTGTGCCTAGGGATAGGGCAAGGCAGATCTGGGATTCTTGCCAAACTTGAAGTACGGAGTTGGTGTGTCTGCTGCCGCGACTGCCAACGGACAGCTGCCGCGACAGGTGCTGTCGGCGACAGGCGCGACGACAGGACTGGATATCCTAAGCAATTCAATACCTGCACTACCAAGCAATTCAATACCAGCCCATTCTCTCTATCTTAATTTCTCTACTTTTATTTTCCAGTATTCTTTATTATTTTCGTGGCATTATCTTAATCTATTCTTTTCCCCTTGTGCAGATAGCGAAGGAAAGGGTTAGCCCAATCCCTGTGGAGACGATATCCGATACTCTAGTATCACTTTATTACTTGCGACGTGTACACTTGCACTCAATTGCGATAGACACTTTTACACGCAACAAGTTTTTGGCGCCGTTGCCGGGGACTGGCAACACACTCTTACCCTAGCTTCTGCACTTTTCTTTTATTTTTATTTTTATTTTTATTTTTTACAAAAAAAAACTCAGGTGAAAATACAGGTTCAAGGGCATCAAAATGCCAGGAAAAACCATTCGAGAATTGATATGGGAAAGTTCTTGCAATTACCGTAAAGATATGCTGCCAGGGCAGCAGCCATGGCAGCAACAGGGGCAGCAAATGCCGATGCCGCAGCAGCAAAATTTTTTATGGTACGATCAAAACCCACAAAATTTTTTTTACCATGACACTTTTGCTACAGAACCTGACCTGCCCTGGCAATGTCATCATCCACAAGAGCAGTCAAAATCCTTAGAAGACACACTGCAAGCCTTCTTGGCAATCACTCAAAAAGTGTCAGCTTCTACAAAAGCAAGTATCGCCAAGATGGATGAACTCTTGAGCAGACCCATCCTCATTCATGCCACAGATGAACCTGAAATCATGAGGCAATATGACGAGGATGCCCATGTGAAGGAATACCCAACATATGATGAGTCTGAGCAACAACTTGCCATGGCAATGATCGAGGAGCCGGAACGGAGCAACACCACGACAACGCTGAGTGAAATTCAAGAGAATGTCACGGCAGCAACCACTTCTGAGGCAGAAACCCCAATCAAAGCGGAAACTGCCGCCTCGACAGAAACTGCCGCCTCGACAGAAATTGCCGCCTCGACAGCAACTGCCGCCTCGACAGAAACTGCCGCCTCGACAGAAACTGCCGCCTCGACAGAAACTGCCGCCTCGGCAGAAACTGCCGCCTCGGCAGCACTTGCCGCCTCGACAGCAACAGATGCTGAAGCAGCAACCACAACAGAGGTAAATTCTCAACCCACTACCTCGATTATGCCTGACCAAGATTGCACACATCCATCCCTGTCATGGCACTCGCACGACCACCTAGAAGAGCTACCCAATGACAATGCCTCGCCGATGGAATATGAGCAGGTAATAAACGAACCTTTTGAATTCCTTGAAAACTCACTGATTCCATTGCAGATATTAGAGGAACCAACACCGGTGAATTCAGAATTATCAAAGTCTCTACCGATGGAGATCTACGAGTGGTCAACAGAATTTGATATAAAGAGTGATGACACTTACCAATGTCCCATTGACCTGCAAAGTAACCTGATAAAGAACTGTCAAAATAACTGCCTGCCGCAGCAGCGGGCACGACAGCAAGGGATACATTCAACCACAACAACATCCAACGAAAACAAGGCAAGTTTATGGTCGAATGTCAATTTGATTTTTTCTAATCATATGTTCATGCCCTCAGAAACATTACCAAGAAGGGAGGACTTCATGGACTACAAAGGGAAGAAAAAGAAAGAAGCCCCCACCATGAGAAAAATCACCAGATGGAGGGTACAGATGGACTTCAAGAAGTACCGGAAACGACCCATCAAACATCAATAGAACAGGGAATATTTTTATTACTTATTTATTATTAGGAAATAAGGTTTATTTTATTCAAATAAAGTTTTTATGTTTTTCTGTTTTTAGGAAATAAAGGAGTCAAGAAGAAAAGAAGAAGTGCACCAAGCCCACCACCCATCCACCAGCCCAACAGAGCCCATTTATTAAAGCCTGTCGTTTCGGATGCCGCCGCAGACGGATAAGACAGGCTGTCAACAGACTGACACGGCAGACGCAGAAGCGTGCGGCAGACACGTAACAGACGCATAAATGCGTGCCAGACGCGTCAGACACGCTAAATACTATCCGTCGCCCCGTTATTCACGCCTGTCGTTACAATATTAAACGGGCAGCAACTCGACCGCTATAAAACCCCGTTTCCATTTTCATTTTTTCTCACTTCTGTTTATTCTTCCTTGCTTTCTCCTCTAGTTTTTATTTGCTTTCTTTATTTTCACAACCCTTGCAACTAATATGTCGTCTAGACAGACTCGCCGCAGTGCTGCCTCAGCCTCTTCTTCAGCAGCAGCGTCTCCCTTCGCAACCAAACAATTGTGGGAGGAAAGGGGTTTCATTTACATCCGAAAGGCACCCAACATGGGACTCCGGCCATTCATTGCTAGGGCGATAAGGAATTTGCTATGGGAACAGTTCGCAGCACAACCCGCAGAACTGAATGATACATTAGTCCGAGAGTTCTATGCTGCCATCGACAGCAGAACGGCACCCAGCCGGCTCCCCAGCAGAATTATCCGAGGAGCCTGCCCATGAACCTGCCGCCGCCACCACCCTGACAGATCAGTCTGCCCACATCCTTGCTGCGATACAACGGGTGGAAGAGAGACAAATGGGACTGATGACCTTCATCCGGGATTTCACCAACTCGACGGTAAACTTTATTACCAACACTTTAAATTATCCCGATGTTATTTTCCCTACTTTTCCTGCCCGCTATTTTCGCATCCCCAACCCTGTCCACACACCCACACCACCTGCCTCCCCACATTCCCACTCGACTGCTTCCACCCCATCACCCGCCCCGACGGCAGCAGGCAGTCCACCGGCCGACACCTCTGCCAGAGGAACAAAAAGGCCTGCCTCCGATGACAGCCCTCTGATCAGGAGGAATTTGGAGAGAGAGTTTACGCCTGTCAAGAGGATAAAGCACGTGGCAGACAGGAAGCGGATGCCCACAGCTAGCACCACCACCAGCAGCACTTGGGACAGTGGCAGCAGTCCGGACATCCAGCTTGTGGAGCAGTCTGCCCCTGAACCTGCCCAGCCTCCTCCACAGCCAAGACGCCGCCGTCAGATCCGTCTCAGCAGCAGCAGCGCGGACAGTGACTGAAAATTTAAGTTTTTATTTCCCTCTTATTGCTGCCTGCCTTTATCATTTGTGATGTACTTTTCCTCATATTTTTGTTTTTTCTGTCATTTTGCATTGAGGGCAATGCAACCCTTGAATTTGGGGGTGGCAACCCTCCATCATTAATGGAGTCTTAAGTACATCTTTTTATTATTTGTTGTGTCTTATTATTTATTTAATTTCTTAAAAAAAATCAGAAAATATAAAACTGTTGGCTTAAAATTGTGAAGTTAGCTTACCTGTCATGACAGCTCTGTCGTGGCAGCATCTTTAGGACAGGTTAAGGAAAAGTTTAGAGCCTTTCTATAGTTCTGAAAACTTAAACACTTTTGTGACTGTTATATTGCTTAGATGTCTTTTAGCCAAACTAGAATAGGAAGCTTAGAACTTGAATAGCCCCTAGAGGTGCCTAACACTGGCTCTAGGAAAGAAGTTTAGCAAAAGAAAATCAAAAACCTAGAGGTGCCCGAAACCGGCTCTAGGAAGCTAACTAGAGGTGCCCGAAACTGGCTCTAGAAAAATTTAGCTTGAAAATAGAAGAAAAAAGAAGCATGAAAATGTGCCTTCGGAAAAAAAAAAACTTTGGCATAAAAATTCGAGTTAAGAAGTTGAATATTCTAGTGAAACTAAGAGAGTCTTAGCTTATAACTGTTCACAAGCATGCACACACTGCACGAGAGCTATAGGGAGATTCCGGACAGATCCTAACCTTTCCGACAGGTTGCTGCCGCCATAGAGAATGAGCGACGGGTAAGGTACAGTTCACTGTTTGAAGGCCAACACAAAAATTTTCATTTTTCATTTAGGTTTAATTGCTTGAGGACAAGCAAAAACTTGAGTTTGGGGGTGTGTTGAGTGTGTAAAAGTTCTATTATTTACACCCTTTTTAACCCATTTTTCTGCTGCATTCAAGCATCATTTCATTGCATTTAGGCTAGTTTTCAGTAAAACATCACAAATGGATTAAAAGCACGGATTCTACTAAAAGATGGCTATTTTTGCAGGTATCTGCCATAGTAGACGTTGAAGGCAGGCGCAGGGCAGATAAGCAGGAAAGCTGAACTGGACAAGCAGCCGAAGAAGACGAACCTGTCATGGACCTGTCGTGACAGCAAGGTGACAGCAACCTTATGAAGAGGAAAAGTAAAGTGGACCTCGATAGATAGAGAAAAATCTGCTCGTCTGTCGTGTGAAAGCCACATATTTTTCCAAGCCCCAGATCGAAAGATATGTCAAGCCAAAGCTCAAGGAGAAGAAATTCCTAAAAGCAAGGATGCGGCTGGAAAGTAGGAGACTTTAGAGATTTAGTCTTTATTAGAATCTTACTTTTAATTAAAATTGTAATCCTTGTTACCTTAGATGACTTGAGCCCAAAGCTTATATAAAGGCATAGATTTAACCTAGGAGGATCATCCCTCATTATACCCCATAACCGACATCTAAAACCCCTCCGCCGTTTACCCGTCGTTTACCTGTCACCGACATGTTCTAAAACCCCTAGGGCCACGGGTTGTTTTGTAAAGTAGTTGCAAGGGTTGTTTTGTTTTAGGATTTTCCAAGTTCAATAAAATAAACTTCAAGTTCTCTTATTTTGGTTTTAACATCTTGCAAGAGCATCGGGAGAGCATTGTGAGGTTATCCATTTACTTAGCATCGGGAGAGTTAAGTATACGAAAGAAATAAGAGCGCGTTCTCTAGTTTATAGTTGAACCATCTCGTGCCTAGGGATAGGGCGAGGTTAAGTGGCTAAGGAAGAATTCATACACATCGGTGTTCATCCTTCGATTCACACCGGGAGGTATCATCAAAGACGTGTTCATCGACAGACTTGTGCCTAGGGATAGGGCAAGGCAGATCTGGGATTCTTGCCAAACTTGAAGTACGGAGTTGGTGTGTCTGTTGCCGCGACTGCCAACGGACAGCTGCCGCGACAGGTGCTGTCGGCGACAGGCGCGACGACAGGACTGGATATCCTAAGCAATTCAATACCTGCACTACCGAGCAATTCAATACCAGCCCATTCTCTCTATCTTAATTTCTCTACTTTTATTTTCCAGTATTCTTTATTATTTTCGTGGCATTATCTTAATCTATTCTTTTCCCCTTGTGCAGATAGCGAAGGAAAGGGTTAGCCCAGTCCCTGTGGAGATGATATCCGATACTCTAGTATCACTTTATTACTTGCGACGTGTACACTTGCACTCAATTGCGATAGACACTTTTACACGCAACAGATGTAGATGTTGACAACTTTGAGCTGAAACCTGTTATGTTCAGCATGATCAACAACGCTGACCAATTTAGTGGTGCTGCTACAGAGGATGCCAGGGAGCATCTAAAAACATTCCAGGAAATTTGTGGTTCGTTTAGACTACCAGGAGTTAATCCAGAGATACTGAGGCTTCGGTTATTTCCTCATTCATTGTGGGACATGGCAAAGACTTGGTGGAATAAACTTACGCCGAGTTCAATTAGAACTTGGTCAGATTTAACTCATGAATTCTTATCTCGTTTTAATCCCTCACACTTATCTGAGCGATTACGTAATGAAATTGATACTTTTCAACAGGAAGATTTTGAGCTAATGCACGAGGCCTGGGACAGATTTACCACTATTCTAAGGAACTTCCCGATGCATGGATTCCCCGTTTGGATCTAGGTAACAAAATTTTATAATGCTGCCAATTTACAAACTCGTATTGGAATTGATTCAGAAGCAAACGGATTACTGCTGGACAAAGCCCATATGAGGCAATGGCAGTATTGAAAAATCTGGCGAAGAATGAGGAGCAGTTTCTAACAGCAAGAAGAGGTTGGTAAATGAGTTCTAGCTGTAAAGGATTATGAGGCCGATAGCTCATTGAAATCACAGGTGGCATATCTCACTAAGGCGATGAAAAAGCTCTTGAACGAAGATTCACAACATGTGTACGCGGCTGAAGTGGTATGCAAAATTTGTGAAGGAAATCACAGTTCGGAGGAGTGTCCAATACATTTAGAAGAAGGAAAGTATGTTGGGAACTACAATAAGCAAAATTATAACTCCAACAACTACAATCCCAACTGGAGAAAGGATCCCAAGTTCTCTTGGAGCAATCTTAATAATTCTTTGAATCCTCAAGCACAGAATAATCAGAACCAGAGAGGAACTAGATTGCTGACTCGGCAGCAACCGCAGCAGCAGCAGGAACAACCACCAGCTGCCACGAATAGTACACTGGAATAGACTCTAGCCACATTTATGTCTCAAACAGGAACCTATATTGAGAACATGAATCACTTTGTCAAGAAGACAGAAACATTCATGGACAAAACAGAGATGCAGATGACCAATCATGAAGCTACTCTGAAATCATTAGAGACGCAGATGGGTCAGGTTTCCCAGCATATTAAACCAAGGCAGAATGGAGGATTTCCTAGCGATACTGAAAACGCTAGACAACCCACACATGAGCAGTGTAAATCTATCACAACTAGGAGTGGGAAGAAACTACCAGGGCCTGAGAAGGGAGCTAAATCAGTTAAGAAACCAGCCTTGGAGTCGACTGTCAAGGAAGCTGCACCGACAGGTAACAAAAAGCCTGCTGCCAATTAGCCTGTTGTAACGCCTCGGTTTTGGGCTTAGAAGTTTTGGGCTTGGACCGGTTCGGTCAAAGTGCTGTTCGAATATAAAAGAGTGAATTTAGGAAAGCCTAGTTCGGGTTGCATTAAAAATATGGAATAATGTTCTAAAATTCTCTTTTAATATATATAAGTGAACTGTGAAATCAATATTGCAAAATGTGGTTTGGAAGAGTGACATTTTGGGTTAGTGACCAAAATGTAATTTTTGAAAAATGTGTGATTGTTTTAAAAAGGATTGAAACTTTGAATCTTTAAGGAGCTATTTACCCAATGGAGTTTCTCCAGATTTTTCTAAAATATTTAAGGTTTAATAAATGTATTTTAAATAATGTAAAAAGGAGGGAAGAAGATATTTTGTCATTTTAACTAACTTTCTCAAATTTTCTATTTTCTTTTCTCTCAACCCAAACACATTTCTCCAGCAAAATTCTCTCTGATTTTGACTTCCAAAGACTAGATTTCAATCCTCATTTGATTTCTAATCAATCCTTCAACAAAACCTTAGCAATTGCTTATTGGATTTTCAAGATTTTGGTTCCAAAAAGGGAGAAACTCAAGTTTGGAGGTAAGAACGTCCTTCTCCTCTAAACTCTCAGTTCTTTACTGAAATTCCCAAGTTCTCAATCCTTGATTTGTGATTTATTAAAGGTTTTACAATTGGAATCTTGATTTTGGCTTTAAAATGCAAGATTTGCTTGATTTTGGTGAAATTTCGTGTGATCTGTTTGGGCAGTGTTTTGAGGTGTCAAATTGATGTTAAATGAATGTTAAATTGATAAGGAATTGAGGTTTTATCAATGCAATCCCGAATAGGTTGAATTTCCTAAGTTTTGCTTGAGTTTTTGGTTGTTTTGGGGGTGTTTTTGATGATCTGTTATAGCTGGAGGTATAAGGACGTGTTTGTGATCATTTTGGATGTTAATTGATGTTAATAAATGGTTAGAAGTGATGGATCTTGGCTGGGTTAAGTTTTGGAAGTGTTTGGAGGTGTTTTCGGTTGTGTTTGGTAGCCGAAATGTTGGATTTGTGTAGAGCAGCGAGTTGAGTTGTGTTGCTGGTGTTTTTAATGCATGATGATGCATTAATCCTCTGTTATTGTGTGCTTGAAACAGGGGAGTTTGATCCGTGAGCATTAGAGGTGGTGCGGAAGGTTTCAGATGCTTGGAAGGCTTGTTGGTTAGCCTTGTTTTGTGTATCGGTGAGTGAAGTTGGGTTTTAGCTTTTAAACCAAGGTTTGAAGGTTTTGGGAGCTTAGTGTAAGTCTAAGCAACTTAGCTAAGCTCAAGAGTAAGTAAATGGATTTTCGCTCTTGGTTTGTGTTGTGAATTGGCTTTAAAAGCAATTGTGATTGATGGTTGCAATGCATTTGATTTGCATGTTTTAAATTTTGTTTTGAAAGCATATTTTAAGCATGGTTTAATGCTGGTTTTGAAAGCCATATGTGAAGGATGCTCAAGGTAAGAGATCCTTGGTTTTATACATTGAAATTGTGGTTTTGATGCATGGTGTTGCATGATGTTTAATGGCTTTGTGTAATGCTTTAAAAACAGTGGATTGATGGTGGTAAATGATGGTTTTTGCATTATGGTTATGCATGTGAATCATTGGACTAATATGGTAAGATGGTTATATTGGCAAGTGATGTAAGTGGTTCTTGGTTTCTTTGATCGGATATAGTTAGCCGGCTATAGGATTGGGTGCACCGTGAATAAAGTCGCCTTGGATGTGGAGTGGTTAAGAGTGAACCGGTAAACTCCATCCAAGTATCCTAACGAGATGGTTAAGGTTATAATGGTGATTGGAATCCCATTCGAGGACCTTGGGTAAGCAAAGGTAATAATGGTGGTTAAAATTCCATTGGTGGACCTTGTGTTTGTTAAGATCACAATGGTGGTGTAAAGTCCATGTGTGGATCTCGTATAGGGTGTCCCGGATCTCGTTAGTGATGTTATACAACTACCAATCGGTGATGCTAAGGTTGTATGGTGTTTAAAAGTCCATACATGGGAACCTTGTGCATGTTAAGGTTGTATGGTGATTAAAAGTCCATACATGGGAACCTTGTGAAAGTTAAGGTTGTATGGTGATTAAAAGACCATACATGGGAACCTTGTATAAGTTAAGGTTGTATGGTGATTAAAAGTCCATACATGGGAACCTTGTG
This sequence comes from Hibiscus tridactylites, assembly GCA_958450335.1. NCBI lineage: Eukaryota > Viridiplantae > Streptophyta > Magnoliopsida > Malvales > Malvaceae > Hibiscus > Hibiscus tridactylites. The sequence goes on from OY288287.1 coordinate 40,046,097, forward strand.
AAAGTTAAGGTTATATGGTGGTTAAAAGTCCATATATTGGAACCTTGTGAATGGTAAGGTCAAATGGTGATTAAAAGTCCATTTGGGGACCTTGGATTGGTAGTGTGTATGAAGCGTAGGGACAACGCTTGTGATCCGCGTATCCGATTGGATGTTGAGTTGAAAAGTGGATGTGGTTGATCACTTGGAAGCCAATATAATGTTATTGTTTATAATGAAGCATGAGATGCTTGGAATGATGTATGGTTGCATGAGAAGTGTATAATGTATTAAGAATGCATGTTTGCTTGTTAAGTTTGAACAAGTGTTGAATATCTATTGAGAATGATGCATGTGTGCATGAAATCTTTTTAGTGCATTGAAGTCTTGCTAAGACTTGTTTTTAAAGGCATATGATGCAAATGTTGGTGATGTGGTCATATGTTGCATTTGTTTAATGCATGTGTTGGATTGATTGAGTAAATGGTTTTAAAAGGTTTCTTGCTTGAATCGATGATCAAGTATGAGAAAGGTATGATGTGAAGTGGAAGTGTTTTCCAAGGTTTTGAATTTAACTTTGCATTTGGTGTTTATGCATGGAATGGTTAAATTGATGTTTTTTTTGCAAGTTGTGCCTTGATATGGTTTACTTAGCTTGCTAAGCTAATGGTTGGTTTTCATGTTTGAGCAATGCATGATTTTGAGCTTGTTGTTGAAAAGGGTTTTCAAACATTGCTTTGGGTTTATCAAATTGGGTTTGTTTTTAAAAGTGGTTTTATGACCCGCTACATTGATGGTGTTTTGGTTTTGAGCATTCCTCACTAAGCATTATGTGCTTACGCTCCTTTTTTGTCCATCAATGCAGATAATTGATGTTGGAACAGCGAGGAGCAAGGGATTCAAGGAGGACTCCACTTGAGATGTATGTCTCGGTTAATAGCTATAGTTAATAAAGGCAATGGGGGGAGAATCTCTTATGTTGATGTGTAACGAGATTGTGTATGTTGGATAAGTTTGGTATATGATGTTGAATTATGTGGATTAATGTTGCAACGTTTTGGATCTCCTTGTGCTTAAGTTGTATTGCTATGCTTCTTGTTTATAAGCATGAATGACTTGTGAATGTGATTAACGTGTTGGTGCACCTAGGGGTGATCATGTATCTAGTTTTTGATGCTTATATGTTACTTGTATGTTGAGTAACTTGCTGGTGTGGTTTGAATACTTTTGGAGCATGATTGGTTGGCCAATTGTGAGTTTAAGCAAGCATATTTCTGCATTCTGTGCAGGCCGTTTCGGAACAGTGGCTACCGTTTCGGAACGAGTGCCTTGTAGTAACCCAGGCGTCCGAAACGGGAGACACCGTTTCGAAACGGGAAGCCCTCTGCCAGCCTTTGTTTCGGAACGCGTTGCGGAACGGCCCCGTGTTTCGAAACAGGCTCTCACTGTTTCGGAACAGCCGACCGTTGGGGGCTGACATTGGCAGTTAAATGTTTTGGAATGTTTGCATTTTCGTTCTGAATCTTGTTTGTGCTATTGTATGAGTTTGGGGTGTCCGTTTGAGCTGAAATTTGGCAGTGAAGCATGAAACCTGATTAATTTCAAGATGGTAACTTTAATTTGGGTTAAGACCTCATAATTTACAGAATTTACAATTTGGTCCCTAAAGTTGTAAATTGTTCAATTGGGTCCCTGTTTGATCTCTGATGTTTATGATCTTTCAGCATGTTGTTTGAGTGATCATAACTAAGGCTGATGTGCATCTAGACAAGTTTGAAAAGAAAAAAAAGGGTCGTTAATCGAGGTTGACTTTCGGGTTGACTTTGGTTTTCCCCGTGTGACTTTCTTAATTCGTGTCAACCGTCTAGGCCGGGTTAAGGGGGTTACATTTGGTGGTATCAGAGCCAGGTTGCGAATGCTTGGGGAAAACGGTAAGTTTTTGTAATGTGTGTTTTTTTTTCTGATGTATGGTTGAAAGCTGGTTGAAACACGTGTTTCTGAGCAAGTTGTTAATGTTTTCAAGCATGCTTTGTGGTTATGAATCATCGTTAAGTTAATGTAGATTTGTGCTGATGTTGTGAGCTGATTTTATGTATAATGAAAGTGTAATGAGTATGATATGTTGATATTATGCTATTGCAAGTGGATGTTGTTTGATGAAAGCATGATCGAAGTATGTTGTTTGATATGCTTGATGTTGTGATATCCATGTTTTATTGACTCTTATGTCATGAGTAAGGGAAGGATTCGGGATACCCATTGCCTTATTATTATAGCTATTGTGTTATTTTGGAGTTGGAGTTTGAATCCGTGCTTAAAGCTGGTCTAATTGGTTTGTTTGTTTTGTGGTGATTGCTTGTTGTTAATAGCATGGCGAAATCGGTGAAAGAATGGCAGTTGGGTGAGGTGGTTGCTGCTTTAGGGCAGGTTGTTAAGGCGTGGAATTCACCTTTTAGTGGAGGTGTTTCGTCTCAGTCTTCTGTGCCTGGAGTTGAGGTAGTAAGGCAGGAGAAAGAAGCTGGTTCTGAGATGAAGAGTTCATTATCTGTTGTTCAAGAGGTGTTGGGAACATCTCAGGCTGTGGTAAAAGTAAAGTCGGTAGATGTGCTGGTGGGTTTGTCGAAGCAGCGTTTGCTTGATTTGGGTGCTGTGGAATATCATGGTTCGACACCTGAGACGTTTGAGGCCTGGTTGGCCAGTGTGATTCTGATTTTGGATCAGGAAGGTTGTGATTATGCCTGTAAGTTGGGAAGTGTTATTTCATTGATGTTGGAGGACGCATTTGCTTGGTGGACATCTGTGGCGGTGGCATCGCACATCCATGATATTGATTGGGACTTCTTTGTGTCTGCCTTTTAGGAAAGGTATCTTGGAGAGAAATTCCCAAGGGTTAAGCAGTGTGAAGGTAGTGCAGATCTGGGGCAAGTGCTGGTTGAACAAGGAGTGGAGGCTCAGCTACCGGTGTGTAATCGTTGTGGAAGGCGCCATGTTGGAGGTTGTTGGGGCGCAAGTGCTTGTTGGAACTGTGGTTCTAAAGAGCATGTGAAGCGTGATTGTCCTCTTGGAGTGAAGTCAGCTTCAGTGGTAGCTAAAGGGTTTCTGAAGGGTCGTGGGCACGGCCGAGGCAAGGTTCGGAGGTGGCAGGAAGAGCAGAATGTTGTGAAGAGTTTGGGAAAGGAAATCTATTGGAAATGTGGGTCTGCTGGACATAGGAGGCGTGATTGTTTGAAGTTGGCTCGGAACAGCCAAGGTTCCTTACCACAAGGGGATGGTGGTGATCTTAGTATGTTAGCTGATGCTGCAGCGGTGCGGCCAGAGGATGTTGGTTCCACGAGGAAGAGAGCTCGTCTGTTGGAGCTCCAGGGCAGTGAGGTGTTTTCAGGTAACCTTGTTAAGTAACCTTTGCTCTAGTTACCTTAGTTTGGTATCTGTTGGTTTTGGTTTGGTTTTCTTGCGTAGTGGGTATGGTTTTGCTGTTAGCATGTTGGGGGTAGTTGTTGTTTGGAAATAACTTTAGCATGAAGAGGGTTTTAGTGAGTATCTTGTGGAAAATGAGTTGTTAGAATGGTAGAATTGGTCAAGTTAGAAGTGAGGTAGGAGGTTGTTCTTAGACGGATTCTGAGGATGTTATTGGAGGGTGTGAACTGGCATTCATGCACAGTTAAAATCATTTGTTATATGCTATATTATATATGTGTTGGTCCATGCATATATGTGGCATGACATTAGAGGTTTTACATACATGTACATCAGGCATTGATAGGGCATATTGGTGACCATGCATACGAATGTTCGCACTCGCTAATAACTAATCGAAACTGTTAGTGTGGTGGTTGGGTTAGTTTGGATGATGGGTTTTTAGAGGTTGTTTGGGTGCTAGAAGAATGTTAGTTGTAATGGAGGGTTTTAAGCGATCTGTTGGTAATAATGAGCGCGGTATAGCATGTTGGTGGAAGGAAAGTGTTTGAAGCTTAAAGAGTTTAGTGGTTTGGTGGTAAGGAATACCGGTTGAAGTTAGAATCGATCAGGTGGTTTGAGTAGTTAGTAGAAGAGGTGGTTCCTTGGTGTTGAGTGATGTTGCAGGTTAGTGGATGTGTTTCTAGAGTGCTGAGGTATCTTGGCATTGATGTTGTAGTAGAAGGGTTGTTTATGTAGGTGAGGGTTTGTGGTAACCTTTGGGGAGTTGAGAAGATGTTATGTATGTTTAAGTTGGGCGATGTTCTAGTAAGGCAAGTGTTGTGGTCGAAGCTTGAAGTGGAAAGGTAATGTAGGATCGAAGGCCATTGTTGGTTGGATGGGTTCTTGTGAGAAGTGGTTGGCTGGTTGTGATTAAGTAAAATTCCTTTTTAAGTCAGCTGGTGGTGTATAGAACGGCTGGCGGAATCAAGGTTGGGGTTTTGTGATGTGATTTTTGGAATCTGGGTGAGTAGTCTTGGTGAGTCGTTATGGTAATGATAGCGGCGGATGTGAAGGAATGTCAGCAGTCGTTGAGGAGTTTGAGTAAGCAGTTGATGCTTATAAATTTTGCTTGTTGAGAAAAATCTCTGAAAGTGGTTGGGGAGTTTGCAAGGAGTTTTAGAAGCAGTGAAGGTGGTGAGATTACATAGTGGCTGTATGGGATTGGTTGTTGTCACTGTGTGAACAAGTTTTGGGAGTTGTGTGTTAAGGGGTTGTATGCTGTAAAAGGTTGAGGTTCTTCAGGTGGATGATGAGGCTATATGTGTTCCGGAGTTGTGAAGGGTTAAGTTGAGCTTATCTTAGTGTGTTATGGAATTTTTGAACAGAGTGTGGTAATGTTGAGTTTGGGTGGAGTTTGTGGAGAGAGTGCTTAGTGATGGTTAAGTCTCTTGTGTTGCCTTGTGTGTCGTTTTGAGAAGTTTGGTTGTTCTCATTTCGCCAGTTGAAATTTCGAGGACGAAATTTCCTAAGAGGGCGAGAGTTGTAACGCCCCGGTTTTGGGCTTAGAAGTTTTGGGCTTGGACCGGTTCGGTCAAAGTGCTGTTCGAATATAAAAGAGTGAATTTAGGAAAGCCTACTTCGGGTTGCATTAAAAATATGGAAAAATGTTCTAAAATTCTCTTTTAATATATATAACTGAACAGTGAAATCAATTTTGCAAAATGTGGTTTGGAAGAGTGACATTTTGGGTTAGTGACCAAAATGTAATTTTTGAAAACTATGTGACTGTTTTAAAAAGGATTGAAACTTTGAATCTTTAAGGAGCTATTTACCCAATGGAGTTTCTCCAGATTTTTCTAAAATATTTAAGGTTTAATAAATGTATTTTAAATAATGTAAAAAGGAGGGAAGAAGATATTTTGTCCTTTTAACTAACTTTCTCAAATTTTCTATTTTCTTTTCTCTCAACTTTTCTCTCAACCCAAACACATTTCTCCAGCAAAATTCTCTCTGATTTTGACTTCCAAAGACTAGATTTCAATCCTCATTTGATTTCTAATCAATCCTTCAACAAAACCTTAGCAATTGCTTATTGGATTTTCAAGATTTTGGTTCCAAAAAGGGAGAAACTCAAGTTTGGAGGTAAGAACGTCCTTCTCCTCTAACCTCTCAGTTCTTTAATGAAATTCCCAAGTTCTCAATCCTTGATTTGTGATTTATTAAAGGTTTTACAATTGGAATCTTGATTTTGGCTTTAAAATGCAAGATTTGCTTGATTTTGGTGAAATTTCGTGTGATCTGTTTGGGCAGTGTTTTGAGGTGTCAAATTGATGTTAAATGAATGTTAAATTGATAAGGAATTGAGGTTTTATCAATGCAATCCCGAATAGGTTGAATTTCCTAAGTTTTGCTTGAGTTTTTGGTTGTTTTTGGGGTGTTTTTGATGATCTGTTATAGCTGGAGGTATAAGGACGTGTTTGTGATCATTTTGGATGTTAATTGATGTTAATAAATGGTTAGAAGTGATGGATCTTGGCTGGGTTAAATTTTGGAAGTGTTTGGAGGTGTTTTCGGTTGTGTTTGGTAGCCGAAATGTTGGATTTGTGTAGAGCAGCGAGTTGAGTTGTGTTGCTGGTGTTTTTAATGCATGATGATGCATTAATCCTCTGTTATTGTGTGCTTGAAACAGGGGAGTTTGATCCGTGAGCATTAGAGGTGGTGCGGAAGGTTTCAGATGCTTGGAAGGCTTGTTGGTTAGCCTTGTTTTGTGTACCGGTGAGTGAAGTTGGGTTTTTAGCTTTTAAACCAAGGTTTGAAGGTTTTGGGAGCTTAGTGTAAGTCTAAACAACTTAGCTAAGCTCAAGAGTAAGTAAATGGATTTTCGCTCTTGGTTTGTGTTGTGAATTGGCTTTAAAAGCAATTGTGATTGATGGTTGCAATGCATTTGATTTGCATGTTTTAAATTTTGTTTTGAAAGCATATTTTAAGCATGGTTTAATGCTGGTTTTGAAAGCCATATGTGAAGGATGCTCAAGGTAAGAGATCCTTGGTTTTATACATTGAAATTTTGGTTTTGATGCATGGTGTTGCATGATGTTTAATGGCTTTGTGTAATGCTTTAAAAACAGTGGATTGATGGTGGTAAATGATGGTTTTTGCATTATGGTTATGCATGTGAATCATTGGACTAATATGGTAAGATGGTTATATTGGCAAGTGATGTAAGTGGTTCTTGGTTTCTTTGATCGGATATAGTTAGCCGGCTATAGGATTGGGTGCACCGTGAATAAAGTCGCCTTGGATGTGGAGTGGTTAAGAGTGAACCGGTAAACTCCATCCAAGTATCCTAACGAGATGGTTAAGGTTATAATGGTGATTGGAATCCCATTCGAGGACCTTGGGTAAGCAAAGGTAATAATGGTGGTTAAAATTCCATTGGTGGACCTTGTGCTTGTTAAGATCACAATGGTGGTGTAAAGTCCATGTGTGGATCTCGTATAGGGTGTCCCGGATCTCGTTAGTGATGTTATACAACTACCAATCGGTGATGCTAAGGTTGTATGGTGTTTAAAAGTCCATACATGGGAACCTTGTGCATGTTAAGGTTGTATGGTGATTAAAAGTCCATACATGGGAACCTTGTGAAAGTTAAGGTTGTATGGTGATTAAAAGACCATACATGGGAACCTTGTATAAGTTAAGGTTGTATGGTGATTAAAAGTCCATACATGGGAACCTTGTGAAAGTTAAGGTTATATGGTGGTTAAAAGTCCATATATTGGAACCTTGTGAATGGTAAGGTCAAATGGTGATTAAAAGTCCATTTGGGGACCTTGGATTGGTAGTGTGTATGAAGCGTAGGGACAACGCTTGTGATCCGCGTATCCGATTGGATGTTGAGTTGAAAAGTGGATGTGGTTGATCACTTGGAAGCCAATATAATGTTATTGTTTATAATGAAGCATGAGATGCTTGGAATGATGTATGGTTGCATGAGAAGTGTATAATGTATTAAGAATGCATGTTTGCTTGTTAAGTTTGAACAAGTGTTGAATATCTATTGAGAATGATGCATGTGTGCATGAAATCTTTTTAGTGCATTGAAGTCTTGCTAAGACTTGTTTTTAAAGGCATATGATGCAAATGTTGGTGATGTGGTCATATGTTGCATTTGTTTAATGCATGTGTTGGATTGATTGAGTAAATGGTTTTAAAAGGTTTCTTGCTTGAATCGATGATCAAGTATGAGAAAGGTATGATGTGAAGTGGAAGTGTTTTCCAAGGTTTTGAATTTAACTTTGCATTTGGTGTTTATGCATGGAATGGTTAAATTGATGTTTTTTTTGCAAGTTGTGCCTTGATATGGTTTACTTAGCTTGCTAAGCTAATGGTTGGTTTTCATGTTTGAGCAATGCATGATTTTGAGCTTGTTGTTGAAAAGGGTTTTCAAACATTGCTTTGGGTTTATCAAATTGGGTTTGTTTTTAAAAGTGGTTTTATGACCCGCTACATTGATGGTGTTTTGGTTTTGAGCATTCCTCACTAAGCATTATGTGCTTACGCTCCTTTTTTGTCCATCAATGCAGATAATTGATGTTGGAACAGCGAGGAGCAAGGGATTCAAGGAGGACTCCACTTGAGATGTATGTCTCGGTTAATAGCTATAGTTAATAAAGGCAATGGGGGGAGAATCTCTTATGTTGATGTGTAACGAGATTGTGTATGTTGGATAAGTTTGGTATATGATGTTGAATTATGTGGATTAATGTTGCAACGTTTTGGATCTCCTTGTGCTTAAGTTGTATTGCTATGCTTCTTGTTTATAAGCATGAATGACTTGTGAATGTGATTAACGTGTTGGTGCACCTAGGGGTGATCATGTATCTACTTTTTGATGCTTATATGTTCCTTGTATGTTGAGTAACTTGCTGGTGTGGTTTGAATACTTTTGGAGCATGATTAGTTGGCCAATTGTGAGTTTAAGCAAGCATATTTCTGCATTCTGTGCAGGCCGTTTCGGAACAGTGGCTACCGTTTCGGAACGAGTGCCTTGTAGTAACCCAGGCGTCCGAAACGAGAGACACAGTTTCGAAACGGGAAGCCCTCTGCCAGCCTTTGTTTCGGAACGCGTTGCGCAACGGCCCCGTGTTTCGGAACAGCCGACCGTTGGGGGCTGACATTGGCAGTTAAATGTTTTGGAATGTTTGCATTTTGGTCTTGAATCTTGTTTGTGCTATTGTATGAGTTTGGGGTGTCCGTTTGAGCTGAAATTTGGCAGTGAAGCATGAAACCTGATTAATTTCAAGATGGTAACTTTAATTTGGGTTAAGACCTCATAATTTATAGAATTTACAATTTGGTCCCTAAAGTTGTAAATTGTTCAATTGGGTCCCTGTTTGATCTCTGATGTTTATGATCTTTTAGCATGTTGTTTGAGTGATCATAACTAAGGCTGATGTGCATCTAGACAAGTTTGAAAAGAAAAAAAAAGGTCATTAATCGAGGTTGACTTTCGGGTTGACTTTGGTTTTCCCCGTGTGACTTTCTTAATTCGGGTCAACCGTCTAGGACGGGTTAAGGGGGTTACACCTGTCACGACAGCAGAAATTGAAACAGGAATCACAGCTTAAAAAGATTTATGATATTTTTAAGCAGGTTCATATCAACATTCCGCTATTAGATGTCGTTAGGGAGATGCCCGGTTATGCCAAATTTCTCAAGGATGCCATGTCGAAGAAATCTAGACTTGGGGAATTTGAAACGGTTAAGATGACGAAAGGATGTATGAGTATTCTACACAAGCATCCACCCTAGAAGAAGAAGGATCCTGGGAGCTTCATCATACCATGCGTAACCGGAGACAAATATGTGGGTAAGGCACTTTGTGATATTGGTGCTAGTATAAATTTAATGCCCAAATCTGTTTTTCAGAAATTAGGTATTGTAAAAGCTCGGCCCACAACAGTAATTCTGCGGCTGGCAGACCGCTCTTACGTTCATCCAGATGGAAAAATTGAAGATATTCTGGTAAGGGTGGATAAATTTATTTTTCCTGCTGACTTTCTTGTCTTAGATTGTGAAGCAGATGATAACGCACCAATCATCCTGGGTGGACCCTTCTTAGCCACGATAAGATCACTGATTGAAGTTGAAAAAGGAGAACTCACCATGAGACTGAACGATCAAGAAATCAAGTTGAATGTTCTCCAAGCAATGAAGCATGCTGATGCAGAAGAAGAATGCAAGGCTATCACTGAAGTTACCCTTGACTAACCCTGCATCAGGTCGGGTTGCCATGGCATAAAAATTGGTCATTGCCTCAGTAGCCACTTAGAAGACTATCATGACAGCAAATCCTCAGAATCTGATACATCTGATACTGAAGATCCAGAGGAGGTAAACTGGATAGGCGATCGTCCATGTAAGTTATTCGAGCCTTTAAACTATACCTCGGATAAACATGTAATTCAAAAGCCATCAACTGTTGAGCCCCCTGTTATAGATCTTAAGCCCCTGCCAGGGCAGCTAAAATATATTTTCCTTGGTTTAAATGATACGTTACCCGTAATCATCTCTTCCAAGTTGATGCAGGAGCAGGAACAACAGTTAATAGGGATGCTGTAGCAACACAAAAAGGCTATTGGATGGACCATAGCTGATATTCAAGGCATTAGTCCGGCATTATGTATGCATAAAATTCTTCTAGAGGAAGATCATAAGCCGACTATTGATGCACAAAGGCGTCTGAACCATGCTATGAAAGAAGTGGTGCGAAAAGAGATAATCAAATGGCTAGATGCTGGAATAATCTACGCCATCTCAGAAAACAAATGGGTGAGCCCGGTGCAGCGCGTTCCCAAGAAAGGAGGAATGACTGTGGTATCCAATGAAGACAACGAGCTAATCCCAATCAAGACTGTGACCGGTTGGTGGGTTTGTATGGACTACCGAAAGCTTAACAAAGCTACCCGAAAGGACCACTGTCCTTTACCCTTTATTGATTAAATGCTTGATAGATTAGCGGGTAAACCTTACTATTGTTTTCTTAATGGTTACTCAGGTTAGAATCAAATAGCTATCGCACCGGAAGATCAAGAAAAGACGACGTTCACATGCCCTTACGGAACATATGCTTTTAGGAGAATGCCTTTTGGACTCTGTAATGCACCAGCCACCTTTCAAAGGTGCATGGTGGCAATATTCTCTGATATGGTGGAGGATTTCCTAGAAATATTTATGGATGATTTTTCAGTCTTTGGAGACAACTTTGAAAGCTACCTAGGCAACCTACAGAAGGTGCTCCAGAGATGTGAAAAAGCAAACTTGGTTTTGAACTGGGAAAAGTGTCACTTCATGGTGGATGAAGGGATAGTCCTTGGCCATAAAATTAGCTGACGTGGCATAGAAGTCGACAGAGCTAAGATAGAAGTGATCGAAAAGCTGCCGCCACCCACCATAGTCAAGGGAATCAGAAGTTTCTTAGGACGTGCTGGTTTTTACCGGAGGTTCATCGTGAACTTTTCGAAGATCACCAAGCCCCTATGCCATCTTCTGGAGCAGAACTGACCTTTCGACTTTATTGAATGTACTGAGGCATTCAAGGTTCTGAAAGAAAAGCTAGTAACAACTCCAATAGTACAACCACCAGATTGGACACTGCCATTTGAGATCATGTGTGATGCTAGTGACTATGCTGTCGGGGCAGCACTTGGGTAGCAGAGAGACAAACTTTTTCATGTCATATACTATGCCAGCAAAACACTGAACGACGCCCAAGTGAACTACACCACCACAGAGAAGGAATTATTAGTTCTGGTATTCTCCATTGACAAGTTTCGTTCTTATATACTTGGAATGAAGGTCATAGTCCACACAGACCACTCTGCATTGAAGTATTTGTTCGTGAAAAAGGATGCAAAGCCTCGGCTAATACGTTGGATTCTGCTACTGCAAGAGTTCGACCTCGAAATCAAGGACAAAAAGGGGCCAGAAAATCAAGTGGCAGATCACTTGTCAAGGTTGGAGAAGGGAAAGAGTCTACAGGCAGATGAGACAAACATATTGGAGACCTTCCCTGAGGAGCAGTTGTTTGCTGCCACAGTCACTGCCGCGACAGCCATGGCGGCATGTAAGTCTTCTGAACTCCCCTAGTATGTTAATTTCGTTAATTTTTTAGTTAGCGGAATAATTCCTCCTGACCTTAATTATCAAGCTAGGAAGAGGTTCCAAAATGATGTTAAGCATTATTATTGGGACGAACCTCTTCTTTTCAAAATATGTGCAGATCAGGTTATAAGGAGATGCGTACAATAGGATGAACAGGAAGATATATTTCATCATTGTCATGCTTCACAGTATGTAGGACACTTGGGAGGCAAAAAAACTGCTGCCAAGGTTTTGTAGTTAGGATTCTATTGGCCGTCACTGTATAAAGATGCTCAAATCTTCTACAAGAGCTGTGAAAAGTGTCAAAAAACGGGAAACATCTCAAGGAGACACGAGAAGCCGTTGCAAAATATTCTTGAAGTCAAGATCTTAGACGTTTGGGGGATAGATTTTACGGGACCATTCCCATCTTCATGTGGGAATCTATATATCCTCCTAGCAGTAGATTATGTGTCGAAGTGGGTTGAAGCAATCGCCACTCAGAAAAATGATGCCAAGACGGTTCAAAGGTTTTAACATAAAAACATTTTTTCCATATTCGGCATCCCTAAGGCGATCATCAGTGATAAAGGGAGGCATTTCGACAACAAGGTTATAGCTGCTGCCTTAAAAAAGTATGGTGTAAAACATCGGATCGTAAAAGCATATATCCAACAGAGAGGTCAAGAACATTCTTGAAAAGATGGTTAAGCCAACTCGAAAAGACTAGTCTCTACACCTCAATGATGCATTATGGGCCTATAGGACAACGTTCAAAACTCCATTGGGAATGTCTCCTTATCAGCTGATTTACGGGAAAATGTACCATTTACCTATCGAGATCGAGCACAAAGCATACTGGGCAATCAAAGCAGTGAATGTGGCTTTGGAAAAGGCAGGGCAGAAAAGGCTACTTGATCTGAATGAAATTGAAGAAATTCGGACAATGGCCTATGACAACGCAAGAATCTACAAGGACAAAACCAAGAAGTGGCATGACAAGAAGTTGCTGCCACGACAGTTATGCCCAGGGCAGCTTGTGTTGCTTTTTAACTCTAGGTTGAAACTCATCCCAGGGAAGCTGAAATCTAGATGGTCTAGCCCATTCCAAGTGGTTCAAGTTTTTCCCCATGGTGCCATCACGATCAGATCTTTAAAAGACGGGTACCAATTCAAAGCCAATGGACAACGATTGAAGCATTATCAGGGGACTGGAGCCCCAAGAATGCAGGAAGTGGTTACCTTAGGAGATGCCCCACCTGGCATCCCTAATTTAACCTAAATTTTATTTTTTATTTTTTATTTTTTATATATTAGGAAATTAGATTTATTTAATTTCTAAAATAATGTTTTTATTTTTATTGTTTTTAGGAAATAATGGAGACAAGAAAAAAAAAGGAGAAGTGAATTCAGCCCAACATCCTTCCATCAGCCCAAAAAGCCCAAATTTGGAGCATATCGTTTCAGCATAATTACAACAAATAATAAAAGTTCAATCAATTAAGCCAATTCTTTTTTTTGCATAAAAATAAATGCGACACAATTAAAACTAAATGCAGTATTATGTTAATAATTAGGAGGATTGCCTACTCCCAAACTCAAGAGTTGCATTGTCCTCAATGAATGACACAAGACATAAAAATGAAAAACAAAAAATAAAAATGACAGAAAAGTGAAACATCACAAAAAGATAATATATAGAGCAGGCGGCAGAGAAAAGGAAAAAAGAAAACTTAAGTTGTGCGGCTGCCGTTGCTGCTGCTGGAGCTTTGGATGAGGAGCTGTCGGCGGGCAGTCTCCTTGAACTTTGTCGGAGGAGCTGTGGGTGCTGCCCTGAGAGTATGAGTGCTGCCGCGGCAGGGGTGGAGGCAGAGCTTCCTCGGGTTGCTTGTATCGTCATTGCAAGGGTTTTCTCTGTTTACCTAATAACACAAACTAAAAACTAATATCAAATTTCTAATTCCTAAAACAATAACGATAAAATAAGATAAAATTAAAATACAATAAGTTAAGTTAAAGTAGGAGTGCCTTGAGGGGCATCTCCTAAAGTAACAGCTCCATGTTCTATTGATGTTTGAGGGGTCGTTTCCAGTACTTCTTGAAGTCCATCCGTACCATCCATCTGTTGATTATTCTCATGGTGGGGGCTCCTTTCTTTCTCTTCCCTTTGTAGTCCATGAAGTCCTCCATTTTTGGTAAAGTTTCTGAGGGCATGAATATATGATTAGTAAAAATTAAATTGATATTCGACCACAAACTTACCTTGTTTTCGTTGAATGTTGTTGTGGTGGAATGTAGCCCTTGATGTTGTGCCTGCTGTTGCGGCAACCAGTTATTTTGACAGTCCTTTGTCAGATTACTTTACAGGTCAATGGGACATTGGTAAGTGCAATCACTCTCTATATCAAATTCTGTTGGCCACTCGTAGATCTCCATCAGTAGAGATATTGATGATTCTAAATCCACTGGCGTTGGTTCCTCAAATACCTACAATGGAATCGATGAGTTTTCAAAGAATTCAAAAGGTTCATTTATTACCTACTCGTATTCCATTTGTGAGGCATTGTCATTGGGTAGCTCTTCTAGGTGGTCATGCGAGTGCCATGACAGGGATGGATGTGTGCAATCTTGGTCAGGCATAACCGAGGTAGTGTGTTGAGAGTTTGCCTCGGATGTGGTTACCGCAGTGACATTCTCTTGAATTTCATTCAGCGTTGTTGCGGTGTTGCTCCATTCCGGCTCCTCGATCATTGCCATGACAAGTTGTTGCTCAAACTCATCATGTGTTGGGTATTCCTTCACATGGGCATCCTTGTCATCTTGCCTCAGGATTTCAGGTTCATCCGTGGCATGAATGAGGACCGGTCTGCTCAAGAGTGCATCCATCTTGGCGATACTTGCGTTTGTATAAGCCGACACTTTTTGCACGACTGCCACGAAGGCTTGAAGTTTACCTTCTAAGGAATTCGTTTGCTCTTGAGGAGGACTACTTTCACATGGTTTGTCGGATTTTGCAGCAAAACTGTTATGGTAAAAAAGGTTTTGCGAGTTTTTGGTCATCCCATAAAGATTTTTTCTATTACGGCAAAGGTATCTGCTGTCCCTGTTGTTTCTGTGGTGGCATATCATGTCTTTGTTGGTTCCATCGTGGGTTCTCCATATATTCATTGAAAAGATGGGGATAACCTTCAAGTGTAATATTATCTTCACGGTAATTGTGAGAATTCTCCCACATCAACTCTTGAATAGTTTTTCCTAACATGTTGATGCCCTTGAACCTGTATTTTCACCTGAGTTTCTGTTAAAAAAATAAGAAAAAGAAAAAGAAAAAGAAAAGAAAAGTGCAGAAGCTAGGGTAAGAGTGTGTTGTCAGTCCCTGGCAACGGCGCCAAAAACTTGTTGCGTGCAAAAGAGTCTATCGCAATTGAGTGCAAGTGTACACGTCGCTAGTAATAAAGTGATACTAGAGTATCGAATATCATCTCCACATGGACTAGGCTAACACTTTTCTTCGCTATCTGCACAAGGGGAAAAGAGGAGATTTAATAGATTGATTAGATTGTCACGAAATAATAAAGAACACTGAAAATAAAAGATGAAAATATTCAGGGTAAAGAGTAGGTCGGTAATGAATTGCTTAGTAGTGCAAGTATTGCATTGTTCAAGGACTTTTGTTCTGTGTCTGGCTCCTGTCACGGCAGCGGTCTGTTGCTGTCGCGACAACGATAAGCAACTCAGTTTCTTCAAGTTCGGCAAGAATCCTTGTTGTGACTCGTCCAATCCCTAGGTCCAAGTTCTGTCGATGAACACGTCTTGGATGATACCTCCCGGCGTGAATCGAAGTATGAACATCGATGTTTATGAATTCTTCCTTAGCCGTTTAACGTCCTCCTATCCCTAGGTCCGAGATAGTTCAACCAAAAACTGGAGAACCCACACTTATTCCTTTCGTATACTTAACTCTCTCGATATTAAGTAAATGAATAATCTCACAATGCTCTCCCGATACTCTTGCAAGATGTTGAAAACCAGAATAATAAGCAAACTTGAAGTTTTAGTTCATTGAACAGAAAAATCCTAAGAACAGAACAACCTTTACAACTACTTTACAATATCAACCCTTTGCCCTAGGGGAGGTTTAGAACATGGTGAAGAAAGAGAAACGGGTAGGGTTTTTAGATGAGAGGTATGGAATGTGATGATGATTCTCTAGGTCGTATTACAAGCATATATATAGGCCTAGAGTGATATGATGTTGCGATCCGATGTTTGACACCATACTTTTTCAAGGCAGCAACTATAACCCTATTGTCAAAATGCCTCCCTTCATCACTGATGATCGCCTTAGGGATGCGGGATCTGGAAAAAATGTTTTTATGTAAAAACCTTTGAACCGTCTTGGCATCATTCTTCTGAGTGGCGATTGCTTCAACCCACTTGGACACGTAATCCACTGCCAGGAGGATATATAGGTTCCCACATGAAGATGGGAATGGTCCCATAAAATCTATCCCCCAAACGTGATCTCGACTTCAAGTATATTTTGCAGCGGCATCTCGTGTCTCCTTGAGATGTTTCCCGTCCGTTGACACTTGTCACAATTCTTGTAGAATATTTGAGCATCTTTATACAGTGACGGCCAATAGAATCTTGACTGCAAAACCTTGGCAGCAGTTTTGTTACCTCCCAAGTGTCCTCCATATTGTGAAGCATGACATTGATGAAGTATATCTTCATGTTCATCCTGTGGTACACATCTCCTTATAACCTGGTCTGCACAAATTTTGAAAAGAAGAGGTTCGTCCCAATAATAATGCTTAACATCATTTTGGAACCTCTTCCTAGCTTGATAATTAAGGTCAAGAGGAATTATTCCGCTAACTAAAAAATTAACGAAATCACCGTACCAGGGGAGTTCAGAAGACTTACCTGCCGTCATGGCTGTCACGGCAATGACTGTGGCAGCAAACAACTGCTCATCAGGGAAGGTCTCCAATATGTTTGTCTCATCTACCGGTAGACTCTTTCCTTTCTCCAACCATGACAAGTGATCTGCCACTTGATTCTCTGTCCCCTTTTTGTCCTTGATTTCAAGGTCGAACTCTTGCAGTAGCAGAATCCAACGTATCAGTCGAGGCTTTGCATCCTTTTTCGTGAACAGATACTTCAATGCAGAGTGGTATGTGTGGACTATGACCTTCGTTCCATGTATATAAGAACGAAACTTGTCAATGGAGAATACCACAGCTAATAATTCCTTCTCTGCGGTGGTGTAGTTCACTTGGGGATCGTTCAGTGTTTTGCTGGCATAGTATATGACATGAAAAAGTTTGTCTCTCCGCTGCCCAAGTGCTGCCTCGACAACATAGTCACTAGCATCACACATGATCTCAAATGGCAGTGTCCAATCTGGTGGTTGTACTATTGGGGTTGTTACTAGCATCACACATGATCTCAAAAATGGCAGTGTCGAAGGGTCGGTTCTGCTCCAGAAGATGGCATAGGGGCTTGGTGATCTTCAAAAAGTTCGCGATGAACCTCCAGTAAAAACCAACATGTCCTAAGAAACTTCTGATTCCCTTGACTGTGGTGGGTGGCGACAGCTTTTCGATCACTTCTATCTTAGCTCTGTCAACTTCTATGCCAGGACAACTAATTTTATGGCCAAGGACTATCCCTTCATCCACCATGAAGTGAGACTTTTCCTAGTTGAAAACCAAGTTTGCTTTTTCATAACTCTCGAGAACCATTTGTAGGTTGCCTAGGTAGCTTACAAAGTTGTCTCCAAAGACTGAGAAATCTTTAAACCCCTTAGACCAGCCTAGACGGTTGACCCGGACTACGAAGATTACACGGGGAAAACCAAAGTCAACTCGAAAGTCAACCTTGATTAACGACCCTTTTTTTCTTTTTAAACTTGTCTAGATGCACATTAAACCTAGGCATACTCTTGAGATAAGCATACTCAAAAATCACAGCAATCGGAAAACAATAAGGGACCCAAATGCACAAAATACGAATTTAGGGACCAATTTGTTAATTCTGGAAATTAAGAGGACTTTATCAATTTTTAAGTTACCACTATGAAATTAATCATGTTTCATGCCTCTCTGCCAAATTTCACCCTAAACGGACATCTCGAACTCAAGCAATTGCACATACAAAAATCAGGACTAAAACGTAAAGCTTGCAAACCTCAAAACCATTCAAATCAGTGCCCAACGGTCAAGTGTTTCGAAATGGGGTTAGCCCGTTCAGAAACGGGGCTTGGCAGTAGCCAAAGTGTTTCGAAACACCTCTACCCGTTTCGAAACACCCAGGCCAAATCAAGCACCTGTTTCGAAACAGGTAAGGGTGTTTTGAAACACCCTGCCCAAAAACAGCAGATAGGCCTGTTTTAACACATCTAAACCCCATCGAACATGCTCCAAATCAATCCTCAACAAAGCAACAACATGCCAAGCATCATAACTATCAAATTGCATTAAAATCTAGATACAAAACCACCCCTAGTGCACCAACTCTTTCAACACATCCAACACTTAATCATGCTTTTAAAACAAGAAGCATAGCATAACGACTTATGAATAAGAAGATTCAAACGTTGCAAGCGTTAAACCACGTAGTTCAAATCATAAACCAAACTTGTCCAACATACACAATATCATTAAACATCAACATAAAAGACTCACCCCCCATTGCCTTTATTATCTATAGCTATTAATCGAGACATACATCTCAAGTGGAGCTCTCCTTGAATCCCTTGCTTCTTGTTGTCCCAACTTCAAATATCTGCATTGATGGACAAAAAGGAGCGTAAGCACATAATGCTTAGTGAGGAATGCTCAAAACCAAAACACCATCAATGCAGCGAGTCATAAAACCTCTTTTAAAAGTAAACACATTTCGATAAACCAAAGCAGTGTTTGAAAACCCCTTTTTAAACAACATGCTTTAAATCATGCATTGCTCAAACATGAAAACCAACCCTTAGCTTAGTAAAGCTAAGTAACTCACTTCAAAGCACATCCTTGCAAAACCATCAGTTTAACCTTTCCATGCATGAACATCATATGCAAAGTTAAATACAAATTCCTTGGAAAACACTTCCACTTCACATTATACTTTTCTCATTCTTGAAAATCATCTCAAAGACAGAAACCTTTGAAAACCACTTACTCCTTCAATCTATCTCATGCATTAAACAAATGCAATACATGAACCACAAAATCAACATTTGCATTACATGCCTTTTAAAACAAGCCTTTACAAGACTACAATGCATTAAAGAGATTCTCATGCACAAATGCACCATTCTTAATATAAGATAAACACTTGTACAAGTTAACAAGTAATACATGCATTCTTAGAACATCACACACTTCCCATGCAATCATGCACCGTTTCAAGCATCTCATGCTTCATTACATTCAAGAACATTATATTGGCTTCCAAGTGATAATTCACAAACCATCATAACACAAGACACAATCGGATACGCGGATTACAAGCGTTGTCCCACACGCTCCATACACACTTCCGAACAACACAAGGTGGAGTTTACCAGTACAATCACAACCCCCTCAACCCCCGTGATGGAGTTTAACGGTACAATCACAACCCCTCAACATCACTCATCGGAAGTTGTATAACACACTAGCGAGAGCCGGGACACATCACAAGGCTTACACATGGAAGCTACCACAACCATTGTAATCACCTTAACCAAGCTCACACACGGGAGCAACCCTCCACCGTTGTGACGCTTAACAAAGTCCACCCACGAGAGCCACCCTCCATCGTGGTGACTTTTAACAAGGTTCACCCACGAGAGCCATCCTCCATCGTGGTGGCACTTAACCAAGCCCACCCACGAGAGCCATCCTCTATCGTGGTGATACCAATTTCCTCAATCGCTAGGATTCTTGGATGGAGTTTACGGTACAATTACAACCCCCTCGACATCCAAGGTGACTCAATTCATGGTGCACACAATCCTATAGCCGGCTAACTTTATCCGATTAAAGTACCAAGAACCACTTCCATCACTTGCCAATATAATCATTTTGCCACATTAATCCATTGTTTTTACAAGAATTACCAAAATGGC
The DNA here is from genome assembly GCA_958450335.1 of Hibiscus tridactylites. Taxonomy (NCBI): domain Eukaryota; kingdom Viridiplantae; phylum Streptophyta; class Magnoliopsida; order Malvales; family Malvaceae; genus Hibiscus; species Hibiscus tridactylites. The sequence continues at coordinate 40,065,730 of OY288287.1, forward strand.
AAAACCACCAATTACCATCATCACTTCACTGTTTTGAAGCATTAAACAAAGCCATTAAACCACATGCAACACTATACATTAATTCCACAATTCCAATGTACAAAACCAAGGATCTCTTACCTTGAGCATCCTTCACACATGACTTTCGAAACCAGCATTAAACCATGCTTAAAATATGCTTTCAAAACAGAATTTAAACATGCAAATCACATGCATTGCATCCAACAATCACAAGTGCTTTAAAAAAAACCAATTCATAACACAAACCAAGAGAGAAATTCCAATTACTTACTCTTGAGCTTAGCTATGTTGTTTAGACTTAAACTAAGCTCCCAAAAACCTTCAAACATTGGTTTTAAAGCTGAAAACCCCAACTTCACTCACCGATACACAAAACTAGGCTACCAACAAGCCTTCCACGCACCTGAAACCTTCAACGCCACCTCTATTGCTCACGAATCATTCTCCCTTGTTTCAAGCACATAACAACAGATGATTAATACATCATCATGCATTAAAAACACCAGCAACACACCTAAACTCGATGCTCTTTGCAAATCCAACATTTCGGCTACCAAACACAACCGAAATCAAATCCAAACACTTCCAAGACTTAACCCAGCCAAGAGCCATCACTTCTAACCATTATTAAACATCAATTAACATCCAAAATAAACTCAAACCCGTCCTTATACCTCCAGCATTAACAAAACACCAAAATCACCCCAAAAACCACCATTTTCACAAGTAAAAACTTAGGAAAATCAACCTATTCGGGATTGCATTGATTAAACCTCAATTACACATCATTTATACATCCAAAATACATCAAAAAGATAGCTCAAAACAAAGCCCAATCATCCAATACGAATTTCTTCAAAATTAAATCCAAATCTTGCATTTTAAGCCAAAATCAAGATCACAACATCAAAACCTTTAATAAAACTTAATTTAAGGATTGAGAACTTGGGAATTTCATTAAAGAACAGAGTATTTAGAGGAGAAGGACGTTCATACCTCTAAATGTGGATTTCTCCTTGTTTAGAGCCAAAATCCTTGAAAATTCATTAAGCAAATGATGAGGATTTGATGTAGAAATGATTAGGAATCATTTAGGAATTGAAATCTCAACTTTAGGTGTGAAAATCAAAGGAAAAGTTGCTGTGGAAATGTGTTTGGCTGAGGGAATTTTGAGAGAAAATGAAATAGGAAAATTTTGGTAAAAGTTAGTTATGAAACCAAAAATATCTTTTTCCCTCTTTTCTTTTCATTAATTAAACATTAAATGAGTCTTTAAAAATCTAGAAAAATCTGGAGAAATCCTCCCTTGGGTAAATTAGCTCCTTAAAGATTCAAAGTTTCAATCCTTTTAAAACAGTCACGAACTTTTCAGAAATAACATTTTAGTCACTAACTTGAAATGTCATATTTCCAAACCCCATTTTGTAAAATTGATTTCACCACTCTCTTATATATATTAAAAGAGGTTTTTTAGATATTTTTCCATATTTTTAATGCATCCCGAACTAGGCTCTCCCTAAAAACCACCTTTTATATTCGAACCGTAATTTAAACTGGTCCGGTTCAGACCCTAAACTTCCAAGCCCAAAATTGGGGTGTTACAACTCTCCCTCTCTTAGGAAATTTCGTCCTCGAAATTTCAACCGGCAAAAAGAGTACAACCAAACTTCTCAAATCAACCCACAAGGCAACACAGGAGACTTAACCACCACTGAACACTCTCCACACAAAACCCCACCAAACCCAACACCACCACATACTGTTCACGAATTCCAGAACACTCAGATGTTAACCACATCTTAACCTTTCACACTTCCGGACTGCACGTAGCCCCAACATAAACCTGAAGAACCTCCAAACTTTTATAGCATACACCACCTTAACTCATAACTCCCAAAACTCGTACACACGGTGACACCAACCAATCCAGTTCAGCCACCATGTGACCCACAACCTTCACTGCTTCTAAAACCCCTTGCACAACTGCTCAACCTCTTCCAATGGTTACCACATCAAGGAAGAATTCTTAAGCATCGACTGCTTACTCAAACTTCTCAACGTATTGCTGACATTCCTTCACATCCGCCGCTATCATCACCATAACGACTCACCAGGACTACTCACCTAACATCCGAAAATCACGTCACAAAACCCCAACCTTGACTCCGCAAGCCATTCCACACACCACCAGCTGACTTCAGAAGGAATTTACTTATACACAACTAGCCAACCACTTCTCACAAAAAACTCGTCCAACCAACAATGGCCCTTGAACTTACATTGCCATTCCACTTCAAACTTTGACTACAACACTGGCCTTACCAGGACACGGCCCATTCTATACATACATGTATAGATTACGAAACTTCTATTCTCCCAGGCTAACCCTTTTCTACAACCCACAACACAACCTCTTCTCAACTCTTCGAAGGTTTCTACGAACCATCACCTACATAAACAACCCTTCTACTACAACATCAATGCCAAGTTTTCTCAGCACTTTGGAAACACATCCACTAACCTGCATATCACTTAACACCAAGAAACTACCACTTCTACTAGCTATTCACAACCACTCTGACCGATTCTAATTTCAACCGGTAATCTCCTCACCACCACACCACTAAACGCTTTAAGTTCTAAAACACTTTCCTTCTGCCAACATGCTATATCGCACTCACTATTACTGACAGCTCGCTTAATACCCTCCATTACTTCTAACATTCTCCTAGCACCAAAACAAGTTTTAAAACCCATCATCCAACCTAACCCTATCACAACACTAACGGACCCAATTAGCTATCAGCAAGTGTGAACGTACGTATGCATGATAACCAATATGCCCTATCAATGCCTGTGTACATGTATGCAAAACTTCTAATGTCATGTCACATGTATGCATGGACCAACACATATATATATAATATAGTATATAACAATGGTTTTAACTGTACGTGTATGTCGGTTCACACCCACCAATAACATCCTCAGGATCTGTCTAAGAACAACCTCTATCTCACTTCCAACTTGTCTAACCCAACCATTCTAATAACCCATTAACCACAAAATACCCACTAATACCCTCTTCACACTAAAATTGTTTTCAAAACAACACCAACTACTACCCCAAACATGCTAGCAACGAGACCATACCCACTACGCAAGGAAATACCAACCGAAACCAAACTAAGATAACTAGGGTAAAGGTTACTTAACAAGGTTACCTGAAAACACCTCACCGCCCCGGAGCTTCAACAGACGAGCTCTCTTCCTCGCAGAACCATCATTCTCCAGCTGTACCGCTGCAACATTAGCTAACACATTAAGGTCATCACCATCTCCCTGCGGTAAAGAACCCTGACTACCCCGAGCCAACTTCAAACAATTTCGTCTCAAATGCCCAACAAACCCACAATTCCAACAGGTTTCATTCCCCAAGCTCCTCACAGCTTTCTGCCCTTCCTGCCACCTTCGAACCTTGTCTCGGCCGTGCCCACGACCCTTCAGAGACCCTTTTGCTACCACTAAAGCTGATCTCACCACTTGAGGACATATTCGCTTCACATGCTCCTTAGAACCATTGTTCCAACAAACTCTCACGCCCCAACAACCTCCAACATGACACCTTCCACAATTGTCACACTTCAGCAACCGAGCTACCACTCCCTGATCATACCGCACTTGACCTACGTCTACACCACCACCCAGACTTCGATTCAAGCAAAACCTTCTATCACGTAGCCTCTTACGCTGACTACTCCGGAGGTTAGTACCCACAGCTCTCTTGCTTAAACTTTTCTCACCTTCATAAACTGAAACCACACCCTCACGTTGCTTAACCCTTGGGAATTTCTCTCCAAGGTACCTTTCATAAAAGGCAGACACAAAGAAGTCCCAATCTATATCGTTGATATGTGATGCCACCGCCACAGATGTCCACCAGGCACAGGCATCCTCCAACATCAATGAGACAACACTTCCCAGCTTACAAGCGTAGTCACAACCTTCCTGATCCAAAATCAGAATTACACTGGTTAACAAAGCCTCGAACGCCTCAGGTGTCGAACCACGATACTTCACAGCTCCCAAATCATATAAACATTGTTTTGACAAACTCGCGTGTCTCACAGTCAGCATGTCTACAGGCCTCACTTTCGCCACAGCCTGTGATGTTCCCAACACCTCTTGAACAATAGGTGATGAACTCTTCATCACAGAACCAGCTTCTTCCTCCTACCTCACTACCTCAACTCCAAGCACAGAAGACTGAGACGAAACACCTCCACTAAAAGGTGAATCCCACGCCTTAACAACCTGCTCTAAAGCAGCAACCATCTCACCTAACTGCCATTCTCTCATCGATTTCACCATGCTATGAACAACAAGCTATCATAACAAAACAAACAAAACGATTAGGCCAGCTTCAAGCAAGGATTCAAGACTCCAATTCCAACATAACACAATAGCTATAATAGTAAGGCAATGGGTATCCCGAATTCTCCCCTTTTACATGACATAACAGTCAATAAAAATATGGATATCACAACATCGAGCATATCAATCAACATACTTCGATCATGCTCTCATCAAACAACATTCACCCGCAACAGCATATCATCAACATATCATACCCATTACACTTTCATCATTCATAAAATCAGATTACATCACCAACATATCATCAGCACAAATCCACATTAGCTCAATGAAGATTCACAATCAAAAAGCATGACAAAAATATCAACAATTCGCTCACAGACACACATTTCAACCGACTTTCAACCACACATCAGAATAAACATTAAACACTTATTACAACAATTTACCATTTCCCCAAGCATTCACAACTCAGCTCTGATACCACCAAATGTAACCCCCTTAGCCCGGCCTAGACGATTGGCCCGGACTACGAAGATTACACGGGGAAAACAAAAGTCAACCTAAAAGTCAACCTTGATTAACGACCCTTTTTTTCTTTTTAAACTTGTCTAGATGCACATTAAACCTAGGCATACTCTTGAGATAAGCATACTCAAAAATCACAGCAATCGAAAAACAATAAGGGACATAAATGCACAAAATACGAATTTAGGGACCAATTTGTTAATTCTGGAAATTAAGAGGACATTACCAATTTTTAAGTTACCACTATGAAATTAATCATGTTTCATGCCTCTCTGCCAAATTTCACCCCAAATAGACATCTCGAACTCAAGCAATTGCACATACAAAAATCAGGACTAAAACGTAAAGCTTGCAAACCTCAAAACCATTCAAATCAGTGCCCAAAGGTCAAGTGTTTCGAAACGGGGTTAGCCTGTTCAGAAACGGGGCTTGGCAGTAGCCAAAGTGTTTCGAAACACCTCTACCCGTTTTGAAACACCCAGGCCAAATCAAGCACCTGTTTCGAAACAGGCAAGGGTGTTTCGAAACACCCTGCCCAGAAACAGCAGATAGGCCTGTTTTAATACATCTAAACCCCATCGAACATGCTCCAAATCAATCCTCAACAAAGCAACAACATGCCAAGCATCATAACTATCAAATTGCATTAAAATCTAGATACAAAACCACCCCTAGGTGCACCAACTCTTTCAACACATCCAACACTTAATCATGCTTTTAAAACAAGAAGCATAGCATAACGACTTATGAATAAGAAGATTCAAATGTTGCAAGCGTTAAACCACGCAGTTCAAATCATAAACCAAACTTGTCCAACATGCACAATCTCATTAAACATCAACATAAAAGACTCACCCCCATTGCCTTTATTATCTATAGCTATTAACCGAGACATACATCTCAAGTGGATCTCTCCTTGAATGCCTTGCTTCTTGCTGTCCCAACTTCAAATATCTGCATCGATGGACAAAAAGGAGCGTAAGCACATAATGCTTAGTGAGGAATGCTCAAAACCAAAATAACCATCAATGCAGCGAGTCATAAAACCTCTTTTAAAAGTAAACACATTTCGATAAACCAAAGCAGTGTTTGAAAACCCCTTTTTAAACAACATGCTTTAAATCATGCATTGCTCAAACATGAAAACCAACCCTTAGCTTAGTAAAGCTAAGTAACTCACTTCAAAGCACATCCTTGCAAAACCATGAATTTAACCTTTCCATGCATGAACATCATATGCAAAGTTAAATAAAAATTCCTTGGAAAACACTTCCACTTCACATTATACTTTTCTCATTCTTGAAAATCATCTCAAAGCAAGAAACCTTTGAAAACCACTTACTCCTTCAATCTATCTCATGCATTAAACAAATGCAATACATGAACCACAAAATCAACATTTGCATTACATGCCTTTTAAAACAAGCCTTCACAAGACTTCAATGCATTAAAGAGATTCTCATGCACAAATGCACCATTCTTAATATGAGATAAACACTTGTACAAGTTAACAAGTAATACATGCATTCTTAGAACATCACACACTTCCCATGCAACATGCACCGTTTCAAGCATCTCATGCTTCATTACATTCAAGAACATTATATTGGTTTCCAAGTGATAATTCACAAACCATCATAACACAAGACACAATCGGATACGCGGATTACAAGCGTTGCCCCACACGCTCCATACACACTTTCGAACAACACAAGGTGGAGTTTACCGGTACAATCACAACCCCCTCAACACCCGTGATGGAGTTTAACGGTACAATCACAACCCCTCAACATCACTCATCGGAAGTTGTATAACACACTAGCAAGAGCCGGGACACATCACAAGGCTTACACATGGAAGCTACCACAACCATTGTAATCACCTTAACCAAGCTCACACACGGGAGCAACCCTCCACCGTTGTGACGCTTAACAAAGTCCACCCACGAGAGCCACCCTCTATCGTGGTAACTTTTAACAAGGTTCACCCACGAGAGCCATCCTCCATCGTGGTGGCACTTAACCAAGCCCACCCACGAGAGCCATCCTCCATCGTGGTGACACCAATTTCCTCAATCGCTAGGATTCTTGGATGGAGTTTATGGTACAATTACAACCCCCTCGACATCCAAGGCAACTCAATTCACAGTGCACCCAATCCTATAGCCGGCTAACTATATCCGATTAAAGTACCAAGAACAACTTACATCACTTGCCAATATAGCCATTTTACCACATTAATCCATTATTTTTACAAGCATAACCAAAATGCCAAAACCACCAATTACCATCATCACTTCACTATTTTGAAGCATTAAACAAAGCCATTAAACAACATGCAACACTATGCATCAATTCCACAATTTCAATGTACAAAACCAAGGATCTCTTACCTTGAGCATCCTTCACACATGACTTTCGAAACCAGCATTAAACCATGCTTAAAATATGCTTTCAAAACAGAATTTAAACATGCAAATCACATGCATTGCATCCAAAAATCACAAGTGCTTTAAAAAAACCAATTCATAACACAAACCAAGAGAGAAATTCCATTTACTTACTCTTGAGCTTAGCTAAGTTGTTTAGACTTAAACTAAGCTCCCAAAAACCTTCAAACATTGGTTTTAAAGCTGAAAACCCCAACTTCACTCACCGATACACAAAACTAGGCTACCAACAAACCTTCCAAGCACCTGAAACCTTCAACGCCACCTCTATTGCTCACGGATCATTCTCCCATGTTTCAAGCACATAACAACAGAGGATTAATGCATCATCATGCATTAAAAACACGAGCAACACACCTAAACTCACTGCTCTTTGCAAATCCAACCAAGATCCATCACTTCTAACCATTATTAAACATCAATTAACATCCAAAATAAACTCAAACTCGTCCTTATACCTCCAGCGTTAACAAAACACCAAGATCACCCCAAAAACCACCATTTTCACAAGTAAAAACTTAGGAAAATTAACCTATTCGAGATTGCATTGATTAAACCTCAATTACACATCATTTAGACATCCAAAATACATCAAAAAGACAGCTCAAAACAGAGCCCAATCATCTAATGCGAATTTCTTCAAAATTAAATCCAAATCTTGCATTTTAAGCCAAAATCAAGATCACAACATCAAAACCTTTAATAAAACTTAATTTAAGGATTGAGAACTTGGGAATTTCAGTAAAGAACTGAGTATTTAGAGGAGAAGGACGTTCATACCTCTAAAAGTGGATTTCTCCTTGTTTAGAGCCAAAATCCTTGAAAATTCATCAAGCAAATGATGAGGATTTGATGTAGAAATGATTAGGAATCATTTAGGAATTGAAATCTCAACTTTAGGTGTGAAAATCAAAGGAAAAGTTGCTGTGGAAATGTGTTTGGCTGAGGGAATTTTGAGAGAAAATGAAATAGGAAAATTTTGGTAAAAGTTAGTTATGAAACCAAAAATATCTTTTCCCTCTTTTCTTTTCATTAATTAAACATTAAATGAGTCTTTAAAAATCTAGAAAAATCTGGAGAAATCCTCCCTTGGGTAAATTAGCTCCTTAAAGATTCAAAGTTTCAATCCTTTTAAAACAGACACGAACTTTTCAGAAATTACATTTTAGTCACTAACTTGAAATGTCATATTTCCAAACCCCATTTTGTAAAATTGATTTCACCACTCTCTTATATATATTGAAAGAGGATATTTAGATATTTTTCCATATTTTTAATGCATCCCGAACTAGGCTTTCCCTAAAAACCACCTTTTATATTAGAACCGTAATTTAAACCGATCCGGTTCAGACCCTAAACTTCCAAGCCCAAAATTGGGGTGTTACAAAATCATCCATAAAGATTTCTAGGAAATCCTCCACCATATCGGAGAATATTTCCATCATGCACCTTTGAAAGGTGGTTGGTGCATTACAGAGTCCAAAAGGCATTCTCCTAAAAGCATATGTTCCGTAAGGGCATGTGAACGTCGTCTTTTCTTGATCTTCCGGTGCGATATCTATTTGATTGTATCCTGAGTAACCATCAAGAAAACAATAGTAAGGTTTACATGCTAATCTATCAAGCATTTGATCAATAAAGGGTAAAGGAAAGTGGTCCTTCCGGGTAGCTTTGTTAAGCTTTCGGTAGTCCATACAAACCCTCCAACCGGTCACAGTCCTAGTTGGGATTAGCTCGTTGTCTTCATTGGTTACCATAGTCATTCCTTCTTTCTTGGGAACGCACTGCACTGGGCTCACCCATTTGTTGTCCGAGATGGCGTAGATTATTCCAGCATCTAGCCATTTGATTATCTCTTTTCGCACCACTTCCTTCATAGCATGGTTCAGACGACTTTGTGCATCAATAGTCGGCTTATGCCTTGAATATCAGCTAACGTCCATCCAATAGCCTTTTTGTGCTGCTGCAGCATCCCTATTAACTGATGTTCCTGTTCCTGCATCAACTTGGAAGAGATGATTACGGGCAACGTATCATTTAAACCAAGGAAAACATATTTTAGCTGCCCTGGAAGGGGCTTAAGATCTATAACAGGGGGCTCAACAGTTGATGGCTTTTGAATTACATGGTTATCCGAGGTATAGTATAAAGGCTCGAATAACTTACCTGGACGATTGCCTATCCAGTTTACCTCATCTGGATCTTCAGTATCAGATTCTAAGGAGTTGTTGTCGTTGGTGCTGTCATGACAGTCTTCTAAGTGGCTGCCGAGGCAGTGATCAATTTTGATGTTGTGGCAGCCCGACCTGATGCAGGGTTGGTCAAGGGTAACTTCAGTGTTAACCTTGCATTCTTCTTCTGCATCAACATGCTTCACTGCTTGGAGAACATTCAACTTTATTTCTTGATCATTTACTCTCATGGTGAGTTCTCCTTTTTCCACATCAATCAGTGTTCTTCCCGTGGCTAAGAAGGGTCGCCCCAGGATGATTGGTGCATTTTCATCTGCTTCACAATCTAAGACAATAAAGTCAACAGGATAAATAAACTTATCCACTCTTACCAGAATATCTTCAATTTTTCCTTCTGGATGGACGTAAGAGCGATCTTCCAGATGCAGAATTACTGTTGTGGGCCGAGCATTTCCAATACCTAATTTCTGAAAAACAGATTTGGGCATTCAATTTATACTAGCACCAAGATCACATAGTGCCTTACTCGCATATTTGTCTCCGATTACGCATGGTATGATAAAGCTCCCAGGATCATTCTTCTTCTGGGGTGGATGCTTGTGCAAAATACTCATACATCCTTCTATCATCTTAACCGTTTCAAATTCCCCAAGTTTAGATTTCTTCGACATGGCATCCTTGAGAAATTTGGCATAACCGGGCATCTCCCGAACGATATCTAACAGGGGAATGTTGATATGAACCTGCTTAAAAATATCATAAATCTTCTTAAGCTGTGATTCATGTTTCAATTTTTGTAACCGTTGGGGAAAATGAGGTGGGGGACGATAATCAGCAATATGTCCTTCCCACTACATACAGATTTGAGGATGTTTAGGTTCATCATCTTTCTCCTTTGTCCCTTCTGCTGTCGTGACACGCTCATCGGCAGTAGGTTGTTCATTACCTGTCGGGGCAGCTTCCTCGACAGTTGACTCCAAGGCTGGTTTCTTAACTGATTCAGCTTCCATCTCAGGCCCTGGTAGTTTCTTCCCACTCCTAGTCTTGATAGCTTTACACTACTCATGTGTGGGTTGTCTAGCGTTTTCAGTATCGCTAGGAAATCCTCCATTCTGCCTTGGTTTAATATGCTGGGAAACCTGACCCATCTGCGTCTCTAATGATTTTAGAGTAGCTTCATGATTGGTCATCCACATCTCTGTTTTGTCCATGAATGTTTCTGTCTTCTTGACAAAGTGACTCATGTGGCTAGAGTCTGTTCCAGTATACTATTCGTGGCAGTTGGTGGTTGTTGTTGCTGCTGCTGCGGTTGCTGCAGAGTCAGCAATCAAGGTCCTCCTTGGTTCTGATTATTCTGTGCTTGAGGATTTCGAGCATTATTAGGATTGCTCCAAGAGAACTTGGGATCCTTTCTCAAGTTGGTATTGTAGTTGTTGGAGTTATAATTTTTCTTATAGTAGTTCCCAACATACTTTCCTTCTTCTAATTGTGTTGGACATTCCTCGGAACTATGATTTCCTTCACAAATTTCGCATACCTCTTCAGCAGCGTACACATGCTGTGAATATTCGTTCAAGAGTTTTTTCATTGCCTTAGTGAGATATGCCACTTGTGATTTCAATGAGCTGTCGACCTCATAATCCTTTACAGCTAGTACCCGTTTACCCCCTCTTCTTGTTGTCGGAAACTGCTCCTCATTCTTCGCCAGATTTTTCAATACTGCCATTGCCTCATCTGGGTCTTTGTCCAGCAGTAATCTGTTTGCTGCTGAATCAATTCTAATACGAGTTTGTAAATTGGCATCATTATAAAATTTTGTTACCTGGTTCCAAACGGGGAATCCATGCATCGGGCAGTTCCTTAGAAGAGTGGTAAATCTATCCCATGCCTCGTGCATTGGCTCGTCATCTTCATGTTGAAAAGTAGCAATTTCGTTATGTAATCACTTAGATAAGTGTGAAGGATTAAAACGAGATAAGAATTCATGTGTTAAATCTGCCCAAGTTCTAATTGAACCCGGCGTAAGTTTATTCCACCAAGTATTTGCCTTGTCCCTCAATGAATGAGGAAATAACCGAAGCCTCAGTATCTCCGGATTAACTCCTGGTAGTCTAAACGAACCACAGATTTCCTAGAATGTTTTTAGATGCTCCCTGGAATCCTTTGTAGCAGCACCACTAAATTGGCCAATGTTGTTGATCATGCTGAACATAACAGGTTTCAGCTCAAAGCTGTCAACATCTACATCCGGCAGGGTGGTTTCTATTCTACATGATCATTGAGCATGTAGTCTCGGCATGACCGGCGTGCAGCAGCGACAGGAGGGTCAACGACAGGTGGATCGATCCCTCCATCTCCAACGGGATTGTTATTATCCTGGAGATTCACTTGGTTGTCCCTTCATTCTTCACGTCTTTCGTTCACCATTGCTTCGAGTTGTTCCTATAGATATACGTTCCTTTCAACGAGGTAACGGACTCTTTTCTTGAGATTGAATGTTCGTTCGGGTTCAGGATCTAACTGGAATTCAGGTTCCTTCCCTCGTGGAGATCTGCGCATATGCAAACAAAAGACCTTGTGAAAGGTATAGGTTGAACAATCCAAGTAAAACAGAAAAATAAAACGAATGCAGTAAAAGGTAGGGTAAAGTTATGTTGCCAGTCCCCGACAACGGTGCCAAAAACTTGTTGCCGCAACAGCAGGCACGACAGCAAGGGCTACATTCCACCACAACAACATTCAACGAAAACAAGGTAAGTTTGTGGTCGAATATCAATTTAATTTTTACTAATCATATATTCATGCCCTCATAAACTTTACCAAAAATGGAGGACTTCATGGACTACAAAGGGAAGAGAAAGAAAGGAGCCCCCACCATGAGAATAATCACCAGATGGAGAGTATGGATGGACTTCAAGAAGTACCGAAAACGACCCCTCAAACATCAATAGAACAGGGAGCTGTTACTTTAGGAGATGCCCCTCAAGGCACTCCTAATTTAACTTAACTTATTGTATTTTAATTTTATCTTTATTGTTTTCGGAATTAGAATTGATATTAGTTTTTAGTTTGTGTTATTAGGTAAACAGAGAAAACCCTTGCAATGACGATACAAGCAACCTGAGGAAGCTCTGCCTCTGCCCCTACCGCGGCAGCACTCATACTCTCAGGGCAGCACCCACAACTCCTCCGACAAAGTTCAAGGAGACTGCATGCCGATAGCTCCTCATCCAAAGCTCCAGCAGCAGCAACGCAACGACAGCCGCACAACTTAAGTTTTCTTTTTCCTTTTCTCTGCCGCCTGCTGTATATATTATCTTTTTGTGGTGTTTCACTTTTTTGTTATTTTTATTTTCCGTTTTTCATTTTTATGTCTTATGTCATGCATTGAGTACAATGCAACACTTGAGTTTGGGGGTAGGCAATCCTCTTAATTATTAATATTATATTGCATTTTGTTTTATTGTGTCGCATTTATTTTTATGCAAAAAAAAAGAATTGGCTTAATTTATTGAACTTTTATTATCTGCTGCCGCCATCTCTGTCGTGACAGCCCCTTAAAAATATTTTAGGAAGTAAGTAGAGCCTTAGTATAGTTCTGAAAAACTGAAACACTTGTTGACTTACTTGATAACAAACTTTCTCTAGCATACTTAGAATAGAAAACTTAGAACTTAGAGTAGAAAAAGACTAGAAACTCAGGAAACCTAGAGGTGCCTATCACTGGCTCTAGAAAAATAACCAGAGATAAACTTCTAGAGGTGCCTATCATCGGCACTAGATAGTTAACTAGAGGTGCCTGAAATGCTGGCTCTAGTAAAAAAACTGAAAAATTTAGAAAAAGAAGGAAAACAACTAGAGGTGCCCGATACTGGATCTAGTAATAAAAAAAGAATTAAGTCTCGAAGGAAAACTCTAAACAAGTTAAGTATAATATTCTAGGTTCTAAGGAAGTCTATATTCATGTATGTTCACAATAAATGCACACACATGCACGAGAACTATACTTTAGCTCTAAGTAGATCCTTAAATATTTGAACTGGTGCTAAACACGATAGGGATGGTGTTGTGGGTAAGGATTGTTCACTGATTTAAGCCAAGAAAAAAGAATAACAAATATATATACATATATATATATATATATATATGTATCTATGTAATCATGGATGTTAGTTAGGTTGCATTTGATTGAGGACAAGCAAAGATTCGAGTTTGGGGGTATGATCAATGCATAAAAGTTCTATATTTTACCCATCATTTATCCTTATTTTTGCTGCACTCAAGCATGTTTAATTGCATTTTAGGTTAAGTTTTGCATCAACATCACATTTAGATAAAACTGCGCAGATACTGCTAAATTTGATTACTTTTGCATGTATCTGCTGTGGCAGCATCCAGGGCAGCAGTCGTGGCAGCATCCAGGACATCAGTCGTGTCACCATCTAGGGCAGCAGAGAAACATAAGAGCTAGAGTGAAGAAAACTGCCTCATACATCACTGTCGTGGCATATGCCGTGACAGATGTTGTGGCAGATGTCGTAACAGTGATGCCCTGACAGTTGTCGTGATAGTTGTCATGACAGAAGTGTCGACAGTGTTGAAGCAAACTGCCTTATAACTCGCTGCCGTGACATATGCCGCGAGAGAGGTGGCGACAGAGAAGAAGAAGAGATGGAAAATGCGAAGTGGAGTTCGACAGATAGAGGATTTCAAGCCTAATTTTTAGAGACCACTTGCATAATATTTGGAGCCCAGAAGAACAAGAAAGGCCTTGCCCAAAGTTTAAGGAGAAAGTCAAAGCAAGAAGATAGGGCGAACTAAAGGACGTTTATTCAGAGATTTAGTCTTTAATGAGTTGTACATTAATTCGAACTAGTATTCTTGGCCATTAAGAAAACTTGTACCGAAGGCCTATATATATGCTTGTAATTCGACCTAGAGAATCATCATCAGATTCCATACCTCTCATCTAAAAACCCTAGTTGTTTCTCTTTCTTCACCATGTTCTAAACCTCCCCTAGGGCAAAGGGTTGATATTGTAAAGTAGTTGTAAGGGTTGTTCTGTTCTTAGGATTTTTCTGTTCAATGAAATAAAACTTCAAGTTTGCTTATTTTGGCTTTCAACATCTTGCAAGAGTATCGGGAGAGCATTGTGAGATTATTCATTTAATTAATATCGGGAGAGTTAAGTATACGAAAGGAATAAGTGTGGGTTCTCCAGTTTATGGTTGAACTATCTCGGACCTATGGATAGGACGAGGTTAAGCGGATAAGGAAGAATTCATAAACATCGATGTTCATACTTTGATTCACGCCGGGAGGTATCATCCAAGACGTGTTCATCGACAGAACTTGGACCTAGGGATAGGACGAGTCACAACAGGGATTCCTGTCGAACTTGAAGAAACTGAGTTGTTTATCGTTGCCACGACAACAACAGACTGCTGCCACGACAGGTGCTGTCGTGACAGGAGCTAGACACAGAACATAAGTCCTTGAACAGTGCAATACCTGCACTACTAAGCAATTCAATACCGACCTACTCTTTACCCTGAATATTTTCATCTTTTATTTTCAGTCTTCTTTATTATTTCGTGACAACTTAATCAATCTATTAAATCTCCTCTTTTCCCCTTGTGCAGATAGCGAAGGAAAGGGTTAGCCCAGTCCCTGTGGAGAGGATATCAGATACTCTAGTGTCACTTTATTACTTGTGACGTGTACACTTGCACTCAATTGCGATAGTCTCTTTTACACGCAACAAGTTTTTGTAGGCAATCCTCCTAATTATTAATATCATATTGCATTTAGTTTTAATTGTTTCGCATTTATTTTTTTGCAAAAAAAAAAGAATTGGCTTAGTTTATTGAACTTTTATTATCTGCTGCCGTCGTCTCTGTCGTGACAGCCCCTTAAAAATATTTTAGGAAGTAAGTAGAGCCTTAGTATAGTTCTGAAAAACTGAAACACTTTGTGACTTACTTGATAACAGACTTTCTCTAGCATACTTAGAATAGAAAACTTAGAACTTAGAGTAGAAAGAGACTAGAAACTCAGGAAACCTAGAGGTGCCTATCACTGGCTCTAGAAAAATAACTAGAGAAAAACTTCTAGAGGTGCCTATCACCGGCTCTAGATAGTTAAGTAGAGGTGCCTGAAATACAGGCTCTAGTAAAAAAATTGAAAAATTTAGAAAAAGAAGGAAAACAACTAGAGGTGCCCGATACTGGCTCTAGTAATAAAAAAAAGAATTAATTCTCGAAGGAAAACTCTAAACAAGCTAAGTATAATATTCTAGTTGCTAGGGTAGTCTATAATCATGTATGTTCACAATAAATGCACACACATGCACGAGAACTATACTTTTGCTCTAAGTAGATCCTTAAATATTTGAACTGCTGCTAAACATGATAGGGATGGTGTTGAGGGTAAGGATTGTTAACTGACTTAAGCCAAGAAAAAAGAATAATATATATATATGTATGTATGTATGTATGTATGTATGTATGTATACATGCATGTTAGTTAGGTTGCATTTGCTTGAGGACAAGTAAAGATTCGAGTTTGGGGGTGTGATCAGTGCATAAAAGTTCTATATTTTACCCATCATTTATCCTTGTTTTTGCTGCACTCAAGCATGTTTAACTGCATTTTAGGTTATGTTTTGCATCAACATCACATTTAGATAAAACTGCGCAGATACTGCTAAATTTGGTTACTTTTGCAGATATCTGTTGTGGCCGCATCCAGGGCAGCAGTCGCGGCAGCATCCATGGCAGCAGTCGTGGCAGCATCTAGGGCAGCAGAGGAACAGAAGAGCTGGAGTGAAGAAAACTGCCTAATACATCACTGTAGTGGCGAACTAAAGGACGTTTATTCAGAGATTTAGTCTTTAATGAATTGTACTTTAATTCGAACTAGTATTCTTGGCCATTAAGAAAACTTGTACCCAAGGCCTATATATATGCTTGTAATTCGACCTAGAGAATCATCATCACATTCCATACCTCTCATCTAAACCCTAGCAGTTTCTCTTTCTTCACCATGTTCTAAGCCTCCCCTAGGGAAAAGGGTTGATATTGTAAAGTAGTTGTAAGGGTTGTTCTGTTCATAGGATTTTTCTGTTCAATGAAATAAAACTTCAAGTTTGCTTTTTCTGGTTTTCAACATCTTGTAAGAGTATCGGGAGAGCATTGTGAGATTATTCATTTACTTAATATCGGAAGAGTTAAGTATACGAATAGAATAAGTGCGGGTTCTCCAGTTCATGGTTGAACTATCTCGGACCTATGGATAGGACGAAGGTTAAGCGGCTAAGGAAGAATTCATAAACATCGATGTTCATACTTCGATTCACGTCGGGAGGTATCATCTGAGACGTGTTCGTCGACAGAACTTGGACCTAGGGATAGGACGAGTCACAGCAAGGATTCCTGCCGAACTTGAAGAAACTGAGTTGCTTATCGTTGCCGCGACAGCAACAGACCGCTGCCACGACAGGTGCTGTCGTGACAGGAGCCAGACACAAAACAGAAGTCCTTGAGCAATGCAATACTTGCACTACTAAGCAATTCAATACCGACCTACTCTTTACCCTGAATATTTTCATATTTTATTTTCAGTTTTCTTTATTATTTCGTGACAACTTAATCAATCTATTAAATCTCCTCTTTTCCCCTTATGCAGATAGCGAAGAAAAGTGTTAGCCCAGTCCATGTGGAGACGATATATGATACTCTAGTATCACTTTATTACTTGCGACGTGTACACTTGCACTCAATTGTGATAGAATCTTTTGCACGCAAAAAGTTTTTGGCGCCGTTGCCGGGGACTGGCAACACACTCTTACCCTAGCTTCTGCACTTTTCTTTTCTTTTTATTTTTATTTTTTCTTATTTTTTTAACAGAAACTCAGGTGAAAATACAGGTTCAAGGGCATCAACATGTTAGGAAAAACTATTCGAGAGTTGATGTGGGAGAATTCTCACAATTACCGTGAAGGTAATATTACACTTGAAGGTTATCCCCATCTTTTCAATGAATATATGGAGAACCCACGATGGAACCAACAAAGACATGATAGGCCACCACTGAAACAACAGGGACAGCAGATACCTCTGCCGCAGTAGAAAAATTCTTTATGGTATGACCAAAACTCGCAAAACCTTTTTTACCATAACAGTTTTGCTGCAAAATCCGACAAACCATGGGAAAGTAGTCCTTCTCAAGAGTAAACGAATACCTTAGAAGGTACACTTCAAGCCTTCGTGGCACTCGTGCAAAAAGTGTCGACTTCTATGAACGCAAGTATCGCCAAGATGGATGCACTCTTGAGCAGACCGATCCTCATTCATGCCACGGATGAACCTGAAATCCTGAGGCAAGATGACAAGGATGCCCATGTGAAGGAATAGCCAACACATGATGAGTCTGAGCAACAACTTGTCATGGCAATGATCGAGGAGCCGAAATGGAGCAACACCGCAGCACGCTGAATAAAATTCAAGAGAATGTCACTGCGGTAACCACATCCGAGGCAAACTCTCAACACACTACCTCGATTATGCCCGACCAAGATTGCACACATCCATCCCTGTCAGGGCACTCGCACGACCACCTAGAAGAGCTACCCAATGACAGTGCCTCACAAATGGAATACGAGTAGGTAATAAACGAACCTTTTGAATTCTTTGAAAACTCATCGATTCCATTGTAGGTATTTGAGGAACCAACGCCGATGCATTTAGAATCATCAATATCTCTAATGATGGAGATCTACGAGTGGCCAACAGAATTTGATATAGAGAGTGATGGCACTTACCAATGTCCCATTGACCTGCAAAGTAACCTGACAACGGACTGTCAAAATAACTGGTTGTCGCAGCAGCAGGCAAGACATCAAGGGCTACATTCCACCACAACAACAATCAACGAAAACAAGGTAAGTTTGTGGTCGAATATCAATTTAATTTTTACTAATCATATATTCATGCCCTCGGAAACTTTACCAAAAATGGAGGACTTCATGGACTACAAAGGGAAGAGAAAGAAATGAGCCCCCACCATGAGAATAATCAACAGATGGATGGTACGGATGGACTTCAAGAAGTACCAGAAATGACCCCTCAAACATCAACAGAACAGGGAGCAGTTACTTTAGGAGATGACCCTCAAGGCACTCCTAATTTTACTTAACTTATTGTATTTTAATTTTATCTTATTTTATCTTTATTGTTTTAGGAATTAGAAATTTGATATTAGATTTTAGTTTGTGTTATTAGGTAAACAGAGAAAACCCTTGCAATGACGATACAAGCAACCCGAGGAAGCTCTGCCTCCACCCCTGCCGCGACAGCACTCATACTCTCAGGGCAGCACTCACAGCTCCTCCGACAAAGTTCAAGGAGACTGCCCGCCGACAGCTCCTCATCCAAAGCTCCAGCAGCAGCAACGACAATCGCACAACTTAAGTTTTCTTTTTCCTTTTCTCTGTCGCCTGCTGTATATATTATCTTTTTGTGATGTTTCACTTTTCTGTCATTTTTATTTTCTGTTTTTCATTTTTATGTCTTGTGTCATGCATTGAGGACAATGCAACCCTTGAGTTTGGGGGGTAAGCAATCCTCCAAATTATTAATATAATATTGCATTTAGTATTAATTCTGTCGCATTTATTTTTATGCAAAAAAAAAAGAAATGGCTTAATTTATTGAACTTTTATTATATGCGGCCGCCATCTCTGTCGTGACAGCCCCTTAAAAATATTTTAGGAAGTAAGTAGAGCCTTAGTATAGTTCTGAAAAACTGAAACACTTTGTGACTTACTTGATAATAGTCTTTCTCTAGCATACTTAGAATAGAAAACTTAGAACTTTGAGTAGAAAGAGACTAGAAACTCAAGAAACCTAGAGGTGCCTATCACTGGCTCTAGAAAAATAACCAGAGAAAAACTTCTTTAGGTGCCTATCACCGGCTCTAGATGGTTAACTAGAGGTGCCTGAAATACTGGCTCTAGTAAAAAACTGAAAAATTTAGAAAAAGAAGGAAAACAACTAGAGGTTCCCGATACTGGCTCTAGTAATAAAAAAAAATTAAGTCTCGAAGGAAAACTCTAAACAAGCTAAGTATAATATTCTAGTTGCTAGGGAAGTCTATATTCATGTATGTTCACAATAAAGGCACACACGTGCAAGAGAACTATACTTTTGCTCTAAGTAGATCCTTAAATATTTGAACTGGTGCTAAACATGACAGGGATGGTGTTGTGGGTAAGGATTGTTCACTGACTTAAGCCAAGAAAAAAGAATAATAAAAATATATATGTATGTATTCATACATGTTAGTTAGGTTGCATTTGCCTGAGGACAAGCAAAGATTCGAGTTTGGGGGTGTGATCACAGGCGCTGGGCAGTGATGCAGAAAAGCTGAAACTGGAATGCAGAAGAGGAGGACGATGCTGCCATGGACGCTGCCGTGGCAGCCAAGGACGACAGCAGTATTGAGGAAAGAAGCAAAGTGGGCCTCGACAGAAAGAGAAAATTAAGTCCGTCTATCGTGGATTACCCTTATATTTTTCCAAGCCCTAGATCAGAATGAATGCCAAGCCCAAAGTTCAAGGAAGAAACTCCAAGCAAGATGGAAGGACGAATTAAAGACTGATGCTCTGAAGATTTAGTCTTTAATAGAGTTGTACTTTAATTTAAACTTGTATTCTTGCCAAATTAGAACACTTGAACCCAAGGCCAATATAAAGGCACGTAATTCAACCTAGGAGAGGACATCATCTATCTCTAGCCTTCTTCCCAAAACCCTAGCCGTTTTCCCCTTCTCAACATGTTCTAAATTCCCCTAAGGCCACGGGTTGATTTGTAAAGTAGTTGCAAGGATTGCTTTGTTTTAGGAATTTTTGGTTCAATAAAATAAACTTCAAGTTCGCTTATTCTGGTTTTTAACATCTTGCAAGAGTATCGGGAGAGCATTGTGAGGTTATCTATTTACTTAATATCGGGAGAGTTAAGTATATTAAAGGAATAAGTGTGGGTTCTCTAGTTTATAGTTGAACTATCTCGGGCCTAGGGATAGGACGAGGTTAAGTGGCTAAGGAAGAATTCAACAACATCGGTGTTCATCCTTCGATTCACGCCGGGAGGTATCATCAAAGACGTGTTCATCGACAGACTTGGACCTAGGGATTGGTTAAGGCACATTCGGGATTCTTGCCAAGCTTGAAGTACAGAGTTGTGTGATCGCTGCCGCGACTAACAACAGACCGCTGCCGCGACGGGTGTTGCCGCGACAGGGACGACGATGGAACAGATATTCCTAGACTTCGCAACACCTACACTACTGAGCAATTCAATACCAGCCCATTCTCTCTATCTTGATTATTTTAATCTTATTTTCCAGTTCTCTTTATTATTTTCGTGACAACAATTTAAACTATTCTTTTTACCTTCGTGCAGTAATTCAAGGTGAAGCTATTAGCCCAGTCTCTATGGAGACGATATCCGATACTTCCGTATCACTTTACTACTTGCGTCGTGTACACTTGCACTACATTGCAATAGACACTTTTACATGCAACAGTAGGCATGAGGCATTTCTTCACGAAATGGTTCCACAACTTGGCTTGTGGGGTGAGCTGAGTCCTCTGCGC
This sequence comes from Hibiscus tridactylites, assembly GCA_958450335.1. Classification (NCBI taxonomy): domain Eukaryota; kingdom Viridiplantae; phylum Streptophyta; class Magnoliopsida; order Malvales; family Malvaceae; genus Hibiscus; species Hibiscus tridactylites. The sequence goes on from OY288287.1 coordinate 40,086,953, forward strand.
TGTCCACTGGTGGTTGGGATCATCGTTCCATTGCGTACCCTCTTCTGTCAGCTCTACCATGATAGCGTTGTAGTCTGCCGGCGACAGACGGTTCACGAACCTCCAATGGGGATCTTCCTTCTTGCTCACATAGAGGTCATACAACGTGTTGATGTATGCCGGTTCGAGGGAGATCTCTTTGCCTCTGACACTCACTATCGTGGCATCCTTGTCGGGGACGACAGTGTAGAACTCTCAAACTAGGGTAACGTTCATCTCTTCTGGCTGGGCAGCAAACATCTGCCACTTGAGTGCGAGGATTTTCCTGGCGATGAAACTGTAACGCCCCGGTTTTGGGCTTAGGAGTTTTGGGCGTTGACCGATTGGTCAAAGTGCTGTTCGAATCTTAAGAGGTTAAATTAGGAAAGCCTAGTTCGGGTTGCATTAAAAATATGGAAAAATGTTCTAAAATCATCTTTTAATATAATTAGATGAACTGTGAAAACAATTTTGGTGAAGGTTCATGATGTGTTCCATGTTTCTATGATGTGTATCGGTTGAGGTTACCTCAGGAGTTGGAGAAGATTCATGATGTGTTCCATGTTTCTATGCTCCGGAGGTATAGATCTGATCCTTCGCATGTGATGCCTGTTGAGGATGTGGTTTTGAATCCGGATTTGACCTATGATGAGGAACCGGTGAAGGTTTTGGATTCGGATTGCAAGGTTCTTCGTGGCAAGACCATTGAGTTGGTGAAGGTGCTGTGGAAGCATCGAGGTGTTGAGGAAGCCACGTGGGAGCGGAAGGAAGACATGCAGAAGCAGTTTCCTTATCTCTTTCCTTCAGGTAAATTTCGAGGACGAAATTTCTTAAGGAGGGGAGAGTTGTAACGCCTCGGTTTTGGGCTTAGGAGTTTTGGGCGTTGACCGGTTGGTCAAAGTGTTGTTCGAATCTTAAGAGGTTAAATTAGGAAAGCCTAGTTCGGGTTGCATTAAAAATATGGAAAAATGTTCTAAAATCATCTTTTAATATAATTAGATGAACTGTGAAAACAATTTTGGAAAATGAGTTTTGGAAGGTTGACATTTTGGCTAGTGACCAAAATGTAATTTTCGCAAGTTTGGTGGCTGTTTTATAAAGGGTTGAAACTTTGAATCTTTAAGGAGCTATTTACCCAAAGGGAGTTTCTCCAAATTTTTCTAAGATATTTTGAGTTATAATTCTGATTTTTAAAGTAAAACAAAAGGAGGGAAATCTCATTTAGTCATTTTTCTCAACTAACTTCCAATTTTCTTTCTCTCTTTTTCTCTCAACCCAAACACTCCATTTCCAGAGAATTGATTCTGATTTTCTCACCTAAATTCCTCCTTTCAACTCTCATTTGATTGCAAATCATTGTATCTTCAAATCCTCTTCAATTGCTACAAGTTTCATCAAGGTTTTTCATTCCAAAAAGAGGAGAAACTCAAGTTTGGAGGTAAGAACGTCCTTCTCCTCTGAACTTCAAGTTCTTTAATGAAATTCCTAAGTTTTCAATCCTAAATTGATGTTTAATTAAAGGTTTTTAAGTTGATTTATAGATCTTGGCTAATTATGCAAGATTTTGATGATTTCACATGATTTTCGTTTGATCTGTTAAATCTGTGATTTGAGAGGTGTTTTTGATGTTAAATGATTCCTAAATTGATGTGGAAATGAGTTTTGATTGATGCAATCCCGGATAGGTTGAGTTTCCTAAGTTTAGCTTGTGTTTTAAGGTAGTTTTTGAGGTGATCTTGGTGATCTGGTGTTGCTGGAGGTATGAGGTTGTTAATAGATTGTTTTTAGATGTTAATTGATGTTAATGGAAGTGAGGTTTTGCTGGTTTATGGCTGGGCTTTGTTTAGAAGTGGTTTGGATGCATTTTCGGTTGTGTATGGTGGCCGAAAATGGAGGTTGAATGAGAGCAGCGAGTTTAGGTGCTTTCATTGAAGCAATTAATGCATGATGATGCATTAATCCTCTGCTTTGATGTGTTGAAACAGGGGAGGCATCATTGGATTCAAGTTTGGTTGATTCGGAAGCTTGATTTGGTGCTTTGGCTTGAAGCAAAGTGGAAATTGGTGAGTGCAATTGTGGAATTGGATTTCCAGCTTTTTAAACCAAGGTTTGAAGGTTTTGGGAGCTTAGTTTAAGTCTAAACAACTTTGCTAAGCTCAAGTGTAAGTTTTCGGATTTTCTCTCTAGTGGTGGCCATGACTTGATGTTTTGCAAAGTGATGATTTGCATGTTTTGATTACTGTTTTGAAAGCATGTTTTAGCATGAATTTTGCTGATGATTTAAGCCATATGTTGAAGGTAACTCTAGGTAGGAGTTCCTTGATTTTATACATTGTTTAAATGTGGATTTGATGCTTTGAAATGCATGGTGAAATGGCTTGGTTTAATGCTTTAAAACAGTGGATTATATGATGTGAAATATGTATATTGGCAAGTGATGTTTTGTAAAAGTGAAGGTCACTAAGGTGGTTAAAAGTCCTTGAGTGAGCCTTGTTACTTATGAACATCAAGGTGGTTAAAAGTCCTTGGATGGTTCATGTTGCGGACACTAAGGTGGTTAAAAGTCCTTAGGTGATCCTTCCATGGTGTTTAAAAGTCCATGGGCCAAGGTGTTTAAAAGTCCTTGGGGTGGTTCAAGCATTGGACACAAAGGTGGTTAAAAGTCCTTGTGTGGTCCTTATTCATGGTGTTTAAAAGTCCATGGCCAAGGTGTTTAAAAGTCCTTGGGGCCAAGGTGTTTAAAAGTCCTTGGGAAGTTGTTGAACTTGATTTATGAAATAAAATGTATCACTTGAGCCAATATGACATGTTAAGTGTGTAAGAAGCATGAGATGCTTGTTTGATATATGTGTTATGAGGCATGTGATTGCTTGATTTAAAGTATGCTTTTGAGCATGTGCAAGGATTGTTTTAAGCATGGTTTATAAATGGTTTTAATTGCATTATTGAATTGTTTTAATGAGCATGCCTCACTAAGCTTTTGCTTACGCTCTCTACGTTTTCTTAATTCAATAATGCAGAGCATTAGAGTACTTAAAGGGGCTGCAAGGAAGGGCAACCAATCAAGTTCAAGAAAAGCTCTAAGTATGGAAGGTTTTGTTAAACATTTAGCTTTTGTATGTTTTGGCAATGGGGGACCAATGTGTATGTTTTGGGAGGTGTTTGAGACTCCCTAAGTATGTTGAATGTTGCTTAAAATGCTGGTTTTGGATTGAGACCTTATATGCTTGTTTTGGAAGTTAAATGCTTGAATGGCTAGCTTGTGTAGGAAGCATGATCATTGAATTGGGGCTTTTTGCATATGATGTTGGTTTGTTGATTTGTTGGTTTCTATAAGTCTTATATATGTTTAATTGCATGCTGGTAAAGTTTGGTAATCTTTGGAGCATGTTTGAATGTCCAATTGCATGATTTGGTATGCTTGTTTGTTGAAATTTGAGCAGGCGTTTCGGAACAGTATGCACCGTTTCGGAACGGGTGCCTTACACGAACCCAGGCGTCCGAAACGGTGTGCACCGTTTCGAAACGGTATGGCCTCTGCCGAGCCACGTTCCGGAACCCGTTTCGGAACGGCCCATGTTTCGGAACAGGGTCAACCTGTTTCGGAACGGTCGACCGTTAGGGGGCTGACATGGTAGTTATATGTTTTGAAATGTTTACGTTTTGGTCCCGAATCTTGTATGATCAATTGCATGAGCTGTGGATGTCCTTTTGAGCTGAAATTTCACAGAGAAGCATGAAACCTGACTAATTTCAAGATGGTAACTTCAATTTGGGTTAAGTCCTTTTATTTATCAGAAATTACAATTTGGTCCCTAAAGTTGTAATTCGTTCAATTGGGTCCCTGTTTGAACTCTGATGTTTGTGATCTTTTAGTATGTTGCTTGTATGATCACACATAGGTTAAATGTGCATCTAGATAAGGTTAAAAAGAAAAAAAAGGGTCGTTAATCAAGGTTGACTTTCGGGTTGACTTTGGTTTTCCCCGTGTGACTTTCTTAATTCGGGTCAACCGTCTAGGCCGGGTTAAGGGGGTTACATTTGGTGGTATCAGAGCTGAGTTTGCGAGTAATTGGGAATGAATGTATGCATGATTGAAGTATGTATGCTTTGTATGCTTGTTGTTTGAAAGCATGATCAGTGGCTTGTGATGTTGATGCAATTGAGTTGTATGCTATGATGTTGCATGTTGAGGGTACCCATTGCCAATCAAAAGCTAATGAAATGAAGTTGATTTTGATGAAATTGAGCTTGAATACTTGGATTGCTTACCTTGCTGGGCCTGACTTGTTTTATTTTGCATTGTGATTGCATGGTAAAAGTATGGCACCACGTAGAGAGTTAAGAGGTAGTGCGCGAGCTACGGCTCCCAACGAGAATGAGAATGAAGAGCACACTGGTAGTGCTGTGTTACCCCCTCCTCCGCCTGGTGGTGGTGCTGGAGGTGAGCGAGCTGAAGCTGCAGCTGGTGCTGGAGCTGCTGGACCAGAGGTTGGTCAGGGGAAAGCTATGCCTGATATGTCGATGCTGGTACAAGCTATTGCGGGTGCTTTTCGAGCAACAGTAGCTGGAGCTCAAGGAGCTGGGCATCAGGGAGATGCTGGAGTCAGATTGCCTTTGGAGCGTCTGCGCAGTCTTGGAGGGACTGAGTTTAGAGGATTGTCAGCTGAGAGTTCTGAGGCTTGGCTGGAGAGTACCAAGCGTATCTTGGGTCAGATGAGCTGCACGGATGTGCAAAAGTTGGGCTGTGTTGTGTCCTTGCTGCAGGACGATGCTTATACGTGGTGGACGACCACCATAGCTGGGATGGCTGAAGTTGATGTTACCTGGACATTCTTTCAGAATGTGTTTAAGAGGAGATATCTTGGAGTGAGATATCTGGATGAGAAAAAGCGGGAATTCATGTCTCTTACCCAAGGGAGCATGAGTGTAGCTTAGTACGAGGTACAGTTTGTACGGCTTGGTCAGTACGCACCGGAGCTGATACCCGATGAGCGGGCGAGGTGCGAGAGGTTTCGTTACGGTCTTGTGACGGATGTTAAGATGTATGTGCTGGCCACTGAATATGATGATTTTGATGTTTTGGTGGGTCGAGCCAAAGACATTGAGATGAACCTGAGTTTGTCTGCTAGAGGTGCTGGAGCAAGTGATGGGAAGAGGTCGGCTGAGTATAGTTCCGGAGGTGGACGGAACAAGAGGGGACACGATCAGAAGTATCAGTCCTCAGTCAAGAGAGGTGGAGGTGCACCTGCTAGAGGAGGTTTTGCTAGGGCTGAGCCTAGTGCTTGCTGGATTTGTGGTTCTCGTGGTCACATGAAGCGTGACTGTCCTCGTGCTGGGAGGGAGGTACAAGCTCCTGTTGTGGCAGCTGGTAATGCTGGTGGAAATGGATGCTGGAACTGTGGTTCTGCGGACCACTTGAGACGTGATTGTCCGAGGTTGGCTGGTGGCCAAGAGCGTTCTCCTGTTGTTGCAGCATAGCAGAGAGGTCGTGGGCGCGGCCGTGGTAATTTCCAGAGGCGTGAGGAAGGTGGCCGAGGAGTAGCTCATGTTGTAGCTATTCAGCCTGAGGGTGGAGGCCAAGCGAGGGTGTATGCTCAGCGCGAGGGAAGGAATGATGCAGATGTGATTGCAGGTACCTTTACTTTGCAATCTTTGTCATTGCTATCTTTGATTGATTCTGGATCTACTCATTCATACATTTTGCGTGAGCATGCTGAACTGCTTGGTGTGCATGTTGAGTCTTTGGATGTTGGTGTTCGTGTCACTAGTTCTTTTGGTGAAACTGTTGTGACTCGAAAGTTGTATAGAAGGTGTCCTTTGGTTGTTCAAGAGCATGTCTTTCATGTTGATCTTATGGAGTTGCCCTTCTATGGTTTCGATGTGATCCTTGGTATGGATTGGCTTGCTGAGCATCGTGCTGTTGTGGATTGTGAGAATAAGCGGGTGTCGCTTAGGCTTGCGGATGATTATGAAGTGGTGGTGGTTGGCGAGAATGTGAAGTTTCTTGCTAATGTTGTGTCTACCTTGGAGGCGAGCAAGATGCTGAGGCAAGGTTGCGAAGCTTATCTAGCTTTTGTGATGAATCCTAGCTCTAAGGAGCTGAGGGTGCAAGACATCCGTGTTGTGAAGGAGTTCCCTGGTGTTTTTCCTGAAGAGTTGCCTGGTTTACCTCCTAATCGCGAGGTGGAGTTTGGGATTGAGCTGTACGAGAATACAACTCCTGTGTCCATTACTCCCTATAGAATGGCACCTAAGGAGCTGAAGGAGCTGAAGACGCAGTTGCAAGAGCTGCTTGATCGTGGTTTCATCCGGCCGAGTGTGTCGCCTTGGGGTGCTCCTGTCTTGTTTGTGAAGAAGAAAGATGTCACTATGAGGATGTGCATTGATTACCGTCAGCTGAACAAGTTGACTATCAAGAATCGGTATCCTTTGCCGAGGATTGATGATCTCTTTGATCAATTTCGGGGAGCTGCTGTGTTCTCTAAGATTGACTTGAGATCAGGGTATTATCAATTGAAGGTGAAGGATGTGGATGTGCCTAAGACAGCTTTCAGGACAAGGTATGGGCATTATGAGTTCCTTGTGATGCCGTTTGGGTTGACAAATGCTCCTGCTGCTTTCATGGACATGATGAATCGTGTTTTTCATGAATACCTGGACAAGTTCGTTGTGGTGTTCATTGATGATATCCTTGTGTACTCGCGTACAGAGGAGGAGCACGAAGAGCATTTGAGGGTTGTGCTGCAAGCTTTGTTGGAGAATCAGCTTTATGCTAAGTTGAGCAAGTGTGAGTTTTGGCTTAAGGAGGTGGTGTTTCTTGGACATGTTGTTTCAGCTGAGAGGATTCGTGTTGATCCTCAGAAGATTGAGGCGGTGATGAGCTGGAAGGTTCCTAAGTCTGTTCATGAGGTCCGTAGTTTCCTTGGTTTGGTGGGATACTACCGGAGGTTTGTGGATGGTTTTTCCAAGATTGCTGCTCCTTTAACGAAGCTTTTGCAAAAGAATGTTAAGTATGAGTGGACAGAGGCGAGACAGCAGGCTTTTGAGAAGCTGAAGATGGCTTTGACGCAAGCTCCTATCTTGATTCAGCCTGAATCAGGGAAAGAGTTTGTGGTCTATAGTGATGCGTCCTATGTTGGTTTGGGATGTGTGCTGATGCAAGAGGGTAAGGTTGTGGCTTATGCGTCGCGGCAGTTGAAGGTGCATGAGCGCAATTATCCTACGCATGATATTGAGCTGGCTGCAGTGGTTTTTGCTCTGAAGATCTGGAGACATTATCTGTATGGTGAGAAGTGTACTGTGTACACAGATCACAAGAGTTTGAGGTATCTGATGTCTCAGAAGGAGTTGAATCTTAGGCAGCGGCGTTGGTTGGAGTTGCTCAAGGATTATGATCTGACGATTGAGTATCATCCTGGAAAGGCCAATGTTGTTGCTGATGCCTTGAGTAGGAAGGTAGCTGTTGAGCTGAGAGCGATGTTTGCTAGCTTGAGCATATCGCGAGATGGTGGTCTCGTTGCTGAGTTGCAGAGTTTGTGAGCAAGTGTTTGGTGTGTCAGCGAGTTAAGGCTGAACATCAGTTTCCTTCTGGTTTGTTGCAACCGTTGAAAATCCCTGAATGGAAGTGGGAGAGGGTTACCATGGATTTTGTATCTGGTTTGCCTTTGTCTCCATCAAAGAAGAATTCTGTTTGGGTGATTGTGGATCGCTTGACGAAGTGTGCGCATTTCTTGCCTGTGCATACTACGTTCTCTTTGGATAAGCTGGCAGAGCTGTACATTGCTGAGATAGTGAGGCTGCATGGTTTGCCTAAGTCGATTGTGTCGGATAGGGATCCGAGGTTCACATCGCGTTTCTGGCAGTGTTTGCATCAAGCTCTGGGTACTAGGTTGCATTTCAGTACATCCTATCATCCTCAGTCGGATGGTCAGTCTGAGAGGGTTATTCAGATTTTGGAGGATATGTTGAGATGCTGTGTGATTGAGTTCCAAGGTTCTTGGGAGAAGCATCTGCCTTTGGTTGAGTTCGCTTATAACAATAGTTATCAAGCGAGTATACAGATGGCACCTTATGAGGCTCTGTATGGGAGGAAGTGTAGGACTCCTCTTTGTTGGGCTGAAACTGGTCAAAAGTTGGTTTCGATGCCTGCTTTGCTGAAAGGGACCACCGAGAAGGTGAAGCTCATTTGTGAGAGGTTGAAGGCTGCCTCTGATCGGCAAAAGTCTTACGCGGATTTGAGGCGTAAGGAGATAGAGTAAGCGGTGGGTGACCGTGTGTTCTTGAAGGTTTCGCCTTGGAAGAAGGTGATGAGGTTTGGCCGGAAGGGTAAGTTGAGCCCTCGGTACATTGGACCATATGAGGTGGTTGAGCGAGTGGGTCCTGTTGCGTATCGGTTGAGGTTACCTCAGGAGTTGGAGAAGATTCATGATGTGTTCCATGTTTCTATGCTCCGGAGGTATAGATCTGATCCTTCGCATGTGATGCCTGTTGAGGATGTGGTTTTGAATCCGGATTTGACCTATGATGAGGAACCGGTGAAGGTTCTGGATTCGGATTGCAAGGTTCTTCGTGGCAAGACCATTGAGTTGGTGAAGGTGCTGTGGAAGCATCGAGGTGTTGAGGAAGCCACGTGGGAGCGGAAGGAACACATGCTGAAGCAGTTTCCTTATCTCTTTCCTTCAGGTAAATTTCGAGGACGAAATTTCTTAAGGGGGGGGAGAGTTGTAACGCCCCGGTTTTGGGCTTAGGAGTTTTGGGCGTTGACCGGTTGGTCAAAGTGCTGTTCGAATCTTAAGAGGTTAAATTAGGAAAGCCTAGTTCGGGTTGCATTAAAAATATGTAAAAATGTTCTAAAATCATCTTTTAATATAATTAGATGAACTGTGAAAACAATTTTGGAAAATGAGTTTTGGAAGGTTGACATTTTGGCTAGTGACCAAAATGTAATTTTCGCAAGTTTGGTGGCTGTTTTATAAAGGGTTGAAACTTTGAATCTTTAAGGAGCTATTTACCCAAAGGGAGTTTCTCCAAATTTTTCTAAGATATTTTGAGTTATAATTCTGATTTTTAAAGTAAAACAAAAGGAGGGAAATCTCATTTAGTCATTTTTCTCAACTAACTTCCAATTTTCTTTCTCTCTTTTTCTCTCAACCCAAACACTCCATTTCCAGAGAATTGATTCTGATTTTCTCACCTAAATTCCTCCTTTCAACTCTCATTTGATTGCAAATCATTGTATCTTCAAATCCTCTTCAATTGCTACAAGTTTCATCAAGGTTTTTCATTCCAAAAAGAGGAGAAACTCAAGTTTGGAGGTAAGAACGTCCTTCTCCTCTGAACTTCAAGTTCTTTAATGAAATTCCTAAGTTTTCAATCCTAAATTGATGTTTAATTAAAGGTTTTTAAGTTGATTTATAGATCTTGGCTAATTATGCAAGATTTTGATGATTTCACATGATTTTCGTTTGATCTGTTAAATCTGTGATTTGAGAGGTGTTTTTGATGTTAAATGATTCCTAAATTGATGTGGAAATGAGTTTTGATTGATGCAATCCCGGATAGGTTGAGTTTCCTAAGTTTAGCTTGTGTTTTAAGGTAGTTTTTGAGGTGATCTTGGTGATCTGGTGTTGCTGGAGGTATGAGGTTGTTAATAGATTGTTTTTAGATGTTAATTGATGTTAATGGAAGTGAGGTTTTGCTGGTTTATGGCTGGGCTTTGTTTAGAAGTGGTTTGGATGCATTTTCGGTTGTGTTTGGTGGCCGAAAATGGAGGTTGAATGAGAGCAGCGAGTTTAGGTGCTTTCATTGAAGCAATTAATGCATGATGATGCATTAATCCTCTGCTTTGATGTGTTAAAACAGGGGAGGCATCATTGGATTCAAGTTTGGTTGATTCGGAAGCTTGATTTGGTGCTTTGGCTTGAAGCAAAGTGGAAATTGGTGAGTGCAATTGTGGAATTGGATTTCCAGCTTTTTAAACCAAGGTTTGAAGGTTTTGGGAGCTTAGTTTAAGTCTAAACAACTTTGCTAAGCTCAAGTGTAAGTTTTCGGATTTTCTCTCTAGTGGTGGCCATGACTTGATGTTTTGCAAAGTGATGATTTGCATGTTTTGATTACTGTTTTGAAAGCATGTTTTAGCATGAATTTTGCTGATGATTTAAGCCATATGTTGAAGGTAACTCTAGGTAGGAGTTCCTTGATTTTATACATTGTTTAAATGTGGATTTGATGCTTTGAAATGCATGGTGAAATGGCTTGGTTTAATGCTTTAAAACAGTGGATTATATGATGTGAAATATGTATATTGGCAAGTGATGTTTTGTAAAAGTGAAGGTCACTAAGGTGGTTAAAAGTCCTTGAGTGAGCCTTGTTACTTATGAACATCAAGGTGGTTAAAAGTCCTTGGATGGTTCATGTTGCGGACACTAAGGTGGTTAAAAGTCCTTAGGTGATCCTTCCATGGTGTTTAAAAGTCCATGGGCCAAGGTGTTTAAAAGTCCTTGGGGTGATTCAAGCATTGGACACAAAGGTGGTTAAAAGTCCTTGTGTGGTCCTTATTCATGGTGTTTAAAAGTCCATGGCCAAGGTGTTTAAAAGTCCTTGGGAAGTTGTTGAACTTGATTTATGAAATAAAATGTATCACTTGAGCCAATATGACATGTTAAGTGTGTAAGAAGCATGAGATGCTTGTTTGATATATGTGTTATGAGGCATGTGATTGCTTGATTTAAAGTATGCTTTTGAGCATGTGCAAGGATTGGTTTTAAGCATGGTTTATAAATGGTTTTAATTGCATTATTGAATTGTTTTAATGAGCATGCCTCACTAAGCTTTTGCTTACGCTCTCTACGTTTTCTTAATTCAATAATGCAGAGCATTAGAGTACTTAAAGGGGCTGCAAGGAAGGGCAAGCAATCAAGTTCAAGAAAAGCTCTAAGTATGGAAGGTTTTGTTAAACATTTAGCTTTTGTATGTTTTGGCAATGGGGGACCAATGTGTATGTTTTGGGAGGTGTTTGAGACTCCCTAAGTATGTTGAATGTTGCTTAAAATGCTGGTTTTGGATTGAGACCTTATATGCTTGTTTTGGAAGTTAAATGCTTGAGTGGCTAGCTTGTGTAGGAAGCATGATCATTGAATTGGGGCTTTTTGCATATGATGTTGGTTTGTTGATTTGTTGGTTTCTATAAGTCTTATATATGTTTAATTGCATGCTGGTAAAGTTTGATAATCTTTGGAGCATGTTTGAATGTCCAATTGCATGATTTGATATGCTTGTTTGTTGAAATTTGAGCAGGCGTTTCGGAACAGTATGCACCGTTTCGGAACGGGTGCCTTACACGAACCCAGGCGTCCGAAACGGTGTGCACCGTTTCGAAACGGTATGGCCTCTGCCGAGCCACGTTCCGGAACCCGTTACGGAACGGCCCGTGTTTCGGAACAGGGTCAACCTGTTTCGGAACGGTCGACCGTTAGGGGGCTGACATGGTAGTTATAAGTTTTGAAATGTTTACGTTTTGGTCCCGAATCTTGTATGATCAATTGCATGAGCTGTGGATGTCCTTTTGAGCTGAAATTTCACAGAGAAGCATGAAACCTGACTAATTTAAAGATGGTAACTTCAATTTGGGTTAAGTCCTTTTATTTATCAGAAATTACAATTTGGTCCCTAAAGTTGTAATTCGTTCAATTGGGTCCCTGTTTGATCTCTGATGTTTGTGATCTTTTAGTATGTTGCTTGTATGATCACACATAGGTTAAATGTGCATCTAGATAAGGTTAAAAAGAAAAAAAAGGGTCGTTAATCAAGGTTGACTTTTGGGTTGACTTTGGTTTTCCCCGTGTGACTTTCTTAATTCGGGTCAACCGTCTAGGCCGGGTTAAGGGGGTTACATTTGGTGGTATCAGAGCTGAGTTTGCGAGTAATTGGGAATGAATGTATGCATGATTGAAGTATGTATGCTTTGTATGCTTGTTGTTTGAAAGCATGATCAGTGGCTTGTGATGTTGATGCAATTGAGTTGTATGCTATGTTGCATGTTGAGGGTACCCATTGCCAAACAAAAGCTAATGAAATGAAGTTGATTTTGATGAAATTGAGCTTGAATACTTGGATTGCTTACCTTGCTGGGCCTGACTTGTTTTATTTTGCATTGTGATTGCATGGTAAAAGTATGGCACCACGTAGAGAGTTAAGAGGTAGTGCGCGAGCTACGGCTCCCAACGAGAATGAGAATGAAGAGCACACTGGTAGTGCTGTGTTACCCCCTCCTCCGCCTGGTGGTGGTGCTGGAGGTGAGCGAGCTGAAGCTGCAGCTGGTGCTGGAGCTGTTGGACCAGAGGTTGGTCAGGGGCAAGCTATGCCTGATATGTCGATGCTGGTACAAGCTATTGCGGGTGCTTTTCGAGCAGCAGTAGCTGGAGCTCAAGGAGCTGGGCATCAGGGAGATGCTGGAGTCAAATTGCCTTTGGAGCGTCTGCGCAGTCTTGGAGGGACTGAGTTTAGAGGATTGTCAGCTGAGAGTTCTGAGGCTTGGCTGGAGAGTACCAAGCGTATCTTGGGTCCGATGAGCTGCACGGATGTGCAAAAGTTGGGCTGTGTTGTGTCCTTGCTGCAGGACGATGCTTATACGTGGTGGACGACCACCATAGCTGGGATGGCTGAAGTTGATGTTACCTGGACATTCTTTCAGAATGTGTTTAAGAGGAGATATCTTGGAGTGAGATATCTGGATGTGAAAAAGCGGGAATTCATGTCTCTTACCCAGGGGAGCATGAGTGTAGCTGAGTACGAGGTACAGTTTGTACGGCTTGGTCAGTACGCACCGGAGCTGATAAATATATAAAATTAAGTTAAAAACTTATTTCCCAAAAATAAATAATTAAAAATCTTAATTCTTAAATAATAAATAAATAAAAGAAAATAAAATTAAGTTAAATTAGGGATGCCTCGAGGGGCATGTAACACCCCAATTTTGGGCTTAGAAGTTTTGGGTTTGAACCGGACCGGTCGGATTTTCGGTTCGAATATAAAAGGTGGATTTAGGAAAAGCCTAGTTCGGGATGCATTAAAAATATGGAAAAATATCTAAAAATCCTCTTTTAATATATATATATATAAGAGTGGTGAAATCAATTTTACAAAATGTGGTTTGGAAATATGACATTTCGAGTTAGTGACTAGAATGTAATTTTTGAAAAGTTCGTGACTGTTTTAAAAGGATTGAAACTTTGAATCTTTAAGGAGCTAATTTACCCAAGGGAGGATTTCTCCAGATTTTTCTTAAATTTTAAAGACTCATTTAATGTTAATTAATAAAAAAAAGAGGGAAAAGTCACATTTTGGATTCATAACTAACTTTTGCCAAAATTTTCCCATTTCATTTTCTCTCAAAATTCCCTCAGCCAAACACATTTCCACAGCAACTTTTTCTTTGATTTTCACACCTAAAGTTGAGATTTCAATCCCTAAATGATTCCTAATCATTTCTACACCAAATCCTCATCATTTGCTTATTGAATTTTCAAGGATTTTGGCTCTAAACAAGGAGAAATCCAAATTTAGAGGTATGAACGTCCTTCTCCTCTAAATAATCAGTTCTTTACTGAAATTCCCAAGTTCTCAATCCTTAAATTTAGTTTTATTAAAGGTTTTAATGTTGTGTTCTTGATTTTGGCTTGAAATGCAAGATTTGGATTTAATTTTGAAGAAATTCGTATTGGATGTTTGGGCTCTGTTTTGATATGTCTTTTTGATGTATTTTGGATGTTTAAATGATGTGAAATGGAGGTTTAATCAATGCAATCCCGAATAGGTTGATTTTCCTAAGTTTTTACTTGTGAAAATGGTAGTTTTTGGGGTGATTTTTGTGTTCTGTTATAGCTGGAGGTATAAGGACGTGATTAGGTCCTTTTTGGATGTTAATTGATGTTTAAAAATGGTTAGAAGTGATGGATCTTGGCTGGGTTAAGTTTTGGAAGAGTTTGGAGGTGATTCGGTTGTGTTTGGTAGCCGAAATGTTGGACTTGTGTAGAGCAGCGAGTTTAGGTGTGTTCCTGGTGATTTTGATGCATGATGATGCATTAATCCTCTGTTGTTATGTGTTTAAAACAGTGGAGAATGATCCGGAGGCAATAGAGGTGGCGTTGGAGGTTTCGGATGCTTGACGGCTTAACGGCTAGCGTAGTTTTGTGTATCGGTGAGTGGCAAAGCGTTTTCCAGCTTTGAAACATTTTCGATGAGGCTTTGGGAGCTTAGTTTAAGTCTAAACAACTTAGCTAAGCTCAAGAGTAAGTAAATGGAATTTCTCTCTTCGTTTGGGCTATGCTTTGGTTTTTAAATGCACTTGGGATGATTGTGTCTAAATTACTGTTTTTAAGCATGTTTGGACATGGTTTATTGTCGGTTATTAATGGCATTATGTTAAAGATGCATGACGTAAGTGATCCTTGACTTGCTTGTGTTGTGTGCATATGATTCTAAGCATGTGATGCTTGTGGATTTGGCATTTTGGTTATGCTTGTAAAAAATGTGGATTAATGTGGTAAAATGGTTATATTGGCAAGTGATGTATGTGGTTCTTGGTTACTTTAATCGGATATAGTTAGCCGGCTATAGGATTGGGTGCACCGTGAATTGAGTCGTCTTGGATGTTGAGGGGTTGTGATTGTACCGTAGACTCCATCCAAGTACCCTAGCGATCGAGGAAATTAGTGTCACCGCGATGGAGGATGGCTCTCGTGGGTGGGCTTGTTAAGCGTCATCGCGATGGAGGATGGCTCTCGTGGGTGGACTTTGTTAAGTGTCACCGCGATGGAGGATGACTCTCGTGGGTGGACCTTGATAAGCGTCACAATGGTGGAGGGTTGCTCCCGTGTGTGAGCTTGGTTAAGGTGATTACAATTGTTGAGGTAGCTCCCATGTGTATGCCTTGTGGTGTGTCCCGGCTCTCGCTAGTGAGCTATACATGTAACCCCCTTAACCCGGCCTAGACGGTTGACCCGAATTAAGAAAGTCACACGGGGAAAACCAAAGTCAACCAGAAAGTCAACCTTGATTAACGACCCTTTTTTTTCTTTTTAACCTTATCTAGATGCACATTTAACCTATGTGTGATCATACAAGCAACATACTAAAAGATCACAAACATCAGAGATCAAACAGGGACCCAATTGAACGAATTACAACTTTAGGGACCAAATTGTAATTTCTGATTAATAAAAGGACTTAACCCAAATTGAAGTTACCATCTTGAAATTAGTCAGGTTTCATGCTTCTCTGTGAAATTTCAGCTCAAAAGGACACCCACAGCTCATGCAATTGATCATACAAGATTCGGGACCAAAACGTAAACATTTCAATACATATAACTACCATGTAAGCCCCCTAACGGTCGACCGTTCCGAAACAGGTTGACCCTGTTCCGAAACACGGGCCGTTCCGAAACGGGTTCCGGAACGTGGCTCGGCAGAGGCCATACCGTTTCGAAACGGTGCACACCGTTTCGGACGCCTGGGTTCGTGTAAGGCACCCGTTCCAAAACGGTGCATACTGTTCCGAAACGCCTGCTCAAATTTCAGCAAACAAGCATACCAAATCATGCAATTGGACATTCAAACATGCTCCAAAGATTACCAAACTTTACCAGCATGCAATTAAACATATATAAGACTTATAGAAACCAACAAACCAACATCATATGCAAAAAGCCCCAATTCAATGATCATGCTTCCTACACAAGCTAGCCACTCAAGCATTTAACTTCCAAAACAAGCATATAAGGTCTCAATCCAAAACCAGCATTTTAAGCAACATTCAACATACTTAGGGAGTCTCAAACACCTCCCAAAACATACACATTGGTCCCCCATTGCCAAAACATACAAAAGCTAAATGTTTAACAAAACCTTCCATACTTAGAGCTTCTCTTGAACTTGATTGCTTGCCCTTCCTTGCAGCCCTTTTAAGTACTCTAATGCTCTGCATTATTGAATTAAGAAAACGTAGAGAGCGTAAGCAAAAGCTTAGTGAGGCATGCTCATTAAAGCAATTCAATAATGCAATTAAAATCATTTATAAATCATGCTTAAAACCAATCCTTGCACATGCTCAAAAGCATACTTTAAATCAAGCAATCACATGCTTCATAACACATATATCAAAACAAGCATCTCATGCTTCTTACACACTTAACATGTCATATTGGCTCAAGTGATACATTTTATTTCATAAATCAAGTTCAACAACTTCCCAAGGACTTTTAAACACCTTGGCCCCAAGGACTTTTAAACACCTTGGCCATGGACTTTTAAACACCATGAATAAGGACCACACAAGGACTTTTAACCACCTTTGTGTCCAATGCTTGAATCACCCCAAGGACTTTTAAACACCTTAGCCCCAAGGACTTTTAAACACCTTGGCCCATGGACTTTTAAACACCATGGAAGGATCACCTAAGGACTTTTAACCACCTTAGTGTCCGCAACATGAACCATCCAAGGACTTTTAACCACCTTGATGTTCATAAGTAACAAGGCTCACTCAAGGACTTTTAACCACCTTAGTGACCTTCACTTTTACAAAACATCACTTGCCAATATACATATTTCACATCATATAATCCACTGTTTTAAAGCATTAAACCAAGCCATTTCACCATGCATTTCAAAGCATCAAATCCACATTTAAACAATGTATAAAATCAAGGAACTCCTACCTAGAGTTACCTTCAACATATGGCTTAAATCATCAGCAAAATTCATGCTAAAATATGCTTTCAAAACAGTAATCAAAACATGCAAATCATCACTTTGCAAAACATCAAGTCATGGCCACCACTAGAGAGAAAATCCGAAAACTTACACTTGAGCTTAGCAAAGTTGTTTAGACTTAAACTAAGCTCCCAAAACCTTCAAACCTTGGTTTAAAAAGCTGGAAATCCAATTCCACAATTGCACTCACCAATTTCCACTTTGCTTCAAGCCAAAGCACCAAATCAAGCTTCCGAATCAACCAAACTTGAATCCAATGATGCCTCCCCTGTTTCAACACATCAAAGTAGAGGATTAATGCATCATCATGCATTAATTGCTTCAATGAAAGCACCTAAACTCGCTGCTCTCATTCAACCTCCATTTTCGGCCACCAAACACAACCGAAAATGCATCCAAAACACTTCCAAACAAAGCCCAGCCATAAACCAGCAAAACCTCACTTCCATTATCATCAAATAACATCTAAAAACAATCTATTAACAACCTTATACCTCCAGCAACACCAGATCACCAAGATCACCTCAAAAACTACCTTAAAACACAAGCTAAACTTAGGAAACTCAACCTATCCGGGATTGCATCAATCAAAACTCATTTCCACATCAATTTAGGAATCATTTAACATCAAAAACACCTCTCAAATCACAGATTTAACAGATCAAACGAAAATAATGTGAAATCATCAAAATCTTGCATAATTAGCCAAGATCCATAAATCAACTTAAAAACCTTTAATTAAACATCAATTTAGGATTGAAAACTTAGGAATTTCATTAAAGAACTTGAAGTTCAGAGGAGAAGGACGTTCTTACCTCCAAACTTGAGTTTCTCCTCTTTTTGGAATGAAAAACCTTGATGAAACTTGTAGCAATTGAAGAGGATTTGAAGATACAATGATTTGCAATCAAATGAGAGTTGAAAGGAGGAATTTAGGTGAGAAAATCAGAATCAATTCTCTGGAAATGGAGTGTTTGGGTTGAGAGAAAAAGAGAGAAAGAAAATTGGAAGTTAGTTGAGAAAAATGACTAAATGAGATTTCCCTCCTTTTGTTTTACTTTAAAAATCAGAATTATAACTCAAAATATCTTAGAAAAATCTGGAGAAACTCCCTTTGGGTAAATAGCTCTTTAAAGATTCAACCACCTCATATGGTCCAATGTACCGAGGGCTCAACTTACCCTTCCGGCCAAACCTCATCACCTTCTTCCAAGGCGAAACCTTCAAGAACACACGGTCACCCACCGCATACTCTATCTCCTTACGCTTCAAATCCGCGTAAGACTTTTGCCGATCAGAGGCAGCCTTCAACCTCTCACAACTGAGCTTCACCTTCTCGGTGGTCCCTTTCAGCAAAGCAGGCATCGAAACCAACTTTTGACCAGTTTCAGCCCAACAAAGAGGAGTCCTACACTTCCTCCCATACAGAGCCTCATAAGGTGCCATCTGTATACTCGCTTGATAACTATTGTTATAAGCGAACTCAACCAAAGGCAGATGCTTCTCCCAAGAACCTTGGAACTCAATCACACAGCATCTCAACATATCCTCCAAAATCTGAATAACCCTCTCAGACTGACCATCCGACTGAGGATGATAGGATGTACTGAAATGCAACCTAGTACCCAGAGCTTGATGCAAACACTGCCAGAAACGCGATGTGAACCTCGGATCCCTATCCGACACAATCGACTTAGGCACACCATGCAGCCTCACAATCTCAGCAATGTACAGCTCTGCCAGCTTATCCAAAGAGAACGTAGTATGCACAGGCAAGAAATGCGCACACTTCGTCAAGCGATCCACAATCACCCAAACAGAATTCTTCTTTGATGGAGAAAAAGGCAAACCAGATACAAAATCCATGGTAACCCTCTCCCACTTCCATTCAGGGATTTTCAACGGTTGCAACAAACCAGAAGGAAACTGATGTTCAGCCTTAACTCGCTGACACACCAAACACTTGCTCACAAACTCTGCAACATCCTTCTTCAAACCAACCCAATAGTACTCATCACGAAGATCACGATACATCTTAGTACTACCAGGGTGCATAGCAAAAGGACTACTATGACCTTCAGTCAGAATAGCACGCCTCAACTCAACATCTGCAGACACTACTATCCGACTACCAAAACACAACACACCATCCTCATTAAAGTAGAAATCCAAAGGTCTACCCTCCGCGATATCCTGAACATGAGACACCAAGGAATCATCCAGCAACTGCTTATCCTTGATCAACTGAACCAACGAAGGTTTCACTTGCAACTCAGCAACAAGACCACCATCTCGCGATATGCTCAAGCTAGCAAACATCGCTCTCAGCTCAACAGCTACCTTCCTACTCAAGGCATCAGCAACAACATTGGCCTTTCCAGGATGATACTCAATCGTCAGATCATAATCCTTGAGCAACTCCAACCAACGCCGCTGCCTAAGATTCAACTCCTTCTGAGACATCAGATACCTCAAACTCTTGTGATTTGTGTACACAGTACACTTCTCACCATACAGATAATGTCTCCAGATCTTCAGAGCAAAAACCACTGCAGCCAGCTCAATATCATGCGTAGGATAATTGCGCTCATGCACCTTCAACTGCCGCGACGCATAAGCCACAACCTTACCCTCTTGCATCAGCACACATCCCAAACCAACATAGGACGCATCACTATAGACCACAAACTCTTTCCCTGATTCAGGCTGAATCAAGATAGGAGCTTGCGTCAAAGCCAACTTCAGCTTCTCAAAAGCTTGCTGCCTCGTTTCTGTCCACCCATACTTAACATCTTTCTGCAAAAGCTTCGTCAAAGGAGCAGCAATCTTGGAAAAACCATCCACAAACCTCCGGTAGTATCCCGCCAAACCAAGGAAACTACGGACCTCATGAACAGACTTAGGAACCTTCCAGCTCATCACCGCCTCAATCTTCTGAGGATCAACACGAATCCCCTCAGCTGAAACAACATGTCCAAGAAACACCACCTCCTTAAGCCAAAACTCACACGTGCTCAACTTAGCATAAAGCTGATTCTCCAACAAAGCTTGCAACACAACCCTCAAATGCTCTTCGTGCTCCTCCTCAGTACGCGAGTACACAAGGATATCATCAATGAACACCACAACGAACTTGTCCAGGTATTCATGAAAAACACGATTCATCATGTCCATGAAAGCAGCAGGAGCATTTGTCAACCCAAACGGCATCACAAGGAACTCATAATGCCCATACCTTGTCCTGAAAGCTGTCTTAGGCACATCCACATCCTTCACCTTCAATTGATAATACCCTGATCTCAAGTCAATCTTAGAGAACACAGCAGCTCCCCGAAATTGATCAAAGAGATCATCAATCCTCGGCAAAGGATACCGATTCTTGATAGTCAACTTGTTCAGCTGACGGTAATCAATGCACATCCTCATAGTGGCATCTTTCTTCTTCACAAACAAGACAGGAGCACCCCAAGGCGACACACTCGGCCGGATGAAACCACGATCAAGCAGCTCTTGCAACTGCGTCTTCAGCTCCTTCAGCTCCTTAGGTGCCATTCTATAGGGAGTAATGGACACAGGAGTTGTATTCTCATACAGCTCAATTCCAAACTCCACCTCGCGATTAGGAGGTAAACCAGGCAACTCTTCAGGAAAAACACCAGGGAACTCCTTCACAACACGGATGTCTTGCACCCTCAACTCCTTAGGGCTAGGATTCATCACAAAAGCTAGATAAGCTTCGCAACCTTGCCTTAGCATCCTGCTCGCCTCCAAGGTAGACACAACATTAGCAAGAAACTTCACATTCTCGCCAACCACCACCACTTCATAATCATCCGCAAGCCTAAGCGACACCCGCTTATTCTCACAATCCACAACAGCACGATGCTCAGCAAGCCAATCCATACCAAGGATCACATCGACACCATAGAAGGGCAACTCCATAAGATCAACATGAAAGACATGCTCTTGAACAACCAAAGGACACCTTCTATACAACTTTCGAGTCACAACATTTTCACCAAAAGAACTAGTGACACGAACACCAACATCCAAAGACTCAACAGGCACACCAAGCAGTTCAGCATGCTCACGCAAAATGTATGAATGAGTAGATCCAGAATCAATCAAAGATAGCAATGACAAAGATTGCAAAGTAAAGGTACCTGCAATCACATCTGCATCATTCCTTCCCTCGCGCTGAGCATACACCCTCGCTTGGCCTCCACCCTCAGGCTGAATAGCTACAACATGAGCTACTCCTCGGCCACCTTCCTCACGCCTCTGGAAATTACCACGGCCGCGCCCACAACCTCTCTGCGGTGCTGCAACAACAGGAGCACGATCTTGGCCACCAGCCAACCTCGGACAATCACATCTCAAGTGGTCCGCAGAACCACAGTTCCAGCATCCATTTCCACCAGCATTACCAGCTGCCACAACAGGAGCTTGTACCTCCCTCCCAGCACGAGGACAGTCACGCTTCATGTGAGCACGAGAACCACAAATCCAGCAAGCACTAGGCTCAGCCCTAGCAAAACCTCCTCTAGCAGGTGCACCTCCACCTCTCTTGACTGAGGACTGATACTTCTGATCGCGTCCCCTCTTGTTCCGTCCACCTCCGGAACTATACTCAGCCGACCTCTTCCCAGCACTTGCTCCAGCACCTCTAGCAGACAAACTCAGGTTCATCTCAATGTCTTTGGCTCGACCCACCAAAACATCAAAATCATCATATTCAGTGGCCAGCACATACATCTTAACATCCGTCACAAGACCGTAACGAAACCTCTCGCACCTCACCCGCTCATCGGGTATCAGCTCCGGTGCGTACTGACTAAGCCGTACAAACTGTACCTCGTACTCAGCTACACTCATGCTCCCTTGGGTAAGAGACATGAATTCCCGCTTTTTCTCATCCAGATATCTCACTCCAAGATATCTCCTCTTAAACACATTCTGAAAGAATGTCCAGGTAACATCAGCTTCAGCCATCCCAGCTATGGTGGTCGTCCACCACGTATAAGCATCGTCCTGCAGCAAGGACACAACACAGCCCAACTTTTGCACATCCGTGCAGCTCATCTGACCCAAGATACGCTTGGTACTCTCCAGCCAAGCCTCAGAACTCTCAGCTGACAATCCTCTAAACTCAGTCCCTCCAAGACTGCGCAGACGCTCCAAAGGCAATCTGACTCCAGCATCTCCCTGATGCCCAGCTCCTTGAGCTCCAGCTACTGCTGCTCGAAAAGCACCCGCAATAGCTTGTACCAGCATCGACATATCAGGCATAGCTTGCCCCTGACCAACCTCTGGTCCAGCAGCTCCAGCACCAGCTGCAGCTTCAGCTCGCTCACCTCCAGCACCACCACCAGGCGGAGGAGGGGGTAACACAGCACTACCAGTGTGCTCTTCATTCTCATTCTCGTTGGGAGCCGTAGCTCGCGCACTACCTCTTAACTCTCTACGTGGTGCCATACTTTTACCATGCAATCACAATGCAAAATAAAACAAGTCAGGCCCAGCAAGGTAAGCAATCCAAGTATTCAAGCTCAATTTCATCAAAATCAACTTCATTTCATTAGCTTTTGTTTGGCAATGGGTACCCTCAACATGCAACATCATAGCATACAATTCAATTGCATCAACATCACAAGCCACTGATCATGCTTTCAAACAACAAGCATACAAAGCATACATACTTCAATCATGCATACATTCATTCCCAATTACTCGCAAACTCAGCTCTGATACCACCAAATGTAACCCCCTTAACCCGGCCTAGACGGTTGACCCGAATTAAGAAAGTCACACGGGGAAAACCAAAGTCAACCCGAAAGTCAACCTTGATTAACGACCCTTTTTTTCTTTTTAACCTTATCTAGATGCACATTTAACCTATGTGTGATCATACAAGCAACATACTAAAAGATCACAAACATCAGAGATCAAACAGGGACCCAATTGAACGAATTACAACTTTAGGGACCAAATTGTAATTTCTGATAAATAAAAGGACTTAACCCAAATTGAAGTTACCATCTTGAAATTAGTCAGGTTTCATGCTTCTCTGTGAAATTTCAGCTCAAAAGGACATCCACAGCTCATGCAATTGATCATAGAAGATTCGGGACCAAAACGTAAACATTTCAAAACATATAACTACCATGTCAGCCCCCTAACGGTCGACCGTTCCGAAACAGGTTGACCCTGTTCCGAAACACGGGCCGTTCCGAAACGGGTTCCGGAACGTGGCTCGGCAGAGGCCATACCGTTTCGAAACGGTGCACACCGTTTCGGACGCCTGGGTTCGTGTAAGGCACCCGTTCCAAAACGGTGCATACTGTTCCGAAACGCCTGCTCAAATTTCAGCAAACAAGCATACCAAATCATGCAATTGGACATTCAAACATGCTCCAAAGATTACCAAACTTTACCAGCATGCAATTAAACATATATAAGACTTATAGAAACCAACAAACCAACATCATATGCAAAAAGCCCCAATTCAATGATCATGCTTCCTACACAAGCTAGCCACTCAAGCATTTAACTTCCAAAACAAGCATATAAGGTCTCAATCCAAAACCAGCATTTTAAGCAACATTCAACATACTTAGGGAGTCTCAAACACCTCCCAAAACATACACATTGGTCCCCCATTGCCAAAACATACAAAAGCTAAATGTTTAACAAAACCTTCCATACTTAGAGCTTCTCTTGAACTTGATTGCTTGCCCTTCCTTGCAGCCCTTTTAAGTACTCTAATGCTCTGCATTATTGAATTAAGAAAACGTAGAGAGCGTAAGCAAAAGCTTAGTGAGGCATGCTCATTAAAGCAATTCAATAATGCAATTAAAATCATTTATAAATCATGCTTAAAACCAATCCTTGCACATGCTCAAAAGCATACTTTAAATCAAGCAATCACATGCTTCATAACACATATATCAAAACAAGCATCTCATGCTTCTTACACACTTAACATGTCATATTGGCTCAAGTGATACATTTTATTTCATAAATCAAGTTCAACAACTTCCCAAGGACTTTTAAACACCTTGGCCCCAAGGACTTTTAAACACCTTGGCCATGGACTTTTAAACACCATGAATAAGGACCACACAAGGACTTTTAACCACCTTTGTGTCCAATGCTTGAATCACCCCAAGGACTTTTAAACACCTTGGCCCCAAGGACTTTTAAACACCTTGGCCCATGGACTTTTAAACACCATGGAAGGATCACCTAAGGACTTTTAACCACCTTAGTGTCCGCAACATGAACCATCCAAGGACTTTTAACCACCTTGATGTTCATAAGTAACAAGGCTCACTCAAGGACTTTTAACCACCTTAGTGACCTTCACTTTTACAAAACATCACTTCCCAATATACATATTTCACATCATATAATCCACTGTTTTAAAGCATTAAACCAAGCCATTTCACCATGCATTTCAAAGCATCAAATCCACATTTAAACAATGTATAAAATCAAGGAACTCCTACCTAGAGTTACCTTCAACATATGGCTTAAATCATCAGCAAAATTCATGCTAAAACATGCTTTCAAAACAGTAATCAAAACATGCAAATCATCACTTTGCAAAACATCAAGTCATGGCCACCACTAGAGAGAAAATCCGAAAACTTACACTTGAGCTTAGCAAAGTTGTTTAGACTTAAACTAAGCTCCCAAAACCTTCAAACCTTGGTTTAAAAAGCTGGAAATCCAATTCCACAATTGCACTCACCAATTTCCACTTTGCTTCAAGCCAAAGCACCAAATCAAGCTTCCGAATCAACCAAACTTGAATCCAATGATGCCTCCCCTGTTTCAACACATCAAAGCAGAGGATTAATGCATCATCATGCATTAATTGCTTCAATGAAAGCACCTAAACTCGCTGCTCTCATTCAACCTCCATTTTCGGCCACCAAACACAACCGAAAATGCATCCAAAACACTTCCAAACAAAGCCCAGCCATAAACCAGCAAAACCTCACTTCCATTATCATCAAATAACATCTAAAAACAGTCTATTAACAACCTTATACCTCCAGCAACACCAGATCACCAAGATCACCTCAAAAACTACCTTAAAACACAAGCTAAACTTAGGAAACTCAACCTATCCGGGATTGCATCAATCAAAACTCATTTCCACATCAATTTAGGAATCATTTAACATCAAAAACACCTCTCAAATCACAGATTTAACAGATCAAACGAAAATCATGTGAAATCATCAAAATCTTGCATAATTAGCCAAGATCCATAAATCAACTTAAAAACCTTTAATTAAACATCAATTTAGGATTGAAAACTTAGGAATTTCATTAAAGAACTTGAAGTTCAGAGGAGAACGACGTTCTTACCTCCAAACTTGAGTTTCTCCTCTTTTTGGAATGAAAAACCTTGATGAAACTTGTAGCAATTGAAGAGGATTTGAAGATACAATGATTTGCAATCAAATGAGAGTTGAAAGGAGGAATTTAGGTGAGAAAATCAGAATCAATTCTCTGGAAATGGAGTGTTTGGGTTGAGAGAAAAAGAGAGAAAGAAAATTGGAAGTTAGTTGAGAAAAATGACTAAATGAGATTTCCCTCCTTTTGTTTTACTTTAAAAATCAGAATTATAACTCAAAATATCTTAGAAAAATCTGGAGAAACACCCTTTGGGTAAATAGCTCCTTAAAGATTCAAAGTTTCAACCCTTTATAAAACAGCCGGTCACTGGCCAAAATGTCAACCTTCCAAAACTCATTTTCCAAAATTGTTTTCACAGTTCATCTAATTATATTAAAAGATGATTTTAGAACATTTTTCCATATTTTTAATGCAACCCGAACTAGGCTTTCCTAATTTAACCTCTTAAGATTCGAACAGCACTTTGACCAACCGGTCAACGCCCAAAACTCCTAAGCCCAAAACCGGGGCGTTACAATACAACTTCCGATGAGTGATGTTGAGGGGTTGTGATTGTACCGTTAAACTCCATCACGGGTGTTGAGGGGTTGAGATTGTACCGGTAAACTCCACCTTGTGTTGTTCGGTAGTGTGTATGAACCGTGTGGGACAACGTTTGTAATTCGCGTATCCGATTGTGTCTTGTGTTGTGATGGTTTGTGAATTGTCGTTTGAATGCCAATATAATGTGTTTGAATGTAATGAAGCAAGAGTTGCCTTGAAATGATGCAAGGTGCAAGGGAAATATGTAAATGATGCAAGAATGCATGCGGTGCTTGTTAAGCTTGAGCACTAGTATATTTTGCTAATGTGAATGGTGTATATGTGCATAGAATCTCATAAATGCATTGAAGTCTTGTGAGGGCTTGTTTTAGAAGGCATGTAATGCAAGTGTTGTTTTTGTGGTTCATGTGTTGCATTGGTTTAATGCGTGAGATAGTTAGAATGAGCTAATGGTTTTCAAAGGGTTTCTTGTTTTGAGATGTTCATCAATAATTAGGAAAGTATGTTGTGAATTGGAAGTGCTTTCCAAGGAATTTGTGTTTAACTTTGCATGTGATGTTCATGCATGAAAAGGGTTTAAATGATAGTTTGCAAGAATGTGTTTTGGGGTGAGTTGTTTAGCTTTTCTAAGCTAAAGGTTGGTTTTCATGTTGAGCAAAGCATGGCTTGAAGCATGTTGCTTTAAAAAGGGGTTTTCAAACAATGCTTTGGTTTATTGAATTGTATTTACTTTTTAAGAAGGTTTTATGATTTGCTACATTGATGGTGCTTTGGTTTTGAGCATCCCTCACTAAGAATTATGTGCTTACGCTCCTTTGTGTCCATCAATGCAGATAATTGAAGTTGGGACAGCAAGAAGCAAGGGATTCAAGGAGAGCTCCACTTAAGAAGTATGTCTCGGTTAATAGCTATAGATAATAAAGGCAATGGGGGAAAAGTCTTTTATATTGATGTGTAATGAGATTGAGTATGTTGACCGTATTTGGTTGGTGGTTTGAATCTTATTGTTATCGCTTTGCATCATTTGAATCTTCTTATTCTTAATTTGCTATACTATGCTTCTTGTTTTAAAGGCATGATCAAGTGTTGGATGTGTTGAAGGAGTTGGTGCACCTAAGGTTTGCTTTGCATCTAGATTTTAATGCAATTTGGTAGTTATGATGCTTGGCCTGTTGTTGATATGTTGAGGATTGATTTGGAGTATGTTTGATGGAGTTTGGATGTGTAAAAACAAGTTTTTCTGCTGTTTTTGGGCAGGGTGTTTCGAAACACCCTTGCATGTTTCGAAATAGGTGCATGATTTGGCATGGGCGTTTCGAAACGGGTAGAGGTATTTCGAAACACTTTGGCTACTGCCAAGCCCCGTTTCTGAACGGTCAATTTCCGTTTCGAAACACTTGACCGTTGGGCACCGATTTGAATGGTTTTGAGGTTTGCAAGCTTTACGTTTTAGTCCTGATTTTTGTATGTGCAATTGCTTGAGTTCGAGATGTCCGTTTGAGGTGAAATTTGACAGAGAAGCATATAACCTAACTAATTTCATAATGGTATCTTAAAAATTAGTAAAGTCCTCTTAATTTCCAGATTTTACATTTTGGTCCTTAAATTCGTATGTTGTGCAATTGAGTCCCTTATTGCTTTCCGATTGCTGTGATTTTTTAGTATGCTTATCTCAAGAGTACGCCTAGGATAAATGTGCATCTATACAAGTTTAAAAAGAAAAAAAGGGTCGTTAATCAAGGTTGACTTTTGGGTTGACTTTGGTTTTCCCCGTGTAATCTTCGTAGTTCGGGTCAACCGTCTAGGCCGGGCTAAGGAGGTTACAGGGAATCTCCTAAAGTAACTACTTCCTGCATCCTTGGGGCTTCAGTCCCCTGATAATGCTTGAGTCTATGTCCATTGACCTTGAATTGGTGCCCATCCTTCATGGATTTGATTGTAATGGCACCATGGGGGAAAACTTGGACAACTTGAAAAGAGCCAGACCACCTAGATTTAAGCTTTCCTGGGAAGAGTTTCAACCTAGAGTTGAACAACAACACCTGCTGCCCTGGGCAGAACCGTCGTGGTAGCAGCTTCATGTCGTGCCACTTCTTGGTTTTGTCCTTGTAGATCTTGGCGTTGTCGTAGGCCATTGCTCGAATTTCCTTGATTTCATTCAAGTCGAGGAGCCTTTTCTGCCCTGCCCTATCCCAGACCATATTAACTGTCTTGATAGCCCAGTAAGCTTTGTGTTCTATCTCGACAAGTAAATGACAAGTTTTACCATAAATGAGTCGATAGGGTGACATTCCCAATGGTGTCATGAATGCTGTCATGTATGCCCATAGTGCATCATTGAGATGTAGAGACCGGTCCTTTCAAGTAGGTTTGACCATCTTCTCTGGGATGTTCTTTACTTCTCTGTTTGATATCTCGGCCTGCCCATTGGTTTGAGGGTGATATGTTGTTGCAATTTGGTGCTTCACTCTGTATTTCCTTAGTGCAGTAGCAATTACCCTATTGTCGAAATGTCTCCCCTCATCGCAAATTATCACCCTTGGGATGCCGAACCTTGAGAAGATGTGCTTGTGAAGAAATCTTTGCACAGTCTTGGCATCGTTCTTTTGAGTGGCGATCACTTCTACCGACTTTGACACATAGACTACTGCCAATAGGATGTATAAATTCCCACAAGAGGTTGGGAATGGTCCCATGAAGTCGATTCCCCAAACATCGAAGATTTCGACCTCAAGTATGTTCTGTAGTGGCATCTCATGCCTTCTTGATATATTCCCAGTCCTTTGGCATTTGTCACAACTCTTGTAGAAAGCTTGTGCATCCTTGAACAGTGTAGGCCAATAGAGACCGGATTGCAGAACCTTGGAAGCAATTTTATTTCCCCTCAGGTGTCCTCCATAAGGGGCAGCATGACAGTGGTGAAGCACTGCTTTCTGTTCGTCTTGTGGTATGCATCTCATGATAATCTAATTTTCATAGTGCTTAAAGAGAAGAGGTTCGTCCCAATAATAATATTTTGCATCATTTTGGAACCTCTTCCTTGCTTGGTAATTAAGCTCAAGAGGTAATAACCCACTTACAATAAAATTGACAATGTTGGCATACCAAGGGGTTTCAGAAAGCTTACCTGCCGCCATGGCTGTCACGGTAGTGCTGGTGGCAGTAAACAACAGCTCATCTGGGAAGGTTTCCAGTATGTTGGTCTTGTCTGTCGATTGATTCCTTCCCATCTCCAGCCTTTACAAGTGGTATGCTACTTGGTTTTATGTTCCCTTTTTATCTTTGATGTCAATGTCAAATTCTTGCATCAGCAAAATCCAACGTAACAGTCTAGGTTTTGCATCCTTTTTTGTGAACAGATACTTTAGTGTTGAATGGTCTGTATGGACCACCACTTTTGTTCCAAGTATATACGGACGAAACTTGTCAATTGAAAACACCACTACTAGTAGCTCCTTCTCTGTCGTGGTGTAGTTTATTTGGGCATCATTCAGAGTTTTGCTGGCATAGTAAATCACATGGAAGAGTTTATCCTTCCTCTGCCCTAATGTTGCCCTAACACCATAATCAATGTCGTCACACATTATCTCAAATGGCAAGCTCCAGTCTGGTGGTTGTACGATCGGGGCTGTTACCAGCTTCTCCTTCAATATTCTGAATGCTTAAGTACATTCAGTGTTAAAGTCAAAGGAGCGATTTTGTTCCAACAGGTTGCAAAGGGGCTTGGTAATCTTTGAAAAATTGGCTATGAATCTTCGATAAAACCCTGCATGCCCTAAGAAACTTCGAATCCCTTTGACTGTGGTGGGTGGCGGCAGCTTTTCGATAACCTCTATTTTGGCTCTGTCTACCTCTATGTCGCGGCAGCTAACCTTGTGGACCAGTACTATGCCTTCGTCTACCATAAAATGGCATTTTTTCTAGTTTAAAAACAAGTTTGCCTCTTCGCATCTCTCAAGAACCTTCTATAAATTTACTAAACAACTGCCAAAGCTGTCTCCAAAGACGGAAAAGTCGTCCATGAAAATTTCTAGGAAATCCTCCATCATGTCGGAGAATATGGACATCATGCACCGTTGGAAGGTTGTTGGTGCATTGCAAAGCCCAAATGGCATTCTTCGAAAGTCATAGGTGTCGTACAAGCATGTGAAGGTGGTTTTCTCTTGGTCCTCTAGTGTGATTGCTCCAAGTATATACGGACAAAACTTGTCAACTGAAAACACCACTACTAGTAGCTCCTTCTCTATCGTGGTGTAGTTTATTTGGGCATCATTCAGAGTTTTGCTGGCATAGTAAATCACGTGGAAGAGTTTATCCTTCCTCTGCCCTAATGTTGCCCCGACACCATAATCAATGTCGTCACACATTATCTCAAATGGCAAGCTCCAGTCTAGTGGTTCTACGATCGGGCCTGTTACTAGCTTCACCTTCAATATTCTGAATGCTTAAGTACATTCAGTGTTAAAGTCAAAGGAGCGATTTTATTCCAAAAGGTTGCAAAGGGGCTTGTTAATCTTCGAAAAATTGGCTATGAATCTTCGATAAAACCTTGCATGCCCTAAGAAACTTCGAATCCCTTTGACTGTGGTGGGTGGCGGCAGCTTTTTGATAACCTCTATTTTGGCTCTGTCTACCTCTATGTCGCGACAGCTAACCTTGTGGCCCAGTACTATGCCTTCGTCTACCATAAAATGGCTTTTTTCTCAATTTAAAACCAAGTTTGCCTCTTCGCATCTCTCAAGAACCTTCTATAAATTTACTAAACAACCGTCGAAGCTGTCTCCAAAGACGGAAAAGTCGTCCATGAAAATATCTAGGAAATCCTCCATCATGTCAGAGAATATTGACATCATGCACCGTTGGAAGGTTGTTGGTGCATTGCAGAGCCCAAATGGCATTCTTCGAAAGACATAGGTGCCATACGGGCATGTTAAGGCGGTTTTCTCTTGGTCCTCCAGTGTGATTGCTATTTGGTTATAACCTGAGTAACCATCAAGAAAACAGTACTAAGGCTTCCCCGCTAATCTATCTTGCATTTGATCGATAAATGGTATGGGGAAGTGGTCCTTCCGGGTAGCTTTATTAAGCTTCCGGTAGTTCACACAAACCCTCCAACCGGTCACAGTCCTTGTTGGGATTAGTTCATTTTCTTTGTTCGTTACTACGGTTATGCCTCCCTTTTTGGGCACACATTGCACCGGGCTCTCCCACTTGCTATCCGAGATGGGATATATTATTCCAGCATCAAGCCACTTGATGATTTCTTTCTACACCACCTCTCTCATAGCCTCGTTCAATCGTCTTCGGGCATGAATAGTCGGCTTATCATCATCCTCCAAGAGGATCTTATGCATGCATAATGTCGGACTGATGCCCTGGATATCAGCAATGGTCCATCCAATTGCCTTTTTATGCTGATGTAGCATTTTGATCAACTGTTGTTCTTGTTCATGAATCAACTTGGAAGAGATGATTACGGGCAATGTATCATTTAAACCAAGAAAAACGTATTTAAGTTGCCCTGGCAGTGATTTAAGGTCTAGAACATGTGGTTGTTCAATGGAAGGCTTTTGGATTACATGTTCATTCGAGGTATAATTCAAAGGCTCAAAGAACTTACCTCGACATGTGCCTATCCAATTTACCTCCTCAGGACCTTCAGTGTCGGATGATTCTGTGTCTGAGGTGTCACTGTCGCCATTGCTGCCGTGACAGTCTTTAAAGTGACTGCGGTGGCAGTGACCAAACTTTCTGTCGTGGCAGTTCGACTTGATGCAAGGTTTATTTGATACATAGGGTTTCAAATGGTGTCTTGCTTTGAAATGGTCTTCAAGCATGAGAAAGGAAGAGTGTGGAGTGGAAATTGTTTCCAAGGAAATTGGTTTAAACTTTGCATGAAGCATTTATGCATGAAAAGGTTTAAATGGTAGGTATTGCAAGAATGTTGTTTGGAGTTGAGTTGCTTAATGCATTTGAGTTTAATGTTGGTTTTATGTTGAGCAATGCATGACTTAAGGCATTGATGTTTCGCATGAAGTTTTCAAACAATACTTTGGTTTATATAGGTGTGACTGCAATTAGAGAAGGTTTTATGGTTTACTGCATTGATGGAGTTTTGGTTTTAAACATTCCTCACTAAGCATTATGTGCTTACACTCCTTTTTGTCCATCATTGCAGATAAATGAATTTGGGACAGCAAGAAGCAAGGGATTCAAGAAACGCTCCACTTGAGAAGTATGTTTTGGTTTATAGTTATAGATAATAAAGGCAATGGGAGGGGAAATCTTTTACGTTGTTGTGTAGCGAGATTGTTTACCTTGAGCAAGTTTGGTTTATGGTTTGATATTTGTAAATGTCCAATATGTGATGTTTGGATTCTTCTTTTTGTATTTTGACATTGTTATTCCTTTTGGTTGAAGGCATGTTCGGTGGATTGAATGAGTTAATGAGTTGATATGCCTAATGCTCGTAAATGTGTCTTGCTTTCGATGTATTTTGATAGCTTTGATGTTTAAACATGTTGTGTTTATGTTGTGGAATGTTTGAAGCATGTTTGAGTGGGCTAAAAGGTGTTAAACCAGCAATTTCTGCTGTAACATGGCAGGGTGTATCGAAACACCCTTAACTGTTTCGAAACGGGTGCCTGAAATGGCCAGGGCGTTTACGAACGACTGGAAGTGTTTCGGAACACTTTGGCTACTGGAAGAATCCGTTCTAATACGGGTCTCGGAACATACCCGAGTACCGAAACGGTCAACATCGTTCCGATATGGGCGTTTCGGTACGAGTGTTGGTGTTCCGGAACGGTTGACCATTGGGCTGTGTATTTGAATTGCTCAAGTTTTCAAGTCTTACGTTTTAGTCATGAATGTTGTGGTTACAATTGTTTGAGCTTGGAATGTCTTTTAAAGCTAAAATTTGGCAGAGAGGCTTGTAATACGATTAATTGAGGTTTGGTAAAACTGAAATCTACAAAGTCTTTATATTTTCCAAAATTTACATTTTGGTCCCTAAAAGTGTATTACTTGCAATTGAGTCCTTAAATTATTTCGATCGATGTGTTTTTTTCTCCCATGATTCTTGAATATCCACATAAGCCTAATGTGCATCTAGAAAAGATAAAATGAAAAAAGGGTCGTTAATCAAGGTTGACTTTCGGGTTGACTTTGGTTTTCCCCGTGTGA
Source organism: Hibiscus tridactylites (assembly GCA_958450335.1). NCBI lineage: Eukaryota > Viridiplantae > Streptophyta > Magnoliopsida > Malvales > Malvaceae > Hibiscus > Hibiscus tridactylites. The sequence continues at coordinate 40,119,903 of OY288287.1, forward strand.
TCTTCGTAGTCTGGGTTTAGCATCTAGGTCGGACTAAGGGGGTTACATTTGTTGGTATCACAGCTAGGTTGTGAAGTTTGCAGCGATGGTAGGTTTGTGGTAAGTTGTTATGGTATGTGTTGGATGTTTATTCTGATGTGTGGTTGAAAATTGGTTGAAAAATATGTTTTTGAGTGAATTATTGATGTTTTTGTCATGCTTAATGGTTATGAATCATATGTGAGTTTATGTGAACATGTATTGATGATACGAGGATGTTGTGAGTTGATTTTGAATAGTGGAAATTGTGATGAGTGTGATATGTTTATATTTTACTAGTGAAGGTGAATGTTGTTTGATGAGAGCATGATTGAAGTTTTTTTGATTGATATGCCAATGTTTGTGATATCAATGTTGTTATTGATTGTTATGTCATATGAAAGGGGAAAATTTGGGACACCCATTGCCTTATTATTATAGCTATTGTGTTATTTTGGAGTTGGAGTCTTGAATCCTTGCTTGAAGTTGGCTTGATCGTTTTGCTTGTTTTGTTATCATTGTCTTGTTAATAATAGCACAATGGAATCGATGAGAGAATGGCAATTGGGTACGATGGTTGTTGCTTTAGAGCATGTTGTAAAGGGGTGGAATTCACCTTTTGGTGGGAGTGTATCGTTTCAGTCGACAGTGCCTGGAGTTGAGGTGGTAAGGAAGAATGAGAGAGCTGGTTCTGTGATGAAGGATTTGTCATATGTGGTTCAAGAGATGTCGGGAACATCTCGGGCCGCGGTGAAGGTGAGGTCTGTGTGTGTGTCGGCTATGGGACAGGCGAGTTTGTCAAGGCAGCGTCTACATTATTTGAGAGTTGTGGAGTATCATGGTTCGACGCCTGAGGCGTTCGAGGCTTGGTTAGCCAGTATAATTCTGATTCTGGATCGAGAGGGGTGTGATAAACCTGTAAGCTAGGAAGTTTTTCCTCGCTAATGTTGAAGGATGCTTGTTCTTGGTGGACATCTATGGCGGTGGCGACGAATATCCATGATATAGATTGGAAATTCTTTGTGTCTGCTTTTAATAGGAGGTACCTTAGGGATAGGTTCTTAGGTTTCATGATCTCAATATGTTTGTATGTGGATGGAATGGGTAGCCAGGTAAGTTGGAAAAGTTGTGGTATGTTGCGGTTATTCTTGGGTGAAGATGAAGAATTGTTATGGGCGGTATGCAGGTAAGGTTAGTACCATGGTCAAAGCTTGAAGTGGAAAGGCAATGTAAGTTCAAGGGTCATTATTGGATTGTCCGGGTTCTTGTGAGAAGGGGAATTGTTAGACGAGTATAAGTAAATCTTTCCTAAGGCAGTTGGGGTAGGTGAAACAATTGTTGGAGTTAAGGTTGGAGTCTCGTGACGTGGATTTTGGATAATGTGTGGGCATTTTTTGATGGGCTGTTAAGGCAGGTGAGGGTAGCGGAGGTGAAGGAATGTTGTCAATACATTGGGAAACGTGGGTAAGCAGTTGTTGCATAAGGAATTTTTTCTTATCATGGTGATCTTCGAGCGGGAATTGAGCAGTTCGAGGTTTTTGGGAGTGGAGTAGGTTGTGAATCACATGATGGCTGAAGGATGGATGGGTTGGTGTAATCGTGTGGGTGTTTTGTTGAATAAGTTTTGAGGTAGGGCGGAGTATGTTGCGAAGGTTTAAGAATTCTTTGGGTTGTTGGAGGTCTTGCACAGTTCGGAAGTGTGAAAAGCTAAGCTAAGATTGGTAACCGTGTGTTCTAGAAATCTTGCACCGTGAGTAGTGGTGTTGAAGTTGGGTGTAGAGTAAGTTTGATTTGAGGATGTTTGGTTTGGAAATACTACATTTTGGTGTAGTGACCAAATCGCAGTTTTTGCAAAAGTGAATTAGTGACTGTTTTGTAAAGGATTGAAACTTCGAATGTTTAAGGAGCTAATTTTACCAAAATGTTTTCATCAGATTTTTCCTTAATTTGGGTGATTTTATTAATGTTTTAATTAAAGGAAATGAAGATTAATTAAATGAGAAACTACCTTTGACTATTCATAACTACTTTTCACAAATTTTCTCTCATTTCATTTTCTCTCAAATTCTTTTCAGCCAAACACATTCTCTCCACCAATTATACTGTGATTTTCACTTCATTTGATGAGATTTCAATCTTCTTTTGATTCTTAATCAATTCCTCATCAAATCCTCTTGATTTCTACATTGAATTTTCAAGAAAACTTGCCCAAATCAAGGAGAAATCATCCATTAGAGGTAAGCTTTGCCCTTCTCCTCTAATGATCAGTTCTTTACTGAAATTCCCAAGTTATCAATCCTTTGTTAATGATTTTTGAGTTGCTTTAATGTTATACACATGAAATTGTATTAAAACTCAAGATTCTTGGAGAGATCTTGATGATTTTCGTGGTTCTTGGTTAGGCTCTGTTTTGAGATTGTTTTATAATGTATTTTGGATGGTAATTGATGTTATAAATGAGGTTTAATCAAACAAATCCCGAATAGGTTTGGTTTCCTAAGTTTTGCATGCTAGAATGGTGGTTTTTGGGGTGGTTTTGGTGTTCTGATGTTGCTGGAGGTATAAGGTCATATTTATGTTGCTTTTTGATGTTAATTGATGTTTAGAAATGGTTAGAAGTGATAGATCTTGGATGGGCTTTGTTTTGGAAGAGTTTGGAGATGATTTCGGTTGTTTTTGGTAGCCGAAATGAGGTTCTTGAGTAGAGCAGCGAGTTTGGGTTGTATGGCTGGTGATTTTAATGCATGCTGATGCATTAATCCTCTGCTCTTATGTGTTAAAAACAGGGGAGAGTGATCCGGAAGTGATTGAGGTAGCGTTGGAGGTTTCGGACGTTTGGCTGGCTCGTCGGCTAGCATAGTGTTGTGTATCGGTGAGTGAGATCGTGTTTTCCAACTTTGAAATGATTTTGAAAAGAGGTTTGGGAAATTAAATTTAGGCTTTAAACGTCGGTTTAAGTTCGAAAGTAAGTGAAGTAGATTTCTCTCTCGATTTGTGCTATTATTGTTTTGAAAAATATTAAAATGGTTTTTGATGAGATTGATTTGGCAATATGGTTTAATTTGTTGATTGAGCATGGTTTTTAAGCATGTGAGATGGTTATCAAACTCGGTTTGATGAAGGAAGCATGAAATTGATATTCCTTGAGAGTATGTGTTGCTAATTTGTGTCTTCAAGACAATGTTTAGTGTTTTTGCTTTGAATGTGTTGCATGCTTTAAAAACATCGAGTGTGTTGATGATTTTAGCTTGATATATTGGCATAGATGATGTAAAGATTACCGGGTATATTGATCGATCAATAGGATGTAGAGTGCACTATAAACTAAAATTCGTACGTGCTCTTGGGATTCGTCTCAAAGAGAGACACCGATGATGGGCATTCCATCTGAGTAGGACTTGGTGAAATATCCAAACTTTTGGGCAACAAGAGTTATTGCCATGAGACCGATGAGGGGCATACCATCGGGGTAGGACTTGATGAAATACTCAAGGTTTTTGGCGAAGGTAGAAACCGCCATGTGAGTACGGTGTTGGTAGAAGCCACCAGAAATTATGATCTAGACGAGTGAGTACGGTGATGGTAGATGCCACCGGAAGTGTCTAGTGAGTTGTCCGCATATCCGGGTACAATAAAGTATGTAAATGCCAATATATGAGAATGAAACGTGTGTCACATGTACCAATGCTTGAAAGGTTTTATGCTATGAGAATTGCATATGAGATAATGAGATTATGAAATGCTTTTGTGTAACAAGCATGAGTGGCTTTGCCATGAGTTTCGCATAGGTTGTATGCATGAGATAGCTAGATGGTACATGTGGTTTTCAAATAGAGATTTGCTTATGGAAAGGAGGTTTTGAGTTATGAAATGCTTTTGAGCAACAAGCATGTGTGGCTTTTTCCATGAATTTTGCATTGGTAGAATGTCTGAGATAGATATTTGATACATAGGGTTTCAAATGGTGTCTTGCTTTGAAATGGTCTTCAAGCATGAGAAAGGAAGAGTGTGGAGTGGAAATGGTTTCCAAGGAAATTGGTTTAAACTTTGCATGAAGCATTTATGCATGAAAATGTTTAAATGGTAGGCATTGCAAGAATGTTGTTTGGAGTTGAGTTGGTTAATGCATTTGAGTTTAGTGTTGGTTTTATGTTGAGCAATGCATGACTTAAGGCATTGATGTTTCACATGAAGTTTTCAAAAAATACTTTGGTTTATAAAGGTGTGATTGCAATTAGAGAAGGTTTTATGTTTTGCTGCATTGATGGAGTTTTGGTTTTGAGCATTCCTCATTAAGCATTATGTGCTTACGCTCCTTTTTGTCCATCATTGCAGATAAATGAATTTGGGACAACAATAAGCAAGGGATTCAAGAAAAGCTCCACTTGAGAAGTATGTTTTGGTTTATAGCTATAGATAATAAAGGCAATGGGAGGGGAAATCTTTTACGTTGTTGTTTAGCGAGATTGTTTACCTTGAGAAATTTTGGTTTATGGTTTGATATTTGTAAATGACCAATATGTGATGTTTGGATTCTTCTTTTTGTATTTTGACATTGTTATTCCTTTTGGTTGAAAGCATGTTCGGTGGATTGAATGAGTTAATGAGTTGATATGCCTAATGCTCGTAATGTGTCTTGCTTTCGATTTATTTTGATAGCTTTGATGTTTAAACATGTTGTGTTTATGTTGTGGAATGTTTGAAACATGTTTGAGTGGGCTAAAAGGTGTTAAACCAGCAATTTCTGCTGTCACAGGGCAGGGTGTATCGAAACACCCTTAACTGTTTTGAAACGAGTGCCTAAAATGGCCAGGGCGTTTCGGAACGGCTGGAAGTGTTTCAGAACACTTTGGCTACTGGAAGGGTCCGTTCCGATACGGGACTCAGAACATACCCGAGTACCGAAACGGTCAACACCATTCCGATACGGGCATTACGGTACATGTGTCAGTGTTCCGGAACGGTTGACCGTTGGGCTGTGTATTTGAATTGCTCAAGTTTGCAAGTCTTACATTTTTGTCCTAAATGTTATGGTTACAATTGTTTGAGCTTGGAATGTCTTTTAAAGCTAAAATTTGGCATAGAGGCTTGTAATTCGATTAATTGAGGTTTGGTAAAACTGAAATCTACAAAGTCGTTATATTTTCCAAAATTTACATTTTGGTCCCTAAAAGTGTATTACTTGCAATTGAGTCCTTAAATGTTTTCTGATCGATGTGATTATTTCTCCCATGATTCTTGAATATCCACATAGTCCTAATGTGCATCCAGATTTCAGTGGCAAACTAGTTAGGCTGAATCTGGGCATGTATACACATTTCAACTAGTATATTCTTTTAACTTCCATTCTATTTTCAATTCTAACTCAAACCCAGCAACAATTTAAGATTATCAACACTTAAATTTCATTAAAATTTCCAGAATTTAAAACCCTAACAACAAGCATTCTCATAATAGAAATTGGGTAAGTCTTAAATATACTTACTTGTTCATCCTACTAACATGCATGGATCAAATTTAGATTTCCAGCTCGGCCACCATTGATGAAGCTTTAGTTCTCTCTCACACTCTCTCTTAGTTTTAGTGGAGAAGAAACATATGAGATAGACAACACATTGTTGTCAATTTTGGTTGATAGTCGAGTGTCCACTAATGCATTTAGTGGGATACTTGGTCTCCTAATAGCCAAGCTTTAATTTGGCTTTAAAATCCCACTTATAACATTAATATTTTAATGTTAATTTCACCATATGTTAGTATATATTGCTGTATTAATAATGTATTATAAGTTTAGTTAATAATATGATGTTAATTTCATTATTATTCTTATCTTTTGTTCTTGTACAAAAATGTTTACACTTTTCTTGTTAATTAATTTAGGGTTTTTAACTAGGCTATAAATTGTGGTATTACAAGCTATTTCCACCTTTTTAGTTGTAAATGTTATGTTTTAAGCAATGGAAAAGAAAACTTAGGTAAATCTGATGCTAAAAGTGATGAAGCAATATTTTTGGGTTATTTCCTAAACTCTAAAGCCTACAGAGTATTTAATAAAAGAACTTTGATTGTTGAAGACTCTATACATGTTGTTTTCAATGATAACCTCCTTCCGAGGAAGGAATCTTGTAATGATGATGATGTAGGGATCATTGAAGCCATTGGTGGAGAATAAACATCAAGGGTGGATGGGATTCCAACTAAAGAAGAGGAAGCACAAGATCCTCCTCTTGAAGCCTTGAAGGACTTGGCTCTTGAGGAAAAGGAGGTGACATATCCAAGGGAGTTCAACTATGTCAAAGGTGGTGAAATCTTGGGTGATCCATCCAAGGGGGTAACTACTATATGATCTCTCAAACTTATGAATCATGTTGCATTTATCTCATGCATAAAGCCTAAAAATATCAAAGAAGCATTAAAAGATGGTTTTTGGATATTGGCTATGCAAGAGGAACTTAATCAATTTGAGAGAAGTGAAGTATGGACATTAATTGATAAGAATTTATCAATCTACTATAGGAACTAAGTGGGTATTTAGAAACAAACTAGATGAGAGAGGTAACATAGTGAGGAACAAGGCTATGCTTGTTGCTCAAGGTTACACTCAAGAAGAGTGAATTGATTTTGATGAAACATATGCACTCGTAGCTAGAGTGGAAGCTATTAGGATGCTTCTTGCATTTGCATGCTATCATGATTTCAAGCTCTTTCAAATGGATGTGAAAAGTGTTTTTCTAAATGGTTTTATAAATGAAGAATTGTATGTAGAACAACCACCCAGTTTTGAAGATCCAAACTTTCCAAACCATGTTTTTAAACTAACAAAAGCTTTATACGGTTTGAAATAAGCTTCTTGGTATGAAATACTTTCAAACTTTTTAATTGAAAAGGTTTTGAAAAAGGCAAGGCGGATACTTCACTTTTCATTAAAAGATATGGCAATGACATCTTAGTAGTTCAAATATATGTTGATGATATTATTTTTGGTTCTACTATTGAATTTTATTGCCAAGAATTTTCTAAGTTAATGCAAGGTGAATTTGAGATGAGCATGATGGGAGAGCTCTCATTTTTCTTGTGGCTCCAAGTCAAGCAAAGGAAAGATGGCACCTTCATTAATCAAGCTAAATACATCAAGGATATGCTCATGAAGTTTGGCTTGGAGAATGTGAAGCCTCAAGCCACTACTATGAGCTCATCAATTAAGCTTGACAAGGATGAAGGAGGTAAGTGTGTTGATACTAAGCTTTATCGTTCCATGATTGGATCTTTGATTTACCTTACCGCAAGTAGACTCGATATCATGTTTAGTGTTTGCTTGTGTGTTAGGTTTCAAGCTTGTTCTAGAGAATCACACCTAGTTGCCATTAAGAGAATCTTTAGATACCTTAGAGATACACCTTTTTTAGGTCTTTGGTATCCTAGAGACTCTTCCTTTGACCTTTATTCTTTCTACGATGCAGATTATGAGGGGTGTAAGATTGATAGAAAAAGTACCTCCAAAACATGTCAATTCTTAGGTAGTATGCTCGTATGTTGGTTCTCTAAGAAACAAAATAGTGTAGCCTTATCTACCACTGAAGTGGAGTACATATCTTTAAGGAGTTGTTGTGCCCATGTTCTTTGGAAGAACCAACAACTCTTAGATTATGGAGTTCAAGTAGATACCATACCCCTTAAGTGTGACAACACCAGTGCCAATTGTCTCACTAAGAATCTCATACAACACTCTAGAACCAAACATATAGAAATTAGACATCATTTCATTCGATATCATGTCTTGAAAAATTATGTAGTTCTAGAATATGATGATACCTTGAACCAATTAGCGGACATATTTACCAAACCTTTAGATAAATAACGTTTTTAGACCCTTATGAGAGAGTTAGGTTTAACTAGCCTTCCTTGACCCTTTTAGGTCCCAAATGGCTAAAAATATGCTTGAAATTATTTGATGCTCATGCTTGTGTTGATTTGCCTTCTTTTGCATCTATGCTTGTTGTTAGGGGGAGTATGCATCAGTTTTAGTTCATATAACATGCTCATATATCATTTACATGCATTTAGGCTCGATCTAAGTTGGCTTTTAAACTTAAAACTGCCCAAAATGCATCTTCTCGCAAAGGTGTATTGAAACAAGTACATATGTTTCGATACGGTCTCGATCTAAGTGATTCCAATAATGAATCGTATCGAAACGAGCTCTTCACATTTCGATACGGGTTCACGGTGTTGTTCTGAAATATGGTCAACCTGTATCGAAACAGGTCACATTTCGAGACAGCTTGAAGGTGTTTCGAGACCCCCGGTCCGATACGCCTAGTGGCGTATTGATACGCGTATGCGCAGATTGTTTTAAATAGCCTTAAATGAGCATCTCACTTTAATTAAAACACCAACTCTCTTTTTCTCTCAAACCCTAACCGAATATCCTTATATAAACTCCTCAAATCTCATGTTTTTTCACATCAAAACCTAAATTTTTTGAGGGTTTTCAATCTACACTTCAAGGCTAAAGCTTTGCAAGCAATTTGGTGCATTGAGCATCCCTCATTCATCCATAATCTTATATCAAGGTATAAACCCTTTTTCTTTTCTTTGTAAATTTTTATTTAAATTTCTTTAATGTTTTTACTCAACTTTTTGTACAAAATGTATATTTATAGTATGGGTTTCGAAGTTTTTGCAAAAATTCTTTAAAACTCGAAAAACTTTTGTTCGAATATAAAAACTATATCGTATATTTTTTTATTGTTTTTCGGAAAAAAAATTAGCAAAAATTTGTTTTATATTTATATATGTTTTTAAACTATATTGTATAGAATTTTATCAACATCTTGATTATTAGATTACCTATTGGATTGAATTTGGTTGATTTACGCATACATATGTTTTTGTGTCTTGATTAATTTCCAGATTTCGAATATGGGTTCTAGGAAGAGAGTATGAACCAATTAAGCCGGTGGAAGCTCTAACATCGATGAAGATTCCACTCATCCCAACCTCACTTTACTCTACCAAAATAGTCTTTGAAACAAAGACGCCCATACCAACTTCAAGCTCTTTCAAGATCATGTTATCCGTCGTGAGCATATTGTCTCTATACCCTTTTTGGATTTCGAACGATTTCAATTTTGTTATCTTGATTTATTGAGGTGTTGGAATTTCTTATCCTTTTTTGGCTTACCCGGTACTTTGTACCGTAACATGGTTCTTCTCTTCTATGCCAATGCCCGATGCATCTCCAATGTCGATCATTCTCAAGTGATTGCCATTGAGTCCTACCTAATAGGGAAGAAATTCTGGGTTGATCCAGAAACCTTGGTCAATGTTTTTGGGTTTGAAAATGAGGGTATTTCAGATGAGAACTCGTTGGGACATACTCTTGGTGGATCTGTCACGGTCCATGATGCTGATGATCTCATCCTTCGTCTCATGGTCTCGTGGTGGTTCCTTCTTTCCGGAGGAAAATTCTCCCACATTCGGCAAGTGGAAGATTTTTTGATTCGTTGTTTTCATGAGGGGCATCGACCAAATCTTTGACAAATCATGTTTTCCAAGATGGTGTATCTTGTTCAAAACCGCAACTCGGATCTTGTCACCTCCTTCACTTATGGCATCGCCTTGAGTTACTTGTTCTCAAAGTTGGGGATCGATTGCTCTCTTGAATTTCTGGAACCTCTCAAGGATCCTATCGATGAGCGCACACATCTCCGTTGCAAATTTCATTTCATTGATGGAGAGAGGATTCATATCGAGCATCCTCCTCATGTTGCGGCCCCCGAACCTCAACCTCAAGTTGCTCCACCAAATAATGAAGTCATTATGACTTTCCTTACCAAGCAATTTAGTGTCTTGCGAACCCACATGTACTCCGGTCTTGCTACTCTTGACACTCGCCTCACTTTCGTGGAGGGACATATCCAAAGTATTGAGAATCGACTCACTTCGGTTGAATCTCAATAATCCTCAATCAACATGTCTTTTACCGGCTTCTATGGCGAGTGAAGACAATTTCAAAAGAGCACCGCCAATGATGAAGATGTCGATGAGCCTTAGATCTTTGCATTCCATGCATATCATCTATGTTTTTGCTTTAAGACTTATGCTTTGGTTTATGTTTGGATATTATGTTTTAAGTGTTAAGTTTGGATATTATGTTTGGATATTATGAAATTATTTTGCTTTGGTTTATTTTACTTAATGAAATTATGTTGCTTTAACTATGTTTTTTCTTGTGCTATATTGCTTTATCTAATCATATAATCTTTCATTAATTTTGATCTAACAAAAAGGGGGAGAAGGGTTAAGCTAAATTTTTCAAAACCTAGCTTCAATCTAAGGGGTTTACTTAAAAATTTACTTTGGTTTTGTTATATCAAAAGGGGAGAGATTGTAAAATCAATATTTGATTTTGATATAACAAATAATATAATGACTAAATTGCAAAGTAAATAAATTTTTAAGTAATAAAAAGACACACTTTTGACAAGTAAAATTTATACTTAAAATGTTTTGAAGTCAAAACTTAAACCCCATAATTTTTTTAAGTGTTTCAAAGCCAAAATACACAAAATTGCTCGGGCATTTCGAAATACCCCCAAAGTGTTTCGATACATTTTGCTACTGGAAACATAAGTTTCGATACGGACCAATCTGTTTCGAGACAATGGTTTTGAGATGGGCTTGCCCGTTTCGATGCAGCCTTCATCTGGGTTTTTTTATATTTTTAAGTGTTGTTTCGAAATGGATCATACCGGTTTCGATACAGGGGTTAAGAGTTTTCAAAATTGAGCATTAAATGAACTAGTCGTTAGTTGTCAAAAACGAACTTTTGAAAAAGTGGTTAAGTGTTTTGATACACCCCTATGTTGTTTCGAAACACCAATTTACAGTTTCAAAATGTTTCGATACAGCCCTCTTTTTGCATTTTACAGTTTCAAACTATTTCGATACGGCCTATAGCCGTTTTGATATGTATACTTTTTACACACAACAACTCTTTCTTTTTTTGGTGTCCGTTTTGATACAGGGCCTCGTGTTTCGATACAGGTAGTTGCATAACAACATTTATGGAGGGAAGAGAGAGCCCCAACTGCTCTATTGATGATCTCAACCACCCAAACGGCTAGCAATCAATGAGAAGGTATAAAAGCAAGCCTCTAAAGCACCAGCAACAACTATTGAACCTCAAAGCAATATCCAAGCAATCCAATCCAAACCCTATGAACTTATTGTCAAATTCTTATACCCAACTCTTAGAGTTCTTAGTGTAAATTAAATTTGTGAGTTTGGGGAGTGTTTGTAATCAGTTTGGGTTATATTTATCTTGTGAGAGATCAATTGATACGTAGACTTTTTACACACAACAACTCTTTCTTTTTTTGGTGTCCGTTTTGATACAGGGCCTCGTGTTTCGATACAGGTAGTTGCAGAACAACATTTATGGAGGGAAGAGAGAGCCCCAACGACTCTATTGATGATCTCAACCACCCAAACGGCTAGAAATCAATGAGAAGGTATAAAAGCAAGCCTCTAAAGCACCAGCAACAACTATTGAACCTCAAAGCAACATCCAAGCAATCTAATCCAAACCCTATGAACTTATTGTCAAATTCTTATACCCAACTCTTAGTGTTCTTAGTGTAAATTAAATTTGTGAGTTTGGGGAGTGTTTGTAATCAATTTGGGTTATATTCATCTTGTGAGAGATCAATTGTAATAGCCAACGTCTTCTTTGTAAGTGAGAGTCTTGTGGTTCAATCTTTGGGTAGAAATATCGAACATTTGTAAAGGTTGCCTCCTTAGCCTAGAAAAGGGGAAGAACAAATTGGTGAAGAGTTTGTTGAAAATCCTTAGTGGGAGCTAAGGTAGTGGATGCAGAGCTTGTTTATAAGCTTGAACCACTATATATACCTTGTCCATCTTTTTTAATTGTTCCTTTTGCTCCCTTCATTTTTTAAATTTCCAATTCACCCCCTCTTGGACATATCGGTTAATTCGATCCACTCAACAAAGTTTATAAGGTTTCTTACTGCATAAGCATATATATATATATATACTCAATCATAGCCATTTTTACTTATACTAATATTTTGCATTGTTACAAGATCTCCTTATAAATACCATGTAACTACTAACAGGTGATTAAAACATTCTTGATCTAGCATTTGATTAATTAGTCTAAACCACTTATGACATCTATGAGCTCTACGATTAAATCTTTGTGAACTTAACTAATCTCTACTAGCATTCCCAAATAAGCATTACTATGCCATACATAACTTACATCATAAGCAAGGTAATCACCCAATCGAATATATCAAACATATATAACCAAGTTCTAAATTTCATATTTCCAAACATTTACTAGATTATCTGCTATTAGCTTTAATCATCTAATACTAACCAACCACAAAAAAATATATATATATATATATTCCTTACAAACATATAGTTTAGAAGTTATACATGTCATAATGAATAAATTATATGCACCAATTGAGACCTTTGTACCATTTTACTAGGAATTCTACAAAAAGTAACAAAACATACTCTTATGAGGTACTTGTGATCTGATTCAGCTCCAAGCGGGATTAAGCTTGCAATGTTTACCCTTAAATGTAATGAAAAGAGTTGTAAGCCAACACTTAGTGAGGTAGTTAAAGTACTAAAAGGCATGAGGCAATCAAGACATCTTTTCACATCAAAGATTAAAGATTCATGGTATTCTAACTTGAATCGGGTAAAGAATACTAAAGTTAAGTCAAATTGTATTAATTTATCGAAGAGCGTGAATTGTCCACTTATAAAACAAGCCATTCGAACAGATTATAAATGAACATGTATACTCGACTAGTTCAAGATTAAGTAATCTACCAAATCACACTAACATGTAAGCTTTCAACCAAGACATGTCTTTCATTAGGCATATTATCATAATTCTTCATTATTCTAGTTTATAAATTCATGTTTTCATATTAATATAGCCTTGAGACTCAATTAATAGCTTAGGTACACGAATCCCAAACTAACTTTCGCCGAATAAATGGTACTCTAGGTACCGGTCAATCTCTCCTAATTTCGCCAAGCGACCACATAACTTCCCTCCTACTGTCGCCAAATATGGGTCGTAGTCCACCCTAATCACGAGCTCAATGGACTCTATGACATGCTAACTATACCTACGACTGACTCGAATCCAAGGCTTTCACATTTATCAAATCTTATTAAAATTTGAGTGATCGTAGCTCTTTATCAAGATAATACAACAATTCACTTATCACTCTTCTCGTATTAACAAATATTCACTTCATGTCAGTTTCATAAGGACTCAATTCCTTTTTTCGAAAGGCGCGATATTAAGAATCCCCGATGCTTGTATCTTATACAATTTTCATCACAAACATTTTAACAATTTCATGTAAAAATATCATAAGCATGAATTGCACTTCAACAAACATAATATATAATAACTTACCTCTCATCCAAGCTTGCTTATACATGCTATAAGTTAAGTTGAAGCAAGGAGATAGAAATTAACAAGAAATGATCATGGGGTTATTAGCCTATCCCGAGACTTTAAACTACACTCGTTGTTCGTTCCGAGCTCAGTTTTCTCTCGTATAACGATCCATTTTTTCTTATCTCCTAGATGATCTATATTTTCTTTTCCACCTTCATACCCTTGTGTGTCTAGATATACAAACATGCATTCATGTGTTAGAACTTGATTTATCACTTACTTAGTTTAGCTACTCAATTGCAATTATATACACATTCATCCAAACAAACTGTTCAATTCATTTTTATACACAACTATATACATCAAGGTAAATTCCCTATTGTACCTATGTGCGCTTAATTCACTTAAACAAGGACCTACTCTATGAGTTCAACAAAAGAGTCCGCTTTACATTTAGATACACCAAATAGTTCCTAAAATTACTTATACAAACATTTATACGTTCATAAACAACCCTTAACATGTTCTTATACATACAAATAGTCCACTTTCATTAGTACATATACAAAATAGGATAGTCCATACATGTATTCTTTTTATTCCTCAACACAGTCTACTCTCAACCTGGATTCGTCAAAACTGGGCAGCTTTTGAACATACATACATTTTCAACCAAAAACAGTCCATTTATATTCATGTATACATAAAACAGGACAGCTTTCAAACATCTACTTTTATCTCTTCAAAATATTTTCCAAATGCATATATATAGCAAAGTTTTCCTTAACAATTCGAACTTGTCCATCTACTCTAGAGCAGTCCTCAAATTACATAACAATTTATATACATGTGTTTATATCACAAATCAGCCCCAATCACTAAATTACAATCAAACCATGATCCAATCTAGTTCATATATATATATATATATATATATATATATATATATATATATATCCGAATACTCCAACACATCTACCATTCTCATAATCACAAAATTATCTACAAACAAATACATAGTCTTCAATTTAACATAGAAAAGAGCTAAGTAATTAACTTCTTCAAATGCCTAATTTGATTCAAGGCTCAAGCAAAAGAAACTTGATTCGAATTTGATCTTAACTAAGCTTTTTCCCAACTCTCTCTCTCTACTAAAACTTTCGGTTCACTAAGGAGAAAGGAAGATGATGAATCTAAGTTTTGTGTGATTTTCTTCCTCCACTGACCCCTACACTTGCCCCCTTACACAATTAATACCTCATCAAGTTCTTGGTTTGTTTATTTCTTAACATGTAACTTAAATATTTGCAAAGGTTTTCAGTTTGGCCATTTGATAATTAGCTACTCAAGTTTCCTTATTCCAATTTTGATCATATTGATCATAATGGGCTTAATTGAATTAATAACTATAGGAATCAACATAGGGTTCTAATATAACATTTTTCTAGGCCAAAGTTTGGGGTATTACAAGACTAAATTCGATATTACCTCCAGAGAGACTCATATGCCTTCGGGGCCCCAATCTCTGAATCACTGATTCTCAGGCACACTAATGGACATGACCATTGTCCAATCAGGCGAGGCCTACTCTTGCCAACTCGTCAGTAGCTATGAAGGAGTTAAGCATGGCACCATCCGCCAATAAGGACCTCAAAGGCCACGGCATAGTAAAGGTGTTAGAGAGACTATATATGTATATATATATATATATATATATATATATATATATGTATGTATGTATGTGTGTATACACGTTGACATAGAAAAGAGAGAACCTTTCTCTCTCAGACTCTCTCTATCTCTCTCTCGCTACAACTCACTATTGTACGGCTCTCAGCCCAACACTGGAGCTAGTGAACTGCCACAGACCACCACCAATCCCCTTCTTGTATTAACAAAACTCAATAAAAGGTCACATGGTATAATAGGTCATTAAAGTTTCTTAACATGTACTCCTTATCAATTTAATCACTAAAAACACTTGTCAATCAACTGTTGACTTATTAAAAGTCATTCGAATACACATCCCTTATTTAATATAATAATTAAATAAAAATCCAAATTTCCTTAAACTTATCGAATTTTTAAAATTCACTTTTATCTTTTATCAAAATACCCAGAATTATTTAATTAACCAAAAAATTATTTTTTACGCCAAACCAACCCGGTCTTAATACGCAATTCTTATAACTCGAAATCGGGATGTTACACTAAAATTTTGTTGTTATTGATTTCAAAAGACTTTGTTTCTAAGAACGTTTCAAATGAAGGAATGAAAGGATTTTTTTTAGTTTCAAAAGGCATTTCTTAGAAAAATCATTTAATTCCATTCATTTGAAATATTTCTTTAAAAAAAATTAATTCGTTTCATTTAAAAGATTTCTGGAAACAAAAAATTTGTAATTCCTTTCATTTGAAAAGTTTTGGAATCAATAGAAAAATACTTGCAACATAACCTGTAATAACCAACCATTTTGTAACAATTAAATAGTTCAATGATCAATCTCTAATAAATTCAAAAAAAGTATTTATTTATTAAAAATATATAAATTAATAAAAATACATAAAATATTTGAAAAAATATTTAAGATAAAAATTACTATGGAAATATGAAAATTTAAAAAGATTTAGAATTTATAAAAATAATAAATTATGAATATATAAAATTTAAATTTAAAAATATTATTAAAATGTTAAAAATTGAACACTTTCATCGAAAAATTCTTCGACTTCAACAATTTAAGTCTATTACAATTCATTGAACAAATTTTCAATAGAATAATTTTATAACTTTTGATATTTTTAATTTTATAATTTTTATTTATTTTTTTAAAATTGTATTTTTTATTTTTAATATTTTATTATTGTTTTAATATTTTTAATAATTTATTAAATTATTATATTTTAGCTTAAAGATTAAATAAGTTATTAATCTTTTAATTAAAATCAACCATGCCCCTGAACTCAATTAAAATATCAATTATTTTCTTGAAGTCTACTAAAAATCAGTTTAGCCTCTTTGTCACTTCATCATCAAATGTGTACTATCATGTCAGCATCGTGCACCGTCACGTCAGCACTTTAGACCTTCATGTTTATAGTGTTGAGTGTCACGACAATATCGTAGCGGTAAATTTCGGTTAAAGGACAAAATTGATGCATTTGAATGGCTTTGAGAGTAAATTGATACAATTAAAAGATAAGAACAATATTATTAATTTGAGTTTACTTTAGGGCCAAAATGACACCTTAAGCCTTTATTAATAATATCTTTATCTAATGACAAAAAATATAAATTTCTAAGTTGTAAATTAAACACATTATAAGATAACAAAATAAATGTTAAAATTCTAATTTTGACTAAAAAATACTTTTCAAACGTAAAGTTAATTTTTTTAACTTTTGTAGTTGGGTTGAAAATTATTACGCTTTTTTTCTAAAAAATTATATTTTTATTATTATTATTATTTTAATTTTAAAAATATTTTTATCAAAAAATACTTTTTCAAAAGCAATACTGTCAATATCTAAGTTAATCCAAAGTAAAATTTTGATGTTAGGAAGAAAAAAAATGGTGCTAGACAATATACTTCTAATAAAAACATTTATATTTTTACAAGTTCTGATTATAATTTTTTCTGCCTGAATTAATTTGAGCTTCAAATCTACATTGCTTTATATCTCAATTATTTTTTATGAATTTTATTGAAATAGATTATAAACAAGAAGCTTTAAAATAATCAATTTTAAAAAAAATTAAGGTGATTACAAATAATATCTGTTTTGAATATACTCTTAACCATTTTGACAATGCATGCTCAATCACTCTGCTGCAGCTGCTAGTGCTCGAACCCGTAACTTCTAGAAACAACAATTGTTCCCTTATCATTGAGATAAGTTAGTTCGTGCTAAAACAATAATCAATTTTTAATTCTTAAACAATAAACTTTAAAATGACCAATTGGTTATGATCTTGACCTGGGTACAATGTAAAATGTTCTCAATAAATTGAATTTGTGGATTTATTTTTCGATTTAAACTTTGAAATAAGTTAAACTTATATGTTGTTTAACTAAACACGATTCATGTACTTAAATTAATAAAATACAAGACCACAATTTAAATAGAATAAAATAAAAATGACAATCTCACTGTTAAAGCAAAAATTTATACAAATAAGTGTCCAATTATATATCTTTTTAATTTTAGGTGCTTAAACTATTTCTTTTTATAAAAACAAGTGCTTAACATTTCATTTCGTTAATTTTAAGTGTCTAGCCTTAACAACCATTAATTTATTTAAAAAATAAGTTTTTTTTTAACATGTTTTAAAAAAGTCATAAATTTTCCAAAATTAACAAAATAACCCCAAATTTAATAACCCTAACACCCAAATCTCGCCACTATTGTCGTCGATTGCTACGCTATCGCCCACCACTTCCGTTGGAAGACCCACATGACCATTTACCCAATCCTTCTGTCGTCAAAAAATAACAAACAACGCCCCAATCAAACGACAAACGTGAAATCTTCACTCGAACAATGAGCAACAAACGGTGGTCGAAAGGACAATGAAAGACAGCCAAAAGGGCGACAAACAATGTTTAAATCATGCGACAAGAAGAAGGAACTTCATTCCGGTGACGACAATAGCAGTGACGACTGATTTAAGACTTGAATAAAATTTTTGATATTTAGGGTTTTTTTGTGAAATATGGTAAAGTTGAAGTTTTTTTAAAAAACAGTTTTAAGTTTTTCTAAAAATAAAAAACTAAATAATTAAATTAAAAATTACCACATGTCACATTCTAATTGGTTGAAGAATTTTTTAAGACGGACAACAGCCAAACACCTAAAATTAATTAAATGTTAAAAACTTATTTTTACTTAAAAATAGTTGGAGCACCTAAATTTAAAAAGAGGTATAATTTGAATACTTATTTTTATATTAAACCGTTAATAAATTACAATGACACAATTTAAATAAATTAAAAATGACAGTCTCCCTACTAAGCAAAAATAATGAAAAGAATTCCTTTGTTTCTCGGAGAACAATATGGTTTGTCCAGTCAGGTCAGCTCTTGAGAAAATGAGCAGCCAAGAGTTTAGTAACAGTGAAGCCATGGAAGGTTTCAACATCGAAGAGCTCTTTCAGCTTCCCGTCACATAATACTTTCCTCTTGTCGGATGGATCCTTCAAAAAGAGAAGTATAGAAAATAAAATTTACACCCATATTACTTTCCGCCTCAAAAATTGCAGATTCAACTGATCGATTAAAGGATATGGGAAAGTTGAACATAGAATGGTATACAACTATAATGCAGTTATGAATGATGACTAAAACCATTCACTACTGTGGTATATAAATATTGCTATTATTCTGCAAGGAGGGTCACCAGATACCTGGAGATTATTTTCTTTTATGTAATCCCACATTCTCTTTATTACGGAAGCCCGTGTAAGCTCATTTTCTCCGGTACCAAGAAATTTCACCAGGGCATCCGAAAGTTGAAGTGGAGCAAGAAATCCCTTCTGCCGCTTTTCCTTTCCTTTTGCTTCATCTGGGTCTGAAATGGCCAGAGAAACACAATGGAAACTGTAAGAACCAATAACTTTGAAAATGTCTACTGCCGCGGCAATGGTTATACAGAAAAGGCCTGATTAATTAACTGATACAGCAACGAAAATGTTGAGACGAGAAGAAAGAAAGAAAGGAGGTCACATTGCAGGGTTAAGGATTGAACAAAAAAGAAGTGATGATAACCACTGGAAGCCTGATTCAATACACCTTTAGGACAAAACATATAAAGAAATTGAAGAAAAAAAAATGAAGTGAAGGCATTGCTAATGGTACATGGTAGACATGATGTGAGCACTAGACATTCTAACTACTCGTATCAATTCAAAACAAGTTCTTCATAGAATACCTTAATTTGGTAATTCATACCTTCTTCTCTCTCATGCTTTAATGGCTTTTCCTTCTCCATTGACTTGACTGGAACAATTATAACATGAAAGCCAATATAGGTAAACTTAGAACATCATATTAAATAATAGATAAATTTGAATTTATCTATGACATAAGTATTCTTCCTTAATTTAATGGTACAATCGTAGGCAAGCTGTGAGCATAATTTAGTCATTTACCAACTCCTCATATCAAATTAACAATGCAAAACAAGTTCTTGAGAAGACCTTAATTTACTCATTTGCTATCCATACCTCCTTCTCTCTCACGCTTTCGTGGTTTTTCCTTCTCCATTGGCTTGACTGAATCAAATTGAGCACATCATATTAGATAATAGGTAGGTTCAAGTTAAAAGACATTTGCAGCATGTTGCTCAAGGAAAGAATTTATTCTTCCTTGATTTTGTGATGTAATGCCCCGATTTCTTGAGAAAAAGCAACAATAAGAATTTACAATTAAGACGTGCTTTTCTGATTTCCAATACATTTCCCAGTTTCTAGCCAGCTCTGTACAATCAGCAGTTTTTACTTCCAAGTTTCAGAAGCGTTGAAAAATTTGAGCCGAAAAGCAAACATACCGAATGGCATATTGGCATTGTCCAAAATAGTTTAACAAAAGCAAAATTGTAGAAGCAACAGTTTTATTACCTTCATCTGAATCCAAGGGCAAGATGTGCTTTGACAAGGCTTTGTTCATTTGAAACATGTCAATGGAATCAACACCAAAAAGTGCATGCAATGGCTCATCACAAATTATATTTTTCTTGTTAACTGGGTCTTGCAAGTTTTTCTCTCTAATATAAACCCATATTTGCTTGACTACCTAGCACAATTATAGAGCATAAAATTTAGAACAAAATAGCTTCCTGACTTAATTATGAAACTAACAAAGAAGAAACTGAAAAAAAAAATCATGAGGTTTCAAAGTTACCTCAGTCCTTGCCAATTCAGGGACTCCTAAAAGTTCCTGAAGTTGTGGGGAAAGTCTGCTTACTTTGTTAAAACCACCTCCTCTTCTCTTACCTTCACTATCAACTCCTTTTGACCTATATTATAAAATGAAACAACCATAATTCACAAACTAGCAACTATAAGTTCGATAGCAATTGCAACTACTGATTATGTGTGCTGCTAAACTTCAGAGCTTCATGACAATGTAAAACTGTAATTCTTAGCATACATATATTGTAGAAAATTAGTGGATTTGAGGGACTCTCTAAGCTGTTGATATAATATCAACAATTCACGCATAAACTCACTTTAAAATAGGCTCATTGATCCACATGAAATAGCCATTATTAAGCTTTACCAAGAGCCACACATTGAGTCCTGCCACTCTGGTGGTACAGCAGCAATTGTTGTTAACAAATATTACAAAACAACAGATTATTGGTTCAGAAGTGAATCCAGAAGTCTGTACAACACGTAAGTCTTAATGCAACTTAGATTCGAAATCATTGTAAAGTAACCTAGAAAACTTCTTCAAACAAAAGCTAATATATATTGTTAGAAAGGAGAATATGGAGTCTGCATTTCTTACAAGTTGAAGATCAACCGATTTCCTTCTTCCCATCCACCAGAATATCAAAGAATGAGGACATTTATATTATCGAGAATCATCAAGAATCTAATTATACAAGTAAGGCGAGGACATTAAAAAATACTGCATCATATGGGTTGAAAATTTATAAAATAACCAGAGCTTAAAGACACACAAAACTAAGGGGCATAACAGGACCCGTGTTTCCTGCTCCAAAGGAGAAATTTAAACTACAAAGAGAGAACATATGGTAGCTTGCAATTGTTTTAAACCATTGCAGCCAACAGAACACAACTTCCGTCTTTACAATTTATTTACTGGCAGCATCATACATTGAAAGGGATCATTTACAGACAACAAGAAAAAATCTTAACACAACTTCTAAGACAAACGGGAGAAGAAAAGAAAAAATGTTTCCATAAAATCAAATGTGTCAGAGCACAAATAAGAACACATGAATTCGGAGATCTAATTTCCTAATAAGATCGCATAAACTAAAAGCATTTTCTAACATTTTCACTGTTAAGCAGTTGACTAAAGCTTGTCAAAGCTACAAAGAATGTTCAAGATTTTCCAAATCGACATGGGTGAAAGTTATAAGAAATGTTTTCTATAATAAGGTAAAAATACAATCCTAGATTAATGATTCCTTCACGTTTTCTGAGAAATACAAAAGAAAAAGGAAAATCACATTATTATTATTCAATTTCTTTTTGCTTCCAGAACTATGATTAATCAATCAACCTTGTATGGATGAATTCCACGGCAATCTCAGAAAGTGACTCACTGGGTTGGACTTAAATTAAACACCTGTTCAGATTAATACAAAATGGTTCTGTCAAATATCTTCATTCAAAACATTTCCCCCCTTAAACATGCATTTTTAAAAAGATTAAAAACTAAAAAAAATGGCACACCACTAAAGCCAAAGCCAAAGCCAAAGCCAAAACATAAGCAAGATAACCCCCCAATTAACTTCTAAAGAAAGCATCATCTCAACCTTTTCAAAAAGAAATAAATCAGGAAAATAAGGCCGTGCATTTTCTTCAAATATTATAGCGTAAAATTTCGTATAATTAATGAATAACTTACCGTTTCTTGGAGGAGGCCCTTTTGTTCTTGGCTTTTTCAGTTCCCTCCTCTTCGTCGTCCGAATCAGAGCCGTCGGTGTCCTCTGTTTTAATCTTGTCCGTATGATCATCTCCATCTTGTTCCTGCTGTTGTTCTTCGGCATTTTCGAATTGGCTTTGAAGATATAAATCGACCTGCTCCCTAATAAACTTCTTTCTGTCGGTCAAATCAATACGGAAATCCTGCTCCAATCTCCGCCGCACGATTGAAGTGGTGGTGGTGTTAAGGTCGGATTCATTCAAGAACTGCCAGAGGCGGGCGATTAGCTCCGAGTCCAGCACCATTTCGGTTACAGAATGGAGGCCGTGATTATTTGGTATCGGTTTTGATCTATGCAGTGAGTCAGACTGAGAGTCGGAGTCAGTCAGGTGGCGTAGAACTAAGATGACATGTATGCGGAAAAGGAATGAAAAAGGGTTGGCTCACCCGTTACTAGCTTGGACTTTGGAGCGAACTTTGCGAAACACTGAAAATTGAGGTGTGGGGGCGTTCTTGCTTCTTAATCTTACTCATCCCATCTCCCATTTCTCTACTAATACAGTGTAGCCACATTGCACACGCACCACATCGGCTGGGCCTACCACGTCAACCGCAACTTTAAATATTACTATCATTTGTATTTATAGTTTTTTATTTTAATTGTCTTGAGATATTTACATATTAGTATATGTTTGCGGGGTAATCTACGCAGCAGGTTTTTTTTTGGTGTGTTCTATTTTGGTTATTCGATTTGAAAAATATTTTAATGATTATTTTTGTTTTCGGCGTTTATCGTTTTGGTCACCCGGCCTATAATATCAGCATCGTCTCCAACATTTTTGAAGCCCAGAACAAAAACTTAAAAACAGGTCCTTATAGAACGAAAATATACTACATCTATTTAAACTATCAATTTGAAAGAAAAAAAAGCTTTTTTTCCCTTTCCTTTAGTAATTCTAGTATTAATATTTTTTAAGGTAGTTACTCTTAATTTTTTTTAATATTCAACCAAATAGAGATTAAATAGAAATGAAAATTTTGAAATTTAAACTTTTTTTAATGCCGCTCTTAATTAATATTATCGCTTTCTTTTACTTGTTTAAATAATTAATTATGTTCAATTTTTAATAAATTACCGTTTGTTTTACAAGATGTGCTTCATATTCATTGCACTAAAATCACCCCACCTAATAATAAAAGCAGTACAAGCATATGATCTCAGCTATATACTAAACTTACACATATTTTATGGCCCCCATAAAAGTGGGGGCCCTAAGCCAGTGCTCTTGCTTACATATTTTATGGCCTCCATATCTACATGACAAAGCCTTCCAAATCTCAGAAAAGGCCAAGCTTTCACTATTAAATCGTCGACAATGTCAATGGAAACGACGAGACACACTTGCCTTAAGCTCGAAATTCCAAGCACTGATTCGCTTGATCATTGTAAAAATGTCACACTCTAAGTTGAAGAAAACATTATCAATGCAAGTATAGAAATAGAAGATTCTTGTTTGATATCGATCCCACAAGAATGAGTACTTAGCTCACAAGCAATAATATAAATGACAATATTGTGAGTGTAATGGTAGTTGTAATAAAAAAAATAAAGTAATGAGTATGTATCAATTGTGGTAGCAAAACCAACAAGAATAAAAGAGTAGAGAAATATTAAAATAAGGTCTGAATATCGTAGGTTTAGGTTGGCAGAAAATCAAGTATATTCAAGGAAGTTCAATGGCTCAATTAGCAAGTAAAAAGTCAAGCTCGCTTACTAACTTCCATTCAATCTTCAAATGTTGACGCAAAGATGTAGATCGGCTATAACTTTCGTTACAAGTTGAATCTACAACCTTTTGAACAAGTTGATCAACTCTCATTATATCCTCATTCAACTCTCGTTGTAATGACTTGTAAACTTGACTTGTCACTACAACTCTCAATGTCAGTGTCTATGTTTAACATTCTCGTTGTATCCTTATTCGGTGTTGTGTTTTTGTTTGGTTGTATGTAAAATTTCACATGAAACGGATATCAGTTACAAGGTCAATTAGATGTACTATCATTTAGGGACTAAAACGTAAAAATATTAAATTCCATGACCTAAGCAAAAATTAAACATTTCATTATGTAATCCAATTTAAAACATTATTGTAGATCAAATTTAAGCTGAAACAAAGCATTAGATTATCCCCAACTGAACATGGAAGATAGGGGACCAAAATGTAAGAAAACAGAACCTACAATATCCCATCAACTAACTTACCTACCAGTCATATCGATACATGGGAACTCGTTCCGGTACTTGTAACGCCTCAGTTTCGTGCCTAAATGTTTTAGGCACCAGTTTAAGTTGGTCGAACCTAGAATTGGAGATTCGAGCCTTTAGAAACGGTTCAGGAAAATCATGGTTCGATATGAGGTAAAAATATGGTAGAAATTTCTAAAATTATCTAAAATCAAATAGATGGATTTCATAAAATCAATTTTTACAAAATGGATTTTGGGATGTGAACATTTTTGGCAATGACTGAAATGTAAAGATTTAAAACGGTGTAAAAAGTGTACTTTTCAAAGGAGAGCCTTTTCTTTTAATTGACATGTGATTATAATGTTTTAATTAAAGTTGAAGAGAGAGGTTTTATTAAAAAGAGGTAGTTATTTTGTTCAATCATTTTTACGTAATTTTTCCATTTCTCATTTTCTCTTCAGCAATTCATTCCCTCTTTTCTCTCAATTTCCAAAATTCATTTTCATTCTTTTGATTTACAACTCTTTTTTAATTTTTTTCTCAAAGATTTTCAAGATTTCCTTAAAGCTTCATGAGTGGAAAACATGTCAATTGGAAGAAAAGCAAGGATTGGAGGTAATTCCATGCTACTCTTCTAATCAAGGTTCTTTAATAGAATTCTAAAGTATTTGAGTCTTGATTTGTGTTTTTAATTGAGGTTTTAATGTTGATTTGGTAAAAATACCGAAATCTTGCTAAAAGATGAATTAAAATGTGATTTTTCATACTTTCTTTGTTTTGGTTCAATTGAGGTGGTTTCTAGTCATGTTTTGGAAGATTATTTATGTTGATAATGAGTTTTGATCATAATAATCCCGAAATCATTGAGATCTCTAATTGCCTAGGTTGTTAGTTTTGGGTTTTTGACTTGGAAATGTGAAATCTGAGTTGCTGAAGGTATAAGGATGATATTAGGATGTTTTTGGATGTTGATTTATGGTTAAAATGTGATGGAAGTGTTTGTTGATGGCTGGGTTGAGTTTAGTGATCAATCGGAGGTGATTTCGGTTGTTTCGGATGGGTATTTTTGTGCCTTTGGGCAGAGCTACAGGTTTTTAATGCTTGTTGGTGGTTTTAATGCATTGAAATGCATTAATTCTTTGTTTTTGTGTGGTATAAATAGGGGAGGATTCTTTGGAAGCATTTAGTGAATTTCCAGGGACTTCAGACGCTTGATTTTCGCGTCGGTAATTGAGGTTTCGCTAGTCGGTGAGTGGAAATGGGATTTCCAACTTTGTAACATCTTAAAAGTGATTTTGGTAACTTAGTGTAAGCTTGAAACGCTTTACTAAGTTTGGAAGTAAGTAAAGTGATTTTCCCTCAAATTGTGCTATTATAAGCTTGTGGATGCACTTGTTTTTATATGTGCTTACCCACTGTTTTAAATCATGCTTTGATTAAGTGATTTGTTGTTTATAATGCCATATTGTAAAAGTATGCACTAGTGTGAAACCGATAATTTAATTTTGATATAACTAAAGAACTTAAGGACTAAATTGAAAATGTGAAAACAAATTTTTAAGTCCTCAAACCTCTCTATATGTTTTAAACAAAATGCCTAAGTTAAAAACTGATTTTATCAAATGTTTTCTAAGTGTTCTCAAAGCCAAAATAGTGATTTTCGAGTCACTGTTTCGGAACGGCCTAAGGTGTTTCGAAACACTTTTGAAACTGTGAGCTCATGTTTTGGAACGGGTATCGAAACAGTTTCAACACTGTCAACCCGTGTTTCGAAACGAGTTTCAAAACGAATTAAGAACGTCGAGACACCGTATCGAAACGACATCAAATGTTTCGAAACGGTATTCAATCAGATTTAAAAAATATGACCATTAAAAAGTTTTTAACTGATTTTTTACAAGTCGTTAAGGCGTATCGATACGATTCAACCCGTTTCGATACGATCCTTGACAGTGGCAAAAATGTTTCGAAACGAGTTTCGAAACGACTCTTAGCGTATCGAAATGATCTTAACCGTTTCGATACGGGCTCTTTAATGCACCCCAACGGCTCTTTCTATTTTGGTCTGTTTCGAAACAAGGTCGGGCGTTTCGAAACGGTTGGTTGCAGACTACATTTATAGAGGGAAGATAACATCCCCAACGTCTTTGTTGATGAATGCATCAAACACAACGGCTAGAATTCAATGAGAAGGTATAAAAGGGACCTCTAAAAGCTTCAGCAACAACTATTGATCCTAAAACAAACATCCAAACATCAAATCCAAGCATTTGTGCCTAAATCCCATTATTGTCTTGTAACCCCAATTGTATTTTTCATTCTTATCATTTCAATTGGATTGAGTGCTTGTAATTGGGCTATATTGTGTATTGAGAGATACTTGTTTTAGCCAACAACTTCTTTGTTTCTGTTGTGTGAGGATTGGGTCAAATTTTGGGAAGAAAATTTGACCGAAAATTGTAATGGTTACCTCCTTAGCCTAGAAAAGGGGAAGAGCAATTAGTGGAATTGTTGCAAATCCTTAGTGAAGCTAAGGTTGTGGATGTAGAGTTCGATTGGAACTTGAACCACTCTAAAATTCCTTGTCTACCATTTTTATTTGTCAATTCCACAACCAAAAGCCTTAAAAATCCAATTCATCCCCTCTTGGTTTATTTCGATCATTCGATCCACTCAACAATTGGTATCAGAGCCTACCTCTTTGAAGGATTAACAACCACAAGAAAAGTTCCTAGGAAGAGTGTGATCATCCAAAATTCAAGATATGGTATCTACCTTCGGTTCGAGCATGTATGAGTCTCAATCCACTACAAAACCACCTTTCTTCAATGGTGACAACTATCCGTTTGGAAGAATCGGATGGCCCTCTTCATCAAGTCCAACGATTACTTGGTTTGGGATGTCATTAAAGATGACCCCTACATTCCATTGAAGCAAAATAATGAAGGGAAGATGGTTTTGAAGAAAAAGATGGAGATGAGTGAAGAGAGAGGAAGAAGATCCAAATAAATGACAAAGCTCTTCACATGCTCTTTTGTTCCTTCGGTCCGGACATCTACTCCAAAGTCTCATCCATTGAGAGTGCCAAAGAAGTGTGGGATACTCTTGAAACCACCTATGAAGGAACCAACGATGTAAAGGAAACCAAGATTGGAATTCTCAATCTTAGTTATGAGAATTTCAAGATGAAGCCCGATGAGACGGTGTCCAAGATGTTTGATCGCTTCTCAACCATAGTCAATGGGATTAAAGGATTTGGAGAGACTATACCGAAAGACAAGCTTGTCCGGAAGCTACTCTACTCACTTCCCGAATCTTGGGATGTGAAGAGAACCGCCATCATAGAGGCCAAAAACTTGAAGACTCTAAAACTTGATGAGCTAGTGGGTTCTCTCCTTACTCATGAGATTTTGAAGCAAGGAAGGGAAGAAGAGAAGAAGGAAGAGAAAAGAGTAGAGAAGCTAGAGGTGGAAAAGAAGAAGAAGATGGGAATAGCTCTCAAAGCTTCATTACTTGAGGAGAGCTCTTCTAGTGAGAAGGATGAGCTAGAAGAATTGGCTATGATAGCCAAAAGATTCTCACGCTTCATGAGGTCCAACCGATGAAGGAAAATTCAAAGAAAGATGGACTTCAAAGGTAAAAACAAAGAAGAAGTGAAGGATCAAATCATTTGCTTTGAGTGCAATAAGCCTGGCCACATTCGTTCAGAGTGCCCTCAACTCAAGAAGAAGGGCTTTGAGAAGAAGAAAAAGCTCAAAGCCAAGCTTGCTACTTGGAGTGATGAGGAGTCGTCTGAGGATGACGAACAAGAAGTGGCCAGCCTTTGCCTCATGGCACTTGAGGAGGATTCCTCCATGGTAACCTCTAACTCATCATCTTTTGATTTTACATATGATGAATTAAATGATGCATATGATGAGTTGCAAGAGGTTTATGATGAATTAGTTGAGAAATACAAGGAGTCGGTCATTAGGAATAAGAAAAATAATTCGGAATTAAATGATAAAAATGACTCACTTTCTCAAGATAATTTAAAATTTGAGAAAAAGATTTTAGGGTTGAAAGATGAACTAAAATTCTTCCAAGATGAAAATGTTGACCTTAATAATATTCTTTCTCAATGTAATAGTGAACACCAAAAGGTGTTAGATGAGCTTAACAAGCTCAAAGAGTCTTTTAAAATGTTGGTAATGTGAAGCATGAAATAGGTGAATCTTCTAAAACAAACCAACCTAGGAAAAAGACTAACAACTACAAACAAAGTAGCTTTCCTAGACATAGTAGAACTAAAAAGATTAGAAGTGTATGGGTTCCTAAGGAACTTGTAAAATCTAATAATATTGTTGCTATGTCACCTTGGATTCCTAAGGGAACCAAGTTATTGAGAGCTAACACTCGTGGACCCAAAATGATTTGGGTACCAAAAACAAAAGTTTAATATCTTTGTTTGTAGGGGGAACATTGCTACAAGGCCAAAGCACAAAGTCAAACTCATGATACCTTGATAGTGGATGCTCGAGGCATATGACCGGAGACAAGAGTAGATTAATGGATTTAAAGCCAAAAACTGGAGGAGTGGTGACATTTGGTGACAACTCCAAAGGCCACATTAAAGGTATTGGCTCCATAGGTAATCACTCTACCATTCTTATTGAAAATGTATTGTATGTCGATGGTCTTAAACATAACTTGTTGAGCATAAGTTAATTGTGTGATAAAGGATTTAATGTTTTATTTGATAAAAATGGGTGCAAAATTGTTGACATTAAATCTAATAATATTATGCTCATAAGTCATCACATAGGTAACATTTACATGGTGCATCTAGATGACATACATACATCCCATGAATGTTTAGTAGCTCAAAATAAAAATGATGCATGGTTATGGCATAGGAAACTAGGACATGCTAGCATTAGTGTTTTAGAAAAATTAGTTTCCCTGATCTAGTTAGAGGTTTACCCAAGATTAAGTTCTCAAATGATAAAATTTGTGATGCATGCTCTAAGGGTAAACAACATAAGTCTTCCTTTAAATCCATTAATGATGTTTCTACAAGTAGGTGTTTACAACTTATCCACATGGATTTATTTGGGCCAATTAGGACTATGAGCTTGGGTGGTAAATATTATGCATTTGTTCTTGTAGATGATTTTTCTAGATTTACTTGGGTCCTATTTTTAAGTACTAAAGATGAGGCTTTAGAAAAATTCATCACATTTTCAAAACTTACCCAAAATGATCTTGAACTTAAAATTTCTAATATTAGAAGTGATCATGGAACCGAATTTCAAATTTTAGGGTTTGAAAGAGTTTTTGAATGAAAATGGTATTAGCCACAATGTTTCGGCTCCTCGAACTCCTCAACAAAATGGGGTAGTTGAGAGGAAAAATAGAACTTTACAAGAAATGGCTAGAACCATGCTTTGTGAAAACAATTTACCTAAATATTTTTGGGCGAAAGCCACAAACACCCTTGCTACATTGTAAATCGAGTAATGATTAGACAAATTTTAAAGAAAACACCTTATGAGATTTTAAAATCTAAAAAGCCTAACATTAGCTATTTTAATCCATTTGGTTGCAAGTGTTTTGTTTTAAATAATGGAAAAGACAACTTAGGTAAATTTGATACAAAAATTGATGAAGCTATTTTCAAGGGATATTCTTTAACTTCTAAAGCCTATCGTGTATTTAACAAGAGAACTTTAGTAGTATAAGAATCTATACATGTTGTATTCGATGATAACCTCCTTCCAAGGAAGGATTGTAACCCTCTTAACCCGGCCCAGACGGTTGAACCGAATTAAGAAGTTTACACGGGGAAAACCAAAGTAAACCCGAAAGTCAACCTTGATTAACGACCCTTTTTTTTCTCTTTTTAATCTTGTCTAGATGCATATTAACCCTAGATATGTTCACAAGATCAGCATACACAAAGATCATACCAATCAGAGAACATTTAGGGACTCAATTGCACAAAATAAGGAATTAGGGACCATATTGTAAATTCTGAGAAATACAGGGACTTAACCCAATTAAAAGTTATCAATATGAAATTAGTCATGTTTCATGCTTCACTTCCAAATTTCAGCTCAAACGGACATCTCAAACTCATCCAATTGCATATACAAAGTTCAGGGCCAAAACGCAAGGTTTTCAAAACATTTAACCATCAATTTCAGTGCCCAACGGTCGAGTGTTCCGAAACAGGGAGAACCTGTTCCGAAACGCGGGACTGTTCCGAAACTGGTACCGAAACAGGGCCTGGCAGAGGCCAAACCGTTCCGGAACAGTTCCTTCCCTTTCGGAACGCCCAAGCCATTTCAGGCCCCCGTTCCGATACGGTAGCACCTGTTCCGAAACAGGCTGCCCAGATTGCAGAAAAATTGCTGATTTAACACACGATTGACCCGTCAAACATGCTCCAAAGGCAACCAAATCATACCAGCATGTCATTCAACATAGAAGGGACATAATTGCATCAAAATCTAGATACAAGACCACCCCTAGGTGTACCAACTCAATAAACACATTCAACACTCATTCATGCTTTTAAGACAAGAAGCACATCATAATGACTTAAGCATAAGAAGATTCAAACGTTGCAAGCGTTAAACCACATAGTTCAAAATCATAACCCAAACTTGTCCAACATACACAATCTCATTAAACATCAACACAAGAGATTCTCCCCCCATTGCCTTTATTTATCTATAGCTATTAACCGAGACATACATCTCAAGTGGAGCTCTCCTTGAATCCCTTGCTTCTCGCTGTTCCAACTTCAAATATCTGCATTGATGGACAAAAAGGAGCGTAAGCACATAATGCTTAGTGAGGAATGCTCAAAACCAAAACACCATCAATGCAGCGAGTCATAAAACCACTTTTAAAAGCAAACTCGATTCGATAAACCAAAGTAATGTTTGAAAATCCTTTTCAACAACATGTTTAAAATCATACATTGCTCAAACATGAAAACCAACCCTTAGCTTAGAAAGCTAAGTAATCCTTTCCAAAGCACAAACTTGAAAAACCAACAATTTAACCATTCCATGCATGAACATCATATGCAAGGTTAAATACAAAATCCTTGGAAAACACTTCCACTTTACATCTTACCTTTCTCACACTTAAAAATCATCTTAAAGCCAGAGATCTTTAAAAACCACTTACACATTCAATATAACATGTGCATTAAACAAATGCGACATATGAACCACATCATCAATATTTGCATCTCATGCATTTAAAAACAAGTCTTCGCAAGACTTCAATGCACTAAAGAGATTTCATGCACAAATGCTCCATTCTCAATAGATAATCAACACTTGTGCAAGCTAACAAGTTAAACATGCATTCATAGTACATTACACACTTCTCATGCAACCATGCATCATTTCAAGCATCTCATGCTTCATTATATTCAAGAACATTATATTGGCTTCCAAGTGATAAACCAAATCCACTTTTCAACTCAACATCCAATCGGATACGCGGATCACAAGCGTTGTCCCCACGCTTCATACACACTACCAATCTCAAGGTCCCCAAATGGAATTTTAACCACCATTTGACCTTACCATACACAAGGTTCTCATATGGAATTTTAACCACCATATAACCTTAACATTTACAAGGTCCTCATATGGAATTTTAACCACCATATAACCTTAACATTCACAAGGTCCTCATATGAAATTTTAACCACCATATAACCTTAACATTCACAAGATCCTCATATGGAATTTTAACCACCATATAACCTTAACATTCACAAGGTCCTCATATGGAATTTTAACCACCATATAACCTCAACATTAACCATTGGTAGTTGTATAACATCACTAACGAGATCCGGGACATACCACACAAGATCCACACATGGACTTTACACCACCATTGTGATCTTAACAAGCACAAGGTCCTCAAATGGAATTTTAACCACCATTATTACCTTTGCTTACACAAGACCCACCCATGGAATTTTAACCACCATGGTGTTCTTCACCATCTCGTTAGTGTACTTGGATGGAGTTACCGGTTCACCCACAACCACTCCACATCCAAGGCGACTTTATTCACGGTGCACCCAATCCTATAGCCGGCTAACTATATCCGATTTAAGTAACCAAGAACCACTTACATCACTTGCCAATATTACCATCTTACCACATTAATCCATTGATTTACAAGCATAACCAATATGAAAAAACCACCATTTACCATCATCAATCCACTGTTTTTGAAGCATCACACAAAGCCAATAAACAACATGCATCACTATGCAATAATTCCACAATTCCCATGTACAAAACCAAGGATCTCTTACCTTGAGCATCCTTCACACATGGCTTTCAAAACCATCATTAAACCATGCTAAAATATGCTTTCAAAACAGAATTTAAAACATGCAAATCACATGCATTACATCCAACAATCACAAATGCTTTAGGAACCAATTCACAACACAAATCAAGAGGGAAAATCCATTTACTTACTCTTGAGCTTAGCAAAGTTGTTTAGACTTAAACTAAGCTCCCAAAACCTTCAAACCTTGGTTTAAAAGCTGAAAACCCAACTTCACTCACCGATACACAAAACAAGGCTAGCCAACAAGCCTTCCAAGCATCCGAAACCTTCAACACCTCCTCTAATGCTCACGGACCAATCTCCCCTGTTTCAAGCACACAATAACAGAGGATTAATGCATCATTATGCATTAAAAACACCAGCCACACAACTCAACTCGCTGCTCTACACAAATCCAACATTTCGGCTACCAAACACAACCGAAATCACCTCCAAACACTTCCAAAACTTAACCCAGCCAAGATCCATCACTTCTAACCATTTTTAAACATCAATTAACATCCAAAAAGGATCTAACCACGTTCTTATACCTCCAGCTATAACAGATCACCAAGATCACTCCAAAACAACCAAAAACTCAAGCAAAACTTAGGAAAATTAACCTATTCGGGATTGCATTGATAAAACCTCAATTTCTCATCAATTATACATTCATTCAACATCAAAAAGACACCTCAAATCACTGCTCAAACAGATCGTACGAATTTTACCAAAAATCAACCAAATCTTGCATTTTAAAGCCAAGATCAAGATTACAATTGTAAAACCTTTAATAAAACATAAATCAAGGATTGAGAACTTGGGAATTTCAGTAAAGAACTGAGAGTTTAGAGGAGAAGGACGTTCTTACCTCCAAACTTGAGTTTCTCCCTTTTTAGAACAAAAATTCTTGAAGATCCAAATAGCAAATACAAAGGTTTTGTTGAAGAGATGATTAGAGATCAAAAGAGGATTAAAATCTCATGTTTGGATGTCAAAATCAGAGGAAAGTGCTATGGAGAAATGTGTTTGGTTTGAGAGAAAAGATGAGAGAAAAGGAAAATGGAAATTTGGAAAGTTAGTTAGAAAATGCCAAAATATCTTCCCTCCCTTTACTTTTATTTAAAAACCATTAATTAAACCTTTAATATTTTAGAAAAATCTGGAGAAACCCCTATTGGGTAAATAGCTCCTTAAAGATTCAAAGTTTCAATCCTTTTTAAAACAGTCACACAGTTTTCAAAAATTACATTTTGGTCACTAACCCAAAATGTCACTCTTTGAAACCTCATTTTGTAAAATTGACTTCACCTTTCTCTTACATATAATAAAAGAGGATTTTAAGACATTTTTCCATATTTTTAATGCAACCCGAACTAGGCTTTCCTAAAAATCACCTTT
This sequence comes from Hibiscus tridactylites, assembly GCA_958450335.1. Lineage (NCBI taxonomy): Eukaryota > Viridiplantae > Streptophyta > Magnoliopsida > Malvales > Malvaceae > Hibiscus > Hibiscus tridactylites. Next base: position 40,154,008 of record OY288287.1, read on the forward strand.
TATATCAGAACTGCAACCCGACCGATCCGGTCCAAACCCAAAACTTCTAAGCCCAAAATTGGGGTGTTACAACTCTCCCCCTCTTAGGAAATTTCGTCCTCGAAATTTCAACTGGCGAAAAGAGAACAACCAACCTTCTCAAAGCAACACACAAGGCAACACAGGAGACTTAACCACCACTGAACACTCTCCTCACAAAACTTCACCCAAACTCAACACCACCAAAAAATATTCACAAATTCCAGAACACTCCAATGTTAACCACACCTCAACCTTTCACACTTCCGGACTACACATAGCCCCAACAACAACCTGAAGAACCTCCAACCCTTTTGCAGCATACACCACCTTAACTCATAACTCCCAAAACTCGCACACACGGTGACACCAACCAAACCAATTCGGCCACCACGTAACCCACAACCTCCACTGCTTCTAAAACCCCTTGCACAACTGCTCAACCTCTTCCAAAGGTTACCACACCAAGCAAGAATTCTTAAGCATCAACTGCTTACTCAAACTTCTCAACGCATATTGATATTCCTTCACATCCGCCACCATCATCACCACAATAACTCACCAGGACTACTCACCCATCACCCGAGAATAACGTCACAAAACCCCAACCTTGACTCCGCCAGCCATTCCACACACCACCAGCTGACCTCAATAGGAACTTACTTAATCACAACCAGCCAACCATTTCTCACAAGAACCCGTCCAACCAAGAATGGCCTTTGATCTTACATTGCCTTTCCACTTCAAGCTTTGACCACAACACTTGCCTTACTAGAACACCGCCCATTCCACACATACATATTTAGGTTACGAAACTCCTATTTTCCCAGACTAACCCTTTTCTACAACCCACAACACAACATCTTCTCAACTCTTCGAAGGTTGCTACGAACCCTCATCTATGAAAACAACCCTTCTACTACCATATCAATGCCAAGTTACCTCAGCACTCTGGTAACTCATCCACTAACCTGCAACATCACTTAACACCAAGGAACTACCACTTCTACTAGCTATTCTAAACCACCTGACCGATTCTAACTTCAATCGGTAATCTCCTCACCACCACACCGCTAGACCCATTAAGCATCAAACACCCTCCTTCTACCAACATGCTATACCGCACTCACTATTACTGACAACTCGCTTAATACCCTCCATTACTTCTAACATTCTCCTAGCACCAACACAACCTCTAACCCATCATCCAACCTAACCCTATCACAACACCAATAGACCCGATTAATTATTAGTGAGTGTGAACGCTCGTATGCATGGTCACCAATATGCCCTATCAATGCCTGATGTACATGTATGCAAAACCTCTAATGTCATGTCACATGTATGCATGGACCAGTACATATGCAATATAGCATATAACAAATGATTTTAACTGTGCATGTATGTCGGTTCACACCCACCAATAACATCCTCAGAATCCGTCTAAGAACAACCTCCTATCTCACTTCTAACTTGACCAACTCCATCATTCTAACAACCCATTATCCACAAGATACTCACTAATGCCCTCTTCACACTAAAGATGTTTTCAAACAACAACTACTACCCCAAACATACTAGCAACGAGGCCATACTATCTACGCAAGGAAATACCAACTGAACCCAAACTAAGATACTAGAGCAAAGGTTACTTAACAAGGTTACCTGAAAACACCTCACCGCCCCGGAGCTTCAACAGACGAGCTCTCTTCCTTGCAGAACCACCATTCTCCAGCCGCACCGCTGCAACATCAGCTATCACACCAAGGTCATCACCATCTCCCTGCGGTAAAGAACCCTGGCTACCCCGAGCCAACCTCAAACAATTACGTCTCATGTGCCCAACAGACCCACAATTCCAGCAGATTCCACTTCCCAAACTCTTCACAACTTTCTGCTCTTCCTGCCACCTTCGAACTTTGTCTCGGCCGCGCCCACGACCCTTCAAAGACCCTTATGCTACCACTGAAGCTGATCTTACCACATGAGTACAATCCCGCTTCACATGCTCTTTAGAACCACAGTTCCAACAAGCACCTGCGCCCCAACAACCTCCAACATGGCGCCTTCCACAACGGTCACACACCGGTAACTGAACTCCCACTCCTTGATCAGGCAGCACTTGCCCCAGATTTGCACTACCACCCAAACTTCGATCCAAGCAAAACCTTCTATCATGTAGCCTCTTACGCTGACCGCCCTCGAGGTCAGTATCCACAACTCTCTCGCTTAAACCTTTCCCACCTTCATAAACAGAAACCACACCCTCACATTGCTTAACCCTTGGGAATTTCCCTCCAAGATACCTTTCATAAAAGGCAGACACAAAGAAGTCCCAATCAATATCCTGGATGTGCGATGCCACCGCCAGAGATGTCCACCAGGCGCAAGCGTCCTCCAACATCAATGAAACAACACTTCCCAGCTTACAGGCATAGTCGCAACCTTCCTGATCCAAAATCAGAACTACACTAGCTAACCAAACCTCGAACGCCTCAGGTGTCGAACCATGATACTCCACAGCTCCCAAATCATGCAAACGCTGTTTCGACAAACCCACACATCCCCCAGCCAGCACATGTACAGACTTTACCTTTAGCACAGCCTGAGATGTTCCCAACACCTCTTGAACAACAGGCGATGAACTCTTCATCACAGAACCAACCTCCTCCTCCTGCCTTACTACCTCAACTCCCGGCACAGAAGACTGAGACAAAACACCTCCACTAAAAGGTGAATTCCACGCCTTAACAACCTGCTCTAAAGCAGCAACCATCTCACCTAACTGCCATCTTTCATCGATTTCACCATGCTATTAACAGCAAACAATCATAACAAAACAAACAAATCGATCAGACCAGCTTTAAGCAAGGATTCAAACTCCAAAATAACATAATAGCTATAATAATAAGGCAATGGGTATCCCAAATTCTCCCCTTTTACAAGACATAACAATCAACAAAACATGGACATCACAACATCAAGCATATCAATCAACATACTTCGATCATGCTCTCATCAAACAACATTCACCCACAATAGCATAATATCAACATATCATACCCATCACACTTTCATCATTCACAAAAATCAGCTCACATCAACAACATATCATCAGCACAAATCCACATTAGCTCAGCGAAGATTCATAACCAAGAAGCATGTTAAAAACATCAACAATTCGCTCAAAAACACGCATTTCAACCGGCTTTCAACCACACGTCAGAATAAACATCAAACACATATTACAACAATTAACCGTTTTCCCCAAGTATTCGCAACTCAGCACTGATACCACCAAATGTAACCCCCTTAACCCGGCCCAGACGGTTGAACCGAATTAAGAAGTTTACACGGGGAAAACCAAAGTCAACCTGAAAGTCAACCATGATTAACGACCCTTTTTTTTCTCTTTTTAATCTTGTCTAGATGCATATTAGCCCTAGATATGTTCACAAGATCAGCATACACAAAGATCATACCAATCAGAGAACATTCAGGGACTCAATTGCACAAAATAAGGAATTAGGGACCATATTGTAAATTCTGAGAAATACAGGGACTTAACCCAATTAAAAGTTACCAATATGAAATTAGTCATGTTTCATGCTTCACTGCCAAATTTCAGCTCAAACGGACATCTCAAACTCATCCAATTGCATATACAAAGTTCAGGGCCAAAACGCAAGGTTTTCAAAACATTTAACCATCAATTTCAGTGCCCAACGGTCGAGTGTTCCGAAACAGGGAGAACCTGTTCCGAAACGCGGGACCGTTCCGAAACTGGTACCGAAATAGGGCCTGGCAAAGGCCAAACCGTTCCGGAACAGTTCCTTCCGTTTCGGAACGCCCAGTCCATTTCAGGCCCCCATTCCGATACGGTAGCACCTGTTCCGAAACAGGCTGCCCAGATTGCAGAAAAATTGCTGATTTAACGCACGATTGACCCGTCAAACATGCTCCAAAGGCAACCAAATCATACCAGCATGTCATTCAACATAGAAGGGACATAATTGCATCAAAATCTAGATACAAGACCACCCCTAGGTGTACCAACTCAATAAACACATTCAACACTCATTCATGCTTTTAAGACAAGAAGCACATCATAATGACTTAAGCATAAGAAGATTCAAACGTTGCAAGCGTTAAACCACATAGATCAAAATCATAACCCAAACTTGTCCAACATACACAATCTCATTAAACATCAACACAAGAGATTCTCCCCCATTGCCTTTATTATCTATAGCTATTAACCGAGACATACATCTCAAGTGGAGCTCTCCTTGAATCCCTTGCTTCTTGCTGTTCCAACTTCAAATATCTGCATTGATGGACAAAAAGGAGCGTAAGCACATAATGCTTAGTGAGGAATGCTCAAAACCAAAACACCATCAATGCAGCGAGTCATAAAACCACTTTTAAAAGCAAACTCGATTCGATAAACCAAAGTAATGTTTGAAAATCCTTTTCAACAACATGTTTAAAATCATACATTGCTCAAACATGAAAACCAACCCTTAGCTTAGAAAGCTAAGTAATCCTTTCCAAAGCACAAACTTGCAAAACCAACAATTTAACCATTCCATGCATGAACATCATATGCAAGGTTAAATACAAAATCCTTGGAAAACACTTCCACTTTACATCTTACCTTTCTCACACTTAAAAATCATCTTAAAGCCAGAGATCTTTAAAAACCACTTACACATTCAATATAACATGTGCATTAAACAAATGCGACATATGAACCACATCATCAATATTTGCATCTCATGCATTTAAAAACAAGTCTTCGCAAGACTTCAATGCACTAAAGAGATTTCATGAACAAATGCTCTGTAACGCCCCGGTTTTGGGCTTAGGAGTTTTGGGCGTTGACCTGTTTGGTCAAAGTGCTGTTCGAATCTAAAAAGGTGAAATTAGGAAAGCCTAGTTCGGGTTGCATTAAAAATATGGAAAAATGTTCTAAAATCATCTTTTAATATAATTAAGTGAACTGTGAAACCAATTTTGGAAAAAGAGTTTTGGAAGTGTGACATTTTGGCTAGTGACCAAAATGTAATTTTTGAAAGTTTGGTGACTGTTTTGTAAAGGGTTGAAACTTTGAATCTTTAAGGAGCTATTTTCCCAAAGGGAGTTTCTCCAGATTTTTCTAAGATATTTTGAGACTTAATTCTGATTTTAAAGATATAGAAAAGAGGAGGGAAAATCATTTTAGATATTTTTGCAACTAATTCCCTATTTTCTCAATTTCCTTTCTCTCATTTTCTCTCAACCCAAACACTTTCTCTCCAGAGAATTTGATCTGATTTTCTCACCTAAATTCCTCCTTTCAACTCTCTTTTGATTCCTAATCAAAAAATCTACAAAACCTCATCATTTGCTACTTGATTCATCAAGGTTTTAGATTCCAAAAAGAGGAGAAACTCAAGTTTGGAGGTAAGAACGTCCTTCTCCTCTAAACTATCAGTTCTTTACTGAAATTCCTAAGTTTTCAATCCTTATTTGATGTTTTATTAAAGGCTTTTGAGTTGTGAATTGGATCTTGGCTTATAATGCAAGATTTGGTGATTTTTGATGATTTTCGTTAGATCTGATTAATCTGTGATTTGAGATGTGTTTTTGATGTTAAATGAACTCTAAATTGATAAGGAATTGAGTTTTGATTAATGCAATCCCGGATAGGTTGAGTTTCCTAAGTTTAGCTTGTGATTCTTGTTTGTTTTTGAGGTGATCTTGTGGATCTGATGTTGCTGGAGGTATAAGGTTGTTAATAGGTTGTTTTTAGATGTTAAATGATGTTAAAGGATGTGTGGTTTTGCTGGTTTATGGCTGGGCTTGGTTTAGAAGTGGTTTGGATGCATTTTCGGTTGTGTTTGGTGGCCGAAAAAGGAGTGTGGATGAGAGAAACGAGTTTAGGTGCTTTCATTGAAGCAATTAATGCATGATGATGCATTAATCCTCTGCTTTGATGTGTTAAAAAAGGGGAGGCATCTTTGGATCCAAGAATTGTTGATCCGGAAGGTTGATTTGGTGCTTCGGCAAGAGGCGAAGTGGAATCGGTGAGTGAAATTGGGTTTTCGGCTTTGAAACCAATGTCTTGGGAGCTTAGTTTAAGTCTAAACAACTTTGCTAAGCTCAAGTGTAAGTTTTCGGAAATACTCTCTAGTGGTGGCCATGATTTTGTTGTGATGCAATGTGGTTTAATTGCATGTTTTAAATACTGTTTTGAAAGCATGATTTTAGCATGGTATTTGCTGTTTTTGTAAGCCATATGTTGAAGGAAGCTCAAGGTAAGAGTTCCTTGGTTTTGAGCATTGATTAAATGTGGTTTGATGCTTTTAAATGCATGATGAATATGGCTTGGTTTAATGCTTTAAAACAGTGGATTTAATGATGAAAATGATGTATATTGGCAAGTGATGTTTTGAAAAGGTTAAGGTCACTAAGGTGGTTAAAAGTCCTTGAGTGAGCCTTGTTACTTAAGAACATCAAGGTGGTTAAAAGTCCTTGGATGGTTCTTGTTGTGGACACCAAGGTGGTTAAAAGTCCTTGTGTGATCCTTTCCATGGTGTTTAAAAGTCCATGGGGCCAAGGTGTTTAAAAGTCCTTGGGGCCAAGGTGTTTAAAAGTCCTTGGGGTGAAACTTGCTACGGACACAAAGGTGGTTAAAAGTCCTTGTGTGGTCCTCATTCACGGTGTTTAAAAGTCCATGGCCAAGGTGTTTAAAAGTCCTTGGGGCCAAGGTGTTTAAAAGTCCTTGGGGTGAAAGTTGATGAACTTGTTTTTAAAGAAATGGAACTTATCACTTGTGGCCAATATGACATGTTATGATATGAAGCATGAGATGCTTGTTTTGAGTATGCTTTTGAGCATGTGCAAATGTTGATTTGAAGCATGATTTATAAATGTTTTATAAATGCATTATTGAATGGTTTTTATGAGCATTCCTCACTAAGCTTTTGCTTACGCTCTCTTCGTTTTCTTAAATCAATAATGCAGAACATTAGAGTACTTTGAGGGCAGCAAGGAAGGCAAGCAATCAAGAGGTGGTAAAGCTCAAAGTATGGAAGGTTTTCTTAAGAACATTTAGCTTTCGGTAATTTGGCAATGGGGGACCAATGTGTATGTTTTGGGAGATGTTTGGAACTCCCTAAGTATGTTGAATGTTGATGAGAATGTTGGTTTTTGTGTTTAGCCATTATATGCTTGAATTGGAAGTTTATGCTTGAATGGTTTGCTTGCGTAGGAAGCATGCCTATAGAATTGGGGCTTTTTGTATATGGTGTTATTTGGTCGATATGTTGATGCATGTAAGTCACATATATGTTGAATTGCATGCTGGTAAAGTTTGGTAGCATTTGGAGCATGTTTGGATGATTAATTGCATGTTTAAGTAAGCTTTATGTTGCAATCTGTGCAGGGCGTTTCGGAACAGTGCACACCGTTTCGGAACGGGTGCCTTGAATGAACCCAGGCGTCCGAAACGGTTGGCACCGTTTCGAAACGGAAAGGCCACTGCCAGCCCCTGTTCCGGTACGCGTTGCGGAACGGCCCGTGTTTCGAAACGGGTTCAGCCTGTTTCGGAACGGTCGACGGTTGAGGGCTGACATTGGCAGTTATATGTTTTGAATTGTTTGCGTTTTAGTCCTGAACCTTGTTTGTGCAATTGTATGAGTTCGGGAAGTCCTTTTGAGCTGAAATTTCACAGAGAAGCATGAAATCTGACTAATTTCAAGTTGGTAACTTTAATTTGGGTTAAGTCCTCATATTTATCAGAAATTACAAATTGGTCCCTAAAGTTGTAATTTGTTCAATTGGGTCCCTGTTTGATCTCTGATGTTTGTGATCTTTGAATATGTTGTTGAGTGATCACAATTAGGGCTAATGTGCATCTAGACAAGTTTAAAAAGGAAAAAAAAGGGTCGTTAATCAAGGTTGACTTTCGGGTTGACTTTGGTTTTCCCCGTGTGACTTTCTTAATTCGGGTCAACCGTCTAGGCCGGGTTAAGGGGGTTACATTTGGTGGTATCAGAGCTGAGTTCTCGAGTAATTGGGAATGAATGTATGCATGATTGAAGTATGTTTGCCTTGTATGCTTGTTGATCGAAAGCATGTTTAGTGGCTTGTGATTTGGATGCAATTGAGTTGTATGCTGTGATGTAGCATGTTGTGGGTACCCATTGCCAAATCGAAGCTAATGAAATGTTGTTGATTTTGAATGAAATTGAGCTTGAATACTTGTATTGCTTACCTTGCTGGGCCTGACTTTGTTTTATTTACATTGTGATTGCATGGTAATAGTATGACACCACGTAGAGAGTTACGAGGTAGTGTGCGAGCTACGGCTCCTAATGAGAATAGAACGAGGAGAACACGGGTAGTGCGGTGTTACCCCCTCCTCCACCTGGTGGTGGTGCTGGAGGTGAGAGAGCTGAAGCTGCAGCTGGTGCTGGAGCTGCTGGACCAGAGGTTGGTCAGGGGCAAGCTATACCTGATATGTCTATGTTGGTACAAGCTATTGCGGGTGCTTTTCGAGCAGCAGTGGCTGGAGCTCAAGGAGCTGGGCATCAGGGAGATGTTGGAGTTAGACTACCTTTGGAGCGTCTGCGCAGTCTAGGTGGGACTGAGTTCAGGGGTATGTCTGCTGAAAGTTCGGAAGCTTGGTTAGAGAGTACCAAGCGTATCTTGGGTCAGATGAGCTGCACGGATGTGCAAAAGCTGGGATGTGTTGTGTCCTTGCTGCAGGACGATGCGTATACGTGGTGGACGACCACCATAGCTGGGATGGCTAAAGCTGATGTTACTTGGACATTCTTTCAGAATGTGTTCAAGAGGAGATATCTTGGAGTGAGATATCTTGATGAGAAGAAGCGTGAATTCATGTCTCTTACCCAGGGGAGCATGAGTGTGGCTGAGTATGAGGTGCAGTTTGTGCGACTCAGTCAGTATGCACCTGAGCTGATACTTGATGATCGGGCAAGGTACGAGAGGTTCCGTTATGGTCTTGTGACGGATGTGAAAATGTATGTGCTGGCCACTGAATATGATGATTTTGATGTGTTGGTGGGCCGAGCCAAGGATATAGAGATGAACTTGGGTTTATCGGCGAGAAGTGCTGGAGCAAGTGCTGGAAAGAGATCAGCTGAGTTTAGTTCCGGAGGTGGACGGAACAAGAGGGGAAGTGATCAGAAGTATCAGTCCTCAGCTAAGAGAGGTGGTGGTGTACCTGCTAGAGGAGGCAATGCTAGAGCTGATCCGAGTGCTTGCTGGATCTGTGGTTCGCGTGGTCACATGAAGCATGACTGTCCTCGTGCTGCGAGAGAGGTGCAAGCTCCTGTTGCGGCAGCTGGGAATGGATGCTGGAATTGTGGTTCTGTAGACCACTTGAGGCGAGATTGTCCTAGGTTGACTGGTGATCAGGTGCGTGCTCCTGTTGTTGCTGCACCACAGAGAGGTCGTGGGCGCGGCCGTGGTAATTTCAAGAGGCGGGAGGAAGGTGGTCGTGGAGTAGCCCATGTTGTGGCTATTCAGCCGGAGGGTGGAGGCCAAGCGAGGGTGTATGCTCAGCGTGAGGGAAGGAATGATGCTGATGTGATTGCAGGTACCTTTACTTTGCAATCCTTGTCATTGCTTTCTTTGATTGATTCTGGATCTACGCATTCATACATTTTGCGTGAGCATGCTGAGTTGCTTGGTTTGCCTGTTGAGTCTTTGGATGTTGGTGTTCGTGTCACTAGTTCTTTTGGTGAAACTGTTGTGACTCGAAAGCTTTATAGAAGGTGTCCTTTCGTTGTTCAAGAACATGTATTCTATGTTGATCTTATGGAGTTGCCCTTTTATGGTTTTGATGTGATCCTTGGTATGGATTGGCTTGCTGAGCATCGTGCTGTTGTGGATTGTGAAAATAAGCGGGTTTCGCTTAAGCTTGCGGATGATTATGAAGTTGTTGTGGTGGGTGAGAATGTGAAGTTTCTTGCCAATGTGGTATCTTCCTTGGAGGCGAGCAGGATGCTGAGGCAAGGTTGTGAAGCTTATCTAGCTTTTGTGATGAATCCTAGCTCTAAGGAGTTGAGGGTGCAAGATATCAGGGTTGTGAAGGAGTTTCCTGGAGTGTTTCCTGAGGAGTTGCCTGGTTTACCTCCTAATCGCGAGGTGGAGTTTGGAATTGAGCTGTATGAGAATACAACTCCTGTGTCCATTACTCCCTATAGAATGGCACCTAAGGAGCTGAAGGAGCTGAAGACGCAGTTGCAAGAGTTGCTTGACCGTGGTTTCATCCGGCCGAGTGTGTCGCCTTGGGGTGCACCAGTCTTGTTTGTGAAGAAGAAGGATGGCACTATGAGGATGTGCATTGATTACCGTCAGCTGAACAAGTTGACTATCAAGAATCGGTATCCTTTGCCGAGGATTGATGATCTCTTTGATCAATTTCGGGGAGCTTCTGTGTTCTCTAAGATTGACTTGAGGTCAGGGTATTATCAGTTGAAGGTGAAGGATGTGGATGTGCCTAAGACAGCTTTCAGGACAAGGTATGGGCATTATGAGTTTCTTGTGATGCCGTTTGGTTTGACAAATGCTCCTGCTACTTTCATGGATATGATGAATCGTGTGTTTCATGAATACCTGGACAAGTTCGTTGTGATGTTCATTGATGATATCCTCGTGTACTCGCGTACTGAGGAGGAGCACGAAGAGCATTTGAGGATTGTTTTGCAAGCATTGTTGGAGAATCAGCTTTATGCTAAGCTGAGCAAGTGTGAGTTCTGGCTTAAAGAGGTGGTGTTTCTTGGGCATGTGGTCTCAGCTGAGGGGATTCGTGTTGATCCTCAGAAGATTGAGGCGGTGATGAATTGGAAAGTTCCTAAGTCTGTTCATGAGGTCCGTAGTTTCCTTGGTCTGGCGGGATACTACCGAAGGTTTGTGGATGGTTTTTCCAAGATTGCTGCTCCTTTGACGAAGCTGTTGCAAAAGGATGTTAAGTATGAGTGGACGGAAGCGAGACAACAAGCTTTTGAGAGGCTTAAGGCGGCTTTGACGCAAGCTCCTATCTTGGTTCAGCCTGAATCAGGGAAAGTGTTTGTGGTCTATAGTGATGCATCCTATGTTGGTTTGGGATGTGTGCTGATGCAAGAGGGTAAGGTTGTGGCTTATGCATCGCGGCAGTTGAAAGTGCATGAGCGTAACTATCCTACGCATGACATTGAGCTGGCTGCAGTGGTTTTTGCTCTGAAGATCTGGAGACATTATCTGTATGGTGAGAAGTGTACTGTGTACACGGATCACAAGAGTTTGAGGTATCTGATGTCTCAGAAGGAGTTGAATCTTAGACAGCGGCGTTGGTTGGAGTTGCTCAAGGATTATGATTTGACGATTGAGTATCATCCTGGTAAAGCTAATGTTGTTGCGGATGCCTTGAGTAGGAAGGTAGCTGTTGAGCTGAGGGCTATGTTTGCTAGCTTGAGCATATCGCGAGATGGTGGTCTTGTCGCTGAGTTGCAAGTGAAACCATCTTTGGTTCAGTTGATCAAGGAAAAGCAGTTGCTGGATGATTCCTTGGTGTCTCATGTTCAGGATATCGCGGAGGGTAGACCTTCGAATTTCTGCTTTCATGATGATGGTGTGTTGTGTTTTGGGAGTCGGATAGTAGTGCCTGCTGATGCTGAGTTGAGGCGTGCTATTCTGACTGAAGGTCATAGTAGTCCTTTTGCTATGCACCCTGGTAGTACTAAGATGTATCGTGATCTTCGTGATGAGTACTATTGGGTGGGTTTGAAGAAGGATGTTGCAGAGTTTGTGAGCAAGTGTTTGGTGTGTCAGCGAGTTAAGGCTGAACATCAGGTTCCTTCAGGATTGTTGCAACCGTTGAAAATCCGTGAATGGAAGTGGGAAAGGGTTACCATGGATTTTGTATTTGGTTTACCTTTGTCTCCTTCAAAGAAGAATTCTGTTTGGGTGATTGTGGATCGCCTGACGAAGTGTGCGCATTTCTTGCCTGTGCATACTATGTTTTCCTTGGATAAGCTGGCAGAGCTGTACATTGCTGAGATTGTGAGGCTGCATGGTGTGCCTAAGTCGATTGTGTCGGATAGGGTTCCGAGGTAACATCACGTTTCTGGCAGTGTTTGCATCAAGCTCTGGGTACAAGGTTGCATTTCAGTACATCCTATCATCCTCAGTCGGATGGTCAGTCTGAGCGAGTTATTCAGATCTTGGAGGATATGTTGAGGTGCTGCGTGATTGAGTTCCAAGGTTCTTGGGAGAAGCATCTGCCTTTGGTTGAGTTTGCTTATAACAATAGTTATCAGGCGAGTATACAGATGGCACCTTATGAGGCTTTGTACGGGAGGAAGTGTAGGAGTCCTCTTTGTTGGGCTGAAACTGGTCAAAAGTTGGTTTCGATGCCGGCTTTGTTGAAAGGGACCACTGAGAAGGTGAAGCTCATTTGTGAGCGGTTGAAGGCTGCCTCTGATCGGCAAAATTCTTACGCGGATTTGAAGCGTAAGGAGATAGAGTATGCGGTGGGAGACTGTGTGTTCTTGAAGGTTTCGCCTTGGAAGAAGGTGATGAGGTTTGGCCGGAAGGGTAAGTTGAGCCCTAGGTACATTGGACCATATGAGGTGGTTGAGCGTGTGGGTCCTGTTGCGTATCGGTTGAGGTTACCTCAGGAGTTGGAGAAGATTCATGATGTGTTCCATGTTTCTATGCTCCGGAAGTATAGATCTGATCCTTCGCATGTGATGCCTGTGGAGGAAGTGGTTTTGAATCCGGATTTGACCTATGATGAGGAACCGGTGAAGGTTCTGGATTCGGATAGTAAGGTTCTTCATGGCAAGACCATTGAGTTGGTGAAGGTGCTGTGGAGGCATCGAGGTGTTGAGGAAGCCACGTGGGAGCGGAAGGAAGACATGCTGAAGTAGTTTCCTTATCTCTTTCCTTCGTGTAAATTTCGAGGATGAAATTTCTTAAGGGGGGAGAGTTGTAACGCCCCGGTTTTGGGCTTAGGAGTTTTGGGCGTTGACCGGTTTGGTCAAAGTGCTGTTCGAATCTAAAAAGGTGAAATTAGGAAAGCCTAGTTCGGGTTGCATTAAAAATATGGAAAAATGTTCTAAAATCATCTTTTAATATAATTAAGTGAACTGTGAAACCAATTTTGGAAAAAGAGTTTTGGAAGTGTGACATTTTGGCTAGTGACCAAAATGTAATTTTCGAAAGTTTGGTGACTGTTTTGTAAAGGGTTGAAACTTTGAATCTTTAAGGAGCTATTTTCCCAAAAGGAGTTTCTCCAGATTTTTCTAAGATATTTTGAGACTTAATTCTGATTTTAAAGATATAGAAAAGAGGAGGGAAAATCATTTTAGATATTTTTGCAACTAACTCCCTATTTTCTCAATTTCCTTTCTCTCATTTTCTCTCAACCCAAACACTTTCTCTCCAGAGAATTTGATCTGATTTTCTCACCTAAATTCCTCCTTTCAACTCTCTTTTGATTCCTAATCAACAAATCTACAAAACCTCATCATTTGCTACTTGATTCATCAAGGTTTTAGATTCCAAAAAGAGGAGAAACTCAAGTTTGGAGGTAAGAACGTCCTTCTCCTCTAAACTATCAGTTCTTTACTGAAATTCCTAAGTTTTCAATCCTTATTTGATGTTTTATTAAAGGCTTTTGAGTTGTGAATTGGATCTTGGCTTATAATGCAAGATTTGGTGATTTTTGATGATTTTCGTTAGATCTGATTAATCTGTGATTTGAGATGTGTTTTTGATGTTAAATGAACTCTAAATTGATAAGGAATTGAGTTTTGATTAATGCAATCCCGGATAGGTTGAGTTTCCTAAGTTTAGCTTGTGATTCTTGTTTGTTTTTGAGGTGATCTTGTGGATCTAATGTTGCTGGAGGTATAAGGTTGTTAATAGGTTGTTTTTAGATGTTAAATGATGTTAAAGGATGTGTGGTTTTGCTGGTTTATGGCTGGGCTTGGTTTAGAAGTGGTTTGGATGCATTTTCGGTTGTGTTTGGTGGCCGAAAAAGGAGTGTGGATGAGAGCAGCGAGTTTAGGTGCTTTCATTGAAGCAATTAATGCATGATGATGCATTAATCCTCTGCTTTGATGTGTTAAAACAGGGGAGGCATCTTTGGATCCAAGAATTGTTGATCCGGAAGGTTGATTTGGTGCTTCGGCAAGAGGCGAAGTGGAATCAATGAGTGAAATTGGGTTTTCGGCTTTGAAACCAATGTCTTGGGAGCTTAGTTTAAGTCTAAACAACTTTGCTAAGCTCAAGTGTAAGTTTTCGGAAATACTCTCTAGTGGTGGCCATGATTTTGTTGTGATGCAATGTGGTTTAATTGCATGTTTTAAATACTGTTTTGAAAGCATGATTTTAGCATGGTATTTGCTGTTTTTGTAAGCCATATGTTGAAGGAAGCTCAAGGTAAGAGTTCCTTGGTTTTGAGCATTGATTAAATGTGGTTTGATGCTTTTAAATGCATGATGAATATGGCTTGGTTTAATGCTTTAAAACAGTGGATTTAATGATGAAAATGATGTATATTGGCAAGTGATGTTTTGAAAAGGTTAAGGTCACTAAGGTGGTTAAAAGTCCTTGAGTGAGCCTTGTTACTTAAGAACATCAAGGTGGTTAAAAGTCCTTGGATGGTTCTTGTTGTGGACACCAAGGTGGTTAAAAGTCCTTGTGTGATCCTTTCCATGGTGTTTAAAAGTCCATGGGGCCAAGGTGTTTAAAAGTCCTTGGGGCCAAGGTGTTTAAAAGTCCTTGGGGTGAAACTTGCTACGGACACAAAGGTGGTTAAAAGTCCTTGTGTGGTCCTCATTCATGGTGTTTACAAGTCCATGGCCAAGGTGTTTAAAAGTCCTTGGGGCCAAGTTGTTTAAAAGTCCTTGGGGTGAAAGTTGATGAACTTGTTTTTAAAGAAATGGAACTTATCACTTGTGGCCAATATGACATGTTATGATATGAAGCATGAGATGCTTGTTTTGAGTATGCTTTTGAGCATGTGCAAATGTTGATTTGAAGCATGATTTATAAATGTTTTATAAATGCATTATTGAATGGTTTTTATGAGCATTCCTCACTAAGCTTTTGCTTACGCTCTCTTCATTTTCTTAAATCAATAATGCAGAACATTAGAGTACTTTGAGGGCAGCAAGGAAGGCAAGCAATCAAGTGGTGGTAAAGCTCAAAGTATGGAAGGTTTTCTTAAGAATATTTAGCTTTCGGTAATTTGGCAATGGGGGACCAATGTGTATGTTTTGGGAGATGTTTGGAACTCCCTAAGTATGTTGAATGTTGATGAGAATGTTGGTTTTTGTGTTTAGCCATTATATGCTTGAATTGGAAGTTTATGCTTGAATGGTTTGCTTGCGTAGGAAGCATGCCTATAGAATTGGGGCTTTTTGTATATGATGCTATTTGGTCGATATGTTGATGCATGTAAGTCACATATATATTGAATTGCATGCTGGTAAAGTTTGGTAGCATTTGGAGCATGTTTGGATGATTAATTGCATGTTTAAGTAAGCTTTATGTTGCAATCTGTGCAGGGCGTTTCGGAACAGTGCACACCGTTTCGGAACGGGTGCCTTGAATGAACCCAGGCGTCCGAAACGGTTGGCACCGTTTCGAAACGGAAAGGCAATTGCCAGCCCCTGTTCCGGTACGCGTTGCGGAACGGCCCGTGTTTCGAAACGGGTTCAGCCTGTTTCGGAACGGTCGACCGTTGGGGGCTGACATTGGCAGTTAAATGTTTTGAATTGTTTGCGTTTTAGTCCTGAACCTTGTTTGTGCAATTGTATGAGTTCGGGAAGTCCTTTTGAGCTGAAATTTCACAGAGAAGCATGAAATCTGACTAATTTCAAGTTGGTAACTTTAATTTGGGTTAAGTCCTCATATTTATCAGAAATTACAAATTGGTCCCTAAAGTTGTAATTTGTTCAATTGGGTCCCTGTTTGATCTCTGATGTTTGTGATCTTTGAATATGTTGTTTAGTGATCACAATTAGGGCTAATGTGCATCTAGACAAGTTTAAAAAGGAAAAAAAAGGGTCGTTAATCAAGGTTGACTTTCGGGTTGACTATGGTTTTCCCCGTGTGACTTTCTTAATTCGGGTCAACCGTCTAGGCCGGGTTAAGGGGGTTACATGCTCCATTCTCAATAGATAATCAACACTTGTGCAAGCTAACAAGTTAAACATGCATTCATAGTACATTACACACTTCTCATGCAACCATGCATCATTTCAAGCATCTCATGCTTCATTATATTCAAGAACATTATATTGGCTTCCAAGTGATAAACCAAATCCACTTTTCAACTCAACATCCAATCGGATACGCGGATCACAAGCGTTGTCCCCACGCTTCATACACACTACCAATCTCAAGGTCCCCAAATAGAATTTTAACCACCATTTGACCTTACCATACACAAGGTTCTCATATGGAATTTTAACCACCATATAACCTTAACATTTACAAGGTCCTCATATGGAATTTTAACCACCATATAACCTTAACATTCACAAGGTCATCATATGAAATTTTAACCACCATATAACCTTAAGATTCACAAGGTCCTCATATGGAATTTTAACCACCATATAACCTTAACATTCACAAGATCCTCATATGGAATTTTAACCACCATATATCCTTAACATTCACAAGGTCCTCATATGGAATTTTAACCACCATATAACCTCAACATTAACCATTGGTAGTTGTATAACATCACTAACGAGATCCGGGACATACCACACAAGATCCACACATGGACTTTACACCACCATTGTGATCTTAACAAGCACAAGGTCCTCAAATGGAATTTTAACCACCATTATTACCTTTGCTTACACAAGACCCACCCATGGAATTTTAACCACCATGGTGTTCTTAACCATCTCGTTAGTGTACTTGGATGGAGTTACCGGTTCACTCACAACCACTCCACATCCAAGGCGACTTTATTCACGATGCACCCAATCCTATAGCCGGCTAACTATATCCGATTTAAGTAACCAAGAACCACTTACATCACTTGCCAATATTACCATCTTACCACATTAATCCATTGATTTACAAGCATAACCAATATGCAAAAACCACCATTTACCATCATCAATCCACTGTTTTTGAAGCATCACACAAAGCCAATAAACAACATGCATCACTATGCAATAATTCCACAATTCCCATGTACAAAACCAAGGATCTCTTACCTTGAGCATCCTTCACACATGGCTTTCAAAACCAGCATTAAACCATGCTAAAATATGCTTTCAAAACAGAATTTAAAACATGCAAATCACATGTATTACATCCAACAATCACAAATGCTTTAGGAACCAATTCACAACACAAATCAAGAGGGAAAATCCATTTACTTACTCTTGAGCTTAGCAAAGTTGTTTAGACTTAAACTAAGCTCCCAAAACCTTCAAACCTTGGTTTAAAAGCTGAAAACCCAACTTCACTCACCGATACACAAAACAAGGCTAGCCAACAAGCCTTCCAAGCATCCGAAACCTTCAACACCTCCTCTAATGCTCACGGATCAATCTCCCCTGTTTCAAGCACACAATAACAGAGGATTAATGAATCATTATGCATTAAAAACACCAGCCACACAACTCAACTCGCTGCTCTACACAAATCCAACATTTCGGCTACCAAACACAACCGAAATCACCTCCAAACACTTCCAAAACTTAACCCAGCCAAGATCCATCACTTCTAACCATTTTTAAACATCAATTAACATCCAAAAAGGATCTAACCACGTTCTTATACCTCCAGCTATAACAGATCACCAAGATCACTCCAAAAACAACCAAAAACACAAGCAAAACTTAGGAAAATTAACCTATTCGGGATTGCATTGATAAAACCTCAATTTCTCATCAATTATACATTCATTCAAAATCAAAAAGACACCTCAAATCACTGCTCAAACAGATCGTACGAATTTTACCAAAAATCAACCAAATCTTGCATTTTAAAGCCAAGATCAAGATTACAATTGTAAAACCTTTAATAAAACATAAATCAAAGATTGAGAACTTGAGAATTTCAGTAAAGAACTGAGAGTTTAGAGGAGAAGGACGTTCTTACCTCCAAACTTGAGTTTCTCCCTTTTTAGAACCAAAATTCTTGAAGATCCAAATAGCAAATACAAAGGTTTTGTTGAAGAGATGATTAGAGATCAAAAGAGGATTAAAATCTCATGTTTGGATGTCAAAATCAGAGGAAAATGCTCTGGAGAAATGTGTTTGGTTTGAGAGAAAAGATGAGAGAAAAGGAAAAAGGAAATTTGGAAAGTTAGTTAGAAAATGCCAAAATATCTTCCCTCCCTTTACTTTTATTTAAAAACCATTAATTAAACCTTTAATATTTTAGAAAAATCTGGAGAGACTCCTATTGGGTAAATAGCTCCTTAAAGATTCAAAGTTTCAATCCTTTTTAAAACAGTCACACAGTTTTCAAAAATTACATTTTGGTCACTAACCCAAAATGTCACTCTTCCAAACCTCATTTTGTAAAATTGACTTCACCTTTCTCTTACATATAATAAAAGAGGATTTTAAGACATTTTTCCATATTTTTAATGCAACCCGAACTAGGCTTTCCTAAAAATCACCTTTTATATTCGAACCGCAACCCGACTGATCCGGTCCAAACCCAAAACTTCTAAGCCCAAAATTGGGGTGTTACAAGGATTCTTGTGATGATGATGATGTAGGAATCATAAATGCCTTTGATGGAGGACAAACTTCAAAGGAGGATGAGATTCCAACATAAGAAGAGGGCACACAAGATCAACCTCTTGAAGCCTTGAAGGACTTGACTCTTGAGGAAAAGAAAGTGAGCTACCCAAGAGAGTTCAACTATGTCAAAGATGGTGAAATCTTGGGTGATCCATCCAAGGGGGTAACCACTAGATCTTCTCTTAAACTTATGAATTATGTTGCATTTATCTCATGCATAGAGCCTAAGAATATAAAAGAAGCATTGAAAGATGATTTTTGGATTATGGCTATGCAAGAAGAGTTAAATCAATTTTAGAGAAGTAATGTTTGGACATTAGTTGATAGGCCTAGTAATCAATCTACTATAGGAACTAAATGGGTCTTTAGGAACAAACTAGATGAGAGTGGTAACATTGTGAGAAGTAAAGCTAGACTAGTAGCACAAGGTTACACTCAAGAAGAGGGAATAGATTTTGATGAAACCTATGCACTCATAGCTAGAATGGAAGCCATTAGGATGTTGCTTGCATATGCATGTTATCACGATTTCAAGCCTTTTCAAATGGATGTTAAAAGTGCATTTTTAAATGGTTTTATAAATGAAGAAGTGTATGTGGAACAACCACCGGGTTTTGAAGATTCAAAATTTCCAAATCATGTTTTCAAACTCACTAAAGCTCTTTATGGTTTAAAACAAGCTCCTAGAGCTTGGTATGAAAGACTTTCAAACTTTTTAATCGAAAAAGGTTTTGAAAAAGGTAAAGTGGACACTACACTTTTCATAAAAAGGTATAAAAATGACATCTTAGTAGTACAAATTTATGTTGATGATATAATTTTTGGTTCTACTAACGAATGTCATTGCAAAGAGTTTGCTAAGCTAATGCAAGGTGAATTCGAGATGAGCATGATGGGGGAGATCTCATTCTTTTTGGGACTCCAAATCAAGCAAAGGAAGGATGACACCTTTATCAATCAAGCAAAGTACATAAAGGATATGCTCAAGAAGTTTGGCTTGGAGAATGGAAAGCCTCAAGCCACACCTATGAGCTCATCTACAAAGCTTGACAAAGATGAAGGAGGATTGTTTCAATGGATCCCGTTAACAAGAAACGTAAGGCACCTCAATCGGGTGAAGGATCAAACCAAGCCGCTCTCCCTCCTAACCTTACTCAATTGTTTCTCAAGAGTCTCAAAACTCTCGCGTTGAAGGTGCGTTTCCAATATGTCAAAACGTTTGGCATTCGTCGTGAGCGTGTTGTTGACATACCGTTTCTTGACTCCGAGCGCTTCCTCTTCCGCTATCTCCATCGTTTACAAGAATGAAGCTTTATCGGTTTCTTGAGTATTCTGGATATTTGCTACAAGCACATGGTTCTTCTATTCTACTCGAATGCCCAACTCATCAACAATGAAGACAATTCTGAAGTTGTTCGCATTGAGTCTCAGATCTTAGGAAAGAAGATTGTCATTGACATACCTTACTTAGAGACTAGCTTTGGTCTTAAGGACGAAGGAATCGAGAATGAGAATCACTTTGGTTCTCACACCGGTTCCGTGCTTGACTTGGATGCTCACGATAGGTTCCTCCACTTGATGGTCTCGTGGTTTATTCGCCCCTCTGGAGGTAAATTTTCTCACGTTCGTCAAGTAGATTATTTTTAGCTTGAATGTTTTCGTCATGGAGAGCAACTTAATCTTGTTAAAATCATGTTTGCCGAGATGGTGAATAATGTTAAGCTCCGTGAAACCGATGCGCTCAAGTCTTTCACTTATGGGACTGTTTTGAGTCATATTTTTTATAAGCTTGAGATTGATTGCACTTATGACTCTCCTGAACCCCGCAAGCAAAAACTTGGTGAGTCTTCTCTCCGCAAGTCCGGATTTCACTACATCAACAATGGCCAATGGGAACATGTTGATAGGGAAGCACCTCCACCTCAAGTCGAACCTCAACCACAAGCTCCGGTTGCTAACAATGAAGCTCTCACGGCTTTTCTTACCAAGCGGTTCAACACATTGGACACTAACATGTCTAGGGGTTTTGGTGTTATCAATACTTGCTTGCAATCCGTGGAAGATCGTCTTCTTGCAAATGAGAATCGACTCACATCCCTTGAGAATCAACATACATCTATGGATATGTCCTTCTCCACCTTTTATGGACAATGGATGGATTTTCGTCGCGCTCAAGCTAAGAATGATGATGATTCTATGGATGATGATAGTGACGACGAGGCTTAAGATTCTCATATCATCTCATATTAGCTATTCATATTAGGACTAAGATTGCATCTTTATTTCCTTAATCTTTCATGAACCCATGCTTTGATTTCTTTTATTTGGGATTATGCTTTGAACTTATTATTTAAGATTTATGTTTTGGATATTTGAATTTTATGAATTATTATTATGTTGCTTATTGCTTATTTCTTATTTCTTTTAACCTTAACTCTTCTCTTTAAGCCTTGTTTATTATTTTTGATTCAACAAAAAGGGGGAGAAGTAATCTAAGAGCCAAAATTCATTTTAAGTGTTTTTAAGTTTTAAAACTTAGATTTAAATCTTTTTAAAAACTTTAAAAAACCCATCTTAAATTGAGGGGGAGTTAGAATGTATTCAAAATTTTCAAAACTCTTAAAATTCTAACATTGGTTTTGTTATATCAAAAAGGGGGAGATTGTTAAATCGATAATTTAAATTTGATATAACTAAAGAACTTAAGGACTAAATTGAAAATGTGAAAATGAATTTTTAAGTCCTCAAACCTCTCTATATGTTTTAAACAAAATGCCTAAGTTAAAAACTGATTTTATCAAATGTTTTCTAAGTGTTCTCAAAGCCAAAATAGTGATTTTCGAGTTACCGTTTCGGAATGGACTAAGGCATTTCGAAACACTTTTGAAACTGTGAGCTCCTGTTTTAGAACGGGTATCGAAACAGTTTCAACACTGTCAACCCGTGTTTCGAAACGATTTTCGAAATGGCTTAAGAACCTCAAGACACCGTATCGAAACGACATCAAATGTTTCGAAATAGTATTCAATCAGATTTAAAAAATATGACAATTAGAAAGTTTTTAACTGATTTTTTACAAGTCGTTAAGGCGTAGCGATACGATTCAACCCGTTTCGATACGATTCTTGACAGTGGAAAAAATGTTTCGAAACAGGTTTTGAAACAACTCTTATAGTATCGAAACAATTTTAACCGTTTCGATATGAGCTCTTTAATGCACCCCAATGGCTCTTTCTATTTTGGTCTGTTTCGAAACAGGGTCGGGCGTTTCGAAATGGTTGGTTGCAGACTGCATTTATAGAGGGAAGATAACATCCCAATGGCTCTATTGATGAATGCATCAACCACAACGACTAGAATTCAATGATGAGGTATAAAAGGGACCTCTAAAAGCTTCAACAACAACTATTGATCCTAAAGCAAACATCCAAACATCAAATCCAAGCATTTGTGCCTAAATCCCATTATTGTCTTGTAACCCCAATTGTATTTTTCATTCTTATCATTTCAATTGGGTTGAGTGCTTGTAATTGGGTTATATTGTGTATTGAGAGATACTTGTTTTAGCCAACAACTTATTTGTTTCAATTGTGTGAGGATTGGGTCAAATTTTGGGTAAAAAATTTGACCGAAAATTGTAAGGGTTACCTCTTTAGCCCAGAAAAGGGGAAGAGAAATTAGTGGAATTGTTGCAAATCCTTAGTGAAGTTAAGGTAGTGGATGTAGAGTTTGATTGGAACTTGAACCACTCTAAAATTCCTTGTCTACCATTATTATTTGTCAATTCAATCACCAAAAGCCTTAAAAATCCAATTCACCCCCTCTTGGTTTATTTCGATCATTCGATCCACTCAATAACTAGGTAAGTGATCATTCTAAGTATGTGTTTATACTTGTTTTATGAAGCATGGTTGATGCTTGGAAATATGGCTTGTTGTGAATGCTTTCAAAACAGTGAGGTTTATACTAAATGAGAATTATATTGGCAAGTGATGTTGTGTAATGTGGTTTACAAAGAAATCGGATATAGTTAGCTGACTATAGCATTGAGTGCACTATAAACTAGTCGCCTTGGATGTTTAGGGGTTGTGATTGTACCGGAAACTCCATCCAAGTACCCTAACGATTGGCGAAATTGAGTTGTGCCCCGTCTCTCGTTAGTGGGGTTATACATCTACCGATGAGTGGTGTTTAGGGGTTGTAAGGTATCGAATACTCCACCATGGGTGTCAAAATGGTTGAGGGTAGCACACGTGTGTGAACCTTGAGATTCCAGTGAGAATGTATGAAGTGTTGGGACAACACTTGGGAATCCATGTATCTGATACTTTTTGAGAAATGAGTATGTTGATGATCACTTGTGGGTCAATATAATTGATACATTGTAATGAAATGTTTATGGATGCATAATGTGAATAAAATGCATGTTTTACCTTTTTAAGCTTGTATATGGTAACTATGCATGGAAAAGCTTGGAATGAGCTTTAGCAAATGATTTGATGTTGAATTATGTAATACTTGTTGCATGGTGTATAACATGTGATTTTAATGATGAGTGCACGGATTTCAAAGAGGGCATGATGGTTTACAAAAGTGTAAAATGGTTTTAAGCGTTGATGGTGTTTTTGGATTTTGAGCACTCCTCACTAAGCTTTTATTCTTATGCTCTCTTTTGTCCATCAATGCATATAATTAAGTGTTTGGAGGCAGGAACTTGCAAGGGAATCTAAGGAGACTTCACTTTTTGAATGTATGTTTCGTTTTACGGACTAGAGTAATAAGGGCAATGGGGGATCCATAGTTTATTTGGGAGATATGTTGAAACTACCTATATGAGCATGTTTGGTTACTGTTTTTATGATTGTAAAAGACCTCTTTATGTTGGTTTTAGCCTTGTGTTGAGATTTGACTTTTGGATGCTTGATTTTCATAGGAAACATGCTTCTAGAACGCTTGTTGATGATTGCCATGATTTGATGTTGTTTTTGCCATGCATATTTGAAGGTTGATGAGTACTTGAGTTGTATGCATGATTAAAAGCATGCTGGTTTGGCCTTGAATGATTTAAAGTGTGTAAAAGCTGCAATTATGAACATTGCAGGTCAAATGGTATCAATACCCTTAATAGTGTATCTATACATTCTTTGTAAATTGTATGGGTGTATTGATACACGGGGGGCGTATCGATACTATATTTGGCTACTAGTTTAGGGCGTAGCGATATGGGCTCGAAGGGTATCGATACGACCTTGAATTTTGAATTTTGAAATGTTGCTTTTGTCGAGGGCATATCGATACCCTCTCTAAGGGTATCGATACGGTGGTAGTTAAATCGGTTGAAAGTTATCTTTGAATGTTTTGAATCTTTACGTTTTAGTCCATAAATGTTGTGGATGCAATTAAATGAGTTTGAATAATTATTTTGTGCTAAGTTTTGATAGAGATACATGTAATGAGACTAGTTTAAGGTTGGTAATCCAAAATTGGGGAAAGCCCTTGAAATTTGATAAGTTTACATTTTGGTCCCTAAAGGCTATTTTGGATACAATTGATGTTCGATTGATGTCATGTACATTCCGCTGAAATCGTTAAGCACTTAGGGTTGTAACGAGAATCTAGAAAAGAAAAAAAGAAAAAAATAGGGTCGTTTATTGAGGTAAACCTTCTCGGTTTACTTCAATATTCCCTGTGTGACCCGTTCGGTTCGGTCTATCAGCTAGGCCGGGTCGAGGGGCTTACATTCGGTGGTATCAGAGCTAGAATTCGGAAGAATGGGATGATGGTAAGTTAACGGTAAGCCAATGCAATATGATTGTATGTATTTGGTGATGTTTGTTTTGCACGGTGAATGTTATAAGCATGTTAATGTTGAATAAATGATAGTGATGCTATGTATAGTAATTGTGGTGTATGTATGAGCTGCTATATATGATGATATTGTGGGCCAGATCTTATTGATTGTGATGCATGATGGTCGTGGCATGTATGTTGTATGCTTTATGCTATGTTTGGGGGAAATTGAGATGCCCATTGCCTTATTACTTTAGTGAAGTGCCTTGAATTGAATTCGAAGTCTTGGATCCTTGCTAGAAGCTGGCCTGGTTTCTTGTTTGTTTTATATTCATGTCTTAATGATAATAGCACAATGGGACCGATTAGAGATCTACGTTTAGGATTATTTGCTTCGGCTAATGTGCAAAGGAATCAAGAGAACGAGGTTCTTCCTGGTGCGAATTTACCTCTTCAACCGCCACCACCCCGGGGTGAGGATCAAGTGCAACACGGACAAGCTGGTTCGGTGTTGGGTGATTTGATGCCTTTGGTACATGCGATGATTGGAGCATTCCAGGCTGTTGTTGCTGGAGTGCAAGCGTAAGTGCAAGCACCTGTGGTTGGGCAATTGGGTTTGTCGTTGGAACGCTTGTGAAGTTTGGGAGGCGTTGAATATTGAGGATTGTCTCCTGAAGCATCCGAGGGTTGGATGGCTAGTACGATCCAAATTTTGGATCAGATGGGGTGTAATGATGCACGCAAGTTAGGATGTGTTGTCTCTCTATTACATGGTGATGCATACAGTTGGTGGACGACTGTGACCGCAGTCATGGAACCCAATAAAGTGGATTGGGAGTTCTTCTAGGCTCCCTTTAAAAAGAAGTATAAGAGAGTTAGATACTTGGATGATAAGAAGCGTGAGTTCATGTCCTTGGTGGAAGGAAACATAACAGTGGCTGAGTACGAGGTCCAGTTCGTACGTTTGAGCTAGTATACTCCCGAATCAGTGCCGAGTGATACGCATCGATGTGATCGCTTCTGTTATGGCTTGGTGCAGAAAGTGAAGACTTTCATGGTAGCTTCCGATTTTACTAATTTTGATGTGTTGGTAACGTGAGCCAAGGATATAGAGCAGAGTTTGGGTTTGACCTCTCACGTGGGTGGTTCTAGCTCGAGTAAGAGAGCTACAGATTCTGGTCCTAGTGGTGGACAGAATAAGAGAAACCATGACCGTAGA
Source organism: Hibiscus tridactylites (assembly GCA_958450335.1). Classification (NCBI taxonomy): domain Eukaryota; kingdom Viridiplantae; phylum Streptophyta; class Magnoliopsida; order Malvales; family Malvaceae; genus Hibiscus; species Hibiscus tridactylites. The sequence goes on from OY288287.1 coordinate 40,179,826, forward strand.
TATCGGCCTGAGGTGAGGCAAGGTGCGCCAGTTCAGGGTAACAAGATGAGATCTAAACAGAATACTTACTGGATGAGTGGATCGCGAGAGCATTTTAGGCAAGATTGTCCTCGAGTAGCTCGATAGGCACATGCTCATGTGGCTGGGGCGGCTAATTCTTGTTGGAACTGTGGATCATCTAATCACATGAGACGTGAGTGTCCTTTACTAGCTAGAGGTGGTCAAGGATGACCACCTGTTGTTGCACCACAGAGAGGTAGTGGGCGCAATCGTGGTAATTTCCATCGGAGGGGGGATGGGAAGAGATGTGTGGCTCATGTTGTTGTTGTTCAACTTGAGGGTGGTGGTCCTGCGAGAGTATATGCACATCGCGAGGGGCGTAATGACACCAACATGATTGCATGTACCTTCACCTTGCAATCATTTTCTATGTGAACTTTAATTGATTATGGATCCACACATTCATACATCTTGAGTGAGCATGCATATTTGCTCGATATCTCTGTTGAGATGCTAGATGTAGGAATGCAAGTAACAAGCTCTTTTGGTGAAAATGTTGTTACAAGAAAAATGTATAGGAGATGTCCTTTATCTGTTCAAGGCCATGTGTTTTCAGTTGATTTGATGGAGTTTCCTTTTTATGATTTTGATGTGATTATTGGAATGAATTGTTTGTCTGAGCATAGAGCTGTAGTTGGTTTTGATGTTAAGCAAGTTACCTTGAAACTTGCTGATGATTACGAAGTGGTAATCATAGGAGAGAATGTGAAGTTCTTGTCTAATGCAATTTTGGCTCTTGAAGCGAGTTGTATGATGGTGTTGGGTTGTAAAGCTTTCCTAGCTTATGTAATGAACCCTGGTACGAAGGAGGTGCGGGTACAAGACATACGAACAATATTTGAGTTTCCGAGTGTCTTTCCGGAAGAGTTGCATGCTTTTCCACCGAACAGAGAAGTTGAGTTTGCATTGAGTTGTATGAAAATATGACTCAAGTGTCTATTGCTCCTTATCGGATGGCACCTAAAGAGTTGAAGGAGTTGAAAATGCAACTTCAGGAGTTGCTTGATCGAGGGTTCATAAGGCCAAGTGTTTCACCTTGGGGTGCACCGATCTTGTTTGTAAAGAAGAAGGATGGCACAATCCGTTTGGCACAATCCGTTTGTGTATAGATTATCGGTAATTGAACAAGTTGACGATTAAGAACAAGTACCCTTTGCCAAGGATTGATGATTTGTTTGATCATTTTCGAGGTGCTTTAGTGTTTTTGAAGATTGATTTGAGATCTGGGTATTACCAACTGAAGGTTAAAGAGGTAGATGTACCTAAGACAACTTTTTGGACAAGGTACGAACATTATGAGTTCTTAGTGATGTCGTTTGGATTAACAAATGCACTGGCTGCATTCATGGATATGATAAATCGTGTGTTCCATGAGTTTTTAGATCAGTTTGTGGTAGTGTTTATCGATGATATTCTCGTGTACTCGTGTATAGAGAAGGATCATGATAAGCATTCGAGGATTGTGTTGCAAGTATTGTTGGAGAATCAACTTTATACTAAGCTGAGCAAGTGAGAGTCTTGGCTCAGAGAAATTGTCTTTCTTGGACATATAGTGTCGACCGAGGGTATTCGAGTTGACACACACAAGATTGAGGCAGTGATGAATTGGAAAATGCCTAAATCAGTGACAGAAGAGCGTAGTTTCCATGGTTTGGATGGATATTATCGAAGGTTTGTGGAGGTTTTTTCTAAGATTGCTGCTCTGTTGACTAAGTTTTTGCAAAAGAATGTTCGTTTTGAGTGGATGGATGCTAGATAATAAGCTTTCGAGAGGCTGAAGGAAGCTTTGACGCAAGCTCCTATCTTAATTTAACCAGAATAGAGTAAGGAGTTTGTGGTTTACAGTGATGCGTCATATGTTGGTCTAAGTTGTGTGTTGGTGTAAGGTGGGGTGGTTTTGGCATATGCATCTTGACAATTGAAGGTGCATGAGCGGAACTATCCTACTAATGATCTTGAGCTTGCTGTAGTTGTGTTTGCCTCGAAGATTTGGAAGCACTACCTTTACAGTGAAAAGTGTGTGGTTTACACCGATCATAAAAGTTTGAATGTATCTAATGTCTTAGAGGGAGTTGAATCTTAGGCAAAAAGATGGTTGGAGTTGCTTAAGAAATATGATCTGACGATAGAGTACCATCTGGGAAAGGCCAATGTTGTGGCCGATGCCTTGAGTAGGAAGGTGGTTGTTGAGTTGAGAGAGATGTTTGCTCGGTTGTGTATATCGCGTGATGGTGGGTTGATAGCCGAGTTACAAGTGAAACCTTCCTTAATTCAGTTAATTAAGGATAAATAGTTGCTTGATGATTCTTTGGTGCCTCATGTTTAGGATATAGCTGATGGTAATGCAACAGATTTCTGTTTCAATGATGATGGTGTTTTATGCTTCAAAAGTCAGATAGTCATGCCTGAGAATATTGAGTTAAGACGCACTATTTTGACTGAATCTCATAGTATTCCCTTTGCTATGCATCCTGGTAGTACAAAAATGTATCGTGGTTTGAAGGATGACTATTATTGGATTGGGTTGAAAAAGGATGTTGTTGATTTTGTGAGCAAGTGTATGGTTTGTCAACGTGTGAAAGTTGAGCATCACTTTCCGTCTGGTTTGTTACAGCGTTTGAGGATACCGGAATGGAAATGGGAAAGGATTATGATGGATTTTGTGTCCAGTTTACCTTTGACACCATCAAAGAATAACTCCATTTGGGTGATTGTAAATCTTCTTACAAAGTGTGCGTATTTGGTGGTTGTACATACTACGTATACGTTGGATAAGCTAGCGGAGTTGTATATTGATGAGATTGTGCATTTGCATGATGTGTCTAAGTATATAGTGCCAAATAGACATCTGAGGTTTACAATGAGATTTTGACAGTGTCTACACCAAGCTTTGGGTACGTGCTTGAATTTCAGCACTACATATCATCCTCATAAGGATGGACAGTCGGAGCGAGTTATCCAAGTGTTGGAGGATATGTTGAGATGTTGTGTGATATATTTCCAAGGTTCTTGGGAAAAGCAGTTTCCCTTGGTGGAATTTGCCTATAATAACAATTTCAAGGCAAGTATACAAATGGCTCTGTATGAAGCTTTGTATGGAAGAAAGTGTAGAACACCTCTTTGTTGGGCGGAGGCGTGGAAAAAGTTGGTTTCTTTTCTGGATTTGCTTAAGGGAACAACTGGGAAAGTGAAGCTAATATGTGAGCAGTTGAAGGCAGCTTCGGATCGTCAAAAGTCTTACGCGGATTTAAAGCATAAGAAGATTGAGTTTGCGGTTGGAGATCGCGTGTTCTTGAAGATGTCTCCTTGGAAGAAGATGTTGAGATTTGGATGTAAGGGTAAGCTTAGTCTAAGGTTTATTGGACCTTATGAGGTTGTGGAGCGAGTTGTTCATGTTGCATATCGGTTAAGGTTGTCTCCCGAGTTGGAGAAAATCCATGATGTGTTTCATGTTTCAACGATGTGAAGGTATAGATCGAATTTGTCTCATGGGATGCCTCTTGAGAAGATTGAGTTGAATCCAAATTTATCTTATGATGAGAAACCAGTGGGGATCCTCGATTCTAGTAGCAAAGTTCTTCGTGGTAAGATGATTGAACTTGTGAAGGAGTTGTGGCAACATCGAGGAGTTGAGGAGGCCACATGGGAGAGCAAGGTGGACATGTTGAAGCAGTTTTCGCATATTTTTCCTTCAGGTAAAATTTCGAGGACAGAATTTCCTAAGTGAATGAGATTTGTAACGCCCTAGTTTTGGTCCTAAATGTTTTAGGCATCAGTTTAAGTTGATCGAACCTAGAATTAGAGATTCGAGCCTTTAGAAATGGTTTAGGGAAATCATGGTTCGTGATGAGGTAAAAATATGGTAAAATTTTCTAAATCCATATAGATGGGTTTGGTAAAATCAATTTTTACAAAATGGATTTTGGGATGTGAACATTTTGGGCAGTGATTGAAATGTAAAGATTTAAAACGGTGTAAAAAGTGTAATTTTTAAAGGAGAGTCAAGTTCTTAGAATCTTTAGGGAGCTTTTTGGTAATGAAGCATTTTCTTTTAATTGACATGTGATTATAATGTTTTAATTAAAGTTGAAGAGAGAGGTTTTATTAAAAAGAGGTAGTTATTTTGTTAAATCGTTTTTACCTAACTTTTCCATTTCTCATTTTCTCTTCAGTCAATCATTCCCTCTTTTCTCTCAATTTCCAAAATTCATTTTCATTACAAATCTTTTCCAAAGTTTTTTTTCCTCAAAGATTTTCAAGATTTCCTTAAAGCTTCATGAGTGGAAAACTTGTCAATTGGAAGAAAAGCAATGATTGGAGGTAATTTCGTGCTACTCCTCTAATCAAGGTTCTTTAATGAAATTCCAAAGTATTTGACACTTGATTTGTGTTTTTAATTGAGGTTTTAATTTTGATTTGGTAAAAATACCGAAATCTTTCTAAAAGAGGAATTAAAATGTGATTTTCGTACTTGCCTTGTTTTAGTTCAGTTGAGGTGGTTTCTAATCATGTTTTGGAAGATTATTGATGTTGATAATGAGTTTTGATCATAATAATCTCAAAATTTGAGTTGTTGGAGGTATAAGGATGATACTAGGATGTTTTTGGATGTTGAGTTATGGTTAAAATGAGATGAAAGTGTTTGTTTATGGCTAGGTTGAGTTTAGTGATCAATCGGAGGTCATTTTGGTTGTTTTATATGGATATTTTGGTGCCTTTGGGCAGAGCTGCGGGTTTTTAGTGTTTGCTGGTGGTTTTAATGCATTGAGATGCATTAATCCTCTGTTCTTGTGTGGCATAAACAAGGGAGGATTCTTTGGAAGCATATGGCGAAGTCCCGGGGACTTCATACGCTTGATTTTCGCGTAGGCAATTGAGGTTTCGCAAGTCGGTGAGTGGAAATGGGACTTCCAGCTTTGTAACATCTTAAAAGTGGTTTTGGGAACTTAGTGTAAGCTTGAAATGCTTTACTAAGTTCGAAAGTAAGTAAGGTGATTTTCTCTCTCGGATTGTGCTATTATAAGCTTGTGAATGCACTTGTTTTTATATGTGTTTACCTACTGTTTTAAAACATGGTTGGAGTAAGTGATTTGCTGTTTATGATGCCATATTGTAAAAGGATGCACCAGGTAAGTGATCCTTTTAAGTATGTGTTTATACTTGTTTTATGAAGCATGGTTGATGCTTGGAAATATGGCTTATTGTGAATGCTTTGAAAACAATGAGGTTTATACTAAATGAGAATTATATTGGCAAGTGATGTTGTGTAATGTTGTTTACAAATGAAATCGGATATAGTTAGCCGGCTATAGGATTGAGTACACTATAAACAAGTCGCCTTGGATGTTGAGGGATTGTGATTGTACCGGAAACTTCATCCAAGTACCCTAACAATTGAGGAAATTAAGTTGTGTCCCGTATCTCGTTAGTGGGGTTATATATCTATCGATGAGTTGTATAGAGGGGTTGTAAGGTACCAAATACTCCACCATGGGTGTCACAACGGTGGAGGGTAGTTCCCGTGTGTGAACTTTGAGATGCCAGTGAGAATGTATGAAGTGTTGGGACAACACTTGAGAATCCGTGTATCCGATACTTTTTGAGAAATGTGTATGTTAATGATCACTTGTGGGCCAATATAATTGAAACATTGTAATGAAATGTTTATGGATGCATAATGTGAACAAAATGCATGTTTTACCTTTTTTAAGCTTGCATATGGTAACTATGCATGGAAAAGCTTGAAATGAGTTTTAGCAAATGATTTGTTGTTGAAGTATGTAATACTTGTTGCCTGGTGTATAACATGTTGATTTTAATCATGAAGTGCATGGATTTCAAAGATGGAATGATGGTTTACAAAAGTGTATAATGGTTTTAAGCATTGATGGTGTTTTTGGATTTTGAGCACTCCTCACTAATCTTTTATGCTAACGCTCTCTTTTGTCCATCAATGTAGATAATTAAGTGTTTGGAGGCAGCAAATTGCAAGCGGATCTTAAGAGACTTCACTTTTTGAATGTATGTTTCCTTCTATGGACTAAAGTAATAAGGGCAATGGGGGATCCATGGTTTATTTGGGAGATGTGTTGAAACTGCCTATATGAGCATGTTTGGTTACTGATTTTATGATTGTACAATGCCTCTTTATGTTGGTTTTAGCCTTGTGTTGAGATTTGACTTTTAGATGCTTGATTTTTATAGGAAGCATGCCTCTAGAACACTTGTTGATTATTGCCATGATATGATGTTGATGTTGCTATTCATATTTGAAGGCCGATGAATATATGAATTGTATGCATGATTAAAAGCATGATGGTTTGCCCTTGAATGATTTAAAGTGTGTAAAAGCTGCAATTTGGAACATTGCAGGTCGAAGGGTATCGATACCCTTGATAGTGTATCGATACGTTCTTTGTGAATCGTAAGGGTGTATCGATACGCGGGGGTGTATCGATACGATATTTGGCTACTTGTTTAGGGCGTACCAATACGGGCTCGAAGGGTATCGATACAACCTTGAATTTAGAATTTTGAAATGTTTCTTTCGTCAAGGGCGTATCGATACCCACTCTAATGGTGTCAATACGGTGGTAGTTAAATCGGTTGAAAGTTATCTTTGAATATTCTGAATCTTTATGTTTTAGTCCCTAAATGTTGTGGATGCAAATAAATGAGTTTAAATAATTATTTTGAGCTATGTTTTGACATAGATGCATGTAATGAGACTAATTTAAGGTTGGTAATCCGAAATTGGGAAAAACCCTTGAAATTTGATAAGTTTACATTTGGTCCCTAAAGGCCATTTTGGATACAATTGATGTTCGATTGTTGTCATGTACGTTTCGCTGGAATCGTTAAGCACTTACGGTTGTAAGGAGCATTTAGAGAAGATGAAAAGAAAATAAATATGGTCATTTATTGAAGTAAACCTTCCTGATTTACTTCAATATTTCCCGTGTGACCCGTTTAGTTTGGTCTATCGGCTAGGCCGGGTCGAGGGGGTTACAGTACTCGGGGTTACTCCTAATTCTAGTAGCCAATTCGCGTACCGATACTAACTAGTTTGTACTTGTACCCTTGGGCCCATACCGATCCCTAGATAAAGCATACCGATACACCCTGATTTAAATTACTAGATCTTTAAGGGGAGTAACGGTACTCCTTAGACAAAATTATATATTCAAACAAGCAATTCCAATCTGAAACCCCAAATTATGAAAGTAAGCCACTTAAACATGCTACTACTCATAAATAGGCATAAATGTCACATGATCATTTATTTGCACCTCAAATTATAACATTCGATATGAATTAATGATCTTTCTAGAGACATGTTCCTATAATGCCAAATTGAGGCGTTCAAAAATCACAAAAACTCAGAAATCAAAAACTATGCATAATGCATATATGCACAACTCATATATATGACCATAGAGACGTAATGCATACAAATGTGCCAATACAAATCCATTATATCCAAATATGAGCATTCCACCAAAAGTTTGACTATGCTTCACACGAAAACATCCATCAAGAAAATACAACACATAGCATAAATCCACAAATTCGTCAAAAGAAAGTATAATGGGTAAAAGCCAGCAACAATAAATCCCATAAAAGTGGTCCACATTGCCTTTATTACTAGGGGTGTTCATAATTCGGTTTGAACCGAGTTAACCGACCGAACTAAATTTTTTGGTTAACTTTAGGTTTATTCAGTTAACTATTAAAGATTTTTTCAAACTTCAGTTCGGTTGATTCAGTTCGAAATCGGTTAATTGACCGTAATTACTATATATTAAATATTATATATTACATATATTTATTTTTTGTCTTTGAACATTTAAAAATTATAAAATGATCTTTAAATTTTTTTCGATATTACAAAATGATCATTAAACATAATCAAATTAGCACAAAATGACCATTAAATTTATTGAATTATTACAAAATGGTCATTAAACTTTTCAATATTTATCACTAATTTATAATGTGCAATGAGCATTTTGTAATAGTTCGATAAGTTTAATGATTGTTTTATAGTTTTTGAAAGTTCAATGGCTAAAAATTTGTTTTTAACATACTTTAGTGACCATTTGTGTAATTTACCAAAAAATTATAAAAAAATTCGGTTAATTCAAAAACCGACAGAATTAACCGAAATTTTTTAAGTTTGATTAAAATTTTTTGAACAAATTTCGATTCGGTTAACAATTAAAATGAAAAAAAATTTGTTAATGAATTATGGGTAGTTCGGTTCGGTTAGTTAACTAAAATGGCAGATTGAACACCCCAAATTATTACAACCATGCTTAAAAACAAAAATTACATAATCAAAGTATAGTTTGACTCAATCGGGTTCACTAGCATTGTATGCAATCCCAAAGCTATAATCCTCTTCATCAATGAATTTGAAAGAGGACGTAAGCGATAATAGCTTAGTGAGGCATTGCCTCAAATATTCATTAATGCTTCTAAAACAAAACAAGTTGTGAGTGCATTTTGAAAACTCAGTAGAAACCAATGTTTGAGGATTAAAAGAATCTCATAGTAAATCATGATCTTACAAAATCATTCTTATCAAAATAACATCATATTGGCAACATTACTTGTGACATTTCGTTTATTCAAAATCATGGGGTACACGGATCAAACATATAAAAATGTGGGCTTAGGTCCCCACCCCCTTCATATCATATAGGTTCCACAATAGCTAGAGTAAAAGAGTCCTTGGGGTTCAAATTTAACGAATGAATGCTAGACTTAACGAGTTTTTGGATCCCACAATTGTTAGACGAACGAGTCCTTGGGAACAAAGTGACAATCGACCGATTAGACTAACGAGTCCTTCATGCATATCATATTTCCTATTAAGTACTCATATCCTATGGTATTTCAACTATATCCGATCTCATATTTTATTTGTTGCAAGACGATATTGTTGGGTCACGCCGGTAAACCCCATGGTGCATCGGAAAAAATATCCCACGATTACCACTAGTGATCCATTTACAAGGAAGAATCAGTGTGAAGAATTACATGTTTAAAATCTAGAATTTTGAGTTTGGAGGAGATAGATATTCAATCACGATTCCACGATGTCGATTCCTAAGCCGCAAAAATAACGCTCCGACCTCTACATAGATCACCCAGTTGAAACGAGTATATAAAAACTCTCTAAACCATTTAGAAGGGAACACACATATAAAAACTCTCTAAACTATTTAGAGGGTTTTTCCCAAAAAACATTAACGACTGCTAGATCTCTCATGCCTTTATATAACCTTTAAAATCCTAATTTAACTCATATTAAGATTTCAATATATATATATATATATATTAAATATATATAATCCCAATTTAACTTAGTTAGAATTTCAATATATATATAATCCTAATTTATTTAATTAGGATTTCAATATATATATACTAAATATATACAATCACAATTCAACTTAATTAGGATCTCAATATATATATTAAATATATATAATTCTAATTCAACTTAACTAGGATTTCAATATTTATATATTAAATATATATATAATCACAATTCAACTTAACTAGGATTTTAGTATATATATATATATGTTAAATATATATAATCTCAATTTAACTTAATTAGGATTTCAATATATATATTGATTTAAACCGAATTATATTATTTATATATTAAAAGAGACATAAGTACAATAATTATATTTTTTTTAATATTTACACAATAGTTAAATCATATATATCAAATATATATTAATTTAACTAAATTCGTGTACAACAAATTTGTACATATATAATTCGTTTAATATATGTTCATTTCAATTGTGTGTGTGACCCTATATGTTCATGCAACGTTAGTAGTAAATATTAGAACGTTTCTAATATTACAAACAATGAGTGACATCTAGGAATATGCCATTGTCACCTAAGTTACAATAAATCATGATTCGACATAACCTTTTCGTGATTAACTCTATTTATGTATTACATCATTTTTTCTTTTATATCTAGATTGGACACAAGTCATAGAACAGTCACACTTGTATAGTCCATCTAATATTTCTCGATATCCTGAGTAGACTATTATAAACTAATAACTATGATATCGCATATCAACTTATTCGAGCATGACCATGCATTTCTTGTCTCACTCAATCAAGTGGCCTACGATATTACTCCTATTATGTTTGAGGGACAAATCCTATCTACGATATCAACTACATAGATTGTGACATATCCAATATTAGTTTTTATAGTGTAGTCAGTTACGACACACGTTTGACTATATCAAAATATGTGACTCATGATGTTGAAATAATGATGATCTCAAGTCTGAGGATCATACATGTAGTTATCATTATGAGCAATGTTGTGACTATCACATTATAATCCAAGAAACATGCTCATAGCGGGTCAGTCTAATATGTCGTTCTCTAACACATACTTATGCATTGATTTTGACATCTCCATGTCAATGACAACACTTTGTCATCAATCAACTACATATTAGTCTTAATGTATTATTGTTGCCCATGCCCATAATGATACTTGACTAAGGATATTTTAGAATACCTGTATTATTTTAAGGACTTTATTATAATTCAATTTATTTATGCACGCAGAATAACTTAAAATAATAATGACAATGCCTCTTATGTATAAATAAGGTAAAACAAATGTCATTTACAATCATCTTATGATTGGTCTTTGGGCATACTCTAACAATCTCCTACTAGCACTAAGACCAATCACTCATGTATCTAATACCAAGTGACCTAGTGCGACAATCATGCTTCTGCTGCGTCAGAGACTGTCAGTGGATCGACAATGTTTTTAATTGTACATACTCTACATATTTTCACATCTCCTCGATCTATATTTTTTTCGAATGAGATGGTAACACCTAAGTATGTGTTTGGATTGTTGGTGATATTTGGGTTCTTTTGCTTGTGCGATGGCTAAGTTGTTATGACAATTTAGATTTATAACATTCAATATGCTTAGCACAACCCCTAGTTCAGATATGAACTTCTTGATCCAAACACCATCTTTTACAGCATTACATGCTGCAATATACTTTGGTTTTTGTTGTAGCAACAACTATTGTATCTTGCTTTGAACATTTCATGCTCACAACGCCTTCATTAAGGCAAAAAACAAAACCCGATTGCGATCGAGAATCATCCTTATCGGTTTGGAAGCTTGTGTCAGTATAACCTTTTATACTTAGCTCTTCCTCGCCTCCATACATAATGAATGTATCCTTAGTTTTTTTTAAGTACATAAGGATCCTTCTTTACTATAACCCAATGACCTTCACTTGGTTCTACTTAGTACCGACTTGTCATACTTAATGCAAATGATACATCACAGCGTGTATATAGCATGTCATACATGATAAATCCAATGGATGAAGGAGGTGTTGAAGGACACATTTCCTTCAATAGTGAAATACCATGTCTCATAGGTAAGAATCCCTTTTAAAATTCTTCCATACTGAATCCTTTTTAGTACTTTATCTATGTATGCATTTTAACTTAGTCATAGGAGTCGTCTTGATCTATCTCTTATAGATCTTGTCCCCTAATATGTAGGTTGCTTCACCCAAGTCTTTTTATAGAAAAACATTTTTCTAACCAAGTCTTTACTGACTCTAAAGTATGTATGTCATTTCCTATTATCGGTATGTCATCTAATACATTTCCAAGAATATGATAGTGCTCCCACTAATTTTCTTGAAAACACATGACTCATCTTCATTTTGGATAAAATCAAAATCTTTGGTTGCATCGTTAAAACGAAGATTCCAAATTTGAGAAACTTACTTCAATCCATAAATGGACCTTTGTAGCTTGCATATTTTTTCGACATCTTTTGGATCGACAAAACCTTTAGGTTGTGTCATGTACACACCCTCATTTGGATTTTCCATTAAGAAAAGCGGTTTTATCTTTCACTTGTCATATCTCATAAAAATGCAACTATCGCAAGTAAGATCCAGATGGATTTAAACATAGCAACATGTGAAAAGATTTCATCATAGTCTATACCATGAATTTGACGAAAGCCTTTAGTGGCTAATCACCCTTTGTATGTTTGTACATTACTCTCCATGTCGATTTTCTTTTGAAAAACCACTCACATCCTATGGGCTTAACCCATTCAGGTGGGTCAACCACGGTCCAAACTTGGTTTTCTGACATGGAATCTATCTCGAATTTCATGGCCACTAGCCATTTCTCAAAGTTTGGCCCACCATATCTTATTGATCCATGAAGAGAACATCACTATACAATGTTACAAGAAATCCATATTTCTCAGGCGCATTGCATTCTCTCAAAGATCTTCGCAGTGGTTGTGTTTCTAAAACTGTTGAATGTTCCTCAACAACTTGTGGAACTTGTTGTTGTTCAATATCTTGTTCAATGATATGTGGTTGATCTCTAATTTTATTGAGTTTAATAATTCTCCCACTTCCTTTTCGGAAACAAATTCTCTTTCTAGGAAGATTCCTGTTTGAGTAACAAACATTTTGTTCTCAGTAGGATTGAAGAAATAATATCCTTTAGTTTCTTTAGGATAACCCACAAAATTACTTTTATAAGATTTGGTTCGAGCGTCGTAGACATCTTATGTTTATCATAAGCTTCACATCCCCAAATTTTCATAAAAGACATACTAGGGCGTTTCATAGTCTATATCTCATATGATGTCTTTTGAACTGATTTAGATGGAAAACGATTTAGTGTGAAAGCAACTATTTTAGCGCATGACCCCAAAAGGAAACTGGAAGATCAATGTGACTCGTTATTGACCGAACCATGTTTAACAGTGTTCGATATCTTATTTTCGAAAACTCTATTCCATTGTGGATTACGATGAGGAATGTGACAATCCCACATTCCTTAAGAAGCTCACCAAACTCCAAGCTTAAGTATTCTCTTATTCGATCTAGTTGAAGAGCCTTAATGCCTTTTCCTAGTTGGTTTTGTACTTCACTTTAAAATTCCTCAAACTTTTCAAGGGCTTCAGATTTATGATGCATTAGGTAAATGTACTCATATCTACTGAAGGTATCTGTGAAAGTAATGAAGTATTGAAACCCTCCTCTAGCCTTGTGTATTCATTGGTCCATATACATTAATATGTGTTAATCTCAATAAATGACTTGCTCGCTCACTTTTACTATTAAAATGAGCTTTGGTCATCTTTCCCAATAAGCAATGCTCGCATAAACAAGTTGTTCGAAAATAAATGAATCAAAAATCCATCTTTATGGAGTTTTGAAATGCGTTTTTCACTTATGTGACTCAAGTGACAATGCCAAAGATAAGTTTGATTAGAGTAATTTGTTTTTGATCTTTTCATATTTATGTTGTAAATTGAATTATCTTGATCCAAAATATAGAGGTCATTTATTAATTGTGTTACACCATAGAAAACATTATCGGGATAAAAGAAAAACAATTATTCGTAATAATTATCTCAAAACCAATCTTGTCTAAACAATAAATCGAAATGTTGTTTTTAGTCAAACTAGACACAAAATAACAATCCTCTAAACATAAATTAAGTCCACTTGGCAACGATAAAGTATATGTTCCTATAGCTAATGCAGCAATTCTTGCTCCATTACCAAACCGTAGGTCCACCTCTCCCTTTTCTCAAATTTCTACTATGTTGTAGTCTTTATACAAATGTAAAAATATGAGAGTCACAACCGGTATCCAATACCCAAGAAGTAGGTGTTGATAAATTAATATCAATAACATAAATATCCGAGGCGGATGCTCCGATTTCTTTTGCCTTCTTGACTTTTTCAAGATAAATGGGGCAGTTCTTTTTACAATGACATATCTTATTACAAAGGAAATTGTTAGGCTCGATGGTCACAACCGAAATGCTTGCCAAGTGTAGAGAAGATTGGATTTTTAGGTGTTTTTTTGGAATCTAAAAATATAAATGTTAAACACAAGAATTTAGAGTGTTTGACTTTCTAAACCAAAGCCTACATCCACTACCTTAGCTTCCTACTAAGGATTTCAACCAAATTCACTATTGAATTTCGTCCCCTTTTCTAGGCTTAGCATGAAATCGTTACAATGATCAAGCTTTCTATCCAAATCTTGATCAAACACTCTCTTACAAGAGAAATTTAAAGCAAACTAGAAATCCCTCTAATAGGTATATGTTTGCAACTCTAAGCACTCACCCAAAACCTATACACTTGAGCAAATTTGACAATTAAGCTCACAAGTGTTGTCTATATAAGAAATATACAATTTAGGCCCTAAAGACAATTTGTCATCATAGTGTTGTTGACAAATGAAGTATTAGTCTTCCCTTGATGCTTGGAGGTCCCTTTTATACTCCCAAATGAGTTTGTAGTCGTTGAAGACAGTTAAGGGTGTTTTGGAGCCATTGGAGACTTTATTTCCCACCATAAATGCAATTATGGTGATGTTCGTATCGGAACACACGAGCCCGTATCGGAACGACCTTCTTCAGATCCAACCATTGAAGCCTGATGCAACAAGCCGTATTGAAACACCTCTATCCGTATCGAAACTGTTACAAATCGTTTTGATACGAGTGACTGTTGAGCTGTATTTGAAAAGTCATTGGGAAATATGACCGTTGGCGGTATTAAGTTGTATCGAAACGGTTACAAACCATTTTGACCGTTGGGCGTCTTGAAACAGCAAAGGGGTATTTCGAAACTAAAACCCTTTGTATCGAAATGGGAAAGCCTTGTTTCGGTACGTATTTTGGCAGTTTCAAAATGTATCGATACAGTTTAGCCTCTATCGAAATGGGTACCTTGAAAAACCTGGTTTGGTTACTTACAAACGTTTCAAAACTTGCCAAAACCTTTTGAAACATCCTCAAACTTATTTTCAAGTTGTTTTTTATTTAGAGAATATTTCAAAATCTTTTCAATTAAGTCCAAAACATTTTTCAATTTTTATATCAAAACATATATTTCTACAATCTCCCCATTTTTGATATAATAAAACCAACTTGAAAATTTGTTTGGCATTCTCTCCCTTTGTATTTTAAAAATTTGAATAAGAGATTTCAAAAATTAAAAGAAGTTAAAGCTCCCGCTTATTCTCTTGAAAAATCAAATTTTCAAACTGTTTCTCCCTTTTTTGTTATATCAAAAAGAATAAAAAAACATTAAGCTCAAAACAACATAGGAGGTTACGAAAAAATTTGCCACTATTAAAAAAAATTGGTTTTAAAATTGGCTCCCCCTTTCTCAAAGCATCAAATATTGTTAGTCCAACACATGATAATATAGTTGAATTAAAATTAAATCAAATAAAACAACTAGATTTTACCAACACTTGAACTTCAAGGGAGGATGTGAAGCCTTCCTTCTTCAAGTGTTCTTCCCTGTGTGCATGGAGCTCCCCTTCAAATTTGGACTTGTTGATCAAACTATATCACACCGAAACAAGACAATCAAGTAATTTTTGGTATCCAAATTGCTTTGGATCCATAGACATTAGTAGCACAAAATTTAGTCCCCTTAGGAATCCATTTTTCAATTTCATCCTTTTGTTTGAAGTGATTAGTTCTTTTGGAAACCAAACACTTCTAAAACATTTCCCTTTAATAAATCTAGAGGCACTAGATTGTCTTTAATAAAAATTTGGTTTTCCAAGATTTTTTTTTCTTTTTAAGTTCTTTGGAAATCAATTTTTTTTCCTTCTTAAGATCATCAATCTCTTTTTGATATTCTTTTTCAATCGTTTGAAGCAATTCTTGTAAACTTGAAACTTTAAGTTCAAAATCTTTGTTTTTTGCTTCAAACTCTAGATTTGTTTTGGAAATCAAATCATTTTCCTTTTTCAAACTAAAAAGTAATTTTTTTTGTTTTTAGAAAACGATGCCTTAAATTCCAAAAGCAAAACATCATATGCATCTTGTAACTCATCAAATGTATATGAATTTGAACAAAGTCAGTTAGAAGTTACATCCTCTTCATTTAAAGGCCATGAATCATAGGTAGGCTACCTCATCGGTGGAGTCTTCATCACTCCACGTCGCCACATATGCTTTCTTTGAAGATGATCCCTTTTTGTTGGACTTGTGGGAATCTTCCATCTTCTTCTTCGATTCATGCTTAGAATTATTCAATTCGCTCTTCATGAACCGGGTGAATTTCTTGAAGAGATAGGCCATCTCTTCATTTTTGCTTTCCTCCTCACTTAGTTCTATATGATGGCATGTGGAGGAATTGAGAGCAACGACACTTGCGTTGATGCCTAGCTCCATAACATTCTTCTTCCCCATGTTTCTTATATCTTCCTTCTTCTCATCCTCTTCTTTGTTATTCTTCATGATTTGGTGAGTCAGAAGTGACCCAATGAGTTCATCAAGCTTCAAGGTCTTGAGATTTTTGGCTTTGATGATTTGGGTCCTTTTTGAGTCCCATGACTCAGGAAGGGAGTAGATAAGCTTTCGGACAATGTTTTCTTCCAGAATGGCTTCTCCATAACCTTTGAGTCCATTGGTGATGGTGGAGAATCTATCGAACATTTTCGTGGTGTCTTCATCCGGTTTCATTTTGAAGTTCTCATACTCGTAGTTGAGGAGACCGATCTTGGTCTTCTTTACTTCATTAGTTCCCTCGTATGTGACTTCAAGCTTGTCCCATACTTCCTTGGCACTCTCACAAGAAGAGACTTGGGCATATATGTCTGGGCCCAAAGCAGAAAAGATGAAGTGCAAGGCTTTACAATTAAGCTCCATCATCTTCTTTTCGTTGGCATTTCACTCTGCCTTTCTTCTTGTTGGCATGAACGGTCCATCTTCAACAAGGTTCCATAGATGATAATCTTTACCCTTGATGAAGAACTTCATCCTATTCTTCCAATAGGCATAATGTTCACCATTGAATAATGGCGACTTGTCGACTGAGTGCACCATTGCTTTATTTGATTGGATTGATGTATCGAGCTTCCCAGATCACCTCAATAGGATGTTAATCCTGATAGATTAAGCCACGTTCTGATACCAATTGTTAGGCTCGATGGTGAAAAACAAAATGTTTGACAAGTGTGGAGAAGATTGGATTTTTTGGTGTTTTTGTGGAAGCTAAAAATATAAGAGTTAAATGAAAGGATTTAGAGTGGTTCGGCTTTCTAACCCAAAGCCTACATCCACTACCTTAGCTTTCTACTAAGGATTACAACCAAATTTACTATTGAATTTCGCCCCCTTTTCTAGGCCTAGGAGGAAACCGTTACAACGATCAAGCTTTCTAACCAAAGCTTGATCAAACACTCTCTTACAAGAGAAATTAAAAGCAAACTAGAAATCCCTCTAATAGGTATATGTTTGCAACTCTAAGCACTCACCCAAAACCTATACACTTGAGCAATTTTGACAATTAAGCTCACAAGTGTTATCTATACAAGAAATATACAATTTATGCCCTAAAGACAATTTGACATCATAGTGTTTTTGACAAATGAAGCATTAGTCTTCCCTTGATGCTTGGAGGTCCCTTTTATACTCCCAAATGAGTTTGTAGCCGTTGAGGACCGTTGGGGTTGTTTTGGAGCCGTTAGAGACTTTATTTCCCAACATAAATGCAGTTCTAGTGATGTCCGTATCGGAACAACCATCTTCAGATCTAGCCGTAGAAGCCTGATGCAGCAAGCCGTATCAAAACGCCTCTGGCCATATTGAAACGGTATTAAGCTGCATCGAAACCGTTACAAACCATTTTGATACGAGTAACCATTGAGCTGCATTTAAAAAGTAGTTGGGAAATATGACCGTTGGGGAGGTTTTGACCGTTGGGTGTATTAAAACACCAAAGGGGTGTTTCGAAACTAAAACCCTTCGTACCGAAACGGGCAAGCCCTATTTCGGTACGGATTTTGGCATTTTCAAAATGTATCGATACAGTTTAGCCTGTATAGAAACGGGTACCTTCAAAAACCTGGTTTGACTTCTTAAAAACGTTTCAAACCTTGCCAAAACCTTTTGAAACATCCTCAAACTTATTTTCAAGTTGCTTTTGACTTAGAGAATATTTTAAAATCTTTTCAATTAAGTCTAAAATATTTTTCAATTATTATATCGAAACATATATTTCTACAGAAACATTTCCCTTCGAGTGACCAGTTAATGTAGTTTACGTCGCTCCTCCCAAGCCAATTGGAGAACCAAATTATTCTAAGGATAAAAACACTTCTCAAGCATCTTTCTGTCGGCCCATACTTATGTTCCTCATGTCCATGCTTCTTCATATAGATTACAATTTCAGAAACTTGTTTTACATACGAGGGAGTAAGATGAGAAGAGAATTACAATAGAAGTAGAGAAAGACACGCCATGCAGGCCGTATTTACAGAACCTTATAAATAAAACTAAATGGGTCATTGGGCTATAACCATACATTCCAAACACCGTGTATATCAAACATAATAACGACGCAGTTTTTTATTAAGGTCTTACCTGATTGTTCCTACGCAAGAGTCAAGCCCCTCGCGGGGTTTTAATTGGGCGAAGCCCCTTGCAGGGTTCTAGCGGGCCTGCAACTACTGGCGGGGTTGTCAATACATGATCAATAGCGAGATTTTTTTAAGATCAACATCTTAATTGGTGTGTAAAAACCTCATGGTTTGATAACTTTTATCAACATTATCACGGTTTTTAGGATTTTAATCAACAAGGTTTTTACTAAAACAACTATTGTTACTTTTCCGCATGAAATCTATAGACTGACAATTTGTCTAATATATAACTATTACCCGCATATGTTAACAATTAACATCTAAAACCCTACAACTCCATATTGAATATGTTAATAATTAACATATAATATTTCAAACCATAACGACAAAAATGTTGATGATTAACTTTTAATCATCAACCTTAGGAACATCTTTTAACTAATTAACATATTACCCATGATTGAAGAGATTTGCTCGTACAAATATCATATATTCTCTAAATAAATCAAAAAATAACATGTATCTCATACAATTACATCACCTAAGTAATTAAGACCCGAATCTGTATCGTACAAGTGGCTCTGATACCACTGTTGGGTCACGCTAGTACACCCCATGACGCAACAAAAATATTATCTGGCGATTATCACTAGTCATCCATGTACAAGGAATGAAACATGGTGAATAAGGGTGAAGAATTATCTGCTTAAAATCTGGAATTCTGAGTTTGGAGGAGATAAATATTCAATCACGATTCCACGATGTCGATTCCTAAGCCGCAACAATAACACTCTGACCTCTACGTAGTTCACCCAGTTCAAACGGATATATAAAAAACTCTCTAAACCATTTAGAAGGGAACAAGCATATAAAATCTCTCTAAACTATTTAGAGGGTTTTTCCAAAAAAACATTAATGACTGCAAGATCTCTCATGCCTTTATGTAGCCTTTAAAATCCTAATTTAACTCATATTAGGATTTCAATATATATATATATATATATATATATATATATATATATAATCCTAATTCAACTTGATTAGGATTTCAATATATATATATATATATATATATATATATATTAAATATATATAATCACAATTCAACTTAATTAAAATCTTAGTATATATATTATATATATAATCCTAATTCAACTTAACTAGGATTTCAATATTTATATATTAAATATATATAATCTCAATTCAATTTAATTAGGATTTTAATATATATATATATATATATATATATATATATATATTAAATATGTATAATCCCAATTCAACTTAATTAAGATTTCAATATATGTTGATTTAAACCAAATTATATTATTTATATATTAAAAGAGACATAATTACAATAATTATATTTCTTTTAATATTTACACAATAGTTATATCATATATATCCAATATATATTAATTTAACTTAATTCGTGTACAACAAATTTGTACATATATAATTCATTTAATATATGCTCATTTTAATTTTGGGTGTGACCTTGTATGTTCATGCAACGTTAGTAGTAAATATTAGAACATTTCTAATATTACAAACAATGAGTGACATCTAGCAATATGTCATTGTCACCTAAGTTACAAGAAATCATGATTTGACATAACCTTTTCGTGATTAACTCTATTTATGTATTACATCCTTTTGTCCTTTATATCTAGATTGAACACAAGTCATGGAACAGTCACACTTGTATAGTCCATCTAATATTTCTTGATATCTTGAGTAGACTATTATAAACGAATAACTATGATATCTCATATCAACTTATTCGAGCATGGCCATGCATTTCTAGTCTCACTCAATCAAGTGGCCTACGATATTACTCCTATTATATAGGAGGGACAAATCCTATCTTGATCAATCATATTCTACTACATAGATTGTGACAAATCCAATATTAGTTTTTATAGTGTAGTCAATTACGACACACATTTGACTATATCAAAATATGTCACTCACAAGGTTGAAATAATGATGATCTCAATTCTGAGGATCATACATGTAGTTATCACTATGAGCAATGTTGTGATTGTCACATAATAATTCAAGAAACATGATCATAGCAGGTATGTCCAATATGTCTTTCTCTAACACATACTTATGTATTGATTTTGACATCTCCATGTCAATGACAACACTTAGTCATCAATCAACTACATATTAATCTTAATGTATTATTGTTTTCCATGCCCACAATAATACTTGTTGAGTTGTAGGGTGCTCGATTCCTTCAACCAATCTTGCTCACCAAGTGGTGGAGAGGTGGAATTTTGGGTGGATATGGTGTGGAAGCAAAATAAAGATGACACAAAGATTTTAGAGTGGTTCAACCTTCTAACCAAGGTCTACATCCACTACCTTAGCTTCCCACTAAGGATTTCCAATTAATCCACTATTGATCTGTCCCCTTTTCTAGGCTTAGGAGGAAACCTTTATACACCGATCAAGCTTTCTACGCAAAGCCTTGATCAAACCCTATTTACAAGAGAAAAGAAATATGCAAACTTAAATCCCTCTAATAGGTATTTGTTTGCTCAATAATGCACTCACCCAAAACCTAAAACACTTGAGCAAATTTGACAATTTTGGCTCACTAGTGTTTGTCTATACAAGAATTGACAATTTAAGTACAAAGTCAATATTCGATCTTTTGTTGATTGACAATTGAAGCATTAACCATATCTTGAGGCTTGGAGGTATCTTTTATACTCCTTAATGAGTTTATAGTTGTTACTAGCCGTTCGGGTTGAGTTGGAGCCGTTGAGGACTTTATTTCCCTTCATTAATGTTGTTCTGCAGCCTTCCATATCGATACGCTTGGACCCATATCGGTACGACCTTCATCAGAAACTAGCCATTGGGCTCTTGCCAGCCTAGGCATATCGATACGCTCGAGGGCGTATCGGTACGGTATGACGTTTAAAAGACCGTTGGGAAATATGACCGTTGGGGTTGTTAAATGGGGATCGGTACGCTTATCGGGCGTATCGAAACGACCAAGCCTGTTTCGATACGGGTTTTGGCAGTAACCAAACTGGGCAGAAAAGGTATCAATACGGGTTGGACCGTATCGGTACGGGCACTTTGAAATCACAAGTTTGGTTGTTTAAAAATATGAAAAATCTTGCCAAACACCTTTTAAAATACCTCAAACATAAATTCAAGTTGTTTAGACTTAAAACCAAGTTTTAAATTCTTTTCAAATTAGTCCAAAACATCTTTCAATTATTATATCAAAACATTAGTTCTGCAATCTCCCCCTTTTTGATATAATAAAACTAACTTGAAAAATTGATTGGGGTTCTCCCCCTTCAGGTTTAAAAATGTGAATAAGAGATTAAAGATATGAAATCAAATAAAGCTCCCCCATATTCATTTAAAAATTCAATTTTTCAAACCATTTCTCCCCCTTTTTGTTATATAAAAAAGAATTTAAAACATTAACTTCAAAATAACTATGGAGGAAAAATTTGACAAAAATAAGAGTTTGGTTTTAAAATGGCTCCCCCTTACTCAAAGCATCAATAAAATGTTAGTCCAACATTTATGATAATCTAGTTGAAATAAAAAGAACTAAATCAAATAAAATCAAAAACAACTAGGTTTTTACCAACACTTGAACCCAAGGGAGGATGTGAAGCCTTCCTTCTTCAAGTGTTCTTCCTTTGTGTGCATGGAGCTCCCCCTCAAAGATTGGACTTGTTGATCACTCTCCATCACACCTAGCAAAAGATAGTCAAGTAATTTTTGGTATCCAAATTGCTTTGGATCTATAAACATTAGTCGCACAAATTTTAGGCCCCTTAGGAATCCATTTTTCATTGTCATCCTTTTTAATTGAAGTGCTAAGTCCTTTTGGGACCCAAACACTTCTAAAACATTTTCCTTTTACAAATCTAGGGGCACTAGATTATCTTACATAAAATTTAGATTTTCCAAAATTATTTTTCTTTTCAAGCTCTTTGGAAATCAAATCTTTTTCTTCTTAAACTTTTTGAAGCAAATTTTGTAAATCAAAACACTTTAGTTCATACTCTTCGAGTTTTGCTTCAAGTTCAAGTTTGGTTTTAGAAATCAAATCATTTTGAATTTTTAACTTTGAAATCAATTTATTGTATTTCAAAATGTGATTTTTAAACTCTAGAACCAAATCATCGTAGGCATCTTGTAATTCATCAAAAGAGTAAGAACATGAAGTAGATGAATTAGAAGTTACCCTTGAATCTTCTTCGATGGCCATAAGGCAAAGGTTGGCTTGTTCATCGTCGGTGGAGTCCTCATCACTCCAAGTAGCCACATGTGCCTTCTTCTTATTGCTTGAAGTTCTTGCCCTCTCCTTTTTCATGGATTCTCGTTCAAGCTCTCTTAAGGTTTTCTTCATGAATGGGGCACACTTCTTGAAGAGATGAACCATGTCTTCTTCTTCATCCTCCTCTTCACTTGAATAAACATGATGGCAAGTGGAGGACTTGAGAGCAATGGCATTGGTGTTGATGCCAAGCCCTTTGAGCTTCTTCTCTCCCATAGCTCTAATTTCTTCCCTCTTCTTCTCATCTTCTTTGTTCTTCTTCATGATTTCATGAGTAAGGAGTGACCCATAAGTTCATCAAGCTTCAAGGTCTTCAAATTCTTGGCTTCGATGATGGCGGTCCTCTTTGAGTCCCATGACTCGGAAAGTGAGTTGATGAGCTTTCGGACAAGTTTTTCCTCCGGGATGACTTCTCCATAGCTTTTGAGACCATTGGTGATAGTGGAGAACCTATCAAACATCTTCTCGATGTTCTCTTCCGGATCCATTTTGATGTTCTCATACTCTAAGGTGAGGAGCCCAATCTTGGTCTCCTTAACTTCATCAGTTCCCTCGTATGTGACTTCAAGCTTGTCCCATACCTCCTTGGCACTCTCACAAGAATACATCTTCTCATAGATGGTTGGGCCAAATGCACAAAAGAGGATGTGCAAGGCTTTGCAATTTAGTGCCATCTTCTTGCGATCATCGGCACTCCACTTCGCTTTGCTTCGTTGAGGCATGAATGGACCATATTCAACTATGTCCCATAGCTTGTAGTCCCTAGACTTGATGAAGAACTTCATCTTTGTCTTCCAATGGGAATAGTGAGTTCCGTCGAAGAAGGGTAGTTTGTCGATGGATTGCACCATTGAGCCGGTTGTGTGAAATGATGATCGAGCTTGCCGAATCTTCTCAATAGGATGTTAATCCTCTTCGATTGAGCCAAGCTCTGATACCAATTGTTGAGTTGCAGGGTGCTCGATTCCTTCAACCGATCTTGCTCACCAAGTGGTGGAGAGGTGGAATTTTGGGTGGAAGCTAAAATAAAGATGACACAAAGATTTTAGAGTGGTTCAACCTTCTAACCAAGGTCTACATCCACTACCTTGGCTTCCCACTAAGGATTTCCAATCAATCCACTATTGATTCGTCCCCTTTTCTAGGCATAGGAGGAAACCCGTATACACCGATCAAGCGTTCTACCCAAAGCCTTGATCAAACCCTCTTTACAAGAGAAAAGAAATATGCAAACTTAAATCCCTCTAATAGGTATTTGTTTGCTCAATAATGCACTCACCCAAAACCTAAAACACTTGAGCAAATTTGACAATTTTGGCTCACTAGTGTTTGTCTATACAAAAATTGACAATTTAAGTACAAAGACAATATTTGATCATTTTTTGATTGACAATTGAAGCATTAACCTTATCTTGATGCTTGGAGGTCTCTTTTATACTCCTTGATGAGTTTATAGTGGTTACTAGCCGTTGGGGTTCAATTGGAGCCATTGAGGACTTTATTTCCCTTCATTAATCCTGTTCTGCAGCCTTTCGTATCGATACGCTTGGACCTGTATCGGTACGACCTTCATCAAAAACTAGATGTTGGGCTCTTGCCAGTTTAGGCGTATCGATACGCTTGAGGGCGTATCGGTACGGTATGACGTTTAAAAGACTGTTGGGAAATATGACTGTTGGGGTTTGTTAAATGGGGATCAGTATGCTTATCAGGCGTATCGAAACGACCCCTCTCCGTATCAAAACGACCAAGTCTGTTTTGATACGGGTTTTTGCAGTAACCAAACTGGGCAGAAAAGGTATCGATACGGGTTGGACCCTATCGGTACGGGCACTTTGAAATCACAAGTTTGGTTGTTTAAAAACATGAAAAATCTTGCCAAACACATTTTAAAATACCTCAAACATAAATTCAAGTTGTTTGGACTTAAAACCAAGTTTTAAATTCTTTTCAAATTAGTCCAAAGCATTTTTCAATTATTATATCAAAACACTAGTTCTACAATACTCAACTAAGAACATTTTAGAATAACCATAATATTCTAAGGACTTTATTATAATTCAGTTTATTTATGCACGCAGAATAACTGAAAATAATAATGGCAATGCCTCTTTATGAATAAACAAGGTAAAAACAAATGTCATTTACAATCATCTTATGATTGGTCTTTGGGCATAATCTAACAAATATATCCATTTAAACTACATTTACTTACTAATATTCTTTTGTAAAACATATTCATTCGTATTCAAAAGGAGTTGCTCAAGCAACCAACGCATATCATATCGAAAACTTAAATCGATGCACTTCTGTACTCCCTTGCTTTTTCTATAACATGTCATAACAATTCAAATGTATAAAAACAATAAGTTTATCGATATGGTTTTATCAAAATATATCATATAATCATATTCTTATCAAATGCCTTAAACCGAAATTGCACGAGAGTTAGAAATACTTACTTTCGAGTTTTAACAAAGCTTGCTAGGCTATTATTAAACTCGCTTACATTATTTCAAACAATGTTTGAAAGTAATTGTAATTCGTACTCACCACAAAGCTTTTGCCTTAATGTCAAATGTTCGACTGTGTGAGTGCTTGTCAAAAGGGTGGTAAATGTATTGGAAATGTGAAAAAAGTGACAAGGTTCAGTCTTTTGCGTGCAAGTATACACGGTCTGCAAGTAATACAGTAGTGAGTAGAGTATCGTATCCACAGGGATTGACCAAGAGTTTGGTTGGTTTGCTTATTTACTTGTCAAGGGAAAAGTGTTGTTTGATTTGGAGTTGTTTGAAAATAGTGATTAAAGAAAAGAAGTGAAAAGAAAATAGTGTTGGCAAAGAGAATTTCCAAATGAGTGATCATGTCATGCTAGCCTTTAATAATGTTCTGTCTTGGCATTAATTAACAAGCAAATTCAAATTTTGCATTGCCTCTGTCGATGGCAATACCCAAATTTAACCATGTAAAAACACATATATGTATATAGTGAAGTTTTTCATAAATCAATTTGATTAAGTTCCATTCTTTACTCCTAATAGGGAGAATCTCTTCCGAAGTAAGTTAATCTACTTGAACATCTTCTGTCGCAGCATCTCACCTTAGTATCTAGCAACTGATCGTTACCCCCTAAGTCTGTTAAGATATTAAGGTGCAATAAGCAAACAATGCTAGCAGTCGCTTGACACAATATTTAGAAAACTGTAAAAGATGCCAAATAGGAGAAATAATGACAAGGCATTTTTAATTATTAAAAACTAAACATAAAACAGGGTTCAAATGCAAATATCCCCCCACAAACTGTAACGTTAGTTCACGATAGGGGTATCCATCCAAAAACCTTCATCGTTTCTCAAACACACCATCCTTTAAAAATAACTAAACAAAGAGAATGAGCGAGAATGGGGTCGGTCGATCCAGCCCTTCAAGGTCCAGGCTCTTGGTCAAGCTGCTCGAACCATGTCTCCTTGGTGCAGCCTCCTTAATCCGGTTTTCGATCCAATCCTCCTCCTCAAGTGTTTCTTGAGTTCTTTAAATATGTATGTGTGAGTGACCTAGGTTAAGCCTTGAATTTGAATTTTGAATACGCATGGTATAAGGAATGTGATCATCTTATCCTATATTTGAATCCTAGGGTTGACGTGTACAAGGCCCAACATCTACTTGGTCCACCACTACTAACAACAACTCGACATTCTCTCTAACATTCCTTCCTTTTTGCGTTGCTTTACTTTGCTCTACCAAGCCCTATCTTGATATGCCAAACCTGCAATAATGTCAACAAAGCAACCTTTCACATTGGCATTGTAACTCCCCCTTCCCAGTCTGGTCGAGAACCGAGTCGGAAGGTGTAACTGATGATCGATACAGAAATCGGTGCAATAAAATTTTATTTTATTATTAACATTTTCAGCCAGATTATACAACGAATCAATACTACCAGATAACTCAGTCCAATATACTCAAATAAGCAACGATTAATCATCCAAGGGCTAGATCGCAAACATTACAAGTTATAGGGACCAATTTGTAATTTTGACAAATTAAGGGTCCTTCAATGTAATTGACTTTACCATATTGAAATTCACTAAATTATTTTCATATGTGCAAAATTTCATTCGATTTGGAGATCGTTAACTCATTCAATTTAACTTTACAATGTTCAGTGACTAAAATGTGAAATTAGCAATATGTTCAATGAGCCTTTAACTAACTTACGTAACCCCGTATCGAAACACCCTAGAGTTTTTTCGGAACGGGTGAACGATGGTCAACTCCTATTGACCTTACTCTTAAGATCGTACCGATAGAGGCATACCTTGTATCGAAACAGGTTAACCTCCTTTGACTTTAACTTTGACTTGTTTCGATACGCTATGAACTCGTACCGAAATGAGGGATTCTAGAAATAAAAAGTTTTGAAACAGCCATTGACCATTTCGATACACCCTATTCTTCAGGCTAATTTATGCTTACCCGTATCGAAACGCCATCACCTGTTTCGATACGGCATGACCTAAAATGACAGATTTTTGCTGGTATTTAATCAATTTGACCTATCAAACGATGTCCAAATGCAACGAAACTTTACACACAATATTTCGATAGTATAAACTACTAGCATGCCAAGTTCAATGATCATATGAACTCGTTTACTACGTTTTTACCTTTTTGAGCTAAGTATGCAAATTTCAACCATTTCAAGTTAACCAAAAAGGCCATTTAGGGCCATTAACCATATTACAACTTAGGCATTACTCCAACACTACAAAATGGGCATAAATAACTAGTTCAACTACTTTGCCACCTTCCTAGGAGTTCATAAGTCAAAAACACATTACTCGAAGCTTGTAGAGACTTGTCCTGCCTTTGTAATCCGAACTTTCGATGCACAATCTTTCAACTTGAAAAATGCATGAGATGAGACGTGTTAGGCATGCTTTGCCTAGTGAGGTAGTCATAAATAATATAAACAACAACAATGTATTGAATTCCTATAATCATAATCTCATACCTATCAATAACAATGCTATGCAACTTTATACAATGTTTAACATGTTCTTTTCATCATTAACCCTTGGATTGAATCAAGATAGTGGATACGCGAATTCCTACGCCTCGCGAAATCAATGAATGGTCTAATCCCTCTACCTCACCAATGTGACCAATATCATTACTCATCCCTCTGCCTCGCCAAATCAATATAGGTCGTAGCCTTAGGACCGTAGTCCACCCGTACACTGAGCTCATGAATTCTATGGCATGCCAATTGTATCCAATGTCTATTCAAATCTAAGGTTCCAATGTTCATTTCCATTTCAATAATCAATAATATTCCAATGTCCAATGATTTCGATATTACCAATGACAAATATATATATATATATATATATGGATAAATATTATATACACATGCGGTGAAAACTGAAAGTTTCCACAAGCGCCTTAATTTTAGGGTACATGGAGTTAGTTTAAGGTATAGGGTTTAGGGGTTTAGGGGTTTAGGTGTATGGGGTTATAATTTAGAGATAGTTGTTTCAATTTAAGGTTTAAGGTTATAATTTAGGGTTTATATGTTAAAACCTAAACCTTCACCATATTACCCTAAAAACTAAACCATAACCTATAAACCCTAAATTATAACCATAAACCTTAAATTGAAACAATTATCCTTAAATTCTAAACCCCTACACCTAAACCCCTAAACCTTATACCCTAAACTAACTCCATATACCCTAAAATAAGGCGCCCGCCAGTGTATATTGTAACACCAAAAAAATTACGCCCAAATTGTAAACCTTAGATTTGAAAAATCCTTAATTTAGAAACCTAATTTTAAAATTCCTAATTTAAAACTCCAATTGAATTTGGGGATTTTGATTCGAAACCTTAGGATTTAAGAATTTCAAATTGAAAACCCTAGTTGAACAATTTGGGATTTAATTAAGATTAAACTAAATTAGGTGATTAAATTGAAGAAATGTTAAGTTTGAATTGTTTTCTATAAATACTAATGAATTCAAGGACTATTTGCATAATTAAACCGTAATACAATTCAAATTTAAGTTACAGACGCCTTTTACTAGTATTATTTTATTAGTATTATTAATTTACATTATTTATTTATAATTCTAACTCTAATACAATTACTAATCTATTCAACTTTACCACCGCCAACTATATATATATAGTATGGTTATGCGATAAAACATATTTATACACACTAAAACCACCACGCACAACCAATACCGAAAGCATGATCATAGCAAAATATTTTCGATTTGATTAAAATCTAGTACTAGAGAAAAAGCGCGAGACTTGTTCGCTACGTCGTTGGAGTTATTGCTTGCTTAAGGTCTGTTTTCTTCCGGTGCTATAATTAAATCATATGTTATTTTTCTATGTGTTGGTGTTTTACCTCTTGTGTGATTACTTATATGTATTATGATTTTTATGATTGACATCACATGCATACGTTTTCAGAATATGTTTTCACTACGATTTACGAACCATGATTTATGGATTACGATTTATGGACTTATGGACTATGATTTATGAAGTATGTTTACGAAATATCAGATTTATGGAACTTTGTTTATGAAAGTTGATTTCTAATCATCATAACATTGTATGAGCATGGGTTGGGATTTGTTCGGAGAAGTTCAGTGGTTTCACCCTTCGGATTGAATTCCACTTCGGATTGGCGGTTGTAGTGAGGAGTTCCGGGGAACTTTCCTCTTGGCGGTTGTAGTTGGGTGCATTGCATTGCGCTTGTGATTTATGTGTTGTGCTTTAATGAATTTTAAGAAAATATTACTATATTTTTACGACTATGATTTTCTTGCACTTTAGAGACACACTAAGTTCTTTAGCTTACCCCCATAGTTTCCTCTTACATATATCTTTGGGCTTAGGCGACGTGGTACTTGGAGGATCTCATATTTTATCCGGTTATTTTATTATTCAGTACGAAACTATGTTTAGTTATTCAGATTATTATTTATTATTTTGAGACATTGATGTAATTTCACACTTTGAGAATAAATATGTTTTGAGATTATTTTTCTAGAATTCTTTTAATATGATTTTATTTCAAAGATTTTATATATACATTCTAATATTTATTATGATATTTATATTTTTATTTACTATAAGATATTTATTAAATAACTATTATTTTATTTTAAGTTAAAGTATAATTTTCAAAATTAAATTTCTTGAGGGTAAAGTTTTCAAACGTAACTTCCTAAATTCGGTCTATTCTTCTAGGCCAGGTTTAGGGAGTTACATATATGATATTAATTATATATATCTCATCATCAATATTTCATAGTCCAATGTCAATGTCAATGCACAATGATTTCTATACAATATTTCTATGAAAATTACTATGTCAATGACAATGCACAATGGCGATATCAATGACTATGTCCAATGTTCAATAACAACTTACAGACACTTACCAAAGTGTTCGTTAAACCATCCAATGCAATTTTCTCAATGATAATATTAGCGATGTGAACTATAACATCAAATAAAGGTTCGAGAAGGCTTTTCGTCTAATCTCGAGACTCCGACTACACTCACCTTGACAATCCGAAGCTTTCAAGGCTCTAGAATAATAATCTCCTTGCTTCTAGCTTGAGATGGAGACGGTGAAACCTCTTTCTCCACTTCTTGAGCTAGAAAGTCAATAGAAAACTATTACGATCGATATTTCGATATCAAAATCAATACAACAATATCAAACTCGATATTCAGTTTCAATATAGATGACAACGATGAGATATCCATGGATAGTCAAAACCCTAGCTTGAGATTAAGCTCGATATATCCATGGAATCCAATAACCGATTAAGGAATATAACTTACCTTAACAATAGCAACGATTTAATATCTATAGGACGAAGAAAAAGAAAAGCATAAAACTTTTCCAATGGAGGTGTGTGCTTGGAGGTAGGTGATGAAGATGACAAAGATAGATAGGTGCTAGCTTTTTTGTAATCGAGTAAGCTAATTTTATCTATTTCCTTAGTTTTTAATTGAGATAGCTTTCCTTCAATTGAAGGAAGCTCTCTCGGTGGGAATGTATAAGGAGAAAGGGGCTAATCGCAAGATTAGTCCCTCAATTCTGACCATACTTTAATTTTGCTCCATAACTTGCATATTTTTAATTTAGTCACTATATAGGTTCAATATTATTCAATAGAGTCCGATGACGATGTTTTAAGCTCAAATAGGGTTCGATATCAACAATTAACTAGTCGATACAATATTTAGACTTTATCAATATAGAATTTCCGATCACCAGACCCAATTCTGACTAGACCAGATTTTGGGGTGTTAAAGGCTTAAACACAATTCCTAACTCCTTATGTAAATGAATGAATTTTAGGGCTAAATACAACTAAATGTACTTAAAAGCAAACAAAGACAATGTTAAATAGGCATGAAATTATTACTTTTGAAGTGTTAACACTCCTCCAAACCTAGGTCATTGCTTGTCCTCAAGGAATGCAGGTAAGCTGATAAACAAGAATTGTGAAAGTAGTACATCGACGGAGTTTTGGTCGGAATGCCAACAAGTGCTGGCAAGCAGAATTAAGCTCTAACTCTGTCTTCGGTCATTTCAATGCAGTAATGTCAAGCAGATAGTAAATTCAAATGCATGCAATATAACTCTAGTCTAATGGTATGAAAAGTGCATGATGTGTGGACAATATTCATCAAGTATCCTTTTATGCCCGAATTTTTCTTTTATTCTTTCCTAGGGCGCCCAGATTTTTCTTTTATTCATGCCAAGGGTTTTAGCTGGCAATATTTTAAGCTTGCTTTGTAATACTGTTTTTGGTGAAAAATAAGATGGATCATACCACGAACATGTCTAAGGCATAGCTGCAAAGAATGTTGAGATGGTAGTAGTATCATTAAGTGTAGTCAAGTTGCTCAATGCCGGCATCATTGTCTATTGTGTCCATAGTCAAATCCATGGAAGAATTTATATTTAATACTACTTAACAAGGGAGGATCACTGGAAAAAAGATTCCATATTGGATGATCATCTCCCCGGCTTCCACACCATGTTCCCGTTGAACTCTTGTTCATTTGTATTTTGACATTAGTCGTTTCTTGTTCATTTGTATTTTGACATTTGTCCTTTTGGGTTGAGTAAGATCGAACACCTTTAAACTGGTTTACGTTTAGGTTCAAAATAAAAATTAAGATTCGAAAGTCGATTACACAGTTGAAGCGATTATGCGTGAGGAAAGTTAAAAGCACCCTACGTCGCCATGAATAATAAAAATCTTTGTTTCTTTTGTTTGCTCACTCATTCTTTTTTAAATCTTTTTTTTTTCTTTTTCATAGGTCAACGTTGCAATTTTCTAGTGATCTTGATGCCCTCTCTTCGTTTGCAAATGAGGGCCTTTTATAGGGAAAAACTGTCAATTTCTGAGTTTTTGGATAAAACTTGATTTGAATAGGGGATAATGATATAAGGTTGTGATAGGATGATAAATGAATGAATTTGATTTAAATTGGGGATAGATAAATTTAAGCATGACTTAGGTTTTGTTTCCAGACCTGATTTTAAATTAGGCTCTAATTAATCCACAAAATATGTAATTTTTTATTGAAAAAACTTTAATACGCAAACCGTGTAGACTTTAGTTTACACGTGCCTTTTTTAATTTTAATGGTTATGATTTTAGTTTAGGATTTTAGGTGGTAGAGTTTAGAATTTAAGATTATTGCTTAGAATTTAAAATTATCGTTTAGAGTTTAGGGGTATATAATTTAGAGTTTAAAATTTAGTTTTTCAGGTTTATAGTTAGGAATTTAAGATTTTGGTTTTATAATGTAAATACACAGACCGTGTAAAATTAATTTTACATAGTTTATTTATCAAAAAAATATTTTTTTATTGGCCAACCTGCATGGTTTCTTCATGATCAATGTTTGTTGTTTAATGCTCAAATATCATGAAGTATGGAGTTTGGTATTATCCTTCCCTAGTAAGGAAATGTCCATCAAACGAGGAAAAAAAAAGATGTAAACTAAAAGATTTTAAAAAGAATTTCAATTAGACAGGCTTTTTAAAGCGTATAGTCTAACAAAAATGCTTGTCCCGTGAGCTTGATCAAATGGGCCTGACCTAAAAGAGTCCGCTACTAGGCGCGGGCACGCCTTGACAACACTGAATGGGATGTATAAGGGGAGCGGCTGGAAACTTTAAGAACTATGATGTAACCATCACATGTTTAGAGTTTAAGAGCATATTGAAATTCATTCAGTATTTCACTTTAAATTTGATCATTGTTCATGTTCAGGCGAAGTTATAGAAGTTTTCTTGTACTTTATTTGGGTTACAAGAAATATGAAAAGAATAGCATATTATGAAAATGTATGAAGCCATTTTAAGTTACATCTTCTTTATCAACTCTTACCCTTAAATTATTAAGAGAAGATTGGAAAGACTCCCATTGATAGGCTGTCTCCTCATCACATATAACATACTTCAAATGTTGCAGCTTTGTGATTGTTGGGGGCAGGTTACAAGCGGAGCACCCTCTCATGTAGAGCTTCTTTAGATTCTGCAGATCACCAATCTGGGTTGGCATGTCTAGAATGCTTAGACAGTCAGAAATGTCAAGAATAGTAAG
The DNA here is from genome assembly GCA_958450335.1 of Hibiscus tridactylites. Lineage (NCBI taxonomy): Eukaryota > Viridiplantae > Streptophyta > Magnoliopsida > Malvales > Malvaceae > Hibiscus > Hibiscus tridactylites. The sequence goes on from OY288287.1 coordinate 40,213,347, forward strand.
CTTGGATAAGCTCCCAATGGTCTCCGGCAATGTCTTGAGTTCAGTACAGGATGTCAGTCTTAGCACATCCAAGTTTACCAGGTTTCCAATGCCCTCAGGCAGCGTACGGAGCTTGTGGCAATTGCTGATGCTGAGCTTCATCAGTTGAACAAGATCACACAACCCTTCACCAAGTTCCGCCAGATCATCACAATAGTCGATGTCAATTTCCAAAAGATTTGGAAAAATATAAGACATCTTGTTTGTACCCTTTTTAAAAGCCTGACTGATATTACACATGACCAAGGATATTTTTCGCAAATTCTTTAGCTGTAAAGAGCTCATATCAAGAGATGGAACCCAAACCTTCTCTAATCTGATTCTCTTTAGATTGGATAAAGAATACAGAAGTGGAAAGTTACCTACTTCTGCTGGGTAAATACCGTCATTCATGACAATCAAAACCTTCAATTTATCCATTTCCTCCATGAAGACGGGTAATTTGTACTTCTTTGTCCGAAAATTGAGAACTAAAACCTCAACTTCTGGTGCTTGAATGTAGCCCCAATTAAATGAGAATGTTTCCTCTGTGAGAACAAAAGGCACGAGAAGTTAGTAGAAGGATATAAATATCTCAATTGTGTATTTCTGAAAGTTGGAGAGGTATAGATAGACAACCTGTGGAGATAGACATGAGGCGAGCACTAAGCGGTTGCTGCTTTTCTTCCGACCACCAATTAGGAAAATTGTTTCCGCTTAACTCTACTATTATTCGGCTTCTTTTTTCTATGGGATCCAACCCATTCAGATAGATAGCGAGCTCTCTTAGAAGATCATGCTGCATGACAAAGCGATCATTGTAGCAGCCATCGGCTTCACTTTCATCATCTTTCCTGTTCAATTAGCAACAATAGTTAGAGATTCAAACACCTGCACTGCGAACAACAATTTACGGCCAACAAAGCCGTGATGAATATTGTCCTGTATAATAGATATAAAGTATGAACCAACTAGCATACCTCATGACTGCTAGATTAACCAGATTTCTGTCAGAGAGTTCATGGAGGTTGTCAATAGCATCATCATCTCCATCGAGTTCATATTGCTCCACCCACATATCAATAAGCGCAGTGGCTGGAATGCGGTGATCTTCAGGGAATGAACCTAAGTCTAGGTAGCAGTCCTTTATTTCTGCCTGACTATCCAGGGTATCCAAACTGCTTCGAAGATGAGCAAGCAGATCAGCATCGTAATGCAAGATGGATAGTCCTTTAGCATGATGTTTCACTCGTTTTCGCCACATTGCGACAGGCTGTCCACAAAGCGACCTACCAACCACTTCAAGGGCCAGTGGAAGTCCTTTACAGCTTTCTATCACCTAAAATTCAATACACAGCACGCCATTCTTTATGGTTCAAGAGGTGAAAGTTAAATCAAGTCTTTGGACTGATAAAATACCCGATTCTCGATTTCTTCTGGAATGCAAGGTGTTTCATTTTGCAGGAATGCACAGTGTTGGAAAAGGGTCCTCGCATCATCATCATTCAATGGTTTCAAATAATACGTAAAATCAAATCTTCGAAAGGCAAATCTTGATGTTACCAAGATTTTGTAATCTGGCAATTTAAACTTGAGCTTGTCAACAAGGGATTCAGACCCAGACCAAACATCATCCAGGATCAGTAATATGGGACCGAGTGCTAGGTGCCTTAATTTACGTTCCAAGTGGTTCAGACCATCCTCCTCACTTTGAAATTCAGGCACTCCAGTATGATCCATAACATGGAGTAGTCTCTTCAATATGACCTCCAGGTTGGGTGTCTTTGAAACAGTGACATAGAAGATGTTGTCTTCAAATTTTCCTGTTCAAACATGGTATTAGAAATCTGCCAAAATTCAAAGATACTTTGCAGCATTGGTTTTTACAAGTGGCAATCATAAAAATGATGTAAAATTGAATCCAAGACTTGCCATTATAATCACTTTGACAAATGCTTTAGCGTTTAACTACACCTCCTTCAGCAAACCTTATATCCTTATTTCCAAGAAGCAACCTCCTTTCTTAAAAGGGAATCATAATTGAGTGCATATAACCGTGATTTCAACATTTTACATAAACAACCAAACAAATCAAGAGCTAGAAACTAAAGTCAAGAATAGACAAGCTATAAGCTCGGGAATGATATCTTTGACCTCTTCATCTTGGCATAGCTGTTTAACCAATGTTGTCTTTCCGGATCCGCCAGGAGCAGATACAACAATGACTGAAACCCCATCTTTAAAAAGCTTCATCTTTAGCTCTTTCAAGGGTTCATCGAATCCAACAACTTCCCCTCGAGGCTGGGGAACTTTGAATGAACCCACATCTGGAGGCTCAGGAACCCTGAATGAATCGACATCTGAAACCTGACTCAACGCCCCATTCTCTTTGCTAGATCCATCTTTCAAATTCAATCTTCTAATTCCTACACTAATCTCTTTGGTTTCAAATAGAATCTCTTTCACGTCTCTCATCAGCTGCGCTTGCATAATCTGGACCAATCTCTCGAGCGATTTCTTGAATCCATCAAGTTTTTTCACATAATAAGTCTTCTTGATGAAGTCCCACCTGTGGATTCTGCAGCACTTGGTGACAAGTCTATGTCCTCTATCGATGATCTCAACCAGCTGTTTTGTTTCGTGCTCTTTATCAGAAACTTTGTTGAATGATTCTATTTCATTGATTACTGGCTCCATAGATAAGAGCGTGTACTGAAGTTCCTTCAAGGTATCACGAAACATGGCAGCTGTTCTACCCGCCTCTACAACCGTTCTAAGGAGCTCTCCAAAAACTGCCCCTAAAGCAGCCCCTCCGATAAGATTTTCTGCCATACCAATCTTGGTGGAAACACACAAAAATTCAATAAATACCAAATTTCGAATCTATACAAAGAACTAACCCAGATATTTAAATGCACTTTCCTTTTTATACATCCAGAGACTGGACCTTTAGGAGTATGCTCCTCGAAGTTTCCTTCAGGGCTGTAGAGGAAAGCAGGAATCGTGATTGTTGAGGTTTAATGACGGTCGGTAATTAAGATTTTTCTCCATTCTTACAAGCTGTTTGACTTTCGTTGACTTCTATATTTAAGGTATCCTACGACTTTAATTAATCCGCGTCTGAAGATTTACCGTTGGATTATTGAAATGGAAGAAAGATGGGTTTGTAGGACCTTAGGTCCTATTTTGATCAAAATAAGACTTCAAATCTTATTTTTCTCGGACTAACACTGAATTTGCGGTACAAGCACCGCGAGTTCAAAAAAAATATTTTTATATTAAAATTTGCCTTAGGCTCATTGCGAGTTCTAATTTTTTATATCCAGTTTAAACTTTAATCATGAGATTAACTAATTTTAAATCGAACTCGTCGTATGGACACAACGAGTTCTTTTGACTTTATGTCCGTGATGAAGTTTACAGAAAAATAGTAGGTTACTAGGGTTTTTGTAAATTAGGGTTTTATATTTCTTATAAATAGATAGTTTTATTTAGGGTTTAGAACACACAAAATTTTTCAACATATTTTGTTCGTGCAAAGCAAAAGAGTTTGTGAACCCGTGCGATTTTCATAGATGATACCGAAAGAAGCAAGCTCACACATAATTCGAAAGGTTAAATGTAACGTTTGTTAATTTTTTTAGACTAAGAGTAATTTTTTAGAATATGATTTATTTTTTATTCGATTTTTTTTATACATGCATACTTTTTTAATCCGAATAGTAAATTGTATTGTAAATATTTTAACCGAAAAATATTTAAAAATTCGATTGATTTGTGATGTTTAGGTATTTAATTGCGCATAACTACTGAGGAAAAATGACGTTGTTAAAACTTCAAGATTCTCACATCACGGATAACATGGGAATGTTGGTAAGAATTTATGGTTTTTTGGCAACTTTTAATTTATTGTTTTTAAATGATAAAGTATTACTTTAATTTAAATTTTGTGTTTTTAGTAAAAGGATTCAAAATTTCGGCCTTGATTGATATGGAGCGATCCGCCAAGCCAATATATAATGAGATTTTTGGAGAATTTCGGTTTTAGATACGCGTCAAAGATTCGTAACATGAAATCGTGCCGCAGTTGATTAATGGGTTGGTGGAGCATTAGATATCGGAGACGCATACCTTCCACATACCGTGTGGGGAGTGCACAATCACCCTCGAAGATGTTATTAAGCATCTCGGTGTCCCAATTTCAGAAAGTCCAATCATTGGTCAGAATAATTATTTTGTCAATGATTACTGCTCCAAGTATTTGGGGAAGACACCACCAGCGCATGCTATTGATGGTAAACGTGTGAAATTGACATGGCTAAAGAGTGATTTTCAAGTGGATGGAAATTCCACATTGGTAGAAATTGATTGGACTGCTCGAGCATATATATTGCTCATTCTCGGTGGTATGCTAATGCCGGACAAATCGAGTTCTTACGTGCACACGCAATACCTTTCGTTCTTAGAGACGTCGTGGGTAGCAAAAAAAATTAGTTTGGGATCTGCAATATTATGTTTCATTTTACCGCGAGTTGTGCAAGGCAGCAACCCAAATAGACGTTAACGATAGATTCGTGCACGTTGATATTGGTGGGTGTGTGGTGCTGATACAATCATGAGCATGGTACAAGCTTTTATTCCTGACACTTATTTGCGATCATCCGTTTGAATTCCCGCTCGCTTCAAGGTGAAAATGTTAATTCACATAATTATTTTAAATGTTATTTACAGAAATCATGATCCATTTATGTATTTGAATTATATAGATGGGCCCAAAAATTCAAAAAGAATGCATTAGAGGTAAAAATAATCGTCGAAGTTAGAATGAAGATTGACATGTATTGCAAAGAGTAGGTAATGCAAAATTGCTTTAGATATAAATTTGAAAATTAGAATTTATTTTGATCGAATTTTCTGGTTTTGTAGGTATTATTGTAGTTCTGATGGATGCCATATGATGAGGACGATGATATTCAGCATGTTATTCTGAATGATACCTACGAAGATGCCGAAAATTGGTGTTCGGTAATGTTGTTATTAAATTTTGCGATTGTTAAGATGTTTTACGGCAATCGGGTTCTTAGGTAGTTCAGATACCACCAGCCTATGTCGGAGGACCCGACGAATATGAATAAGTTCGAAAAGGTGGACTTACAAGGTAAGAGCGAAGAGAATTGACCAAAGAGATATTCGTCATACATAGCATGGTGGCTTGATAGGTCAAGTAGGTTGCCGACTCGTTATCCTATTCGACTGAATGATATTGATTTCTTGAATTCTAAGTACCATTAGTGGTTTGTGGCAAACAGAAAATCAAAGTTGACGACCAAAGCTCAACGAGAAGCTTATCTTTTTTTGTTTGAAATCCCACAAGCCTAGAACCAAGGAGCACCAATTGAGTCATCATCGGGTGTCAGGTCGTTTGGAGGCAGATTCGGGGGGTGGGGAGGTAGAGGTAGATCTGCAGGTAAAGGTAGAGATAGAAGCTTAAGAAGAGAATTCGAACCTGTACAAAAACATGATCCGGAAGTCGAACCTGAACTGAACTTGGGACCAAGCTCTTTAGAAGTTTAATTATTGATTTGAGTTGAATTGACAAAATTAGTTTATGTTTCGTATGCAATTGTTTTGTTTTTTAATTTTAGATATTTTTCTTTTAATGAATTTTGGAACCATAGAATGGATTCATGATTTAAGTATAGTTGACAAAAATTGTTATTTTTTTTTCACTTAACAAACTATGTAGAGTGTTGCAACCAATGGGATATAACGAATTACTACATTTAGAACACTAAGATATATTGAGAAGGCAAAAAAAATGACAACTTATTATACTTACTCTCCGAACTTGAATACATATGCTTGAGTGCATGTAAATAATTTGTTATAGTATAGAACATATTAACTCAGTACTAGACTTTATGCTATGACTGCCCAGTTGTTTGATATTGTAAAACCCTTAATTTGAATTAATTTGATTTTGATATAACAAATATTTTAAGGACTCTTTTGGAAAGTAAATAAATTTTTAAGTTCTCAAAAAGCTCAAAAATTCACAAGTAAAAGTTTAACCCAAAATGTTTTAAGGTTTCAAAATAATCCCCATAAATTCTTCTAAGTGTTTTCAAGCTAAATATATAGATTTTGCCCAGGCGTTTCGATACGGCTTAGGCTTTTTTCGAAACATTTTGCTACTGGAATTTTTTATATCGAATAGGTCTCGAAAGGACTTCAACCCATTTCGATACGACATTCATCTGGGCAAGTCATACTTTGGCTTTGTTTCGAAACGTCAGTTAACCGTTTCGATACGAGGGTTAAATTTTTTCAAATTGGGCATTTAATGTATTCGACAATTGCCTGTCAGAACCAAATTTTTTAAAGTACTCGTTTCGATACGGCCTAGCTTGGCCTCGAAACGTTTTGCTACTGAAATTTTATGAGCTCAACCGTTTCGATACATGTCTCAAAACGGCCCCCTATTGTTTCGAAATGCTTTCGAACATTTCGATACGCCTCTTTAATGCACATAACAGCTCTTTCTTTTTTAGTCGTGTTTCAAAACAGGTAGGTATTGTTTCGATACGGGCAGTTGTAGAACTCCATTTATGGTGAGAAGATGAAGTCTCAACGGCTATATTTATGATGTCAACCACCTAAACGGCTAGAAATCAATGGAAAGGTATAAAAGGGAGCATTTTAAGCACCATCAACAACTATTGATCATCAAAGCAACATCCAAGAAATTAATCCAAACCCTTTTGCTCAAATTTCATATATTGTACCCCAATTTGTAATCCTTTTATTGTAATCCTTTTATTCTCAAATTGGGTGTGTGGTTGAGTGTATTTTGGGCATATTTGTCTATTAAGAGATACATTTTATTGCCTTTGTAAATCTTTGTTCTTGTGAGTGTCTCAAGATTAATATTTGGGTAGAAAGATTGATCTTTGTAAAAGGTTTCCTTCTAAGCATAGAAAATGGGAAGATTTCATTGTGAAATTGGTTCAAAATCCTTAGTGGTGACTAAGGTAGTGGATGTAGAGCTTGTTCTAAGTTTGAACTACTATATATCCTCGTCTTGATTTTTCAATTTTCCAATTTCATCCCACAACTCTTAAAATTCCAATTCAACCCCTCTTGGCATTTTCCATTCAATCGATCTACTCAACAATTGGTATCAGAGCAAGACTCTTGGAAGGCTTTACATCCTCAAGAGAAGATCCTAGACGAGTGCGATCATCTACTTCAACCATTGCCATGACTTCTACTTCCGACCCCAACCTCTATGAAGCTCAATCCACCACCGAGCCACCTTATTTTAATGGGGATAACTTTCCCTATTGGAAGAATAGGATGAAGTTATTCATTCAGTCCAATGACTACATGGTGTGGGATGTTGTGGAAGTTGGCCCAACAATCGCATTGAAGAGACCGATGAAGGAAGGCTTGTGCCAAAGATCAAGTATGAGATGACAGATGAAGAAAGAATAAAGCTTCAAATCAATGACAAGGCTCTTCATATAATCTTTTCTGCACTTGGTCTGGACATCTACTAAAAGATGTCTTTATGTACGAGCGCAAAGGAGGTGTGGGACAAGCTAGAGACCACATACGAAGGGACTAATGAAGTCAAAGAGACCAAGATTGGACTCTTCAATCTTAGCTACGAGAATTTCAAGATAGAGCCGGATGAGACTGTCTCCAAAATGTTCGATCGATTCTCGGTAATTGTAAATGGTCTCAAAGGATTCAGAGTGTAGATTCCCGAATACAAGCTTGTCTGGAAGCTATTGTACTCTCTTCCCAAATCATGGGATGGGAAGAGAACGACCATCATTGAAGCTAAAAACCTGGGCTTCCACTTATACGCTTTATTTTGCAAAATATGTAACCCCCTTAGCCCGACCTAGACGCCCGACCCGAACTAAGAAAATTACACGGGGAAAACCAAAGTCAACTCGTTAAAGTCAACCTTGCTTAACGACCCTTTTTTCATTTTATCTTTTCTAGACACACATTATTATCTTGTATGTTCAGCAAAGCGAGTAGGCGAAAATTGCACATCGATCGAAGTTCGATTAGGGGTTCAATTGCTTAAAACTCAACTTTAGGGACTAAACTGTAATTTCTAGAAATTATAAGGACATTTCAGATTTTAAAGTTACCAAACCATAATTAATCATGTAACATGCTAAATTTCAGCTCAAACGGATCATCCAAACTCAACCAATTGAACATACAACATTCAGGGGTCAAAATGCAACATTTCAAAACTTAAAAAGATTCCATTAATTGAATTTAACGAACCCGTATCGGTACGCCTTATCCTGTATCGATACGAAAAATGGCAGTAGCCAAAGTTGGCAAAAGGGTATCATTACGCTCAAGCCCGTATCGATATGGCCTTTAAAATTTTGACTAAGCGTATCGATACGTGGGCAATTCGTATCGGTACACCTAAGCCACAAAGCCTGAAATTAACCTTAGTGTATCGATACTCTTCCTCAAGTATCGATACGCATACCATATTTTCACATTCAACAAACTTTAAACCACATTTAACATCAACTAAACATGCTTAGAACATCCACACATGCTTCAATCAACTTACCAAACATATGAGCATCAACTATCAGCATAACACGAGCATCAAGCATGGCAATTCAAGGTGAAAATATTAACTACTCAAGCATGCTTTAGATCATATGCCATAGCATAGCCAAAACACTATAAACAAGACCATAAACCAATAGAGACCATTTACAAGTCCAAAAACATAAACCAAACATGCTCAAGGTGTTTAACATCACCAAATAAAACCAAGAGTAGAAATCCCTCACATTGCCTCTTATTACACTAAAGTAAAACCACATACATTGCTTAGTCAAAGTACTTGGAATCCACTTGCTCTCTTGCTTCCTCAATTGCTTAATTCTCCACATTGATGAAACAAATGAGCGTAAGCATATAGCTTAGTGAGAACCGCTACAAACCAGCATTCATCAATGCATTTTGAAAACCATATCATCATCACTTTGAAAACATGTGCCTTCCTTTAAAACATGCTCTTTAAAGCATCAATGCACTTTTAAAACCACATGCTCATAGAATCACTAAAATAACAACAAAATCCTTTGCTCATGGATAAACCAAGCATCACATGCATTCTAGCATAATTCCCAAGCATCACATGCTTAATTCGTTTCACAACATCATTATATTGGCTCGCAAGTGATCATTGACAAACCGTCTCAAAACCAACACAATTAACACAATCAGATACGCGGATTACAAGCGTTGTCCCACACACTTCATACATACTACCAAACTACACAAGGATCACACACAGGATTAGACCATCAACCGTTGTGACACCCGTGGTGGAGTTTAACGGTACAATCACAACCCCTCAACACCACTCATCGGTAGTTGTATAATTCCACTAACGAGAGCACGAGACACATACCACAGGATCCACACACGGGATTAAACCATCCACCGTTGTGATCTTAGAATTAATCGTTAAGGTACTTGGGTGGAGTATACGATACAATCACAACCCCACGACATCCAAGGCGACTTTCTTCACGGTGCACCCAATCCTATAGCTGGCTAATTATATCCGATTAAAGTATCCAAAAGCCATTTCCATCACTTGCTAATATAATCATTTAATATCATTATTCCACTATTTTACAAGCATAAATCACAATGCCATTTCCACAAGCATAAACATTCTTAAACTCAAATGCATATATCTGAAAAATCCAAGGATCACCTACCAAGTGCATCCTTAACAAAATGGCATCAAAACCCGCATCATCAATGCTAAAAAACATGCTTTAAAATAGTAATTAAACCACGTTTAATTCAAGTGCATTTTAATTCAAAACATAGCACATTCCGAGAGAGACTTTCGATTTACTTACTCTTGAGCTTAGCTAAGCGTTTCAAACTTACACTAAGCTGCCAAGAACACGCTCAAAGCGTTACAAAGCTGGAAAATCCATTTCCACTCACCGATACGTGAAACCTCGCTCGCCGACGCAAAGATCACTCCTCTGAAGCCACCAGAAATACTTCGCTTGCTTCCGAATCAAGATCCCCTATTTTTAGAGCATCAAAATAGAGATCCAAATGCATTAAAATGCATTTCAACACCAACAACTAAACACAAACTCATTGCTCACCAAAACTACACCAATTTACCCATCCAAAACAACCGAAAACTCAATCGATTGCTTCCTAGACCAAGCCCAGGCAACATACATCACTTTCATCCATTACTAAACATCCAAACACATCTAAAAACAACCTAAACCCTTACTTATACGTCCAGCAAGCATAACATCATCATTCCACCTAAAAAACCCAACTAAAACCATCACGAAACTCAAGGATCTCAAGGATTTCGGGATCTATATTATCAAAGCCCTTTTTCAACATAATAATCAACTCAAAACTCAATTAAAATCAATCCAAAATAGAGCTCATCAATAACATTCCGAAAATCAAGATTTAAACCATGATTTTGCAAAGATTTTGATCTTAAATCAAAACTATAATAAAAACTCAGCAAAAAACAACAATTATAAGTCAAAGATCTTGGGAATTTCGATAAAGAACCTAGATTGAAGGTTGAGAATGAGATTTACCTCCAATCCTTGCCCTCCTTAAAGTTTGACAAGTTTTTCCTTCACAAAACTTGAAGAACTTGAAGAGAATTCTTGGAAATGATTTAGAAATCAAAGGGAGAGTATTTGGGAGAAAAGAATTCTGGAGAAAATGTGAGAAAATGGTTTGGCTGAAAATTAAAGTTAGTTACGTGAAATGAAATCTCAATTTCCTATTTTACCAGTTTAATTAAATAAAATCCTTTTTATTTTAACTATCCAAAAAGCATTTTAAAACATGTGTCAATTTAAGGAAGGTGTAATTGCACCATAGCTCCCTAAAGATTCTAATATTTTGACTCCTTTTTGAAATTTGTAATTTTCCACAGTTTTAAAACTTTACATTTTGGTCACTACCCAAAATGTACCACTTCCGAAACTCTTTTTGTAAAATTGATTTGACCAACCTCTTAAACATGATTTTAGAGGATTTTAGCAATTTTTTCATATTTTTATCCTTTCCCGATCCTTGATTTCCCTAAACCACCTAATACGATTCGAACCATTTCTGACCGGTCCGATCCGATGTCTAAAACATCTAGGCCCAAAACCAGGGCGTTACAACTCTCCCCCACTTAGGATATTTCGTCCTTGAAATTTTACTTGAAGGAAAAAGGTGCGGAAACTGTCTCAGCATGTCCGCCTTGCTTTCCCAAGTGGCCTCCTCAACTCCTCAGTGTCGCCACAACACCTTCACAAGCTCTATCGTCTTGCCACAAAGAACTTTGCTGCTCACATCCAGGATCCTCACCGGTTCCTCGTCATAAGACAAATCCGAATTCAACTCTATCTCCTTAACATGCATCACATGAGAAGGATCTAATCTGTACCTCCGTAACATCGAGACATGAAACACATCATAAATCTTTTCCAGCTCGAGATGCAACCTCAACTGATAAGCCACAGGACCAATACGCTCCACAACCTTATATGGTCCAATAAACATCGGGCTAAGCTTACCCTTACGCCCAAATCTCATCACCTTCTTCCAAGGTGACACCTTCAAGAACACACGTTCGCCAACCGCGAACTCAATCTCCTTACGTTTCAAATCCGCGTACAGATGCTGCCTTCAAACGCTCACAAATGAGATTCACCTTCTTGGTGGTACCTTTAAACATAGCCAGCATCAAAATCAACTTTTGCCCAGCTTCTGCCCAACAAAGAGGGATTCTACACTTTCTCCCATACAAAGCCTCATATGAAGCCATTTGGATACTTGCCTGGTAACTATTGTTGTAAGCAAACTCAACCAACGGCAAGTGCTTCTCCCAAGAACCTTGAAAATCAATAACGCAGCATCTCAACATATCCTCAAGCATCTAGATACACATTCTGACTGTCCATCCATCTGAGGATGATAAGAAGTACTGAAATTCAACCGTGTACCCAAGGCTTGATGCAAACATTCCCCAAACCTCGACGTGAACCTCGGATCTCTATCCGATACAATAGACTTCAGAACCCCGTGAAACCGCACAACCTCATCGATATTCAGCTCTGCTAGTGATATGTACTCGGTAATGTGACCCGAGTCATATAGATGTGCCCGATCGTGATTCTAGTAAGAAATATTCTTTGCTACGCTTTGAACTCTGGGACATCATAAAACATACATGTGAGATGAATAGCAATATAATAAAAAATAATGAAGAAAGGAATTGGATAGGTAATTTGGATAGTATGTTGGATAATTCAACGTAGCTCCACTTAATTTCTCACTAAAATATGCTATAGGACGTCCACCTTGAGATAATACTGCTCCAATTCCCACACCTGATGCATCACATTCAATTTCAAACGTTTTATTAAAATCAGGTAAGGTAAGCAAAGGGGCATGAATTAAACATTCTTTAATGTCATTAAAAGATTTCTCTTGGTCTCCCCCCCAGAAAAAGTTAGCATTCTTCTTGATGACACTAGTTAAAGGGGCGGCAATGGTGCTGAAGTTTGGCACAAATCTTCGGTAAAAGCTTGCAAGTCCATGGAAACTCCTAACTTGGGAAATTCTTGCTGGTCGTGGCCATTCTTCAATGGCTTTAACCTTCTCTTTGTCAACCTCTAAGCATTTAGAACTGACAACAAAACCAAGAAAGACAACTTTGTCAGTACAAAATGTACACTTGTCTAAATTAGCATATAACTTCTCATTCCTTAAAACCAACAAAATTGACCTCAAGTGTTGAACATGTTCTTCCATTGATTTACTATAAATTAAGATGTCATCAAAATAAACCACATAAAATTTACCCAAAAACGGTCTAAGAACATGGTTCATTAACCTCATGAAAGTACTTGGTGCATTAGTTAAGCCAAAAAGCATAACCAACCATTCATAGAGTCCTTGCTTTGTTTTAAATGTTGTTTTCCATTCATCACCTTCCCGCATCCTTATTTGGTGATAACCACTCTTAAGATCAATCTTAGAGAAAAGGTTAGAACCACTAAGCTCATCTAACATATCATCTAATCGAGGAATAAGGTGACGATACTTTACCGTAATTTTGTTTATCGCTCGACAATCTACACACATGCGCCATGTTCCATCCTTCTTTGGCACAAGTAATACCGGAACGGAACATGGGCTAAGGCTCTCCCTCACGTAGCCTTTGGCCATTAGTTCAGCCACTTGCCTTTGTAACTCCTTGGTTTCCTCGGGATTGCTTCGGTAAGCTGGACGGTTAGGAATGACGGCACCGGGAATGAAATCTATTTGATGTTCAATGCCATGGCTTGGTGGCAGCCCACTTGGTATCTCCTCCAGAAATAATTTGTCAAATTCCTGCAACAAAAACACAATAGAAGAAGGCAAAGTGTGATCAAGTTGGTTAGTGTTCAATAAACTTTCCTTGTACTCAAGTACAAGTAATTCCTTTCCCGACAGCAAACACTTTCTCAACTCTCTTTCTTTGGTAAAAACACTCATTTTCGCACCCTCACTTTGCTCACTCTCACTTGCTTTTACCTCCATTTTTGATTCTCTCTCTTTGGCTCTTTCAATACTTTCTCTCAAATGTATTTGGTCTTTGTGAATTTGTTTTGGTGAAAGAGGGGCTAAGGTAATCTTTCTTACTCCATGGGTGAGTGTATACTGATTGGTATATCCATCATGCATGACTCGTTTATCGAATTGCCATGGCCTCCCAAGTATTAAATGGCCAGCGTGCATCAGAACAACATCGCAAAGAACTTCATCCTTATACTTTCCAATGGAGAAAGCAACAAGAACTTGCTTGGTAACCTTGAGTTCTCCTCCGTCATTAAGCCACTGCAGCTTGTAGGGATGTGGATTCTTTGTGGTTGCTAATCCGAGTTTTTCTACCATAAGAGTACTAGCAACATTAGTACAACTACCTCCATCAATAATGACAAAGCATACCTTTCCATTAACATGGCAGCGAGTATGAAAGATATTCTCGCGTTGCTCATTCCCTTCATTCGCTTGCACACTTAGGCTCCTTTTCACAATAAGGGCCTCTCCTTCTGTTGCATACTCTATATCATCACCTTCATCTTCTTGTATGGCAGCAACTTCATCTTCCTCCTCTTGTTCCGATTCAACCTCTCCATCATCACGAAGAAGCATGGTGTTGCGATTTGGGCATTAGCTTGCAATATGCCCTCTTCCCAAGCACTTGAAGCATTGTATATCTCGGGAACGGTTTGGAACATTTGGAGCCTTACCTTTGCTATTTTCGGCAATGGCCTTGCTTCCTTTGGGTGGTGCGCCTCTTTCATTGGGTGGTATTGGAGGACTCCATTTGTAAGAACTTTGCCCCCATCTTGATGATGCTCCCCCATAGGTTCGTGTGGAACTCTTCCGTTTAAGTTGCTTTTCCACTTTTATGGCCATATGCACCATGTCTTCGATCTCCACATAATGTTGCAACTCAATGACGGCCGCAATATTTGGGTCAAGGCCGGATAGAAATCTTGCCATGGTGGCTTCTCGATCCTCATCAATGTTAGCTCGGAACATGGCTACTTCCATCTCTTTAAAGTAGTCCTCAACACTACGGTTACCTTGGGTGAGATTTTGAAGCTTGTTGAACAACTCCCTATGATAGTGAGTTGGAACGAACCTCCTACGCATAACGGCCTTCATCTCATTCCAAGTAGAAATTGGATGTTCGCCATTGCGTCTCCTGCTAGATGTCAACTGGTCCCACCATATTAGTGCATAATCTGTAAATTCAATGGCTGCAAGTTTTACCTTCTTCAGCTCGGAGTAGTTGTGGCACTCAAAGATGTGCTCAACTTTTTTTCCCATGCAAGATAGGCTTCAGGATCCATTCTTCCTTGGAAATGAGGAATGGTTATTTTGATGTTGCTAAGATTATCATCAACTCTTGGCCGAGCTCTTTGGTACCTAGGTTCTTGACGCCTCAAACTTTGCTGGGAGGCTCCCTCGTCTATGAGTTCTTCGTCCACCTCTCCCTCATACTCTTCCTCGTGATCTGAATTATGCCTTCGTTGAGATCTTTCCTCCAAATGATCTAATCGTTCTTGCATCGTCCCCAACCTTTGTTGCAACAACCTGTCCATCTCTCGGATAATATCTTGAAGATTGGAGTTAGTTGCATCTACGTTAGCATTATTACTTCCTCCAACAGAGTTTCTCACGGAATTTTGAGACATTATTAGTAACAAAAATAAAAAAAATTAAAACCTCGCAAACACAAAACCTCACCTATTCCACTTCAAGAAAATGCACTCACACTCGTGTTTCACTCGGGATGGCTTTTACCCTTGATGTGCATTCTTGACTTTTTCCACTCTTGCTCTCAATCAAGTCCTTTTAAGAACTTCCTCAACGCTTGCAAATGGCTTGTAGAATTCGGCTGAAAAGAATTTGGAAGGTGGGATAAGAAAAAGTGGCAACAACAAAAAAAGGTAAATTGTGAGAGTTGGTAAAGATGACAAAATAGTAGCAAAAGAAAAAAAATGATGTAAGATTTTTTTAAAGAAGAATAGAGAATATGATGCCCCCTCCCTCTTTAACTTTCTCTAATTTTTTTTCAATTTCTTTTTCTTTTTTTTTTCAGAAGAGAGACAACGACTATCTTACTGAATCAACCTTGCTCTGATGCCAATTGATATGTACTCGGTAATGTGACCCGAGTCATATAGATGTGCCCGATCGTGATTCTAGTAAGAAATATTCTTTGCTACGCTTTGAACTCTGAGACATCATAAAACATACATGTGAGATGAATAGCAATATAATAAAAAAATAATGAAGAAAGGAATTGGATAGGTAATTTGGATAGTATGGTGGCTAAGGATGGAGGATGATAATCATGGAAAGGTGTAAATCAAAGAAGGAGTGATGTGAGATGTTAAAGGCGGCGTGGATTTGTATGGTTGCAAGGATAGCGAATTGTGACCCGCTAGCTATAACGAGCTACGAACCAACAATATACTTTGATGGAGTCGAGGTGGAGGAGTGTGGAACGTGACCCACAAGCTATAAGAGAGCTTGGAACCAACGCTATAGTAAAATGAAATGGATAGAAGACTACAAGCACAACTTGAAGCCGATAGAGTTCTCGCAAGAACAAGATGAAATCAATCTTTCAAAGGTTTATATTCTCCAAAAAAAAGTCCTTACAAATGAACCTAAGGTGCCTATTTATAGTGTGGCTAGACACCATATGAAAAGTCACACAAAAGAGAGATGAATGCTCATCTAAATGTTATTGAATACAAATAAATGAAATGTTTCTTTCTTATCCTTTTGATGGATGAATTTTGCTTTAAATTGAGATGAATTTAGCCTTAAATTCGTCCAAAAGGAGTGGTGACTCTTGGGCTGCTTCATTTTGCTTGCAAATGGATAAAAGAGAATGAATGTGGACATAGGATGAATGTAGACATCCCACACATCCAAATCAGCTTGTCTCTTTGAATTCCTTGATGATTTTATCACTTAATTTGATGGTTAAATGATATTAAACCAGCCTTCATTGCTTTCCCATTTGTGGAATATGATCAGCCTTCAAAAATGATAAATAAAGGCCTTGAATGCATAATTTGAATGCTGATTATTGCATGTCCCTTCTCTTGAACGTGAATGGCCTTCATTGGTTCATAATTTCAACCTTGAATAGGTGAATTATGAAGCTTAAATGCTTTGTTACTCTAAGAAGATGAACAGCCTTGAAAAGATGAAAATAATTCAGCCTTGAATTGCCTTCAATTGCATGAGTAAAGATGGTCATCAATGACTTGTTTCCAAGCTGAAGTTAAAAAGTCTCTTCTTTAATCCACACGTCACATGAACCTAGACACACACAAAGGATTTATTCAAACTTAAAATAATAAATGCATGAAACAATTAAAGAGTTAGTTAATTGAGTGAACTAGTTAAATGAATGAACTAGTTTAATTAAAGAACTAACTTTATTGAATTTAACTAAATGCATGAATGAAGTAGTTTAACGAATGATTTAAGATACATAATTAAACTACTTCCCTAAATGAACTAAAACTATAAATAAAGTTTGAAATACTTAAATTCCCATGCAAATGCATGCATGAGCAAGGTAAGGCATTCCTCCCTTATTATTTCTTCTTTCTCACGTTCATGGCTTGTTGTAAACAAGCTTTTCGTGGCTGATTGAAACTCCTTGGCCCGTGCACGTGTAATGGGGCCACTTGGGTACTTCTCCGGGTCCTTGTTCTTGATGGTCATATCAGCTAGCTTATCCAAGGTATACGTAGTATGCACATGCAAGAAATGTGCACACTTCGTAAGGCGATCCACAATCACCAGACTAAATTCTTCTTCGATGGAGACAAAGGCAAACTAGACACGAAATCCATGGTAATCCTTTCCCACTTCCATTCTGAAATTCTCAAAGGTTGAGACAATCCAGAAGGAACCTGATGTTCAGCCATCACTCGCTGACAGACCATGCATTTGCTAACGAACTCGGCAACATCCTTTTTCAACCCCACCCAGTAGTACTCATCCTTCAAATCACGATACATCTTTGTACTACCAGGGTGCAAAGCGAAAGGACTACTATGAGCTTTAGTCAGAATAGTGCGCCTCAACTCAACATCATCTAGCACCACTATTCGACTCCCAAAAATCAGAACACCATCACCATTAAAACTAAAATCTGAAGGCTTACCATTCACAATATCCTGAACGTGAGGGACAAGAGAATCATCAAGCAACTGCTCATCCTTAATCAACTATATCAAGGATGGCTTCATTTGAAATTCAGCAACAAGAAAACCATCACGCGTGTAACCCCCTTAGCCCGATCTAGACGTTAAACTCGAACTACGAAGATTACACGGGGAAAACCAAAGTCAACCCGAAAGTCAACCTTGATTTATGACCTTTTTTCTCTCTCTTTATCTTCTCTAGATGCGTATTATTAACCTATGAGTTCAAAAAAGCAATTAGGAGAAAATGGCACAGCGATCAGAGTTCGATTAGGGGTTCGATTGCATACATTTGACTTTTAGGGACTAAACTATAAATTCTGTAAATTACAGGGACTTTCATGATTTTAAAATTACCAAACCTCAATTAATCACATAACACGCCATCTTGTCAAAAATCAACTTAAACGGATCATTCAAACTCTTTAATTTAAACAGCCAACATTTAAGGACCAAAATGTAAGAAACAGAAACTCAGAACAGCTCAAAATTCAAATCAAACGGCTTAGTGTTTCGATACGGGTGGCCCTGTACCGAAACGGTTGTTTTGAAACAAGGTTGACCGTTTCGATACTCGGGTGTGTTCCGAGACCCGTATCGAAGCACCCCCTTCCAGTAGCCAAAGTGTTTCGATACGCCTTCACCCGTTCCGAAACCTTAAGGCCATTTCGGGTCCCTGTTCCGAAACAGGCAAGGGCGTTCTGATACGCCTTGCCCTGCAATAGCAGATTTTGCTGGTTTTACAAGCATTTTCACACTTGAATAATTCCCGAGACATACCACAACATGCATACAACATGGATACATATCAACAATCATCATACCGAGGCAATAGCTTAAACATGGCAACCAACACATAAGTAAAGGCACTAAATGCATGCTCCCTAGTTCACCAAAATCAAAACAAGCTATAACATCATACAAATTAAAATCCAAACACCAAAGGCCATTTACAACTCAAGTATAGGCAATCCAACATGCTCAAAGTAAAGGGGAACATTCTCAAACATTCCAAAGTATAAATCCCACTCATTGCCACTTCTTACACTAAAGGTGAACCACATATATCTCTTTAACAAAGCTTTGGATTCCTCTTACTTTTGAGCTGCCTTCAAATGTTCAATTCTCTGCATTGATGAAACAAAAGAGCGTAAGCATAAAGCTTAGCGAGGATCGCTAAACAACATTCATCAATGCATGTCTCAAGTTTTGCAAAACCAACACTTTACATCTCATGCCATTTATAAAACATGTATTCTCAAGACCTCAATGCATTTTCTAACCACGTGCTCATATGCATCATTTAAAAACAACAAATAAACCTTTGCTCATGCTTTGACAAGCATCACATGCACTCTTGCAACATACTCAAATATCTCATGCATCCTTGCATCACATACAAGCATCTCATGCTTCACTTTATTCATTTACATTATATTGGCTTTCAAGTGATAATCCATAAACCATTTCAACACAAGACACAATCGAATATGCGGATTACAAGCGTTGTCCCTCACGCTGCATACAAACTACCAAACTACACAAGGTGGAGACAAATGGCACAATCACAACCCCTCAACACCCGTGATGGAGATTAATGGCACAATCACAACCCCTCAACATCACTCATCGGTAGTTGTATAATTCCACTAACGAGAGTATAGGACTCATACACAAGACTCACACACGGGACTAACCATTCACCGTTGTGATCTTAACCTCAATCGTTAGGGTACTTGGATGGAGATTACGACACAATCACAACCCCTCGACATCTAAGGTGACTTTATTCACGGTGCACCCAATCCTATAGCCGGCTAACTATATTCGATTAAAGTAACCAAAAACCATCTTCATCACTTGCCAATATAATCATTTAACCACATTAATCCACTGTTTTACAAGCATAACCACAATACCATTTCCACAAGCATAACATGCTTAACATCATATGTATTCAACACATGAAAACCAAGGATCACTTACCTAGTGCATCCTTAACATAATGGCATTAAAATCCAACCTTAAACAATGCTTAAACATGCTTAAAAATAGTAAACAAATCCACTCTTACTTTAAGTGCAATTTCATCAACATAGTACATTTCCAAGAGAGGGATTACCGAAACACTTACTCTTGAGCTTAGTTAAGTGTATCAAACTTACACTACGCTCCCAAGATCACGCTCAAAGCGTTACAAAGCAGGAAATTGCATTTCCACTCACCGATACGCTAAGCCTCGTTAGCCGACACGGAAATTACACCTCCGGAGCCTCCAAAATCACCTCGTTTGCTTCCGGATCAAGATCCCCTGTTTCCACAACATCAAAACATAGATCTAAATGCATTAAAATGCATTCTAACACCAGCAACAATTCACAAACTTGTTGCCCACTCAAACTACACAAAAATACCCACCCAAAGCAACCGAAAACTCAATCGATTGCTTCCCAATCCAAGCCCAGCCAACATACATCACTTCTAAAGCACAAATAACATCAAACCATATCTAATAAACACCCTAACTCATCCTTATACCTCCAGCAAGCAAGATTCCACCATTTCACCCCAACATCTCACTTAAAACTACCAAGAAACTCAAGGATCTCAAGGATTTCAGGATCTATGTTATTAACACATCAGTTTAACATATAAACCAACTTAGAAATCAATTAAAATCAACACAAAACAGAGCCCAACTCATCAAGTCCGAAAATCAAGATTTAATCCATAATTTCACAAGATTTTGATCTTAAATCAAAACTATATTGAAAACTCACTCAAAAAGAGTATTTAGAAGCCAAATATCTTGGGAATTTCAAAAAAAGAACTTAGATTAGAGGTTGAGAACGGGATTTACCACCAATCCTTGCTTCCTTCAATAGATGACAAGTTTTCCTTGCAAAAATCTTGAGGAATTAAGAAAGATCTCTTGATTTAGGAAATGTTGAGAGAGTTTCTGGGAGGAAGAATTCTGGAAAAAGATGAGAGAAAATGGTGTTTGGCTGAAAATGAGAGGGAATTGGTAGTTACGTAAATGAAAATCTCATTAACTACCTTTTAGTTAATTAATATAAGAAATCCAATTAAAAATCATTTAATTAAAAACCCTTTTAAATCACATGTCATATTGAAGAAAGGTTAAATTGACTTAAAGCCCCCTAAAGATTCTAAGATTTTGGCTTCCACCTTAAAAATCACATTTTCCTAGTTTTGAAACTTTACAATTTGGTCACTACTCAAATGTCCATTTTCCAAAACCCTTCTTGTAAAATTGACTTGACCAACCTCTTAATTATATTTTTAGAGGATTTTAGCAATTTTTATCACAATTTTATCCTATCCCGATCCTTGATTTCCTAAAATCACCTTACGCGATTCGAACCGTTCTCGACCGGTCCGATCCGATGTATAAAACATCTAGGCCCAAAACCAGGGCGTTAAAACTCTCCCCCACTTAGGAAATTTCGTCCTCGAAATTCTTACATGTTGGAAAGAGATGCGGAAAATGCTTCAGAATGTCCGCCTTGCTTTCCCACGTGGCCTCTTCAACTCCTCGGTGTCGCCACAACACCTTCACAAGCTCTATCATCTTACCACGAAGAACTTTGCTACTGACGTCCAAAACCTTCACTGGTTCCTCATCATATGACAGATTCGGATTCAATTCTATCTCCTCAACAGGCATCACATGGAGACATGAAACACAACATGTATCTTCTCCAACTCTGCAGGCAATCTCAACCGATATGCCACAGGACCAACACGCTCCAAAATCTCGTAAGGTCCAATAAACCTTGGGCTAAGCTTACCCTTACGCCCAAATCTCATCACCTTCATCCAAGGCGATACTTTAAAGAACACACGTTCGCCAACCGCGAACTCAATCTCCTTACGCTTCAAGTCCGCGTAATACTTTTGCCTATCCGATGCCGCTTTTAACCGCTCACAAATGAGCTTCACCTTCTCGGTGGTTCCCTTAAGCATAGCTGGCATTGAAATCAACTTTTGCCCAGCTTCTGCTCAACAGAGAGGGGTTCTACATCTTCTCCCATATAAAGCCTCGTATGGAGCCATTTGGATACTTGCCTGGTAACTGTTGTTATACGCAAACTCAACCAACAACAAATGCTTCTCCCAAAAACCTTGAAAATCTATCATACAACATCTCAACATGTACTCAAGAACTTGAATCATACGTTCTGATTGTCCATCCGTCTGCAGATGATAAGAAGTACTGAATTTCAACCGTGTACCCAAGGCTTGATGCAAACATTCCCAAAATCGTGCTGTAAACCTCGGATCTCTATCCGACACAATGGACTTTGGCAGACCATGCAACCGCACAATCTCAGCTATGTACAACTCAGCCAACTTATCCAAGTTATAAGTAGTATGCAGAGGCAGAAAATGCGTACAATTCGTAAGCCGATCCACAATCACCCAAACCGAATTCTTCTTTGTCGGTGACAAAGGTAAACTAGACACAAAATCCATGGTGATTCTCTCCCACTTCCACTCTGGAATTCTGAAAGGCTGCAACAATCCAGAAGGAACCTGATTACAACCTTCACTCACTGACACACCATGCACTTACTAACAAATTCAGCCACATCTTTTTTCAACCCCACCCAGTAGTACTCATCTCTCAGGTCACGATACATCTTGGTACTACCAGGGTGCATAGCAAAAGGACTACTATGAGCCTTGGTCAGAATAGTGTGCCTTAACGCAGCATCATCTGGCACCACTATTCGACTCCCAAAGCACAGAACACCATCATCACTAAAGCTGAAATCCGAACGTCTACCTTCCGCAATGTCCTGAACATGCGAAACAAGAGAATCATCAAGCAACTACTTATCTTTGATCAACTGTATCAAGGATGGTTTCACTTCCAACTCTGCAAAAAGACCACCATCACACGATACGCTCAAACGAGCGAACATCACTCTGAATTCCACAGCCACTTTCCGGCTTAAAGCATCGGCTACAACATTAGCCTTACCCGGGTGATACTCGATCGTCTGATCATAATCCTTAAGCAACTCCACCCAACGTCGCTGCCTAAGATTCAACTCCTTTTGAGACATAAGGTATTTCAAGCTCTTGTGGTCTGTAAACACAACACACTTCTCACCATACAGGTAATGCCTCCAAATTTTCAAGGCAAACACCACAGCCGCAAGCTCAAGATCATGAGTAGGGTAGTTGCGCTCATGCACCTTCAACTGCCTAGATGCATAGGCAACCACCTTACCCTCCTGCATCAACACGCAACCCAAACCAACAATGGATGCATCACTATAGACCACAAACTCCTTACCAGATTCAGGTTGAATCAAAACAGAAGCTTGCGCCAAAGCTTCTTTCAGCTTTTCAAAAGCTTGTTGCCTCGCCTCCGTCCACTCAAAGTGAACATTCTTTTGCAACAACTTGGTCAAAGGCGCTGCTATCTTCGTGAAACCCTCGACAAACCTACGGTAGTACCCAGCCAAACCAAGGAAACTCCGTACCTCCGTCACTGACTTAGGCACTTTCCAACTCATCACAGCCTCTACCTTTTATGGATCAACACGAATACCCTCATACGACATGTCCAAGGAAGACCACTTCCTTAAGCCAAAACTCACATTTACTCAGCTTGGCATACAACTGATTCTCCAACAACGCTTGCAAAATAATCCTCAAGTGCCTATCATGATCCTCCTCAGTACGCGAGTACATAAGGATATCATCGATGAACACCACCACAAACTGGTCCAAGAATTCATGGAATACACGATTCATCATGTCCATGAAAGCAGCAAGCGCGTTGATCAAACCAAACGACATCACCAAAAATTCATAATGCCCGTACCTCATCCGAAAAGCAGTTTTAGGTACATCCACATCCTTCACCTTCAGCTGATAGTACCCCGATCTCAGGTCTATCTTAGAAAACATTGAGGCTCCCCGGAACTGATCAAAGAGATCATCAATTCTAGGCAAGGGATACTTGTTCTTGATCGTCAACTTGTTCAGTTGCCGATAATCTATACACATTTTCATTGTCCCATCTTTTTTCTTCACAAACAAGACCGGTGCACCCAAAGGTGACACACTCGGCCGAATGAAACCTCGATCCAACAACTCCTGCAATTGCGTTTGCAACTCTTTTAACTCTTTGGGTGCCATGCGATAGGAAGCAATGGACACTGGAGTTGTGTTTTCGTGCAACTCAACCTCTCTGTTTGGTGGCAACCCAGGCAATTCCTCCGGAAAGACACCCAGAAACTCACGAATAGTTCGAATGTCCTGCACACGCATATCCTTGGTGCCTGGATTCATCACGTAAGCAAGGTAAGCCTCGCAACACAACCTCATCATACGATTTGCTTCCAAAGCCAAAATTACATTCGACAAGAATTTCATATTCTCGCCTACGGCTACAACCTCATAATCATCGGCCAACTTTAAGGTAACTCGCTTAACATCAAAGTCAACCACTGCTCTATGCTCCGTCAACCAATCCATACCAAGGATTACATCAAATCCGTAGAAAGGTAACTCCATCAGATCCACAAGGAAAACATGACCTTGCACAGTCAAAAAATATCTCCTATACAACTTCCTAGTGACTACAGTCTCACCAAAAGAACTAGTCACTTGCATTCCTACCTCAAGCAACTCAACAGGTATATCAAGCAAATGTGCATGCTCACTCAAGATATAAGAATGCGTGGATCCAGAATCAATCAAAGCCAGCAAAGATAAAGACTGGAGAACAAAGGTACCTGCAATCACATTGGTATCGTTGCGCTCCTCGCGTTGAGCATACACTCTCGCTGGTCCACCTCCCTCGAGTCGAACGACTACAACGTGAGCAATACCTAGCTGCCCCTCATCTCTCCTCTGAAAGTTCCCACGGCCGCGCCCACAACCTCTCTGAGGTACAACTACCACATGAGCACGTCCCTGGCCACCACCAGCCAACAAAGAACACTCCCTCCTCATATGGTCTGTCGAACCACAATTCCAACAAGATTTCCCTGTCACCACAATAGGAGCCTGAACCTCTCTAGCTGCTCGAGGACAATCTCGCCTCAAATGATCCCTCGAACCACATGTCCAGCATGTATGCTGCTCAGATCTCACACGACCTCCTTGAGCCTGTCCACCTCGACCCAGAACACCACGCCTTCCCTTAGGCTGATGTCTCCTATCATGACCCTTTTGTTCCGTCCACCACCAGAACTATACTCAGCAGCTCTCTTCCTAGAGCTAGAACCAACACCTCTAGATGACAAACCCAGATTCTGCTCGATGTCCTTGGCTCGACACACGAGCACATCAAAATCAGTATAATCAGCAGCTAGCATGTACATCTTAACTTCCTGTACCAAACCATACCGGAAGCGATCACATCGATGCTCTCACTAGGTACCAACTCAGGAGCATACTGGCTCAAGCGTACGAACTGGACCTCGTACTCAGCCACAGATAGACTACCCTGAACAAGCGACATAAACTCCCGTTTCTTTTCATCCAAGTATCTCACACCTAGATACTTTCTCTTGAAGGCTCCTATGAAGAACTCCCAATCAACTTCATTAGGTTCCATACCAGCCGTGGTAGTCGTCCACGAGCTGTAAGCATCGCCTTGTAGCAAAGAAACTGTGCATCCCAGTTTGTGCACCTCGTTACAGCCCATCTGATCCATGATGCGGATCGTACTAGCTAACCAAGCCTCAGACGCCTCAGGTGATATACCATAAAACTCCACGGCTCCTAAGCTCCTCAACCTTTCCAAAGGTAAACCCACCTGCCCAGCTGCAGGGGCCTGCACATGCGCTCCGGCAACAGTAGCCTTAAACGCTCCAGTGATTGCCTGAACCATAGGCGCCAAGTCACCCAAACCAATACCAGCTTGTCCTTGCAGCACCTGCTCCCCACCTCTAGGTGGTGGCGGAAGAGGTAGATCTCCACCAAGAGGGACATCAGCCCCCTACTCAACCTGGTTACCCTGCTCAGCTGCAGGCACTATCGTATTGGACCTCAACTCCCTTCTAGGTCCCATGTGCTATTTTAACCAAACACAACAACAAAAACAAATCAAACCATTTAGGCCAGCTGCAAGCAAGAATCCAAGTTTACAAAACATTTGATTAGTGTAATAAGGCAATGGGCACTCAATTTTCCCCACAGAGCAAAGCATACATAAAACATCATGCTCACATACTTTTCATCACCCCAAAATCAGCACATATCCTCATAACATCATCATCATACAATCATATTCATTCCATATACAATTCACATTAACCAAGCATGGCATAAGGTTCAAAATTCAACCAATAGCATGCTTTTCAAACATCATACTTCAATACATATCAATTTCACAATTCAACATTCCCAATTCTTTCGTAACCTAGCTCTGATACCAACAAATGTAACCCCCTTAGCCCGGTCTAGACGTTAAACCTGAACTACGAAGATTACACGGGAAAACCAAACTCAACCTTGATTTACGACCTTTTCTCTCTCTCTTTATCTTCTCTAGATGCGTATTATTAACCTATGAGTTCAGGAAAGCAATTAGGAGAAAACGACACAACGATCGGAGTTCGATTAGGGGTTCGATTGCATACATTTGACTTTCATGATTTTAAAATTACCAAACCTCAATTAATCACATAACATGCCATCATGTCAAAAATTAACTTAAACGGATGATTCAAACTCTTTAATTTAAGCAGCCAACATTTAAGGACCAAAATGTAAGAAACAGAAACTCAGAACAGCTCAAAATTCAAATCCAACGGCTTAGTGTTTCGATACGGGTGGCCATGTACTGAAACAGTCGTTTTGAAACAGGGTTGACCATTTCGATACTCGGGTGCGTTTCGAGACCCGTATCAAAACACCCCTCCCAGTAGCCAAAGTGTTTCGATACGCCTTCACCCGTTCCGAAACCTTAAGGCCATTTCGGGTCCCTGTTTCGAAACAGGCAAGGGCGTTCCGATACGCCTAGCCCTGCAACAGCACATTTTGCTGGTTTTACATGCATTTTCACACTCGAATCATTCTCGAGACATACCACAACATGCATACAACATGGATACATATCAACAATCATCATAACGAGGCAATAGCTTAAATATGGCAACCAACTAATAAGTAAAGGCACTAAAGGCATGCTCCCTAGTTCACCAAAACCAAAACAAGCTATAACATCATACAAACCAAAATCCAAACACCAAAGGCTATTTACAACTCAAGACATGCATACAACATTTATATGTTAAGATGATGTGTTATTAACATAGATCCCGAAACCCATGAGATCCTTGAGTTTCTTGGTAGTTTTAAGTGTGATTTTGGGGTGTAGTGGTGGAATTGTGATTGCTGGAGGTATAAGGATGTGTTAGGATGTTTAATAGATGTGTTTTGATGTTTAAAATGCTTTGGAAGTGTTGCATGATGGCCGGGCTTGGTTTAGGAGGGAATTGATTGAGTTTTCGGTTGTGTTGGAAGGGTATTTTGGTGTAGTTTGAGTGGGAAACGAGTCTATGGATTGTTGTTGGTGTTAGAATGCATTTTAATGCATTTAGATCTCTGTTTTGTTGATGTGAAAATAAGGGATCTTGTTCCGGAGGCTAACGAGGTGATTTTGGAAGCTCCGGAGGTGTAATTTCCGTGTCGACGAACAAGGCTTCGCGTATCGATGAATGAAAATGCAATTTCCTGCTTTGTAACGCTTTGAGCGTGCTCTTGGGAGCTTAGTGTAAGTTGGAAACACTTAACTAAGCTCAAGTGTAAGTGTTTCGGTAATCCCTCTCTTGGAAATGTGCTAAGTTTGATGAAAAAGTATTTGATGTAAGAGTGGATTGGTTTACTGTTTTTAAGCATGTTTAAGCATGGTTTAATGCTGGATTTTAATGTCATTATGTTAAGGATGCACTAGGTAAGTGATCCTTGGTTTTCATATGAAAATGCATATGTTGTTAAGCATGTGTGCTTGTGGAAATGACATTATGGTTATGCTTGAAAAAACAGTGGATTAATGTGGTTAAATGGTTATATTGGCAAGTGATGAAAATGGTTTTTGGTTACTTTAATTGGATATAGTTATCCGGCTATAGGATCGGGTGCACCATGAATAAAGTCGCCTTGGATGTTGAGGGGTTGTGATTGTGCCGTAAACTCCATCCAAGTACCCTAACGATTGAGGTTAAGATCACAACGGTGAATGGTTAGTGCCGTGTGTGAGTCTTGTGTATGTGTCCCATACTCTCGTTAGTGGAATTATACAATTACCGATGAGTGATGTTGAGGGGTTATTATTGTGCCATTAGTCTCCATCACGGGTGTTGAGGGGTTGCAATTGTGCCATTTGTTTCCACCTTGTGTAGTCCGGTAGTTTGTATGAAGCGTGAGGGACAACGCTTGTAATCTGCGTATCCGATTGTGTCTTGTGTTGAAATGATTTGTGGACTATCACTTGAAAGCCAATATAATGAAAATGAACAAAGTGAAGCATGAGATGCTTGTAAATGATGCAATGGTGCATGAGAAATATGTGTATGATGCAAGAATGCATGTGATGCTTGTTAAAGCATGAGCAAAGGTTTATTTGTTGTTGTAAATTGATGCATATGAGCATGAGGTTTCAAAAGTGCATTGAAGTCTTGAAAAGACTTGTTTTATAAAAGGGCATGTATTGTAAAGTGTTGCCTTTGCAAATCATGAGTTATGCATTGATGAATGTTGTCTAGCGATCCTCACTAAGCTTATTGCTTACGCTCTTTTGTTTCATCACTGCCGAGAATTAAACCTTTGGAAGGCAGCCCAAAAGAAAGAGGAACCCATAGCTTTGTTCAAGTGATGTATGTGATTCATCCTTAGTGTAATAAGAGGCAATGGGTGAGATTTATACGTTGGAATGTTTGAGAATGTTTCTCTTACTCTGAGCATGTTGGATTGCCTATACTTGAGTTGTAAGTGGCTTTTGGAGTGTGGATTTTGGTTTATTTGGAGTTTTGACATGTTATGGTTTTGGCAAACTAGGAAGCATGCCTTTAGTGCCGTTGCTTAGGTGTTGGTTGCTATGTTTAGGCTATAGCTTCGATATGATGATTGTCGATATGTATCCTTGATGTATGCAAGTTGTGGCATGTCCTGGGGTTGATTCGAGTGCGAAAAAGTATGAAAAATCAACATTTTCTACTGTCACAGTGCATGGTGTATCGAAACACCCTTAAATGTTTCGAAACGGAGGCCTGTAATGGCCATAGCGTTACGGAACTACTAAAGGTGTTTCAGAACAGTTTGGCCACTGGAGAGGCATATTTCGATACTGGTCTCGGAACACACCCGAGTACAGTAACGGTCAACACCGTTTCGATACGTATGTTTCGATACAAGGGTTTGGTGTTCCGAAACGAATGATCGTTGGATGATGATTTTGAATTGTTTTAAGTTTCCATGTTTTACATTTTAGTCCTGAATGTTGTGGATTGAATTGCTTGAGTCTGGAGTGTCCTTTTTAGTTGAAATTTGACAGAGGAGCATGTAATGTGTCTAATTACATAATGGTAAGCTTAAAATCTATTAAGTCCTTATATTTTCTAAAATTTACGTTTTGGTCCCTAAAATGTGCTAATCACGCAATTGAGTCCCTAAATGTTTACCGATCGCCGTGTCCTTCTTTCCTATGAATCTTGTGTAATCACATAGACTTAATGAGCATCTAGAGAAGATAAAAAGGAAAAAAAGGTCGTTAATCAAGGTTGACTTTCGAGTTGACTTTGATTTTCCCCGTGTAATCTTCGTAGTTCGGGTCAAACGTCTAGGCCGGGCTAAGAGGGTTACATTTGTTGGTAACAGAGCCAGGTTTCGAAGGAATTGGGAATTTTGGTATGTGTAGTTGATGTTAGTAGAAGTATGATGTTTGAAAAGCATGCTAATGTTTGAATTTTTGAACTTATGCCATGTTGATTGATGTGAATTGCATGTGAGATGAATATGATGATATAATGATGATGTTATGTGGTTACGTACTGATTTTGATTGATGGAAAGTATGTAAGCATGATGTTTCATGTATGCTATGCTTTTTGGGGAAATTTGGTGCCCATTACCTTATTACACTAATCAAATGTTTTATAAACTTGGATTCTTGCTTGCAGCTGGCCTAAATGGTTTGATTTGTTTTCGTTGTTGTGTTGTTTTAAATAGCACATGGGACCTAGAAGAGAGTTGAGGTCCAATACGATTGTACCTGCGGCTGAGCAGGATAATCAGGCTGAGCAGGCGGCTGATGTTCCTCCTGGTGGGGATCTACCTCCTCCGCCACCACCTGGAGGTGGGGAGTAGGTGCAACAAGGACAGGCTGGTCCTGGATTGGGTAATTTGGCGCCATTAGTCAAGGCGATTACCGGAGCATTTCAGGCTGCTGTTGTCGGAGCGCAAGTGCAGGCCCTTGCAGCTAGGCAGGTGGGTCTACCTTTGGAAAGGTCGAGGAGCTTGAGAGCAGTAGAGTTTTATGGTTTGGCACCTGAGGCGTCTGAGGCCTAGTTGGCAAGTACGATCTGCATAATGGATCAAATGGGGTGTAACGATGAGCGCAAGTTTGGATGTGCAGTTTCCTTGTTGCAAGGTGATGCTTACAACTGGTGGACGACTACCACAACTGGTATGGAACCCAACGATGTTGATTGGGAGTTCTTTAGAGGTGCCTTCCAGAGAAAGTATCTAGGTGTAAGATACTTGGATGAGAAGAAACGAGAGTTTATGTCTCTCGTTCAGGGTAATCTATCGGTGGATGAGTACGAGGTCCAGTTCATACGCTTGAGCCAGTATGCTCCTGAGCTGGTACCTAGTGAGAGGCATCGCTGTGATCGCTTCCGGTATGGATTGGTGCAAGATGTTAAGACGCATATGCTAGCTGTAGACTACACAGATTTTGATATGCTTGTATGTCGAGCAAAGGACATCGAGCGGAACTTGGGTTTGTATTCTAGAGGTGTTGGTTCTAGCTCTAGGAAGAGAGCTGCTGAGTATAGTTCCGGTGGTGGACGGAAAAAGAGAGGCCGTGACAGGAGACATCATCCTGAGGGAAGGCGTGGTGTTCCAGGTCGATGTGCACAAGCTCAGGGAGGTTGTATGAGGTCCGAGCAACATACATGCTGGACATGTTGTTTGAGGGACCATTTAAGGCGAGATTGTCCTCGAGCAGCTAGAGAGGTTCAGGCTCTTGTTGTGGTGACAGGGAATTCTTGTTGGAATTGTGGTTCAACAGATCATATGAGAAGGGAGTGTCCTTTGTTGGCTGGTGGATCCCAAGGACATGCTCCTGTGATGGCTGCACCTCAGAGAGGCCGTGGCACGGCTGTGGGAATTTCTAGAGGAGAGATGAGGGGCAGCGAGGTATTGCTCATGTTGTAGCCGTTCGACCGGAGGTTGGTGGACCGGCGAGGGTGTATGCTCAGCGCAAGGAGCGCAACGATACCGATGTGATCGCAGGTACCTTTGTTCTCCAGTCTTTATCTTTGCTGGCTTTGATTGATTCTGGATCCATGCATTCTTATATCTTGAGTGAGCATGCACATTTGCTTGATATACCTATTGAGTTGCTTGGAGTAGAAATGCAAGTGACTAGTTCTTTTGGTGAGACTGTAGTCACTAGGAAGTTGTATAGGAGGTGTCTTCTGTCTGTGCAAGGTCATGCTTTCCTTGTGGATTTGATGGAATTGCCTTTCTACAGATTTGATATAATCCTTGGCATGGATTGGTTGACGGAGCATAGAGCCGTGGTTTACTTTGATGTTAAGAGAGTCACCTTGAGGTTGTTGTAGTAGGCGAGAATGTGAAATTCTCGTCGAATGTAATATCGGCCTTGGAAGCAAACCGTATGATGAGGTTGGGGTGTGAGGCTTACCTTGGTTATGTGATGAATCCTTGTACTAAGGATTTGCGCATGCAGGACATCCGAACAGTTCGCGATTTTCCGGGTGTTTTTCCAGAAGAATTGCCTGGTTTGCCACCAAACAGGGAAGTTGAGTTTGGGATAGAGTTGTACGAGAACACAACTCCGGTGTCCATTGCTCCTTATTGCATGGCACCCAAAGAGTTAAAGGAGTTGAAAACGCAGTTGCAATAGTTGTTGGATCGAGGTTTCATCCGGCCTATTGTGTCACCTTGGGGTGCACCGGTCCTGTTTGTGAAGAAGAAGGATGGGACGATGAGAATGTGTATAGATTATCGGTAATTTAACAAGTTGACGATCAAGAACACGTATCCCTTGCCTAGAATTGACGATCTCTTTGATCAATTCCGGGGAGCCTCAGTGTTTTCTAAGATAGATTTGAGATCGGGATACTATCAGCTGAAGGTGAAGGATGTGGACGTACCTAAAACTGCTTTTCGGACGAGTTACGGGCATTATGAATTTTTGGTGATGCCGTTTGGTTTGACCAACGCGCCTGCCGCTTTCATGGACATGATGAATCGTGTATTCCATGAATTCTTGGATCAGTTTGTGGTGGTGTTCATCGATGATATCCTTGTGTATTCGCGTACCGAGGAGGATCATGATAGACACTTGAGGATCGTTTTGCAAGCGTGGTTGGAAAATCAGTTGTATGCGAAGCTGAGTAAATGTGAGTTTTAGCTTAGGGAGGTGGTCTTCCTTGGGCATGTGGTATCGACTGAGGGTATTCGTGTTGATCCGCAAAAAGTAGAAGCTGTAATGAGTTGGAAAGTGTCTAAGTCAGTGACGGAGGTACGGAGTTTCCTTGGATTGGCTGGGTATTACCGTAGGTTTGTTAAGGGTTTTTTCAAAGATAGCAACACCCTTGACCAAGTTGTTGCAAAAGAATGTTCGCTTTGAATGGACGGGGGTGAGGCAACAAGCTTTTGAGAAGCTGAAGGAAGCTTTGACGCAAGCTCCTATTTTGATTCAACCCGAATCTAGTAAGGAGTTTGTGGTCTATAGTGATGCGTCCATTGTTGGTTTGGTCTGCGTGTTGATGCAGGAAGGTAAGGTGGTGGCCTATGCATCTAGGAAGTTGAAGGTACATTAGCGCAACTACCCTACTCATGATCTTGAGCTTGCAGCTGTGGTGTTTGCCTTGAAGATTTGGTTGCCTTACCTGTATGGTGAGAAATGTGTTGTGTTCACGGATCATAAGAGCTTGAAATACCTTATGTCTCAGAAGGAGTTAAATCTTAGGCAACGACGCTGGGTGGAGTTGCTTAAGGATTATGATCTGGCGATTGAGTATCACCCGGGCAAGGCTAATGTTGTGGCCGATGCTTTGAGCCAGAAGGTGGTTGTTGAGTTGAGAGCGATGTTTGCTCGTTTGAGCATATCACGGGAAGGTGGTCTTGTGGCGGAGTTACAAGTGAAACCATCTTTGTTACAGTTAATCAAAGAGAAACAATTGCTTGCTGATTCTCTTGTTTCGCATGTTCAAGATATCGTGGATGATAGGCCTTCGGATTTTAGCTTTAGAGATGATGGTGTTCTGTGCTTTGGATGTCGAATAGTGGTGCCAGATGATGTTGAGTTAAAGCGCACAATTCTGACTGAAGCTAATTGTAGTCCTTTTACTATGCACCCGGGTAGTACAAAGATGTATCGTGACCTAAAGGATGAGTACTACTGGGTGGGGTTGAAAAAAGATGTGGCTGAGTTCGTTAGTAAGTGTATGGTGTGTCAGCGAGTGAAGGCTGAGCATCAGGTTCCTTCTGGATTGTTGCAACCTTTGAGAATTCTAGAATGGAAATGGGAGAGAATCACCATGGATTTTGTGTCTTGTTTTCCTTTGTCACCAACAAAGAAGAATTCAGTTTGGGTGATTGTAGATCGGCTTACGAACTGTGCGCATTTTCTTCCTTTGCATACTACTTATACCTTGGATAAGTTGGCTGAGCTGTACATAGCTGAGATTGTGCGGTTGCACGGTGTGCCAAATTCCATTGTGTCGGATAGAGATCCGAGGTTTACATCACGATTTTGAGAATGTTTGCATCAAGCCTTGGGTACACGGTTGAATTTCAGCACTTCTTATCATTCGCAGATGGATGGACAGTCAGAACGTGTGATTCAGGTACTTGAGGACATGCTGAGGTGCTGTGTGATAGATTTTCAGGGTTCTTGGGAGAAGCACTTGCCGCTGGTTGAGTTTGCATATAACACGGACTTGAAGCGTAAGGAAATTGAGTTCGCGGTTGGCGAACATGTGTTCTTGAAAGTATCACCTTGGAAGAAGGTGATGAGATTTGGGCGTAAGGGTAAACTTAGCCCAAGGTTTATTGGACCTTACGAGATTGTGGAGCGTATTGGTCCTGTGGCATATCGGTTGAGATTGCCTGTTGTAACCCCCTTAACCCGGCCTAGACGGTTGACCCGAATTAAGAAAGTCACACGGGGAAAACCAAAGTCAACCTGAAAGTCAACCTTGATTAACGACCCTTTTTTTTCTTTTTAGTCTTGTCTAGATGCACGTTAAACCTATGTGTGATCATACAAACAACATACTAAAAGATCACAAACGTCAGAGATCAAACAGGGACCCAATTGAACAAATTACAACTTTAGGGACCAAATTGTAATTTCTGATAAATTAAAGGACTTAACCCAAATTGAAGTTACCATCTTCAAATTAGTCAGGTTTCATGCTTCTCTGTGAAATTTCAACTCAAAAGGACATCCACAGCTCATGCAATTGATCATACAAGATTCGGGACCAAAACGTAAATAATTCAAAACATATAACTACCATGTCAGCCCCCTAACGGTCGACCGTTCTGAAACAGGTTGACCCTGTTCCGAAACACGGGCCGTTCCGGAACGGGTTCCGGAACGTGGCTCGGCAGAGGCCTTACCGTTTCGAAACGGTGCACACCGTTTCGGACGCCTAGGTTCGTGTAAGGCACCCGTTCCGAAACGGTGCATACGGTTCCGAAACGCCTGCTCAGATTTCAGCAAACAAGCATACCAAATCATGCAATTGGTCATTCAAACATACTCCAAACATCACCAAACTTTACCAGCATGCAATTAAACATATTTAAGACTTGTAGGAATCATCAAATCAACAAACCAACATCATATGCAAAAAGCCCCAATTCAATGACCATGCTTCCTACACAAGCTAGCCACTCAAGCATCAAACTTGCAAAACAAGCATATAAGGTTCAATCCAAAAACCAGCATTTAAAACAACATTCAACATACTTAGGGAGTCTCAAACACCTCCCAAATCATACACATTGGTCCCCCATTGCCAAAACATACAAAAGCTAAATGTTTAACAAAACCTTCCATACTTAGAGCTTCTCTTGAACTTGATTGCTTGCCTTTCCTTGCACCCCTTAAGGTACTCTAATGCTCTGCATTATTGAATTAAGAAAACGTAGAGAGCGTAAGCAAAAGCTTAGTGAGACATGCTCATTAAAACAATTCAATAATGCAATTAAAACCATTTATAAATCATGCTTAAAACCAATCCTTGCACATGCTCAAAAGCATACTTTAAATCAAGCAATCACATGCTTCATATCATATATCAAAACAAGCATCTCATGCTTCTTACATACTTAACATGTCATATTGGCTCAAGTGATACATTTCCTTTCATAAAACAAGTTCAACAACTTTCCCAAGGACTTTTAAACACCTTGGCCCAAGGACTTTTAAACACCTTGGCCATGGACTTTTAAACACCATGAAATAGGACCACACAAGGACTTTTAACCACCTTTGTGTCCAATGCTTGAATCACCCCAAGGACTTTTAAACACCTTGGCCCCAAGGACTTTTAAACACCTTGGCCCCATGGAAAGGATCACCTAAGGACTTTTAACCACCTTAGTGTCCGCAACATGAACCATCCAAGGACTTTTAACCACCTTGATGTTCATAAGTAACAAGGCTCACTCAAGGACTTTTAACCACCTTAGTGACCTTAACATTTTCAAAACATCACTTGCCAATATACATCATAATCATCATTTAATCCACTGTTTTAAAGCATTTAACCAAGCCATTTTCATCATGCATTTTAAAGCATCAATCCACATTTAAACAATGTATAAAAGCAAGGTACTCCTACCTAGAGTTACCTTCAACATATGGCTTACATCATCAGTAAAATTCATGCTAAAACATGCTTTCAAAACAGTAATCAAAACATGCAAATCATCACTTTGCAAAACATCAAGTCATGGCCACCACTAGAGAGAAAATCCGAAAACTTACACTTGAGCTTAGCAAAGTTGTTTAGACTTAAACTAAGCTCCCAAAACCTTCAAACCTTGGTTTAAAAAGCTGAAATCCAATTCCACAAATCCACTCACCAATTCCACTTTGCTTCAAGCCAAAGCACCAAATCAAGCTTCCGAACCAACCAAACTTGGATCCAATGATGCCTCCCCTGTTTCAACACATCAAAGCAGAGGATTAATGCATCATCATGCATTAATTGCTTCAATGAAAGCACCTAAACTCGCTGCTCTCATCCAACCTCCATTTTCGGCCACCAAACACAACCGAAAATGCATCCAAACCACTTCTAAACAAAGCCCAGCCATAAACCAGCAAAACCTCACTTCCATTAACATCAAATAACATCTAAAAACAACCTATTAATAACCTTATACCTCCAGCAACACCAGATCCACAAGATCACCACAAAAACTACCTTAAAACACAAGCTAAACTTAGGAAACTCAACCTATCCGGTATTGCATCAACCAAAACTCATTTCCTTATCAATTTAGAGATCATTGAACATCAAAAACACCTCTCAAATCACAGATTTAACAGATCAAACGAAAATCATGTGAAATCATCAAAATCTTGCATAATAAGCCAAGATCCAATTCAACACATTAAAACCTTTAATTAAACTTCAATTTAGGATTGAAAACTTAGGAATTTCAGTAAAGAACTGATAGTTTAGAGGAGAAGGGCGTTCTTACCTCCAAACTTGTGTTTCTCCACTTTTTGGAATGAAAATCCTTGATGAAACTTGTAGCAATTGAAGAGGTTTTGAAGACACAATAATTTGCAATCAAATGAGAGTTGAAAGGAGGAATTTAGGTGAGAAAAACAGAATCAATTCTCTGGAAATGGAGTGTTTGGGTTGAGAGAAAAAGAGAGAAAGAAAATTGGAAGTTAGGTGAGAAAATGCCAAATGAGTTTTTCCCTCCTTTTGATTCACTTTAAAAATCAGAATTATAACTCTAAATATCTTAGAAAAATCTGGAGAAATCACTTTTGGATTAATAGCTCCTTAAAGATTCAAAGTTCCAATCCTTTATAAAACAGCCACCAAACTTGCGAAAATTACATTTTGGTCACTAGCCAAAATGTCAACCTTCCAAAACTCATTTTCCAAAATTGATTTCACAGTTCACTTAATTATATTAAAAGATGATTTTAGAACATTTTTCCATATTTTTAATGCAACCCGAACTAGGCTTTCCTAATTTAACCTCTTACGATTCGAACAGCACTTTGACCAACCGGTCAACGCCCAAAACTCCTAAGCCCAAAACCGGGGCGTTACAACTCTCCCCCCTTAAGAAATTTCGTCCTCGAAATTTACCTGAAGGAAAGAGATAAGGAAACTGCTTCATCATGTCTTCCTTCCGCTCCCACGTGGCTTCCTCAACACCTCGATGCTTCCACAGCACCTTCACCAACTCAATGGTCTTGCCATGAAGAACCTTGCTATCCGAATCCAGAACCTTCACCGGTTCCTCATCATAGGTCAAATCCGGATTCAATTCCACCTCCTCCACAGGCATCACATGTGAAGGATCAGATCTATACTTCCGGAGCATAGAAACATGGAACACATCATGAATCTTCTCCAACTCCTGAGGTAACCTCAACCGATACGCAACAGGACCCACTCGCTCAACCACCTCATATGGTCCAATGTACCGAGGGCTCAACTTACCCTTCCGGCCAAACCTCATCACCTTCTTCCAAGGCGAAACCTTCAAGAACACACGGTCACCCACCGCATACTCTATCTCCTTACGCTTCAAATCCGCGTAAGACTTTTGCCGATCTGAGGCAGCCTTCAACCTCTCGCAAATGAGCTTCACCTTCTCGGTGGTCCCTTTCAGCAAAGCAGGCATCGAAACCAACTTCTGACCAGTTTCAGCCCAACAAAGAGGAGTCCTACACTTCCTCCCATACAGAGCCTCATATGGTGCCATCTGTATACTCGCCTGATAACTATTGTTATAAGCGAACTCAACCAAAGGCAGATGCTTCTCCCAAGAACCTTGGAACTCAATCACACAGCATCTCAACATATCCTCCAAAATCTGAATAACCCGTTCAGACTGACCATCCGACTGAGGATGATAGGATGTACTGAAATGCAACCTTGTACCCAGAGCTTGATGCAAACACTGCCAGAAACGCGATGTGAACCTCGGATCCCTATCCGACACAATCGACTTAGGCACACCATGCAACCTCACTATCTCAGCAGTGTACAGCTCTGCTAGCTTATCCAAAGAGAACGTAGTATGCACAGGCAAGAAATGCGCACACTTCGTCAAGCGATCCACAATCACCCAAACAGAATTCTTCTTTGATGGAGACAAAGGCAAACCAGATACAAAATCCATGGTAACCCTCTCCCACTTCCATTCAGGGATTTTCAACGGTTGCAACAAACCAGAAGGAAACTGATGTTCAGCCTTAACTCGCTGACACACCAAACACTTGCTCACAAACTCTGCAACATCCTTCTTCAAACCAACCCAATAGTACTCATCACGAAGATCACGATACATCTTAGTACTACCAGGGTGCATAGCAAAAGGACTACTATGACCTTCAGTCAGAATAGCACGCCTCAACTCAACATCTGCAGGCACTACTATCCGACTACCAAAACACAACACAACATCCTCATTAAAGCAGAAATCCGAAGGTCTACCCTCTGCGATATCCTGAACATGAGACACCAAGGAATCATCCAACAACTGCTTTTCCTTGATCAACTGAACCAACGATGGTTTCACTTGCAACTCAGCAACAAGACCACCATCTCGCGATATGCTCAAGCTAGCAAACATCGCCCTCAGCTCAACAGCTACCTTCCTACTCAAGGCATCGGCAACAACATTGGCCTTTCCAGGATGATACTCAATCGTCAGATCATAATCCTTGAGCAACTCCAACCAACGTCGCTGCCTAAGATTCAACTCCTTCTGAGACATCAGATACCTCAAACTCTTGTGATCCGTGTACACAGTACACTTCTCACCATACAGATAATGTCTCCAGATCTTCAGAGCAAAAACCACCGCAGCCAGCTCAATGTCATGCGTAGGATAGTTGCGCTCATGCACCTTCAACTGCCGCGACGCATAAGCTACAACCTTACCCTCCTGCATCAGCACACATCCCAAACCAACATAGGACGCATCACTATAGACCACAAACTCTTTCCCTGATTCAGGCTGAATCAAGATAGGAGCTTGTGTCAAAGCCAACTTCAGCTTCTCAAAAGCTTGCTGCCTCGCTTCTGTCCACTCATACTTAACATCTTTCCGCAAAAGCTTCGTCAAAGGAGCAGCAATCTTGGAAAAACCATCCACAAACCTCCGGTAGTATCCCGCCAAACCAAGGAAACTACGGACCTCATGAACAGACTTAGGAACTTTCCAGCTCATCACCGCCTCAATCTTCTGAGGATCAACACGAATCCCCTCAGCTGAAACAACATGTCCAAGAAACACCACCTCCTTAAGCCAAAACTCACACTTGCTCAGCTTAGCATAAAGCTGATTCTCCAACAAAGCTTGCAGCACAACCCTCAAATGCTCTTCGTGCTCCTCCTCAGTACGCGAGTACACGAGGATATCATCAATGAACACCACAACGAACTTGTCCAGGTATTCATGAAACACACGATTCATCATGTCCATGAAAGCAGCAGGAGCATTTGTCAACCCAAACGGCATCACAAGGAACTCATAATGCCCATACCTTGTCCTGAAAGCTGTCTTAGGCACATCCACATCCTTCACCTTCAATTGATAATACCCTGACCTCAAGTCAATCTTAGAGAACACAACAGCTCCCCGAAATTGATCAAAGAGATCATCAATCCTCGGCAAAGGATACCGATTCTTGATAGTCAACTTGTTCAGCTGACGGTAATCAATGCACATCCTCATAGTGCCATCTTTCTTCTTCACAAACAAGACAGGAGCACCCCAAGGCGACACACTCGGCCGGATGAAACCACGATCAAGCAGCTCTTGCAACTGCGTCTTCAGCTCCTTCAGCTCCTTAGGTGCCATTCTATAGGGGGTAATGGACACAGGAGTTGTATTCTCATACAGCTCAATCCCAAACTCCACCTCGCGATTAGGAGGTAAACAAGGCAACTCTTCAGGAAAAACACCAGGGAACTCCTTCACAACACGGATGTCTTGCACCCTCAGCTCCTTAGAGCTAGGATTCATCACAAAAGCTAGGTAAGCTTCGCAACCTTGCCTCAGCATCCTGCTCGCCTCCAAGGTAGACACAACATAAGCAAGAAACTTCACATTCTCGCCAACAACAACAACTTCATAATCATCCGCAAGCTTAAGCGACACCCGCTTATTCTCACAATCCACAACAGCACGATGCTCAGCAAGCCAATCCATACCAAGGATCACATCAAAACCGTAGAAAGGCAACTCCATAAGATCAACATGAAAGACATGCTCTTGAACAACCAAAGGACACCTTCTATACAACTTTCGAGTCACAACAGTTTCACCAAAAGAACTAGTGACACGAACACCAACATCCAAAGACTCAACAGGCAAACCAAGCAACTCAGCATGCTCACGCAAAATGTATGAATGAGTAGATCCAGAATCAATCAAAGATAGCAATGACAAGGATTGCAAAGTAAAGGTACCTGCAATCACATCTGCATCATTCCTTCCCTCGCGCTGAGCATACACCCTCGCTTGACCTCCACCTTCAGGCTGAATAGCTACAACATGAGCTACTCCTCGGCCACCTTCCTCACGCCTCTGGAAATTACCACGGCCGCGCCCACGACCTCTCTGCGGTGCTGCAACAACAGGAGCACGATCTTGGCCACCAGCCAGCCTCGGACAATCACGTCTCAAGTGGTCCGCAGAACCGCAGTTCCAGCATCCATTTCCACCAGCATTACCAGCTGCCACAACAGGAGCTTGCACCTCCCTCACAGCACGAGGACAGTCACGCTTCATGTGACCACGAGAACCACAAATCCAGCAAGCACTAGGCTCAGCCCTAGCAAAGCCTCCTCTAGCAGGTGCACCTCCACCTCTCTTGACTGAGGACTGATACTTCTGATCGCGTCCCCTCTTGTTCCGTCCACCTCCGGAACTATACTCAGCTGATCTCTTCCCAGCACTTGCTCCAGCACCTCTAGCAGACAAACTCAGGTTCATCTCAATGTCTTTGGCTCGGCCCACCAAAACATCAAAATCATCATATTCAGTGGCTAGCACATACATCTTAACATCCGTCACAAGACCGTAACGAAACCTCTCGCACCTCGCCCGTTCATCGGGTATCAGCTCCGGTGCATACTGACTAAGCCGTACAAACTGCACCTCGTACTCAGCTACACTCATGCTCCCTTGGGTAAGAGACATGAATTCCCGCTTTTTCTCATCCAGATATCTCACTCCCAGATATCTCCTCTTAAACACATTCTGAAAGAATGTCCAGGTAACATCAACTTCAGCCATCCCAGCTATGGTGGTCGTCCACCACGTATAAGCATCGTCCTGCAGCAAGGACACAACACAGCCCAACTTTTGCACATCCGTGCAGCTCATCTGACCCAAGATACGCTTGGTACTCTCTAGCCAAGCCTCAGAACTCTCAGCTGACAAACCTCTAAACTCAGTCCCTCCAAGACTGCGCAGACGCTCCAAAGGCAATTTGACTCCAGCATCTCCCTGATGCCCAGCTCCTTGAGCTCCAGCTACTGCTGCTCGAAAAGCACCCGCAATAGCTTGTACCAAAACAGACATGTCAGGCATAGCTTGCCCCTGACCAACCTCTGGTCCAGCAGCTCCAGCACCAGCTGCAGCTTCAGCTCGTTCACCTCCAGCACCACCACCAGGCGGAGGAGGGGGTAACACAGCACTACCAGTGTGCTCTTCATTCTCATTCTCGTTGGGAGCCGTAGCTCGCACACTCCCTCTTAACTCTCTACGTGGTGCCATACTTTTACCATGCAATCATAATGCAAAAACAAAACAAGTCAGGCGCAGCAAGGTAAGCAATCCAAGTATTCAAGCTCAATTTCATCAAAATCAACTTCATTTCATTAGCTTTTGTTTGGCAATGGGTACCCTCAGCATGCAACATCATAGCATACATCTCAATTGCATCCAAAACACAAGCCACTGATCATGCTTTCAAACAACAAGAATACAGAACATACATACATCAATCATGCATACATTCATTCCCAATTACTCGCAAACTCAACTCTGATACCACCAAATGTAACCCCCTTAACCCGGCCTAGACGGTTGACCCGAATTAAGAAAGTCACACGGGGAAAACCAAAGTCAACCCGAAAGTCAACCTTGATTAACGACCCTTTTTTTCTTCTTTTTAGTCTTTTCTAGATGCACGTTAAACCT
Organism: Hibiscus tridactylites; assembly: GCA_958450335.1. Taxonomy (NCBI): domain Eukaryota; kingdom Viridiplantae; phylum Streptophyta; class Magnoliopsida; order Malvales; family Malvaceae; genus Hibiscus; species Hibiscus tridactylites. The sequence continues at coordinate 40,255,894 of OY288287.1, forward strand.
ATGTGTGATCATACAAACAACATACTAAAAGATCACAAACATCAGAGATCAAACAGGGACCCAATTGAACAAATTACAACTTTAGGGACCAAATTGTAATTTCTGATAAATAAAAGGACTTAACCCAAATTGAAGTTACCATCTTGAAATTAGTCAGGTTTCATGCTTCTCTGTGAAATTTCAACTCAAAAGGACATCCACAGCTCATGCAATTGATCATACAAGATTCGGGACCAAAACGTAAATAATTCAAAACATATAACTACCATGTCAGCCCCCTAACGGTCGACCGTTCTGAAACAGGTTGACCCTGTTCCGAAACACGGGCCGTTCCGGAACGGGTTCCGGAACGTGGCTCGGCAGAGGCCTTACCGTTTCAAAACGGTGCACACCGTTTCGGACGCCTGAGTTCGTGTAAGGCACCCGTTCCAAAACGGTGCATACGGTTCCGAAACGCCTGCTCAGATTTCAGCAAACAAGCATACCAAATCATGCAATTGGTCATTCAAACATACTCCAAACATCACCAAACTTTACCAGCATGCAATTAAACATATTTAAGACTTGTAGGAATCATCAAATCAACAAACCAACATCATATGCAAAAAGCCCCAATTCAATGACCATGCTTCCTACACAAGCTAGCCACTCAAGCATCAAACTTGCAAAACAAGCATATAAGGTTCAATCCAAAAACCAGCATTTAAAACAACATTCAACATACTTAGGGAGTCTCAAACACCTCCCAAATCATACACATTGGTCCCCCATTGCCAAAACATACAAAAGCTAAATGTTTAACAAAACCTTCCATACTTAGAGCTTCTCTTGAACTTGATTGCTTGCCTTTCCTTGCAGCCCTTAAGGTACTCTAATGCTCTGCATTATTGAATTAAGAAAACGTAGAGAGCGTAAGCAAAAGCTTAGTGAGGCATGCTCATTAAAACAATTCAATAATGCAATTAAAACCATTTATAAATCATGCTTAAAACCAATCCTTGCACATGCTCAAAAGCATACTTTAAATCAAGCAATCATATGCTTCATATCATATATCAAAACAAGCATCTCATGCTTCTTACATACTTAACATGTCATATTGGCTCAAGTGATACATTTCCTTTCATAAAACAAGTTCAACAACTTTCCCAAGGACTTTTAAACACCTTGGCCATGGACTTTTAAACACCATGAAATAGGACCACACAAGGACTTTTAACCACCTTTGTGTCCAATGCTTGAATCACCCCAAGGACTTTTAAACACCTTGGCCCCAAGGACTTTTAAACACCTTGGCCCCATGGACTTTTAAACACCATGGAAAGGATCACCTAAGGACTTTAAACCACCTTAGTGTCCGCAACATGAACCATCCAAGGACTTTTAACCACCTTGATGTTCATAAGTAACAAGGCTCACTCAAGGACTTTTAACCACCTTAGTGACCTTAACATTTTCAAAACATCACTTGCCAATATACATCATAATCATCATTTAATCCACTGTTTTAAAGCATTTAACCAAGCCATTTTCATCATGCATTTTAAAGCATCAATCCACATTTAAACAATGTATAAAAGCAAGGTACTCCTACCTAGAGTTACCTTCAACATATGGCTTACATCATCAGTAAAATTCATGCTAAAACATGCTTTCAAAACAGTAATCAAAACATGCAAATCATCACTTTGCAAAACATCAAGTCATGGCCACCACTAGAGAGAAAATCCGAAAACTTACACTTGAGCTTAGCAAAGTTGTTTAGACTTAAACTAAGCTCCCCAAACCTTCAAACCTTGGTTTAAAAAGCTGAAATCCAATTCCACAAATCCACTCACCAATTCCACTTTGCTTCAAGCCAAAGCACCAAATCAAGCTTCCGAACCAACCAAACTTGGATCCAATTATGCCTCCCATGTTTCAACACATCAAAGCAGAGGATTAATGCATCATCATGCATTAATTGCTTCAATGAAAGCACCTAAACTCGCTGCTCTCATCCAACCTCCATTTTCGGCCACCAAACACAACCGAAAATGCATCCAAACCACTTCTAAACAAAGCCCAGCCATAAACCAGCAAAACCTCACTTCCATTAACATCAAATAACATCTAAAAACAACCTATTAACAACCTTATACCTCCAGCAACACCAGATCCACAAGATCACCACAAAAACTACCTTAAAACACAAGCTAAACTTAGGAAACTCAACCTATCCGGGATTGCATCAACCAAAACTCATTTCCTTATCAATTTAGAGATCATTGAACATCAAAAACACCTCTCAAATCACAGATTTAACAGATCAAACGAAAATCATGTGAAATCATCAAAATCTTGCATAATAAGCCAAGATCCAATTCAACACATTAAAACCTTTAATTAAACTTCAATTTAGGATTGAAAACTTAGGAATTTCAGTAAAGAACTGATAGTTTAGAGGAGAAGGGCGTTCTTACCTCCAAACTTGTGTTTCTCCACTTTTTGGAATGAAAATCCTTGATGAAACTTGTAGCAATTGAAGAGGTTTTGAAGACACAATGATTTGCAATCAAATGAGATTTGAAAGGAGGAATTTAGGTGAGAAAAACAGAATCAATTCTCTGGAAATGGAGTGTTTGGGTTGAGAGAAAAAGAGAGAAAGAAAATTGGAAGTTAGGTGAGAAAATGCCAAATGAGTTTTTCCCTCCTTTTGATTCACTTTAAAAATCAGAATTATAACTCTAAATATCTTAGAAAAATCTGGAGAAATCACTTTTGGATTAATAGCTCCTTAAAGATTCAAAGTTCCAATCCTTTATAAAACAGCCACCAAACTTGCGAAAATTACATTTTGGTCACTAGCCAAAATGTCAACCTTCCAAAACTCATTTTCCAAAATTGATTTCACAGTTCACTTAATTATATTAAAAGATGATTTTAGAACATTTTTCCATATTTTTAATGCAACCCGAACTAGGCTTTCCTAATTTAACCTCTTACGATTCGAACAGCACTTTGACCAACCGGTCAACGCCCAAAACTCCTAAGCCCAAAACCGGGGCGTTACACCTGTAGAGTTTGAGAAGATACATGATGTGTTTTATGTAACGCCCCGGTTTTGGGCTTAGAAGTTTTGGGCTTGGACCGGTTCGGTCAAAGTGCGGTTCGAATATAAAAAGGTGAAATTAGGAAAGCCTAGTTCGGGTTGCATTAAAAATATGGAAAAATATTCTAAAATCCTCTTTTAATATATATAAGTGAACTGTGAAATCAATTTTATAAAATGAGGTTTGGAAGGGTGACATTTTGGCTAGTGACCAAAATGTAAATTTTGAAAACTGCGTGACTGTTTTAAAAAGGATTGAAACTTTGAATCTTTAAGGAGCTATTTACCCAATGGGAGTTTCTCCAGATTTTTCCTAAATATTAATGATTTAATTAAAGGCTTTTAAATTAAACAATAGTGGAGGGAAGATATTTTTTAGTCATAACTAACTTTTCTCTCAAATCTTCCATTTTCATTTTCTCTCATTTTCTCTCAAACCAAACATCTTTCTCCAGAGCTTTTTCCTCTGATTTTGTCACCTAAATATCTCTTTTCAATTCTCTTTTGATTGCTAATCATCTCTTCAACAAAACCTCACCATTTGCTAATTGGATTTTCAAGATTTTGGTTCCAAAAAGTGAGAAAACTCAAGTTTGGAGGTAAGAACGTCCTTCTCCTCTAAACTCTCAGTTCTTTACTGAAATTCCCAAGTTCTCAATCCTTAATTTATGTTTTATAAAAGGTTTTAAGGTTGTGTTCTTGATCTTGGCTTTTAAATGCAAGATTTGCTTGATTTTGATGAAAATTCGTATGATCTGTTTAAGCAGTGATTTGAGGTGTATTTTTGATGTTAAATGAATGCTAAATTGATGTGAAGTTGAGGTTTAATTAATGCAAACCCGGATAGGTTGAATTTCCTAAGTTTAGCTTGTGTTTTTGATGGTTTTTGGAGTGATCTTGGTGATCTGTTATGGCTGGAGGTATAAGGATGTGTTGAGATCCATTTTGGATGTTAATTAATGTTTAAGAATGTTTAGATTTGATGGATCTTGGCTGGGTAGTGTTGTGGAGTTGTTTGGATGCATTTTCGGTTGTGTTTGGTAGCCGAAAATGGAGTGTGGATGAGAGGAGCGAGTTAGGTGCTTTCATTGATGGTTTAAAACAGGGGAGTCATCTTTGGATCCAAGTGGTGGTGATCCGGAAGCTTGATTGGTGTTTCGGCAAGTGGCGAAACGGAATCGGTGAGTGGATTTTGGTTTCCAGCTTTGAAACCATTGATTTGAAGGTTTGGGAGCTTAGTTTAAGTCTAAGCAACTTAGCTAAGCTCAAGAGTAAGTTTTCGGGAAAACTCTCTTGATGATGAACCATGGATTTGGTTGTATGCAATGTGGTTGTTTGCATGTTTTAAATTCTGTTTTGAAAGCATATTTAGCATGTTAGTTGCTGGGTTTATAAGCCATGTGTTGAAGGATGCTCAAGGTAAGAGATCCTTGTTTTTGAACATTGTTTTAATGTGGTTTAATGCTTAAAGATGCATGATGTTTATGGCTTGAATAAATGCTTTAAAATAGTGGAATATTGTTGATTAATGATGCATATTGGCAAGTGATGTTAAGGTCACAAAGGTGTTTAAAAGTCCTTGTGTGAGCCTTGTTTATTTAAGAACAACATGGTGGTTAAAAGTCCATGGTTGGTTCTTGGTTAAGATCATCAATGTGGTTAAAATTCCTTGGATGAGTCTTGTGTATTTTAAGAGCAACATGGTGTTTAAAAGTCCATGGTTGGCTCTTGGTTAAGGTTACAAAGGTGGTTAAAATTCCTTGTGTAAGCCTTGTTATTTAAGAACATCAAGGTGTTTAAAAGTCCTTGGATGATTCTTGTTAAGGACACAAAGGTGTTTAAAAGTCCTTGTGTGGTCCTTGCCATGGTGTTTAAAAGTCCACGGGGTTAAGGACACAATGGTGTTTAAAAGTCCATGTGTGGTCCTTGGATATTGTAAGATCACAATGGTGTTTAAAAGTCCATGTGTGGATCTTATGTGAAATGTATCACTTGTTGCCAATATGTCATGTTATGAACTTGAAGCATGAGATGCTTGTTTTAAATGCTTATGAGCATGTATGAATGATGGTTGGATTTAAGGTTTAATGAAGTGTTTTATAAATGCATTATTGTGTGGTTTTAATGAGCATACATCACTAAGCTTTTGCTTACGCTCTCTTTTCTTAAACCAATAATGCAGAGCATTAAAGTGCATTGAGGGCAGCAAGGTGGTGAAGAATCCAAGTGGTGTACTAAGCTCAAGTATGGTGATGGTTTCTTAAACACTATTAGCTTTTGGCATTTGGCAATGTGGGACCTATGTAGTTGTTTTGGGAGATGTTCTGGACTCCCTAAGTTAGATTTGTGTTGTTGTTAATGTTGGTACATGTAATTGGCCTATATGTGGTTTGTTTGGTGATTTAATGCTTGAATGGTTTGCTAAGTAGGATGCATGCCTATAGAATTGGGGATTTCTATAATTGATGCCATGTTGATGTTGGTTGATGCAATTATATCCCTTTTATGTTGAATGACTTGCTGGTAAAGTTTGGTGGCATTTGGAGCATGTTTAATAGGTCAATTGCATGATAAACCAGCAAATTTTCTGAAATCTGGGCAGCCTATTTCGGAACAGGTGCTACCGTATCGGAACGGGGGCCTGAAATGGCCTGGGCGTTCCGAAACGGGAGGCACTGTTACGGAACAGTTTGGCCACTGCCAGGCCATGTTTCGGTACCAGTTTCGGAACGGTCCCGCGTTTCGGAACGGGTCTTCCCTGTTCCGAAACACTCGACCGTTGGGCACTGAAATTGATGGTTATATGTTTTGGAATGTTTGCGTTTTGGTCCTGAAACTTGTTTATGCAATTGTATGAGTTTGAGATATCCGTTTGAGCTGAAATTTGGCAGAGAAGCATGAAACCTGACTAATTTCATAATGGTAACTTTAATTTGAGCTAGTCCTTATAATTTCCAGAATTTACAGTTTGGTCCCTAAGGTTGTGTTTTGTGCAATTGGGTCCCTGAATGTTCCCTGATTGTTGTGATGTTTGAATATGATTATCTTGTGAACATATCTAGGGTTAACGTGCATCTAGACAAGAGTAAAAAAAATGGTCGTTAATCAAGGTTGACTTTCGGGTTGACTTTGGTTTTCCCCGTGTGATCTTCTTAATTCGGGTCAACCGTCTAGGCCGGGTTAAGGGGGTTACATTTTATGTCTCCATGACAGAAGTATAGATCAGATCCTTCGCATGTGATGCCTGTTGAGGAGATAGAGTTGAATCCGGATCTGTCATATGATGAGGAACCAGTGAAGGTTCTGGATGTGAGTAGCAAAGTTCTTCGTAGCAAGACGATAGAGCTTGTGAAAGTGCTGTGGCGACACCGATGGGTTTAGGAAGCCACGTGGGAAAGCAAGGCAGACATGTTGAGGCAGTTTCCGCATCTCTTTCCATCAGGTAAGAATTTCGAGGACAAAATTTCCTAAGTGGGGGAGAGTTGTAATGCCCTGATTTTGGGCCTAGATGTTTTAGACATCGGATCGGACCGGTCGGGAACGGTTCGAATCACGTAAGGTGATTTTAGAAAATCAAGGATCGGGATAGGTTAAAATTGTGAAAAAAATTGCTAAAATCCTCTAAAAGTATAATTAAGAGGTTGGTTAAATGAAATTTACAAAAAGGGTTTTGAAAAATGGACATTTTTAGTAGTGACCAAATTGTAAAGTTTCAAAACTGGGAAAAATGTGCTTTTTAAGGTGGAAGCCAAAATCGTATAATCTTTAGGGGGCTTTAAGTCAATTTGACCTTTCTTCAATATGACATGTGTTTTAAATGGATTCTAATTAAAAGATTTTAATTAAAATATGATATTAATTAATTGGTAGTTAGTGGATTTTCATTTTACGTAACTACCAATTCCCTCTCATTTTTGCCAAACACCATTTTCTCTCATCTTTTCTAGAATTCTTTCTTCTGAAAATCCTCTCAACATTTCCTAAATCTATTTCAAGAGATCTTCTTTAATTCCTCAAGAATTTTGAAAGGAAAACTTGTCATCTATTCAAGGAAGCAAGGATTGGAGGTAAATCCCGTTCTCAACCTCTAATCTAAGTTCTTTATTGAAATTCCCAAGATATTTGGCTTCTAATAACTATTTTTGATTGAGTTTTCAATATAGTTTTGATTTGAGATCAAAATCTTATGAAAATGTGGATGAAATCTTGATTTTCAGACTTGATGAGTTAGGCACTGTTTTGTGTTGATTCTAGTTAATTTTTAAGTTGATTTATATGTTAAGATGATGTGTTATTAACATAGATCCCGAAATCCTTGAGATCCTTGAGTTTCTTGGTAGTTTTAAGTGTGATTTTGGGGCGTAGTGGTGGAATTGTGATTGCTGGAGGTATAAGGATGAGTTAGGATGTTTAATAGATGTGTTTTGATGTTGAAAATGCTTTGGAAGTGTTGCATGATGGCTGGGCTTGGTTTAAGAGGCAATCGATTGAGGTATCAGTTGTGTTGGAAGGGTATTTTGGTGTGGTTTGAGTGGGCAACGAGTCTATGGATTGTTGCTGGTGTTAGAATGCATTTTAATGCATTTAGATCTCTGTTTTGGTGATGTGAAAATAGGAGATCTTGATCCGGAGGCTAACGAGGTGATTTTGGAAGCTCCGGAAGTATAATTTCCGTGTCGTCGAACAAGGCTCCGCGTATCGGTGAGTGGAAATGCAATTTTCTTCTTTGTAACGCTTTGAGCGTGCTCTTGGGAGCTTAGTGTAAGTTTGAAACACTTAACTAAGCTCAAGTGTAAGTGTTTCGGTAATCCCTCTCTTGGAAATGTGCTAAGTTTGATGAAAATGCATTTGTTGTAAGAGTGGATTGGTTTATTGTTTTTAAGCATGCTTAACCATGGTTTAATGCTGGATTTTAATGTCATTATGTTAAGGATGCACTAGGTAAGTGATCCTTGGTTTTCATATAAAAATGCATATGTTGTTAAGCATGTGGGCTTGTGGAAATGACATTATGGTTATGATTGAAAAACAATGGATTAATGTGGTTAAATGGTTATATTGGCAAGTGATGAAAATGGTTTTTGGTTACTTTAATCGGATATAGTTAGCCGGCTATAGGATTGGGTGCACCGTGAATAAAGTCGCCTTGGATGTTGAGGGGTTGTGATTGTGCCGTAATCTCCGTCCAAGTACCCTAACGATTGAGGTTAAGATCACAACGGTGAATGGTTAGTCCCGTGTGTGAGTCTTGTGTATGTGTCTCATACTCTCGTTAGTGGAATTATACAACTACCGATGAGTATGTTGAGGGGTTGTGATTGTGCCATTAGTCTCCATCACGAGTGTTGAGGGGTTGTGATTGTGCCATTTGTCTCCACCTTGTGTAGTCCGGTAGTTTGTATGAAGCGTGAGGGACAACGCTTGTAATCCGCGTATCCGATTGTGTCTTGTGTTGAAATGATTTGTGGACTATCACTTAAAAGCCAATATAATGAAAATGAACAAAGTGAAGCATGGGGTGTTTGTAAATGATGCAATGGTGCATGAGAAATATGTGTATGATGCAAGAATGCATGTGATGCTTGTTAAAGCATGAGAAAAGGTTTATTTGCTGTTGTAAATTGATGCATATGAGCATGAGGTTTCAAAAGTGCATTGAAGTCTTGAAAAGACTTGTTTTATAAAAGGGCATGTATTGTAAAGTGTTGCTTTTGCAAATCATGAGTTATGCATTGATGAATGTTGTCTAGCGATCCTCACTAAGCTTATTGCTTACGCTCTTTTGTTTCATCAATGCAGAGAATTAAACCTTTGGAAGGCAGCCCAAAAGAAAGAGGAATCCATAGCTTTGTTCAAGTGATGTATGTGATCCATCCTTAGTGTAATAAGAGGCAATGGGTGGGATTTATACTTTGGAATGTTTGAGAATGTTTCTTTTACTTTGAGCATGTTGGATTGCCTATACTTGAGTTGTAAGTGGCCTTTAGAGTGTGGATTTTGGTTTATTTGGAGTTTTGACATGTTATGGTTTTGGCAAACTAGGAAGCATGCCTTTAGTGCCTTTGCTTAGGTGTTGGTTGCTATGTTTAGGCTATAGCTTCGATATGATGATTGTTGATATGTATCCTTGATGTATGCAAGTTCTGGCATGTCCCGGGGTTGATTCGAGTGCGAAAAAGTATGAAAAACCAGCATTTTCTGCTGTCACATTGAAAGGGTTTGGTGTTCCGAAACAGATGAACGTTGGATGATGATTTTGAATTGTTTTAAGTTTCCATATTTTACATTTTAGTCCTGAATGTTGTGGATGCAATTGCTTGAGCCTGGAGTGTCCTGTTGAGTTGAAATTTGACAGAGGAGCATGTAATGTGTCTAACTACATAATGGTAAGCTTAAAATCTATTAAGTCCTTATATTTTCTAAAATTTACGTTTTGGTCCTTAAAATGTGTTAATCATGCAATTGAGTCCCTAAATGTTTACCGATCGTTGTGTCCTTCTTTCCTATGAATCTTGTGTAATCACATAGGCTTAATGAGCATCTAGAGAAGATAAAAAGGAAAAAAAGGTCGTTAATGAAGGTTGACTTTCGAGTTGACTTTGGTTTTTCCCGTGTAATCTTCGTAGTTCGGGTCAAACGTCTAGGCCGGGCTAAGGGGGTTACAATTACACTAGAGGTGAACTACATACATCTCTTTAACAAAGCTTTGGATCCTTTTGCTTTTGAGCTGCCTTCAAAAGTTCAATTCTCTGCATTGATGAAACAAAAGAGCGTAAGCATAAAGCTTAGTGAGGATCGCTAAACAACATTCATCATGTAACGCCCCGGTTTTGGGCTCAGAAGTTTTGGGCGTTGACCGGTTCGGTCAAAGTGCTGATCGAATATATAAGAGTGAATTTAGGAAAGCCTAGTTCGGGTTGCATTAAAAATATGGAAAAATGTTCTAAAATCATATTTTAATATATAAAAGTGAACTGTGAAATCAATTTTGGAAAATGAGGTTCGGAAGGTTGACATTTTGGCTAGTGACCAAAATGTAATTTTTGAAAGTTGCGTGACAGTTTTATAAAGGATTGAAACTTTGAATCTTTAAGGAGCTATTATTCCAAAAAGAGTTTCTCCAGATTTTTCTAAGATATTTTAAGGCTTTATTATGATTTTAAAGTTTATGAAATGTGGAGGGAAATCATTTTACCATTTTATAACTAACTTTTCTATTTTCTCTCAATTTTCCTTTTCTCTCATTTTCTCTCAACCCAAACACAATTCTCCAGATTTTCTTCTCTGATTTTGTCATCTAAATCACTCATTTCAACTCTCTTTTGATTCCTAATCATTTCATCAACAAAACCTCTCAATTTGCAAGTTGTTTCATCAAGCTTTTTGGCTCTAAAAAGGAGAAATTCAAGTTTGGAGGTAAGAACGTCCTTCTCCTCTAAACTATCAGTTCTTTACTGAAATTCCTAAGTTCTCAATCCTTGATTTGTGATTTGTTAATGGCTTTTCAATTGAAATCTTGATTTTGGCTTAAAATGCAAGATTTGGTGATTTTGGTGAAATTTTCGTGTGATCTGTTTGGGCAGTGTTTTGAAGTGTCAAAATGATGTTAAATGAATGCTAAATTGATTAAAAGTTGAGGTTTAATCAATGCAATCCCGGATAGGTTGAATTTCCTAAGTTTGGCTTGAGTTTTTTGTTGTTTTTGGAGTGTTTTTGGTGATCTGTTATACCTGGAGGTATAAGGACATGTTTGTGATCATTTTGGATGTTAATTGATGTTTAAAAATGGTTAGAAGTGATGGATCTTGGCTGGGTTAAGTTTTGGAAGTGTTTGGAGGTGATTTTGGTTGTGTTGGTAGCCGAAATGTTGATTTTGTGATGAGCAGCGAGTTGAGTCTTATTGCTGGTGTTTTTAATGCATAATGATGCATTAATCCTCTGTTGTTGTGTGCTTGAAACAGGGGAGTTTGATCCGTGAGCTTTGAAGGTGTTGCGGAAGGTTTTCGGATGCTTGGAAGGCTTGTTGGCTAGCCTTGTTTTGTGTATCGGTGAGTGATGTTGGGTTTTCAGCTTTTAAACCAAGGTTTGAAGGTTTTGGAAGCTTAGTTTAAGTCTAAACAACTTTGCTAAGCTCAAGAGTAAGTGAATGGATTTTCGCTCTTGAATTGTGTTGTGAAATTGGCTTTTAAGCAATTGTGGTTGATGATTGAAATGCATGTGTTTTGCATGGTTTAAATCTGTTTTGAAAGCATATTTTAAGCATGGTTTAATGTTGGTTTTGAAAGCCATATGTGAAGGATGCTCAAGGTAAGAGATCCTTGGTTTTGTGTATGGAAATTGTGGTTTTGATGCATAGTGTTGCATGTTGTTTAATGGCTTTTGTGTGATACTTAAAACAGTGGATTATTGTTGTTAATGATGTACATTGGTAAGTGATGCTAAAGGTTACAAAGGTGGTTGAAAGTCCTTGTGTAAGCCTTGTTTATTTAAGAACAACATGGTGTTCGTAAGTCCATGGTTGGTTCTTGGTAATGGTAAATGATGGTTTTGTATTATGATTATGCATGTGAATCATTGGATTATCATGGTAAGATGGTTATATTGGCAAGTGATGAAGTGGTTCTTTAATGCATTGGAGTCTTGTTAAGACTTGTTGTTAAAGGCATGTGATGATGATGTTGTGGTTCATATAAGTTGCCTTTGTTTTAATGCATGTGTTGGTTTGTTTGAGTAATGGTTTTACAAGGTTTCTTGCTTGAAATGGCTTTCAAGTTTAAGAAAGGTATGATGTGAAATGGGAGTGTTTTCCAAGGTTTTGATCTAGCTTTGCATATGATGTTTATGCATGGAATGGTTAAAGGGATGATTTTATAAGTTGTGCTTTGAAAAGGTTTTCTTAGCTTGCTAGGCTAAGGGTTGGTTTTCATGTATGTGCAATGCATGATTTTGAGCTTGTTGTTGAAAAGGGGTTTTCAAACATGGCTTTGGTAAACAAATCGGGTTTGTTTTAAAAGTGTTTTATGACCCGCTGCATTGATGGTGTTTTGGTTTTGAGCATTCCTCACTAAGCATTATGTGCTTACGCTCCTTTTTGTCTATCAATGCAGATTCGTGAAGTTGGACATCGAGAGGCAAGGGATTCAAGGTGGACTGCAATTGAGATGTATGTCTCGGTGAATAGCTATAGTTAATAAAGGCAATGGGGGTAGATTCTCTCGGTTTAATGTGTATGAGTTCGTTTATGTTTGGACTAGGATGTTTTTATGTTGTTGATGTTGTTGGAACATGATTTGGCTTTAATGAGTTTGATTTGGAAAGTTTGTGCTTAAGTGGTTGCTTGTGTAGGAAGCATGCCTATAGATTTGGGGCTTTTTGCATATGAAGTTAATTTGTTGATTTGATGGTGCTTACAAGTCTTTTATATGTTGAATTGCATGCTGGTAAAGTTTGGTAGCATTTGGAGCATGTTTGAATGATCAATTGCATGTTTTGGAATGCTTTTTGCTGCAATCTGTGCAGGGCGTTTCGGAACAGTGTGCACCGTTTCGGAACGGGTGCCTTGAATGAACCCAGGCGTCCGAAACGGGTGACACCGTTCCGAAACGGTTTGGCTACTGCCAGTCCCCCGTTGCGGTACGCGTTGCGGAACCGCCCCGTGTTTCGAAACGGGCTCTGCCTGTTTCGGAACGGGTGACCGTTGGGGGCTGACATGGGCGGTTAAATGTTTTGAATTGTTTGCGTTTTGGTCTTGAAACTTGTTTGTGCAATTGTATGAGTTCGGGATGTCCGTTTGAGTTGAAATTTCACAGTGAAGCATGAAACCTGATTAATTTCAAGTTGGTAACTTTAATTTGGGTTAAGTCCCTATAATTATCAGAAATTACAATTTGGTCCCTAAAGTTGTAATTTGTTCATTTGGGTCCCTGTTTGATCTCTGATGTTTGTGATCTTTGAGTATGCTGTTTGCATGATCACATCTAAGGTTAATGTGCATCTAGACAAGATTAAAAAGAAAAAAAAGGGTCGTTAATCAAGGTTGACTTTCGGGTTGACTTTGGTTTTCCGCGTGTGAGTTTCTTAATTCGGGTCAACCGTCTAGGCCGGGTCAAGGGGGTTACATTTGGTGGTATTAGAGCTAAGTTGAGAATGCTTGGGGAAAACGGTAAGTTGTTGTAATGTGTGCTTGTTGTTTACCTTGATGCGTGGTTGAAAGTTGGTTGAAACACGTGTTTCTGAGTATGCTGCTGATGTTTCTGAGCAAATTGTTGATGTTTCTGAGCATGTTGCTGATGTTTTCAAGCATGTTATATGGTTATGAATCTTGGTTGAGTTTATGTGGAAATGTGCTGATGCTGTGAGCTGGTGTTATGCATGATGAAAGTGCTGTGAGTATGTTATGTTGATAATATGCTGTTGCAAGTGGATGTTGTTTGGTATAAGCATGATCAAAGTATGTTATTTGATACGCTTGATGTTGTGATATCCATGTTGTGTTGACTGTTATGTCATATAAAGGGGAGGATTCGGGATACCCATTGCCTTATTATTATAGCTATTGTGTTATTTTGGAGTTGGAGTTTGAATCCTTGCTTAATGCTGGTCTAACTGGTTTGTTTGGTTGTTGTGATTGTTTGTTGTTGTTAGTAGTATGGCAAAGTCGATGGAAGGGTGGCAGTTGAGTGAGATGGTTGTTGCCTTAGGGCAGGTTGTTAAGGCAAGGAATTCACCTTTCTGTAGAGGTGTTTTGTCTCAGTCTTCTGTGCCTGGGGTTGAGGAGTTAAGGCAGAAAGAAGAAGCTGGTTCTGTGATGAAGAGTTCATCATCTGTTGTTCAGGAGGTGTTGGAAACATCTCAGGCTGTGGTAAAGGTAAAGTCAGTGGATGTGCCGGCTGTGGTATGTGTGGGTTTGCCGAAGCAGCGTTTGCTTGATTTGGGTGCTGTGGAATATCATGGTTCGTCACCTGAGACATTTGAGGCCTGGTTGGCCAGTGTGGTTCTGATTTTGGATCAGGAGGGCTGTGATTATGCCTGTAAGTTGGGGAGTGTTGTTTCTTTGATGTTGGAGGATGCGTGTGCTTGGTGGACATCTGTGGCGGTGGCGTCACATATCCATGATCTTGATTGGGATTTCTTTGTATCTTCCTTTTATGAAAGGTATCTTGGAGAGAAGTTTCCAGGGGTTAAGCAATGTGAAGGTGGTGCTGTTGTGGAGCAAGTGTTGCTTGAGCAAGGAGTGGAGGTTCAGCTACCTATGTGTGATCGTTGTGAAGGGCGCCATGTTAGAGGTTGTTGGGGCGCGGGTGCGTGCTGGAATTGTGGTTCCAAAATGCATGTTAAGCGTGATTGTCCTCTTGGAGTGAAGTCAGCTTTGGTGGTAGCCAAAGGGTCTCTGAAAGGTCGTGGGCACGGCCGAGGCAAGGTTCAGAGGTGGCAGAAAGAGCAGAAGGTTGTGAAGAATTTGGGAAAAGAGAATTGCTGGAAATGTGGGTCTGCTGGTCACATGAGACGTGATTGTTTGATGTTGGCTCGGAACAGCCAAGGTTCCTTACCGCAAGGAGTTGGTGGTGACCCTAGTGTGCTAGCTGGTGCTGCAGTGGTGCGGCAGGAGGATGATGGTTCCGCGAGGAAGAGAGCTCTTCTGATGAAGCTTCAGGGAGGTGTTGTGTTTTCAGGTAACCTTGTTAAGTAATCTTTGCTCTAGTTACCTTAGTTTGGTTTCTGTTGGTTTTCCTTGTGTGGTAAGTTTAGTCTTGTTGCTAGCTTGTTGAGGGTAATAGTTGTAGTTTGGAATCATCATTGGTGTGAAGAAGGCTTAGTGAGAATCTTGTGGTTAATGGTTGTTGGTATGATGGAGTTAGATAAGCTAGAAGTGAGGTAGGAGGTTGTTCTTAGACGGATTTGAGGATGTTATTGGAGGGTGTGAACTGGCATTCATGCACAGTTAAAATCATTGTTATATGCTATATTATATATGTTGGTCTATGCATACATGTGGCACGACATTAGAGGTTTTGCATACATGTACATCAGGCATTGATAGGGCATGTAGGTGATCATGCATACAATGTTCACACTCGCTAATAACTAATCGAATCTGTTAGTGTGGTGGTTGGTTTGGATGATGGGTTTTTAGAGGTTATTTTGGTGCTGAGTGAGAGTTAAAAGTAATATTAAGCTAGTTGCTAGTGATAGTGAGAATGGTATAGTCTGTTGGTGGAAGGATAGTGCTTGATGCTTAGAGAGTTTAGTGGTTTGAATAGCTAAGTGGAAGTGGCAGTTCCTTGGTGCTAAGGATGTTGCAGTTTAGTGGTTGTGTTCCCAAGTGCTGAAGTAGCCTAGTATTTAGGTTGTTGTGGAAGGGTTGTGTTTGTAAGTGCTGGTTCTTAGCAACCTTTGGTAAGGCAAGTGTTGTGGTCAAGCTTGTGATGGTTTGGCAATGAAAGGTCGAAGGCCAGTGTTGTTTGAAAGGATTCTTGTGAGAAGTGGTTGGCTGGTTGTGGTTAAGAAAGTTCCGTTTGAAGTCAGCTGGTGGTGTATGAAACGGCTGGCGGAGTTAAGTTGGGGTTGTGATGTAATTCTTGGAGCCTGGGTGAGTGGTCCTGGTGAGTTGTTATGGTGATGTTAGCGGCAGATGTAAAGGATTATCAGCATTCGTTGAGGAGTTTGGGTAAGCAGTTGATGCTTAAAGTTTTTTGCTTGTTGGGAAAATCCTCTGAAGAGGTTTGGGAGTTTGCAAGAGTTTTAGAAGCAGAAAGGTTTGCATAGTGGCTGTTTTGGATTGGTTGTTGTCACTGTGTAAACAAGTCTAGGTAGTTGTGTGTTACAGTGTGGTGTGCTGTAAAAGTTGAAGTTCTTCAGGTTGAGGTTGGGGCTGTGTACAGTCCGGATACGTGAGAGGTTAAGTTGTGGCTATCTTTGAGTGTTCTGGATTTTGTGAACAGTGTGTGGTGGTGTTGAGTTTGGTGGAGGTTTTGTGTGGATAGAGTTCAGTGATGGTTGAGGCTTTTGTGTTGCCTTGTGTGTTGCTTTGAGAAGGCTGTTGTTCTCTTTCCGCCGGTTGAAATTTCGAGGACAAAATTTCCTAAGAGGGGGAGAGTTGTAACGCCCCGGTTTTGGGCTCAGAAGTTTTGGGCGTTGACCGGTTCGGTCAAAGTGCTGATCGAATATATAAGAGTGAATTTAGGAAATCCTAGTTCGGGTTGCATTAAAAATATGGAAAAATGTTCTAAAATCATATTTTAATATATAAAAGTGAATTGTGAAATCAATTTTGGAAAATGAGGTTCGGAAGGTTGACATTTTGGCTAGTGACCAAAATGTAATTTTTGAAAGTTGCGTGACAGTTTTATAAAGGATTGAAACTTTGAATCTTTAAGGAGCTATTATTCCAAAAAGAGTTTCTCCAGATTTTTCTAAGATATTTTAAGGCTTTATTCTGATTTTAAAGTTTATGAAATGTGGAGGGAAATCATTTTACCATTTTATAACTAACTTTTCTATTTTCTCTCAATTTTCTCTCAACCCAAACACATTTCTCCAGATTTTCTTCTCTGATTTTGTCATCTAAATCACTCATTTCAACTCTCTTTTGATTCCTAATCATCTCATCAACAAAACCTCTCAATTTGCAAGTTGTTTCATCAAGCTTTTTGGCTCTAAAAAGGAGAAATTCAAGTTTGGAGGTAAGAACGTCCTTCTCCTCTAAACTCTCAGTTCTTTACTGAAATTCCTAAGTTCTCAATCCTTGATTTGTGATTTGTTAATGGCTTTTCAATTGAAATCTTGATTTTGGCTTAAAATGCAAGGTTTGGTGATTTTGGTGAAATTTTCGTGTGATCTGTTTGGGCAGTGTTTTGAAGTGTCAAAATGATGTTAAATGAATGCTAAATTGATTAGAAGTTGAGGTTTAATCAATGCAATCCCAGATAGGTTGAATTTCCTAAGTTTGGCTTGAGTTTTTGGTTGTTTTTGGAGTGTTTTTGGTGATCTGTTATACCTGGAGGTATAAGGACATGTTTGTGATCATTTTGGATGTTAATTGATGTTTAAAAATGGTTAGAAGTGATGGATCTTGGCTGGGTTAAGTTTTGGAAGTGTTTGGAGGTGATTTCGGTTGTGTTGGTAGCCGAAATGTTGATTTTGTGATGAGCAGCGAGTTGAGTCTTGTTTCTGGTGTTTTTAATTCATAATGATGCATTAATCCTCTGTTGTTGTGTGCTTGAAACAGGGGAGTTTGATCCGTGAGCTTTGAAGGTGTTGCGGAAGGTTTTTGGATGCTTGGAAGGCTTGTTGGCTAGCCTTGTTTTGTGTATCGGTGAGTGATGTTGGGTTTTCAGCTTTTAAACCAAGGTTTGAAGGTTTTGGAAGCTTAGTTTAAGTCTAAACAACTTTGCTAAGCTCAAGAGTAAGTGAATGGATTTTCGCTCTTGAATTGTGTTGTGAAATTGGCTTTTAAGCAATTGTGGTTGATGATTGAAATGCATGTGTTTTGCATGGTTTAAATCTGTTTTGAAAGCATATTTTAAGCATGGTTTAATGCTGGTTTTGAAAGCCATATGTGAAGGATGCTCAAGGTAAGAGATCCTTGGTTTTGTGTATGGAAATTGTGGTTTTGATGCATAGTGTTGCATGTTGTTTAATGGCTTTTGTGTGATGCTTAAAACAGTGGATTATTTTTGTTAATGATGTACATTGGTAACTGATGCTAAAGGTTACAAAGGTGGTTCAAAGTCCTTGTGTAAGCCTTGTTTATGATTATGCATGTGAATGATGGTTAAGGTCATAATGGAGGTGTTCGTAAGTCCATGGTTGGTTCTTGGTAATGGTAAATGATGGTTTTGTATTATGATTATGCATGTGAATCATTGGATTATCATGGTAAGATGGTTATATTGGCAAGTGATGAAGTGGTTCTTGGTTCGTTGATCGGTTATAGTTAGCCGGCTATAGGATTGGGTGCACCGTGAATTAAGTCGCCTTGGAGGTGGAGTGGTCAAGAGTGGACCGGTAAACTCCCTTCAAGTATCCTAACGAGATGGTTAAGGTCATAATGGAGGTGTTGCCCATTCGAGGACCTTGGTTGAGCAAAGGTTATATGGTGTTTAAAAGTCCATATATGGGAACCTTGTGCTTGTTGAGATCACAATGGCGGTGTTAAGTCCATGTGTGGATCTTGTGTAGGGTGTCCCGGATCTCGTTAGTGATGTTATACAACTACCAATTGGTGATGCAAAGGTTGTATGGTGTTTAAAAGTCCATACATGGGAACCTTGTGCATGTTGAGGTTGTATGGTGTTTGAAAGTCCATGCATGGGAACCTCGGGAAAAGCTAAGGTTGTATGGTGTTTAAAAGTCCATACATGGGAACTTTAGGCTTGTAAGGTCAAATGGTGTTTAAAAGTCCATTTGGGAGACCTTGGATTGGTAGGGTGTATGGAGCGTAGGGACAACGCTCGAAATCCGCGTATCCGATTGGATGTTGAGTTGAAAAGTGGATGTGGTTGATCACTCGAAAGCCAATATGATGTTTTTGATTATAAAGAAGCATGAAATGCTTGAAATGATGCATAATTGCATGAGAAGCATGAGATGCTTGAAAAGATGCATGGTTGCATGAAAAGTGTATAATGCTTGTGAATGCATGTTCACTTGTTAAGTTGAACAAGTGTTGATTATCTTTTGGTAAATGATGCATGTGTGCATGAAATCTCTTTAATGCATTGGAGTCTTGTTAAGACTTGTTGTTAAAGGCATGTGATGATGATGTTGTGGTTCATATAAGTTGCCTTTGTTTTAATGCATGTGTTGGTTTGTTTGAGTAATGGTTTTACAAGGTTTCTTGCTTGAAATGGCTTTCAAGTTTAAGAAAGGTATGATGTGAAATGGGAGTGTTTTCCAAGGTTTTGATCTAGCTTTGCATATGATGTTTATGCATGGAATGGTTAAAGGGATGATTTTATAAGTTGTGCTTTGAAAAGGTTTTCTTAGCTTGCTAGGCTAAGGGTTGGTTTTCATGTATGTGCAATGCATGGTTTTGAGCTTGTTGTTGAAAAGGGGTTTTCAAACATGGCTTTGGTAAACAAATCGGGTTTGTTTTAAAAGTGTTTTATGACCCGCTGCATTGATGGTGTTTTGGTTTTGAGCATTCCTCACTAAGCATTATGTGCTTACGCTCCTTTTTGTCCATCAATGCAGATTCGTGAAGTTGGACAGCGAGAGGCAAGGGATTCAAGGTGGACTCCAATTGAGATGTATGTCTCGGTGAATAGCTATAGTTAATAAAGGCAATGTGGGTAGAATCTCTCGGTTTAATGTGTATGAGTTCGTTTATGTTTGGACGAGGATGTTTTTATGTTGTTGATGTTGTTGGAACATGATTTGGCTTTAATGAGTTTGATTTGGAAAGTTTGTGCTTAAGTGGTTGCTTGTGTAGGAAGCATGCCTATAGATTTGGGGCTTTTTGCATATGAAGTTAATTTGTTGATTTGATGGTTCTTACAAGTCTTTTATATGTTGAATTGCATGCTGGTAAAGTTTGGTAGCATTTGGAGCATGTTTGAATGATCAATTGCATGTTTTGGAATGCTTTTTGCTGCAATCTGTGCAGGGCGTTTTGGAACAGTGTGCACCGTTTCGGAACGGGTGCCTTGAATGAACCCAGGCGTCCGAAACGGGTGACACCGTTCCGAAACAGTTTGGCTACTGCCAGTCCCCCGTTGCGGTACGCGTTGCGGAACCGCCCCGTGTTTCGAAACGGGCTCTGCCTGTTTCGGAACGGGTGACCGTTGGGGGCTGACATGGGCGGTTAAATGTTTTGAATTGTTTGCGTTTTGGTCCTGAAACTTGTTTGTGCAATTGTATGAGTTCGGGATGTCCGTTTGAGTTGAAATTTCACAGTGAAGCATGAAACCTGATTAATTTCAAGTTGGTAACTTTAATTTGGGTTAAGTCCCTATAATTATCAGAAATTACAATTTGGTCCCTAAAGTTGTAATTTGTTCATTTGGGTCCCTGTTTGATCTCTGATGTTTGTGATCTTTGAGTATGTTGTTTGCATGATCACATCTAAGGTTAATGTGCATTTAGACAAGATTAAAAAGAAAAAAAAGGGTCGTTAATCAAGGTTGACTTTCGGGTTGACTTTGGTTTTCCCCGTGTGACTTTCTTAATTCGGGTCAACCGTCTAGGCCGGGTCAAGGGGGTTACACATCAATGCATGTCTCAAGTTTTGGAAAACCAACACTTTACATCTCATGCCATTTATAAAACATGTCTTCTCAAGACCTCAATGCATTTTGTAACCACATGCTCATATGCATCATTTTAAAACAGCAAATAAACCTTTTCTCATGCTTTGAGAAGCATCACATGCACTCTTGCATCATACTCAAATATCTCATGCATCCTTGCATCATATACAAGCATCTCATGCTTCACTTTATTCATTTACATTATATTGGCTTTCAAGTGATAATCCATAAACCATTTCAACACAAGACACAATCGGATATGCGGATTACAAGCGTTGTTCCTCACGCTTCATACAAATTACTGGACTACACAAGGTGGAGACAAATGGCACAATCACAACCCCTCAACACCCATGATGGAGATTAATGGCACAATCACAACCCCTCATCATCACTCATCGGTAGTTGTATAATTCCACTAACGAGAGTATGAGACTCATACACAAAACTTACAAACGGGACTAACCATTCACCGTTGTGATCTTAACCTCAATCGTTAGGGTACTTGGATGGAGATTACGGGACAATCACAACCCTCAACATCAAAGGCGACTTTATGCACGGTGCACCCAATCCTATAGCCGGCTAACTATATCCGATTAAAGTAACCAAAAACCATTTTCATCACTTGCCAATATAATCATTTAACTACATTAATCCACTGTTTTACAAGCATAACCACAATGCCATTTCCACAAGCATAACATGCATAACATCATATGTATTCAACACATGAAAACCGAGGATCACTTACCTAGTGCATCCTTAACATATTGGCATTAAAATCCAGCATTAAACCATGCTTAAACATGCTTAAAAACAGTAAACAAATCCACTCTTACTTCAAGTGCAATTTCATCAACATAGCACATTTCCAAGAGAGGGATTACCGAAACACTTACTCTTGAGCTTAGTTAAGTGTATCAAACTTACACTAAGCTCCCAAGATCACGCTCAAAGCGTTACAAAGCACGAAATTGCATTTCCACTCACCGATACGCGAAGCCTCATTCGCCGACACGGAAATTACACCTCCAGAGCCTCCAAAATCACATCGTTTGCTTCCGGATCAAGATCCCCTGTTTCCACAACATCAAAACAGAGATCTAAATGCATTAAAATGCATTCTAACACCAGCATCAATTCATAAACTCGTTGCCCACTCAAACTACACCAAAATACCTATTCAAAGCAACCGAAAACTCAATCGATTGCTTCCCAATCCAAGCCCAGCCAACATACATCACTTCCAAAGCATAAAAAACATCAAAACACATCTAATAAACACCCTAACTCATCCTTATACCTCCAGCAAGCAAGATTCCACCATTTCACCCCAACATCTCACTTAAAACTACCAAGAAACTCAAGGATCTCAAGGATTTCGGTATCTATGTTATTAACACATCATTTTAACATATAAGCCAACTTAGAAATAAATTAAAATGAACACAAAACAGAGCCCAACTCATCAAGTCTGAAAATCAAGATTTCATCCACAATTTCACAAGATTTTGATCTTAAATCAAAACTATATTGAAAACTCACTCAAAAATAGTATTTAGAAGCCAAATATCTTGAGAATTTCAAAAAAGAACTTAGATTAGAGGTTGAGAACAGGATTTACCTCCAATCCTTGCTTCCTTCAATAGATGACAATTTTTCCTTGCAAAAATCTTGAAGAATTAAGAAAGATCTCTTGAAAATGATTTAGGAAATGTTGAGAGAGTTTTTGGGAGGAAGAATTCTGGAAAAAGATGAGAGAAAATGGGTTTGGCTGAAAATGAGAGGGAATTGGTAGTTACGTAAATGAAAATCCCATTAACTACCTTCTAGTTAATTAATATAAGAAATCCAATTAAAAATCATTTAATTAAAATCCCTTTTAAATCACATGTCATATTGAAGAAAGGTCAAATTGACTTAAAGCCCCCTAAAGATTCTAAGATTTTGGCTTCCACCTTAAAAATCACATTTTTCCCAGTTTTGAAACTTTACTATTTGGTCACTACTCAAAATGTCCATTTTTCAAAATCCCTTTTGTAAAATTGACTTGACCAAACTCTTAATTATATTTTTAGAGGATTTTAGCAATTCTTATCTCAATTTTATCCTATCCCGATCCTTCATTTCCTAAAATCACCTTACGCGATTCGAACCGTTCTCGACCGGCCCGATTTGATGTCTAAAACATCTAGGCCCAAAAATAGTGCGCTACAACGCGATATGCTCAAATGAGAAAACATCGCCTTCATCTCCACAATCACTTTCCGGCTCAAAGCATCGACCTCAACATTTGCCTTTCCAAGATGGTATTCGATCGACAGATCATAATCCTTAAGCAACTCCCCCAGCGACGTTGCCTAAGATTCAACTCCTTCTGAGACATAAGATACTTCAAGCTCTTATGATCCGTGAACACCACACACTTCTCGCCATACAGATAATGCCTCTAGATCTTCAAGGCAAACACAACAGCTGCAAGCTCAAGATTGTGAGTAGGGTAGTTACGCTCATGCACCTTCAGCTGCCTAGATGCATATGCAACTACCTTACCCTTCTGCATCAACATACAGCCCAAACCAACAATGGACGCATCACTGTAGACTACAAACTCTTTACCAGA
Organism: Hibiscus tridactylites; assembly: GCA_958450335.1. Lineage (NCBI taxonomy): Eukaryota > Viridiplantae > Streptophyta > Magnoliopsida > Malvales > Malvaceae > Hibiscus > Hibiscus tridactylites. The sequence goes on from OY288287.1 coordinate 40,278,860, forward strand.
CTCAGGTTGGATCGAGACAGGAGCTTGCGTCAAAGCTTCCTTCCGCTTCTCAAAAGCTTGTTGCCTCGCATCTGTCCACTCAAAGCGAACATTCTTCTGTAACAACTTGGTCAAAGGTGCAACAATCTTCGAAAAACCCTCGACAAACCTACGGTAATACCCAACCAAGCCAAGAAAATTCGCACTTATGTCACCAATTTAGGCACCCTCCAACTCATCACCGCCTCTACTTTATGCGGATCAACACGAATACCCTCAGCCGACACAACATGCCCAAGGAAAACCACTTCTCTAAGCCAAAACTCACACTTAGCTTAGCATACAATTGGTTCTCCAACAACACTTACAGAACTATCCTTAAGTGTCTATCATGATCATCCTCGGTACGAGAGTACACAAGGATATCATCAATGAACACCACCACAAACTGATCCAAGAACTCATGGAACACACGATTCATCATGTCTATGAAAGCAGCAGGTGCGTTGGTCAAACCAAACGACATCACCAAGAACTCAAAATGCACATACCTCATTCGAAAAGCTGTCTTAGGTACATCTACATCCTTCACCTTCAACTGAAAATACCCTAACCTCAAGTCTATCTTAGAAAACACCGAGGCTCCTTGAAACTGATCAAAGAGATCATCAATCCTTGGCAAGGGATACTTGTTCTTGATCGTCAACTTATTTAGTTGCCGATAATCAATACACATCCGCATTGTCCCATCTTTCTTCTTTACAAACAACACTGGTGCACCCCAAGGTGATACACTCGGCCGAATGAACCCTCGATCCAGCAACTCCTAAAGTTGCGTCTTCAACTCTTTTAGCTCTTTAGGTGCCATGAGATAAGGAGAAATGAACACCGGAGTCGTATTCTCAGACAACTCGATACCAAATTCTACTTCTCTGTTTGGCGGTAACCCAGACAATTCTTCCGAAAAGACACCCGGAAAATCACAAATGATTCTGATGTCCTGCACACGTACATCCTTTGTGCCAGGATTCATCACATATGCAAGATAAGCATCGCAACCCATCCTTAGCATACATCTTGCTTCCATAGCTGAAACCACATTGGACAAGAATTTCACATTCTCGCATACTATCACCACCTCATAATCATCAGCAAGCTTTAAGGTGACCCGCTTAACATCAAAGTCAACCACCGCTGTATGCTCGAACAACCAATCCATACCAAGGATCACATCAAATCCATAAAAGGGTAACTAAATCAAATCCACAAGAAAAACATGACCCTGAACAGACAAGGGACACCTCTGATACAACTTCCTAGTGACTACAGTCTCACCAAAAGAACTAGTCACTTGCATCCCTACTTCAAGCAACTCAACAGGTATATCAAGCAAATGCGCATGCTCACTCAAGATATAAGAATGGGTGGATCAAGAATCAATCAAAGCCAACAATGATAAAGACTGTAGAAAAAAGGTACATGCGATAACATCATAGTCGTTGTGCTCCTTGCGCTGAGCATAGACCCTCGCAGGACCGCCTCCCTCAGGCCGAACTACTACGACATTGGTGATACCACGCTGACCCTCATCTCTCATCTGAAAATTTCCTCGGCCGCACCCATGACCACTCTAAGGTGCAGCCCCAGCACGTGCACGTCCTTGGCCTCCACCGGCCAACAGAGGACACTCACGCCTCAAATGGTCTGCTGAACCACAGTTCCAACAAGAATTCCATGTCACTACAATAGGAGTCTGTGCCTCTCTAGCCGCACGTGGACAATCTCGCCTCAGATTGTCCCTAGAACCACACGTCCAACACGTGTTCTGTTACGCCCTCATCCTGTTTCCCTAAACCAGTACATCATGCCAACGTTACCTCGCCTAGCAGCAGACTGATATCTCTTATCTCAGTCTCTCTTATTTCGTTCACCATCGGAACCAAATTCAGCTACTCTCTTACCAGAGCTGGAACCACCTCCACGAGATGACAGACCCAAATTCTGCTCGATGTCCTTAGCTCGACATACAATCACATCAAAATCCGTGTAGTCTGTAGCTAACTTATAGGTCTTAACTTCCTGCACCAACCCATATCGGAAGCGATCACAACGATGCCCCTCACTCGACACCAACTCATGTGCATACTAGCTCAGACGTACGAACTGGACCTCGTACTCAGCCACAAAAAGATTTCCCTGAACAAGCGACATGAACTCGCGCTTCTTCTCATCCAAGTATCTCACACCAAGATACTTCCTCTTAAAGGCACTTCTGAAGAACTCCCAATCTACCTCATTGGGTTCCATTCCAGCAGTGATAGATGTCCACCAACTATAAGCATCACCCTAGAGCAAAGAAACTGCGCATCCCAGCTTGCGCACATCACTGCAGCCCATTTGATCCATAATGCAGATCGTACTAGCTAACCAAGCTTTCGACACCTCAAGAGACATTCCATGGAACTCAACAACTCCCAAACTCCCCAGCCTTTCCAAAGGCAAACCCACCTACCTAGCTGCAGGTGCCTGAACATGCGCTCCGACTACCGCAGCCTGAAACGCTCCGGTGATCGCCTGAACAGGCGGTGCTAGATCACCCAATACTGGACCAGCTTTTCCTTGTTTCTCCAGCTCTCCACCTCCAGGTGGTGGCGGAGGTAAAGTCTCATCAGCTGGGTTCTCAACCCTTGATTACCCTGATTGCTCTGCTCAGCCGCATGCACAATCATATTCGACCTAAGCTCTCTCATCAGACCCATTGTGCTATTTTTAACAAGGCATAATAACAAAAACAAATCAAACCATGGTTTAGGCCAACCTCAAGCAAGGATCCAAGTTCACAAAAACATTTAACTAGTGTAATAAGGTAATGGGCACCCTGATTTCCCTCAAGCATAGCTTAACATACAATAGCATAACACATACATCACGATTTACATCATCCGAAATCAGCACATATCCTTATCACATCATCATCATACAATCATATTTAACTCACGTATGTTTCATAACTACCAATCATGACATGAACACCAATATTCGACCAAAAACATGCCTTTTCAAACAATATGCTATTAAACATTTCACCGAACATCAAAACATACCAATTTCACTTACCATCATCCCAAATTCTTTCGTAACCTGGCTACAATACCAACAAATGTAAACCCCTTAGCCCAGCCTAGATGCCTGACCCGAACTAAGAAGATTACACGGGGAAAACCGAAGTCAACTCGTTAAAGTCAACCTCGATTAACGACCTTTTTTCATTTTATATTTTCTAGATGCACATTATTATCATGTATGTTCAGCAAAGCGATTAGGCGAAAATGGCACAACGATCAGAGTTCGATTAGGGGTTCAATTGTTTAAAATTCAACTTTAGGGACTAAACTGTAATTTCTAGAAATTACAGAGACTTTTCAGATTTTAAAGTTACCAAACCATAATTAATCATGTAACATGCTAACATGCCAAATTTCAGCTCAAACGGATCATCCAAACTCAACCAATTGAACATACAACATTCAGGGGTCAAAATGCAACATTTCAGAACTTAAAAAGATTCCAATAACTGAATTTAATGAACCCGTATCGATACGCCTTAGCCTGTGTTGATACGCAAAATGGCCGTAGCTAAAGTTGGCAAAAGGGTATCGATACGCTCAAGCCCGTATCAATGCGGCCTTCAATCTTTTGCCTAGGCGTATCGATACGTGGGCAATTCGTATCGGTACACCTAAGCCACAAAGACTGAAATTAACCTTAGTGTATCGATACTCTTCCCCGAGTATCAATACGTATACCAAATTTTCACATTCAACAGCCTTTAAACCACATTTAACATCAACTAAATATGCTTAGAACATCCACATATGCTTCAATCAAATTACCAAACATATGAGTATCAACTATCAGCATAACACGAGCATCAAGCATGACAATTCAAGGTGAAAATATTAACTACTCAAGCATGCTTTAGATCATATGCCACAGCATAGCCAAAACACTATAAACAAGACCATAAACCAATAGACACCATTTACAAGTCCAAAAATATAAACCAAACATGCTCAAGGTGTTTAACATCACCAAATAAAACCAAGAGTAGAAATCACTCCCATTGCCTCTTATTACACTAAAGTAAAACCACATACATTGCTTAGTCAAAGTACTTGGAATCCACTTGCTCCCGTGCTGATTCAGTTGTTTAATTCCTTCATTGATGAAACAAATGAGCGTAAGCATATAGCTTAGTGAGAACCGCTACAAACCAACATTCATCAATGCATTTTGAAAATCATATCATCATCACTTTTAAAACACATGCCTTCCTTTGAAACATGCTCTTTAAAGCATCGATGCACTTTTAAAACCACATGCTCATAGCATCACTAAAATAACAGCAAAATCCGTTGCTCATGCATAAACCAAGCATCACATGCATTCTAGCATAATTCCCAAGCCTCACATGCTTAATTCGTTTCACAACATCATTAAATTGGCTTGCAAGTGATCATTGACAAACCGTCTTAAAACCAACACAGTTAACACAATCCTATATGCGGATTACAAGCGTTGTACCACACACTTCATACACACTACCGGACTACACAAGGCTCACACACGGGATTAGACCATCAACCATTGTGACACCCGTGGTGGAGTTTAACGGTACAATCACAACCCCTCAACACCACTAATCAGTAGTTGTATAATTCCGCTAACGAGAGCATGGGACACATACCACAAGATCCACACACGGGATTAAACCATCCATCATTGTGATCTTAGCCTCAATCATTAGGGTACTTGGATGGAGTATATGGTACAATGACAACCCCTCGACATCCAAGGCGACTTTCTTCACGGTGCACCCAATCCTATAGTCGGCTAATTATATCCGATTAAAGTAACCAAAAACCATTTCCATCACTTGCCAATATAATCATTTAACATCATTATTGCATTGTCTTACAAGAATAAATCACAATGCCATTTCCACAAGCATAAACATACTTAAACTAAAATGCATATATCTCAAAAATCCGAGGATCACCTACCAAGTGTATCCATAACAAAATGGCATCAAAACCAACATCCTCAATGTTCAAAAACATGCTTTAAAACAGTAACTAAACCACGTTTAATTCAAGTGCATTTTAATTCAAAACATAGCACATCCCGAGAGAGACTTTCGATTTACTTACTCTTGAGCTTAGCTAAGCGTTTCAAACTTACACTAAGCTCCCAAGACCACGCTCAAAGCATTACAAAGCTGGAAAATCCATTTCCACTCACCGATACGCGAAACCTCACTCGCCAACGTGAAGATCACCCCTCTGAAGCCTCCAAAAATGCTTCGCTTGCTTCCGGATCAAGATCCCCTGTTTTAGAGAATCAAAAGAGAGATCCAAATGCATTAAAATGCATTTCGACACCAGCAACTAAACACAAACTTGTTGCTCACCAAAACTACACCAATTTACCCATCCGAAACAATCGAAAACTCAATCGATTGCTTCCTAGACCAAGCCCAGCCAACATACATCACTTTCATCCATTACTAAACATCAAAACACATCTAAAAACAGCCTAAACCCTTTCTTATACCTCCAGCAAGTATAACATCATCATTTCACCTCAAAAACCCAACTAAATCCATCAAGAAACTCAAGGATCTCAAGGATTTCGGGATCTATATTATCAAATCCCCTTTTCAACATAATAATCAACTCAAAACTCAATTAAAATCAATCCTAAACAGAGCTCATCAATAACATCCCGAAAATCAAGATTTAAACCATGATTTTTTTTCATGATTTTGATCTTAAATCAAAACTCTAATAAAAACTCAGCCAAAAACAATAATTAGAAGTCAAAGATCTTGGGAATTTAAATAAAGAACCTAGATTGAAGGTTGAGAACAAGATTTACCTCCAATCCTTGCCTTCCTTAAAGTTTGACAAGTTTTTCCTTCACAAAACTTGAAGAACTTGAGGAGAATTCTTGGAAATTATTTAGAAATCAAAGGGAGAGTGTTTGGGAGAAAAGAATTCTGGAGAAAATCTTGAGAAAATGGTTTTGCTGAAAATGAAAGTTAGTTACGTGAAATGAAATCTCAATTTCCTATTTTACCAATTTAATTAAATAAAATCCTTTTTATTTTAATGATCCAAAAAGCATTTTAAAGCACATGTCAATTTAAGGAAGGTGTAATTGCACCATAGATCCATAAAGATTCTAAGATTTTGACTCCTTTTTGAAATTTGTAATTTTCCATAGTTTTAAAACTTTACATTTTGGTCATTACCCAAAATGTACCACTTCCGAAACTCTTTTTGCAAAATTGATTTGACCAACCTCTTAAACATGATTTTAGAGGATTTTAGCAATTTTTTTCCATATTTGTATCCTTTCCTGATCCTTGATTTCCCTAAACCACCTAATACGATTCGAAACCGTTTCCGACCGGTCTGATCTGATGTCTAAAACATCTAGGCCCAAAACCAGGGCGTTACACAATAGAACTATTAATGTTGGGTGACATAATTTGCGATGAGGTGTATCCGTACAACCAGGAAGAGAGAGGTGTCCTCTACTTCCCGATGCTCATCACCGGCCTTTGCAATACAAAAGATGGTCCCCAACACTCCGACCGATGAATAAACACCAAAGAGGAATGGATGGGACAAGGAAACCTACTACAAAATGATGTAGATAACCAAAGCCAAGCCGTTCTCTACGCCGGTGCAAGGCACTGCTGTGGCGGTATCCTCGGGCGACATCCCAGAAATGCCTGCACCCTCTGCCTCAGTAGTGACCCTTCAGCATATCGCCTAGAAACTGGAAGAGATGGATAGAAGGCAGCAACTCTTCATGGGCTATACACGAGACTTCAACAATGCCATTTTCCAACTCATCCAAGCGAAGTTCCCAAACATCACGGTGCCTTTCCCATCCTTCCCTGCCGGCATCAATGCCGTAGCAGGCCCAGAGCCCTCTGCCGCGGCAATGCCAACTTTCTCTTCCTCGGTAATGCCTGCATTCTCTGCCTCAGCTAGAAAAGACAAGGGCAAATCTCCTATGGATGAGCTGATCTGAACCGAGTCCTTGTTTGAGTGCTCCGACACCGTCTGCTTAATTCTCAAGAAGTTTGACGGGGTTGCATCACAATCCAACAAATGCAAGGCAACCACCACCGAAAAACTTTGCCTTGACACCGATGAAGAGAATGAAGTGACCACCCAAGCAAAGCCAACTCCTCCGTCGCACACCCAGCCACCGAGAGCCACCGAACGGATCAAGACAACGACCAAGAGAAAGTTTATAATTCACGATGATGATGAGGACTCTTCCGAGTCCCCAACAATTTAGCTTTCTTTCTCTTTGCCCTTTAATTTTGTGATTATAGTTTTGCGAGTCGAAGCAACTTCTATGAAGATTAAGAATTTTGGCAAGCAATTACTTTATTTACTAGTTGCATTGCTTGAGGACAAGCAATAGTTCGAGTTTGGGGGTGTGTTAAGTGTGTGAAAGTATTATGATTTCACCCTTATTCTATGACAAGTATTGCTAAATCTACACCCACTTGAGTCACATTGTAGGCCTCTATGCATCGATCACACTGATCTTATTCTTGATCCTTATGTTTGGTTTATTTAATGAAAAAGTATTATTTTATTGTGTGTTTTGTGCTTGTGAAGATGTTGTTACTCCTTGCCCGGGCAGGCACTGCTGCGACAGTGAAGGAAAGGAAGGACCAATGCAAAACCATCTCTCGAAGATCCAGATCAAGCCAGCCGTAGACATCGGTGTTTACTAAAGGAAGCTGAATCAGGAAATAGAGCCTTGCTGAGCAGAAAAGATAGATAGAACATTGCTGAGGCAGTAGCTTAGCCTCTGTCGCGGCAGTGCATTGACAAGATGGTCGAAGAAGAAATTATGCAAAATGGTAGACGACTTGAAGAGCATGAAAAGTTGGATTTTTTTACATACTCTTCATAATGATCGGAGTACGTGAAGTCCTTGAAAGCATGGAAACAAAGTTAAGGAGTAGAACCGGCCAAAGTGGATAAAAAGCAATAAACTAAAGATATTCACCTCTTTAATGAAGATATGTCCAACTCCAACTTAACTTCCTCTTCAAGAAAGACTTTGCCCTAAACCTACTCCTATATAAAGAAGGCCAAGACAACCAATTGGAGAGACCTACATCGAGTTATCAAAAGAGAGAGACTTTGTAGCGAGCTCATATCAAAATTATGTTCTAAATTCTTCTTAGGGTTAGGATCGTATTATTTAGTAGTTGTGAGAGAACAATTGGATTTTGTTTAAGTTTTTGTTAATGCAATTTTAGTTCAAGGTTTGCTTATTCTTGGTACTTTATTTTTCTTGCAATTGAATTGGGAGAGGAGATTGCTAGCATATCTATTTGTCTAATATCGGGAGAGTTAGAGTCACGAAACGAATAAGCATGGTTTTCATCCCAATCGGTGAAAACAAACTCAGCTTAGGGATAAGTTTGAGTTTCAACGGCTAAAAGAAGCACAAGATTGGTTGGTGTTCATCCTTGGTTCATGTTGGGAGGTATTATCAAGGCCTGCTCATTAATAGTGTTTTGACTTAGGGATAAGAACGAGCCAATGAAGGACACTTTACCGAACCATGACTTTGTTGGTTGCTGCCAAAGCAAGGGATTGCCGAGGCAGTTACTTAACCATTGTCGCGGCAGTATCTTTGGTCATTGCAGAGGCAATTCGGTGTTCGTTGCATTCATAAACTGAGACAGTTCCAATTCGTTTCCACACAACAACGCAATATAATCCGGCCCATTCTCTCATCTTTATTACTCAACTCTTTAATTTACTGGCTTTATTTTATTTTCTGTTTATTAGCTTATTCCAAAAACCCAATCATTCTCTTGTGTTCTCTATTTTTGTTTTCTTTTTCAGTGCGAGTCAATAAATCCAGAAGATAGTTCCAATCCATGTGGAGACGATACTCAATACTCATCCCTTTATTACTTGAGACGTGTACACTTGCACAACTATGGGGCACTTTACACACGCAACAATATTCATGGTCGAGACAACGTGGAACGAAGGAGCCCACAAGGGAACGGTAAACCACCGAAGGCTTTGGCCCGAGGTAAAACTTTGGAACACCTTCGTAAAAAGAAACTTAATGCCTACTTCCCACAATATAATAGTTGACAAACCTAGGCTTGCACTCATCCATTCAATCATGCACAATAGAATTATTAACGTTGGTTTTATTATTTGCCGGCCGAGCCAACTGATGAATTCACATCGACAAGGAAGGGATGGACAAGTCTCAATATTACAATATTATGAAAATAACGGAGGCCGATCCACATTCCACCCTAGTGCAGGGTATTGCTGTAGCAACATCCTCGAGCAATGCCTCAGCAGGTCCAACCGCACCTGCCGTAGCAGCCGCCCTCCAGAGTATTGCACATCAACTCGATGCAATGGACAAGAGGCAACGCCTATTCACGTAGTACACGAGTGACTTCAACAACTCCATCATCCAAGTGATCCTGGAGAAATACCCCGAGAGCACAATCCAATTCCCTGTCTCCCCAAGCGATGTCCTTGCTGAGGCATCACCAAGAGCACATGCCGCGATAACACCAGGAGACACCGCATCGGCAGTGAAGACCGTCAAAATCTTGGCAACCCAAAATGCCACTTCCTAAACAATGCCATCCCCATCTGCTGCGACAACGAGGAGTGACCATGCTCTACCAACTAGGACCGACAAGGGCAAAGCACCAATTGTTGAGCCCGCACAAACCAAAGAATGGTCCGACTTCTCAGACTCAGAAGGCTCCATTGCACCACTTGCCAAGACCATGCCCCACCAAACACCGAAGAAGCGCAAGGCGTCTTCCATCAAGGAATTTTCCCTAGATTGTTACAAGGAAGAGGAGGTGAGAAAGAAAGCCGAACCAACACCTCCATCCCATTGCCAACCACTAAGGGCAACAAAGTGTGTCAAGCACATGGCAAGGAGAAAGTTGATCATTCAAAGTGACAACGACTCATCAGATTCTCCGTCGATCTAGTGTTTTCTTTCTCTCTCGCCTTTTTATTGTTTTTATTATTTTGAGTGTGCATGCATTAAGGGCAATGCTTGTAACGCCCTGGTTTTGGGCCTAGATGTCTTAGGCATCGGTTTGGGCTAGCCGAACCTAGAATTGAAGATTCGAGTCTTTAAGGACGATTCAGGGAAATAATGGTTTGTGATAAGGTAAAAATATGGTAAAAATTTCTAAAATCATCTAAAACTATATAGATGGGTTTGGTAAAATCAATTTTATAAAATGGATTTTGGAACATGTACATTTTGGGCAGTGACCAAATTGTAAAGATTTAAAACTATGTAAGAAGTGTGATTTTCAAAAGAGAGTCAAATTCTTAGAATCTTTAGGGAGCTTTATGGCAATTAAGCCTTTTCTTTAATTGGCATGTGATTTTAATGTTTTAATTAAAGTAGAAGAGGGTGATTTTATTAAACAAGGCAGTTAATTTGTTAAATCATTTTTGACGTAACTTTTCTATTTCTCCTTTTTCTTTTCAGCCATTCATTCAATCTTTTCTCTCAATTCCAAAATTCTTTTCATCCTTTTTCTCTTTTGATTCACAACACTTTCCCAAAGATTCTACTCAAAGATTTGCAAAGATTTCTTATATCTTCTTGAGTTAAGAATTTGCCAATTGAAAGAAAAGCAAGGATTGGAGGTAATTTCGTGCTACTCCTCTAATCAAAGTTATTTAATGAAATTCCAAAGTATTTGACTCTTGATTTATGTTTTTAATTGAGGTTTTAGTGATTGATTTGGTAAAAATGTATAAATATTGCTAAAAATGAGATTAAATGTGATTTTCAGCTGGGCACTATTTTGATTGATTTTAGAATGATTTTAAGGTTGAGTTGGATGTTTAATGATGAGCTTCGATCATAAAAACCCCGAAATCATTGAGATCTATAATTATCTAGGTTGTTAGTTTTGGGTTTTTGGCTTGGAACTGTGAAATCTTGTTGTTGGAGGTATAAGGATGATATTAGGATGTTGATTTATAGTTAAAATGGGTTGGAAGTTGTTGTTGATGGTTGGGTAAAGTTTAGTGATCAATCGAAGGTGATTTTGGTTGTTTCAAATTATTATTTTGGTGCCTTTGAGCAGAGCAGCGGGATTTTAGTGTTTACTGGTGGTTTTAATGCATTGAGATGCATTAATCCTCTGCCCTTGTGTGGTGTAAATTGGGGAGGATACTTTGGAAGCATACAGTGAAGATCTGGGGGCTTCGGACGCTTGATTTTTGCGTCGGCAATCGAGGTTTCGCAATTCGTTGAGTGGAAATGGAATTTCCAGCTTTGACACATCTTAAAAGTGGTTTTGGGAACTTAGTGTAAGCTTGAAACGCTTTACTAATTTTGGAAGTAAGTAAAGTGATTTTCTCCCTCATATTGTGCTATTATAAGCTTGTGGATGCACTTGTTTTTAAATGTATTTACCTACTATTTTAAAGCATGATTTTAGTATATTATACGTTGTTGATGATGCCATATGGTTTAAGGATGCACTAGGTAAGTGACCATTGTTTACATGTTTTTATACATGGTTTTTGAAGCATGATTTAATGCTTGGAACATGGCTTATTGTCAATGCTTTAGAAACAGTGAGGTTTGTATTAAAAGTTTTTTATAGTGGCAAGTGATGTTGTGTAAAGTGTTTTGCAAATGAAATCGGATATAGTTAGTCGGCTATAGGATTGAGTGCACTATAAACAATTTGCCTTGGATGTTGAGGGGTTGTGATAGTACCGAAAACTCTATCCAAGTACCCTAACGATCGAGGAATGTTTAAGGTGTTGCAATGGTGGAGGATAGCTCCCGTGTACGAACCTTGTATGGTGGTCTGTCTCTCGTTAGTGGGCTATACATCTACCGATGAGTGGTGTTGAGGGGTTGTGATTGTACCGAATACTCCACCACGAGTGTCACAACGGTGGAGGGTAGCTCCCGTGTGTGAGCCTTGAGGTATCAGTAGAGTGTATGAAGTGTTTGGGACAACACTTGGTAATCCATGTATCTAATATACTTTTTGAGAAATTAGAATGTTATTGATCACTTGTTAGTCAATATAATTGATTAATTGCTATGAAAATGCTTATGGATGCATAACATGAAAAATGCATGTTTTACTTTAAAATCTTTGCATATTGGTAGATATGCATGAAAGGCTTGATTTATATGTTAGCAATGGATTTTGCTGTGAAGTGTTTGATACTTGTTGCATGGTGTATAATATGCTGATTTTAATGATGAAGTGCATGGATTTCAAAGAGAGGATGATGGTTTTCAAAAGTGTGAAAATGGTTTTAAGCATTGATGGTGTTTTTGGTTCTTGAGCATTCCTCACTAAGCATGTATGCTTACGCTCTCTTTTGTCCATCAATGCAGATAACTAAGTGTTATGAGGTAGCATCTTCCAAGGGGATCTAAGATGACTTCACTTTGAAAGTATGTTTCGGTTATGAACTAGAGTAATAATGGCAATGGGGGATTTCAAGTTTTGTTTGGGTGATGTATATAAACACCCTTTGAGCATGTTTGCTACATGCTTTTATACTTGTAAAAGACGTTTAACTGGTGTTTGAAGTATTGGTTTGAGTTTTGACTCTTGAGTGGCTTGTTTGCTAGGTTGCATGCCTCTAGATTTACATTGATGCAATTAGCCATGTTTTGATGCTAAAAATGCTGCATATGTTTGAGGAATAATGTTTATGTATGATGTATGCATGTTAGAAACATTTTGGATTGGTTTAAGTTGAATTTTTGGGTAAAAACCAGTAAATCTGTCATTACAGGCCCATGTATTTCGAAACGCTCGAGCCTGTATCGAAATGGGGTGCCTGAAATGGCCTTGGTGTATTGAAACGAGTAAGGTCTGTTCCGGTACGATTTGGTACTGGAAACCATGGTTTCGAAACACTTCAAAGGCATTTCGGTACGAGCCCGTGTTTTGAAACATGGCTTTAGTGTTTCGAAACAAGTGACAATTATGTTAGTTAACGGAATGTTCTATGTTTCGGAACAAGGCTTTAGTGTTCCAAAACAGGTGACAGTTAAGTTGGTTGATGGCATGTTCTGGAATTCTGATTCTTTGCGTTTTAGTCCCTGAATGTTGTGGATGCAATTCAATGAGCATGAATGATTATTATGAGATGAGATTTGATAGAGATGCTTGTAATGAGAATAATTAAAGGTTTGTGACACGAAAATGATTTAAAGTCTCTGTGAATCGGGAAAATTACAAAATGGTCCCTAAAAATTGAAATTGGATGAAATTGATGAGCCTTTGAGTTTTGTTTGATCCGCTGCTTTATTAAAAACATAGGAACTTAATTTGCATCTAGATAAGACAAAAAGAAAAAAATAGGGTTGTTTATTGAGGTAAACCTTCTCGGTTTACTTCAATATTCCTTGTCTGACTCGTTCAGTTCGGTCTACCGGCTAGGCCGGGTCGAGGGGGTTACAATGCTCCTCTTGAGTTTGGGGGAAGTAGTTCTTTTTGTCATACCTAGGAATGCATGTATCAGTTTCCTTAGTCTTAATCGAATGAAATTAATTGCCTCAACAATAGATGTCTCCCTCCCTGCTGTAGCATTAGAAATCATCTTGAGCCTTTAACTTTAGGATGTACATGGAAGGAAACTTAGAATCACACTATGAGATTTGAACTTCAAAAACACACTTTTGTGACTTGATTCATTGAAGGAGTTCTAGGACACTTAGGATGATTACTTGCTTAGAAAATTTTGTGTATTTTTTTAAGTTAAAGGTGCCCGAAACTGGCTCTAGCTTAAGAAAAAACATAAAACTACTCGAGGTGCCCAAAAACAAATCTAGTTTTAGAAAGATCACTATAGGTGCCCGAAATTGGCTCTAGTTAAAATTTTGAAGAAAAAGAAATCCAAGGAAAGTATGTTAGTTACCTAGTGTTTAATTAGAACCCGGAAAATCACCTTGTTGACAATCATGTACACACTCATGTAGGTTGTGAAATAGTCCCGCTTTAAGTGAAACTGTACACTGATGCCTAGATGTAATATAAAAGATTATCGTCTCCACAGGGACTGAAATGCTACTTCAAGATTAAATTCCTGCACAAGGAAAAGTAAAAACACAATTGATTTGGTTTGGTTTGAGAAAGTTGCATAAACTTAAAGTAAATGAATAATGAAAAGATTGAGAAATTAGAATAAAAAGATGTGCCAGATTGAGCTGCGTCGTAGTGTGAAACTGCGTTGAACTCGTAAAAGTCTTGTAATGCAAAGTCGATATCTCTTCCACGGTGGGTGACAGATAAAACGCTGCCACGACGGATAAAACGCTTGTAGGACGTTCAACTTGATTTGTTGGTCATTCACCCTTATTGTTAGCTCCCCTTTTCCCACATCTATTAAGGTCCTCCCAGTGGCTAAGAATGATCTCCCAAGGATGATGGGTGCATTCTCATCTGCTTCAAAGTCCAAGATGAGACAATCAGCAGGGAAAATAAACTTATCAACTCTTACCAGTATGTCTTCAAATTTTCCCTCTCGTTGCACATATGATCTGTCGGCAAGCTGTAGCATGACAATGGTAGGTTTTGCCTTACCAATACCCAATTTTTGGAAAACTGATTTGGGCATCAAGTTTATGCTTGCTCCAAGATCACACAAGGCTTTTACCTCGTAGTGATTCCCTATTGTGCATGGTATGGTGAAGCTCCCGAGATCTTTTAGTTTAGGCGGTGCCCGATTGTGCAACATGGCCATACATCCTTCTATCATGGCAACAATTTCGAACTCCCCCATTCTCGTTCGTTTATAGACCATGTCCTTCAGGAATTTCGCATAATTTGGCATCTCTTTAATGGCTTCCACCAATGGTATGTTAATGTGCACATGTTTAATAATATCAAAGAACTTTTTAAACTGATATTCCTGCTTCTGCCGCTTCTGCCACTGTGGGAAAGGTGGGGTGGGCGAATGTCTTCTATACGCTCCTTACAAGGGAATCTGATCTGTGGAAGTGCAAGAGCTTCAGGTACTCTGATTCTGTAACCAGGCTCTGCTGGGGCATCAGTGGGTACTGCCGAGGCGGAGGGACCTGGATCTACTGAGGCCGGGTTGTCTACTTTTGCCTCAGTGGTGGGCTTGGTTGGTTGTTTCTTCTTAGGATCATGGGGACGGGTCTCCTTGAGCTGTTTGCCACTTCCGGTAGTGATTGCTTTACATTGCTCATAAGTGGGTCCCCTTGCGAGTTCAGTATCGCTGGGAAGCCCTCCCATGAGTCTAGTATTCATAACTTGTATGAACTGTCCGATCTGAGTTTCTAGTGACTTTAAAGAGGCCTCATGGTTTTGCATCCACACTTCAGTCATGTCCATGAAAGCATTAACCTTGTTAACAAACTTATCATAATTAGCAATATCAGCACTAGTATGAGACATAAAAGTATTTAAAGTGGCTTCTAGAGAATTGTTTTTTATAGGCTGCTGTTGTTGTATCTGCTGCTGAGGCGGGTTCCTCTGATATCTCGTATTCTGATTGGTAGGATTTTCTTCAGTGTTAGGGTTACTCCACGAGAAGTTTGGATGTTTCCTCCAGCCAAGATTGTATGTATTTGTGTTGGGAGTACTATTCCGGTTGTAGGTTCCCATGAAATTTCCAGATTATGTACACTCAAAAGAGTCATGGTCTCCACCACATTCATCACAGAAAGCTTCCATTGCTTTTACCTCATATGATCTTCCTGTTGGTTTGATCATGTTTTCCACCAATCTGGTCAGTTTGTCTATACGGGTATTAACAGACTCTGATGCTTCCAACTCATTCACTGTGGCCTGTCATCTAACGCCGCCATGGCAGGCGGACGGAAACTGGTAATATTTTTTGGCCAACTGGTTTAGAATCCTCAGTCCCTCTTCTGGTGCCTTATCAAGAAGTATGCCATTTGTTGATGTATCTAGCATCATCCTGGTGGGTTGATTCACACCATTGTAGAATGGAGATACTTGCATCCAAAGCGACAGTCCATGGAGCGGGCATTTGTGTAGAAGTTCTCGATAGCGTTCCCATGCTTTGTACATCATCTCGTTGTCAGCCTGTCGGAAAGAGGTAATCTTGCTACGTATACGATCAGTGATATTTGAAGGATTGAAACGAGCCAGAAAATCTCCACCCAGGTCTGTTCAGAACTCAATAGAACCAACAGTCTGGCTATTTAACCAAGTTTCTTCCCTATTCCTCAGTGAATAGGGAAATAATCGCAATTTCATAACCTCCAGGGGATAATCCTTGAATTCTAAAAGATTTCCAAATCTATAAGAATGACTTCATGTGCTGTCGAGCATCCTCATTTTCTTTGCTCCCAAACTGTTCTAGTTTATCAATCATATTGAACATAAATGGCTTGAGTTCAATATGATTGGTATTGATGTCTGGTTCTATGACTGCAGAGTCAAGGCTGTCTATGTCTTCCTCCATATAGTCTCGAGTGTGTTGCAACCGCCTTTTTACGGGAGGCTTCGACGTTTTGGAAAAAAAAAACACTTTTAATAAACACACAGAGTCGCCACCAATCTTTTTTTTTGAAAAAAAAGTGTGATTGGATCACTTTTAAAAATAGGGTTATTTTAATAAACATTTTAAGTTTTAATAAAACAACAGTTTTAGTCTGCGAAAATCAGAAAACAGGTTCGGGGGTCGGTTACGCGTGGGGAAGGGTAAGCACCCCCACGATGCCCAAAATTGATACCTAAATGGTTTTAAAATCGTTTTCAAAATTGGAATTTGCAAGTTCAAAAAGGTTCAACTTTACTTGTCCGTTTAATGAATATTGGTCTATTTTAATGGCTTTATCGCCCGAGAGATGAACTTTAATCACCGCCAACATTTCTGGCATTAACCTGTCATTACCGTTTGATAAGACACTGAATTAATTTAGGTTTTCATTTTTCAAGCAACAAAGAAATTTAAGTGCGTTGAGCATTTTTTATTTCTAAGTTCGATTATTAAAAGCCCTAAAAAACGTCTAAGTCTTTTATTCCTAAGTTAAGGTTTAAATTTTCTTAAGTGTATTTTATTTTCCTGAAGAACATTTTCAACAGGACAAGTCTCTATCTAAGCTTTAGTCCCTCATCCTAAGTTTTCACCTATTTCTAAAACAAGCAAGCAAACTTTTTATTGTTTTGAATGTTACCCTTTTTATTATTCCCTTAAAAGCCTTTATTTGTTATAAATATTTATATACGTGGATGTCTATCATGATTAGAACTTTATCTATGGAGTTTGATTTAGTTTATCATTAGGAATATCATCTCATTTAATTAGAGTTCAATGTAATATGTACTTCTTATGCCTATAAATAGATGATTTGATGAAGACATTGTACACAAGTCTACATTTGAGAATAATACAAATCTCCCTCATTCTCCAATCTCTTTGTTCTTCCATTCTTGTTCTTTGTTCTTATTATTGTTCTTTGTTATTTTATTCACAACACGTTATCAACACGAGTTTGCTCGAAAGATTTTGACGCTCTTCGTTCGAATCTCAAAGAAGTTACTGAAAAAGTCTGATCCTACTTTGAACTAAAGATAAGTTTCTTTTTTCTCTTTATTTTTTTAATTATGAACTGCCAGCATCTTATATTTTAAATTGCTCTTTAATTTTTGGTGATATATTTTGAAGGTTTAAGCGAGCTATAAATTTTGAAGCCGCTTGTAAACACCAATTGAGATGTCAGGCCACGCAAAATCTGATGCTCGTGGTTCAAGCTAATGAACGGCTTACCATTGCTTTGCTTTCTTTGACCTGTTTTTATTTTTTCTAACTTGAAAAAGAAAAAACCCAGTTTTAGACAAAAAAAAATAGTTAAAGTTATGGTGTGATTAGTTAAAATAAACATATATATTATTTATGAAGAAAAATTGTTTTCTGTCAATGAAGTCGTGAAACCTAGATTTTTAAGATAAAAAAACATCTATCTTAAGGGTAAACTGTGGCCTTAGTTCTTCATATTTTAGATCATTTTAGTTTGATCCTTATTATTTTCTTTTCTACACCCTTAGGCATTATGCTAACTTATGATAAACAAAAGAAATATATAAACACATCATTGTTATGCCTAGTAACTGCTTATACAACTATGTTTAAAAACAAAAACAAAAAGAGAGTATTATGCCACAAATTCTCTAGTTTCTAATATATTCAGTTCAGTCCATATATATAGATCTAATTATTATGGTTTCATATATGTTTAAGTTTGACACAATGGTTAAACTTGGAATTAAATATCAATATTTGTTTATCTTATTTTATTGATAAGAGTTTATATGTTTTGAGTTTTAGATGATATGTTTAAATGGGTTGGAAAAAGTCATGGCTTCTCCGAAGATAAAATCTAAAGAGGTAAAGTTGCTAGATTCTAGGGAGAATTAATGGTTTGACAATCCATATCGCAACTTCCTTCTCAATCTGTTAAGGTATTAATCTTTTCTTTTAAATTATTAATAAGGGTTTTTCTTATAATATGTTTGTTCGATTAGATTTGTTTCATTCCCTATAGTGAATGAAAGAGTTGTTATAAAATCTATATTTGCTTGAAAGTAATATTTATTCTATGTCGAAAAACTGGACTATAGACTTCTCCCAAGTTCACGAAAATTCGTCTTGATCCAAAAGGTTTTATAGGAGGAATTCCATGAAGTGAATGCAAGCATGATGTTTATTCCATGCAATTATTGGATTTGTTTCATTCCCTGAAGTCAATGCAAACATGGTAAATCACTATTCAATTGGGAGCATAACTTTTATATAATCCAAGTATATTGGCTGGACATCTCGTTCTGTGAGGCTATTGGTCTCAAAGGAGGTTTTTAAAGGACCTTGTGGACTGGTTTAACAATGCCGCGTACGAGGATTAAATCTTCGTTATCTGTGATGAGGATCTGTTAATAAAAACATACTCCACTTTTCACAACAAATAATGTTGTCCCAGACACAATATCGTGAAAAAGGTTTCAAAGGCTCACTAGCTCTACTCCATTCCCTGAAGTAAATGTGAGATTATATTATGGAAAGAATAAAAGCCACATTAGAGGTTATGGTCGTGATTGAAACCATGAATATAGACATAGGAAACATATCATTTTAAGGATACTTCTACCCACCGGTGGTGAGGTTATAAGGATGATAAGAGTGATAAAGATCATTCTAATGAAGTAAAATTATTTTTATTACCAATGTGATGTTATAAACCATTGGTCTCGTACTTGTCGTACGTTGAAAAATCAACAATCTATTGTGACGATTTATGCTCAACATAAGCATAAGATATATTTTCCCATTTAAATGCAAGGGAATAATGTGAGTACTATATCTCAAAGTACTGAAAATATTGATGCTCTAGAAGAGCAATAAATTCTTGAGAGAAAGCACACTATGAAAAGTGCAGAATTGTGAATATTGCAATAATTACCGCTAATGGTAATAATATCATCACCACTAGAATTGGAAAATTTAAGAGAGCAAATAAGAGTTCACAAAATATCCCTTTGGGAATTATACATAACATATGTTATCAATTAGCATTTGAAATAAGCCATTGTGGATATAAGTCCTGGTAGCCAAAAAGTCAGTTGAAAGCTTTAGAAAAGCTATATATATTGCTATAAAAAGATAATTTTCATTGAAAGCTCCGAAAGAGCTAAATATATTCCTATTCAAAGGAACAATTTTGATGATAGTACTAGACATGTACAAGTGAGATTTAATCACATGTTATTGTAAACTAGAAGTTTACGAAATTCAGAAATGTATATACACACTTATATGTAGTTGGTATGATTGGTTAGACCATCCTGATCAATAATGATGCGAAAGCTATTGAGATTTACATGCACATATATTAAAAGAACTTTGAGATCTTATGGTGCTTGTTCTCAAAGGAATGGATTAAATTCCACTTATTAATGAACGTGAAGTTCTTGTGTTGCTTAAAGAAATTGATTAAATTTCACTTACTAAAAGAACCTGAAGTTCTTGTGTTGTTTGTTCTCAAAGGATATAGATGATCCCACTTACCAAAAGAATTAGAACTTGAAGTTCTTGTACTGAAGTTGAGACTGTATGTCTTGCATATCTGAACGAAATATGGGCCAATATATCCACAAATGTGGAAAGTTTTATATGATTTTAGTAGATGCATCTACATTGTTTTATCAACTTACAACCAGAAGTTTGTGAGATTGATTCTAAAAAGATTCAGATTATGCAATTAGACTATTCGTTTTGCAAAAGCTTGTGGGTTTATATTTTAGGCTATATCGGTTGTTACAAAGCTTATTGATTATGAAAAATACGGTTTAGGAAATTTTTAATTGGATGCCTCCTATTTAATAGCTAAACTGTGAGAATAAAACATTTATTATTTATATGGTATTTCCATATATCAACACTTATACGCATCAAGCAAACGAGTTATAATAAACTCCCCATTATGATTTGACTTTTGGTAAGAAGTCATGTTTCCCATTTTTGAATTTTTGAATGTGCGATATATAGTTGAATTGCTCCACCATAACACACAAAATGGGCAAGTAAAAATGGTTGAGAATATATATTGCGTACGAGTCTCCTTTTATGTTTAAATTCTAAACATTAATTAGAGAATCATTTATTAGATGATTTTTCTCAACATCAGGGGGAGAGAACAATCAGCTGTATAAAGAAGGAAATGAATTATCATTATCTAGATCCTCGAATATGAACTAAAAGTTCATAAGATAATTCATGTTATTTCATGTCAACTGGCAGACATATTTACTGACCCAATGAGAGTAATTAAGTCTCATATACCAGCTGAAATGCTCTAAGTTTAAATTACATGTTAGAGCAAGTGGATGTAAATCATGCTTGAAGCATGATAGTTGAAATGGTTCTGATGATCAACATTCTCCTAAATAAAAAGTATTATGAGATGGTCATATATTGGAGGCGGGTGCTCCTAAAGAGAC
The DNA here is from genome assembly GCA_958450335.1 of Hibiscus tridactylites. Taxonomy (NCBI): domain Eukaryota; kingdom Viridiplantae; phylum Streptophyta; class Magnoliopsida; order Malvales; family Malvaceae; genus Hibiscus; species Hibiscus tridactylites. The sequence goes on from OY288287.1 coordinate 40,299,936, forward strand.
CCAAGACATAACTAATAATAAAACTCTTGAAGAGTTTCAGGTACCTGAAATAAATATTGAAATCTTGAAGAGATATCGATGAGTTATGTCATTACGAGAATGGAACCAGAAAATTGGAAAGTTATCGACAACGATTTTACAAACAATTTTACATAAAATAATTCTATAGATGTAAAGAAAGAAATCGAGGATCTTGTATAAAATCTATCCAAAAGTATAGATATTGAATTGGCCGATGTTGAAAGACACATTGAACTTCTAAAATAGAAGTATTTGGACCAGCAGTCCAAACACCTAAACGTGTAGTGCAAGTGAGGCACAAATAAGTAGTCGTAAATACGGCTTGAAATATGATTTATGAAAAGTTTTAAGTACTTCATGGTGGATGAAATTACTTTGGCAGTTATGAAAAATTTTACATGTGTCTAATTATTTGTAGATCCATATTTATCCTTGAAGGATTTAAAATGCTAGAAGCATTTGGAAATTTCTGAGGAAATTTATTTAGACATGTCTTATGAATATTTTGGCGCATTTGGTATAATCGCCTTAGTGAATACTAATTGAGAAAATACTATAAGAATGATTAGATTTCCTTATGTATTTTATAAAGGAGTTTGGGTCAAGATCCATTATGATAATTTTAGAACTCCTAAAGAGCTTCAAATTGGAAACTCATGAAGTACTTTCAATACAAGAACTTGAATCTTGACATCAAGTTTATCTTGACCTGAAGATCAAACATTTTTATATATTTCTTTTTGTCTATGAATAGACATAAGCTGAAAGAATCTTAAAGAAGATTCAATATGAATAGGGCATATCTATTGAGTATCCCAATAGTTGTAAGATGGTTGGATGTGAATAAAGATAATTATATATTTTCTTGGTCTTGAAGCACTATATATGAGTTGGTCAAGAAATATCTATGAATATACAAAGATCATTACATTTATATCTTCAAACATTCGTCGATGCCTCCTCAAATCTTATAGAAATAATTGTTATGTACAAGGCAAGCCAAAAATGTGTTTGCTTAAGACCATTGACCCAACATATCTAGAAGACATGTGATTTACTTTCACAAGATATGATACAAATGCTATCTTGTGTAGACATAATGGAAGGTGGGTACATCATGGAAAATATTACTCCAAAGTTTCATCCCCGGTATCTTTAGAAAAATAATATTGAAGTTTGAAATATGAAGATTCAAAGATCTTCTGAGATTTTTTCATGAGGGGGTGTAAATATGCGTTGCACTCTTTTCCCCTTAACCGAGGTTTTGTCCAAATGGGTTTTCCTAGTAAGGTTTTTAATGAGGCAACATGTTATGCATATCAAAGATGTGTGTACTCTTTTTCCTTCACTAAAGAATTTTTTTCCCACTGGGTTTTTATCATAGTAAGGCTTTAACGAGGCACATTATCTACATAGACATCCAAGGGGGAGTGTTATGAATATTTATCTATGTGGATGTCTATCATGATTAGAACTTTATCTGAGGAGTTTTATTTACTTTATCATTAGAAATATTATCTCATTTAATTAGAGTTCAATGTAATATGTACTTCTTATGCCTATAAATAGATGATTTGATGAAGACATTGTACACAAGTCTATATTTGAGAATAATACAAATCTCCCTCTTTCTCTCATCTCTTTGTTCTTCCATTCTTATTCTTTGTTCTTTGTTATTTTATTCACAACATTATTTTCATTTTATTTCTTTTCATTATTTTCTAAGCTAAAACCTTTTTTATATTTTTCTACCCGTTTTATTTTGATGTCTTTTTTCCATCTTGAATTTTTTCCTTTTTTTCAAAAGCATTTTCACCTTTTTCAAATTCATTTTTTTATTTTTTTTCATTTTTAAGTTTTTTCTTTTCAAAAAATCATTTTTTTCATCCAAGACCCTAATTTCACTTTAAAACACTTTTATTTTCTTTTTCTTGAAAACTTTTTTCCTTTTCTAAAAAAACATTTTTATTATTTTTTTCAATTTAAAATCCTTTTTACCCATCAACTATTTAAAACTAAATTTCACAAAAAATCTTTTTTATTTTCTAAAATTAAGCCCTTTATTATTTAACCTCACATTATTACTTTTTCTAATTAAACCCCTAAATTCAAGTTTTTTAAATTAACCACATTTATTCACTTTTATTCATGAATTAAAATCCAAAACACCTTTTTAAATTAAATCCTACATTTCTAAAGATCAAAATTACTTTAACAACATTTAGTAAAACATAAAAAAATTTAAGTTCAAACTAAAAGTTTTAACGAAATTCAAAACGAAAAATGTTGGGTTTTTAGGTGCTAAATTCCTTCAACCGTTCTTGCTCGCCAAGTGGTGGAGAAGTGGAATTTTGGGTGAAAGAGGTGTGGAAGCTAAAAATGATAATAACAAGATGATTTATAGTGGTTCAACCTTCTAACCAAGGTCTACATCCACTACCTTAGCTTCCCACTAAGGATTTACAATCAATCCACTATTGATTTCTCCCCTTTTCTAGGCTTAGGAGGAAACCCTTACAAACCGATCAAGCTTTCTACCCAAAGCCTTGATCAAACCCTCTTTACAAAGAGATAAAGATAAGCAAACTCAAATCCCTCTAATAGGTATTTGTTTGCATAATTAAGCTCCCAGCCAATCCTAAGACACATGAGCTAATCTAACAATTTTGGCTCACTAGTGTTTGTTTATACAAGGAATTGACAATTAAGCACTAAGACCCATTTTGATCATATGTTGTATTACAATTGAAGCATTAACCATTACTAGCCAATCCTAAAACACTTTGAGTTTGTAGCCGTTACTAGCCGTTGGGATTGAATTGGAGCCGTTTAAGACTTGATTTCCCATAAAAAATGTTGTTCTGGAGCCTTCCATATCGATACGCGAGGACCCGTATCGGTACACTCTTCTTCAGAAACTAGCCGTTGGACTCTTGCCAGCCTAAGTGTATCGATACCATTGAGGGCGTATCGGTACGGTATGTCATTTAAAAGACTATTGGGAAATAGTCGTGAGGGACGTTAAAATAGGGATCGGTACGCTTAAGGGGAGTATCGAAACGATCCCTATCCGTATCGATATGGCAAGGCCTGTATCGATACGGGTTTTCGCAGAATCAAAACCTGGGGAAAAGTGTATCGATACGGGGTACAACGTATCGGTACGGGCTTGCTAAAAAGTCAAGTTTTGGCTAATTTAAATCATTAAAAACTTTGCCAAAAACCTTTTTAAATGCCTTAAACATATTTTCAATTTGTTTGGACTTAAAGACAAGTTTTGAATTCTTTTCAAATTTTTCCAAAACATTTTTCAATTATTATATCAAAACATTAGTTCCACAATCTCCCCCTTTTTGATATAATAAAACTAACTTGCAAAATTGTTTGGGATTTCTCCCCCTTTGTGAAATAAGTTTGGAATAATAGAATTAAGATTTGAAATCAATTAAAGCTCCCCCTTATTCATTTGAAAATTTAATTTTTCAAACCATTTCTCCCCCTTTTTGTTATATCAAAAAGAATTTAAAACACTTTTAAGCCCAAAATAATAATAGAGGTTTAGATTTTAAAAATATTAAAATGTTTGGTTTTAAAATGACCCCCCTTACTCAAAGCATCATCAAAATGTTAGTCCAACATATGTCATAATCTAGTTGAAATAAAAAATAAACCAAATAAAACAAATGAAACAACTAGATTTTCACCACACTTGAACACAAGGGAGGATGTGAAGCCTTCCTTCTTCAAGTGTCTTTCTTTGTGTGCATGGAGCTCCCCCTCAATGTTTGACTTGTTGATCACTCTCCATCACACTTATCATAAGACAATCAAGTAGTTTTTGGTATCCAAATTGCTCTGGATCCATAGACGTTAGTAGCACAAAACTTAGTCCCATTAGGAAACCATTTTTCAATTTCATCCTTTTTAGTTGAAGTACTTAATCTTTTTGGGACCCAAATACTTCTAAAACATTTACCATTTACAAATCTAGGGGCACTAGATTGTCTTACATAAAAATTTAATTTTCCAACATTATTTTTCTTTTCAAGCTCTTTGGAAATCAAAATTTTCTCTTCTTGAACTTTAAGAAGCAAATTTTGTAAATCATTTTGTAAATCAAAACATTTTTGTTCAAACTCATTGAGTTTTGCTTCAAGTTCAAGTTTGGTTTTAGAAATCAAATCATTTTGAATTTTCAACTTTGAAATCACTTTCTTGTTTTTCAAAATGTGATTTTTAAACTCTAAAACCAAATCGTCATAGGCATCTTGTAATTCATCAAAAGAATATGAACATGAAGTAGATGAATTAGAAGTTACCCTTGAATCTTCTTCGATGGCCATAAGGCAAAGGTTGGCTTGTTCATCGTCGGTGGATTCTTCATCACTCGAAGTAGCCACATATGCCTTCTTCTTATGGCTTGAAGTGCTTGCCCTCTTCTTTTTCATGGATTCTTGTTCAAGCTCTTTCAAGGCTTTCTTCATGTAAGGGGCACACTTCTTGAAGAGATGAACTATCTCTTCTTCATCATCCTCCTCTTCACTTGAATCTACATGATGGCATGTGGAGGATTTGAGAGCAATGGCATTTGTGTTGATGCCAAGCCCTTTGAGCTTCTTCTCCCCCATAGCCCTAATCTCTTTATTCTTCTTCATTATTTGGTGAGTGAGAAGAGACCCCATGAGCTCATCAAGCTTCATAGTTTTGAGATTCTTGGCTTCGATGATGGCGGTCCTGTTTTAGTCCCATGACTCGGGAAGGGAGTAGATGAGCTTTCGGACAAGTTTCTCTTCCGGGATGGCTTATCCATAACCTTTAAGTCCATTGGTGATGGTGGATAACCTATCGAACATCTTCTCAATGTCCTCTTCCGGATTCATCTTGAAGTTTTCATACGCTAGGTTGAGGAGCCCGATCTTGGTCTCCTTTACTTCGTTTGTCCCCTCGTATGTAACTTCGAGCTTGTCCCAAACTTCCTTAGTACTCTCACAAGAAGATATCTTCTCATAGATGTTGGGGCCAAAAGCACAAAAAAGAATGTGCAAGGCTTTGCAATTAAGCTCCATCTTCTTGCGATCTTCGGCACTCCAATCCGCCTTGCTTTGTAGAGGCACGAACAAACCATCTTCTACTATGTCCCAAAGCTTGTAGTCCTTTGACTTTATGAAGAACTTCATCCTTGTCTTCCAACGGGCAAAGTGTGTTTCGTCGTAGAAGGGCGGTTTATCGATGGATTGCGCCATTGAGCCGATTGTTTGAAATGTTGATCAAGCTTGTCGGATCTTCTCAATAGGATGTTAATCTTCTTCAATTGAGCCAAGCTCTGATACTAATTGTTGGATTTTTAGGTGCACAGTTCCTTCAACCATTCTTGCTCGCCACGTGGTGGAGAAGTGGAATTCTGGGTGAAAGAGGTGCGGAAGCTAAAAATGATAAAGACAAGATGATTTCTAGTGGTTCAACCTTCTAAACAAAGTCTACATCCACTACCTTAGCTTCCCACTAAGGATTCCCAATCAATCCACTATTGATTTGTCTCCTTTTTTAGGCTTAGGAGGAAACCCTTACAAACCGATCAAGCTTTCTACCCAAAGCCTTGATCAAACCCTCTTTACAAAGAGATAAATATAAACAAACTTAAATCCCTCTAATAGGTATTTGTTTGCACAATTAAGCTCTCACCCAATCTAAAACACTTGAGCAAATCTAACAATTTTGGCTCACTAGTGTTTGTCTATACAAGGAATTGACAATTAAACACTAAGACACATTTTGATAATATGGTGTATTACAATTGAAGCATCAACCATTACTAGACGCTTGGAGGTCCCTTTTTATACTCCTCTTTGAGTTTGTAGCCGTTATTAGCCGTTGGGGTTGAATTGGAGCCGTTGGAGACTTGATTTCCTATATTAAATGTTGTTTTGGAGCCTTCCGTATATCGATACGCAAGGGCCCGTATCGGTATGATCTTCTTTAGAAACTAGCTGTTGGACTCTTGCCAGCCTAAGCGTATCGATACACTTGAGGGCGTATCGGTATGGTATGTCATTTAAAAGACCATTGGGAAATAGCCATTAAGGACTTTAAAACAGGGATCAGTACGCTTAAGGGGCGTATCAAAACTATCCCTATCCGTATCGATACGACAAGGCCTGTATCGATACAGGTTTTGGCAGTATCAAAACCTGGGCAAAAGTGTATCGATACGGGGTACACCGTATCGGTACGGGCTTGCTGAAAAGTCAAGTTTTGGCTAATTTAAATCATTAAAAACTTTGCCAAAAACCTTTTTAAATGCCTTAAACATATTTTCAAGTTGTTTGGACTTAAAGACAAGTTTTGAATTCTTTTCAAATTTGTCCAAAACATTTTTCAATTATTATATCAAAACATTAGTTCTACAAAAAAGATTACCGAAATCGTGAACAATTTTCCAACCTTGAGAAAACAACCTAAAAATCACAAACAACCCCAAAAAACCAAAATTCAACCAAGAACAAACCATAAAATCAACCTAAAAAAAAGAAAAGTTAGAAGTTTACCAAGAAATCGACGAACGATGAACTCAAACTTAAACCTTCTCGAAATGCTTCGGACCACCTCCGGAAAATTGCTCCAAACTCCAATTTTTCCTCCAAAAATTTCCAGCCAACTCAAGAGAATATTCAGAGAATTTTTAGATTTTTTCTTGAACCCTTTTAGTGTTTTTTTCTCAAATTTTGGTGTGAAGAACAAATGGGTGAAGGGGGTTTTTATACTTAATTTTGAGCTTCAAAATCAAGCTAAATCCCGAATTCAATCCCCAAATTGGAGTCTAATTCAGACACAAAACTTAATACCCGGTAAAACCCCTAAGAAACCATCCATTTTGATCCAAATTCGGGATAGAGTTTCCTATTTAATTCGAATCTAGGGCTTATTATCTCGTTTCGGTTTTTCACAAATTCCAGTGGCTATAGGCAGCAACGACAAGCGGGGTCGGTGGCAAACGGATGGTGGCAACCAGGCGGTTCGAACGGCACCAACCACGCCGGCTGCTGCGCCCGGTGGACGGAGAATTGCGGCTGGCAGCTTCGCGGCAAGGGTTTGGAGAGCCCCGCATGCGTGACGCGCGGGCTGGCTCTCCCCCCTTTTTATTTATTGATTAATTTTTTACTGTTTTTACTGTTTTTGACCTTTTTCGTTGCTGTTTTTTTTCTTTTTTCACACTTAATTATCAACCTATTTTATTCCTTTTTTACAATTATTAAACACTATATTTATATTATTATTTTTTTCTTTTTCTTTTTTTCTTTTTACTTTAATAAATGGGCTTCAACCTAAAATGGGCTTTATTAAAAAGTGGGCTTTTTGAAAATGGGTTTTTATGAGTTTTTATATAAGAATGGTTTTTATTTAAAAATTGTGTTTTATTAAAGAATGGGCTTTTATTATAAAAGAATGAGCTTTTAAAAGGATTTTTATTTTATTCTTTTTTCTTGATTTTTCCTTTTTTTATATTTTCTTTTATTAAAACTTAGGGTGAAAATTTAGTGACAACAGTGTGGTACGGACTCGTCTTTGCTGGCCAGGAGGAAGAAGTAGTGGTTGCTGATTTTGTCGCTCACCATTTGCCGCGAGGTCTGCCACGACGACATTATTGGCATCATTGCCGTTATGCATTGCTGCTTCAGCTGCTCCTGATGCTTGCGCTGCTGCTAATACCTCACGTGCCTCTCTTCTAATTTTTCTTGCTTCTCGTTCAATCTCGTCAATAAACATGCGTTTAGAAGATGGATTTGCTCTGGTTATAAACTAGAACGAAGAAGCTATGAGATTTTTTTATGATAATAACAAAAAACTAAACTGGAAATTAACTGCAATAAAGGAAAAGTGCAAGAAAGTAAAGATGAAGTTGCTGTTGCCAGTCCCCGGCAACGGCGCTAAAAACTTGTAGGTTGTGAAATAGTCATTCTTTAAGTGCAAGTGTACACTGATGCCTAGTTGTAATATAAAAGATTATTGTCTCCACAGGGACTGAAATGCTACTTCAAGATTAAATTAACCGCACATGGAAAAGTAAAAAACACAATTGATTTGAATTGGTTTGAGAAAGTTGCATAAACTTAAAGTAAACAAATAATGAAAAGATTGAGAAATTAGAATAAAAAGATGGGTTAGATTGAGTAGCATCGTAGTGTGGAACTGCGTTGAACTCGTAAAAGTCTTGTAATGCAAAGTCGATAACTTTGCCATGGCGGGTGACAGATAGAACACTGCCACGATAGGGAACTCGGCGGGTCTTCAACTTTTGGCCGAACGTCCTGATTTGATTCCAACTTATCTCTAAGTTTAAATATTGTTGATGCCCACTCTTTGACAATACCTCTCGGCGTAAACCTAGTTTGAACAACAACTTTCCCACGTTCCTTCTTAGCCGCCTTAAACCTGGACTTATCTCTAAGCTAAGTTGATTCTCACCTTAATTGGAGGGAATCATTTTTATCCCTTTCTTGAGTTTTAACTCTCTCGAATTGAAACAAATAAATGTGCTCACAAAGATCTCTCGATTCTATTGCAAACAAAGATGAAGAGAAGAGGATAAACAAACCTTGAATTGAATTGCGTAAAAACTTTAACTAATTACAACCGTTCTCACAACTACTAAACAAAACAATGTTAACCCTAAGGAAAGTATAGAAGACAATGTAAATAAGAAAACACAAAAATAAATTCTAAAACCTAATCTCTCTCCTTATGTCTTCCAATCGGTCAAGCCTTACCTTTATATAGGTGGTTACATGTGAAAATCCTATTTGGGGAAGAAGTCTCTCTTTGGGAGGAAGTTGAGATAGAATTAAATGCTATTAAACGTCCGAGTATTTTATTCTAAAATAACTTCTCTTTTAGACTTTCTTGGGCCGCAAGATTCTTCCTTGTTTGGGTCTTCTCACGTTATCCATGGGTGCTCATGGACTCTATTCTTCGTGTGGCTTGGTTCTACTGATTTCGGAAATTCTCCTCTTCATATCGCACTCCATTTTGGTCATTCTCCATTGTGCCCTCGTGACGGCAGTGCTGGCGACAATCTGTCTCGGTGGGTTATTCTTTGAACTACGTTAGTACAGTTCTTCTCTGCAATGATGGTTGGTCATGTGTGACTGGATGTGATCATTTTGTTTCCTCCTCCTCTTCGATCATTCTTCTGTCCTGCTGCCGCGGCATGTCCCGAGGACAGTCTCCTGCAACCTGTAATACAAATGCAACCAAAAACAATGTCTTTTCTCCACAAATAATCATAAACACTGTAATAAGCTGAGTGATGGAAAGATACTGTAAAATATGCATGAAAACCTAAATATGAACTATAATGAGCTTAATAATAGTGACAATATGAGCTAAAATGGGTATAAAATATAGGACTTTTAAGCACTTTACAACTCACAAATCTTATAGTTTGATTCCAGGGAATTCCTAAACATCTGAAGAATTAAAGGGAAAGCACATTCATCTTCACAATTTTGAGAGGAGAAGAAAAAGTAAGTCCAAGAAGTAATTTCATGAAGATTAAAGCTTTGGCAATTGATGGTTAGTTTTGCATTTCTTGAGGACAAGTAATAGTTTGAGTTTGGGGGTGTGTTAGCTGTATGAATGTACTTATTTTAGGACCCTTTCTGACTCAACTGTTGTTAAATTTAAGCTTATTTTAGATGCATTACTAGTCATTTATACACAATTTATTGATCTTAATATTTACATGCTTGATTATTTATATCTGAAGATATTTGGCGGAAAAGGTACTACTTAGGTGTGTGTTATGTGTTTGTGCTGATTTCACTACACACTGCCCGGACAAGAATTGCCGCGACAAGGAAGGAAAGCGAAGAAAAGGCACAGAACCATCATTTGATGATCTAGACCAGGCCAAACTCTTATGCTAGACCTTAACGAGGAATGCAGAACCGAGAGAACGAGCATGGTCGAGCAAAACAGAGTGACAGACCTCTGCCAAGGAACTGACTAAGCCTCTGCCGAGGCAATGCACTAACAATGCTGCAAAAGGAGAATATATGAAAAGTGGTAGTTGACTTGAAGAGCATAAAATGCTGGATTTTTCCATATACATTGCATGATGATCGGAGCACGAGAAGGCCATGAAAGCATTGAAGGAAGGTTAAGGATGGAAACCGCTAAAGAAGGATAAAAGTAATAAATTAAATATATTCATCTCTTCAATAAAGATATGTCAAACTCCAACTTAACTTCCTCCCCAAGGAAGACTTTGCCCTAGGCCAACTCCTATATAAAGAAGGCCAAGCAACTGACTTCAACATCTAGAGTTCGAGAGGCTAGGGATTTTGTCGAGTGTTCATATTCCCCATCATGTTCTAATTTGTTTCTTAGGCTAGGGTTAATTTGTTTAGTAGTTGTGAGAAGAAGATTGTAATTTGTTTAGGTTTCAAATGCAATTTAGTTCAAGGTTTGCTTATTCTTGGTATTAACTTTCTTCTTGCAATTAAATCAGGAGAGGATATCGTGAGTGCATCTATTTGTCTAATATCGGGAGAGTTAGACTCATGAAACAAATAAGTATGGTTTTCATCCAAATCGGTGAAAGCTAATTCGACTTAGGATAAGTATGAGTTTCAACGGCTAAGGGTAGCGTAAGATTGTTTGGTGTTCACCCTTGGTTCACGTTGGGAAGTATTGACAAGGCTTGCACATCAATAGTGGTTCGACTTAGGAATAAGAAGGAACCATTGAAGGATGATTTGCCGAATCTTGAAGGTTGTCACTCAATTGCCCAGGCAATACCCGTTGTCCTTGCCGTGGTAGTAGCTTTGCCCATTGCCGAGGCAATTCCTCAGTCTATTGCCGAGGCAGTCAAGTTGGCAGTTGCATATAAGACCGAGACAATTTGTTCAAATTCTGCACTACGACGCAACTTAATCCGGCCTGCTTTATCATCATAGTTTCGCAATCTCCTAATTTAATTGCTTTCTTGACTTTAATTGTTTCCTCAACAACTCTTATTACTTGTGTTTTATGTACTTCTTTTAGAGTGCAAGGTAATAATCTCTAGAAGTAGCACAAATCCATGTGGAGATGATATCTTTTATACTATAACTTTGCGACATGTAAACTTGCACTCAAATTGCGACACCAAATACGTGCAACAAGACCCGCAAGCTACACCATCTCTAAAGGGAACCGCAACCAAATGCCCACCAAATATTCCACGAAGAGAACCTTCTCCAAATCCAACACTTGCTTCTGAAACAACAATTGCCATTGTTAGACAAAGCCCTCGGACAGTGAGGATAAAGAAAGGAAAAGCTCCCCTAAGTACACCTCCACCACAGGAACCACCAGTCAAAGAGCCTGCCAATGTTGACATTGAAGAGGAAAAGATAGCTGAAGATGCTCCTACATTACAACCTGCCCCAACTCTAGATGCTACAGCAAAACCATGGAGTCGCCTGAAGCGCACAACAGGGCGTGCATGGACTGCCCCATGTGATGATGATACTGATGAAGCTATCGATGACCAGCTGACTAAGGGCGATCTGACCATCCAACCAAACCCATAAGATGAGCCTAATGAGCCCATTGTAGCACTTAAGAAGAAACCACAAATCAAGCACAAAGCCACCATGACGACAACGACCAAGTATATTTTTCGGAGGTAACCTGCATTTGCATTCACATTTTAGATTAGTTCATTTTATTTTTATGCATTGAGGGCATTGCATCTTTTAAGTTTGTGGGTGTTGATATTTAGCTTTTATCATTTTCATTAGCATTAAGTAATGAATAGATTTTTGCAATGGCAATTAGTCAGTTTAATGACAGTTTTATGAATAAATTAAGGATGTCCTATGATGAGAACTTAAATTTTATAGATGTGAATTGATTGAATGTTTATGACTATTGAGATTGGTAGAACTGCCTATAGGACTTGATTCTTTGTTATGTATGTGCTACACGATTGCATGCCCTTTATGCTTATGGAAGTTAGGTGATTTTTGGTGAAAGAACTCTCGTATGCCTTAGATTAAAATGTGTAGAATGAACTTTAAAGAAAAATGAAAGCTTAAAGGCTTAATTAGTTTCCTTTTTTATTTATTTATGTTGAAGTACGAATAAATACTAAAGCATAACTGAATAAAAGTTCTCACAAGATTACTCTATTTATTGTCTCAAGGGTGAGATGTTTTCTCCATACTCATCTAGAGTTAGGGACGATAGTTGTGATGAGCTGACACCCCTCGAGGAAAAAAACTTGAAAATCTAGGGCAAACTTGAGAACCTAACCAATTATTTTCTAACTTTGTTAAGCCTGAAAAGGATGTAGTCATCACACATGCATTCCTTAGGATTTTGCTCTATAGGAGTAGTTCTTAAAATCTCAAAGATGTCTTTCATATTGAAGTTGATATGTTCCGAGGACTGAAATTTTTCCATTGCTCTGTCGTGAACTGAATTTATGCTATAGCATTTGTCTGTTTGTTCTTGTTCATTGCTTGAGGACAACCAATATGTTTTGTTTTGGGGGTGTGTTAACCTTGTAAAAGGTTAACATTTTGTTCCTTTTTACTTAGGTTATTGTATGAAATCAAACCCATTTCATCTCATTTCATATCATATTGGTGCATTTAGCTCATGTAGTTGCATTTGCTGGTTATGTTTTCTTTGATTATTTGCTTGAATGATGTTGCTTGGGAAGGTTTGGGTTTTTCTGGTGATGTGCAGAGAAATGAGGAGCAGTGCAGAGCAAGGGCAGAATGCTATAGCATTATGGATAGCATATCTAGGCGCACTAGAAGACAAGGAGATGGGGAAATTTTGCAGCCTTACACGTGAACCAATCAACCAGCTGTAAGCCCATATTTGAAGGGAATATTATCTTGGAATTTAGGGAACAAAACCCTAGGAGCCCCAACTATATAAGGACAAGACACCCACATTAAAGGGATAGCCGAAAAAGAGGATATTTTGCTGAGCTAAGAACGAGAGAAAGATGACTCCTTGCGTTCATCTTCTTCATTGTGGTGTTCTCCATTGTTGAAGCTCCAAGGAGTGTTCTTGCTTGCCTTTGAGGGAAGAAGCAAGCTTAGAGCGGTTCACGACAGTCCAAGGCTGCTTGGGAGTTTCCTTTTCTCTAGTTGCTTTTCCTGTTTCATTTCTTATTATTCCGATGGATTGTTTTAAACGATTGATTGTGGATGATATTTACCTAACCATGAACTGATTTTAAGTGGCATGGGCTTGTTATGGATGTTTATGTTTAAGCTTGAATGAATATTTGGTTGGCTTTCTTACTCTTTACATGTTTTGTCTGTTGTTTACATGCTCTAAACTTGTAAGAGCTCTCGAGAGTTAGCCTTAGCTTAGGTGTTAGATAGCTTAATATTCGAGAGAGTTAGGCTTAGATCCACGTAGACATGGGGGTTTGATGCTGAGAGGCAAAACCCTAACTCACCTTAGAGATAAGGATAGAGTTTCAACGATTAAAATGAGTAGAACTTCATCAATAAGTAGCTTGCTAGGGTTCACGCTGAGAGGTATTGCCATAGCATTATGGCTGTCAGGTTTCTTGCTTGAGATGGTTTAAAACCATTTGAAAATAGCTAAAATTAAGGAAAAAGTCTAATAAAACCAAGTGGTTTAATAGTTCCATAAAGATTCTAAGTTTGGACCCTTTTTTGACCTAGTCACTAAAAACAATTTTTCAAACTTTACATTTAAGTCACTAGAACCAAAATGTCCAAAGATCCATTATCATTTTATCAAATTGATCTTACCAAAACCATTAATATATTTTTAAAACATTTTCCACCATTTCCACAATTTTATCCAAACGAAAAACATTTGTTACAAATTAATCCCTGAAACTATCTTGAATCAACTAATTCGGTTCACTCAAACCGTCTAAACCAACACGCTAACATCTAAGCCCAAATCGAGGCGTTATAATCTGCTTGAAAGGATTGTTGCGTGTATGGGTGTACTATAAATGATATATAACTAGTGCAATTATACACATCGAGACAAGTAGTAAAGTGATGAGTGAGTATCGTCTCCACAAGGATTAGAGGTATTTCAAGTCAAGTTTAAGCACAAAAGTAAAGACTAAATTATAAATAAAATAGAAAATGGAAGCAGTGAATAACTGTGATAGAAATTGAGAACAAGTTAAGAAATACGACATCAAATAACATAAATAAGGCTGAACCAAAACAAGGATATTTCAAGGGTCCTCTCACACGTACGAAACTCTCTAATGGAATGATAGGCTGGGCTTGCTAAGAACTTCTATGTCTAAACCTATAGAATGCCTAGAACTATCTTACACAAAACATGCTCGACAAAGTTTACTTAGGTGTTTCTAAACTATCTCTAGCAAGAAACCTGACAGCTAGAATGCTAAGGCAATACCTCTCATAGTTAATCCTAGCAAGCTACTTATCGATGAAGTTCTACTCCTTTTAGTCGTTGAAACTCTATCCTTATCTCTAAGGTGAGTTAGGGTTTTGCCTCTCAGCATCAAACCCCCATTGTCCACGTAGATCTAGGCCTAACTCTCTCGAATATTAAACTATCTAAAACCTAAACTAAGGCTAACTCTCGAAAGCTCTTACAAGTTTAGGTCAAGCGAATAATGGACAAAACATGAAAAAGGTAAGAAAGCAAACCAAACATTCATTTAAACATAAACATAAACATCTATAACAAGCCCAAGGAACTTAAAATCAGTTCATGGTTGTGCAAATATAATCCATGATCATTCTTTTAAAAAAACCCATCATAAAAATAAGAAATGAAACATTAAAAGCATCTAGAGTAAAAGAAACTCCCAAGCCGCCTTGGACTTCCGTGAACTGCTTCAAGCTTGCTGCTTCTCTCAAAGGCCAACAAGAAAACTCCTTGGAGCTTCAACAATGGAGAACACTAGACGAAGAAGATGAAGGAAAGAAGACGCCTTTATCTCTTTCTTAGCTCACTAAAATATCCTCTTTTTCGGCTATCCCTTTAATGTGGATCTCTTGTTCTTTTTATAGTGGGGGCTTCTAGGGTTTTGTGCCCAAAATTCCAAGAGAATATTCCCTCCACAAGTGGGCTCACAACCAGCTAATTGGTTCACGTGTCAGGCTGCACATTGTCCTCACCTCTTTATCCTCTAGAGCGCCTAGAAGTGCTATCGAACGTGCTATAGCATTCTGCCTTTAACCTGCTATGCTCTTCATTTCCGTACGTCTCACCACAACAACCCAAACCTTCCCAAGTAGCATCGTTCAAGCAAATAAACAAAGAAAATAAAACAAGCAACACCAAATGCAATTACATGAACTAAATGAACCTATATGCTATGAAATGAGATGAAATGTGCTCGATTTCTTACAATAACTTAAGTAAAAAGGCATAAAAACATAACCTTTTACAAGGTTAACACACCTCCAAACTTAAGCTATTTCTTGTCTTCAAGCAATGAACAGAAACTAATAGATGAATGCTAAAGCATAAAACCAGATTGTAACGCCCCGGTTTTGGGCTTAGGAGTTTTGGGCGTTGACCGGTTGGTCAAAGTGTTGTTCGAATCTAAAGAGGTGAAATTAGGAAAGCCTAGTTCGGGTTGCATTAAAAATATGGAAAAATGTTCTAAAATCATCTTTTAATATAATTAAGTGAACTGTGAAATCAATTTTGGAAAATGAGTTTTGGAAGTGTGACATTTTGGCTAGTGACCAAAATGTAATTTTCGAAAGTTTTGTGGCTGTTTTATAAAGGGTTGAAACTTTGAATCTTTAAGGAGCTATTTACCCAAAGGGAGTTTCTCCAGATTTTTCTAAGATATTTTAAGACTAAATTCTGATTTTAAATGATATTAAAAGTGGAGGGAAAGCCATTTGGCTATTTTGGATTTTGTAACCAACTTTTCTCAATTTTCTTTCTCTCATTTTCTCTCAACCCAAACACATTCTCTCCAGAGAATTGGTTCTGATTTTCTCACCTAAATCCCTCCTTTCAACTCTCATTTGATTCCTAATCAACATATCTTCAAAACCTCTTCAATTGCTAATTGATTCAACAAGGTTTTTGATTGCAAAAAGAGGAGAAACTCAAGTTTGGAGGTAAGAACGTCCTTCCCCTCTAAACTATCAGTTCTTTACTGAAATTCCTAAGTTTTCAATCCTAAATTGATGTTTTATTAAAGGTTTTTAAGTGGTGAAATGGATCTTGGCTTATAATGCAAGATTTGATGATTTTTGATGATTTTCGTTAGATCTGATTAATCTGTGATTTGAGATGTGTTTTTGATGTTAAATGAACTCTAAATTGATAAGGAATTGAGTTTTGATTAATGCAATCCCGGATAGGTTGAGTTTCCTAAGTTTAGCTTGTGATTCAAGGTTGTTTTTGGGGTGATCTTGTGGATCTGATGTTGCTGGAGGTATAAGGATGTTTATAGGTTGTTTTTAGATGTTATATGATGTTAAAGGATATGTGGTTTTGCTGGTTTATGGCTGGGCTTTGTTTAGAAGTGTTTTGGATGCATTTTCGGTTGTGTTTGGTGGCCGAAAATGGTGTGTGGATGAGAGCAGCGAGTTTAGGTGCTTTCATTGAAGCAATTAATTCATGATGATGCATTAATCCTCTGCTTTGATGTTTTGAAACAGGGGAGGCATCTTTGGATCCAAGAGTTGTTGATCCGGAAGCTTGATTTGGTGCTTTGGCTTGAAGCAAAGTGGAATCGGTGAGTGCGTGAGTGCGTTTGTGAAAATTGGGTTTTCGGCTTTGAAACCAATGTCTTGGGGGCTTAGTTTAAGTCTAAACAACTTTGCTAAGCTCAAGTGTAAGTTTTCGGAATTACTCTCTAGTGGTGGCCATGATTTTGTTGTGATGCAAAATGGTTATTTGCATGTTTTAATTACTGTTTTGGAAGCATGTTTTAGCATGGATTTTGCTGATGTTTTAGGCCATATGTTGAAGGAAACTCTAAGTAGGAGTTCCTTGATTTTGTACATTGTTTAAATGTGGATTGATGCTTTGAAATGCATGATGAAAATGGCTTGGTTTAATGCTTTAAAACAGTGGATTAAATGATGAAAATGTTGTATATTGGCAAGTGATGTTTTGAAAAAGGTTAAGGTCACTAAGGTGGTTAAAAGTCCTTGAGTGAGCCTTGTTACTTAAGAACATCAAGGTGGTTAAAAGTCCTTGGATGATTCTTGTTGCGGACACTAAGGTGGTTAAAAGTCCTTTGGTGATCCTTTCCATGGTGTTTAAAAGTCCATGGGGCCATGGTGTTTAAAAGTCCATGGGGACAAGGTGTTTAAAAGTCCTTGGGGCCAAGGTGTTTAAAAGTCCTTGGGGTGATTCAAGCAATGGACACAAAGGTGGTTAAAAGTCCTTGTGTGGTCCTCATTCATGGTGTTTAAAAGTCCATGGCCAAGGTGTTTAAAAGTCCTTGGGGCCAAGGTGTTTAAAAGTCCTTGGGAAGTTGATGAACTTGTTTTTATGAAATGGAATTTGTCACTTGAGCCAATATGACATGTTATGTTGTTAAGAAGCATGAGATGCTTGTTTTAAGTATGCTTTTGAGCATGTGCAAAGGTTGATTTAAAGCATGATTTGTAAATGTTTTTAAATGCATTATTGAATGGTTTTTAAGAGCTTTCCTCACTAAGCTTTTGCTTACGCTCTCTTTCGTTTTCTTAATTCAATAATGCAGAACATTAGTGAACCTTGAGGGCAGCAAGGAGGGCAAGAATTCAAGTACAAGTAGAGCTCAATGTATGGAAGGTTTTGTTATACATTTTAGCTTTTGGGTAATTTGGCAATGGGGGACCAATATGTATGTTTTGGGAGGTGTTTGGAACTCCCTAAGTATGTTGAATGATGTTAAGAATGCTGGTTTTTGCATTGGATCATTACATGCTTGTATTGGGAAGTTTGTGCTTGAATAGCTAACTTGTGTAGGAAGCATGCCTATAGAATTGGGGCTTTTTGCATGTGATGTTGTTCTGATGATTTGATAATGCTTACAAGTCTTATATATGTTGAATTGCATGCTGGTAAAGTTTGGTGGCAATTGGAACATGTTTGGATGATTAATTGCATGTTTTGGAATGCTTTTTGCTGCAATCTGTGCAGGGCGTTTCGGAACTGTGTGCACCGTTTCGGAACGAGTGCTTGAATGAACCCAGGCGTCCGAAACGGTATGCACCGTTTCGAAACGGTTTGGCCTCTGCCAAGCCCATGTTCCGGAACCCGTTGCGGAACGGCCCGTGTTTCGAAACAGGGTCTACCTGTTTCGGAACGGTCGACCGTTGGGGGCTGACATTGGCAGTTATATGTTTTGAATTGTTTGCATTTTGGTCCTGAAACTTGTTTGTGCAATTGTATGAGTTTGGGAAGTCCTTTTGAGCTGAAATTTCACAGAGAAGCATGAAACCTGATTAATTTCAAGTTGGTAAGATTAATTTGGGTTAAGTCCTTCTAATTATCAGAAATTACAAATTGGTCCCTAAAGTTGTAATTTGTTCAATTGGGTCCCTGTTTGATCTCTGATGTTTGTGATCCTTGTGTATGATGTTTGTGTGATCACAATTAGGACTAATGTGCATCTAGACAAGATTAAAAAGAAAAAAAAGGGTCGTTAATCAAGGTTGACTTTCGGGTTGACTTTGGTTTTCCCCGTGTGACTTTCTTAATTCGGGTCAACCGTCTAGGCCGGGTTAAGGGGGTTACATTTGGTGGTATCAGAGCTGAGTTCTCGAGTAATTGGGAATGAATGTATGCATGATTGAAGTATGTTGGCTTGTATGCTTGTTGTGTGAAAGCATGTTCAGTGGCTTGTGATGTTGATGCAAATGAGTTATATGTTGTGATGTTGCATGTTGAGGGTACCCATTGCCAAACAAAAGCTAATGAAATGATGTTGATTTTGAATGGAAATTGAGCTTGAATACTTGGATTGCTTACCTTGCTGGGCCTGACTTGTTTTATTTGCATTGTGATTGCATGATAAAAGTATGGCACCACGTAGAGAGTTAAGAGGTAGCGTGCGAGCTACGGTTCCCAATGAGAACGAGAATGAAGAGAACACGGGTAGTGCGGTGTTACCCCCTCCTCCGCCTGGTGGTGGTGCTGGAGGTGAGAGAGCTGAAGCTGCAGCTGGTGCTGGAGCTGCTGGACCAGAGGTTGGTCAGGGGCAAGCTATGCCTGATATGTCTATGTTGGTACAAGCTATTGCGGGTGCTTTTCGAGCAGCAGTAGCTGGAGCTCAAGGAGCTGGGCATCAGGGAGATGCTGGAGTTAGACTACCTTTGGAGCGTCTGCACAGTCTTGGTGGGACTGAGTTCAGGGGTATGTCGGCTGAGAGTTCTGAAGCTTGGCTAGAGAGTACCAAGCGTATCTTGGGTCAGATGAGCTGCACGGATGTGCAAAAGTTGGGATGTGTTGTGTCCTTGTTGCAGGACGATGCGTATACGTGGTGGACGACCACTATAGCTGGGATGGCTGAAGCTGATGTTACTTGGACATTCTTTCAGAATGTGTTCAAGCGGAGATATCTGGGAGTGAGATATCTTGATGAGAAAAAGCGTGAATTCATGTCTCTTACCCAAGGGAGCATGAGTGTGGCTGAGTATGAAGTGCAGTTTGTGCGACTCAGTCAGTATGCACCGGAGCTGATACCTGATGAGCGGACAAGGTGCGAGAGGTTCCGTTATGGTCTTGTGACAGATGTGAAAATGTATGTGCTGGCCACTGAATATGATGATTTTGATGTGTTGGTGGGCCGAGCCAAGGACATTGAGATGAACTTGGGTTTATCTGCGAGAAGTGCTGGAGCAAGTTCTGGTAAGAGAGCTGCTGAGTTTAGTTCCGGAGGTGGACGGAACAAGAGGGGACGTGATCAAAAGTATCAGTCCTCAGCCAAGAGAGGTGGTGGTGCACCTGCTAGAGGAGGTAATGCTAGAGCTGATCCGAGGGCTTGCTGGATCTGCGGTTCTCGTGGTCACATGAAGCGTGACTGTCCTCGTGCTGTGAGGGAGGTGCAAGCTCCTATTGCGGCAGCTGGTAATGGATGCTGGAATTGTGGTTCTGTAGACCATTTGAGGCGAGATTGTCCGAGGTTGGCTGGTGGCCAAGAGCGTGCTCCTGTTGTTGCTGCACCGCAGAGAGGTCGTGGGCGCGACCGTGGTAATTTTCAGAGGCGAGAGGAAGGTGGTCGTGGAGTAGCCCATGTTGTGGCTATTCAGCCTGAAGGTGGAGGCCAAGCTAGGGTGTATGCTTAGCGTGAGGGAAGGAATGATGCGGATGTGATTGCAGGTACCTTTACTTTGCAATCCTTGTCATTGCTTTCTTTGATTGATTCTGGATCTACGCATTCATACATTTTGCGTGAGCATGCTGAATTGCTTGGTTTGCCTGTTGAGTCTTTGGATGTTGGTGTTCGTGTCACTAGTTCTTTTGGTGAAACTGTTGTGACTCGAAAGCTTTATAGAAGGTGTCCTTTGGTTGTTCAAGAACATGTTTTTCATGTTGATCTTATGGAGTTGCCCTTTTATGGTTTCGATGTGATCCTTGGAATGGATTGGCTTGCTGAGCATCGTGCTGTGGTAGATTGTGAAAATAAGCGGGTTTCGCTTAGGCTTGTGGATGATTATGAAGTTGTGGTGGTTGGTGAGAATGTGAAGTTTCTTGCCAATGTGGTGTCTACCTTGGAGGCGAGCAGGATGCTGAGGCAAGGTTGCGAAGCTTATCTAGCTTTTGTGATGAATCCTAGCTCTAAGGAGTTGAGGGTGCAAGATATCAAGGTTGTGAAGGAGTTTCCTAGTGTTTTCCTGAGGAGTTGCCTAGTTTACCTCCTAATCGCGAGGTGGAGTTTGGAATTGAGCTGTATGAAAATACAACTCCTGTGTCCATTACTCCCTATAGAATGGCACCTAAGGAGCTGAAGGAGCTGAAGACGCAGTTGCAAGAGTTGCTTGATCGTGGTTTCATCCGGCCGAGTGTGTCACCTTGGGGAGCACCAGTCTTGTTTGTGAAGAAGAAAGATGGCACTATGAGAATGTGCATTGATTACCGTCAGCTGAACAAGTTGACTATCAAGAATCGGTATCCTTTGCCGAGGATTGATGATCTCTTTGATCAATTTCGGGGAGCTGCAGTGTTCTCTAAGATTGACTTGAGGTCAGGGTATTATCAGTTGAAGGTGAAGGATGTGGATGTGCCTAAGATAGCTTTCAGGACAAGGTTTGGGCATTATGAGTTTCTTGTGATGCCGTTTGGTTTGACAAATGCTCCTGTTGCTTTCATGGACATGATGAATCGTGTGTTTCATGAATACCTGGAGAAGTTCGTTGTGGTGTTCATTGATGATATCCTCGTGTACTCGCGTACTGAGGAGGAGCATGAAGAGCATTTGAGGATTGTTTTGCAAGCTTTGTTGGAGAATCAGCTTTATGCTAAGCTGAGCAAGTTTGAGTTCTGGCTTAAGGAGGTGGTGTTTCTTGGGCATGTGGTCTCAGCTGAGGGGATTCGTATTGATCCTCAGAAGATTGAGACGGTGATGAACTAGAAAGTTCCTAAGTCTGTTCATGAGGTCCGTAGTTTCCTTGGTTTGGCGGGATACTACCGGAGGTTTGTGGATGGTTTTTCCAAGATTGCTGCTCCTTTGACGAAGCTGTTACAGAAGGATGTTAAGTATGAGTGGACGGAAGTGAGACAGCAAGCTTTTGAGAAGCTTAAGGCAGCTTTGACGCAAGCTCCTATATTGATTTAGCCTGAATCAGGGAAAGAGTTTGTGGTCTATAGTGATGCGTCCTATGTTGGTTTGGGATGTGTGCTGATGCAAGAGGGTAAGGTGGTGGCTTATGCATCGCGGCAGTTGAAAGTGCATGAGCGCAATTATCCTACGCATGACATTGAGCTGGCTGCAGTGGTTTTTGCTCTGAAGATCTGGAGACATTATCTGTATGGTGAGAAGTGTACTGTGTACACGGATCACAAGAGTTTGAGGTATCTGATGTCTCAGAAGGAGTTGAATCTTAGACAGCGGCGTTGGTTGGAGTTGCTCAAGGATTATGATCTGACGATTGAGTATCATCCTGGAAAGGCTAATGTTGTTGCGGATGCCTTGAGTAGGAAGGTAGCTGTTGAGCTGAGGGCTATGTTTGCTAGCTTGAGCATATCGCGAGATGGTGGTCTTGTTGCTGAGTTGCAAGTGAAGCCATCTTTGGTTCAGTTGATCAAGGAAAAGCAGTTGCTGGATGATTCCTTGGTGTCTCATGTTCAGGATATCGCGGAGGGTAGACCTTTGGATTTCTGCTTTAATGAGGATGGTGTGTTGTGTTTTGGGAGTCGGATAGTAATGCCTGCTGATGCTGAGTTGAGGCGTGCTATTCTGACTGAAGGTCATAGTAGTCCTTTTGCTATGCACCCTGGTAGTACTAAGATGTATCGTAATCTTCGTGATGAGTACTATTGGGTGAGTTTGAAGAAGGATGTTGCAGAGTTTGTGAGCAAGTGTTTGGTGTGTCAGCGAGTTAAGGCTGAACATCATGTTCCTTCTGGTTTGTTGCAACCGTTGAAAATCCCTGAATGGAAGTGGGAAAGGGTTACCATGGATTTTGTATCTGGTTTACCTTTGTCTCCATCAAAGAAGAATTCTGTTTGGGTGATTGTGGATCGCCTGACGAAGTGTGCGCATTTCTTGCCTGTGCATACTACGTTTTCTATGGATAGGCTGGCAGAGCTGTACATTGCTGAGATTGTGCGGCTGCATGGTGTGCCTAAGTCGATTGTGTCGGATAGGGATCCGAGGTTCACATCGCGTTTTTGGCAGTGTTTGCATCAAGCTCTGGGTACAAGGTTGCATTTCAGTACATCCTATCATCCTCAGTCGGATGGTCAGTCTGAGCGGGTTATTCAGATTTTGGAGGATATGTTGAGGTGCTGCGTGATTGAGTTCCAAGGTTCTTGGGAGAAGCACCTGCCTTTGGTTGAGTTCGCTTATAACAATAGTTATCAGGCGAGTATACAGATGACACCTTATGAGGCTCTGTATGGAAGGAAGTGTAGGACTCCTCTTTGTTGGGCTGAAACTGGTCAAAAGTTGGTTTCGATGCTGGCTTTGTTGAAAGGGACCACCGAGAAGGTGAAGCTCATTTGTGAGCGGTTGAAGGCTGCCTCTGATCGGCAAAAGTGTTACGCGGATTTGAAGCGTTAGGAGATAGAGTATGCGGTGGGTGACCGTGTGTTCTTGAAGGTTTCGCCTTGGAAGAAGGTGATGAGGTTTGGCCGGAAGGGTAAGTTGAGCCCTCGGTACATTGGACCGTATGAGGTGGTTGAGCGTGTGGGTCCTGTTGCGTATCGGTTGAGGTTACCTCAAGAGTTGGAGAAGATTCATGATGTGTTCCATGTTTCTATGCTCCGGAAGTATAGATCTGATCCTTCGCACGTGATGCCTATGGAGGAAGTGGTTTTGAATCCGGATTTGACCTATGATGAGGAACCGGTGAAGGTTCTGGATTCGGATAGCAAGGTTCTTCGTGGCAAGACCATTGAGTTGGTAAAGGTGCTGTGGAAGCATCGAGATGTTGAGGAAGCCACGTGGGAGCGGAAGGAAGACATGCTGAAGCAGTTTCCTTATCTCTTTCCTTCAGGTAAATTTCGAGGACGAAATTTCTTAAGGGGGGGAGAGTTGTAACGCCCCGGTTTTGGGCTTAGGAGTTTTGGGCGTTGACCGGTTGGTCAAAGTGCTATTCGAATCTAAAGAGGTGAAATTAGGAAAGCCTAGTTCGGGTTGCATTAAAAATATGGAAAAATGTTCTAAAATCATCTTTTAATATAATTAAGTGAACTGTGAAATCAATTTTGGAAAATGAGTTTTGGAAGTGTGACATTTTGGCTAGTGACCAAAATGTAATTTTCGAAAGTTTTGTGGCTGTTTTATAAAGGGTTGAAACTTTGAATCATTAAGGAGCTATTTACCCAAAGGGAGTTTCTCCAGATTTTTCTAAGATATTTTAAGACTAAATTCTGATTTTAAATGATATTAAAAGTGGAGGGAAAGCCATTTGGCTATTTTGGATTTTGTAACCAACTTTTCTCAATTTTCTTTCTCTCATTTTCTCTCAACCCAAACACATTCTCTCCAGAGAATTGGTTCTGATTTTCTAACCTAAATCCCTCCTTTCAACTCTCATTTGATTCCTAATCAACATATCTTCAAAACCTCTTCAATTGCTAATTGATTCAACAAGGTTTTTGATTGCAAAAAGAGGAGAAACTCAAGTTTGGAGGTAAGAACGTCCTTCTCCTCTAAACTATCAGTTCTTTACTGAAATTCCTAAGTTTTCAATCCTAAATTGATGTTTTATTAAAGGTTTTTAAGTGGTGAAATGGATCTTGGCTTATAATGCAAGATTTGATGATTTTTGATGATTTTCGTTAGATCTGATTAATCTGTGATTTGAGATGTGTTTTTGATGTTAAATGAACTCTAAATTGATAAGGAATTGAGTTTTGATTAATGCAATCCCGGATAGGTTGAGTTTCCTAAGTTTAGCTTGTGATTCAAGGTTGTTTTTGGGGTGATCTTGTGGATCTGATGTTGCTGGAGGTATAAGGATGTTTATAGGTTGTTTTTAGATGTTATATGATGTTAAAGGATATGTGGTTTTGCTGGTTTATGGCTGGGCTTTGTTTAGAAGTGTTTTGGATGCATTTTCGGTTGTGTTTGGTGGCCGAAAATGGTATGTGGATGAGAGCAGCGAGTTTAGGTGCTTTCATTGAAGCAATTAATGCATGATGATGCATTAATCCTCTGCTTTGATGTGTTGAAACAGGGGAGGCATCTTTGGATCCAAGAGTTGTTGATCCGGAAGCTTGATTTGGTGCTTTGGCTTGAAGCAAAGTGGAATCGGTGAGTGCGTGAGTGCGTTTGTGAAAATTGGGTTTTTGGCTTTGAAACCAATGTCTTGGGGGCTTAGTTTAAGTCTAAACAACTTTGCTAAGCTCAAGTGTAAGTTTTCGGAATTACTCTCTAGTGGTGGCCATGATTTTGTTGTGATGCAAAATGGTTATTTGCATGTTTTAATTACTGTTTTGGAAGCATGTTTTAGCATGGATTTTGCTGATGTTTTAAGCCATATGTTGAAGGAAACTCTAGGTAGGAGTTCCTTGATTTTGTACATTGTTTAAATGTGGATTGATGCTTTGAAATGCATGATGAAAATGGCTTGGTTTAATGCTTTAAAACAGTGGATTAAATGATGAAAATGTTGTATATTGGCAAGTGATGTTTTGAAAAAGGTTAAGGTCACTAAGGTGGTTAAAAGTCCTTGAGTGAGCCTTGTTACTTAAGAACATCAAGGTGGTTAAAAGTCCTTGGATGATTCTTGTTGCGGACACTAAGGTGGTTAAAAGTCCTTAGGTGATCCTTTCCATGGTGTTTAAAAGTCCATGGGGCCATGGTGTTTAAAATTCCATGGGGCCAAGGTGTTTAAAAGTCCTTGGGGCCAAGGTGTTTAAAAGTCCTTGGGGTGATTCAAGCGATGGACACAAAGGTGGTTAAAAGTCCTTGTGTGGTCCTCATTCATGGTGTTTAAAAGTCCATGGCCAAGGTGTTTAAAAGTCCTTGGGGCCAAGGTGTTTAAAAGTCCTTGGGAAGTTGATGAACTTGTTTTTATGAAATGGAATTTGTCACTTGAGCCAATATGACATGTTATGTTGTTAAGAAGCATGAGATGCTTGTTTTAAGTATGCTTTTGAGCATGTGCAAAGGTTGATTTAAAGCATGATTTGTAAATGTTTTTAAATGCATTATTGAATGGTTTCTAAGAGCTTTCCTCACTAAGCTTTTGCTTACGCTCTCTTTCGTTTTCTTAATTCAATAATGCAGAACATTAGTGAACCTTGAGGGCAGCAAGGAGGGCAAGAATTCAAGTACAAGTAGAGCTCAATGTATGGAAGGTTTTGTTATACATTTTAGCTTTTGGGTAATTTGGCAATGGGGGACCAATATGTATGTTTTGGGAGGTGTTTGGAACTCCCTAAGTATGTTGAATGATGTTAAGAATGCTGGTTTTTGCATTGGATCATTACATGCTTGTTTTGGGAAGTTTGTGCTTGAATAGCTAACTTGTGTAGGAAGCATGCCTATAGAATTGGGGCTTTTTGCATGTGATGTTGTTCTGATGATTTGATGATGCTTACAAGTCTTATATATGTTGAATTGCATGCTGGTAAAGTTTGGTGGCAATTGGAACATGTTTGGATGATTAATTGCATGTTTTGGAATGCTTTTTGCTGCAATCTGTGCAGGGCGTTTCGGAACAGTGTGCACCGTTTCGGAACAGGTGCTTGAATGAACCCAGGCGTCCGAAATGGTATGCACCGTTTCGAAACGGTTTGGCCTCTGCCAAGCCCATGTTCCGGAACCTGTTGCGGAACGGCCCGTGTTTCGAAACGGGGTCTACCTGTTTCGGAACGGTCGACCGTTGGGGGCTGACATTGGCAGTTATATGTTTTGAATTGTTTGCATTTTGGTCCTGAAACTTGTTTTTGCAATTGTATGAGTTTGGGAAGTCCTTTTGAGCTGAAATTTCACAGAGAAGCATGAAACCTGATTAATTTCAAGTTGGTAAGATTAATTTGGGTTAAGTCCTTCTAATTATCAGAAATTACAAATTGGTCCCTAAAGTTGTAATTTGTTCAATTGGGTCCCTATTTGATCTCTGATGTTTGTGATCCTTGTGTATGCTGTTTGTGTGATCACAATTAGGACTAATGTGCATCTAGACAAGATTAAAAAGAAAAAAAAGGGTCGTTAATCAAGGTTGACTTTCGGGTTGACTTTGGTTTTCCCCGTGTGACTTTCTTAATTCGGGTCAACCGTCTAGGCCGGGTTAAGGGGGTTACACAGATCACGACATAGCTATGGAAAAATTTCAATCCTCAAAACATACATGCTTCAACATGAAAGATATCTTAAAATTTTAAGAACTACTCCTACAAGGCGAGATCCTATGGAATGAAAGTTTGATGACTACATCCTCTTAAGGCTTAATAGAGTTAGAACATAATTGGTTATGTTCTCAAGTTTACCCAAGATTCTTCTTTTGTGCTTTGAGGGGTGTCAGCTCATCACAACTATTGTCCCTAACTCTAGATGAGTATGGAGCAAACATTGCACCCCCGAGCCGGTAAATAGAGTAATCCTGTGACAACTACTTAAGCCTTTAAGCTTTCATTTTTGCTTTAAATTTAATTCTATACATTTTAGTCTAAGGCATACTAGTGTTCTTTCACCACAAATCATCTAACCTCTATAAGCATAAAGAGCATGCAATCAAGTATCACTTATATAACAGAGCATCAAGTCCTATAGGAAGTTCTACCAATCTCAAGAGTCATAAACATTCAGTCAATTTATAGCCATAAAATAAAGTTCTCACCATCGGATATCCTCAATTTATTCATAGAACTGTCATTGACCTAACTAAATGCTATAGCAAAAATTTGTTCATCACAACATGCTCATACAAATGTATAACTATGGGCACTAACACCCCCAAACTTGAAAGATGTAGTGTCCTCAATGCATAAAGATAAATGAACTAATCTAAAATGCAGATGGAAATGCAAGTTACCTCCTAAACATTTACTTTGGTTTTGTCGTCTTGATAGCTTTGTGCTTGAACTTTAGTTTCTTCCTAAGTACTACAATGGGCTCATCGGCCTCATCTTGTAGGTTTGGTTGGCTGGGTTGATCCTCCTCAGTCTGCTAGTCATCAATATCATCGGAATCATCGTCAAATGAGGCAGTTTATGCACGCCTTGCATGACTTGGCACCTGGGATATAGGCGATATCCGGAGAACGGGAAGCTATTAATGTTGGAATGCATGTGACTGCACTAGCTAGTGGACGATTGTGAGCTTCTGTTAGAGCACTTATGTATTTTGGAAGAAGTTGAAATCAAGGGTTGTTACCCGTGGTATCCATGAAGTGGATGACCTGTACTAATAGGATTATGGAACAATTAGGGTATACTGAGGCTGAAGATTAAAAATGAAATGTATCTCGATTGTAAGGAGATGTGCACAATTGGCGAACAATTTTGGTTGTGGGCATGGAACCCTATGTTATGTTTTGGGAGTTCTCTTGAACTGTTCGAAAGGAGAAGTATCTGAGAGTTGGATAATGGGATGACAAGAGATGTGAATGTTTGGTTTGGGTTCAAAATCATAAGTTTGTAGTCAAATTAAGGTATATATTGTTTAGTTGAGCATGTATGCTCCTGGATTGGAATTGGATGTGAGACATCGATGTGATTGACTCTTTTATGGATTGGTGCATGATTTTAGACCATATATGTTGTTTATATTGGCTACACCATTTTCGACGTGTTGGTAACACAGACGAGGTACATTGAGTAGAACCTGGGTTTATTAATTTGTGCGAGGGGTTGTGATTTTACCGAATACTCCACCACGGGTGTCACAACGGTGGAGGGTAGCTCCCGTGTGTGAGCCTTGAGATGTCGATGGAGTGTATGAAGTGTTTGGGAAAATACTTTGTAATCCGTGTATCTGATATGATTTTTGAGAAATGATCTTGTTGCTAATCACTTGTGAGCCAATATGAGTAATGATGTAATTTGAAATGTGTTATGTTGCATAATATTGAAAATGCATGTTTTACTCTTTAAGCTTAGCATGTGTGGAAATGCTTGGGAAGGCTTAAATTGAGTTTAGCCAATGAGATTTGTTGTTGGTTTGTTAACACATGTTACATGATGTTTTCATGCTGATTTTGAATAAGAAAAGTGCATGGTTTTGGGATGGCATGATGGATTTTAAAGGATACTTGTGTTAATTGAAATGAGATTTCAATGTAGTTTGGAAACCGGTTTAAATGCATTGATGATGTTTTGGTTTTGAGCATTCCTCACTAAGCCTATTGTGCTTACGCTATTTTTATTCATCAATGCAGACAACTAAAGTCTTGGAGGCAGTACTAGCAAGGGATCGGTGAAAGATATCGTTTGATGTATGTTTCGTTTATGGACTAGAGTAATAAGGGCAGTGGAGGATCCATGGTTTATTTGGGAGATGTATTGAAACTCCTTATTTGAGCATGTTTACTTGCTGGTTTTTAGCTTGTAAAGGGCCTTTATATGTTGGTTTAAGCTTTCATTTGAGTTTTGGCTTTTGGATGGTTTGATTTTCATAAGAAGCATGAATTTAGAGCTCATTGATGATTCTTCCCATGTTTTGTTGTTGAAATTGCCATGTATACTTGAGGATTGATGTTTATTTGAGTTGTATGCATGTTAGAAGTAAGTTGGTATGCATAGAGATGGATCAAAATGAGTATCGATACTATTTTTGTAAGGCCTCGGTGTATTGATACCTTCGTAAGGGTATCGATACGACCTTTGTAAATTGGAAGGGGTATTGATACACGAGGGGGTATCGATACTATTTTTGGCTACTAGTTCTACAAGTATCGATACCAGCCTTAAGGGTATCGATACCATCTCTTTAGGATACCGATACTGGCCTTGAGGGTATCGATACCAGCTTGCTGAACTTGACTTTGGGGGCAGGTCGTCAAGGGAGTATCGATGCCTTTTCTAAGGGTATCGATACGGTGGCAACTAAATTGGTTAAAATGTATCTTTGATCGTTCTGAATCTTTACGTTTTGGTCTCTGAATGTTTTGTATGCAATTTAGGAGTCTTGGAATGATTGATTTGAGTTGAGGTTTGTTTGTGGAGCATGAAACATGTCTAATTAAAGATTGGTAATTTAAATTTGGTGGTAGACCTCGTAAATTGTGAAATATACAAAATGTTCCCTAATCTATGTTTGTGTTCAATTGAGACCTTTTCTGATTGTTCTAAACATGCAATTTGTTCCGCTGCATCGCTTGTCACATAGGTTAATAAGTTGCATCTAGAAATGTTTAAAATGGAAAAAATAGGGTCGTTTATAGGAGTAAACTTCCCGGTTTACTTCCATATTCCCCGTGTAATTTGTTCGGTACGGTCTATTGGCTAGACCGGGTCGAGGGGGTTACACAAAAATTCATGTAAACTTAAACATAAACATCCATAACAAGCTCAAGCCACTTAAAATCAGTTCAAGGCTGGGAAAATATCATCCACAATCATTTGTTTAAAACAACCCATCATAAAAATAAGAAATGAAACAACAAAAGCAACTAGAGTAAAAGAAACTCTAAACACGCCTTGGACTGCCGTGAACTGCTTCAAGCTTGTTGCTTTTCTCAAAGGCCAGCAAGAACACTCCTTGGAGCTTCAACAGTGGAGAACCCCACACGAAGAAGATGAAGGAAATGAGCCATATAACGCTCAAGTTTTGGGCTTAGAAGTTTTGTAGGTTAGGTTTAAGGTCCGTTGGACCGAGACTAAAGATCCAGGTTGGTTCGGGATTGGTTCAGGGAAAACCTGGCTCGAGAAGTGATAAAAATATAAGAAAATTTCCTAAAATCCTTCTAAAAAATATACAAGGTATTGGTTAAGTCAATTTTGGAAAATGATAATTGAAAGGTGGACATTTCGATTTAGTGACTAAATTGTAAAAATTGAAAACTATTTTTAATGGCTATTTTGTAAAAGAGCTAAAACTTAGAATCTTTATGGAGCTAATATTATTATAATAAGTTATTCCTTTGATTTGACACATTTAAATTGTTTTTAATCAAAGGGATTAAAAAGGTTTTAATTAAAAGGGAATTAATCTTTACAAAACTCATTTTGACGTAACTTCCATTTCTCTCATTTCTCAACAGCCAACCACCCATTGTCTTTCAAATCTTTTAGAGATCTTCTCCTTTTACTTTGATTTCCAATTGATTTCTATGGAGTTTCCTCAATTTATTTCAATGGAGTCTTGAAGATTTTCAATCAAATCTTGTCAATTGAAGGAATAACAAGAGATTAGAGGTAATTTTCATGCTTCTCCTCCAATCAAGGTTCTTTAATGAAATTCCCAAGTATTTGGCTCTTTAATTGTGTTTCTTAACAAGGTTTCATGATTGATTTGATGAAAATGTCTAAATCAAGCTTTAAATGATATTTTGTGTAATTTTCATAATGGATATGTTTTGGCTGGTTTATGATTGATTTTAATCATGTTTTAGAAGTCTAATTATTTTGAGATTGAGGTTTAAGCATGGTAATTCCGAAACTATTTGGATCTCTAGTTGTTTAGCTTGTTAGAATTGGATTTTTTGTGGTGTTAATGTGTTTTTGCGAATGTTGGAGGTATTAGGTTGATAATAGGTTGATTTTGGATGTTAATCAATGATAATAAATGGTTGGAAGTGTTAGGTTTTGATTAGGTAAAGTTTGTAGAGTAATCGATGATGTTTTCGAAGTTTCAGATGGGGGTTTTGATGGTTTTTGACAGAGCAACGTGGTAGGTTTGATTGCTGGAGTTTGTATTGCATTGAGATGCATTATTCCTATGTTCTTATGTGGTTATAATAGGGGAGAACATTTTGGAAGCAACCAATAAAGTTTCGGGAGCTTTATATGCTTAGTTTTGCGTCGGCTAATCAAGGTTTCGTGTGTCGGGGAGTGAGAATGTGGATTTTCAGCTTTGAAGTATTTTAAAAGTGGTTTGGGGAACTTAGATGTAAGCTTGAAACACTTGTCTAAATTCAAAAGTAAGTATAAGGAATTTCTACCTCGGTTATGCTATTATGAAATGGTTTTTATACACTTGGTTTGAATTAATGTTACCTACTCGTAAAGCATTTTTAAGCATATGGTTTGATGTTCTTAATGACATGTTGAAGGATGATGCATACGGTAAGTTATCCTTGTAAGTATACGTTTTATACTTTTGATTTAAAGCATGGTTTAATGCTTTGAAAAATGATATATTGATGATGCTTTGAAAACAGTGAGGTATGTGGTGAAATGTGAACTATATTGGCAAGTGGTGTTATGAAAACGATCTATAAATGTTATCGGATATAGTTAGCTGACTATAGGATTGAGTGCACTGTAAACAAGTCTCTTTGGATGTCGTGGGGTTTATACGGTGTACCGAATACTCCATCAAAGTACGCTAACGATTGAGGAATGTGTGTGTGGTGTCCTGTCTCTCGTTAGTGGGGTTATACTTCTACCGATGAGTGGCGTCGAGGGGTTTATACAGTGCACTAAAAACTTCACCATGGGTGTCACAACGGTGGAGGGTAGCTCCCGTGTGTGAACCTTGAGATGCAGGTGAGAATGTATGAAATGTTGGGACAACACTTATGAATCCGTGTATCCAATATGTTGTTTTGAGTAATGACTTGCCTAATGATCACTCGTAAGACAATATAATTGATGATGTATCATGTGATGGTATATGTTGTATAATGTGGTTTATACATGTTTTACTCTTTAAGCTTTGAATATGCTAGTTATGATTTGGAAGGCTTAAATTGATTGTTAGCAATGGGATTTGCTGTTGGTTTATGATACATATTACATAAGGTTTATTATGTTGATTTTTTATTAAGGAAAGTGCATGGTTTTAAAGGCATTATGGTTTTTAAATGATGATCTGAGTAATTGAAATGAGATTTCAATGTGGACTTGGAAAATGGTTTTAATGCTTTGATGGCGTTTTGTTTTTGAGCACTCCCCACTATGCCTTGTGTACTTACGCTTTATTTTTTCCATCAATGCAGAAAATTAAGGTTCATGAGGCAGCGCAGAGCAAGGGATCACAAGAGACTTCATTTGAGAAAGTATGTTTCGATTTAGACTATAAGTAATAAGGGCAATGGGGTATCTGTTTTGTTTTTGGGAGATTTGTGTAGACTCCCTATTAGAGCAAATTTCTTATGCTCTTTTAGACTTATAAATGGCCTTCGGTATTTGGTTTATGCTTTGCTATGCATT
This sequence comes from Hibiscus tridactylites, assembly GCA_958450335.1. Lineage (NCBI taxonomy): Eukaryota > Viridiplantae > Streptophyta > Magnoliopsida > Malvales > Malvaceae > Hibiscus > Hibiscus tridactylites. Next base: position 40,332,885 of record OY288287.1, read on the forward strand.
TTGGTATCTTTCTTGACTTGTTTACTATGTTGCATGCCTATAGTTTATCTTTGATGCAAATTGCCATGATATTATTAAACATGCCATGAATGATTGATGTTTGATATGTTATATATATGTTGGGTGTATGTTTGAATTGTTATTGATGCATTAAAGTGTGAAAAACCAGCAAAAGTGTGACATTGCAAGTTAGGTGCTTCGATAAGCCTAAGGCTGTATCGAAATGGTGACCTTGAAATGGGCATGGGGTTTCGAAACGGGGAAAGGTGTATCGAAACATGCTCGGTTAAGTTGGCTACTGGAATTTCGTGTTTCGATACACTTTAAAGATCGTATCAAACAGGCTCGTGTTTCTAAATACCCAATTATGTTCCGAAATAGGGTGTATGGATCCAGGGCTGAGTGTATCAATACACCAAGCTATTAAATTAGTTAATGGAATCTTTTTGAAGTTCCGTTTCTTTACGTTTATGTCTCTGAATGTTGTGGATGCAATTAAATGAGCTTGGATGTTTGGTTTGAGCTAAGATTTGACATAGTGACATGTAATATGACCAATTAAAGGATGATAACTTAAAATTTGAAGAAGCCCTTGTAATTTGCTAAAATTACAAATTGGTCCCTATAACGTGTTTGTAATCAATTAAACGTTAAATTGTTTTTCATTTGAGTTGATATTTCTTCCGCTGCGAGTCTTATCACTTAGGATAATATTATGCGTCTAGACAAGATAAAAAGAAAAAAATAGGGTCGTTTATTGAGGTAAACCTTCCTGGTTTACTTCAAAATTCCTTGTGTGACTCGTTCGGTTCAGTCGTTCTCCCAGGCTGGGTCGAGGGGATTACATTTGGTGGTATCAAAGCCATGTTTCCAAAGAATGGGATACTGGTAAGTTGATGTGATGTGATTTCAAATTGTACGTTGATGTTTGCTTTGCACGGTGATTGTTATATACATGTTGATGTAGATTAAATATTGTTGATGCCGTACACGATGGTTGTGATATATGTGTTAATTGTTATATACATGTTGATGTTGTTTGAATATTGTTGGTTGTTGCGCATGGTGATTGCTTTATGCCTGTTGGTTGAGATATGCTATGTGGGGTAAGTTTCAAAAAGATTGAGATGTTGAGAAGTTTGTAAGGTGATGTTGTGAAACGAAATATGTTGTTTGTTATGCAAGGTGTTTGTGATATGTGCGTTGATTGTTTCATGCCATGATTTGGGAAAATTGGGATACCCATTGCCTTATTACTATAGTTTGAAATATTTTGATTTATAATGGAAGTATTGTATCCTTGCTTGCAGCTGACCTGAATGTTTTGTTTTGTTTTGTTAGTTTATTATCATGAATTAAATATTTCTTTTAGCACAATAAACCGAGAAGAGAGTTGCGATCTGTATGATTCTTGTTGCCATTGGGCAAGGAGTAGAGGAGTGTGTTATGTCTCTTGGGGTTTGACACCCCGAAGTAAGTGCAACCTACATCAGTTGGGCCAGTGTTGGTTACATGACGCCTGGGATGTAGGCGATGTCCGGAGTTTATGAAGTTGTTATTGCTGAAGTGCATGGCACCGCACTAGCTGTTGGGTGACTGTGAGTTGCTGTTAAAATTCCTTCTTAGTTTGGAAGAAGTTGAGTTTCGAGGGTTGATACCTGAGGTATCCATGGAGTGGATGGATTGTACTAATGGGATTATTGAACAGATGGAGTTTAAGGATTCTCATAGATTGAAAATGTGTTATATCTCAGTTGTAAGGAGATGTGTGCAATTGGTGGACAACTACGACTGTGGGCGTGGGACCCGATTTTGTGACTTGGGAGTTCTTTCAAACTATCTTTAAGAAGAAGTATCTGAGGGTTAGATACTTGAATGGAAAGAAATGTGAATTCATGGCTTGGCTTCAAGACGATATGTTTGTGGCCGAGTTTAAGGTACATATTGTCTAGTTGAGCGGGTATGCTCGTGAATTGAAATTGGATGTAATACATCGATGTGATTGATTCTGTTTCGGATTGGTACATGATGTTAGGCTATATATGTTGGCTTTTGGCTACACTATTTTTGATGTGTTGGTTACACAGGTGTAGTGCAGTGAGCAGAACCTGGGTTTATCAATTCATTTGAGAGGTTTTAGCTTTAGAAAGAGAGTTACAGACTCTAGTTTTAATGGTAGTCAGTGTAAGAATAGTCATGACAAAAGGTATCGCCTTAGTTGAGGAGAGGTGGTGGTAATGTTCGGCGAGCACCGTAAGGTCAGTCTGATTAGGCTTGTGTTTCATTTAATACCTATTAGATATGTAGATCATTTGATCACGTGAGGCGAGATTGACCACATCTGATCTGTGGGGTATAGTTTTCTACGCCTGTTGTTGATAATTCTTTTTGGAGTTGTGGCTTGAACAATCATTTCAGAAGTGTTAAATGTGGGAATGCAAGTAACTAGTTCTTTTGGTGAAACGATTGTTACATGAAGGTTGTTTTGGAGATGTCCTTTATCTGTTCAAGGTCATGTGTTTGCAGTTGATTTAATAGAATAACCTTTCTATGGTTTTGATGTAATCCTTGGAATCGATTTGTTAACCGAACATAGGGCCGTTGTTGATTTTGATACCAAGCAAGTTACCTTGAAACTTGTTGATAATTACGAAGTGGTAAATGTGAGCGAGAATGTTAAATTCCTGTCCAATGCTATATCGGCTCTAGAAGCAAGCTGTTTGGTGGAATTGGGTTGCGAGGCTTTCTTAGCTTGTGTTATGAATCCTGGATCGAATGAAAGTGCGTGCGAGGAAATACGTATGGTATGTGAGTTTTAGGTGTACTACAAGAGGAGTTGCCTGGTTTACCGCTGAGTAGAGAGATTGAGTTTGTCATTGAGTTGTATGAGTTACTTGATCGAGGGTTCATTAGGCGTAGTGTTGTACCTTGGGGTGCGCCGTTTTTGTTTGTGAAGAAGAAAAATGGTAGGATGAAAATGTGTATTGATTATCGTCAATTGAACAAGTTAAAAATTAAGAATAAGTATCCTTGGCCAAGGATTGAAGATTTGTTTGATCAGTTTCAAGGTGCTTCAGTGTTTTCCAAGATTAATTTGAGGTCTTGATACTTTCAGTTGAACGTAAAGGATATAGATGTGCCTAAAACTGATTTTCGTGCGAGGTACGGGCATTGTGAGATTTTGGTGTTTTTGTTTGGTTTGACGAATGCACCTGCTCCATTCATGGATATGATGAATCGTGTGTTTCATGAATTCTTGGATCACTTTGTGGTTGTGTTTATTGATGATACTCTCGTGAACTCTCGTACCGAGGAGGATCATGATAAGCACTTGCGAATTGTGTTGCAAGTTTTGTTGGAAAATCAGCTTTGCGTCAAGTTGAGTAAATATGAACTTTGGCTTAAAGAAGTTGTCTTTTTTGGGACATGTGGGGTCGGCTGTAATGCCCTGGTTTTGGGCCTAGATGTTTTAGAGGTTGAATCGGGCCGGTCGATAACGGTTCGAATCTTTAAGGGAGGTTTAGGAACACCTAGTTCGGGATGCTTTAAAAATATGGAAAAATATCCAAAAATCCTCATTTATTATATAAATGGTTATGGTGAAAACAATTTTCCAAAATTTGATTTGGAAATACTACATTTTGGTGTAGTGACCAAATTGTAGTTTTTGCAAAAGTTCACTAGTGATTGTTTTGTAAATGATTGAAACTTTGAATCTTTAAGGAGCTAATTTTACCAAAATATTTTTATCAGATTTCTCTTTAATTTGAGAGTTTTTAATTATGTTTTAATTAAGGAATAAAGGAGAATTAAAAAGAAAGTCTAAGTTGACTTTTTCATAACTACCTTACGTTAGTTTTCTCTCATTTCATTTTCTCTCAAATTCCACTCAGCCAAACACATTTCCCACACCAATTAACCTTTGATTTTCATCTCTTTTGCTGAGATTTCATTCTCCTAAAGATTCCTAATCTTTATCTCATCAAATCCTTTTGTTTTTACTTTGGATTTTCAAGAAATCTTGCCCAAATTGAGGAGAAATCAGTCATTAGAGGTAAGCTTCGTCCTTCTCCTCTAATGATCAGTTATTTACTGAAATTCCCAAGTTCTCAATCCTTTGTTAATGATTTTTGAGTTGCTTTAATGTTAGAAACATGAAATTGTGGTAAACCTCAAGATTCTTGGTGAGATCTTGATGATTTTCGTAACTCTTGTTTAGGCTATGTTTTGAGGTTGATTTCTAATGTATTTTGGATGATAATTGATGTTATAAATGAGGTTTTATCAAACAAATCCCGAATAGGTTTGGATTCCTATGTTTTACATGTTAGATTTGTGGTTTTTGGAGTGTTCTTGGTGTTCTGTTGTTGCTGGAGATATAAGGATGTGTTTATGATGGTTTTTGGTGTTGATTGAGGTTTAGAAATGATTAGAATTGATAGATCTTGGCTGGGCTTTGTTTTGGGAAAGTTTGGAGATGATTTCGGTTGTTTTGGGTAGCCGAAATGGTGTTTTTGAGTAGAGCAGCGAGTTTGTTTGAGTGGCTGGTGATTTCAATGCATGATGATGCATTAATCCTCTACTCTTATTTGTAATAAATAGGGGAGACATCTTTGGACGCGTTTGGTGTTGACCCGGAAGTGCCAGAAGCTTATATATCGTTTCGGTAAGCAAGCGAAACGTAATGGGTGAGTGCGAATGATTTTAGAAGTGCCTGAGGGACAAAGAAACAAGGTTTGGGGATTTAGGATTGGTTTGAAACACCATCCTAAGTCCGAAAGTAAGTATGGCTAGATTTGCTCTCAAATATGTGCTTGATGCCCTTAAATGCTTTTACATGCTCTTGTTTTGAGATAGACAAATTCCTATTGTTTTCTGCATGATTTGTAGCATGAGATGATGCTTTGTAGAGTTTTCATGAGATAGCATGTTGTACTAAAGAGTTTTGAGATGTTGATTTAATTCAAAGCATGAGATATGGTTTTGAAATGAGATGAGAAAGATTTGTGAAATGGTTCATCAAAACAGTAGGTGAGATGATGTTTTTGATATAATATATTGGCATAAATGATGAGATAATTACCAGATATAATTGGTCGACCAATAGGATAAGAGTGCACTATAAACTAAAAATTCGTACGTGCTCTTTGGAGTCGGGCAATGGGGGTAGTTCCATCCCGATCCAAAGTGAGAATCCGATGAAGAGAGATACCATCGGGGTAGGACTTGGTGAAATACTCAAGCTTTGTGGCGAAGAGAGATACCGCCATGAGAGTCCGGTGATGAGAGATTCCACCGGGGTACGACTTGACCTTGAGTCAAGCAAATCCACATATCCGAGTAAAGATGTAATATGAAATGCCAATATATGAAATTGTATTTGATTCACATGTACCAAATGTTGAGATGATTTATGCTATGAGAAATGCATATGAGATTTATAGTATGAAATGCTTTTGTTTTCACTAAGCATGTGTTTGGCTTTGCCATGAGATATGCATCGGTTTAATGCATGAGATAGAATAAAGGTACATGTGTTTTCAAATGGAGAGTTGCTTTGAAATGGTTTTCAAGCCTGAGATAGAAAGAGCATGTTGTAGAAAATGGTTTTTGAGATAGAGTTTTGATGATGCATTGTTGTGTTGGTTTTCTTAGAGCTTGCCTCACTAAGCAAATATGCTTATGCTCTCTTTTACCAACAATGCAGATAATTGAGACGTTTTTGGGCAGCAAGGAGGCTAAGAACATCCAAGGAAGTGAGAAGCTCATGTATGGTGATGTTTTCATATGCTTAAGTAGTGATATTTGGCAATAGGGACCTATGGTTGGTTTTGGGAGATGTGTTTTGAACTCCTTATGGTTGTTGCAAGTTTAATATGGGTTTTGAGGATTGTAATTGTCCTATTTGGTTTGGTTTGAGGCTTGAGGCTCTTATTTGGTTTTTATGACTAGGGAACATGCCTATAGACTCAATGATAACATGTTTGATGCCATGCTTTAGCTTAAGCTTCATAATAATGTTCTTTGATGTTTAATCATGTTGTGGGTGTGATATGGTATGAATTGGGATGTGTTTGAAAGTGTAAATATGTGAAAAACCAGAAAATTGTATAGTTGCATGGCAGGGTGTATCGAAACACCCTTAACTGTTTCGGAACAGGGGCCTAAAATGGCCATAGTGTTTCGGAACGAGTAAGAGTGTTCCGGAACACTTTATCTACTGGAGAACCATGTTCCGATACGAGTTTCGAAACGGGCCCGAGTACCAAAACGGTCAGTCCAGTTTCGATACGACCGTTTCGATACAAGGGTCAGCGTTTCGAAACACTCGACCGTTGGACTGCATTTTGAATTGTTCCAAGTTCTTGTTTCTTACATTTTAGTCCTTGATGATTGTGGATGCAATTGGTTGAGTTTGGAATGTCTAATTAAGTTGATATTTAACAGAGATACATGAAATATGACTAATTGAATATTGGCATACTTAAAATCTGCAGGGTCCTCTTATTTTTCTAAATTTACGTTTTTTGGTCCCTAAATGTTTAATTTGCACAATTAAACCCCTAAATGATTTTTGATCGCTGTGCCTTTTCCTTCCTGTGATCTTGAGTGTTCACATAGGTTAATAATGCATTTTGAAAAGAAAAAAAGAAAAAAAAGGTCGTTAATTAAGGTTGACTTTCGGGTTGACTTTTGTGTTCCCCGTGTAATCTTCATAGTTCGGGTCAAGCGTCTAGGCCGGGCTAAGGGGGTTACATCGGCTGAAGGTATATGGGTGGATCTACACAAGATTGAAAGCGGTGATGAGTTGGAAGATGAATAAATCTGTGATAGAAGATTGCAGTTTTCTCATTTTGGCGGGTTATTACCGTAGGTTTGTGGATGGTTTTTCTAAGATTGCTGCTCTGTTGTCCAAGTTGTTGCAAAAGAATGTTTGCTTTTAGTGGATGAAAGATAGACAACGAGCTTTTGAGAGGTTGAAGGAAGCTTTGACACAAGCTCTTATCTTGATTCAACCCGAGTCGGGTAAGGAGTTTGTGATTTATAGCGACGCATCGTGTAACACCTCGGTTTTGGGCCTAGAGGTTTTAAAAGCGGTTTAGTGATCGTTGAATCTAGATTAGAGATCCGGGTCGGTTCAGGGAAATTTTAGTTTGGGAAGTGATAAAATCATGTGAAAAATTTCTAAAATCCTAATTAAATATGTAGTGAGGGGAAATTAAACTAATTTTGAATTTTTTTTGGAAAGTCGACATTTCAGCATGGTGACTAAAATGTAAAAATTGAAAAGTCTATTTTAATGGCTAAATCGAAGGAAGCCAAAACTTAGAATCCTGAGGGAGCTATTACACCAAGTTGGTATCATCTATCTCCCTTGATTTGGTATTTTAAATGATTTAATTAAAAGTTGTAATAAAGGAGTTTTAATAAAAAGAGATTTTTTAGCCAAATCATTTTCTCACGTAACTTCTTCTCTTGAAACTTTTCTCTCAATTTCCCTGCAACCAAACTCTCTTTTCATCACTAAAATCTTGATAGAATTTTCCTATTACATTTACTTTTGTTTCCTAAATGATGCTCATGGATTTCTACTTCAACTAGCTAGAGTTTTCTTGAAGGATTTCATCAAAAACATTTCAAATCAAGGGGAAAGCTTGTGTTAGAGGTGATCTTTCTTTTCTCTCCTCTAATCAAGGTTCTTTATTGAAATTCCCAAGTCTATGGCTCTCTAGTTTTGTTTATTAACAATATTTTGTAATTGAATTGATGAAAATTGTTAATTAGAGCTTTGTAAGATGGATTTTCAAGATTTTCGTTTGGGCACTATTTTGATTGATTTGTGATTGATTTTAATCATATTTTGGATGTTAAATGATGAGGAAATAATGGTTGTATGAATGTAATCCCGAATTGAGTTGGATCTCTAATTGTTAGATTGTTAGATTTTGGTTTTTTGGGATGTTAATGTGAAATATGATTTGTTGGAGGTATAAGGACGATATTAGGATGTTTTTGGATGTTGATTTATGGTTAAAATGTGATGAAAGTGTTTGTTGATGGCTGGGCTGAGTTTAGTGAACAATCAAAGGTGATTTCTGTTGTTTTGGATGGGTATTTTGGTGCTTTAGGGCAGAGCAACAAGATTGGCTAGGTTGCTGGTAGTTTTGATACATTAAGATGAACTGATCCTCTGTTCTTCTGTGTTATAAACAGGGGAGAATACTTTGGAAGAAATCGGTGAAGATCCGAGGGCTTCAGACGCATCATTTTCGTGTCAGCGATTGAGGTTTCGCAATTTGGGGACTGGAAATGAGATTTCTAGCTTTGAAACACTTTTAAAGTGGTTTTGGAACTTAGTGTAAGCTTGAAACGCTTTACTAAGTTCGGAAGTAAGTAAAGTGATTTTCTCCCTCGGATTGTACTATTATGAGCTTGTTGATGCACATGATTTTATATATGTTTACCTACTGTTTTAAGCATGTTTTCAAGTAAGAGGTTTACTGTTTATAATGCCATATTGATGAAGGATGCACATGGTAAGTGATCCTTGTATGTATATGCTTAAACATGTTTATTGAAGCATGGATCAATGCTTGGGAATGTGGCTTATGTTAATGCTTGAAAATAATGATGTTTGTGCTAAATGAGAATTATATTGGCAAGTGATGTTGTGAAAAGTGATTTATAAATGAAATCGGATATAGTTAGCCGACTATAGGATTGAGTGCACTATAAAAAAGTCGCCTTGGATGTTGAGGGGTTGTGAATGTACCGAAAACTCCATCCAAGTACCCTAACGATTGAGGAACTTAAGTTGTGTCCCGTCTCTCGTTAGTGGGTTTATACATCTACCGATGAGTGGTGTTGAGGGGTTGTAAGATGCCGATAAGAATGTATGAAGTGTTGGGATAACACTTGAGAATCCGTGTATCCGATGTGTTTTGAGAAATGAGATTGTTGATGATCACTTGTGAGACAATATAATTGATAATTTGTTATGAAATGAATATGGATGCATAGTATGAGAATGCATGTTTTACTCATTAAGCTTTGCATATGGTAGTTATGCATGGAAAGGCTTAAGTTGGGTGTAGACAAATGGTTTTGCTGTTGAATATTTGATTCTTATTGCGTCATGTTAAACAAGCTGATTTAGTTAAGGAAGTGCATGGTTTTCAAAGAAGGCCTGACGGTTTGCTAATGATAAAAAATGGTTTTTATGCATTGATGGTGTTTTGGTTTTGAGCACTCCTCACTAAGCTTGTATGCTTATGCTCTCTTTTGTCCATCAATGCAGATAATTAAGTGTTTGGAGGCAGCCACTTGCAAGGGGATCAAAGGAGACTTCGCTTTTGAATGTATGTTTCGTTTTATGGACTAGAGTAATAAGGGCATTAGGGGATCTGTGGTTTATTTGGGAGATGTATTGAAAATCCCTATTTGACCATGTTTACTAGCTTGTTTTTAGCTTGTAAAAGGCCTTTAAATGTTGGTTTGTGCTTCGTATTGTGTTTTGGCTTTTCGATGGTTTGATTCTCATAGAAAGCATGCCTATAGTGCTCTTTGATGATTTTTGCAATGCTTTGATGATATTAAGGTCATGTATGCATAGGGGTTGATGTTTAGATATAATGTATATGCATTGGAAGCATGATGGATTGTTCTAGCGTAGTTTTGGAAGTGTAAAAGTTGCAAAATGTGCAGTTGCAGACTGCAGGGTATCGATACCCTTCTTAGTGTATCGGTACAGTCTTGCAAAATGGGAAGGGGGTACCGATACAGGGGGAGTATTGATACTGAATTTGGCTACTGGTTTGGGATTACCGATACTAGTTCGAAGGGTATCGGTACGACCTCTATCTTTTCGAGTATGAATGTTGCTCCAGTCGAGGGCGCGGGTATCGATACCGTGGTTGTTATAGTAATTGAGAGCATGATTGAATGTTCTGTTTTTCTTACATTTTGGTCCATGAATGTTGTGGATGTAATTAAATGAGCATGAATGATTGTTTTGAGCTGAGTTTTGACTAAGACACATGTTATTAGACTAATTAAAGGATGATAACAAAAAAATGGCTTAAGTCTCTATAAATCACAAAAATTACAAAATGGTCCCTAAAAGCCGTAATTGAATGTAATTGATTATTGATCGACTTACAAGTGTTTTGCTGCCATGTTTAACACATAGGATTCTAATTAGCATCTGGATAGGATAAAAATAAAAAATAGGGTTGTTTATTGAGGTAAACCTTCCCGGTTTACTTCAATATTCCTCATGTGACCCGTTTGGTTCGGTCTATCGGCTAGGCGGGTCGAGGGGGTTACATTTGGTGGTATCAAAGCCAGGTTTCGAAAGAATGTGATGATGGTAAGCTAATGGTAAGTTAATGTGATGTGATTTCATGTAATTGGTGACATTTTCTTTGCACGGTGGATGTTATAAGCATGTTAATGTTGATATAATGATGATGAGGCCATGTATGATGATTGTGATGTAAGTATGAGCTATTATATGATGATGTTGTGGGCTGAATTTTGTTGATTGTGATGCATGATGGTTTTGACATGTACATTGCATGCTTAATGCTATGTTTAGGGGAAACTGGGATGCCCATTGCCTTATTACTATAGTGGAGTGTTTTTAAATTGAATTCGATGTCTTGGATCCTTGCTTAAAGCTGACCCGATTTCTTGTTTTTTTTATACCCATGCCTTAAATATAATAGTACAATGGGACCGAGGAGAGAACCATGTTCGGGTACGGTTGCTCCTGCTGGTGAGAAAAGGGATTAGGAGAACGAGGTTCTACATGGTGCGAATTTACCTCCTCCACCGCCTCTACTTGGGGTTGAGGAGCAAGTACAACACGGGCAAGCTGGTCCAGTGTTGGGTGATCTGACGCCTTTGGTACATGTGATGACTGGTGCATTCTAGGCTGTTGTTGCTGGAGTGCAAGTACAAGTGCAAGCACCTATTTCTGGGAAAATAGGCTTGCCGCTGGAACGCTTGCAAAGTTTGGGAGGCGTTGAGTATCCTGGATTGTCTCCCGAAGCATCCTAGGCTTGGATGACTAGTACGATTAGGATTTTGGATCAGATGGGGTGCAATGATGCACGCAAGCTATGATGTGTTGTTTCCTTGTTGCATGGTGATGCATACAGTTGGTGGACGACGGTGACTGCGGCTATGGAGCCCAATGAGGTAGATTGGGAGTTCTCCCAAGCTACCTTTAAGAAGAAGTATCTATGAGTTAGATACTTGGACGACAAGAAGCGTGAGTTCATGTCCTTGGTACAAGGTAGCATGACAGTGGCTGAGTATGAGATCTAGTTCGTACGTTTGAGCCAGTATGCTCCGGAATTGGTGCCGCATGATAGGCATCAAGCAGATTTTGGGCTTGTCCTCTTGCGTGGGTGGCTCTAGCTCTGGTAAGAGAGCTACGAATATTGGTCCTAGTGGTGGACAGTACAAGAGAAATCGTGATCGTAGGTATCAGCCTGAAGCGAGGCGAGGTAACTTTGGGTGAGGTGTGCCAGTTCAGGATAATAAAGTGAGATCTAAACAAAATTCTTGCTAGGCATATGGATCGCGAGATCATTTGAGGCGAGATTGTTATCGTGTGGCTCGAGAGGCGTAGGCTCTTGCGGCTGGGGCGGCTAATTCGTGTTGGAACTGTGGATCAGCTATTCATATGAGTCGTGAGTGTCCTTTGTTAGATGGAGGTGGTCAGAGACGTGCACCTATTGTTACACCACAGAGAGGTCGTGGGCGCGGTCGTGGTAATTTTCAACAGAGGGAGGATGGACAGAGGGGTGTAGCACATGTTATTGCTATTTAACCCAAGGGTGGTGGTCATGCGAGGGTGTATGCACATCGCGAGGGACGTAATGACACCAACGTTATTGCAGGTACTTTCACTTTGCAATCCTTGTTAATGTTAGCTTTAATTGATTCTGGATCTACGCATTTATACGTCTTGAGTGAGCATGCGCTTTTGCTTGATATCCCTGTTGAGATGTTAGATGTGGGAATGCAAGTAACTAGCTCTTTTGGTGAAACTATTGTTGCGAGAAAATTTTATAGGAGACGTCCTTTATCTGTTCAAGGCCTTGTGTTTTCAGTTGATTTGATGGAGTTGCCTTTCTATTGTTTTGATGTAATCATTGGGATGTATTGGTTAACCGAGCACAGGGTTGTGGTCGATTTTGATGTTAAGCGAGTTACCTTGAAACTTGCTGATGATTACAAAGTGGTAATTGTAGGGGAAATGTGAAATTCTTGTCCATTACAATTTCGGCTCTAGAAGTGAGTCGTATGATGGAGTTTATCTCTAAAGCTTTCTTAGCTTACGTGATGAACCCGTGTAAAAAGGAGGTGCAAGTGCAAGACATACGAACAACGTGTGAGATTTCGAGTATCTTTCCAGAATAGTTGCCTGGTTTGCCACCAAACAAAGAAGTTGATTTTGGCATTGAGTTGTATGAAAATACGACTCCAATGTCTATTGCTCCTTATCGGATTGCACCTAAGGAGTAGAAAGAATTGAAATTGCAACTTCAAGAGTTGCTAGATCGAGGGTTCATAAGGCCAAGTGTTTCACCTTGGGGTGCACCGGTCTTGTTTGTAAAGAAGAAGGATGGCACGATGCGTATGTGTATAGATTATCGACAGCTGAACAAGTTTAAAATTAAGAACAAGTACCCTTTGCCAAGGATTGATGATTTGTTTGATCAGTTTCAAGGTGCTTCAGTGTTTTCTAAGATTGATTTGAGGTCTGGATATTATCAGTTGAAGGTAAGGATGTGCATGTGCCTAAGACAGTTTTTCGAACAAGGTGCGAGCATTATGAGTTCTTGGTGATGCAGTTTAGTTTGACAAATGCATCAGCTACATTCATGGACATGGTGAATCGCGTGTTCCATGAGTTTCTGGATGAGTTCGTAGTAGTGTTGATTGATGACATTCTCGTGTACTCTCGTACCGAGAAAGATCATGACAAGCATTTGCAAATTGTGTTGCAAGTGTTTTTGGAGAATAAGCTTTATACTAAGTTAAGTAAGTGTGAGTTTTGGCTCCGACAAGTTGTCTTCCTTTGACATATAGTGTAGGCAAAAGGTATTTGAGTTGACCCACACAAGATTGAGGCGGAGATGAATTCGAAGACGCCTATATTGGTGACGGAAGTGCATAGTTTTCTTTTTGGTTTGGCTATATATTATCGAAGATTTGTAGAGGGTTTCTCGAAGATTGCTGCACCTTTAACTACGTTTTTACAAAAGAATGTTCGCTTTGAGTGGAAGGATGTAAGACAATAAGCTTTCAAGAAGTTAAAGGAAGCTTTAACACAAGCTCTTGTCTTGATTCAACCTGAATCGGGTAAGGAGTTTGTGGATTATAGTGATGCATCATATGCTGGTCTAAGTTGTGTGTTGATCCAAGGTGGGAAGGTTGTGGCGTATTGTAACATTTGGGTTTAGGGGTCAGGAGTTGAGTACGAGAATCGGGTTCTAGTCGTTGGACTCATTTTAATTAAAATAGACTTTGGTTTTATTTAAAAAAAGGTTTAACTTTCATTAATGGAAATTTGGTAAATTTTAAAGTAAAGGAAATAAGATTAGAAAAAGGAGATTTTTAAAATACTTTGCACCATCTTCTTCCTCCAAAATCTTTTCACGTCAAAAAGCTCCCCAAACCCTTAGCTACTATTCCATCAAATCCCTCCCCCATTTCAAGTGTTTTCATCAAGGTAAGACCATTTTCTACTTCTCCTCTTCACTCCTAACATTTTCATGGTTTTAGTTTTTGGTAAACACCATTGTTGAGATTTTCAAGTTTTCAAAGTTTGAGAAAAAGGTTGGAGCTTTAATGGCTTTTCGATTTGTTTTTGATTTGTAGAGTTAAGATATGTTTTAACCTTGCCCTTAAGTACCTTATATCTCAAAATGGTAGGGTTTTATCAAGAATCCCGAAATGGGTTTTCATGGGTATTTTAAAAGGGTGAAAATATGGATTTTTGGGGTAGCTTTGTGAAGGGGAGTTGGGCTGGTGTTATAGTGATACTATAAGGTTGTTTTGAAGGTGTTTAATTGTGTTTTGAGTGTTGGAATAGGTGGTTTTCTGCTAGGTTTGGTGGGAATCCGAAAATGGGATTTTTGTGTGTTAGCTTTGGCTTGGAGATATAGAGAAAAGGCTTTGTGATTGTAGTTTAATTTGTAACAGTGTTTTGTGATGATTCGGTTGAGTAATGTATTGTTTTTTATTGGTTAGAATCAAGGAAAACCCGTTGGAGAAGCTTCAGGTTCGATTATGGAAAGTTTGGAAGCTTGATTAGGCTTTCATTGGTTTGCTTAAGGAAGTTCGGTGAGTGGAATCATTTAAAATGGTTTTAAATTGGTTCAAGTGTATTGTTGTGGTGTTGGATTGTGCTTGGTAGGCCAATCCAAGGTAGAGGTTAAAGTTGGTAGCTTAATCTCTTGCGTGCTTTATGAGTTTTGCTTAATATGCATGATGTAGACTTGTAAAGCATGTGTTGATTATGTATGTTGTTATACACATTGATGTATGTGGTGTTTGATATGTTGAAATGCATGATGGATTATCATGGTGTGACTTGTATAGTATGATTGACACTAGTTAATTACCGGGTACAAATGATCGATCATTAGGATGAGGGTGCACACGGTTGAGTCAAATTTGTGTGTGGCCTTGGTGACGTATAGTCATCAAGAAGGAGTACGGTGATGTAATATTCCATCGAAAAATATATATTATTACGTGATGATTAGTGTAATCCCATCCACGCAAGGACCGATGATGAGTCTAATCCCACCGAAGGTAATGTTATTATTGAGTACGTTGGGGGTGAGAATCCCAACGGAAGTTATCTGTATATCCGAGTAAGCTAATAGTTGCCAATATACTTGTTCATGTGTGGTTGTTGTTAAGATAATTCTTATATCTTGTTGAGCATAACATGAGGTAAGATGCCATGTTCATGCATTCTCGTGATGTTAGCTATGTTGCTATATTGGTGCATATGTATGCTTGTAAATTGTCTTAAGGATGATATGCTTGAACCCTGCATTGTCGTTGTTTTTGTTTTAGAGCTCCCTCACTAAAATTCTAGCTTACGCTCTCGTTTTCGACAATGCAGATCATTAGCATGAAGTTAGCAACGAACAAGGGAAGGGTCATCCAAGCTTATAGTAGTTGCTCAAGTATGGTTTAGTAAATAATGTGGTAGTTTAGCAATGGGGATGCTATGTGTTTTTTATGAGCATTGTTAGACTCAAATGTGTTGCTTTTTGATGTTAATGCCTTTGATGTGGATTTGTAAACCATGTTTACGTTGTTGCCTAAATGCTTTGTGGTTTGAATTCTTATCGCCATGTCCCATGAATGCTTATGTGTTTTGTTTAAAGGCATGTAAACCTTGCTATGCAATGTATTTGGACGAATGCTTGATTTCTTATATGAATGGCCTTTACATGTATGTCAAGTGTTTGATCATGATTGAAGTAGGGTGAAATGCCTTTAGAGTATGTGTATGCATGTTGTATCTTGTTTCTTGTTGTTTGAGGTATGTTGGCAACTATTGGAGATGCAGAAACTGATTTTAGAAACACACAGATTGCAGGCGTTTCAAAACGCGTGAGGTGGTTTCGGAACGGGTGTGGTTCCAAGGGATACCCGTATCGGAACGCGTTCCGGTACAGTTTGACACTATGAGTCCCTATTTCGATACGCCTACCGAAACGGTTTTGCTACTGTGAAGGCTTGTTCCGGAACGTGTTTCGGAACGCTTAGGCTTAATAGACTCATGTACCGAAACGAGGTGGATCGTATCGGTACAGCTGGTCTTGCTTTAAAAACTGGGGCTCGTGTATCGAAATGGGCAAGCCTGTTTTGAAACACAGGCCTGAAAATTAGGCTTTTGGCATCTTTAAAGGTTCTCAACTGTTAGGCTTGGGTTCTGTTTGTTGTAAGCTTTCCTGTGAGTCTTGTTCGCATCGTTTATGTATGGTTTGGTCGCGTATGCAAGAAATTGGACTAACTTGTCACTTGGTAAATTTAAATTGCCTTGCGTCGATTTGAATTTTCTTGTTCGTCCCTTCCGCTGTCGTTTCTCACTTAGGATTAAATGGTTCATCTAGACAAGATAATTGAAGAAATATTTTCTAGGGTTGCTAACCGAGGTGGGGCCTTAACGGGTTTCACTTCGGTTTTCCCCGTGTAACCTACTCGGACTGGTCAGTCGTCGAGACCGGGACGAGGGGGTTACATTTGTTGGTATCAGAGCCAGGTTTCCGAGACCTCGGGTAGGTAAGTGAGGTATGTTTGAAGTGTTATGTTGTTGATATTTCTTGGTGAGTGTTTTTCCATGTATGCTTGTTCTTTGATTGTTCGAATGGTGTTTGGAAGCATGATTGCTGTGTTGAGGCGTAGTGTCGAGTTCCCATTGCTACTATTACTTATTTGAAAAGATTTTGTAAAGGAATATACTTGAGCACATTGGACCCTTGCCTTTGCTAACTTAATCCTTATGTGTTTGTTTGTTGTAGTTGTTATCTTGCTAGCTTGTGAGATGAGACCTAGAGGGAGGCCTAGAATGGTTCATCCGGAACCACGGACAGCAGCTCCGGGAGTTGTCTCCACCTCCTCCTTCTCCTCCTCGTCAAGAGGAAGGTGAGGCGAGAGCCGAGGGTGTATGACCTTAGGTTGGCCAAGGACCGACCGGTATAGATTTGGCTCCGTTAGATCAGGCGATGGCCACGGCTTTTCAGGAAGCAGTGGCTGGGGGCCAGGTAGTGGCACAACCTCAAGGTGAGGGCACCGGTTTACCACTTGAGAGACTTCGCAGTTTGGGAGGCGAAGAGTTCCAGGGGTTGGCACCCGAGAGATCCGAGACTTGGTTTGACAAGACTGCCCGTATTTTTCACATATGGGTTGTACAGGAGCACGCAGACTAGGGTGTGTTGTATCTCTGCTTCAGGGTGATGCCTACACTTGGTGGGTCACCATTACTACGGGCATGCCAGCGGCCGAGATCACATGAGAGTTCTTTGAGTCAGCTTTTCGCAAGAAGTATATGGGTCCTCGTTATCTCTATGAGAAGAAGAGAGAGTTCATGGCTTTGCTTCAGAATAACTTGACCGTGACCGAGTATGAGATACGATTCGTTAGATTGAGTCAGTATGCATCTGAGCTTGTTCCTACTGAGAGGGAACGTTGGGACCATTTCCGCTACGGGTTGAGTGAAGAAATAAAGAGGTACACCTTGGCTACTGACTACACAGATTTTGATGTCTTGGTCGCTAGGGCCAAGTACATAGAGCACAGTTTGGGTTTGACCAAACGTTCTGGTGGTTCTAGTTCCAGAAAGAGGTTTGGCGACTTTGATAGAGGTGATGCCAAGAGGCATCGGGACAATAGGCATCACTTTGACCATAGACGTGGTGGTGGTAACCATGGTAGGGGCCATCAGGGCCTGAGAGCTGGTGGGCGTTTTCCCGAGTGTGCTCGATGCGGGAGGAATCACACCGGTGAGTGTTGGGGGAACTATCACTTGTGTTGGAACTGTGGAGCTAGAGATCACATTAGGCGTGATTGTCCACATCAGGCTGGGTATGCACCAGTTCAGGTTCCTGCTAGAGCAGTTGACTATCAGAGAGGCCGTGGGCGCGGTTGAGGTAACTTCCAGCCGAGAAATGATGGCCAGAGGAATATAGTGCATGTAGTTGTGGTTTAGCTAGAGGGCGAAGGTCAGACTAGAGTTTATGCTCAGCGTGAGGGGCAGAATGACACGGATGTGATTGCAGGTAACTTCTCGATACAGTCTTTGAGTTTCCTTTCTTTGATTGACTCCGGGTCTACGCATTCTGATATTTTGAGTGAGCATGCAAAGATGTTGAATTTACCTTGTGAGGTACTAGAGGCAGGTGTTAGTGTTACTAGTTCCTTTGGGATACAGTAGTGGTTAGGAAGATGTACATAAGGTGTCTGCTAATGGTTCAAGGGCATGTATTTCCAGTGGATATGATGGAGTTACCGTTCTATGACTTTGATGTAATTCTGGGTATGAACTGGCTTACAGAATATAGAGCTAGGATAGATTTTGAGACCAATAGGGTTTTCTTGAAGCTTGCGGATGATTATGAGATGGTGGTAGTAGGTGAGAACGTGAAGTTCTTATCAAATGTTGTTTCAGCTTTAGAAGCTAAGAGGTTAGTTGAGTTGGGTTGTGAGGCATACTTGGCCTACGTGATGAATCCGAACATGAGTGAAGTTAGACCTCCGGATATCAGAACAATGTGTGATTTTACGAGTGTGTTTCCGGAAGAATTGCCTGGTTTACCGCCTGATAGAGAGGTAGAGTTTGCTATAGTGACTTATTCAGATCCAGCTCCTGTTTCGATTGCCTCGTACCGTATGGCACCGAAAGAACTGAAAGAGTTGAAGACTCAGTTGCAAGAGTTATCAGATAGATGCTTTATCCGTCCGAGTTCTTCGCCTTAGGGCACTCCAATTTTGTTTGTGGAGAAGAAAGACGGTAGTATGATAATGTGCATCGATTATAGATAGTTGAATCAGTCTATAGTGAAGAACAAGTATCCTTTGTTGTGTATAGATGACTTGGTCGATCAGTTGAGAGGGGCATTAGTCTTTTCGAAGATTGACTTGAGATATGGTTATTACCAGTTAAAGGTGAAAGATGTTGATGTACCGAAGACAACTTTTAGGACTAGATATGGTCACTGTGAGTTCTTAATTATGCCGTTTGGGTTCACTAATGCACCGGCTACTTTCATGGACATGATGAATAGAATCTTCCATCAGTACTTAGACCAGTTTGTGGTTTTTTTCATAGATGACATTTTGGTGTATTCGCGTACCGAGGAAGACCATGACCGGCATTTGAGGTTGGTCTTGCAGACTTTGCTAGACAACTAGTTGTATGCAAAGTTGAGTAAATGTGAGTTTTGGATCCGAGAAGTAGTCTTCCTAGGACGTGTAGTGTCAGCCGATGGGATTAGAGTTGATCTGAAGAAGATAGAGGCCGTTGTTGAGTGGAAGCAATCGAAGTCGGTGATGGAGATTCATAGTTTTCTAGGCTTAGCCGGATACTATAGGAGATTTGTGGAAGGGTTCTCGAAGATAGCCGCTCCTTTGACGAATTTGCTTCAGAAGAATGTTCAGTTTGAGTGGTCAGATGCGAGACAACAAGCCTTTGAGAAATTGAAAGAAGCTTTGACCAATGCACCGATTTTGATTTAGCAAGAGTGGGGGAAGGACTATGTGATTTATAGTGATGCTTCTTATGTAATGTTAGGTTGTGCTCTCATGCAAGACAGAAGAGTGGTGGCTTATTATTGCTTTCGTGCAGTGACTATAAATGATACGCAAATGGTGCAAGTATACACGTCAAACGAGTAATAAAGTGATGAGTGAGTATCGTCTCCATAGGGATTGGAGGTGAACACAGTTTTTGTATCCAAATTGCTATAGTAACCAAATTGTAATGTGAGTATGCCGAGGAAGAATGAAGGATGGGAAAAATGCTGTAGCAAAACAAGAAAACAGAGAAGAGATAATCAAATGACAGATAGGTCCTCTCTCGGATACGAAGCTCTCTACGGAATGGCTGGCTAGCTCCTGAAGGATAATCCTCTGAAGTCTCTTAACACTGGTAATGAATCCTAGTTCTCTCCACTATGCTCGGCGGGATTTACTAAGGCTATTTCTAAACTATCTCCAGCAAGAAGACTGGGAGACTAAAATGCTACAGCAGTACCTCTCAGCGTAAACTCTAAACACTCTACTCTCCTAATCTCTATCCCTCTTAGCCGTTTAAACCCATCACTTATGTCTAAGGAAGGTTGGAGTCCTTCCTCTTGGTGGTTACTCTATTGTTTATGGGATATAAAGCTAGCTCTCTCGTTCACCCCCCAGCTAATGCTAAAGCAATGACCCTCTCTTGAAGGTTGTCACGCACTACTCTAGTTGTCACTATTAGCTAAGGCTTGCTCCCTCGATCACTACCCCCATCTGTACCTAGGGAACGACCATCACTCGAAGGCATCATAAGGAATGGCCTGTCTCTCGAGGCACTAACATCCCCAATCTCTTACAACCCTAGGCTGCTCATAAAGAAAGGCCAACTCTCGAAGGCACTTAAGGTAGGGCCTATCTCTCAAAGCACTGACAACCCTAAGCTCTTACATCTTTAGGAAGTTAAGCACACCATAAACAAAGCATATGTAACACCCCAGTTTTGGGCTTAGGAGTTTTGGGCGTTGACCGGTTGGTCAAAGTGTTGTTCGAATCTTAAGAGGTGAAATTAGGAAAGCCTAGTTCGGGTTGCATTAAAAATATGGAAAATGTTCTAAAATCATCTTTTAATATAATTAAGTGAACTGTGAAATCAATTTTGGAAAAAGAGTTTTGGAAGTGTGACATTTTGTCTAGTGACCAAAATGTAATTTTCGAAAGTTTGGTGACTGTTTTATAAAGGGTTGGAACTTTGAATCTTTAAGGAGCTATTATTCCAAAAGTAGTTTCTCCAGATTTTTCTAAGATATTTTAAGCTATATTCTGATTTTAAACATATTAAAAGTGGAGGGAAAGCCATTTTGGCTATTTTGGATAACTAACTTTCCATTTTCTTTCTCTCATTTTCTCTCAACCCAAACACTTTCTCTCCAGAGAATTTGATCTGATTTTCTCACCTAAATTCCTCCTTTCAACTCTCTTTTGATTCCTAATCATAATATCTACAAAACCTCATCATTTGCTACTTGATTCATCAAGGTTTTAGATTCCAAAAAGAGGAGAAACTCAAGTTTGGAGGTAAGAATGTCCTTCTCCTCTAAACTATCAGTTCTTTACTGAAATTCCTAAGTTTTCAATCCTTAATTGATGTTTTATTAAAGGCTTTTGAGTTGTGAAATGGATCTTGGCTTATAATGCAAGATTTGGTGATTTTTGATGTTTTTCGTTAGATCTGATTAATCTGTGATTTGAGATGTGTTTTTGATGTTAAATGAACTCTAAATTGATAAGGAATTGAGTTTTGATTAATGCAATCCCGGATAGGTTGAGTTTCCTAAGTTTAGCTTGTGATTCTTGAATTTTTTTTGAGGTGATCTTGTGGATCTGATGTTGCTGGAGGTATAAGGATGTTAATAGGTTCTTTTTAGATGTTAAATGGTGTTAATAGATGTTTGGTTTTGATGGTTTATGGCTGGGCTTTGTTGAGAAGTGGTTTGGATGCATTTTCGGTTGTGTTTGGTGGCCGAAAAAGGAGTGTGGATGAGAGCAGCGAGTTTAGGTGCTTTCATTGAAGCAATTAATGCATGATGATGCATTAATCCTCTGCTTTGATGTGTTAAAACAGGGGAGGCATCTTTGGATCCAAGAATTGTTGATTCGGAAGCTTGATTTGGTGCTTCGGCAAGAGGCGAAGTGGAATCGGTGAGTGAAATTGGGTTTCGGCTTTGAAACCAATGTCTTGGGAGCTTAGTTTAAGTCTAAACAACTTTGCTAAGCTCAAGTGTAAGTTTTCGGAAGTACTCTCTAGTGGTGGCCATGATTTTGTTGTGATGCAATGTGGTTTAATTGCATGTTTTAAATACTGTTTTCAAAGCATGATTTTAGCATGGTATTTGCTGTTTTTGTAAGCCATATGTTGAAGGAAGCTCAAGGTAAGAGTTCCTTGTTTTTGAACATTGATTAAATGTGGTTTGATGCTTTTAAATGGATGATGAATATGGCTTGGTTTAATGCTTTAAAACAGTGGATTAAATGATGAAAATGATGTATATTGGCAAGTGATGTTTTGAAAAGGTTAAGGTCACTAAGGTGGTTAAAAGTCCTTGAGTGAGCCTTGTTACTTAAGAACATCAAGGTGGTTAAAAGTCCTTGGATGGTTCTTGTTGTGGACACAAAGGTGGTTAAAAGTCCTTATGTGATCCTTTCCATGGTGTTTAAAAGTCCATGGGGCCAAGGTGTTTAAAAGTCCTTGGGGCCAAGGTGTTTAAAAGTCCTTGGGGTGAAACTTGCTACGGACACAAAGGTGGTTAAAAGTCCTTGTGTGGTCCTCATTCATGGTGTTTAAAAGTCCATGGCCAAGGTGTTTAAAAGTCCTTGGGGCCAAGGTGTTTAAAAGTCCTTGGGGTGAAAGATGTTGAACTTGTTTTTAAAGAAATGGAACTTTTCACTTGTGGCCAATATGACATGTTATGATATGAAGCATGAGATGCTTGTTTTAAGTATGCTTTTGAGCATGTGCAAATGTTGATTTGAAGCATGATTTATAAATGTTTTATAAATGCATTATTGAATGGTTTTTATGAGCATACCTCACTAAGCTTTTGCTTACGCTCTCTTTCGTTTTCTTAAATCAATAATGCAGAGCATTAGAGTACTTTGGGGGCAGCAAGGAGGGCAAGCATTCAAGTGAAAGTAAAGCTCAAAGTATGGAAGGTTTCTTGAGTACATTTCCTTTAGCTTTTGGTAATTTGGCAATGGGGGACCTATGTGTATGTTTTGGGAGAGGTTTTGAACTCCCTAAGTATGTTGAATGTTGTTGAGAATGTTGGTTTTTGTGTTTGGCCTTTACATGCTTGAATTGGAAGTTTATGCTTGAATGGTTTGCTTGTGTAGGAAGCATGCCTATAGATTTGGGGCTTGAATTGGAAGTCTCATATATATTGAATTGCATGCTGGTAAAGTTTGGTAGCATTTGGAGCATGTTTGAATGATCAATTGCATGTTTTAGTGAGCTTTATGCTGCAATCTGTGCAGGGTGTTTTGGAACAGTGCACACCGTTCCGGAACGGGTGCCTTGAATGAACCCAGGCGTCCGAAACGGTAGGCACCGTTTCGAAACGGTTTGGCTACTGCTAGCCCCTGTTCCGGTACGCGTTACGGAACGGCCCGTGTTTCGAAACGGGTTCTGCCTGTTCCGGAACGGGTGACCGTTTGGGGCTGACATTGGTAGTTAAATGTTTTGAATTGTTTGCGTTTTGGTCCTAATTCTTGTTTGTGCAATTGTATGAGTTAGGGAAGTCCTCTTGAGCTGAAATTTCACAGAGAAGCATGAAATCTGACTAATTTCAAATTGGTAACTTTAATTTGGGTTAAGTCCTCCTATTTATCATAAATTACAATTTGGTCCCTAAAGTTGTAATTTGTTCAATTGGGTCCCTGTTTGATCTCTGATGATTGTGATCTTTGAGTATGTTGTTGAGTGATCACAATTAGGGCTAATATGCATCTAGACAAGTTTAAAAAGGGAAAAAAAAGGGTCGTTAATCAAGGTTGACTTTCGGGTTGACTTTGGTTTTCCCCGTGTGACTTTCTTAATTCGGGTCAACCGTCTAGGCCGGGTTAAGGGGGTTACAGCATAGATCAAGAAAGAACAGTAAACTTTATCATGAAATTAAGAAAATCGACAGGGTATTAACCAACAGAACCCAAGCCATCTAAAACAGTTCATGGCTGGGCAATAATCAAACGTATCATTGTCATATAACCCTCAAGATAAATAAATGTTATAGCAAAAAGGAAAGATAGACTCCCAGTTCGCCGGTGGACTGACATGACCGCCTTAGGCTCACCACCTCGGAAGAGGACGGTGAGGCCACACCTCGAGCTTCCCGATGAAGGACACCAAGTCTGGCCAACGATGAAGTGCTCCTCCCCTCTGTTGTGCTTCCTTTTACACAGTTTCTCTTTTTTTCCCTTACTTTTTGCCTCCTTTACCTTTGAAGAGATAAAGCCTTTTTATAGTGGGGGTCTTCTAGGGTTTTGGTGCTTTGTTATCTCCTTGTGGATCCCAAAGAATATGCTCAGACAAGCTCTGTCCACCAAGGGACAAAAAAACGGTCTGAAGATGGAGTGTTGCTGCTGCATAAACCTGCCTGACAGTGTCAGGCGTCCTTTTCTACACCTCGCGTGCTTGTACTTTCGGGCGCCAGCTAGCCTTCTTTCTCCTTCTTTGCTATAGCATTTTGTTCCTTGCTTCTTCCTTCGCATTCTGCTCTGTCATCCTGCACACAAACATCCAAAAACTACCTTTCACGCAGCACCAACTCCATTCGAGCAATAAATTTGAAAGTACCCATAATATACTAAAAAATGCAACCTACATGCAATGTATGTACTTGAAAACAGGGAATTGCTATAGCAAAGAGGCATAAATATAGAAGTTATAGCGTAGCTATCACACCCCCAAACTTAATCCAATGCTTGTCCTCAAGCAATGAATAAAGCTAAACAAAAAGGGTTGCTATGGCAAAGATTTAACGAGGAATTAATACTACAGAAATGTTTCAGCTTTCAGAAAAAGATAGGCATTCAGTATCAACAACATTTATTTGAGACTGGCAAGAATTTCTCTTAAGAACAAGTTGATAGTGAGTGTGTGCGCAAGATTACTTTCGAGCTATACATGATATGCGAAGAAATATTTTCAAGGAAGCTCAATAATAACGCCTTAGCAATAAATTTTCAAGTATTATAGACTTCCACAAAATTGTAAAAGGTACTGTTGCGAAGGGTGTCAGCTCATCACACCTACCGTCCTTAACTCTAGATGAGTAGGGAGCATACCTCTCACCCCCGAGCAAGTAGGTAGAGTCATCCCGTGACAACTTTCATTCACTCATGTGCTTTTCATTTCCACTTATTTATTTTGTTTCTTTTTCTATCTCTTTTCTTCTTCTTTTCTTCTTTTTTTGGGCATGTGGCCTGAAGACTACACAGCAGAGTATCCTTCTACAGTTATGCTATAGCATTCATTCAATTTTTAGTTTTGGGTACATGGGAGTCTATTTTATTTAAACTCATTTTTCATTCTTTCATGCAAGGCAATACTAAAGTCCTTCCTAATTTTTTTTCTAAACCTACCAAGTAGAGAAAGAAAGCAATATGTGTCTAATTTTTTTTTAGCAAAATCACTCCTAAGATAGTTCTCTAAGTCTCATGTAGTTGTAAAATTTAAGTTCAGGCCTATTGAATTTCTGATGATCATCATTAAGCATCATCAACACATTTGCATATTTCTTCCTAGCTAAACAGAATGCCATAGCAAGACTTTTTGTCAAATTTTACAATGCAAATGCTATGGTTCTAAACTAAGAGAAGGAGAAACACCCCCAAACTTGGAGATGCATCGTCCGCGATGCTTGAAAAGAAAAAAATGATATGCAAAATGCTGATGCAGAAATAAACTAAAAAGAACGAAAACTTAAAAAAATTGTACCTCATGGGGGCTGAGGTCAATTGTCGCTTGTGTCGTCAGTGGAGTGGTTGTTGTGCGCCATCGGAATTGTTGAGGTTGCACTGTCGTTAGATTGAACAGGGGCTTCATCGGTTGGTTTGACGATGCGCCATGATGTGCATTTATAACGTTTCGGCTTGGATGCTGTAGCATCCTCAGATGGTGGCACAACTGTGTTGGGTTCAATGGTGGTGGCTGGCTCAGCCATAGGCTGATCATCGTCACTCAAAGTGGTGGCTGGCTCCTTTTGCGATTCAGGTGGTTGTGATGGTGCTGTAGCAGGCTTCTTGTTGCTTCTTGTTCTCTTCCTAGTGGGTGTGGAAGCAAGGTTGATTTGATGTGACTTTTGGGTAGGGGTTTGTTCTTCTTGGGCTAAGGGGTCTCGAGTGTCTGGTTCATGGGCTGGGGTTGGGTTGGTTTTATTGGGAAAAGGCTAGTAACTGACTCTCTTTAATGAGGAGAGAGGTTTGAGGGTGATGCGAGACGTCTTTTGTCAGGAAAGAGAAAGGGGTCTCTTAATTGCTCAAGGAAAAAGTAGGAGACAGAACCAGTTTATTTGTGGCTAGGGTTTAATCTTTAATAAATAACCAAATATTCTATCAATTAATTCCCTTTTATAATACCCTTTTTGTTTCCCTCCTTTTCTTACGTCGTTCCAAATCTCAAGTCAAGACAAATTGTGTTCCCTACAAACTCTGATTTTCTTCCCCAACCAATAAAATAATCCCATTTTTGATGTACCACCTGCATGACTGATTAATACTACAGAGGACATGTACTATGATACGGAATTTGCAGGATAATAAAATAAAAGAAAGGACAAACAAAAGATAAGAACAAAGCTAAAAACCCACAAAAACAAACTAACTACTGTTTATTGAAAATGCGAAAGCAAAAAGAAAAAGTTCGGAGGCATACTATCAAGAGTCGGAAGGCTGAGGTGAGACGTGGCTAGCCCCACTTCATTTGAATGATTTTCAGCATCTGTTTTTTTTTCTTTTTGGTTGGAGTTTTCTCCAAATGTAGTAGCATTCCTTTGCTATAGCAACTGTCTCGTGCTTTTCTACCTTCCTCTTCTTTGTGATGATATCCTTGAGAAACTTAGCATATGTGGGAATTTGATCAATGGCCTCTACGTATAGTCATCAATGAGGAGTACGGTGATGTAATATTCTACCAGAAAATATATATTATTACGTGATGATGAGTGGAATCACATCCGTAAGGGCATGTGGCGATGAGTGTAATCCCATCCATGAAAGGACCGGTGATGAGTGTAATCCCACCGAAGGTAATGTTTTTGTTGAGTACGTTGGGGTGAGAATCCCAAAGGAAGTTATCTGCATATTCGAGTAAGCTAATAGTTGCCAATATAATTGTTCATGTGTGGTTGTTCTTAAGATAATTCTTATATCTTGTTGAGCATAACATTAGGTAAGATGCCATGTTCATGTATTCTCGTGATGTTAGCTATGTTGCTATATTGGTGCATATGTATGCTTGTAAATTTTCTTAAGCATGATATGCTTGAACCCTGCATTGTCGTTGTTTTTGTTTTAGAGCTCCCTCACTAAGCTTATAGCTTACGCTCTCGTTTATGACAATGCATATCATTATCGTGGAGTTAGCAAGGAGCAAGGGAAGGGGGCATCCAAGCTTATAGTAGTTTCTCAAGTATGGTTTAGCAAATAATGTGGTAGTTCAACAATGGGGATGCTATGTGTTTTGTATGAGCGTTGTTAGACTCAAATGTGATGATTTTTGATGTTAATGCCTTTGATGTGGATTTGTAAACCATGTTTATGTTGTTTCCTAAATGCTTTGTGTTTTGAAGGCTTATGACCATGTCCCATGAATGCTTATGTGTTTTGTTTAAAGGCACGTAAACCTTGCTATGCAATGTATTTGGGTGAATGCTTGATTTCTTATATGGATGTGTATGCATGTTGTATCTTGTTTCTTGTTGTTTGAGGCATGTTGGGAACTTTTGGAGATGCAAAAACTAATTTTAGAAACACACAGACTGCAGGCGTTTCGGAACGCGTGAGGTGGTTTCGGAACGGGTGTGGTTCAAGGGATACTCGTATCGGAATGTGTTTTGGTAAGGTTTGACATTGTGAGCCCCTGTTCCAATACGCGTACCGAAACGATTTTGCTACTGTGAAGGCATGTTCCGGAACGTGTTTCGGAACGCTTAGGCGAAATGAACTCATGTACCGAAATGAGGTGGACCGTATCGGTATAGCTGGTCTGGCTTTAAAAACTAGGGCCCGTGTTTCAAAATGGGCAAGCCTGTTTTGAAACACAGGCCTGAAAATTGGGCTTTTGGCATCTTTAAAGGTTCTCAAGTGTTGGGCTTGGGTTCTGTTTGTTGTAAGCATTCATGTGAGTCTTGTCCGCATCCTTTATGTATGGTTTGGTCGCGTATGCATGAAATCGAACAAACTTGTCACTTGGTAAATTTAAATTGCCTTGTGTCGGTTTGAATGTTCTTCTTCGTCCCTTCCGCTGTCGTTTCTCACTTAGGATTAAATGGTTCATCTAGACAAGATAATTGAAAAAAAAAAATTCTAGGGTTGCTAACCGAGGTGGGGCCTTAACGGGTTTCACTTCGGTTTTCCCCGTGTAACCTACTCGGACTGGTCAGTTGTCCAGACCGGGACGAGGGGGTTACACGTATGCATCTAGAGCTTGATGTAGTCTTGTTTTCTTTGAAGATCTAGAGGCATTACATTTACGGTGAGAAGTGTGTGATTTACATTTACGGTGAGTTGGCAAAAGATAAAATATTTAGTGGAAATTACAAGAGAATATTGCCAAAGGTGAGTCTTATGCGTGCAAGTATACACGGTCAGCAAGTAATACACTAGTAAGCTTAGTATCTAATCCACATGGATTGACTAAGAACTTATTTGCTCAATGTTTACTTGTTTGAAACATTTTAAAATGTTTGAAATGTTTCGGATTTTCAATTTAATGATGAGTGTTGGAAGGGATGCTTGGATTTCACGCTACGTGTGTCAGCCTTTAATAATGTCCTGCCTTGGTTTATTGCCTAGCAGATTTAAGATGGTATCGCCTCTGTCGATGCCAATACCCTAAGTTAACCACGATAAACCCCTATATGTCTATAGTGAAGTTTTTCATTAATTAACTTGATTTGTAACGCCCCAATTTTGGGCTTAGAAGTTTTGGGCTTGGACCGGTTCGGTCAAAGTGCGGTTCGAATATAAAAAGGTGAAATTAGGAAAGCCTAGTTTGGGTTGCATTAAAAATATGGTAAAATGTTCTAAAATCCTCTTTTAATATATATAAGTGAACTGTGAAATCAATTTTACAAAATGAGGTTTGGAAGGGTGACATTTTGGCTAGTGACCAAAATGTAATTTTTGAAAATTGCGTGACTGTTTTGAAAAGGATTGAAACTTTGAATCTTTAAGGAGCTATTTACCCAAAGGGAGTTTCTCCAGATTTTTCTAAGATATTAAATGATTTAATTCTGGTTTTTAAACTAAAGAAAAGTGGAGGGAAGATATTTTCCTATTTCCAACTAACTTTTCCATTTTCTATTTTCTCTCATCTTTTCTCTCAAACCAAACATCTTTCTCCAGAGCTTTTTCCTCTGATTTTGTCACCTAAATATCTCTTTTCAATTCGGTTTTGATTGCTAATCATCTCATTAACAAAACCTTACCATTTGCTAATTGGATTTTCAAGATTTTGGTTCTAAAAGGGAGAAAACTCAAGTTTGGAGGTAAGAACGTCCTTCTCCTCTAAACCCTCAGTTCTTTACTGAAATTCCTAAGTTCTCAATCCTTAAATTGTGTTTTATAAATGTTTTTAAGGTTGTGTTATGGATCTTGGCTTTAAATGCAAGATTTGGTGATATTTGATGAAATTTCGTATGATCTGATTGGGCTGTGTTTTGAAGTGTCAATTTGATGTTAAATGAATGTTAAATTGATAAGGAATTGAGTTTTAATTAATGCAATCTCGGATAGATTGAATTTCCTAAGTTTAGCTTGTGATTCTTGGTTGTTTTTGGAGTGATCTTGGTGATCTGTTATAGCTGGAGGTATAAGCACGTGTTTGAGATCATTTTGAATGTTAATTGATGTTTGTAAATGGTTAGAAGTGATGGATCTTGGCTGGGTTAAGTTTTGGAAGTGTTTGGAGGTGTTTTCGGTTGTGTTTGGTAGCCGAAATGTTGGAATTGTGTAGAGCAGCGAGTTGAGTTGTGTTGCTGGTGCTTTTAATGCATTATGATGCATTAATCCTCTGTTGTTGTGTGCTTGAAACAGGGGAGATTGATCCGTGAGCATTAGAGGTGGTGTGGAAGGTTTCAGATGCTTGGAAGGCTTGTTGGCTAGCCTTGTTTTGTGTATCGGTGAGTGAAGTTGGGTTTTCAGCTTTAAAACCAAGGTTTGAAGGTTTTGGGAGCTTAGTTTAAGTCTAAACAACTTAGCTAAGCTCAAGAGTAAGTAAATGGAATTTCTCTCATGGTTTGAGTTATGAATTGGTTTTTGAAGCACTTGTGATTGTTGGATGCAATGCATGTGATTTGCATGTTTTAAATTCTGTTTTGAAAGCATATTTTAGCATGGTTTAATGCTTGTTTTGAAAGCCATGAGTGAAGGATGCTCAAGGTAAGAGATCCTTAGTTTTGTACTTTGGAATTGTGGAATTGATGCATAGTGTTGCATGTTGTTTAATGGCTTTGAGTAATGCTTCATAAACAGTGGATTGATGATGGTAAATGGTGGTTTTTGCATTTGGGTTATGCTTGTAAACATTGGATTAATGTGGTAAGATGGTTATATTGGCAAGTGATGTAAGTGGTTATTGGTTACTTAAATCGGATATAGTTAGCCGGCTATAGGATTGGGTGCACCATGAATAAAGTTGCCTTGGATGTGGAGTGGTTAAGTGTGAACCGGTAACTCCATCCAAGTACACTACGAGATGGTTAAGTACACCATGGTGGTTAAAATTCCATGGGCGGGTTTAAGGTCATAATGGTGGTTAAAATTCCATTTGAGGACCTTGGGTAAGCAAAGGTTATAATGGTGGTTAAAACTCCATTCGAGGACCTTGTGCTTGTTAAGAACACAATGGTGGTGTAAAGTCCATGTGTGGATCTTGTGAAGTTTGTCCCGGATCTCGTTAGTGATGTTATACAACTACCAACGTTGATGCAAAGGTATATGGTGGTTAAAATTCTATATGGGGACCTTGTGCATGTTAAGGTCATATGGTGGTTAAAATTCCATATGAGGATCTTGTGAGTGTTAAGGTATATGGTGGTTAAAATTCCATATGAGAACCTTGTGAATGTTAAGGTCATATGGTGGTTAAAATTCCATATGGGGGCCTTGTGTATGGTAAGGTCAAATGGTGGTTAAAATTCCATTTGGGAGACCTTGAGATTGGTAGTGTGTATGAAGCGTGGGGACAACGCTTGTGATCCGTGTATCCGATTGGATGTTGAGTTGAAAAGTGGATTTGGTTTATCACTTGGAAGCCAATATAATGTTCTTGAATATAGTGAAGCATGAGATGCTTGAAATGGTGCATGGTTGCATGAGAGTGTGTAATGTTCTATAAATGCATGTTTTACTTGTTAGCTTGAACAAGTGTTGATTATCTATTGAGAACGGTGCATATGTGCATGGGGTCTCTTTAATGCATTGAAGTTTTATGAAGGCTTGTTAAAATGGGCATGAGTTGCAAATGTTGAGTTTATGGTTCATATGTTGCATTTGTTTGATGCATGTAGTTAATCGAATTAGCAAGTGTTTTGTAAAGGGCTCTTACTTTGAAATGATCTTCATGAATGAGAAAAATATGATGTGAGGTGGAAAATGTTTTCCAAGGACCTTGTATTTAATCTTGCATATGATGTTCATGCATGGATTGGCTAAATAGATGATTTTAGCAAATTTGTGCTTTCAAAAGAATTACTTGGCTTTCTAAACTAAGGGTTGGTTTTTCATGTTTGACAAATGCATGATGTTAAGCATGTTGTGGAAAGGGTTTTTCAAACATTGCTTTGGTTTATCAAATCGAGTTTGCTTTTTAAAGTGGTTTTATGACTCGCTGCATTGATGGTGTTTTGGTTTTGAGCATTCCTCACTAAGCATTATGTGCTTACGCTTCTTTTTGTCCATCAATGCAGATAATTGAAGTTGGAACAGCGAGAAGCAAGGGATTCAAGGAGAGCTCCACTTGAGATGTATGTCTCGGTAAATAGCTATAGATAATAAAGGCAATGGGGAGGGAGAATCTCTTATGTTGATGTTTAATGAGATTGTGTATGTTGGAAAAGATTGGTTTTATGATGTAGTCATTGTTGGAACATGAATTTGGCTTATACGAGGTGGTTTTGGTATATTGATGCTTGAATGGTTTGTTAAGTAGGAAGCATGCCTATTGAATTGGGGATTTCCATAATTGATGCCATGTTGATGATTGGTTGATGCAATTATGTTCCTTGTATGTTGAATGACTTGCTGGTAAAGTTTGGCTACGTTTGAAGCACGTTTGATAGGTCAATTGCATGATAAACCAGCAATTTTTCTGCAATCTGGGCAACCTGTTTTGGAACAGGTGTTACCGTATCGGAACGGGAGCCTGAAATGGCCTGGGCGTTCCGAAACGGAAGGCACCGTTCCGGAACGGTTTGGCCACTGCCAGGCCTTGTTTCGGTACAGGTTTCGGAACGGTCCCGCGTTTCCGAACGGGTCCTTCCTGTTCCGAAACACCCGACCGTTGGGCACTGAAATTGTTGGTTAAATGTTTTGGAAACCTTGCGTTTTGGTCCTGAACTTTGTGTATGCAATTGAATGTGTTTGAGATGTCCGTTTGAGCTGAAATTTGGCAGAGAAGCATGAAAGATGATTAATTTCAAATTGGTAACATTAATATGGGTAAAGTCCTTATAATTTCCAAAATTTACATTTTGGTCCCTAAAGTTGTAATTTGTGCAATTTAATCCCTGAATGTTCTCTAATTGATATGATGTTTGAATTTGATTATCTTGGGATCATATCTAGGGTTAACGAGCATCTAGACAAGTTTTAAAAAGAAAAAAAGGGTCGTTAATCAAGGTTGACTTTCGGGTTGACTTTGATTTTCCCCGTGTAATCTTCTTAATTCGGGTCAACCGTCTAGGCCGGGTTAAGGGGGTTACATGATTAATGTCAATCTTTACTCCTAAGGGGTAGACTCACTTCCGAAATAAGTTTGTCTACTTGAACATCTTCTGTCGAAGCTTCTCGTCTTAGTATCTGGCAACAGATCGTTGGCCCTTAAGTCTGTTAAGATATTAAGGTTCAATAAGCACACAATGCCAATTGTCGTATGGGAATGGATTTAGGAAAATAAAGTACTAGCAGATAGAAAATGATGCCAATACATTCTAATTATAAAAATTCAAATATAAAATGTGTATTCATCGCAAGCACTCCCCAACTAACTGAAAAAGACTTAGTTCATAATTGGGGGATCCAACCAAAAAACATCATCGTTTAACATCACTATCTTGAAATAAAAATATATAAAACTAAGAGAAAGGGCAGGAAGGAGATCTGTCGATACACCTTTCTGAATGCTCCAGAGCTCTCGGTCTTAGTTCGTTGAACCTCGTCTCCTCTCGGTTCACCACGGTGCAACCTCTCTTCAATTTGATCTCTTTCAAGTGGTTGATTGATCTCCTTTAAATAGGCTTGCATGGAAACCCCGAGATAAGCCTTTAAGTTTGAAATTTGAATGCACAAGGGGCAAGACGCGTGACCATCTTATCCAGATTTTGAATACTAGGGTTGACATGTACAAGGTCCAATAGAAACTTTAATCGGTCATCGGTTGTCAAACCTTTGCCATCTGTGCTTGGCATTGTTTGGCCCATCTATGACAACTGCTACCCGACAATTCTCTACTTCTTTTCTTGCATACTTTGTCAGCGTTTCTCTACCATGTCTATCTTTCTATGTCTTGTTGGTGAAATAAGGCTGCAAAATTGGTTGATTAGCACTGACTTGAAATAATAAAAACAGAAAAGAAAATAGTGTGAACCGTGTTGTGGTATGTTGGCCACTGTCTTAGAAACAAAACTGCCCCGAACAGTGTAGTCGCTTCACATGTAGAATCTCCCCTGAGGTGAACACGGACTCTCCAAGGATCGTACACTTGACTCCGTAGTGAACAACGGCGGTATTACTCAGGCGATGGAGGAAAGCAGAGATAATTTGACAGTGTTTGTTGTGTATTTTATGATAGAAATGTTGCATGTATCACCTCTATTTATAGGTTGATTATCATGAACATAATGCTCATTACACTGTCCAAATAAATACAGAATTAAATCTGTATAACAGCAAATATAAATATGATGTAACAGCTGTAGTAACAGCCTCCAAAACAGCATATTAACCATGTAATAAACAGCTGCTGTTACCACTTGAATCTGACTGAAAAACAGTCTAAATTCATCACTGGAACAAACTGTTTATATTAGAATAAATTCGAATAAAACTGCACTGGATCAAAACGTTCAGATTCGAATTTTATTAAAAAATAAATTCTGAATTCGAACAGCTTTTAAAGCCTATAAATAAGAAGAAAAATTCTTTCACATAAATCTTTTGTTCTTAAGAAAATTCCATATGAATTTTCTCCAAAAAGAATATATCCGCGCGCGTACGTGTCTAAGACACGTGTTACCCGAGCCCGAGCCCGCGACGCGCGAGGACTTCCCTTGTTCTTTCACACTCAACAAGGGAGGGGGAAGCATGGGTATAAATACCCTTCACTAACCATTTTCCCAACCAATGTGGGATATGGCCTTTGTAATACTTGAAGCATTACCAACATTCCCCAACTAATACGAAAGAATTCATATGTATCTCAAACACAGACCTCCTCAGAAGAGCAATAGCGGAATTAGTTGCTTAAGAACTAGTGAACGTATCTTAAACTTGTACATAGTGATGATGAGCGATCCTTCTCTTAGATAAGTGAAACTAGTCTTGAACTTTCTAAGATAGGTGTTGAGTGTGTAAAAGTTCTATTATTTACACCCTATTTAACCCATATTTCTGGTGCATTCAAGCATTATTCATTGCATTTAGGTTAGTTTACAGCAAAACATCGCAAATATATTAAAAGGCACAGTTTCTACTAAAAATGGTTGTTTTTGCAGGTTGCTGCCGTAGCAGACGGAAAGGGCAGGCGCTGGGCAGTGAAGCAGAAGAGCTGAACTGGACAAGCAGACAAGGAGGACGATGCTGCCATGGTTGCTGCCGTGACAGCAAAGGACGACGGCAGTTTGAGGAGAAGAAGCAAAGTGGACCTCGACAGATAGAGAAAATTCATCCCGTCTGTCGTGTGAAAACCTTATATTTTTCCAAGCCCCATATCAGAAGATATCCCAAGCCCAAAGTTCAAGGAGAGAAAATCCCAAGAAACAAGGAGGACGGCTGGAAAGTAGATTCCTTGAAGATTTAGTCTTTATTAGAATCATACTTTTAATTAAAGTTGTAATCCTTGTTAAATTAGATAACTTGAGCCCAAAGCTTATATAAGGGCATATATCTTAACCTAGAGGCATGACCGATTACCCTAGCTTCCTTCCCAAACTCTACCTGTTTTCTTCCCCACATCATGTTCTAAATCCTTCCTAGGGCCACAGGTTGTTTTGTAAAGTAGTTGCAAGGGTTGTTTTGTTTTAGGAATTTTCAGTTCAATAAAATAAACTTCAAGTTCTCTTATTTTGGTTATTAATATCTTGCAAGATCATCGGGAGAGCATTGTGAGGTTATCTATTTACTTAGCATCGGGTGTAACCCCCTTAACCCGGCCTAGACGGTTGACCCGAATTAAGAAAGTCACACGGGGAAAACCAAAGTCAACCCGAAAGTCAACCTTGATTAAAGACCTTTTTTTTTCTTTTAAACTTGTCTAGATGCACTTTAACCCTAGTTATGATCACCCAAACAACATGCTCAAAGATCATAAACATCAGAGATCAAACAGGGACCAAATTGAACAAATTACAACTTTAGGGACCAAATTGTAAATTCTGTAAATTATGAGGTCTTAACCCAAATTAATGTTACCAACTTGTAATTAGTCAAGTTTCATGATTCCCGGTAAATTTTCAGCACAAACGGACTTCTCAAACTCATACAATTGCACAAACATGTTTCAGGACCAAAATGCATACATTTCAAAACATATAACTGCCAATGTCAGCCCCCAACGGTCTGGTGTTCCGAAACAGGGAGAGCCTGTTTCGAAACGCGGGACCGTTCCGCAACGTGTTCCGAAACGAGGGCTGGCAGAGGACTTTCTGTTTCGGAACGATGTCTTCCGTTTCGGACGCCTGAGTCACTACAAGGCACCCGTTCCGAAACGGTAGCTTCCGTTCCGATACGGCCTGCTCAGAAAGTAGGAAATTGCTAGCTTAAACACACAATTGATCAACCATATATACTCCAAATGCAACCAAACTTTACCAGCAACTCATACAACATACAAGAGATATATTTGCATCAACCATTTATCATTATATCATCATATATGAAAAGCCCCAAATCTAAAGGCATGCTTCCTACTCAAGCAAACCATTCATGCACTAAAACCTCCAAACCAACAAATAATGGCCAATTATAAAATCCAGCATCATTAACAACATTAAACAAACTTAGGGAGTACAAACATCTCCCGAAACATCCATATTGGTCCCCCATTGCCAAATGCCAAAAGCTAAAGTGTAAAAGAAAACCTTTCCATACTTGAGCTTAAGTCCCACTTGATTGCTTGCCTTCCTTGCTGCCCTCAATGCACTTTAATGCTCTGCATTATTGGTTTAAGAAAAGAGAGAGAGCGTAAGCAAAAGCTTAGTGAGGAATGCTCATTTAAAACCATTCAATAATGCATTTATAAAACTCATTGAAAAACCATGCTTCAAGCAACATTAACCATGTTCTTAAACATTTAAAACAAGCATCTCATGCTTCAAGTATCATTAAACATGCTCTTTAACATTTATAACAAGCATCTCATGCTTCATGTTCATAACAAGTCATATTGGCAACAAGTGACACATTTCACATAAGATCCACACATGGACTTTTAAACACCATTGTGATCTTAACCCCATGGACTTTTAAACACCATGGACCCATGGACTTTTAAACACCATGGCAAGGACCACACAAGGACTTTTAACCACCTTTGTGTCCTTAACAAGAATCTCCCAAGGACTTTTAAACACCTTGGAGTTCTTAAGTAACCAAGGCTTACACAAGGACTTTTAACCACCTTGAGCCTTAACCAAGAACCAACCACGGACTTTTAAACACCATGTTGTTCTTAAACTTTCCAAGATCCACACAAGGACTTTTAACCACCTTTGTGATCTTAACCAAGAACCATCAAAGGACTTTTAACCACCTTGATGTTCTTAAATAAACAAGGCTCACACAAGGACTTTTAACCACCTTTGTGACCTTAACCATCACTTGCCAATATGCATCATTATCATCAATATATCCACTATTTTAAAGCATTAAACCAAGCCATAAACATCATGCATCTTTAAGCATTAAACCACATTCAAAAAATGTTCAAAAACAAGGAACTCTTACCTTGTGCTTCCTTCAACACATGGCTTAAAATCTCAGCAAATTAACATGCTAGATATGCTTTCAAAACAGATTTAAAATCATGCAAACAACACATTGCATACAACCAAAAACCATGGCCTTCACCAAGAGAGTTTTTCCGAAAACTTACTCTTGAGCTTAGCTAAGTTGCTTAGACTTAAACTAAGCTCCCAAACCTCCAAAACACTGGTTTCAAAGCCGAAAACCGAATTCCACTCACCGATTCTGTTTCGCCTCTTGCCGAAACACAAATCAAGCTTCTGGATCACCACCACTTGGATCCAAGGATGACTCCCCTGTTTTAAACACATCAAAGCAGAGGATTAATGCATCATCATGCATTAATAGCTTCAATGAAAGCACCTAAACTCGCTGCTCTCATCCACACTCCATTTTCGGCTACCAAACACAACCGAAAATGCATCCAAACAACTCCTCAACAATGCCCAACCATAAACCATCAAAACTAAACATCCTTTAACATCATTTAACATCTAAAAAGGACCTAATAACATCCTTATACCTCCAGCAACATCAGATCCACAAGATCACTCCAAAACAACCAAGAATCACAAGCTAAACTTAGGAAATTCAACCTATCCGGGATTGCATTAATTAAAACTCAATTCCTTATCAAACTAACATTCATTTAACATCAAAAACACACCTCAAATCACTGCTTTAACAGATCAAACGAAAATTCATCAAAAATCACCAAATCTTGCATTTTAAGCCAAGATCCATCACACAACTTTAAAACCATTTATAAATCATCAATTAAGGATTGAGAACTTAGGAATTTCAGTAAAGAACTGAGAGTTTAGAGGAGAAGGACGTTCTTACCTCCAAACTTGAGTTTCTCCTCTTTTAGAACCAAAAAGCTTGAAGAATCAAGTAGCAAATGGTGAGGTTTTGTTGATGAGATGATTAGCAATCAAAAGAGGATTGAAAAGAGAGATTTAAGTGACAAAATCAGAAGAAAAACTTGGGAGAAAAGGTGTTTGGGTTGAGAGAAAATGAGAGAAAGGAAAATGAGATTTTAGGAAAAATTAGTTAAAAATAACTTCCCTCCACTTTCCTTTTGTTTAAAAAATCAGAATTAAATCATTAAATATCTTAGAAAAATCTGGAGAAACTCCCTTTGGGTAAATAGCTCCTTAAAGATTCAAAGTTTCAATCCTTTCTAAAACAGTCACGCAGTTTTCAAAAATTACATTTTGGTCACTAGCCAAAATGTCACCCTTCCAAACCTTATTTTGTAAAATTGATTTCACAGTTCACTTATATATATTAAAAGAGGATTTTAGAACATTTTTCCATAATTTTAATGCAACCCGAACTAGGCTTTCCTAATTTCACCTTTTTATATTCGAACCGGTCAACGCCCAAACTTCTAAGCCCAAAACCGGGGCGTTACAACTCTCCCCCCCCTTAAGAAATTTCGTCCTCGAAATTTACCTGAAGGAAAGAGATAAGGAAACTGCTTCAGCATGTCATCCTTCCGCTCCCACGTGGCTTCCTCAACACCACGATGCTTCCACAGCACCTTTACCAACTCAATAGTCTTTCCACGAAGAACCTTGCTATCCGCATCCAGAACCTTCACCGGTTCCTCATCATAGGTCAAATCCGGATTCAATTCCACTTTCTCCACAGGCATCACATGCGAAGGATCAGATCTATACTTCCGGAGCATAGAAACATGAAACACATCATGAATCTTCTCCAACTCTTGAGGTAACCTCAATGGGTACGCAACAGGACCCACACGCTCAACCACCTCATATGGTCCAATGTACCTAGGGCTCAACTTACCCTTCCGGCCAAACCTCATCACCTTCTTCCAAGGCGAAACCCTCAAGAACACACGATCTCCCACCGCATACTCAATCTCCTTACGCTTCAAATCCGCGTAAGACTTCTGCCGATCAGAAGCTGCCTTCAACCGCTCACAAATGAGCTTCACCTTCTCGGTGGTTCCCTTCAACAAAGCCGGCAGCGAAACCAACTTTTGACCCGTTTCGGCCCAACAAAAAGGAGTCCTACACTTCCTCCCGTACAAAGCCTCATAAGGTGCCATTTGAATACTCGCCTGATAACTATTGTTATAAGCAAACTCCACCAAAGGCAAATGCTTCTCCCAAGAGCCCTGAAACTCAATCACGCAGCACCTCAACATATCCTCCAAAATCTGGATAACACGCTCTGACTGACCATCCGATTGAGGATGATAGGATGTACTGAAATTCAACCTTGTACCCAAAGCTTGATGCAAACACTGCCAGAAACGCGATGTGAACCTCGGATCCCTATCCGACACAATCGACTTAGGCACACCATGCAGCCGCACAATCTCAGCAATGTACAGCTCCGCAAGCTTATCCAAGGAAAACGTAGTATGCACAGGCAAGAATTGCGCACACTTCGTCAGGCGATCTACAATCACCCAAACCGAATTCTTCTTCGATGGTGACAAAGGTAAACCAGATACAAAATCCATGGTAACCCTTTCCCACTTCCACTCAAGGATTCTCAACGGTTGCAACAACCCTGAAGGAACCTGATGCTCAGCCTTAACCCGCTGACACACCAAACACCTGCTCACAAACTCCGCAACATCTTTCTTCAAACCCACCCAATAGTACTCATCCCGAAGATCACGATACATCTTAGTACTACCAGGGTGCATAGCAAAAGGACTACTATGACCTTCAGTCAAAATAGCACGCCTCAACTCAGCATCTTTGGGCACTACTATTCGACTCCCAAAACACAACATACCATCATCATTAAAGTAGAAATCCGAAGGTCTACCCTCTGCGATATCCTGAACATGCGGTACCAAGGAATCATCCAGCAACTGCTTTTCCTTGATCAGCTGAACCAAAGATGGTTTCACTTGCAACTCAGCCACAAGACCACCGTCACGCGAAATACTCAAACTGGAAAACATAGCACTCAGCTCAACAGCTACCTTCCTACTCAAGGCATCCGCAACAACATTAGCCTTTCCAGGATGGTACTCAATCGTCAAATCATAATCCTTGAGCAACTCCAACCAACGCCGCTGCCTAAGATTCAACTCCTTCTGAGACATCAGATACCTCAAACTCTTGTGATCCGTGTACACAGTACACTTCTCACCATACAGATAATGTCTCCAAATCTTCAAAGCAAAAACCACTGCAGCCAACTCAATATCATGCGTAGGATAATTGCGCTCATGCACCTTCAACTGTCGCGATGTATAAGCCACCACCTTACCCTCTTGCATCAGCACACATCCCAAACCAACATAGGACGCATCACTATAAACCACAAACTCTTTCCCTGATTCAGGCTGAACCAAGATAGGAGCTTGCGTCAAAGCCGCCTTAAGCTTCTCAAAAGCCTGCTGTCTCGCTTCCGTCCACTCATACCTAACATCCTTTTGCAACAACTTTGTCAAAGGTGCAGCAATCTTAGAAAACCCATCCACAAACCTACGGTAGTATCCCGCCAAACCAAGGAAACTACGAACCTCATGAACAGACTTAGGAACCTTCCAGTTCATCACCGCCTCAATCTTCTGAGGATCAACACGAATCCCCTCAGCAGATACTACATGCCCAAGAAACACCACCTCCTTAAGCCAGAACTCACACTTGCTCAACTTAGCATAAAGCTGATTCTCCAACAAAGCTTGCAGCACAATCCTCAAATGCTCTTCATGCTCCTCCTCAGTATGCGAGTACACGAGGATATCATCAATGAACACCACAACGAACTTGTCCAGGTATTCATGAAACACACGATTCATCATGTCCATGAAAGCAGCAGGAGCATTTGTTAAACCAAACGACATCACAAGGAACTCATAATGCCCATACCTTGTCCTGAAAGCTGTCTTAGGCACATCCACATCCTTTACCTTCAACTGGTAATACCCTGACCTCAAGTCAATCTTAGAGAACACAGCAGCTCCCCGAATTGATCAAAGAGATCATCAATTATCGGCAAAGGATACCGATTCTTGATAGTCAACTTGTTCAGTTGACGGTAATCAATGCACATTCTCATAGTGCCATCCTTCTTCTTCACAAACAAGACCGGTGCACCCCAAGGCGACACACTTGGCCGAATGAAACCACGATCAAGCAACTCTTGCAACTGCGTCTTCAGCTCCTTCAGCTCCTTCAGCTCCTTAGGTGCCATTCTATAAGGGGTAATGGACACAGGAGTTGTATTCTCATACAGCTCAATTCCAAACTCCACCTCGCGATTAGGAGGTAAACCAGGCAACTCCTCAGGAAACACACCAGGAAACTCCTTCACAACTCTGATATCATGCACCCGCAACTCCTTAGAGCTAGGATTCATTACAAAAGCTAGGTAAGCTTCACAACCTTGCCTCAACATCCTGCTTGCCTCCAAGGTAGACACCACATTGGCAAGAAACTTCACATTCTCACCAACCACAACAACTTCATAATCATCTGCAAGCTTCAGCGAAACTCGCTTATTTTCACAATCCACAACAGCACGATGCTCAGCAAGCCAATCCATACCAAGGATTACATCAAAACCATAGAAAGGCAACTCCATAAGGTCAACATGAAAAACATGTTCTTGAACAACCAAAGGACACCTTCTATACAACTTTCGAGTCACAACAGTCTCACCAAAAGAACTAGTGACACGCACTCCAACATCCAAAGACTCAACAGGCAAACCAAGCAATTCAGCATGCTCACGCAAAATGTATGAATGCGTAGATCCAGAATCTATCAAGGAAAGTAATGAAAAGGATTGCAAAGTAAAAGTACCTGCAATCACATCCGCGTCATTCCTCCCCTCCCGCTGAACATACACCCTAGCTTGACCTCCACCTTCTGGCTGAATAGCCACAACATGGGCCACTCCTCGACCACCTTCCTCTCTTCGCTGAAAGTTACCACGGCCGCGCCCACGACCTCTCTGCGGTGCAGCAACAACAGGAGCACGCACTTGGCCACCAGCCAACATAGGACACTCCCGCCTCATGTGATCCGTAGATCCACAATTCCAGCACCCGTTACCAGCTGCCGCAACAGGAGCTTGCACCTCTCTCACAGCACGAGGACAATCACGCTTCATATGACCACGTGAACCACAAATCCAACAAGCACTTGGATCAGCTCTAGCATTGCCTCCCCGAGCAGGTGCTCCACCACCTCTCTTGGCCGAGGACTGATACTTCTGATCACGTCCCCTCTTGTTCCGTCCACCACCGGAACTATACTCAGCAGCTCGCTTTCCAGCACTTGCTCCAGCACCTCTAGCAGATAAACCCAAGTTCAACTCAATATCCTTAGCTCGACCCACCAACACATCAAAATCATCATACTCGGTGGCCAGCACATACATCTTCACATCCGTCACTAAACCATAACGGAATCTTTCGCACCTCGCCCGCTCATCAGGTACCAGCTCAGGTGCATATTGACTGAGTCTAACAAACTGAACTTCATACTCAGCCACAGTCATGCTCCCCTGGGTAAGAGACATGAACTCTCGCTTCTTTTCATCCAGGTACCTTACACCAAGATACCTCCTCTTGAACACATTCTGGAAGAATGTCCAAGTTACATCAGCATCAGCCATCCCAGCAATAGTGGTTGTCCACCACGTATAAGCATCATCATGTAGTAAAGATACTACACAACCCAGCTTTTGCACATCAGTGCAACTCATCTGACCCAAGATCCTCTTGGTACTCTCCATCCAAGATTCAGAACCTTCAGCAGACAAACCCCTAAACTCAGTCCCACCTAGACTGCGTAAGCGCTCCAAGGGTAGTCTCACTCCAGCATCTCCCTGATGCCCAGCTCCTTGAGCTCCCGCTACTGCCGCTCGAAAAGCACCAGCGATAGCTTGCACCAACATCGTCATGTCAGGCATAGCTTGCCCCTGACCAACCTCAGGTCCAGCGACCCCAGCACCAGCTGCAGCTTCAGCTCTTTCACCCTCAGCACCACCACCACCAGGTGGAGGAGGAGGTAACACCGCACTTCCCGCATTCTCCTCATTCTCATTCTCATTCGGAGCCGTAGCTCGCACATTACTCCTCAACTCTATACGAGGGGCCATACTCTAACCATGCAATCACAATACAAATAAACAAAGTCAGGTCCAGCAAGGTAAGGAATGCAAGTACTCAAGCTCATTTTCATTTAAAATCAACATCATTTCATTAGCTTTGATTTGGCAATGGGTACCCCACAACATGCTTCATCACAGCATACAACTCAATTGCATCAAATTCGCAAACCACTCATCATGCTTTTACTCAACAAGCGTACATAGCATACATACTTCAATCATGCACACATTCATTCCCACTTACTCGAGAACTCAGCTTTGATACCACCAAATGTAACCTCCTTAACCCAGCCTAGACGGTTGACTCGAATTAAGAAAGTCACACGGGGAAAACCAAAGCCAACCCGAAAGTCAACCTTGATTAACGGCCCTTTTTTTTCTTTTAAACTTGTCTAGATGCACTTTAACCCAAGTTATGATCACCCAAACAACATGCTCAAAGATCATAAACATCAGAGATCAAACAGGGACCCAATTGAACAAATTCCAACTTTAGGGACCAAATTGTAAATTCTGTAAATTATGAGGTCTTAACCCAAATTAATGTTACCAACTTGTAATTAGTCAAGTTTCATGCTTCCTAGTAAATTTTCAGCACAAACGGACTTCTCAAACTCATACAATTGCACAAACATGTTTCCGGACCAAAATGCATACATTTCAAAACATATAACTGCCAATGTCAGCCCCCAACGGTCAGGTGTTCCGAAACAGGGAGAGCCTGTTTCGAAACGCGGGACCGTTCCGCAACGTGTTCCGAAACGAGGGCTGGCAGAGGACTTTCCGTTTTGGAACGATGTCTTCCGTTTCGGACGCCTGGGTCACTACAAGGCACCCGTTCCGAAACGGTAGCTTCCGTTCCGATACGGCCTGCTCAGAAAGTAGGAAATTGCTAGCTTAAACACACAATTGATCAACCATACATACTCCAAATGCAAACAAACTTTACCAGCAACTCATACAACATACAAGAGACATATTTGCATCAACCATTTATCATTATATCATCATATATGAAAAGCC
Source organism: Hibiscus tridactylites (assembly GCA_958450335.1). Lineage (NCBI taxonomy): Eukaryota > Viridiplantae > Streptophyta > Magnoliopsida > Malvales > Malvaceae > Hibiscus > Hibiscus tridactylites. The sequence continues at coordinate 40,376,976 of OY288287.1, forward strand.
CCAAATCTAAAGGCATGCTTCCTACTCAAGCAAACCATTCATGCACTAAAACCTCCAAACCAACACATAATGGCCAATTACAAAATCCAGCATCATTAACAACATTAAACAAACTTAGGGAGTACAAACATCTCCCGAAACATCCATATTGGTCCCCCATTGCCAAATGCCAAAAGCTAAAGTGTATAAGAAAACCTTTCCATACTTGAGCTTAATTCCCACTTGATTGCTTGCCTTCCTTGCTGCCCTCAATGCACTTTAATGCTCTGCATTATTGGTTTAAGAAAAGAGAGAGAGCGTAAGCAAAAGCTTAGTGAGGAATGCTCATTTAAAACCATTCAATAATGCATTTATAAAACTCATTGATAAACCATGCTTCAAGCAACATTAACCATGTTCTTAAACATTTAAAACAAGCATCTCATGCTTCAAGTATCATTAAACATGCTCTTTAACATTTATAACAAGCATCTCATGCTTCATGTTCATAACAAGTCATATTGGCAACAAGTGACACATTTCACATAAGATCCACACATGGAGTTTTAAACACCATTGTGATCTTAACCCCATGGACTTTTAAACACCATGGACCCATGGACTTTTAAACACCATGGCAAGGACCACACAAGGACTTTTAACCACCTTTGTGTCCTTAACAAGAATCTCCCAAGGACTTTTAAACACCTTGGAGTTCTTAAGTAACCAAGGCTTACACAAGGACTTTTAACCACCTTGAGCCTTAACCAAGAACCAACCATGGACTTTTAAACACCATGTTGTTCTTAAACTTTCCAAGATCCACACAAGGACTTTTAACCACCTTTGTGATCTTAACCAAGAACCATCCAAGGACTTTTAACCACCTTGATGTTCTTAAATAAACAAGGCTCACACAAGGACTTTTAACCACCTTTGTGACCTTAACCATCACTTGCCAATATGCATCATTATCATCAATATATCCACTGTTTTAAAGCATTAAACCAAGCCATAAACATCATGCATCTTTAAGCATTAAACCACATTCAAACAATGTTCAAAAACAAGGAACTCTTACCTTGAGCTTCCTTCAACACATGGCTTAAAATCTCAGCAAATTAACATGCTAGATATGCTTTCAAAACAGATTTAAAATCATGCAAACAACACATTGCATACAACCCAAAACCATGGCCTTCACCAAGAGAGTTTTTCCGAAAACTTACTCTTGAGCTTAGCTAAGTTGCTTAGACTTAAACTAAGCTCCCAAACCTCCAAAACACTGGTTTCAAAGCCGAAAACCGAATTCCACTCACCGATTCCGTTTCGCCTCTTGCCGAAACACAAATCAAGCTTCCGGATCACCACCACTTGGATCCAAGGATGACTCCCCTGTTTTAAACACATCAAAGCAGAGGATTAATGCATCATCATGCATTAATAGCTTCAATGAAAGCACCTAAACTCGCTGCTCTCATCCACACTCCATTTTCGGCTACCAAACACAACCGAAAATGCATCCAAACAACTCCTCAACAATGCCCAGCCATAAACCATCAAAACTAAACATCCTTTAACATCATTTAACATCTAAAAAGGACCTAATAACATCCTGATACCTCCAGCAACATCAGATCCACAAGATCACTCCAAAACAACCAAGAATCACAAGCTAAACTTAGGAAATTCAACCTATCCGAGATTGCATTAATTAAAACTCAATTCCTTATCAAATTAACATTCATTTAACATCAAAAACACACCTCAAATCACTGCTTTAATAGATCAAACGAAAATTCATCAAAAATCACCAAATCTTGCATTTTAAGCCAAGATCCATCACACAACTTTAAAACCATTTATAAATCATCAATTAAGGATTGAGAACTTAGGAATTTCAGTAAAGAACTGAGAGTTTAGAGGAGAAGGACGTTCTTACCTCCAAACTTGAGTTTCTCCTCTTTTAGAACCAAAAAAGCTTGAAGAATCAAGTAGCAAATGGTGAGGTTTTGTTGATGAGATGATTAGCAAACAAAAGAGGATTGAGAAGAGAGATTTAAGTGACAAAATCAGAAAAAAAACTCTGGAGAAAAGGTGTTTGGGTTGAGAGAAAATGAGAGAAAGGAAAATGAGATTTTAGGAAAAATTAGTTAGAAATAACTTCCCTCCACTTTCCTTTTGTTTAAAAAATCAGAATTAAATCATTAAATATCTTAGAAAAATCTGGAGAAACTCCCTTTGGGTAAATAGCTCCTTAAAGATTCAAAGTTTCAATCCTTTCTAAAACAGTCACGCAGTTTTCAAAAATTACATTTTGGTCACTAGCCAAAATGTCACCCTTCCAAACCTCATTTTGTAAAATTGATTTCACAGTTCACTTATATATATTAAAAGAGGATTTTAGAACATTTTTCCATATTTTTAATGCAACCCGAACTAGGCTTTCCCAATTTCACCTTTTTATATTCGAACAGCACTTTGACCGAACCGGTCAACGCCCAAACTTCTAAGCCCAAAACCGGGGCGTTACATCGGGAGAGTTAAGTATATGAAAGAAATAAGAGCAAGTTCTCTAGTTTATAGTTGAACTATCTCGGACCTAGGGATAGGACGAGGTTAAGTGGCTAAAGAAGAATTCATTCACATCGGTGTTCATCCTTCGATTCACGTCGGGAGATATCATCAAAGACGTGATCATCGACAGACTTGGACCTAGGGATAGGCCAAGGCATATCTGGGATTCTTGCCAAACTTGAAGTACTGAGTTGAGTATTCGCTGCCGCGACAATCAACGGACTGCTGCCGCGACAGGTGCTGTCGCGACGGGCGCGACGACAGAACTGGATTTCCTAAACTCTGCAATACCTGCACTACTGAGCAATTCAATACCAGCTCATTCTCTCTATCTTGATATCTCTACTCTTTTATTTACGTTTACTTTATTATTTTCGTGACAACTTCTCAAATATTTTCTTTACTTTCGTGCAGTGAATTAAGGTGAAACTATTAGCCCAATCCCTGTGGAGACGATATCTGATACTTCGTATCACTTTACTACTTGCGTCGTGTATACTTGCACTACCATTGCGATAGACTATTTTACACGCAACAAGTTTTTGGCGCCGCTGCGGGGATTGGCAACATAACTCTACCTTTTCTTTTACTGCACTTTTCGTTTTTGTTTTTATTTTTACTTTTATTTTTATGTTTTTTTGGTGCATTCAACTCTTGCTTTTCACAAGGTTTCTTTTTTATGCGTAGATCGAATCGAGGTAAAGATCCTGAGTATCCATTAGATCCGGAAATCGAACGTTCATTCAATCTCAAGAACCGACTTCGTCACATTCTATCTAGGAACGAGTACCTTGAGGAACAGCTAGAGAAGATGGCGTACAATGGAAACGACCCGCCTGTCGGCGACCCGCCTGCCGCTGCCGGACGGTGGTCATGTCGAGACTACATGTTGAATGACCATGTAGAACTGGAAACCACGCTGTCGGACATTGATGTTGACAACTTCGAGCTGAAACCTGACATGTTTAGCATGATCAACAATGTTGGTCAATTCAGTGGTGTTGTTACAGAGGATGCTAGGGAGCACCTCAAAACGTTCCAGGAAATCTGTGGTTCGTTTAGACTGCCAGGAGTTAATCCGGAGATACTGAGGCTTCGGTTATTTCCCCATTCATTGAGGGACAAGGCAAAGACTTGGTGGAATAAACTTACGCTGGGTTCAATTAGAACTTGGGCAGATTTATCTCGTGAATTTTTATCTCGTTTTAATCCTTCGCATTTATCTGAGCGATTACGTAATGAAATTGCTACTTTTCAACAGGAAGATGACGAGCCGATGTAGGAGGGCTGGGACAGATTTACTACTCTTCTACGGAACTGCCCAATGCATGGATTCCCCATCTGGAATCAGGTAACAAAGTTTTATAATGCTGCCAACTTACAAACTTGTATTTGAATTGATTCAGCAGCAAACGGACTATTATTGGATAAAGATCCAGACGAGGCAATACAAGTATTGAAAAATCTGGCTAAGAATAAGGAGCAGTTTTCAACAGCAAGAAGAGGGAGTAAATGGGTACTAGCTGTCAAGGATTATGAGGCCGACAGCACGATGAAATCACAGGTAGCATTCCTTAATAAAGCAATGAAAAAGCTATTGAATGAAAATGCACAACATGGATTTGCTGTTGAGGAAGTATGTGAAATCTGTGAGGGAAATCATAGTTCGGATGAGTGCCCTATACAGTTAGAAGAGGGAAAGTATGTTGGAAACTACAAGCCAAATTACAATTCCAACAACAATAATCCCAACTGGAAAAAGGATCCCAAGTTTTCTTGGAGTAATCCTAATAATGCCCTGAATCCACAAGCACACAATCATCAGAATCAGGGAGGACCTAGATTGTTGACGCGACAGTAGCTACCGCCACAACAGCAGCAACCAGCTGCTACAAACAGTATACTGGAACAAACTCTGGCCACTTTTATGTCTCAGACAGGTACTTATATTGAGAATATGAATCAGTTTGTCAAGAAGACAGAGACATTCATGGATAAAACAGAGATGCGGATGACAAATCATGAAGCTACTCTGAAATCTTTGGAGACACAAATGGGTCAGGTTTCCCAGCATATCAAGCCAAGGCAGACTGGAGGATTCCCTAGTAATACTGAAAATGCTAGGCAGCCCACACATGAGCAGTGTAAGGCTATTACTACTAGGAGTGGGAAGAAATTACCAGGGCCGGAAAAGGAAGCTGAAACAGTGAAAAAACCAGCCTTGGATAGACCTGCCGAGGAAGCTGCCCCGACAGGTAATAAACAGACTGCTGCCGATGAGCCTGTCACGACATCAGAAGCGACAGAGGAGAAAAATAATGAACCCAAACCTCCTCAGATTCGTATGCAGTGGGAAGGACGTATTGTTGATTATCATCCCCCACCTCCTTTTCCTCAACGGTTACAGCAAGCGAAGCAAGAATCTCAGCTCAAAAAGATTTATGATATTTTTAAGCAGGTTCATATTAATATTCCACTATTAGATGCCGTTAGGGAGATGCCCGGTTACGCCAAATTTCTCAAGGATGTCATGTCAAAGAAATCTAAACTTGGGGAGTTTGAAACGGTTAAGATGACAGAAGGCTACATGAGCATACTTCATCGGCAGCAACCCTAGAAAAAGAAGGATTCAGGGAGCTTCATCATACCTTGTGTAATCGGAGACAAATATGTGGGTAAGGCACTTTGTGATCTTGGTGCTAGCATTAATTTAATGCCAAAATCTGTTTTTTAGAAATTAGGTATTGGAAAGGCGCGGCCAACGACAGTAATTCTGCAGCTGGCAGACCGCTCTTACGTTCATCCAGAAGGAAAAATTGAAGATATTCTGGTAGGAGTGGATAAATTTATTTTTCCTGCTGACTTTCTTGTTTTAGATTGTGAAGCGGACGAAAACGCACCAATCATCCTTGGGCGACCCTTCTTAGCCACGGGAAGATCACTGATTGATGTGGAAAAAGGAGAACTCACAATGAGAGTGAACGACCAAGAGATTAAGTTGAATGTTCTCCAAGATATGAAGCATACTGATGCAGACGAGGAATGCAAGGCTATCACTGAAGTTACCCTTGATCAACCCTGCATCAGGTCGGGCTGTCACGACATCAAAATTGGTCACTGCCCCGGCAGCCACCTACAGGACTGTCACGACAGCACTAACGACAACAACTTCTCTGAATTTGATACATCTGATACTGAAGATCAGGAGGAGGTAAACTGGATAGGCGATCGTCCAGGTAAGTTATTCGAACCTTTAACTTATACTTCGGATAACCATGCAATCAAAAAGCCATCTACTGTTGAGCCCCCTGTTTTATAACTGAAGCCCCTGCCAGGGCAGCTAAAATATGCTTTTCTTGGTTCAAATGATACGTTGCTCGTAATCATCTCTTCTAAGTTGCTGCAAGAACAGGAACAACAGCTAATAGGGATGTTGCAGCAGCACAAAAAGGCAATTGGATGGACGATAGCCGATATTCAAGGCATTAGTCTAGTGTTATGCATGCACAAAATCCTTTTAGAGGAAGATCATAAGCCAACTATAGATGCCCAAAGGCTGCTAAACTATGTGATGAAAGAGGTGGTTCGTAAAGAGATAATCAAATGGTTAGATGCTGGTATTATTTACGCCATCTCCGATAGCAAATGGGTGAGCCCGGTGCAATGTGTTCCCAAGAAATGAGGAATGAACGTGGTGACCAACGAAAACAATGAGTTAATCCCAACCAGGACTGTGACCGGTTGGAGGGTTTGTATAGACTATCGGAAGCTTAACAAAGCTACCCGAAAGGACCACTTTCCTTTACCCTTTATTGATCAAATGCTTGATAGATTAGCGGGTAAACCTTACTATTGTTTTCTTGATGGTTATTCAGGTTATAATCAAATAGCTATCGCACCGGAAGATCAAGAAAAGATGACTTTCACATGCCCCTACGGAACGTATGCTTTTAGGACGATGCCGTTTGTATTATGTAATGCACCCGCCACCTTCCAAAGGTGTATGATGGTCATATTCTCCGACATGGTGGAGGACTTCCTTAAAATATTTATGGATGATTTTTCAGTCTTTGGGGACGATTTTGAGAGCTGCCTAGGCAATCTACAAAAGGTACTTGAAAGATGTGAAAAAGCAAATCTAGTCTTGAATTGGGAAAATGCCACTTTATGGTGGATGAAGGGATAGTCCTTGGCCATAAGATTAGCTGACGTGGCATAGAAGTCGACAGGGCAAAGATAGAAGTGATCAAAAATCTGCCGCCGCCAACCACAGTCAAGGGTATTAGAAGTTTCTTGGGACATGCTGGCTTTTATCGGAGATTCATTGCAAACTTCTCGAAAATCACCAAGCCCTTATGCCATCTTTTGGAGCAGAACCGACCCTTTGACTTTAATGATGAATGTACTGAAGCATTCAAGGTTCTGAAGGAAAAACTGGTAACAGCCCCAATAGTACAGCCACCAGACTGGACACAACCATTTGAGATCATGTGTGATGCTAGTGACTATGCTGTCGGGGCAGCACTTGGGCAGCGGAGAGATAAATTATTTCATGTCATATACTATGCTAGCAAGACACTGAATGACGCCCAAGTAAACTACACCACCACAGAAAAGGAGTTATTAGATGTGGTATTCTCCATTGACAAGTTTCGTTCTTACATACTTGGAACGAAGGTAATAGTGCACACAGACCACTCTGCCCTGAAGTATTTGTTCGCGAAAAAGGATGCAAAGCCTAGATTGATACGGTGGATCCTGCTATTGCAAGAATTCGACCTTGAAATCAAGGACAAAAAGGGGACAGAAAATCAGGTGGCAGATCACTTGTCAAGGTTGGAGAAGGGACAGAGTCTACCAACAGATGAGACAAACATACTGGAGACCTTCCCAGACGAGCAGCTCTTTGCTGCCGCAATCACTGCCGCGACAGCCATGGCGGCAGGTAAGTCTTCTGAACTCCCCTGGTATGCTGATTTCGTTAATTTCTTAGTTAGCGGAATAATTCCTTCTGATCTTAATTATCAAGCCAAGAAGAGGTTTCAAAATGATGTTAAGCATTATTATTGGGACGAACCTCTTCTTTTCAAAATCTGTGCAGATCAGGTTATAAGGAGATGTGTACCACAAGAAGAGCAAGAAGACATTCTACATCACTGCCATGCTTCACAGTATGGAGGTCACTTAAGAGGCAACAAAACTGCTGCCAAGGTGTTGCAGTCAGGATTTTATTGGCCATCACTGTATAAAGATGCACAAATCTTCTACAAGAGTTGTGATAGGTGCCAAAGGACAGGAAACATCTCAAGGAGAAACGAGATGCCACTGCAGAACATTCTAGAAGTCGAGATCTTCGATGTTTGGGGGATCGATTTTATGGGACCATTCTCATCTTCATGTGGGAATCTATACATCCTTCTGGCAGTAGATTATGTCTCTAAGTGGGTTGAAGCTATCGCAACTCAAAAGAATGATGCCAAGACAGTCCAAAGATTTTTGCACAAAAATATCTTTTCTAGGTTTGGCATCCCTAAGGCGATTATCAGTGATGAAGGGAGACATTTTGACAACAGGGTTATTGCTGCTGCCTTGAAGAAATACGGTGTCAAGCATCGAATCGCGACAGCATATCACCCACAGACCAATGGACAAGCTGAAATATCTAATAGGGAAGTTAAGAACATTCTTGATAAGATGGTTAAGCCAACTAGGAAAGACTGGTCTTTACTCCTCAATGATGCATTATGGGTATATAGGACAGCTTTTAAAACTCCATTGGGCATGTCTACGTATCGATTGATTTATGGGAAAACATGTCATATACCTGTCGAGATAGAGCACAGAGCATACTGGGCAATCAAGGCAGTGAATATGGACTTGGACAGGGCAAGACAGAAAAGGTTGTTAGACTTGAACGAAATTGAAGAGATCCGGACAATGGCCTACGACAATGCAAGAATCTACGAGGAGAAAACAAAAAAGTGGCATGACAGGAAGTTGCTGCCACGACAGTTCTGCCCAGGGCAGCTTGTATTGTTGTTCAATTCCAAACTGAAACTCTTTCCAGGGAAGCTAAAATCTAGATGGTCTGGCACATTCCAAGTTGTACAAGTTTTTCCCCATGGTGCCATCACAATCCGATCATTAAAAGACGGGCACCAATTCAAAGTCAACGGACAACGCCTCAAGCATTATCAGGGGACTGAAGCCCCAGGAATGCAGGAAGTGGTTACCTTAGGAGATGCCCCACCTGGCAGCCCTAATTTAACATAAATTTTATTTTTATTTATTTCTATTTTTATTATTATTATTAATAATTATTAGGAAATAAGGTTTATTTTATTTGAATAATGTTTTTATGTTTATTGTTTTTAGGAAATAAAGGAGTCAAGAAGAACAGGAGAAGTGAACTCAGCCCACCATCCATCCATCAGCCCAACAAAGCCCAATAATTGATGCCTGTCGTTACAGCTGCCGCAACAGACGCGGAAAATACAGGCTGTCACGACAGACGCAGAAACACGTCACCGATGCGTAATAGACACGGAAACGTGTGTCAGGCGCGTCAGACACGCTAAAGCTCAACAGTCGCCCGGTTATTCGCGCATGCCGTTACAGTTTCAACGGGAAGCAAATCCTTTTCTATAAAACCCCGTTTCATTTTCATTTTCATTCACTTCTGCCGTTCTTATTTGCTCTCCCCTTTAGTTTTCATTTTCTTTCATTTACTTTTCACAACCCTTGCACTAATATGTCTTCCAGAAAAACCCGACGCAGTGCTGCCTCTACTTCTTCACCGGCAGCAACTCCCCCACAGTCCTTTGCGGCCATAGACATGTGGGAAGAACGTGGCTTCATTTATACACCACAGGCAAAGAATCTGGGCCTCAAGCCTTTCATCGCCCGGAAGATTAGAGCTCTATTATGGAAAACATTTGCGGAGCAACCAGAGGAGATGAACGAGACGCTGGTGAGAGAATTTTATGCTGCCATCAGCAGCAAAACGGCGACAGCAGTGAGTGTTAGAGGGAAAGAAGTACCGTTTACATCTGAGCACATCAACTCCTTATATGGCCTCTACATAGTCCCCAACGATGATGCACACCAGCAGTTCCTCAACACCTTGGACGATGCTGCCTATGACGCTGTCATGGCAGAACTGACAGAAGAGGGAACTGAATGGAATACCAGCCAGAAAAATCCACACACGGTGAAGAGGGGTCAGCTGCTGCCGGAGGCAAAACTATGGAATGCCTTCATCAAAAAGAGGATCATGCCGTCGTCACACCATACAATCGTTGACCAGCAAAGGTTATCCTTAATACACTCTATTTTAAATGAACGGCCATTAATGTGGGTAGTTATATTCGAGAGAGTATTTTGGATAGTGCACATCGACCGACGGGCCTCCTTTTCCTCCCCTACCTCATCACGTCACTCTACCGCGGCCATAATGTGCCGGAAGCCCACACCGATTTAATAGTCAAAGGACGGGGTTGGACGGAAAAGAATATCCTCAGCCTCATGGAGCTGACCGTGGCCACCCCTCTATCATCATTCAACCCCGCTGCCGCCACAGCTGAATCATCAGAGCAGCAAAATCCTGAACCTGCCGCCGCAGCAGCTGCTCCGACAGCCTCCTCCAATCAGATCCTAGCTGCCATTCAAAAGATGGAGGAAAGATAGTTGGGCCTCATGACATTCATCAGGGACTTCACCGCCTCTACGAAAATTTCATTCAAAATACTTTAAATTTCCCTGATGTTGTTTTTCCCACTTTCCCTGCCCATTACTTCACTGTCACCACCCCTGTCCACACACCTACACCTCCCGCTACCCCACAAACACCATCTGCCGCCTCCATACCATCACCTGCCCCCACAGCAGCCGGCAGTACTCATGTCGAACCATCTACTCGAGGAACAAAGCGACCAGTGCCATCGGATGACCTTGCTGCCTTTGTTGCTGGGTTTTCCTCCTCCTCTGTTTGGGCAAACAGTGACGATGAACCCTCTATTCAGAGGAATCTGTCAAAGGAGTTTTCATCGGTAAAGAGGCAGAAACGAATGGCAGATAAGAACACTTTGCCAAAGGCCAGCACCAGCAGTGACAGTAGCAGCAGCAGCTCGGATGTTCAGGTTGTACAGCAACCACCCCAACCCGCCCCGAGAGCCAGACCCCGCCGCCAAATTCGCCTCAGCAGCAGCAGCGAAGACAATGATTAAAATTTAAGTTTCTTATCTTATTCTTGTTGCCTGCCATATATATTTTGTGATGTACTGCCTTCAGATGTTTTCATTACTATTTTATCATTTGCATTGAGGGCAATGTAACCCTCGAGTTTGGGGGTGGCAACCCTCCATATTAATGGAGTACATCTTAGTTAAATTTTGTGTCTTTTACTTAGTTAAGTTCTCTTAAAAAAGATGAAAATATTGAAAATTTTGGCTGAAAACTGTGAACTGAACTTACATGTCGTGACAGCTCTGTCGTGGCAGTGACTTTAGGATAGTTTTTAGGAGAAGTTTAGAGCCTTTCTATAGTTCTGATAACTTAAACACCATTGTGACTGTTATACTGCTTAGATTTCTTTTAGCCAAACTAGAATAGGAAGCTTAGCACTTGGATAACCCCTAGAGGTGCCCGAAACTGGCTCTAGGAAGTTAACTAGAGGTGCCCAAAACTGGCTCTAGTGAAACTTTAGCTTAAAAAAATAGAAACAACGAGTCAACACAAAAAATCAAGGAGCATGAAAAAAAAGTGCCTTCAAAAGATAAACTTTGGCATAAAAGCTTCGAGTTAAGAGTTGAATATTCTAGTGAAACTAAGAGAATCTTGGCATATAACTGTTCACAAGCATGCACACACTGCACGAGGACTATAGTGAGATTCCGGACAGATCCTAAATTATCCGACAGGTTGCTGCCGCCACAGAGAACGAATGACGGGTAAGGGAAAGTTCATTATTTGAAAGCCAAAACAAAAATATTTCATCTTTCTTTTGAGTCATAGTTGCTTGAGGGCAAGCAAAAACTTGAGTTTGGGGGTGTGTTGAGTGTGTAAAAGTTCTATTATTTACACCCTATTTAACCCATATTTCTGTTGCATTAAAGCATTAGTCATTGCATTTAGGTTAGTTTACAGCAAAACATTGCAAATATATTAAAAGGCATAGTTTCTACTAAAAATGATTGTTTTTGCAGGTTGCTGCCGTAGCAGACGGAAAAGGCAGGCGCTGGGCAGTGAAGCAGAAGAGTTGAACTGGACAAGCAGACAAGGAGGACGATGCTGCCATGGTTGCTGCCGTGACAGCAGAGGACGACAGCAGTTTTGAGGAGAAGAAGCAAAGTGGACCTCAACATATAGAGAAAATTCAGCCCGTCTGTCGTGTGAAAACCTTATATTTTTCCAAGCCCCAGATCAGAAGATATCCCAAGCCCAAAGTTCAAGGAGAGAAAATCCCAAGAAACAAGGAGGACGGCTGGAAAGTAGATTCCTTGAAAATTTAGTCTTTATTAGAATCATACTTTTAAATAAAGTTGTAATCCTTGTTAAATTAGATAACTTCCCAAAGCTTATATAAGGGCATATATCTTAACCTAGAGGCATGACCGATTACCCTAGCTTCCTTCCCAAACTCTAGCCGTTTTCTTCCCCACATCATGTTCTAAATCCTTCCTAGGGTCACGGGTTGTTTTGTAAAGTAGTTGCAAGGGTTGTTTTGTTTTAGGAATTTTCAGTTCAATAAAATAAACTTCAAGTTCTCTTATTTTGGTTATTAATATCTTGCAAGAGCATCGGGAGAGCATTGTGAGGTTATCTATTTACTTAGCATCGGGAGAGTTAAGTATACGAAAGAAATAAGAGCAAGTTCTCTAGTTTATAGTTGAACTATCTCGGACCTAGGGATAGGACGAGGTTAAGTGGCTAAAGAAGAATTCATTCACATCGGTGTTCATCCTTCGATTCACGCCGGGATGTATCATCAAAGACGTGATCATCGACAGACTTGGACCTAGGGATAGGCCAAGGCATATCAGGGATTCTTGCCAAACTTGAAGTACTGAGTTGAGTATTCGCTGCCGCGACAATCAACGGACTGCTGCCGCGACAGGTGCTGCCGCGACGGGCGCGACGACAGAACTGGATTTCCTAAACTCTGCAATACCTGCACTACTGAGCAATTCAATACCAGCCCATTCTCTCTATCTTGATATCTCTACTCTTTTATTTACGTTTACTTTATTATTTTCGTGACAACTTCTCAAATATTTTCTTTACTTTCGTGCACTGAATTAAGGTGAAGCTATTAGCGCAATCCCTGTGGAGACAATATCCGATACTTCGTATCACTTTACTACTTGCATCGTGTATACTTGCACTACCATTGCGATAGACTATTTTACACGCAACAATAGGGGTAAACTCATAACACACAACTAACTCCTTCATCCACCGAAGTTCTCGATGTGTAAGATATATATACACAAGTGTATATTTGGCCATCTTACCTCAGGATTCTAGTAAGTGTATTAGAAAAATGGCCCAACGTTTTTCACAGAAGGTGGCTAATCCTTCTCACTTACATAGGTTATTTCATCAAATTTATCTCGATATAAACCACCCTGAAATCGGGCTATGAAATAATTAAGAACCATTTGTAATAGCTCAACCTCTTAGATATTTGGTGATTTCTTCAAGTTCATTTAAAATGAACCACCCAATCTTGGGATAAGAAATCATTAAGAATAAATATTCAACCTCGTTATCGGTGAACTCAAAATGTCCTTCTCAATAGGACCATTAAAACTTTGAATTCATTAAGAGTTTCTTGAAACTCAACCTTTTCTGGCGGTAAGTTCATTGTGTCCTTCTCAATAGGACAACACATTCAGACTTGTGTTATGAACTTATTAAGAATAAGTATTCAACCATGATTTGGTAAATTCATCAAGTCTTTCTCACAAAGACCACCCAAAACCTGGCCTATGAATTTATTAAGAGTAATAGTACTCAACATGGGCATGTACATCATTTGTCATAGGGATAGGTAGTGAGAAATGTACACTATGAGTCTTTCCATGGTTTCGTTTGACCACATTGAACTTAGATAACTAAGTTGGGTATCCACCATGAATTCCTCAACCAATAGGCTTTAAACCCATCCCCCTCGACGAATCTAGGACCAACTTCCGACTTAACCCTTTGGTAAGCGGATCTGCTAGGTTTTTTTCCGACTTCACATACTCTAAAGAGAGTACTTCATTCCTTATTAAGTGTCTAACAGATTCATGTCTTATGCGAATGTGCCTCTTTTTACCATTGTAAACTTTACTCTTGGCAACACAAATCGCAGCTTGTGAATCAAACAATAAGGAAACAGGAGGAGTCGGACTTCCCCACAAAGGAATATCGGCTAACAAACTCCTTAGCCACTCAGCTTCTTGCCCAGCTAAGTCAAGAGCTATAAACTCTAACTCCATAGTAGAGCGAGCAATGCAAGTCTGTTTTGAAGACTTCCAAGAAATCGCTGCTCCTCCCAAAGTAAAAACATACCCACTTGTAGAGCTTACTTCATCACTATCAGAGACCCAGTTGGCGTCACAATATCCTTCTAAAGTAGCAGGAAAGCCAACAAACTCAAGTCTCTAGTCCATCGTACCCTTAAGGTACTTAAGTAAGCGTCTAAGAGCAACCCAGTGCTCACCACTAGGGTTGTGAGTATATCTACTAAGTCTGCTTACAACATATGCAATATCTGGCCGAGTATAGTTCATTAAGAACATCAGACTACCAATTATTTTGGCATATTCCGTTTGAGAAACGCTACTTCCTTTATTCTTAAAGAGATGTATGCTAGAGTCATAAGGAGTTCGAACAGGGATGACATCAAAACTGTCAAATTTCTTTAACACTTTCTCGATATAGTGTGTCTGACTTAAAGAAAATCCCTTTTCAGTTTTGGTTACTTTGACTCCTAAGATTACATCGACATCTCCCAAGTCAGTCATCTCAAACTTAGTGGACAAGAAACTCTTTGTTTTGTTAATGTACTCAATGTTAGTACTGAAAATCAATATGTCGTCAACATACATGCTTATGATGACACAATCAGTACCAAACATCCTCGAATACACGCATGCATCTGAACCATTCACAACAAAACCAAAACTAAGAATAGTTTTATGAAATTTCTCATACCACTGTTTAGGAGCTTGCTTCAGGCCATAAAGTGACTTTTTAAGTCTACAAACTTTGCCTTCCATACCAGGCGCCTCGAAGCCAAGAGGTTGCTCCATATAGATCTCCTCATATAGATCCCCATTCAAAAATGCAGTCTTTACATCGATTTGATTTACTTGCAATTTGTGAATGGAGGCCAGTGCAAACAATGCACAAATTGTTGAGATTTTAGTGACGGGAGAATAAGTATCAAAGAAGTCTTGACCAAATCTTTGAGTGAACCCTTTGACTACTAGCCTTATCTTATACCTCTGGATATAACCATTTGGTCTAAGTTTCTTTCGAAAGACCCATTTACTACTGATGGTTCTAAATCCTCTAGGCAAGTCAACTAATTCCCAAGTATGATTAGATATTATTGATTCTAGTTCATCTTTTATAGCTCTTTTCTAGAAAATAGCATCAATAGATCGTATAGCTTCTTCGTAAGTTTTAGGATCCTCATCTAACAAATAAGCTTGAGCTATAGGATCAGAAAGGGTCTCTAAATCATTTATCTCAGAAATAAAGAAAGTTATGAAGTCTGGTCCAAAAGAGGTTTCAACTCTTTGTCTCTTACTTCTTCTAGGCTCAAATTCAATCTCTCGAGAAGACCTAGCAGGCACACTAGAAGAAGTGGATGGCAAGTTTTCTATTTGTGTTTCAACACTTAATCTAGGTTTCTTGAGAGGAAATATATCTTCAAAGAAAACAACACCCCTAGATTCACAAATAGAAGAATCTTGTAAAGTCGTGAATCTATATGTGGCACTGTTAGAAGCATTAGCCTATAAACACTGCATCAACGGTCTTAGGTCCAATGGTGGACTTCTTAAAGTCTGGCAACCCCACTTTGGCCAGACACCCCCACACTTTCAGGTATTGTAAATTTGGGGCATACCCTTTCCATAATTCGTATGGGGTAGAATCAATTTTCTTATGAGGTACTCGGTTTAAAATATGATTAGCCGATAGAATGGCTTCTCCCCACATGTTGTCGGACAACCCAGAACTTATCAACAATGAGTTCATCATCTCTTTTGAAGTTCTGTTTTTCCTTTCGGCTATATCGTTCCGTTGAGGAAATAAGGGGCTAAAGTTTCATGTATTATGTCATTCGTCTCACAAACCTCTTTTAGAAAATTAGATCCATATTCACCACCTGTATCAGACCTAACACATTTTATTCTCCTATCTAACTGATTTTCAACTTCTGCCTTATAAATAAGAAAGAAGTTTTCAGCTTCATCTTTAGTTCTTAGGAGATAAACTTTTGTATATCTAGAGAAGTCATCTACAAAAGTTATGTAGTAGTGTTTTCCTCCTTTACTTTCAGTGTTTCTAAAGTCTGCTAGATCAGTATGTATACGTTCTAACAGTTCATTATTTCTTTTAGAAAAAGTTCATTCTTTATTATAGTTTGTTATGTCTAGTTTAGGCAAAATATTCATATTCATCATTTTCCTTAAGCAGAAATGGTAGCTTTATTTTCATTAAGTTGAGTTTCTATGACAAATAAACCTTCGCTTAAAAAACCTTTCCCGACATAATCACCATTACGAGAAAGTACAAGTTCATCTGCCTCAAAAGCTAACTTAATGTCTGCCTTATTTAAGAGGCCACCACTGATCAGATTTCTACGCAGGGCAGACACATATAGGACATTGTTAAGGGCCAAAGTTTTACCGGAAGTCAGCTTGAGTAAAACCTTGCCTTTGCCCATCACTTGAGAGTTGCTAGAGTTTCCCATGTACACACGTTCACCATTTTTCACGTCCTCGAACTCGGTGAAGAACTCATTCCTTGCGCAGAAATGTCGAGAAGCTCCGATGTCCACGACCCACTCGGTGTTCTTCTCTACAAGGTTGACCTCTGAAACCACCGCGGCAATGACATCATCATCCATGTCCTCCGCCACATGCATGCATGGTCTAGTCTCGTTTTGGTAGTCCAAACGGTGCTGACATTGGTACGCCTTGTGACCAGCTTGCCCACACACGTAGCACTTCATGGTTTTCATGTCTGGCTTGGCCTTGACCGGTTTCTTGAAGTTGGTAGTCTTCTGTGGTTTGGGCTTTTTGCTCTAGGGGCCTTTCTTAAAGGGCTTTTTGGACCCTGAAGCACCACTAGACTCAACTAATTTAGATTTAAAAGATAAGTGACTAAAGTTGTTAGTAAACTTATCTTTCAAACGATTGGCCTCTTCGATTTTCATGTGACCGATCAGCTCCTGAAGTGGTATGTCCCTTTTCTTGTGCTTGAAGGAGTTGTGATAATCGGACCAGGACTTTGGCAACTTCTCGATCAGGTCATTTGCTTGCAGAACCTCACACATCTGCATGCCTTCTGCGATGATGTCCGAGACAAGATTCTCGTAGTCATGGACCTAGTCCATGATGGGCTTGTTATCGGTCATCTGGAATTTCAACCACTCTCCCACGACGTACTTTTTGATCCCCGCGTCATCGGTGCCATACTTTTTATCCAAAGAATTCCATACCACCTTTGCACTCCTCTCCTTAAGGTACATGTCAAATAGTTTGTTGGACATGTGACTTAGGAGATGGCCACGAACCGTCTTGTTGTCTTTCTCATACTTGGAAAAGGTGGCAGCAGCAAGAGCATCGGCGGCAGCATCATTCTGCCCTTGGTTATCGGCAAGGACATCAACGTTAGGGGCAGCAACGGATGCTGGTTCGGTGAGCAGCACATAGTCAAGGTCCAACTGCTCGAAGAAAATTAGGATGTGTTGAGACCACCTTCGATAATTGCTACCATCCAATGCATCAAGTTTGAAGAGGTCTGGAATGAGCTTGCTTAGTAGTGCGGATGAGGAAACCATTTTGCATAAACGGAGGAAGTTTTGTTTCTAAATTGTTGGTGAAATAATGTTGCAAAACTGGTTGATTAGCACTGACTGTAAATAATAAAAACTAAAAAGAAAATAGAGTGAACCGTGTCGTGGTATGTTGGCCACTGTCTTAGAAACAAAACTGCCTCGAACAGTGTAGTCGCTTCAGAGGCAGAATGTCTCCCGAGGTGAACACGGACGCTCCAAGAATCGTACACTCGACTCCGAAGTGAACAACGACTGTATGGCTCAGGCGATGGAGGAAAGCAGAGATAATTTGAGAGTTTTTCATGTGTGTTTTATGATAGAAATGTTGCATGTATCACCTCTATTTATAGGCTGATTATCATGAACATAATGGTCATTACAGTCTCCAAATAAATACAGAATTAAATCTGTATAATAGCAAATATAAATATGTTGTAACAGTTGCAGTAACAACCTCCATTAACAACATATTAACCATGTAATAAATAGTTGTTGTTACCACTTGAATCTGACTGAAAAACAGTCTAAATTCATCACTGGAACTGACTATTTATATTCGAATAAATTCGAATAAAACTGCACTGGATCAAAACGTTCAGGTTCGAATTTAATTAACAAATAAATTCTGAATTCGAACAGTTTTCAAAGCCTATAAATAAGAAGAAAAATTCTTTCACATAAATCTTTTGTTCTTAAGAAAAATCCATACGAATTTTCTCCAAAAAGAATATATCCGCGCGCGTACGTGTTACTCGAGCCCGAGCCCGAGCCCGAGCCGGCCGGACGGCGGCGGTGGCGGCGCGAGAAATTCCCTTGTTCTTTCCCACTCAACAAGGGAGGGGGAAGCATGGGTATAAATACCCTTCACTAACCATTTTCCCAACCAATGTGGGATATGGCATTTGTAACACTTGAAGCATTACCAACATGTCTTGCATCAAAACCAGCAAAATAACATTTCACACTGCATTGGAATAGATCCTTAACTCCTTATGTAAATGCATGATTTTAACATCTAAATATAACTAAATATACTTAAAAAGCAAGCAAAGGCATTGTAAAATAAGCATAAAAATATAACTAAATATACTTAAAGAGGCAACCCTTTACAATTTCGGTTGATTTTTCTACCCAAAAATCAACCCAACCCTCACACAAGAGAACAAAGAAATTTGTAGGCTAATAAGGTATCTCTCAATACAAATGATAGCCCCAATACAAGCACTCAACCCAATTTTACAAAGTATGAATGAAGAACACAAATTGGGATTTTACACAAAGTGGGATTTTTGCTCAAATGCTTGAATTTGATGTTTGGATGTTTGCTTTAGGATCAATGGTTGTTGCTGATGCTTTTGGATGTCTCCTTTATACCTTCTCATTGATTTCTAGCCGTTTGGGTGGTTGGGAACATAAATGGAGCCGTTGGAACCCTCTCTTGCCACCATAAATGCAGTCTGCACCAACCCATTTCGGAACACGGGATACCTGTTTCAGAACGGACTAAAATAGAAAGAGTCGTTGGGGTGCATTTAAGAGCCCGTTTCGAAACGCCTTAGGGCCGTTTCGGAACGATTTTGCCACTGTCAAGGGTCGTTTCGGAACGGTCTTAGCCCGTTTCGAAACGCCTTAACGACTTTCAGAAAATCAGTTAAAAACACATAACGGTCATATTTTTGAATTTATCTTAAGCCTGTTTCGAAACATCTTGGATCCGTTTCGAAACGAAAATGCAACTGTCAAAGGTCGTTTCAGAACGGCCTTGATCCGTTTCAAAACACCCCTTTTATATTTAAAAATTCAGCTTATATTTGAACCGTTGAAGCCTTTTTAAAACAAATATGAAGAATAGTTTCGAAACGAGTGCTATCGTTTCGAAACGAGTTAAAGTGTTTCGATACGCGTTTCGGAACGATGGTCGACAGTGATGAAATCGTTTTGAAACGCCTGATGGCCGTTTCGGAACGAGTGCTTGAAAATCACTGTTTCTGGTTTGAAACACTTAGAAAAAATATGTGAAAGGCTTGTTTTTAACTTGGGCATAATATTAAAACTATATGGGGATATTTTGAGGACTTAAATTCGTTTTGACTTTTTCAAATTAGTACTTAGGTTTTTAGTTATATCAAAATTAAAATATTTGTTTCACAATCTCCCCCTTTTTGATATAACAAAACCAAAGTTAGAATTTTTGGGAATTTTGAAAGTTTTGAAAATATTCTAACTCCCCCTTAATTTAAGATAGGTTTTTAAAGTTAAAATAAATTTTTGATTTGAAATCCAAGTTGTAAACCTTTAAAAAACCTTTTAAAATTTAAAAACGAATTTTAGTTTAAGATGTGGCTCTTAAATTTCTTCTCCCCCTTTTTGTTAGATCAAAAAGAACAATAAAAGCTCATAGAGAAGATAAAGGATTAGTAACAATAAGCAATAATAAGCAACCATATTATAAATTCATAATCAAAATATCCAAAACATAATTCAAACATTAAGTTCAAACGTAAAATCCCAAATAAAAAAGCCAAATAGCATAGGTTCCTAAAACATGAGAAAACATAAAGATGCAACCTTAATCCTAAAATGCATAGATAATATGATATGATATGAGATATAAAAAACTAAGCCTCGTCCTCATCATCCGAAGTATCATCATCGCTCTTGGCTTGAGAACGGTGAAACTTCGTCCATTGCCCATAAAGAGTGGAGAAGGATAGGTCCAAGTTGGAATGAGAAGTCTCAAGAGAAAGAAGGCTATCCTCGACATTCTTCAAACGATTGCCCATTGTTTCAAAGCCCGAAGCAATGCTAGTGTCCAAAGCATTCATCTGAGTGTCCAAAGCATTGAACCGCTCGGTAAGGAAAGTCGTGAGGGCTTCATTGATTGCAACTGGAACTTGCGGTGGAGGAGCAACGGGAGCAGGATCCGCTTATCTATCAACTCTTTCCCAAACACCATTCACATATTGGAACCCGGACATTCGAAGGGATGATTCACCAATCTTGGTCTTGCGAGGGATCGGAGAGTCGTAGGTACAATCAATGTCAAGATGATGGAATAGGGCGCTCAAGACAGTGCCATAAGTAAAAGACTTTTACTCATTCGTGTCAATAAGCTTGATATTATTGACTATCTCGGCAAAAATGATCTTAGGCACATTTGGGCGCTCACCTTTACGGAAACACTCTAGCCAAAAACGATCAGTGTGACGGATATGAGAGTATTTACCTCCGGAAGGACGAATAAACCAAGAAACCATCAAGTGAAGAACTCGATCGTGCACATCCAAATAATGTGCCTTACCGGTGAAAGAGCCAAAGTGGCGTTCATCCTCAAGACCCTCATCCTTAAGCTTAAGAGCAGACTCTAAAAGTTCAACATTAACAACAAACTTTTTGCCTAATAAGGATGATTCAATTCCTATGATCTCGGTTTTGGTCTCATCATAAAGAAAACGAGCATTTGAGTAAAAGAGGAGTACCATGTTTTTGTAGCAAACATCCGGAATGCTCAAGAAATACATGAGATTCCACTCATTCAAACGACCGAGATAACGGAAAAGGAATCGCTCGGAATTGAGGAACTCAAGATCAATGACACGTTCCTTACGAACCGCGAAATCCTTGACGTAAGCGAAGCGAGCACGCGCGTCCGGAGTTTTAAGAGATTTCTGAAAAAGCATAGTGATATTCGGACGAATGCTCGAATCACCGGATTGAACGGCCTTGCGCTTTTTGTTAGATTGGTCCGCCATCTAAAAACATTAAGCAAGTGGTTTAAAATTAAGTGTATGCATTGATATTTAAAATCAATCCAATAATAAATCCCACTTAGGTTTTTGAAAACAAAATTAAAATAAAAAACAGTTTAAAAAAATACGATTGAAAAATTTTATATTCGAATCAAAAATTTTGAGATTTGAAAAAAAAAATTACAAGATTTTGAAAACCCACAACAAAAACATATAATTTATACAAAAATAAAATTTTCTAACCTAAGATTCGAACATAAATTGAAAGAAAAAAGAAAAGAGAAAAATTACCTTAGTTTTGGATTTTGGATGATTTGAGAAAAATCCTTGCACAAGATTGATGAAACTTGCTTAGACTTGAGTTGTAGAGTAAAACCCCTCACAATTTTGTGAAAATCAAAGAGTTTGAGAGGATATTTATAGAGAGGGAGGCGGTTCAGGGTTTTAGAGTTTTATAGAAAGTAAACTTTATCATTAAAAGCCCCAATTTAAAGCAATCCGCGATGCCGTTTCGGAACGGTCAAGACCGTTTCGGAACGGGGCGGCTAGGGTTTTGATCGTTTTAAGACCATAAGCTTACAGTTTCGATACGGTGTTGACTGTATCGAAACTCCTTTGACCCGTATCGGAACACGTTCCGATACACCCCTTGGCAGACTCAAAAACGTTTCGGAACGCTTGTGAGGCGTTTCGAAACGCCCTTCTCTCAGTACAGGATTTAAGGTATCTGTATCGAAACAGGGTCACCCGTTTCGATACACCTGGGCCTGGAAGTGCAGATGAGGCTCTAAAAATGCAGAAAAATGAAATTTTAAGAGGCCTAACATGCATAAATGTCATGAATGAGCAGGCAAAACATATTTAGGAGTTTAAACACATCAGCATGGTATTTCACAAAATCAAGCATATTTAAACACAAAAGTGGTCCTAAAAGGTCAAGATAGGCTAGCTAGACCTAACTCTCTCCTAAGGGACCAAAAATGCTCTTTGTCTAAGGGTTTTGTAAAAATGTCCGCTAATTGATTCAAGGTGTCTACATACTCTATAACCACGTCTTCCTTAAGGACATGATCTCTAATGAAATGATGCCTTATTTCTATATGTTTGGTTCTAGAGTGTTGGATGGGATTTTTAGTTAAGCATATTGCACTAGTGTTGTCATATTTTAGGGGTATGGTTCCAACTTTAATTCCATAATCTAAGAGTTGTTGCTTCATCCAAAGGACTTGAGCACAACAACTCCCTAAGGATATGTACTCGGCTTCGGTGGTAGATAAGGCTACACTATTTTGTTTCTTAGAGAACCAAGATATGAGCATACTACCTAAGAATTGGCAAGTTCCCGAAGTACTTTTCCTATCAATTTTACAACCCCCATAATCCGCATCCGAGTAAGCATGTAGGTTGAAGGTAGAGTCTCTAGGATACCAAAGGCCTAAACAAAGAGTGTCTCTAAGGTATCTAAAGATTCTCTTAACGGCTATAAGGTGAGACTCTCTAGGACTAGCTTGAAACCTAGCACACAAGCAAACACTAAACAAGATATCTGGTCTACTTGCGGTAAGGTAAAGCAAAGATCCAATCATAGAACGATAAAGCTTAGAGTCAACACACTTACCTCCTTCATCTTTGTCAAGCTTTGTAGATGAGCTCATAGGAGTGGCTTGAGGCTTTGCATTCTCCAAGCCAAACTTCTTGAGCATATCCTTTATGTATTTTGCTTGGTTGATGAAGGTGCCATCCTTCTTTTGCTTGATTTGGAGTCCCAAAAAGAATGAGAGCTCCCCCATCATGCTCATCTCAAATTCACCTTGCATTAACTTAGCAAACTCTTGAAAATGACATTCATTAGTAGAACCAAAAATGATATCATCAACATAAATTTGATCTACTAAGATGTCATTTTTATACATTTTTATGAAAAGTGTAGTGTCCACCTTACCTTTTTCAAATCCTTTTTCAATCAAAAAATTTGAAAGCCTTTCATACCAAGCTCTAGGAGCTTGTTTTAAACCATAAAGAGCTTTGGTAAGTTTGAAAACATGATTTGGAAATTTTGAATCTTCAAAACCCGGTGGTTGTTCCACATACACTTCTTCATTTATAAAACCATTTAAAAATGCGCTTTTAACATCCATTTGAAAAAGCTTGAAATTATGATAACATGCATATGCAAGCAACATCCTAATGGCTTCCATTCTAGCTACGGGTGCATAGGTTTCATCAAAATCTATTCCCTCTTCTTGAGTGTAACCTTGTGCTACAAGTCTAGCTTTATTTCTCACAATGTTATCACTCTCATCTAGTTTGTTCCTAAAGACCCATTTCGTTCCTATTGTAGATTGATCACTAGGCCTATCAACTAATGTCCATACATTACTTCTCTCAAATTGATTTAACTCTTCTTGCATAGCCATAATCCAAAAATCATCTTTCAAAGCTTCTTTTATATTTTTAGGCTCTATGCATGAGATAAATGCAACATGGTTCATTAATTTAAGAGAAGAACGAGTGGTTACCCCCTTGGATGGATCACCCAAGATTTCACCATCTTTGACATAGTTCAACTCCCTTGGGTAGCTCACTTCCTTTTCCTCAATAACCAAGTCCTTCAAGGCTTCAAGAGGTGGTTCTTGTGTGTCTTCTTCTTTTGTTGGAATCTCATCCTCCTTTGAAGTTTGACCTCCATCAAAGGCATTTATGATTCCTACATCATCATCATCACAAGAATCCTTCCTAGGAAGGAGGTTATCATCGAATACAACATGAATAGATTCTTCTACTACTAAAGTTCTTTTGTTAAATACTCGATAGGCTTTAGAGGTTAAAGAGTATCCTATAAAAATGGCTTCATCACTTTTTGCATCAAATTTACCTAAGTTATCTTTTCCATTATTTAAAACAAAACACTTACACCCAAAAGGGTGAAAATAGCTAATGTTAGGCTTTTTAGATTTTAAAATCTCATAAGGTGTTTTCTTTAAAATTGGCCTAATCATTACTCGATTTACAATATAACAAGTGGTGTTTGTGGCTTCCGCCCAAAAATATTTAGGTAAATTATTTTCACAAAGCATAGTTCTAGCCATTTCTTGTAAAGTTCTATTTTTCCTCTCAACTACCCCATTTTGTTGAGGAGTTCGAGGAGCCGAAAAATTATGGCTAATACCATTTTCATTCAAAAATTCTTCAAACCCTAAATTTTGAAACTCGGTTCCATGATCACTTCTAATGTGTGAAATTCTAAGTTCAAGATCATTTTGGGTTAATTTTGAAAATGTGATGAATTTTTCCAAAGCCTCATCTTTAGTACTTAAAAAGAGAACACAAGTAAATCTAGAAAAATCATCAACTAACACAAATGCATAAGATTTACCACCCAAGCTCATAGTCCTAATTGGCCCAAATAAATCCATGTGAATTAATTGTAAGCATCTACTAGTAGAAACATCATTAATGGATTTAAAGGAAGACTTATGTTGTTTACCCTTTGAGCATGCATCACAAATTTTATCATTTGAAAATTTTATTTTGGGCAAACCTCTAACTAGATTTAGAGAGACTAGTTTTTCTAAAATACTTATGCTAGCATGTCCTACCTTCCTATGCCACAACCATGCATCATTTTCATTTTGAGCAACTAAGCATGCATGAGATGTATGTATGTCATCTAAATGCACCATGTATATGTTTCCTATGCGATGACCTATGAGCATAATATTATTAGATTTAATGTCAACAATTTTGCATCCATTTTTATCAAATAAAACATTAAATCCTTTATCACACAATTGACTTATGCTCAATAAATTATGTTTAAGACCATCGACATATAAGACATTTTCAATAAGAATGGTAGAGTGATTACCTATGGAGCCAATACCTTTAATGTGGCCTTTGGAGTTGTCACCAAATGTTACTACTCCTCCACTTTTTGGCTTTAAATCCATGAACCGACTCTTGTCTCCGGTCATGTGCCTCGAGCATCTACTATCAAGGTACCATGAGTTTTGACTTTGTGCTTTGGCCTTGTAGCAATGCTCCCCCTACAAACAAAGATATTAAACCTTGGTTTTTGGTACCCAAATCATTTTGGGTCCATGAGTGTTAGCTCCCAAAACCTTGGTTCCCTTAGGAATCCAAGATGACATAGCAATAATATTATTAGATTTTACAAGTTCCTTAGGAACCCATACACTTCTAATTCTTTTAGCTCTACTATGTCTAGGGTAGCTACCTTGTTTGTAGTAATTAGTCTTTTTCTTAGGTTGGTGTGTTCTAGAGGATTCTCCTACTTCATGCTTGACACTACCAACATTTTTTAAAGACTTTTTGAGCTCATTTAGCTCACCCAACACCTTTTGGTGTTCACTATTACATTGAGATAAAAGATTATTAAGATCAACATTTTCATCTTGAAAGAATTTAAGTTCATCTTTTAATCCTAAAATCTTTTTCTCAAATTTAGAATTAGCTTGAGTGAGTGAGTCATTTTTCTCATTTAGTTCTAAAATGATTTTCTTGTTTTTAATGACCGACTCTTTAAACTTCTCAACTAATTCATCATATACCTCTTCTAACTCATCATATGCATCATTTAACTCTTCATATGAAAAATCTAAAGTAGATGAGTTAGAGGTTACCAAGGAGGAATCTTCCTCAAGTGCCATGAGACAAAGATTAGCCACTTCTTGTTCGTCATCCTCCGATGACTCCTCATCACTCCAAGTAGCAAGCTTGGCTTTGAGTCTTTTCTTCTTCTCAAAGCTCTTCTTCTTGAGTTGAGGGCACTCCGAACGGATGTGGCCGGATTGTTTGCACTCATAGCAAATGATGGGATCCTTTCCTTCTTCTTTGTTCTTTCCTTTGAAGTCCATCTTTCTTTGGATTTTTCTTCCCCGGTTGGACCTCATGAAGTGTGAGAATCGTTTGGCTATCATAGCCAATTCTTCAAGTTCATCCTCCTCACAAGATGAGCTCTCATCAAGTTGTGAAGCTTTAGCCTTGAGAGCTATACCCATCTTCTTCTTCTTCTCAACCTCAAGCTTCTCTACTCTTTTCTCTTCTTTCTTTTTCTCATCTTCCCTTCCTTGCTTCATGATCTCATGAGTAAGGAGAGAACCCACAAACTCATCAAGCTTTAATGTCTTCAAGTTCTTTGCTTCGATGATAGCGGTTCTCTTCCCATCCCAAGATTCGGGAAGTGAATAGAGTAGCTTCCGGACAAGCTTGTCTTCCGGTATGATCTCTCCATATCCCTTTAGACCGTTGACAATTGTGGAGAATCGATCAAACATCTTTGACACCGTCTCGTCGGGCTCCATCTTGAAGTTTTCATAACTAAGATTGAGAAGTCCAATCTTAGTTTCTTTGACATCATTGGTGCCTTCATAAGTGGTTTCAAGAGTGTCCCACACTTCTTTGGCACTCTCAATGGATGAGACCTTTGAGTAGATGTCCGGACCAAAAGCACAAAATAACATGTGGAGAGCTTTATCATTGACTTGAATCTTTTTCCTATCCTCTTCACTCATTTCGGCTTTCTTCTTCAACACCATCTTGCCTTCACCATCTTGCTTCCATGGAATGTATGGCCCATCTTCAATGACATCCCATACAAGATAGTCACTAGACTTGATGAATAGCCTCATTTTATTCTTCCAAAAAGAATAGTTGTCACCATTGAAGAACGGAGGCTTTGTGGTCGATTGTGACTCGTACATGCCGGAACCGGAGGTTGAAGCCATCTCTTGATATTTTGATGATCGTACTCTTCCAAGGATCTCCTCTTGTGGTTGTTAATCCTCAAAGAGTTAAGCTCTGATACCAATTGTTGAGTGGATCGAAAGATCGATATTTACCAAGAGGGGGGTGAATTGGAAATTTAAAGGTTTTTGGTAGAAATTGGCAAATTAAAATTGATGGACAAGAGATTTAGAGTGGTTCAAGTTCCAAATGAACTCTACATCCACTACCTTAGTCTCACTAAGGATTCGCAACAATTTCACTAAATTGATCTTCCCCTTTTCTAGGACAAGGAAGCAACCCTTTACAATTTCGGTTGATTTTTCTACCCAAAAATCAACCCAACCCTCACACAAGAGAAAAAAGAAATTTGTAGGCTAATAAGGTATCTCTCAATACAAATGATAGCCCCAATACAAGCACTCAACCCAATTTTACAAAGTATGAATGAAGAACACAAATTGGGATTTTACACAAAGTGGGATTTTTGCTCAAATGCTTGAATTTGATGTTTGGATGTTTGCTTTAGGATCAATAGTTGTTGCTGATGCTTTTGGATGTCTCTTTTATACCTTCTCATTGATTTCTAGCCGTTTGGGTGGTTGGGAACATAAATGGAGCCGTTGGAACCCTCTCTTGCCACCATAAATGCAGTCTGCACCAACCCATTTCGGAACACGGGATACCTGTTTCAGAACGGACTAAAATAGAAAGAGTCGTTGGGGTGCATTTAAGAGCCCGTTTCGAAACGCCTTAGGGCCGTTTCGGAACGATTTTGCCACTGTCAAGGGTCGTTTCAGAACGGTCTTAGCCCGTTCCGAAATGCCTTAACGACTTTTAGAAAATCAGTTAAAAACACATAACGGTCATATTTTTGAATTTATCTTAAGCCTGTTTCGAAACGTCTTGGATCCGTTTCGAAACGAAAATGCAACTGTCAAGGGTCTTTTCGGAACGGCCTTGATCCGTTTCGAAACACCCCTTTTATATTTAAAAATTCAGCTTATATTTGAACCGTTGAAGCCTTTTTAAAACAAATATGAAGAACAGTTTCGAAACGAGTGCTACCGTTTCGAAACGAGTTAAAGTGTTTCGATACGCGTTTCGGAACGATGGTCGACAGTGATGAAATTGTTTCGAAACGCCTGATGGCCGTTTCAGAACGAGTGCTTGAAAATCACTGTTTCTGGTTTGAAACACTTAGAAAAAATATGTGAAAGGATTGTTTTTAACTTGGGCATAATATTAAAACTATATGGGGATATTTTGAGGACTTAAATTCGTTTTGACTTTTTCAAATTAGTCCTTAGGTTTTTAGTTATATCAAAATTAAAATATTTGTTTCACAATTTCCTTCCAACATATTAATCTATTCGAACTAGCATAAAAAGTATAATGATTTTATCAATCAATCAACCAAATCATCAAATAATTATATGAGTATTTCAAATGATCCTACCTGGTCTCCAAAGCCCTACAAGTTACGTCATAACCTTAAATCTCATCATGCACTTCATAATTATCAAGTCCCAAAATAGCGGTCTCTAACATGCTTTTTTATCATCTACCTACTTTGCAGACACTGACACGTAAAGCAATCACATTTATGATGATCATGAAGCATTAGGAGTTCGAAGTGTACTAACCTCAAGCACTAGCAATAAATCCTCATACAATCTTCTCGGTTACTCCACTTGGTGCGATATTCGATCTCGAATAATCATCATGCAATAATTAGTACAATATATATATATATATATATATATATTAATCACATATTTTAATTTATTCACAAGGTCAAACGTATAAAAACAACTTACCCCAGTGTAATCACTAATTTTATCCAGGCCTTGGAAACGGTTTAGTTTATTTCATCTTTGTTTTGGTTTTTATAATTACTACTATCTATTATTATATTTAATAGATTATTATTATTATTGTTGTTGTTGTTGTTGTTGTTATTATTATTATTATTATTATTATTATTATTATTAACTTTGAAAGTAAAAATAGTACCATTTGTATTAAATTTAAACCTAATCTAAATAAACCCTAAGCCCTAATAATTTTCCTAACCTAATCAAAACCCTAATATGATAATATCTTTATCTTTGCATCGCATGATCTCAACCATCATATCTAAATTAGATCTGACGGGACAGATTCAACCCGGAGCACCCCTCCATCTTAACATGTGCAACATGTGTGACGGTCCAGCTTCCACGTGCGCGTCTGGAGTCCACGCCTCGTCCTTCCATTTTCCTACGCATGCCCATCGTGCTCCTCCACTAGTCCCCACCTCCTCACAATCGGCAACGTCATGCAAAGAAACAAAACAAGCATCTCAAAGAGGCTCCCAACATGATAGATTTGTAGCATGAATACAAACAAAATTATCAGAAATCAACCAATAGCTTTTTAATTAGGTTTTCTATTTTCTTGAAAAATCATGTAATTCGTTTCTATATAAATCAAAACAATCAATTGTAAACCCTAAGTTCGACAGGGATATTGAGATCAATACAAAGAGAAACAAAGCATTTTTAGAGGTATATTTTTGGACATTTTCATCTCGCATTTGGATTTCAAAAAAATAAAGGAAAAGCTGAAAAGATTTAGGGTTTCTAATCTTTACCTTTGCCACGGTTCATCTTCCTCTCGTCCCTTGCTCTCCTTTGCCGACGGCAAAGCTTCTAGCCTCTGGCTAGCGACGACCGACGCGGCGGTGTGCGGCAGCGTTTGTATGGGTTTCAGAGGATTTCGGTAAAGGGGGGAGCTCATTTGGAAACAAAAGGAGAAAATGAAATGTTTTAAAAAAATTGATTTATATATTCAACCCTCTTTTTAAAATTGGTTTATTTTCATATTAAACCATTCTGCCTCAAGTTATTTATGATCTCTGCCCTTCCACGTTATGAAATCCCATTCTCGGTCCCTCGAGTTTTGAGTCGCTTTACAATTTAGTCCCTTTTTTCAATTATGCCTTGATTTCAAATGGTAAAATCCCCCTTTTGGTCTCTAAAGTTTTGCTTTTGTTATTTTAGCTCTTTTTCTACTATTAAAGCCTTTTTTCTCTTTCTAATTCTGCCTTGTATTTACATTTCTTTGATTTCAGTCATTTTTATGCATCTTGCCATGTTGAAAAGTGTTAGTATATGATTGTCATGTTAGTTTATGTTGGTTTGTTGTGGATGTGGAAATATTTTATGGTTTCGTTTTATATATGATTCATATTTATTATAGGTCTTATGTATGTTATAGCTTATATTTAGCATATGGTTTTCCTTATATAATACCTAGTTTTGTATCTAACCTATATTTTTATAATGTATGTAGTTTTCATATAATAAAGTCTATAATATATGTTTTTATATAATATAAGGTTTTTTCATATAATATATAATTTATATATATAATATAGTTTTCTATAAAGTCTTATTTTATATATACTTGGATATATGGTTTTTTAATGTGTATATAGTATATGTTTGCTTATGTTCATTCAATATGATGTTTATATGTGGCATGCCTTATTGTCACTCATGCAACCTTTAATTTTTAATTTGATATGTTAATTAATCAATTTAAACCCTAAAAAAGAGGTATTTATTAATTTCGATATTTGCGTCGTAATAGTCTTGCTTTAATGGATGTTGGCAAAATATTCGAATTAATTCTCACCATCCGAAGGCAAATATTATTTTAAAATTAACAATATCATGACATCATATCTAAATGTTTGCATCATGCATAAATGTGACATTCGAAAGTCGAACCATCAATTAACACAAACAGTTGAGCATATTCGATGTCGGCTTAATCTATGGTCTGATGTATCGCCTTCCTTATTAATTAAATTTCCAATTAATTTGAAACCACCGATTTAATAAATCGCGTACAATTAAGGTCAATTTTCAATTAAGAACCCCTTATTAAATTCATTTTAAATTTCAACAATTTCCATCAATTAAAAGCAACAAATAACTTTGTACCAATTTCCGGTCGTGATGGGGGTGCTAACCATTCCCAACATGTAACCAACTCCTAAACCCTTTTCAAAATGAATCTCTGGTTTTTATAGTGTCCGACCTACCTAAGTGGTCGGTGGCAACTCCAAGTTTTTAAAAACAATAAGATAGTTTTGCGACTCCGCTGGGGATAAATTTTGTTTTTTTTACAAAACAAAAAGAGAGTTAGGCTAAGAAAATATTTGTTGCTTTTAATGATGAAAATTGTTGAAATTTAATTTGACTTTAATGAGGTTGATTCTTTCTTGAAAATGTGACTTATATTGTACAGGCTTTGATAATTGGTGGTCTTCGAATTAATTTTTCATTTAATTTCTAAGGAATCACCGAAATGTGTTGCATCATGATCATCAAGCTCTATACACGAGGTTTGTCCCTTAAGTGGGAGTGAAACGCCATATACCCACGTGAGTATCCCTCCACGGGTCGATAATGTACTTTCAGAATCTACGCCTTTGACATGTGAGCAGCCCTCCACGACATTAGGTCGTGCTTTCCCTCGAACCGAAACCAATTCGCAAGCCTGTAATGGGCCAAAATTTGAGTTCTTGTTGCCTTAGTAGGTAATAAGATAGGTTCGGGTACCCTTAATTAGAACCAAACTCATGCGTGAGAATCTAGGGAGTCTACCCCGATTAGAGCCATGCAGACAACCATAGCAAATTAGAATTCATGTTGATAGGCCTTGTGTTGTTAATATGCTCTGGTGTTATTTATTTGCTCATTATTCATTATATTTGTTACTAATTCATTTTCTCTCATCTCTTGTTTTGTGTGTTTGATTATTTTTGCGCATATTCATGGCATTTTCATACAAAGTGTTGATTCGAGAACAATTCAAAATCGAAAGCTTTCATAATGGGAGAAAGAGTGCATAATAACAAGTTGAAGAATTCTGAAGTTCAAGAGCGATTAGGGAATGAACAAAGACGAGGAAGGCAACGTTTCATGTGACTATGTGTCAGATCTAGACAAGTTAGTTAGCATGGGCCAAATTGATGTGCTACCATGTTTTAAGATCCAAGATGATCGTGTTTATCTCAAGCCCCTAGAAATCAAGTCATTTGATCGCCAAAGCAAAGAGTACCTCAATGTATTCAAGCCTTAGCACGAATAGCAATAGAGTTTCTGAAACGCACCGATTTAGAGGAAGGAGACGAGAAAAACTTATTGAAAGTTGTACCCTATGTGTAGTTGTTTTCTTCTCTCGTTGTAATGGGACTTGATCTTCGTTATGAATAGTTGTTTAATGAGGATGCTCGTCAAATCAACGCTTCTTTGCATTCAATTTTGTTTTTTAATTAATTATTTGCCTTTAATCATTTATCTTTGTTATGCATATGACACATTGCATACATTAATTCATAAAACAAATAAAATTAATCGGGGGTTTGTGGTAGTATTCTTAACTATCAAAGATTCTGCATCCACACTTTACTTGGCATCAAAAGAAGCAAATGGAGGAGAGTTTTGCTAAGTTGGAAGTCGATTTGAGGGGTCAGTTGGAGCAAACTCAGCAAGAATTGAGGGAAACTGTCATCAAGTCCCAACAAGATATGATGAAAGAGATATCTCAATTGATACAATCGAATCTAAAAAGAAAGGGTGTTGTTGAAAACCCTAGTCAAGAGATGGGGGACCCCTCGTATCCCCCAGTTTTCTGTTGCTAGCACCCCCAAGCCCTTGTAAGGGGCAGCTATTCAAGGAGATGGAACAACATCGCATCAGGCGGGCGCCTCTACCCATGTTTCACCTGGTATGATTTATAAGCAAGGGGAAAATGTCGAGGATGGTGTCCTGGATCTAGATGAGATGGAGAAATTAAACAAGGTCAAGGAGGAATTCTCAAAGCAAGTAGAAGAGAAACAAATATACCTCGAGGAGAAGTTTCGAACGAAGGAGGATTACATGGGATGACTGCTAGGGATCTCAGTTTGGTTCCAAACTTGGTAATTCCACCTAAGTTCAAGACAACAGAGTTTGAAATGTTTGATGGGACAACTTGCCCTACTACCCACATAACTATGTTCTGTAGAAAGATAACAGGTTTCATCGACCATGAGAAGTTGCTAATTCATTGTTTTCAAGACATCCTAGCGGGTCCCGCAGTGAGGTGGTACAATCAGTTAACCCGTGCTCGGATTAAGTCATGGAAGGATTTGGCCAAGGCTTTCACGGATCAGTATAAGCACATAATCGATATGGTCCCGAACCTACTCATGCTACAAGGGTTTGAGCAAAGGCACAATGAGAGCCTTCGTGAGTACGCCCAAAGTTAGCGAGATGTGGCAGCGTAAGTCCAATCCCCACTCCGTGAAAATGAGATATCTCCCATGTTCGTGGGTACGTTGAAAAGGACCCTCTATAACCGCATGATAAGTAACCTTATTAGTAATTTCTCATATATGGTTATGACCGACGAATGAATCGAGGAAACTATCAAGAGTGGTAGAATTGATGGAGGAGAAAATGCTCAGAATCAATTCAAGAAAATGGATCACAATGTGAACAACAAAAGCACTTACAAGACACCTAAGCACCTCACCATCTCACCACCTCAAGCCGCAACCGGGAATGCGCAAAGCTCAAATAGAAGAGAAGCTAGGGTTCCCAAGAAGGAAAGTGAGAAGATGTCTTTCACCCCTTTGCCGATTTCATACAAGGAGGTGTACGCACTACTACACGAGGTCGACTTGGTCCGTCCATATCATGTTACTCCCTTTCAGTCACATTACCCTCTATGGTATGATGAGAAAGCACATTGTGAGTACAACACCGGAGTACTAGGGCACACAATAGAAAATTACTCGACGTTCAAGAAACTCGTGCAAAACATGATCAAGAATGGGATCATTAATTACGAGGGACCAATTGTGGCGGCTAACCCACTCTTAAACCACGGAGGTCGGGCGTGAATGCCTTCGAAGAGGTAGATGCGAAGAAGGTAAGGATGGAAGTATAAGAAATCAAATCCCCTCTAAGTTGGGTGTTCGAATAGTTGTGCACGGCATGCATGATTGAGAATGCCATGAATTGAGTGTATGATGGCCATGGATCAATTTGTAACCCCCTTAGCCCGGCCTAGACGGTTGACCCGAACTACGAAGATTACACGGGGAAAACCAAAGTCAACTCGAAAGTCAACCTTGATTAACGACCCTTTTTTCTTTTTAATCTTGTCTAGATGCACATTAACCCTAAGCGAACACTTGAGAAACATACACGTGTAAAGCACAGCAATCAGATTTCAATAAGGGACTCAATTGAACAAAATACAAATATTAGGGACCAAAATGTAAATTCTAAAAATTAGAAGGTCTTAACTGATTTTAAGGTTACCAATATCAAATGTCATATTACATGCTTCCCTGTCAAATTTCACCTTAAACGGACATCTCGAACTCATGCATTTGCAATTACAATTTTCGGGACTAAAACGTAAAGCTTGCAAACCATAAATTCCATTTAAATCAGTGCCCAACGGTCACCTGTTTCGAAACGGTGTTGACCGTTCCGAAACACGGGTTGGTTCCGAGACTAGTTCCGAAACAGGGCCTTCCAGTGGCCAAACTGTTTCGAAACAGTCACCAGCCGTTTCGAAACACTAGGGCCATTACAGGCCCCTGTTTCGAAACACCAGTGCCTGTTCCGATACGGTCTGCCCAGAAGCTGCAGATTTTGCTGGTTTTTCATACATAAAACCACTCAAACACATCCTATTGACTTCCTAACCATGCCAACAAGTCATTATACATATAAGGTTCATACTTGCAACTCCAAAACACATTCATAGCATCAAACATGGAAATTCATATATCTATAGGCATGCTTCCTATTATCCAAAACCAAACAACCAACAAATCTCCAAATCATACATCAAAAGGCCAATTACAAATCCAAATCATCAAAAGCATCATGCCACAAACTAGGGAGTCCAACACACCTCCCAAAACACATCTTAGGTTCCCATTGCCAATATACCAAAACTAATAGTGTATGAAAACATCACCATACATGAGCTTAGGTTCCCTTGGACTCTTAGCTTCCTTGCTGCCCTTAAACACTTCAATTGTCTGCATTATTGGTACAAAAGAGAGAGCGTAAGCACAATAGCTTAGTGAGGCATGCTCTAAATAAACCAACACAATAATGCATTTTAGAAAACATTTAAGCAAAGCTTAAAACCACATTCCCAACACTTTTCATGCAACCTTGCATACTTTACAAGCATCTCATGCTTCATTATATTCAATTCAACATATTGGCTTTCAAGTGATAATTCATAACCATTTACAACTCAAAACACAATCGGATACGAGGATTACAAGCATTGTCCCCACACACTTCATACACACTACCGAACAACATAAGGTGGAGTTTAACGGTACAATCACAACCCCTCAACACCCGTGATGGAGTATAACGGTACAATCACAACCCCTCAATATCACTCATCGGTAGTTGTATAACTCCACTAACGAGAGAAAGGGACACATAACACAAGATCCACACACGGACTTTTAACCACCGTTGTGATCTTACCTCTCTCGTTAGGATACTTGGATGGAGTGTACGGTACAATCACAACCCCTCAACATCCAAGGCGACTTTATTCACGGTTCACCCAATCTTATAGCCGGCTAACTATATCTGATTCAAGTACTTTAAAACCATTACATCACTTGCCAATATACATCATATAACCTCAACAACTCACTGTTTTAAAGAATTAAACAAAGCCATTTAACATCATGCATCACTATGCATCAAAAACATATTTACAATATGTCAAACCAAGGATCTCTTACCTTGAGCATCCTTCAACACATAGCTTTCAAAACCAGCATTAACCATGCTAAAATATGCTTTCAAAACAGAATTTAAACATGCAAATTATAACCAATGCATCAAACCATTACATGGCTCATCCGAGGGAGTTTTTCCGAAAACTTACTCTTGAGCTTAGTTAAGTTTCTTAGACTTAAACTAAGCTCCCAAAACCTTCAAACATTTGTTTCAAAGCTGGAAACCCAACTCCACTCACCAATTACGTTTCGCTTGCTTGCCGAAACGCCGATCAAGCCTCCGGATCAACTCCAAATGTGTCTGAAGATGCCTCCCATATTTTAAACACATCTAAGCAGAGGATTAATGAATCATCATGCATTAAAATCTTCAGCCATCACACCTAAACTCGCTACTCTAACTAAAACCAACAATTCGACTACCAAACACAACCGAAAACACCTCCAAACTCTTCCAAAACTTAACCCAGCCAAGATCCATCACTTCTAACCATTTGTAAACATCAATTAACATCCAAATTGAACCTAAACTCGTCCTTATACCTCCATCTATAACAGATCACCCACAACACCTCAAAAACCACCATTTTCATAAGCAAAAACTTAAGAAATACAACCTATTCGAGATTGCATTGATAAAACCTCATTTCCACATCATTAGACATCCAAAATACATTAAAGAATCATCTCAAAACAGAGCCCAAACAATCACAACGAATTTCTTCAAGATTTCTTCCAAATCTTGAGTTTTAAGCCAAAATCAAGTTTCTAACATTAAAACCATTTATAAAACTTAAATGAAGGATTGATAACTTGGGAAATTCAGTAAAGAACTTAGTATTTAGAGGAGAAGAACAACCTTACCTGATGTGAGCACCTCTTCACCAGCACATGTAGCTGATCCGGAGGTCTTACCGTTAGGACCAATTACACGATCTAGGGCGCAATGTTTCAGGGAAGCTCTTTTCCTTACTTGTGCTAATATTTCTGAATCATTTGATAATACTTGTGCCTTAGACGATAGGACTTTTAATGTGTTGCATGCTGATATGTGACTTATTTATGTTATACTATTTATTAAGTATGATTAAGAATATATATATATATAATATGTTAATAGTGTTTTGGGTTAGTATATTATAACTTATAATGTATTTCTTTTAATGTTTTTATTTTTATGTGTGTACAGTAAATGTGTGCACGTGAAAATGCAAATGCATGATGCATGTGTGTGCAGCCAATACGTGATGTGCAGATAGGAACACAAAGAGGATTGCACTTTGAAAACAAATTGCACTTTGAAATTCAAAGTTGGACGCACAATTACCATGTGCTCAAATAAGTTGGCGCGCGTTTTTTTTTTTTTTGCATGGCTGTAGTACAATGCCGCCTCAAATTGGTGGTTTAGAAATTTTGATTTTTTTTGAACAAACAATTATTAGCCACACATTGTAATAACCGGCCAATTCTTAAGTATTTATATAATTGGCCGAATGGCATTGTACAAAGGTTACCAACTTTGAAATAAAATTACATTTGAGAGAATTTTCTCTTTTCGGTTCTTTTTAGAACTATTCGACACTCAAACTTGTTTGTTTGTCATTGATACTTCGGGTTCCTAAATTGCTATTTAGCGGGTCCAAGTCCTTCGACGTTAAACAGATTCGATTCGGGTTTGCTAAGTAAATTGTGCAGGTTCTTTCGAGTTTAGCGTTTCCAACATCGGTCGTTTTTGAAGCCTTCTTCACCATCATTGAAGTTCTTTCCAAAACGCCAAAATTATCATATTACTCTATATTATTATTATTTTTATTTTGTTCATCTTTAAGTCCCTATTTAACATAAATATGTCGTATAATTTTTGTTATTTTCTTGTTGTTTTTACTGCAGGAACGTGCCTACAACACTCCTAGATCCGTAACAAACGAGGATAGTCCGTTTCGGCAGACTACCCCTTATTATGTGGTAATCAGAGCCTAGGTTGTTGGATTCGTTGTAAGTTTCTGCAAATTCGAGTAAAAAAAAGAAAAAAATGCATTCGAATTAAACAAAAAAGTCAGCATTCGAATATAAAAAAAAGTAGAATTTCAAAATAAAACAAAAACAGATTCGAACAAAAAAACAGATTAAAAAACAGATTCGGAAAAAAACAGATTTGAAAAAAAACATATTCGAACAAAAAAAACATATTCGAACAAAAAAAACATATTCGAATATAAAAAACATTTTAGATTCGAAAGTGTTTATATATATATGTATTATTATTGTGTTCCTATTGTAAATGATGAAATTTGTACGA
This sequence comes from Hibiscus tridactylites, assembly GCA_958450335.1. Taxonomy (NCBI): domain Eukaryota; kingdom Viridiplantae; phylum Streptophyta; class Magnoliopsida; order Malvales; family Malvaceae; genus Hibiscus; species Hibiscus tridactylites. Next base: position 40,415,219 of record OY288287.1, read on the forward strand.
GTTTGTTATGTAACTTTGATGTGCTCGGAAATCAACCGAAGTGAACTATGCTTGTTTGTTCGGTAATAGGAAGGTTGTATGCAGGTCTTCGCAGTAAGGTTCTCTAAACTCTTCATTTTTCATCTTTTGTTTCCTTTTTTCGTGTCGTTATCCTTCTCATCTTTTCTTTAATTTTCAATCTTACTTCCTTTCTTTTTGTGTCACTTTTTTTCTCTTTGTTTCCTTAACCGTTGTTTCCTTGTAGCCAACACCGTTGTAACAAGTTTCGAGACGTTGGATTAGTTCTTTAAAGAGCTGATTACGAGAAAGTGTAAGGGAAAAAGGCATTGAGCGTTGTGAGAACAGAAGGGGAGACAAAAAGAGCCATTCAAGTATTCTCCTGAGTGAAACACGAGCGTTGGGTGTTAATTTTTGAGTGCACTGTTCTTTGGAGTGACATTTGCGAGACTTTGATTGTGTGTGCTGTGAGGTCCTTTTTGTTTGTTTTTTTTACTAACCTATAATATTGTTTTCTTTTATTTGTTTTTTGTTGTTGATTATGGCAGGTTCCGATGATCACACGGTTGACCAGGATCCACTGATTCCTCAAATGCAAGCCTTAGAGAGAATGATGCAACGAGTAGTGGCTACCGCCTTAGAGCCATTATAGTCGAGGATTGATAGGTTTGACGGAGGATCCAACTCTGTTAATGATGTATTGAACGAAAATGAAGTCGAACGGTCACCGAGGCAACATACTCCTAGACAAGGACGTGTGCAACAGGTAGACGATAATTTGAATAACATTAAGGTTGCTATTCCTTATTTTCAGGGACGTTCAGATCCTGATGCATACTTGGCTTAGGAAAGCAAAGTAGAGCACATTTTCGAGTGTTATAATTACTCGGAACAGAAGAAGGTTCGATTAGTAGCAACAAAGTTTGTTGATTATGCCTTGATATGGTGGGACCAGTTACTGCTTAGCCGTAGACGTACTGGTGACGACCCAGATGCAACATGGAACAAGATGAAGCGACTAATGCGTAAAAGGTTTGTTCCTATTCACTATCATCGTGATTTGTTTCAAAAATTGCAAAACTTGAAACAGGGAAGTAGGAGTGTTGAAGATTATTTCAAGGATATGGAAATGGCTATGATGCGTGCGAATATCAAGGAAGATCGAGAAGCTACCATAGCACGTTTTATAGCAGGGTTGAACACTGAGATTGCCAATGCTGTTGAGTTACAGCATTATGTCGAGGTTGATGACATGGTGCAGATGGCAATAAAGATTGAACGACAGCAGCGCATGAAGTCTTCAAATCGAGGTAACCCTTCTTTTAAATCTTTTTCAAATCCATTATATACTCCTAACAATTCCAGAAAGCAAGCACCACAACAACCACTTCGGATTCGTGAGCAAGGCGAAACCAGCAAAACAAAGGCCCCATTACTAATAATGGGCGTGGTAAGCAGCAAGTGGTGGCACAAGAGCGAGCACGAGATATCCAGTGTTTCAAGTGCCTTGGGAGAGGACATGTTGCTAGTCAATGTCCTAACTGGAGGGTTATGTTGATGCCAGATGATGGTGAGATTGAGTCAGATTCCGAGGAGGAAGTGCATGATGTCCCTACTGAAGAGGAAGACGAGACCAACCTAGAGGTTCCTGAATCTGGTAAGGTAATGGAACTTTTGGTTATTAAAAGAAGTCTGAATGTGCAACAGGTACCGGATGATCTACAGCGTGAGAATATCTTTCACACACGATGCAAGGTGCAAGACAAGGTATGTGTTGTGATTATTGATAGTGGTAGTTGTACTAATGTTGCCAGTTCAGTGATGGTTGACAGGTTAGGTCTGAAAACGACAAAGCATCCTCATCCATATAATTTACAATGGTTGAATGATGGTGGCGAGCTTAAAGTGACCAGACAGGCTATTGTACCATTTTCGATCGGAAACTATAAGGACGAGGTCCTTTGTGATGTTGTTTCCTTGGATGCTACTCACCTACTATTGGGACGCCCTTGGCAGTATGATAAAAGGGCAATGCATGATGGTTATACAAATCGTTACTCTTTTATGCATGCAGGTAAGAAGATCACTTTGGCTCCTTTGACACCGAGTCAAGTGTTTGAAGATCAGGCAAGCTTGAAAAAGAGTAAAGAGACTGCAATAGAGAAGAAGAAGAAGATGTCTATGTATGCGAGCAGTAGCGAAATCAGGAAACGTCTTTCCTCTCAACAATCTATTCTTATTTTGATTTTTAAAGATTATTGTTTATTGATAGATTTTCCTACTGATCTACCTTCACCGATTTTGACACTTTTGCAGGAGTTTGAGGACGTGTTTCCAGTTGAAACACTGAAGGGATTACCACCTCTTCGTAGCATTGAGCACCAGATTGATTTTATTCCATGTGCTACTATTCCGAACCGGCCAGCTTATCGAACCAACCCTGAAGAGACGAAAGAGCTTCAAAGACAAATTACCGAGTTGATGGATAAGGGTTCTATTTGAGAGAGCCTGAGTCCGTGTGCTGTTCCGGTACTGTTAGTGCCGAAGAAAGATGGTTCTTGGAGGATGTGCGTAGATTGTCGAGTTGTGAACCAGATCACAATTAAGTATCGTCATCCCATTCCAAGACTTGATGACATGTTGGACGAGCTTTGCGGAGCTGTCATCTTCTCCAAAATTGACTTAAGGAGCGGCTATCATTAGATTCGCATGCGAGAAGGCGATGAGTGGAAAACAGCCTTCAAGACAAAGCTAGGTTTGTACAAATGGTTAGTAATGCCTTTTGGTTTAACTAATGCACCTAGTACTTTTATGCATTTGATGAATCATGTTCTGCGATCATTCATTGGCAAATTCTATGTTGTATACTTTGATGATATCTTGATCTATAGCAAGTCTTTACAGGATCACATAGGACATTTGCAAGCTGTTCTGCAGGTTTTGCGAGAAGAAAGAATGTTTGGTAACATGGAGAAGTGTGTATTTTGTACTGACAAACTCACATTTCTTGGTTACATTGTTAGTTCTCAGGGAGTTGAAGTTGATCTTGAGAAGATAAAGGCAATTCAGGAATGGCCACGACCGACATCGATTACTCAGGTTAGATCGTTTCATGGTTTAGCGAGTTTTTATCGACGGTTTGTTCCTAACTCCAGTTCTATTATCGCCCCCTTAACCGGGATTATAAAGAAGAATTCAGTCTTCTCATGGGGTAAATAACAAGAAGATGCCTTTTTGAAAATTAAAGATTGTTTGACTGGAGCACATGTGTTAGCATTACCTGATTTTGATAAAACATTTGAAATTGAATGTGATGCTTCTGGAATTGGTATAGGTGCTGTTTTGATGCAGGAAAAGAGGCGTGTTGCTTACTTTAGCGAGAAATTGAGTGGTGCAACATTGAACTATCCGGTTTATGATAAAGAGATGTATGCACTGATTCGGGCATTGGAGACATGGCAGCATTATTTGTTGCCTAAGGAGTTTGTGATCCACACCGATGTAACCCCCTTAACCCGGTCTAAACGGTTGACCCGAATTAAGAAAGTCACACGGGGAAAACCAAAGTCAACCCGAAAGTCAACCTTGATTAACGACCCTTTTTTTTCTTTTTAAACTTGTCTAGATGCACATTAACCCTAGTTATGATCACTCAAACAGCATACTCAAAGATCATAAACATCAGAGATCAAACAGGGACCCAATTGAATAATTTACAACTTTAAGGACCAAAATGTAAATTCTGACAATTATAAGGACTTAACCCGATTATAAGTTACCGTCTTGAAATTAGTCTCATTTCATGCTTCACTGCCAAATTTCAGCTCGAACGGACATTCCAAACTCATACAATTGCACATACAGGATTCAGGACCAATTTGCAAACATTTCAAAACATTTAACCGCCAATGTCAGCCCCCAACGGCCAAGTGTTCCGAAACAGGGAGAACCTGTTTCGAAACGCGGGGCCGTTCCGCAACGCGTTCCGAAACAAGGGCTGGCAGAGGGCTTCCCGTTTCGGAACGGTGACACCCGTTTCGGACGCCTGGCTACTACAGGGCACCCGTTCCGAAACGGTAGCTACTGTTCCGAAACGACCTGCACAGAATGCAGCACAATGCTTGCTTAAACACACAATTTGCCAACCGAACATGCTCCAAATGCAATCAAACCACACCAGCAAGTTACTCAACACATAAGGAACATATATGCATCAAAATCTAGATACATGATCACCCGTAGGTGCACCAACACATCAAACACATTCAAGCTCATTCATGCCTTTAAACAAGAAGCATAGCAAATCAACTTAAGCATAAGATGATCCAAACGTTGCAACATTAATCCACATGATTCAACAACACAAACCAAACTTATCCAACATACACAATCTCGTTACACAACAACATAAGAGATTCTTCCCCCCATTGCCTTTATTAACTATAGCTATTAACCGAGACATACATCTCAAGTGGAGTCCTCCTTGAATCCCTTGCTCCTTGCTGTTCCAACCTCACTTATCTGCATTGATGGACAAAAAGGAGCGTAAGCACATAATGCTTAGTGAGGAATGCTCAAAAACCAAAACACCATCAATGCAGCGAGTCATAAAACCTCTTTGAAAAGCAACTCGATTTGTTAAACCAAGCAATGTTTGAAAACCCCTTTTCAACAACAAGCTCAAAATCATGAATTGCTCAAACATGAAAACCAACCCTTAGCTTAGCAAGCTAGGTAAACCTTTTCAAAGCACAACTTGCAAAACATCAATTTAACCTTTCAATGCATAGCTTCCAAATGCAAAGTTAAATTTAAAACCTTGGAAAACACTTCCACTTCACATCATACCTTTCTCATACTTGATTATCATTTCAAGCAAGAAACCTTTTAAAACCATTTACTCAATCAATCCAACACATGCATTAAACAAATGCAACATATGAACCACATCATCAACATTTGCATCATATGCCTTTAAAAACAAGTCTTGGCAAGACTTCAATGCACTAAAGAGATTTCATGAACACATGCATCATTCTCAATAGATAATCAACACTTGTTCAAACTTAACAAGCAAACATGCATACTTAATACATTATGCACTTCCCATGCAACCATGCATCATTCCAAGCATCTCATGCTTCATTATAATCAAGAACATCATATTGGCTTTCAAGTGATAATCCAAATCCACTTTTCAACTCAACATCCAATCGGATACGCGGATCACAAGCGTTGTCCCCACGCTTCATACACACTACCAATCCAAGGTCCCCAAATGGACTTTTAACCACCATTTGACCTCACCATTCACAAGGTTCCCATGTATGGACTTTTAACCACCATACAACCTTATCTTCCTCAAGGTTCCCATGTATGGACTTTCAACCACCATACAACCTTAACTTTCACAAGGTTCCCATGTATGGACTTTTAAACACCATATAACCTTAACATGCACAAGGTTCCCATGTATGGACTTTTAAACACCATACAACCTTAGCATCACCGATTGGTAGTTGTATAACATCACTAACAAGATCCGAGACACCCTATACAAGATCCACACATGGACTTTACACCACCATTGTGATCTTAACAAGCACAAGGTCCACAAATGGAATTTTAACCACCATTACTACCTTTGCTTACCCAAGGTCCTCGAATGGGCACTCAACCTCCATTATGACCTTAACCATCTCGTTAGGATACTTGGATGGAGTTTACCGGTTCACTCTTAACCACTCCACATCCAAGGCGACTTTATTCACGGTGCACCCAATCCTATAGCCGGCTAACTATATCCGATCAAAGAAACCAAGAACCACTTACATCACTTGCCAATATAACCATCTTACCATATTAGTCCAATGATTCACATACATAACCATAATGCAAAAACCATCATTTACCATCATCAATCCATTGTTTTCAAGCATTACACAAAGCCATTAAACATCATGCAACACCATGCATCAAGACCACAATTTCAATGTATAAAACCAAGGATCTCTTACCTTGAGCATCCTTCACATATGGCTTTCAAAACCAGCATTAAACCATGCTTAAAATATGCTTTCAAAACAGAATTTAAAACATGCAAATCACATGCATTGCAATCATCAATCACAATTGCTTTTAAAGCCAAATTCACAACACAAGCCAAGAGCAAAAATCCATTTACTTACTCTTGAGCTTAGCTAAGTTGGTTAGACTTAAACTAAGCTCCCAAAACCTTCAAACCCTGGTTTAAAAGCTGAAAACCCGACTTCACTCACCGATACACAAAACAAGGCTAGCCAACAAGCCTTCCAAGCATCCGAAACCTTCCGCACCACCTCTAAAGCTCACGGATCAAACTCCCCTGTTTCAAGCATACAATAACAGAGGATTAATGCATCATTATGCATTAAAAACACCAGCAACACAACACAACTCGCTGCTCATCACAAATCCAACATTTCGGCTACCAAACACAACCGAAATCACCTCCAAACACTTCCAAAACTTAACCCAGCCAAGATCCATCACTTCTAACCATTTTTAAACATCAATTAACATCCAAAACGATCACAAACACGTCCTTATACCTCCAGCTATAACAGATCATCAAAAACACTCCAAAAACAACCAAAAACTCAAGCAAAGCTTAGGAAATTCAACCTATTCGGGATTGCATTGATTAAACCTCAATTCCTCATCAATTTAACATTCATTTAACATCAAAAACACACCTCAAAACCCTGCTTAAACAGATCATACGAAAATCCACCAAAAATCACCAAATCTTGCATTTTAAGCCAAAATCAAGATTCCAATTGAAAAGCCTTTAACAAATCACAAATCAAGGATTGAGAACTTAGGAATTTCAGTAAAGAACTGAGAGTTTAGAGGAGAATGACGTTCTTACCTCCAAACTTGAGTTTCTCCCTTTTTGGAACCAAAATCTTGAAAATCCAATTAGCACTTGGTGAGGTTTTGTTGATGAGATGATTAGGAATCAAAAGAGGATTGAAAAGAGAGATTTGAGTGACAAAATCAGAAGGAAATCTCTGGAGAGAAAGTGTTTGGGTTGAGAGAAAATGAGAGAAAAGGAAAATGGAAAATATGGAAAGTTAGTTGCAAAATAGCAAAATGATTTCCCTCCACTTTTCTTTAGTTTTAAAATCAGAATTAAACATTAAAATATCTTAGAAAAATCTGGAGAAACTCCCTTTGGGTAAATAGCTCCTTAAAGATTCAAAGTTTCAATCCTTTCTAAAACAGTCACGCAACTTTCAAAAATTACATTTTGGTCACTAGCCAAAATGTCACCCTTCCAAACCTCATTTTGTAAAATTGATTTCACAGTTCACTTATATATATTAAAAGATGATTTTAGAACATTTTTCCATATTTTTAATGCAACCCGAACTAGGCTTTCCTAATTTCACCTTTTTATATTCGAACAGCACTTTGACCGAACCGGTCAACGCCCAAAACTTCCAAGCCCAAAACCGGGGCGTTACAACTCTCCCCCTCTTAGGAAATTTCGTCCTCGAAATTTCAACTGGCGAATGAGAACAACAAAACTTCTCAAATCCACACACAAGGCAACACAAAAGCCTCAACCACCACTGGACACTTTCCACACAAAACTCCACCGAACCCAACACCACCACATGCTGTTCACAAATTCCAGCACACTCAAAGTTAAGCACAACTTAACCTTTCACAACTCCGGAAAACATATAGCCTCATCAACCACCTGAAGAACCTCAAACCTTTTACAGCATACAACACCTTAACACACAATTCCCAAAACCGATTCACACAGTGGTACCAACCAAACCAGTTCAACCACTATGTAACCCCACCACCTTCACTGCTTCTAAAACTCCTTGTAACCTTCCCAACCTCTTTCCAAGATTTCCCAAATAAGCAAAAATTCTTAAGCACCAACTGCTTACCCAACCTCTCAACGTATTACCGTCCTTACTTCACATCCACCGCTATCCTTACCATCGACTCACCAGCACTGCTCACCCTCGACAGACAATCACGTCACAACCCCAACCTTGACTTCGCCCACCATTCCACACACCACCAGCTGATCTCAAAAAGAATTACTTATTCACAACCAGCCAACCAACGATGGCCTTCGATCTTTCATTACCCTTCCGCTTCAAGCTTCGACCAAAACACTTGCCTTACTAGAACATCGCCCAACTTAAACATACATACCATCTTCTCAACTCCACAAGGCTGCTACAAACCCTCACCCACATAAACAACCCTTCAACAACAACATCAGTGCCAAGATACCTCAGCACTCTAGAAACACATCCACTATCCTCAACACCACTTAACACTAAGAAACCACCACCTCTACTAGCTATTCAAACCACTTGACCGATTCTAACCTCAACCGATACTCCTCACCACCAAACCACTAAACTCTTCAAGCATCAAACACTTTCCTTCTACCAACGAGCGATACCACACTCACTATTACTAGCAACTAGCTTAATACTCTCCATTACTTCTAACTTCCACTCAGCACCAAAACTACCTCTAAAAACCCATCATCCAACCTAACCCAACCACAACACTAACATATTCGATTAGTTATTAGCGAGTGTGAACGTTCGTATGCATGGTCACCAATATGCCCTATCAATGCCTGATGTACATGTATGCAAAACCTCTAATGTCATGCCACATGTATGCATGGACCAACACATATATAATATAGCATATAACAATGATTTTAATTGTGCATGAATGCCAGCTCACACTCTCCAATAACATCCTCAGAATCCGTCTAAGAACAACCTCCTACCTCACTTTTCACTTGTCTAACTCCATCATTCCAACAACCATTAACCACAAGATACTCACTTAAGCCTACTTCACGCTAGAGATGTATCCAAACAAATACAACAACAACAACTACCTCAGCATGCTAGCAACAAGATCATACTCACTACGCAAGGTAAACCAACAGAAACCAACTAAGATAGCTAGGCAAAGGTTACTTAACAAGGTTACCTGAAAACACATCACCACCCTGAAACTTCATCAGACGAGCTCTCTTACTCGCAGAACCATCATCCTCTAGCCGCACCGCTGCAGCATCAGCTAACACACTAAGGTAACCTCCAACTCCTTGCGGTAAGGAACCTTGGCTGTTTCGAGCCATCTTCAAACAACTACGCCTCATATGTCCAGCAGACCCACATTTCCAACAGATTTCCTTTCCCAAACTCTTCACAACTTCCCGCTCTTCCTGCCACCTTCGGACCTTGCCTCGGCCGTGCCCACGACCCTTCAGAGACCCTTTGGCTACCACTGAAGCTGACTTCACCCCAAGAGGACAATCACGCTTCACATGCTCTTTAGAACCACAGTTCCAACAAGTACCTAAGCCCCAACAACCTCCAACATGGCGCCTTCCACAACGATTACACACCGGTAGCTGAGCCTCCACTCCTTGCTCAACCAGCACTTGCCCCAGATCTGCACTACCTTCACACTGCTTAACCCTTGGATATTTCTCTCCAAAATACCTTCCATAAAAGGCAGACACAAAGAAGTCCAAATCAATATCATGGATGTGTGACGCCACCGCCACAGATGTCCACCAGGCACATGCGTCCTCCAACATCAAAGAGACAACACTCCCCAGCTTACAGGCATAATCACAACCTTCCTGATCCAAAATCAGAACCACACTGGCCAACCAAGCCTCAAACGTCTCAGGTGAAGAACCATGATACTCCACAGCACCCAAATCAAGCAAACGTTGCTTCGACAAACCCACACATCCCACAGCCAGCACATCTGCCGACTTTACTTTTGCCACAACCTGAGATGTTCCCAACACCTCTTGAGCAACAGGTGATGAACTCTTCATCACAGAACCAGCTTCTCCCTCCTGTCTCAATACCTCAACACCAAGCACAGAAGACTGAGGCAAAACACCTCCACTAAAAGGTGAATTCCACGCCCTAACAACCTGCCCTAAAGCAGCAACCATCTCACCCAACTGCCATTCTTTCATCGATTTCGCCATACTACTAACAGCACACAATCACAACAAAACAAACAAACCAATTAGACCAGCTTTAAGCAAGGATTCAATCTCCAACTCCAAAATAACACAATAGCTATAATAATAAGGCAATGGGTATCCCGAATCCTCCCCTTTTACATGACATAACAGTCAACAAAAACATGGATATCACAACATCAAGCATATCAAACAACATACTTCGATCATGCCTTCATCAAACAGCATCCATTCACAACAGCATAATATCAACATCTCATACTCATTACACTTTCAATATGCATAAAACCAACTCACAACATCAGCACAAATCCACATTAGCTCAGCCAAGATTCATAACCACAAAGCATGCTTGAAAACATCAACAACCTACTTAGAAACACGTGTTTCAACCAGCTTTCAACCACACATCAGAACAAACATCAAACACATACTACAACATCTTACCGTTTTCCCCAAGCATTCGCAACTCAGCTCTGATACCACCAAATGTAACCCCCTTAACCCGGTCTAAACGGTTGACCCGAATTAAGAAAGTCACATGGGGAAAACCAAAGTCAACCCAAAAGTCAACCTTGATTAACGACCCTTTTTTTTCTTTTTCAACTTGTCTACATGCACATTAACCCTAGTTATGATCACTCAAACAGCATACTCAAAGATCATAAACATCAGAGATCAAACAGGGACCCAATTGAATAATTTACAACTTTAAGGACCAAAACGCAAATTCTAACAATTATAAGGACTTAACCCGATTATAAGTTACCGTCTTGAAATTAGTCTCATTTCATGCTTCAGTGCCAAATTTCAGCTCGAACAGACATTCCAAACTCATACAATTGCACATACAGGATTCAGGACCAATTTGCAAATATTTCAAAACATTTAACCGCCAATGTCAGCCCCCAACGGCCAAGTGTTCCGAAACAGGGAGAACCTGTTTCGAAACGCGGGGCCGTTCCACAACGCGTTCCGAAACAAGGGCTGGCAGAGGGCTTCCCGTTTCAGAACGGTGACACCCGTTGCGGATGCTTGGGCTACTATAGGGCACCCGTTCCGAAACGGTAGCTACTGTTCCGAAACGACCTGCACAGAATGCAGCACAATGCTTGCTTAAACACACAATTTGCCAACCGAACATGCTCCAAATGCAATCAAACCACACCAGCAAGTTACTCAACACATAAGGAACATATATGCATCAAAATCTAGATACATGATCACCCCTAGGTGCACCAACACATCAAACACATTCAAGCTCATTCATGCCTTTAAACAAGAAGCATAGCAAATCAACTTAAGCATAAGATGATCCAAACGTTGCAATATTAATCCACATGATTCAACAACACAAACCAAACTTATCCAACATACACAATCTCGTTACACAACAACATAAGAGATTCTTCCCCCCATTGCCTTTATTAACTATAGCTATTAACCGAGACATACATCTCAAGTGGAGTCCTCCTTGAATCCCTTGCTCCTTGTTGTTCCAACCTCACTTATCTGCATTGATGGACAAAAAGGAGCGTAAGCACATAATGCTTAGTGAGGAATGCTCAAAAACCAAAACACCATCAATGCAGCGAGTCATAAAACCTCTTTGAAAAGCAACTCGATTTGTTAAACCAAGCAATGTTTGAAAACCCCTTTTCAACAACAAGCTCAAAATCATGAATTGCTCAAACATGAAAACCAACCCTTAGCTTAGCAAGCTAGGTAAACCTTTTCAAAGCACAACTTGCAAAACATCAATTTAACCTTTCAATGCATAGCTTCCAAATGCAAAGTTAAATTCAAAACCTTGGAAAACACTTCCACTTCACATCATACCTTTCTCATACTTGATTATCATTTCAAGCAAGAAACCTTTTAAAACCATTTACTCAATCAATCCAACACATGCATTAAACAAATGCAACATATGAACCACATCATCAACATTTGCATCATATGCCTTTAAAAACAAGTCTTGGCAAGACTTCAATGCACTAAAGAGATTTCATGAACACATGCATCATTCTCAATAGATAATCAACACTTGTTCAAACTTAACAAGCAAACATGCATACTTAATACATTATGCACTTCCCATGCAACCATGCATCATTCCAAGCATCTCATGCTTCATTATAATCAAGAACATCATATTGGCTTTCAAGTGATAATCCAAATCCACTTTTCAACTCAACATCCAATTGGATACGCGGATCACAAGCGTTGTCCCCACGCTTCATACACACTACCAATCCAAGGTCCCCAAATGGACTTTTAACCACCATTTGACCTCACCATTCACAAGGTTCCCATGTATGGACTTTTAACCACCATACAACCTTATCTTCCTCAAGGTTCCCATGTATGGACTTTCAACCACCATACAACCTTAACTTTCACAAGGTTCCCATGTATGGACTTTTAAACACCACATAACCTTAACATGCACAAGGTTCCCATGTATGGACTTTTAAACACCATACAACCTTAGCATCACCGATTGGTAGTTGTATAACATCACTAACGAGATCCGGGACACCCTATACAAGATCCACACATGGACTTTACACCACCATTGTGATCTTAACAAGCACAAGGTCCACAAATGGAATTTTAACCACCATTACTACCTTTGCTTACCCAAGGTCCTCGAATGGGCACTCAACCTCCATTATGACCTTAACCATCTCGTTAGGATACTTGGATGGAGTTTACCGGTTCACTCTTAACCACTCCACATCCAAGGCGACTTTATTCACGGTGCACCCAATCCTATAGCCGGCTAACTATATCCGATCAAAGAAACCAAGAACCACTTACATCACTTGCCAATATAACCATCTTACCATATTAGTCCAATGATTCACATGCATAACCATAATGCAAAAACCATCATTTACCATCATCAATCCACTGTTTTCAAGCATTACACAAAGCCATTAAACATCATGCAACACCATGCATCAAGACCACAATTTCAATGTATAAAACCAAGGATCTCTTACCTTGAGCATCCTTCACATATGGCTTTCAAAACCAGCATTAAACCATGCTTAAAATATGCTTTCAAAACAGAATTTAAAACATGCAAATCACATGCATTGCAATCATCAATCACAATTGCTTTTAAAGCCAAATTCACAACACAAGCCAAGAGCAAAAATCCATTTACTTACTCTTGAGCTTAGCTAAGTTGGTTAGACTTAAACTAAGCTCCCAAAACCTTCAAACCCTGGTTTAAAATCTGAAAACCCGACTTTACTCACCGATACACAAAACAAGGCTAGCCAACAAGCCTTCCAAGCATCTGAATCCTTCCGCACCACCTCTAAAGCTCACAGATCAAACTCCCCTGTTTCAAGCACACAATAACAGAGGATTAATGCATCATTATGCATTAAAAACACCAGCAACACAACACAACTTGCTGCTCATCACAAATCCAACATTTCGGCTACCAAACACAACCGAAATCACCTCCAAACACTTCCAAAACTTAACCCAGCCAAGATCCATCACTTCTAAACATTTTTAAACATCAATTAACATCCAAAACGATCACAAACACGTCCTTATACCTCCAGCTATAACAGATCATCAAAAACACTCCAAAAACAACCAATAACTCAAGCAAAGCTTAGGAAATTCAACCTATTCGGGATTGCATTGATTAAACCTCAATTCCTCATCAATTTAACATTCATTTAACATCAAAAACACACCTCAAAACCCTGCTTAAACAGATCATACGAAAATCCACCAAAAATCACCAAATCTTGCATTTTAAGCCAAAATAAAGATTCCAATTGAAAAGCCTTTAACAAATCACAAATCAAGGATTGAGAACTTAGGAATTTCATTAAAGAACTGTGAGTTTAGAGGAGAAGGACTTTCTTACCTCCAAACTTGAGTTTCTCCCTTTTTAGAACCAAAATCTTGAAAATCCAATTAGCACTTGGTGAGGTTTTGTTGATGAGATGATTAGGAATCAAAAGAGGATTGAAAAGAGAGATTTGAGTGACAAAATCAGAAGGAAATCTCTGGAGAGAAAGTGTTTGGGTTGAGAGAAAATGAGAGAAAAGGAAAATGGAAAATATGGAAAGTTAGTTGCAAAATAGCAAAATGATTTCCCTCCACTTTTCTTTAGTTTTAAAATCAGAATTAAACATTAAAATATCTTAGAAAAATCTGGAGAAACTCCCTTTGGGTAAATAGCTCCTTAAAGATTCAAAGTTTCAATCCTTTCTAAAACAGTCACGCAACTTTCAAAAATTACATTTTGGTCACTAGCCAAAATGTCACCCTTCCAAACCTCATTTTGTAAAATTGATTTCACAGTTCACTTATATATATTAAAAGATGATTTTAGAACATTTTTCCATATTTTTAATGCAACCCGAACTAGGCTTTCCTAATTTCACCTTTTTATATTCGAACAGCACTTTGACCGAACCGGTCAACGCCCAAAACTTCCAAGCCCAAAACCGGGGCGTTACAACTCTCCCCCTCTTAGGAAATTTCGTCCTCGAAATTTCAACTGGCGAATGAGAACAACAAAACTTCTCAAATCCACACACAAGGCAACACAAAAGCCTCAACCACCACTGGACACTTTCCACACAAAACTCCACCGAACCCAACACCACCACATGCTGTTCACAAATTCCAGCACACTCAAAGTTAAGCACAACTTAACCTTTCACAACTCCGGAAAACATATAGCCTCATCAACCACCTGAAGAACCTCAAACCTTTTACAGCATACAACACCTTAACACACAATTCCCAAAACCGATTCACACAGTGGTACCAACCAAACCAGTTCAACCACTATGTAACCCCACCACCTTCACTGCTTCTAAAACTCCTTGTAACCTTCCCAACCTCTTTCCAAGATTTCCCAAATAAGCAAAAATTCTTAAGCACCAACTGCTTACCCAACCTCTCAACGTATTACCGTCCTTACTTCACATCCACCGCTATCCTTACCATCGACTCACCAGCACTGCTCACCCTCGACAGACAATCACGTCACAACCCCAACCTTGACTTCGCCCACCATTCCACACACCACCAGCTGATCTCAAAAAGAATTACTTATTCACAACCAGCCAACCAACGATGGCCTTCGATCTTTCATTACCCTTCCGCTTCAAGCTTCGACCAAAACACTTGCCTTACTAGAACATCGCCCAGCTTAAACATACATACCATCTTCTCAACTCCACAAGGCTGCTACAAACCCTCACCCACATAAACAACCCTTCAACAACAACATCAGTGCCAAGATACCTCAGCACTCTAGAAACACATCCACTATACTCAACACCACTTAACACTAAGAAACCACCACCTCTACTAGCTATTCAAACCACTTGACCGATTCTAACCTCAACCGATACTCCTCACCACCAAACCACTAAACTCTTCAAGCATCAAACACTTTCCTTCTACCAACGAGCGATACCACACTCACTATTACTAGCAACTAGCTTAATACTCTCCATTACTTCTAACTTCCACTCAGCACCAAAACTACCTCTAAAAACCCATCATCCAACCTAACCCAACCACAACACTAACATATTCGATTAGTTATTAGCGAGTGTGAACGTTCGTATGCATGGTCACCAATATGCCCTATCAATGCCTGATGTACATGTATGCAAAACCTCTAATGTCATGCCACATGTATGCATGGACCAACACATATATAATATAGCATATAACAATGATTTTAACTGTGCATGAATGCCAGCTCACACTCTCCAATAACATCCTCAGAATCCGTCTAAGAACAACCTCCTACCTCACTTTTAACTTGTCTAACTCCATCATTCCAACAACCATTAACCACAAGATACTCACTTAAGCCTACTTCACGCTAGAGATGTTTCCAAACAAATACAACAACAACAACTACCTCAGCATGCTAGCAACAAGATCATACTCACTACGCAAGGTAAACCAACAGAAACCAACTAAGATAGCTAGGCAAAGGTTACTTAACAAGGTTACCTGAAAACACATCACCACCCTGAAGCTTCATCAGACGAGCTCTCTTACTCGTAGAACCATCATCCTCTAGCCGCACCGCTGCAGCATCAGCTAACACACTAAGGTCACCTCCAACTCCTTGCGGTAAGGAACCTTGGCTGTTTCAAGCCAACTTCAAACAACTACGCCTCATATGTCCAGCAGACCCACATTTCCAACAGATTTCCTTTCCCAAACTCTTCACAACTTCCCGCTCTTCCTGCCACCTTCGAACCTTGCCTCGGCCGTGCCCACGACCCTTCAGAGACCCTTTGGCTACCACTGAAGCTGACTTCACCCCAAGAGGACAATCACGCTTCACATGCTCTTTAGAACCACAGTTCCAACAAGTACCTGCGCCCCAACAACCTCCAACATGGCGCCTTCCACAACGATTACACACCGGTAGCTGAGCCTCCACTCCTTGCTCAACCAGCACTAGCCCCAGATCTGCACTACCTTCACACTGCTTAACCCTTGGATATTTTGGAGTGACATACTGATCCGTGAGGCGCACGAAGGTGGATTGATGGGTCATTTTGGAGTCGCCAAGACGTTACATACCTTGAAGGAGCATCTATTTTGGCCTAAGATGCGCAGAGATTTTGAAAGGTATTGTGAGCGTTGTGTGACTTGTAGAAAAGCGAAATCGAAGGTTTCACCACATGGTATGTACTTACCTTTACCTATTCCTGATTCCCCTTGGACTGATATATCGATGGATTTTGTTTTGGGGTTGCCTTGAACTAGGACATGTAGAGATAGTATAATTGTTGTGGTTGATAGGTTCTCGAAAATGGCACATTTTATTGCTTGCCATAAGACTGATGATGTTGTTAATGTGGCTAACTTATTCTTTAGGGATGTTGTACGTTTACATGGTATTCTTAGGTCGATTGTTTCTGACAGGGATGTGAAGTTTTTGAGTCACTTCTGGAGGACTCTTTGGAGTAAATTAGGTACGAAACTCATGTTTTCTACTACTTGCCATCCCCAGACTGATGGACAAACTGAGGTTGTTAACAGGGTTTTATCTACTTTACTTCGTTCCATCATTAAAAAGAATATTAGGACTTGGGAAGATTGTTTGCCACATGTTGAGTTTGCTTATAACCATGTTGTACATTCTGCAACTAAAATGTCACCATTTGAGGTTGTTTATGGTTTTAATCCTATTACGCCTCTAGATTTGTTGCTTTTGCCACAGGAACATGTGACGAACATGGATGGTCAAAGCAAAGCTGATTATGTGAAAAAGTTGCATCAACAGGTTAAGGAGAACCTATAACGAAGGACTCAACAGTATGAAAAGCAAGTAAACAAAGGAAGGAAGCGAGTCACCTTCGATGTTGGTGATTGGGTTTGGGTTCATTTCCGAAAGGAAAGATTTCCGGCCCAAAGGCGGTCCAAGTTGTTACCGCGAGGAGATGGTCCTTTTCAGGTGTTGGAGAAAGTGAATGACAACGCCTACAAGTTATATCTACCCGGGGAATACAATGTAAGTGTCACATTTAATGTTTCTGACTTAACCCCTTATGGTGATTGTACAGATTTGAGGACAAATCCTTTTCAAGAAGGGGGATGATGTGAGCACGTCTTCACCAACACATGTTGCTGATCCGGAGGTCTTACCGTTAGGACCAATTACACGATCTAGGGCGCAATGTTTCAGGGAAGCTCTTTTCCTTACTTGTGCTAATATTTTTGAATCATTTGATAATACTTGTGCCTTAGACGATAGGACTTTTAATGTGTTGCATGCTGATATGTGACTTATTTAGGTTATACTATTTATTAAGTATGATTAAGAATATATATATAATATGTTAATAGTGTTTTGGGTTAGTATATTATAACTTATAATGTATTTCTTTTAATGTTTTTATTTTTATGTGCGTGTAGTAAATGTGTGCACGTGAAAATGCAAATGCATGATGCATGTGTGTGTAGCCAATACGTGATGTCCAGATAGGAACACAAAGAGGACTGCACTTTGAAAACAAATTGCACTTTGAAATTCAGAGTTGGACGCACAATTACCATGTGCTCAAATAAGTTGACGCACATGTTTTATTTTTTGCATGGCTGTAGTACAATGCCACCTCAAATTGGTGGTTTAGAAATTTTGATTTTTTTTTGAACAAACAATTATTAGCCACACATTGTAATAACCGGCCAATTCTTAAGTATTATATAATTGGCCGAATGGCATTGTACAAAGGTTACCAACTTTGAAATAAAATTACATTTGAGAGAATTTTCTCTTTTCGGTTCTTTTTAGAACTATTCGACACTCAAACTTGTTTGTTTGTCATTGATACTTCGGGTTCCTAAATTGCTATTTACCGGGTCCAAGTCCTTCGACGTTAAACAGATTTGATTCGGGTTTGCTCAGTAGATTGTGCAGGTTCTTTCGAGTTTAGAGTTTCCAACATCGGTCGTTTTTGAAGCCTTCTTCACCATCGTTGAAGTTCTTTCCAAAACGCCAAAATTATCATATTACTCTATATTATTATTATTTTTATTTTGTTCATCTTTAAGTCCCTATTTAACATAAATATGTCGTATAATTTTTGTTGTTTTCTTGTTGTTTTATTGCAGGAACGTGCCTACAACACTCCTAGATCCGTAAAAACGAGGATAGTCCGTTTCGGCAGACTGCCCCTTATTATTACCTCTAAATGGTGATTTCTCCTTGATTTGAGCCAATTTTCTTGAAAATCAAATGAGGAAATCAAAAGGATTTGATGCAAGATTGGTTAGGAAGTAATTGATGATAGAAAGCTCATCAATTGAAGTGAAGATCAATGCAAAAGTTGCTGGAGAAAAGTGTTTGGATGATGGAATTTTGAGAGAAAAAGAAATGAGAAAATTTTAGGAAAAGTAGTTATGAAATTCCAAAAGGTAGTTTCCCTTCTTCTTTTAATTAATTAAAACATTTAATTAAATCATCTAATATTAAGTAAAAATCTGGAGAAATCATTTTTGGGTAAATTAGCTCCTTAAAGATTCAAAGTTTCAATCCTTACAAAACAGTCACCACTAAACTTTTCAAAAATCGCATTTTAGTCACTATTCCAAAATGTAGAATTTCCAAACCTTATTTTGTAAAATTGATTTCACCACTCTCTTATATATATTAAAAGAGGATTTTTAGACAGTTTTCCACATTTTTAAAGCATCCCGAAGTAGGCTTTCCCTAAAACATCCTTTTATATTCGAACCGTTTCTCAGACCGGTCCGACCAACCCTAAAACTTCTAAGCCTAAAATTGGGGTGTTACACAATTTGTGAGTACCATCAGATTGAGGGGCATGAGATTCAATGTTGTCTAGAATTCAAGCAGTTGGTTCAAGAATTGATGGACAATAAGGAGATTGAGTTCCTTCAGGAAGCTTAAGAAGTTGTGATGAATGACCAGTTTCACAGTGATCGGGAGTTTTAATGCATCCATGTTTCTTCTATGTTTATGTTTAGTGTTGACTTGTTTCCATTTCCTTGCATTTTAATTTTTCTTTTGAAGTAATGTGTAGAATCAACTTTGATACCCTTTGTCCCAAAGTAGCAAAGATATTTTTATAAGGGCCTAAGATGGCATATTTTAAAGTTTCAATGAAAGGATACATTATATTTTGTGTTTCAATTATCTCTTCATTTTGTGTATATATTTGTCTATTGGATCCCCATATATCAATTGCACAAGGGACATTGATTTGGACCCAAATATTGATTTCGAGCAACTTGTGTCTAATTAAAATACTAAGTTGTTGAGATTATGAAGGTGTTACTAACATTTCACAATAATAAATTAATGCAATTTAATGTTTGAATCTTGGTAATAGGCCTTTTCAAAATAGAATGAATTGATTTAACTATTCAAAGCCTGGTAATAGGCATTTTTCAAAAATCACTTCAAAGCATGGTAATAGGCATTTTTCAAAAAGCACTTCAAAGCTTAGTAATAGGCATTTTTTCAAAAATTAATCAAAATGCACTTCAATGTTAGATACCTTATAATAGGCATTTTCGGATATGAGTGTGGAATTTTTCGGGCACTCCATTGAAGCACGTTCTAACCGAAACTCTTCGCTTCATGAGTGATGGTAATATTTTCAAATCATGATAATGCCGAGTAGCTTGGGGTTTTGTTGTTTGTTCCATCATTTATTTCGAGCCAAAGAAATGTGATGAGTTGACTTCGTAAAAAAGAGAAAGAAATGAGGCAAAATGATAATGATAAAGGAAAAGTCTACAAAAGGTAAATCTAATTGGTTAAAAACTGAAATAACTCGGAGAGTACTTCACATCTTCAGACATCAACTCAGCTTTCGAGGTCTACTAGACACATGATGCTTGAGGTAATCCTTGGTAAGCCATTTTAGTGTTGCTCATGCACTTGACATTCGGGGTACTTAATCTACCTTGATATATTCATAATTTGAAGAGAAAAATCTATTTTTTTCTTTCTAAATATGCATCTTACATTGAAATCAGAACATGTAACTTAAGATTTATATTGAAAACAAAAATATTTATTTGCATTGCTTCAAGGATAAAGTTTGGAATGCAAGGTCGTGGATACAAATGATTGACCTAACATGCAGGAATAACTCATCAGTTGCCATGGTGAGGATAGTAGCAAGATTTTACATGCTAGACAATTTAGGGACTTGACGCAGGTTTTTGTCGAAATGCTTTGGTTGGCTCAGAAAAATGAAGAATGGACCTTAATGAACTTAAGAGAAAAGTTCAATGACTTGGGGGCATGTGCTTCCCCCTTATTGTTGAGATAACATAAAGCTCGCCATGATGAGTCAAGGCAAAGAGAATAGTTGAACCCCAAGTTGAGTGGGGGAGTTTCACAAGAATAAATACTACGAGAAGAGTTAAATTTCGTCTTGAACAGTGAAAGTCAGTAGTCCTCTTTCAAGACAAGACAGAAGAAGAAGATTCAAAGGAAGAAAGACAAAAGAGATCAAGAAGAAGAAAGCAAGAAGAAGGTCAAGATTGACCGACCCGAAGAGTGAAAGCGCACAAGCAATTTTGATGTCACAATTCATGCATCATTTGTAGTTAGACATCCTTAGGTTAGGAGCATGCTAACTCATACCGTCAAATCATTTTGCCTATTTTGACAGGTATACCAAAACTATTCCAGCAAATGAAACTCACATATCCGTTCAGGCATGAGGAGAATGGAACTCGCCTATCCGTTAGGGCATAAGGAGTATGAAACCAGCCTATCCATTCGAGCATGATGAGAATGGAACACACCTATTTGTTCGGCCACAAGGAGAATGGAACTTTTATTTTTTTTAGCACATGCCTATTTGTTGAGGCATGAGGAGAATGGAACCCGACTATCCGTTCGGGCATAAGGAGAATGGAACCTGCCTATCCATTCAAGAATGAGGATAATGGAACATGCCTATCCGTTCGGGCATAAGAAGAATGGAACCTGCCTATCAGTTCAGGCATGAGGAGAATGGAACTCGTCTATCCGTTCAGGCCAAGAAGAATGGAACTTTTATTTTTCAGCAACTACCTATTCGTTCGGACCTCAGTGAATGAAGAATTTTGTAATGGGAAGAACAGCTTCAGACTTCACACTTAGGCAAAGGATTGAAGAATTTTGAAATGAGAAGAACAGCTTCAAACCCTTGCAACCATTACATTTCTTGTCCAGACTTATGGGTCATCAGTAATTCTAGTGCATGGTGATTCGGGATTCGAATAGAGAAGAATAGCTTATGGTCTTTGTTCTATTCTTATTTTACAAGAATGAACAAAGAGGGATAACTCTAATCACTAATTTTATCTGAGTCTTGGACACAGTTTAGTTTATTTCATCTTTGTTTTGGTTTTTATAATTACTACTATCTATTATTATATTTACTACATTGTTACTATTATATTATATTATATTATATTATATTATATTATATTATATTATATTATATTATATTATATTATATTATATTATATTATATTATATTATATTATATTATATTATATTATATTATATTATATTATATTATATTTCTTCGTCCCACTATTTATGCCACATTTCTGTTTTAAAATTGTCATAGTCAAAATGTCACATAGAAAAATTAAACAAGTTTTATAAGACACATTTACTTTTCTATCCTTTTTTAGTTTCCCAACAAAAATAAAATTTAACTTTTTAAGGGTAAACTTGTCATTTAAATTATTTTACACCACACATCTTATATAAACGTTTTCTTCCTAAAAGTCCGTGAAAAGTCAACATGTGACACTAATAGTGGGACGGGGGGAGTATATATTAACAGTCCATTACATTTGAAAATCCAAAAATATTATTATTGCATATGGCTCGACTTGAGGCCCATTCTAAATAAACCCTAAGCTGTAACGCCCCGGTTTTGGGCTTGGTAGTTTTGAGCGTTGACCGGTTTGGTCAAAGTGTTGGTCGAATCTAAAAAGGGTGAAATTAGGAAAGCCTAGTTCGGGTTGCATTAAAAATATGGAAAAATGTTCTAAAATCATCTTTTAATATAAATAGGTGAACTGTGAAATCAATTTTACAAAATGAGTTTTGGAAGGGTGACATTTTGGCTAGTGACCAAAATGTAATTTTTGAAAGTTTTGTGATTGTTTTAGAAAGGGTTGAAACTTTGAATCTTTAAGGAGCTATTATTCCAAAAAGAGTTTTCTCCAGATTTTTCTAAGATATATTAAGATATATTCTGATTTTAAAACATATCAAAAGAGGAGGGAAAGCCATTTTGGCCATTTTGGTAACTAACTTCCAATTTTCTTTTCTCTCATTTTCTCTCAACCCAAACACTTTCTCTCCAGAGAATTTCTTCTGATTTTGTCACCTAAATCTATCCTTTCAACTCTCTTTTGATTCCTAATCATCATATCTACAAAACCTCATCATTTGCTACTTGATTCATCAAGGTTTTTGATTCTAAAAAGAGGAGAAACTCAAGTTTGGAGGTAAGAACGTCCTTCTCCTCTAAACTATCAGTTCTTTACTGAAATTCCTAAGTTTTCAATCCTTAATTGATGTTTTATTAAAGGCTTTTAAGTTGTGAAATGGATCTTGGCTTAAAATGCAAGATTTGGTGATTTTTGATGAATTTTTGTTGGATCTGTTAAAGCAGTGTTTTAAGGTGTTAAAATGATGATTAATGAATGATAATTTGATGAGGAATTGAGTTTTGACTAATGCAATCCAGGATAGGTTGAATTTCCTAAGTTTAGCTTATGATTCTAGGTTGTTTATGGTGTGATCTTGTGGATCTGTTGTTGCTGGAGGTATAAGGATGTTGTTAGACTCTTTTTAGATGTTTTATGATGTTAAAGGAGGTTAGGTTGTGATGGTTAATGGCTGGGCTTTGTT
Source organism: Hibiscus tridactylites (assembly GCA_958450335.1). Classification (NCBI taxonomy): domain Eukaryota; kingdom Viridiplantae; phylum Streptophyta; class Magnoliopsida; order Malvales; family Malvaceae; genus Hibiscus; species Hibiscus tridactylites. Next base: position 40,438,696 of record OY288287.1, read on the forward strand.
GAGAAGTTGTTTGGAGGCATTTTCGGTTGTGTTTGGTGGCCGAAAATGGAGTGTGGATGAGAGCAGCGAGTTTAGGTGCTTTCATTGAAGCTATTAATGCATGATGATGCATTAATCCTCTGCTTTGATGTGTTAAAACAGGGGAGGCATCTTTGGATCCAAGAGTTGGTGATCCGGAGGCTTGAATTGGTGCTTCGGCAAGAGGCGAAGTGGAATCGGTGAGTGAAAATGGGTTTTCAGCTTTGAAACCAATGTCTTGGGAGCTTAGTTTAAGTCTAAACAACTTTGCTAAGCTCAAGTGTAAGTTTTCGGAAAAACTCTCTAGTGGTGGCCATGATTTGTTTGTTGTGCAATGTGGTTTATTGCATGTTTTAAATTCTGTTTTGAAAGCATGATTTAGCATGGTTAATGATGTTTTTGTAAGCCATATGTTGAAGGAAGCTCAAGGTAAGAGTTCCTTGTTTTTGAACATTGATTAAATGTGGTTTGATGCTTTTAAATGCATGATGAATATGGCTTGGTTTAATGCTTTAAAACAGTGGATAAATTGTTGATAATGATGTATATTGGCAAGTGATGTTTTGAAAAGGTTAAGGTCACTAAGGTGGTTAAAAGTCCTTGAGTGAGCCTTGTTTACTTAAGAACATCAAGGTGGTTAAAAGTCCTTGGATGATTCTTGATGCGGACACAAAGGTGGTTAAAAGTCCTTGTGTGGTCCTTTCCATGGTGTTTAAAAGTCCATGGGCCAAGGTGTTTAAAAGTCCTTGGGGCCAAGGTGTTTAAAAGTCCTTGGGGTGAAACTTGATACGGACACAAAGGTGGTTAAAAGTCCTTGTGTGATCCTTTCCATGGTGTTTAAAAGTCCATGGGCCAAGGTGTTTAAAAGTCCTTGGGGCCAAGGTGTTTAAAAGTCCTTGGGGTGAAAGTTGTTGAACTTGTTTTAAAGAAATGGAACTTATCACTTGTAGCCAATATGACATGTTATGATATGAAGCATGAGATGCTTGTTAAAAGTATGCTTTGAGCATGTGCAAATGATGATTTGAAGCATGATTTATAAAGTGTTTTATAAATGCATTATTGAATGGTTTTTATGAGCATTCCTCACTAAGCTTCTGATTATGCTCTCTTCGTTTTCTTAAATCAATAATGCAGAACATTAAGGTACTTGGAGGACAGCAAGGAGGGCAAGCAATCAAGTGAAAGTAAAGCTCAAAGTATGGAAGGTTTTCTTAAGTACATTTAGCTTTTGGTAATTTGGCAATGGGGGACCTATGTGTATGTTTTGGGAGATGTTTTGAACTCCCTAAGTATGTTGAATGTTGTTGAGAGTGCTGGTTTTTTGTGTTTGACCATTACATGCTTGAATTGGAAGTTTATGCTTGAATGGTTTGCTTGTGTAGGAAGCATGCCTATAGGTTTGGGGCTTTTCATGTATGATGATATTTTGATGAATTGTTGATGCAAGTACGTCTCATATATGTTGAATTACATGTTGGTAAAGTTTAGTGGCATTTGGAGCATGATTGGATGTTTAATTGCATGTTTAAGTATACATTTTGGGGGATCTGTGCAGGGTGTTTCGGAACAGTGCCTACCGTTTCGGAACGGGTGACTTAAACAAGCCCAGGCGTCCGAAACGGGAGAGACCGTTCCGAAACGGAAAGTCTACTGCCAGCCCGTGTTTCGGTACGCGTTGCGGAACGGCCCCGCGTTTCGAAACAGGCTCTGCCTGTTTCGGAACGTGTGACCGTTGGGGGCTGACATTGGCAGTTAAATGTTTTGAATTGTTTACATTTTGGTCCTGAACCTTGTTTGTGCAATTGTATGAGTTTGGGAAGTCCTTTTGAGCTGAAATTTTACAGAGGAGCATGAAACCTGATTAATTTCAAGTTGGTAACTTCAATTTGGGTTAAGGCCTCATAATTTACAGAATTTACAATTTGGTCCCTAAAGTTGTAAATTGTTCAATTGGGTCCCTGTTTGATCTCTGATGTTTATGATCTTTGAATGTATTGTTTGCATGATCACAATTAGGGTTAATGTGCATCTAGACAAGTTTAAAAAGAAAAAAAAAGGTCGTTAATCAAGGTTGACTTTCGGGTTGACTTTGGTTTTCCCCGTGTGACTTTCTTAATTCGGGTTAACCGTCTAGGCCGGGTTAAGGGTGTTACATAAGCCCTAATAATCTACCCAACCTAATCAAAACCCTAATCTGATAATATCATTATATTTGCGCTGCGGGATCTAAACCGTCATATCTAGTTTAGATCTTACGCTCCAAATTCAACCAGAAGCACCCCTCCATCTTCACGGGCGCCACACGCGCGACGGTCCAGCTTCTACACGCGCGTTTGGAGTCCACGCCTCGTCTTTCCATCTGCCTATGCCCGCCCATCGTGCTGAAATAGTTCTATATAAATCGAAACAATCAATTGTAAACCCTACGTTCAAAAGGGGATACTAAGATCAATACAGAGAGAAATAGAGCATTTTCAGAGGTAAATTTTTTGTCATTTTCATCTCGCATTTCGATTTCAAAAAAAACTCAAAGCAAAAACTGATAGAGTTCGGGTTTCTAATCTTTTACCTTTGCGACGGTTCATCTTTCTCTCGTCCCTTGCTCTCCTTTACCGGCAACAAGCCTTCTAGCCTCTTTGAGGCTATACACGGTGACTCGGTGGAGGGCAAGTATAAAAGGGGTTCTATCTTTATAAAAAGGGGGTTTTCGGTTCTATTTTTCATGAAATAAAAAAGTGTTTCTATCATTTTTAAAGGATTCTGTTTCGGACTCAAGCTTTGGGGTGAAATGAGGGTTATTTTAAGGAGTTTTAGGGTTTATAGACCATCGTCTAGCGTCGGCCGACGCAGCGGTATGCGGCGTCGTTCGTTTGGGTTTCAAAAGATTTCGATAAAAGGGGTGAGCTCATTTCGAAACAAAAAGGGGAAATGAAATGTTTAAAAAATTGGTTTATATACTCAACCCTATTTCTAAAATTGGTTTATTCACATATTAAACCATTCCGCCTAAGGTTATTTGCGATCTTTGCCCTTCCGTGTTTTGAAATCTCATTCCTGATCCCTCCAGTTTTGAGTTGCTTTACAATTTAGTCTCTTTTTTTCAATTGTGGCCTGATTTCAATTAGTAAAATCCCCTTTTGATCTCTAATGTTTTGCATTTGTTCATTTTAGCCCTTTTCCAGTATTGAAGTCTTTTTTTCTTTTTAATCATGCATATTTAATTTCTGCCTCGTATTTACGTTTCTTTGATTTCAGTCCTTTTATGCTTTTTTCCATGTTGATATGTGTTAGTATATGGTTGCCATGTTAGTTTATGTTGGTTTGTTGTGATTGTGGATATATTATATGGTTTTTTTATATATATGATTCATATTTGTTATAGGTCTTATGTATGTTATAGCTTATATTTAGCATATAGTTTTCCTTTATATGATATCTAGTTTTATATCCAACCTATATTTTATATAATGTATGTGGTTTCCATATAATAAAGTCTATAATATATGTTTTTATATAATATAAAGTTTTTTTCATATAATATATAATTTATATATAATATATAGTTTTCTATAATATATAGTCTATACGTAATATATATGGTTTGGATAAAGATACTTATGTAATATTATATGTATGTTATTTTATTTAATATATACTTGTATATATTGGTTTTTTAATGTGTACATAGTATATGTTTGTTTATGTTACTTCAATATGATGTTTGTACGTGGCATGCCTTATTGTTATTCATGCAACTTTTAATATTTAACTTGATATGTTAATTAATCAATTTAAACTCTAAAAAAGAAGTATTTATTAATTTTGATATTTGCATCGTAACAGTCATGCTTTAATAGATGTTGGTCAAATATTCAAATTAATTCTCACCGTCCGAAGACAAACATTAATTTAAAATTGACAATATTATGACATCATATCTAAATGTTTGCATCATGCATAAAGGTGACGTTCAAAAGTTGAAACATAAATTAACACGACAATTGAGCTTATTCGATGTCGGTTTAATATATGGTCCGATGTATCGTCATCTTTATTAATTAAATGTCCAATTAATTTGAAATCATCGATTTAATAAAGCCCATACAATTAAGGTCAATTTTCAATTAAGAACCCCTAATTAAATTCATTTTAAATTTTAACAATTTTTATCAATTAAAAGCAACAAATATTTTGGTACCGATTTCCGGGCGTGATGGAGGTGCTAACCCTTCCCCACAAGTAATCAACTCTCGAACCCTTTTCAAAATGAATCTTTAGTTATTATGGTGTCCGGCCTACCTAAATGGCCGGTGGCGACTCCAAGTTTTCATTGTTTTCAAAAACGTTATGACAGTTGAGTTCAAATTTGGCGAAACGGACTACGCCAACGGACTTAGAAGGTTGAAGACCTCATGAAAAGTCTCTAAAAAAAGTCAACAGTCGGTCAACACTGCAGGCGAGGTGCATGGAAGTTGTTTTACACCCGCTGGCGATAATCCAATGTCGTAAGGAGTATGTGCACCCGGGTAGCAGGATCCAGTGTGGGGCGGTACACCGTAACAGTATGCACTTACTTGGCAGAAGCATGCCCAGCCTTAGCAATGGCACGTGTGGTGCTCGCTGGTGGCCGGACGGCGGCGACGACCTCTATTCTCGTTGTCCTGACGTCAGTGACTTTCGTTTCGCAATTTGACCGCCGGAACTATTTCTTTTCAAGCAACCCGAAACTTTTTTTCTCTTACCTTGGCGAACGGCGGTGGCGACGGCAACTTTGCGACCACCGACCGACCCGCCTCGGTGAGCTCTTTCCAATTGTCCCGACAGTGTCACTGATGGCAGCTTGGACAACAGTAGGTCGAGGTTTAAAGCTTCCCTCCCTTCACTTTCTCTCTCACTTTTATCTTTTTCTCTCTTTCCATCATATAGTCTTCCACTTTCTCCACTACCCACACTTAGTTAAATTTAAAACACTACTATCTCCAATAAAAATAATAATAAACACGTGTCATCCCTTTTTATTTTCACTTTAGACTGAATTTTAAATAAATGTCTATTCAAATTAGTTTAGAGCTTCTAAATTTGATTCTCCCAAAATTATTAACCAAAAATTCGGTCAAGGAGAAAGTTCTAAGCTCCGTGATGTGATGTGAGAGCATAGTACGGAGACAGTAATGATCTCTTTCTTAGAGATGTAAAATAAACTTTCCTATTTTATCAATTATATCTAGGGTAAAATAATGAAATCATCACTCAACTTTGGTCATTTGACCTATCTTAGTCACTCAACTTTAAAAACGCTCAATTTAGTCATTCAACTTTCAACATTGTGATTTTTTCATCATTCCACCGTTAACTCAGTTAACACCGTTATGAAGTGTCGTATATAATTATTAAAATAATAATAAAATTACACGTCAGTTAAAAGAAAATAAATAAAACGACAGTGTTTTGAGAGTAGGGTTAATTTTACCGATTAAGAAAAATTAAATTGTTCCTATTCTCCCATTAATCTGAACTTTTGAAAATCCGATTTGTTCTTTGCGATTTTTTTTCTGAACGTTAAGAAAATTAGGGCTTGATATTTTGTTAGAGATTTGGGGAACATTTGGGTGCGAGTGGTAATTTGAAAATCGAAGTTGAGGGAACTATTGATTCAACAATGTGGCTGCAAATCGGAGTAATGGATTGTCGTGTATTGCGTGCGAGGGGTATGAAAAGCATGTCATATGGTAAGTTTTTCTATCTTTTCGATTAAAGCTTGTAAATTTAGGGTTTATTGAATAAAGTAAATTTGTTTAGTGGGTACTGATGAGTTGATTGAATAGCAAATTTGTTTTGATTTTGTTGAATAAAGTTATTGAAATTATCGAAATTTTGAGTTTGAAACTTTGAGTTTGAGTATACTGAAATTTAGGGTGTATACTGATGAGTTTATTAAATAAAGTAAATTTAGGGTTTATTGAAATTTAGGGTGTATACTGATGAGTTTGTGTTTAGTGGATATACATATATTGAAATTATTGAACAAATTTTGTGTTTAGTGGATATACAGATACTGATGAGTTTGAAACTTTGAGTATACTGAAATTATTGAACAAACTGTGTAAATGAGGATCTTGAATATATGTATACTGATTTGGTTAGAAATCTTGAATATTTTGTGTATGCTAGTAAATGTTGAATATATGTATACTGATTTGGTTTGTGAGTTGTTGTGTAACATGGGAATATATTCAAAATTTGGTGGATATATGCATACTGAAATTATGTGGACATGGAAATAAATTCTGAAATTTTGAATTTATTCTAAAATTCAGTGTATACTAAATAGGTTCATGGGTTTAAAATTTAGTGAATTGTGCACATGTAGGTTACATTACAGTGTGTGGGGATATAGGAATATTATACATATTTATATTTTATGAATGTGTACTGTGGGGATATAGGAAACATGTGGGGATATGGGAATGTGTATTTTTTATCTTTTTATATGTTGGTGGGAGACCAGTAGAATATGACAAAAATGTATGTGTTTTTTATCCCAAATTGTGTACATGTTAGTGGATATATGTATACTAAATAGGTTCATGTGTTTTTTATATGTTGGTGGGGGACCAGTGGGGATAAGTGTTTTTTTATCATTTAATGTGTTAGTTGGGGACCATAAACTATTACAATAATGAACCCCAAATTGTTAAAGTACAAAGCTATTAGTGCAGTCCCTATTTCCTTACACTGTTCGAAATTAAATTAATATTTTTGTTATAGTTTTACTAATTTCTAAACTTACAGGTGAGTCCTAATATATATTTGTTTATTTTTTGCAGGTCAAATATCAGAGCATTGTACTATAGCTTTTCATCATGGGGGATTTATTGTAAATCATCCTACTGTGACGTATACTGGTAAAAAGATATCTTTCTTTGATATGTGTCACATTAACTCTATGTCTATGCTTGTGGTTTATGACATGGTTAAGGAGTTAGGATATGATAGGCCACTGGAAATTTTTTAGCAATCACCACGTGGTGTTTTAAGTGTCAATGCATTAAAAACTGATTCTGATATGTTATCTATGCTTGCTAGTATGCCTAGGAACAAGTATGCACATGTTTACTTACAAGAAATAGTTGAAGAACACTTGCCTGATTCGAATGATGCTGAAGCTGTTAATGATGCTGAAATTTTTGAACATGTGGACACTGTTAATGATTCTGGAATTTCTGAACATGTGGACATTGTTAGGAATGTAGAAACAAATATACCTAGTGATGCTGAAAATGTTAAAAATACTGTTAGGAGACTTGTTTTTTCTGATAGTGAGGATGATGAAGATACTGACTATGTTGGTTCTGGGAGTGAGCAATCTAATAGCCCCTTTGAAGATAGTGAAAATGATTTAGTTGATGATGATTTAGTTTGTGAGGTAAATGTTGGTGTTGGGAGGGATATACCTGGATTTAGGGCAGGTTCAACTGAAGATAGTGATGAGAGTGTAGATAGTGAGAATGAAACTGAATCACTGCACAGTCCATCTGATTCTGAAACAGAAACTGAAAAGAAAAGGTTCCCTGAGTTTGACAGTACTTTAGACATGAAAAATTCCAATTTTAGTAAAGGTTTATTGTTTTCTGATCAGAAAATTTTCAAAGCTGCTTTAAAACAATATGCAGTGAAAAATAGGTTTAATATAAGGCTAAAGGTTAATGACACTGCAAGAGTGCAAGCTGTGTGCAAGGATGGGTGCCCATGGATGGTTTGGGCATCTAAAATGCACCCTAAAGATAAAACTAACAGTACATGGCAGATTAATACATATATTGGAGAGCATAAATGTGTTAGAGATACAAAGAATAGGAATTGTACTTTTAGGTGGTTGGCTACGGAGTACTTAGAAAAATTCAGAGTTGATCCAAACTATTCTGCCAAGTCTCTGAAACATGATGTGATGAAAGACCACATGCTTCTAGTTGAAAGGTCTAAATGTATTAGGGCAAAAAAATTGGCCCTGAGGATGATTCTTGGGAATCAAGATGAACAATATGCAAGAATCTATGATTACCTTGGAGAACTAAGAGAAACAAATCCTGGGACAACAACCATACTTCATTTAGATAATAGGTTGTTTGTCAGAATGTATGTATGTCTACAAGCTTGTAAAGATGGATTTAGGGCTGGATGTAGGCCACTGATTTGCTTAGATGGATGTTTTTTAAAAGGCCATCACCAAGGATGGCTTATGGCAGCAATTGGGATAGATGCAAATGACTGCATCTATCCTTTGGCTTATGCTGCAGTTGAGAGTGAAACAAGAGAGTCTTGGACTTGGTTTTTACAGATTTAAGAGACTGACTTGGGGCTCACAAACTCTTTCCATTATACCTTCATGTCAGACAAGCAAAAGGTAAATAATTTACTTTTTTCTTTTATATATTTTCATTCATTGTAGTATAGTGTTTGACTAATATTTTATTATTTTTTACAGGGTCTAATAGATTCAATTTTAGAGTTGTTTCCTAATTCCAGCAGTCGAACTTGTGTGAGACATTCGTACAACAATTTCAAGCTGCAAAGTCAAAATCAAGGCAAGGCATTAAAAGATGCTTTATGGAAGGCAGCAAGGGCAACATACATGAAAGAGTGGACTGATGCAATGAATGAACTGAAGGCCTTGTCAAAACCTGCATTCAACTGGTTGGTGGCTAAAGACCCTAAGAATTGGTCAAAGGCTCATTTCACAACTAACTGCAAGTGTGACATGATCTTAAATAACTTGTGTGAGAGCTTTAATAAGGTAAATAAGTTTACTAACCTAACTTGTTTAAATTGAATTTTGCATTAAATAAGTTTACTAACCTAATTTGTTTATTTGGAATCAAGGGACAAGCCAATACTCACTATGATGGAGATGATCGGATGCAAAATCATGACAAGATTTGCATCTAAGAAGGAAGCTGCTGAAAAAATAATTGGGACACTTTGTCCAAATATTCAAAAAAAGCTTGAGAAGATTTTGGAACAGTCTATAAGGCATTTTTAACTTAAATTAATTATTTTTTGTTTTGATTATTTATTTACTTTAAATAATTACTGTTTCAACAATCCAATAACTAATTGATTTTTTAATCAATTCTTACAGGTGTTGGCCTAGGAATGCAGGTGGGAAAAGGTGGGAGGTTTCTGCAGGATTTGAAGACCAACATGCTGTAGACTTAGAAGCTCAAACATGCAGTTGCAGAAAATGGGAACTTACATGTATATTTTGCAAAATTTTTGTCAAGTTTTTCATTTGTGTAAGTGGTAATATATAATGTATATAATGTAGTGGACTGCATCATATGATAAGTTTTGGTTTATATAATGTACTGGACTGCTTAGTTTTTTATTTGATAATGTATATAATGTAGTGGACTGCATCATTAATGTAAGTGATAATATATAATGTAGTGGCCTGTAATGTCCTTTCTGAGCTTTTAGTGATCTTAAAATGCCATTCTCCTTTGTAGGGATTCCTTGTATACATGTTGCATATGTTATTTTGCATATTGGAGCTAGGCCAGAAGATTTTGTCAATCCTTGCTATAGAAAGGAGACTCAACTAAAAATCTATTCTCATATGGTTAAACCAGTTTGAGGTCCAAAACAATGGGCTCATTATCAGACAGATGAACCAATCCTACCCCTATAATTCGAAGGCCTGTTAGAAGGCCTCAAAAAAAAGAAGAAAAGAGGCCGATGAGCCAGTCAAAAAAACTGGAAAAATGAGTAAGCTTATGACTTGTTCAAAATGTGGAAGTAAAGGCCACAACAAAAGATCTTGTAGGAGACAAGTTGGTGAGAATGCAAGGACTGCAAAGATGGCTCCAAGAAAGAATGCAAGGCCTAGTAGGTCTAATACCTCTGAACCAATGCCTACTGGTCATGCAAGGGTGGCTTCAACAATGCCTACTGGTCATGCAAGGGTGGCTTCAACAATATCTACTGGAAGGGCTAGAGCTTCCAAACTACCTGTAAGATTGGTTAATTCACTGTTGATTATTTGTTTTTAAAACTTAAACTCAAATTTTAATGAACTCTTATTTATCAATGCTAGTTAGGAGACCAACATGTTCCAATTCAGCAAGTTCTAGTCACCCTACTAACAACCAACATCATAAACAAGGGAGTCAAAGAACATTTGGACCAACAATGACTGTCAGATGGATGCCATCACAACAGAGCATTGTTCAAGGATCTCAAACACAAGAAAATGTGTCTAACATGCAAAAGTCTACTTGAAAGGAGACTTATGGATGTCATTTTGAGACTGTTTTAGTTATTTTGTCAAAAAGGCACAAATAGCATTTTGTATACCTTTTTGTGGTATTTTGTTCATCTTTTGTATACCTTTAGTGACAACATTGACCAAAACAGTGATATGAAGACCAACATGGTCAAAACAACATTGTTCAACATTTGTAGCCTCTCCCATTTGGGATAATATTAATGAAAATTCAATTAACAGTTTCTACTTTCTAATTGTTGAATTAGTTTCTAATTGTTGGAATGTTGCAAATTGAGCATTATCTTTGGTTCATTACCTGTTTGTGGTTTTTTTTCAATTGATTAACAACAATTTGGGATGTTTGCTTGGGCATAAACACTTGATCATTACCATTTGGGATGTCTTTTTTTTTTCAATTGGTAAGTACTCATTAATCAACAACAATTGTTAACTACTCATTAATTAACAAAAATTAACAACAAACATTTGGGATGTTTGCTTGGGCATAACCACTTAATCATTACTATTTGGGATGTAAATTTTTCAATTGCTAAGTACTCATTAATCAACAACAACATTTTTTCATTGAACAACATTCCATTACAACATACTCCAACATACATTAACAACAAACATACTCCAGCTTCTAAATGATCACTAGCACATTTTTCAGCTTCTAAATCATCACTAGTACATTTTTCAGCTTCTAAATCATCACTAAACGTTATGAAACAAATAAGTCAGTAAAACAATACATATCAAAGCAACAATCCAAGCAATTCTCTCATTTCTTCTTCTCCTTTTAATAGTTTTGATCTTCTTTAGGAGACCATTAATAAGAACTTTCACACGTGGATTCATCGGTAGATCATACCACTGGAAAAAACCACAGGATTTGCGAAATTTCTTACCATAGTTACTACACCCAAAAAATCGCCTTCTTGGGTTGTTGTTTGTCCAAGAACTCTTCAACGTCGCTGGCTTCTCACACCAGCAGATCGAAATTTCATTCCCTTCAGATGACTCCATGTCTTCAACTTCAACCAGCTTCACAGACTTGCTCATCGGTAGTTTTTCCCTTTTTCAAGTGTTGTAAATTTTAGGGTTACAGAGGATTTAGGTTACTTTAAGTACCCCAAGTATTGTATTTATTTATTTCATTAATCCAACATGGCATAAGAATTATTTATTAATCCAACATGGCATAAGAAATTATTAAAATGTCATTGTACAGTAACTGAGTTAACGGTAGAATGATGAAAAAATCACAATGTTAAAAGTTGAATGACTAAATTGAACATTTTTAAAGTTGAGTGACTAAAATAGGTTAAATGACCAAAGTTGAGTGATGATTTCAGTATTTTACCCTTATATCTATCTAGAATTTTTAGATTTTCAATTGAAATGTAATCTACTTCTTCCTTTCTTTTTTTTCAACAAAGCTTATTTTTAAGTTCTACTTCTTGCTTCTTGCTAGTACAACTTTAATAATAAATATAAGTACCGGCATAACTCAACTTATTTATTAAGAAAGTTTTTTAGATTTAAATTTAGGGACACCAATTTACACTAAAATACAATTTTATCCTTAGCCAAATTTAAAAAGTTTATAAAATTTTTAACCACACCTGACCATAAGCCCTTTCAAACATCTCTAAACCTCCTTAGAGATCCACATAACCCTCCTAAAACATAATTGTGAAAAAAATGATTAAAATTATAAAACCTCATTTAATTATGCCTGCCAAATATATAATGAAGCAGATGAAACTAATACAGTGACAACAATGGGAAAATATAATTTATCTAATGCTTTCTAGGTATAGAAATGAATAGAATGCCAAAGATTTCAATCCAGTCTCTTTTTCATCTTCAATCTATTTTGTCTGCCGGGTAAAAGATTAGTCAGTAGGCATACTGGACCGCTAAGGGTGGCGCCCAACAGCTTTGCCGCAGAGTAAGACATTAGATGGAATGTCATATTCGTTAGCAAGACTTCGAACAGAATTCCAGACCCTCAGATAAAACTGTTGCCCCAAAAATTGCCTTTCCCATGATGCAGACCTCATGTTCCACATACCTTGGTTGTCCAGGGAAACCAATATGGTGGTCCATGAATTCGGATACACCTGCAGAAACGAAAGCATCAGTAGCAGGAAAAGATGTGTATGGAAACTGAAAACTACAACTTGATTTACACATATATGGTCAATGAGTTAGAACAGGAAAAGGACACTGGTTTGATTAAGTTGTATCGTATCTCGTTTGGGGGTAAAACTTGAAAATTGAAACATTTGTTACATAATGCAGAAACCCAGAAGACTGCAAAGGAGAAAGTATGGCTCATAGAGAATATGAAAATATCAAAAAGGCTATCTGCAGGAATGATGATTAATCTAGTGGCATAAACTCCAGTCGATGCTCGATTAAAAGGTATGTTTTTACCTGAGTCGTGTGTCTTGTAAGAGCATCAACTAGATTGTAGGTTCTTCTTTTCTTTGGTGTCCACTGTCCAGAGCCAAAACTGTATGTATTATAAAAGAAATGATAAGTGCCTACTCGGCAAAGAAAAGATATATAAAAACAAACAAGACACTGACACTCACCCAACAACCCAAAAATCGTAACCATCAAGATGCCAAGATTGCATGGTGTTTTCATTGTTCTGAAAGACAACTTCAAGAAAATCATGGAGAGAAGTTGGCATAACGGAGGTTGCAACAGTCGCGGCACCACCTGAAGGAACGTCCTGGATGGCATTCATGCTAAAAACTCCTGGAATGTTAAAGTAATCAGCAAGCTTCAGAGGGGTATCAGCATTAATATAGGAGACACCATTCACTGTATAACGCAGCTTTCCATTAATCAAAGAAGCTGAGTTGGCCAAGACAATTGTCTTCGTTGGTGTTATCTTCCCATAATGAAATGAACCCTGAGGGTTAGGCCTGGCTGCATTAGATGTCAGATTCCACCTTCAAGGAAATGAATAAAAAAGAATTAAATGAGATCATTCTTAATCTATACTCAAGAAAAAAACTGCAGGGTCAGTCACAAAAGGTTCTTCCATTGACCAGTACCTATATGTTCTTGCCTGCTGCATTGACCAATGAAATTGGTATGCAGGAGCAGCTGGCAGCGGTCCTGAAACTGGGGTTTGCGAGTTTGCGTAGTGCAAGACTGCAGTTGCAGTGAGAACTGTCCTAGTAAATCTCGTGGATGCAACAATGTAGTAGTCTTTTGGTGGCTGATTCAAGGTTACTAAAACTGTTACGGATTGGCCGATATGCACATCAAGAGAATCATATAAGTTCTGAATTACGTGAGATCCTTCAACCTCAACCAACTTCATCGAATGACCCTGAATCCTGAAATTTAGGGAGGTGGATAATCCAACATTTGAGATCCTGAACATGTAAGATTTGCCTGTAATACCACAAATGAAACTTATTCAGTAAAGGCATCAATCTCTTTTTGAAAAAGTAGAAGAAAAGCTTCATAGAATTGTGTTCATCAAGAAATTAATCTAAATGCTATGAATTATATTTGCAATGAAACGTTATTGGTAACATGAATTAAAGGATGACCTTGTTCTCCACTAAAGGTATTCCTTGTCTGCCCATTTATAAGGACTCCATCTGGAAAGGGAAGAGATTTTCCAGACTCCAGAGAATACTGCAACGTCTGCAAATGTCAAAACCATATATTATGAATAATGTATGCATAAACATCGTAGGAAACCACTTGGTTAATGGAATGAGGCTAAATATTCATAGAAATAGCCTCTCTTTTTTAAAGAAATGTAGCTTCAGAACTTATTGCTTTCTTTAGCATTCTTGTAAGGATGATTATTTGGTGCACTACCTATGGAAAAAATTAATTCCACAATCATCCTTATGATAGTAACAAGTGTCCTTATAACATATTTAAAAATTTTAAAAACAAATAAGCAAGGAACTTGTCATCATCTAAAGAAAGATATGAACTTGTTGGAATATAAACCTTCACCATCATCCGTAAACGAACAATACACCACCAACAATGAACAATAAGGCAAACAAATGATGTGTTAGAAGATAATGTTGGTAAAGGGGATCACTAAAAGGAAACTAGCTTCAGCTAGCTGCTCTAATGCCTTTCAAGGAAGAATAAATACAGAATTCCAAAAATATTTCATCACAAGAATGATAATGAGCAGTTAGTTGCTTGCAAGACTTTGTAAAAGTGGTGGCAAAATGAGAACTGTGAAAAACTAACCTTATGGCTGGCCTTGTACCAGTCACCAATAAGTAAAGTGAAATCTCCGTCAGGGTTTTTATAAGGAATTGGGATCACGCTTCTATGGTATATATTAAGTGCTCCAAACCCTCCAGCAGCTCTATGCATCAGAGTTGATGGGAAATATGTGTATGTCCCAATCTGATCCTTGGCTTGGAACTTGTAGGTATAGTTTGTGTTTGGAGGGATGGGGCAACTGGTTCCTAAAACCCCATCCTGCCATGAGTTCTTCCTTTGCTTTATGCCATTCCTGTAGTTATTAGTTAGAAGAATTTATCATTTGGAAATGACACGATTCAGTATAGCAGAATCAGGTAAACACACACACACACAAAAAAAAAAACAATGGAAGTTACAAAATTGAAATGATGATAAATTTAGAGGGAGAGGGAAAACAAATCATAATTACAGAGATTCCTTGATGGTTGTCTTAGCTGAGGATGTTAAGAATGAAGTATAAAAAGCAGAGCCAGAGGAGGGCAACGAGAGCCAAGTGAAAGAGAGACCCACCATGTCAACAAGAAAGGCTGATCAAGCTTGTTGATGAGATTCAATATAATGTTGTTATTAGTCACCACTTCAAGTTTTGGCCCAGGAAATTGATTGTTGATAAGGATAACCTTCAACAAAATTGTCAACTTTTTCAGAACCCCAAATCAAATCCACATCAATTTCAACATTCCAGAAACAAATCACCAACCTGCTGGGGAACTCCAAGAATTGAACGAGTGCCATAGGTGACGGTCCAAGTGTAATACAAGTAAGGGTCTTCAGCATTCACCAGGGAATCACCCAAGACAGCCAAAGCTCCAATTATCAAACTCAACACTGCATTTCCCATATCCTTTTTCCTTAAAAGTAAAACCATTCTAGTTAGTAACTAACTAGAGAGCTTGATCGAACCGTTTAACGGACCAAATTTGACAAAAAGAGAAACTTACCTTACTTGAGGCTCCCTGGAAAATATGCTATTTTGATTTCTGGGGTCACTATCTAAACAAGTACGGAGTTTTTATAAGAAGCAAGGCGGGAAAAAGCTACACCAGATGTGGGTCCAAATCAAATATACATAACTTTTCTGAACTGATAAAAAAGAAAAGAAAAACCGCTAGTTGCAAAGGTAAAGGCTGTCGCAGTTAAGTACTATATTCGGCGGATTTCACGCGTTTCCGCGTTATGATAATTGCTTCCACCTAAAGTTTATTTCCACTCATTAACTCTTTCCTTTAGTAATATATATCTATATAGTGGTTCCTGCAATCCCGCCATTGATTAGAGCTTTTGGTTTTTCTTCCTTTTGACCTTTAAATGGTATTGGATAAAGAAGAGGTTTGGATGTTTTGTTTATCCCTCTGCTGCTTTTATCCCTCCATTTCTTGAAAATTGAGAGCTTGTTTTCCCATAACTTTGCTTCCATTAACAGGGCATTTTTATTAGAAAATAAAGAGCAGTTAAATTCGAATAAAAATCATCTGTCTCTTTTTCTGTGCTTTAATTTATGTCTTCCACTAAAAATTAGATTTACAGTTTAAAATTTAAAATTATAGTTTAAGGAATTTAAGGTAGGGTCTATTTTTTTAAGTTATAGAGTGTATGGTTTATGATTTAAAATTTAGAGTTATACTTAAAATTTAAGTTTTTAATGTTTTGTAGTGTTGGATCATTAAAAGAGCACTAAAAAGATATAGTTATATTCTATGTAAATAAGGGTATAGTTAAATTCTATGTAAATATATTTTTGAGAAACAATGTCTTAATCAAACATAGCATTTACTAAACTCATATAAACAAATAGTGGCATTGGATTATGTCCTATTTATTGTATAGATAATTCATTTTTATTCTTTTATTCTAATTTTTTCACAATTTCACATGCATCCATACAGAAATCATGTGGTTTGACTGAAGAAAAAATTCATCATTGTCACGACATTCACCGCTTCTTCCATAAAATATTAAAGATTTAGGTTAGAACTGACAGAGGGACAATCCACAAAGCTAATTTCTTTATCATATTTTTAGCATTAAATATGTCACCTTCCTCAATTAAAACAGTAGGATATAGAAAAAAATAAAAAAAATAATGAATATATGGTGGAGAAGTTTGGAGGATTCATTTAAGCAAGTCAAATGAAAGGCAAGTTTGTCTATTTGCATTTTATTTTACAAAAAAAAAAGAAACTAGAGTCAATTAGTTTTATATTTATATATCTAAATATGAAAATATTTTATGTATTAGTGGTGGAATTTTTATTTTCTCCAAAAGCGTATGGTTTATTTATCTAATTGCGTCATATGCATGCATAAATACGTAAATCAAGTGGTTTGATTAACAATAATTCCTCCTTGTCACTCACCACTTCTTCCATAAATATTATAGATTTAAGTTAGAACTAACAGAGGGATAATTCCTAAAGCCATTTTGTTTATCATATTTTTGAGCATTAAATATGTCAGCTTCCTCAATAAAAATAGTCAGATATAGAAAAAAATATACTTTTTGGAATAGAAATAAAGTGTTAAGATCCACTTGCAATACATAAAACTCAGTAGTTTTACACTAATTTATAATTATTGGATGAGAAAAATTTAGAGGTGTTCAATCGGTTGGTTCAGTTAACCGAGTGAACTGAACTACCAAAATTTCATTAACATCATATGGGTCGATCTGTATATAATGTCCATAACCAACTGCTTATCAGACTGTTGATCTGACTATTGACGTTGACGTTAAAAATCTTCGAGGTCCATGGGGATTAACGCTTGCTGATTCTAGCGAAGATGAAGAAACTAGATATCCTGATTTGACTGGTGAAGACCCTGATTTTGTGGCCGTGAATTTGTTTCAGCCGGGGACGACATTACATGGTATGAACCTCCTCCTCATATGAACTTAATAGATTACGATGCGATGAAGGCGCTTGAATTCTCGGACCACAATTAAGTTTGGGTCTCTATGATGAATTATTAGTTGAGATTCAATTTAGTGAAAAGGAGAAAATGTTAATATGGAGAAAAACATGTGGAGTTCGTTATTAAAGAATCCAGTCCGAAAATTTTGTTTGCAAAATGTGTTAAATATGGAGAAAATTTTAATTAGAAGATTCGGGTGTATAAAATATAGAGGAAATGGTTGGATGATCACAAAGTAAAATTGTTGTCACGCATGTCTACGAAATTCCAAAAATCATGACCATCGATCGCAAGTTCACAGTATTGGCCGACAGCGGAGCATGGAGAATGGTTTTACCGAATCCTGCCTTCCGCAGAGAACTAAAGAGCCGACCTCTATCAACTCGCATCCATAGCCAAGACAACCAAAGAGACGTAAAATATGTAGGGGTCCGGGATATTCAAAAAAAATTGTCCAAATCAATCGACGTACGTGGCCATGCCTCAGTGATTTCATTGAACTGTTTGTGCTAAAAATAGTTTCTTTCTATATGTATTCGAATGAACATTTTAATATTTTAACTGTCCATTTTTGTGTCTTGAAAATGCTAGCTTTAAACTTTAATTCATGTTAAGTGAAGTTCTTCATGTTTAAAAGGTTTCGAAACCTTTAGTTTAGAATGCCAATATTTTTAACTTCGATTTGGTCACTAACTTATTATATTCATAATCATATTTTGTATTATTTTTTGATTAATTAATGTCAAAAACAAATTTAGTTTGATTTTTAATTTTAATCACAGTTAAGGCTAAAAATTAAATTAGTTAAAATTGTTACTACTTCATAGTTTTATTAAATGATTAAGCATTTGAATCTTTATCCAAAAGTTATTTTGTTTGAATCGATTCCTTAGCTTTAATATTATATTTTTTGTTGTTACGTAATATACCTCAAATACCGGTTTGAAAGTAAAAATAATAGTGTTAAGTGTGAAAAAGTTCTATATTTTCTAACATTTTTACTCATATTATTGTTAGACTTAGGCCCATTTTAGTTGCATTCTTAGCCATTCATGCATAGTTTCATAGTTTCTTTGTCTGTTGGGCTTGGCCCTATGTTTTAATAGTTTTTATGGAGAAATTGTTGTTGTTTTTGCTTTAGTCTGTGTAGGATGAGTTGCTGAGCCACTTGTCGAAGGATGCCATGACAAGTCGCGATAAAGCTATTATCTCCAGGAACTAATCCAAATGCATTGGATAATTACCCAGATTCAAAATTAAAAGCTAAGTTAGTTAGAGATTAGATCCCACGGGTTTCACACTCATTCAAACTCTTTCCCTCACATATTTAAATAGATCGCATCAACACATTAAAGAAGAGTCGATCGTGAGAGAGATATCGGATCAAATATGAGGATTTGCGCACAGCCATTAACGTAGATTGGAGAAGTTCAATTTCCCCATTTATTTTTATCTTGTATCGTGCGATCCACCGATATATAGGTTTTATTCATTGTTGTTTTCTTTTAACCCAGCCTTGAACTAGATTATTTGGCTTGGGTTATCTGGTTTATGGTGTGTATAGACGAATGATTGGTTTTGGTTTTTAATTCTATATATTTAGTGTTTATCCATTCTTGGTTCTTAATTTCACTTCAAGGAAACTTGGGAAAGGAACTTGAATGCATTTATTTATCTAGGCTCAAGAGAGCTAGATTCACGAAACAATTGGATATTGTTTCCATTTAAACAACCGTTTGTGGAAACTTGTAATACCTTAAAACTTGGTCTAATTGAATGTTACCGGTTGTTACAAGCTAAGTCCCATTTCTATGACTTTAACCTTATTAAGTAGTAACAATTTAGTGACCAAATTGAGAATATCGAATCAAAGGATAACTAATTATCAAAGGACCAAAATGAGATGCTTCAAAAACTATACAATTGCGTGTTAATAAAAATTCACTTAGAAGACATCACACATGTCGCCTAGAAAAGGAGTTTGGAGGCTTAAACCGGCCACATAGGATATTGGCTTTAGTCATCTTCTCTATTTGGATCAAACCAAAACTTTGTGTGAGAAAGAGAAAGGTGAGAATGACGAATGCATGCTAGGAGGGATTGGAGATTCAAACTTAGATGATCAACCTTTTGAAATAGTTGAAAATTTAGCAAGTAAGGGTAAGTAAATGTAATCACTCTACTCGAATTGATTATGTTTTGATTTGAAATTTTTATAAGAAAATATTGTGAAGCATGAAATAAGTAGTTAAGTAGGCTGACTATGTTGATTCCTGAATCTTTTAGATGATTTTCAATGTTGGAAATAGTTGTACCGAATTCATGTGTAGATGTACAATTGATAAAAGAGAAATTGAGGGTTGCCTTGTTATGAATTAGCATGAATCGATATTGTTTTAAGACTCCTTAAATATGGGACTGTTTGTGCAATAGATTAAGAGCTAAAATGTATGTTTCAATTAATTGAAGGGTGGTTAGGGTTAGTAAGAAAACATGGGTGAAAATTTTAGTTGAATTGGGGGACTGTTTCAGGTGAAAAACTTAAGAATTAGAACTACCCTGCATCAAGATAAACAACACGGGACTGTTTTAGGTATCCAGTTAGTTATACACTGTTTTGAGAATAAATAAGTATACATGTATGACTTAGAATGTTGCTAGGCAATTGAATGGTGAAAATGAATAATTTAGATGTATATGAACTTGATGGAATATTATTTTAATGACCAAAAAACGTGTAAAATAAAGGAATGGGCTATTTGGTATGTTTGTGTAATGAGTGGACTATTTTAGCACAAATGAATGTGTTGATGATTGTTGGGTTTTTTGTGCTTGATTTCCTTCAACCGTTCTAGCTCGCCAAATGTGGAGAAGTTGAATTTTTGGGTGTTTTAGTGAGAGGTGAAAAATAGGTAAATGACACAAGGAATTATAGTGGTTCAACCTTCTAACCAAGGTCTACATCCACTACCTTAGCTTCCCACTAAGGATTTCAACAAATTCACTCTTGAATTTCGTCCCCTTTTCTCAGCTTAGGAGGAAACCGTTACAACGATTTAACTAACTACCCTTAGCTTAATCAAACACTCTCTTACAAGAGAAATTCTTAAGAAAACTTGAAATCCCTCTAAAAGGTATTTATTTGCACTATAAAGCTCTCACCCAAAATCTAAACACTTGAGCAAATCTAACAATATTTAGCTCACTAGTGTTGTTTATACACGAAATGAACAATTTAAGCTCTAAGACAATTTCTTGATCATAATGTTGTTGAAAATTGAAGCATTAGTCTCCTCTTGATGCTTGGAGGTCCCTTTTATACTCCCAAATGAGTTTGTAGCCGTTGAGGACTGTTGGGGATGTTTTGGAGCCGTTGGAGACTTTATTTCCCACTATAAATGCTGTTATGCAAACGTCCGTTTCGAAACACTTGATCCCGTTTCGAAACGCACTTCTTCAGAACTAGCCGTTGAAGTCTGATGCAGCAGGCCGTATCGAAACGCCTATGGCTATTTCGAAACCCTTCTAGCCGTATCGAAACAGTTACAACCCGTTTTGTAACGCCCCGTTTTGGGCTTAGAAGTTTTGGGCGTTGACCGGTTCGGTCAAAGTGCTGTTCGAATATAAAAAGGTGAAATTAGGAAAGCCTAGTTCGGGTTGCATTAAAAATATGGAAAAATGTTCTAAAATCCTCTTTTAATATATATAAGTGAACTGTGAAATCAATTTTACAAAATGAGGTTTGGAAGGGTGACATTTTGGCTAGTGACCAAAATGTAATTTTTGAAAGTTGCGTGACTGCTTTAGAAAGGATTGAAACTTTGAATCTTTAAGGAGATATTTACCCAAAGGGAGTTTCTCCAGATTTTTCTAAGATATTTTAATGTTTAATTCTGATTTTAAAGCAAAAGAAAAGTGGAGGGAAATCATTTTGCTATTTTGCAACTAACTTTCCATATTTTCCAATTTTCCTTTTCTCTCATTTTCTCTCAACCCAAACACTTTCTCTCCAGAGATTTCCTTCTGATTTTGTCACTCAAATCTCTCTTTTCAATCCTCTTTTGATTCCTAATCATCTCATCAACAAAACCTCACCAATTGCTAATTGGATTTTTCAAGATTTTGGTTTCAAAAAGGGAGAAACTCAAGTTTGGAGGTAAGAACGTCCTTCTCCTCTAAACACTCAGTTCTTTACTGAAATTCCTAAGTTCTCAATCCTTAATTGATGTTTTATAAGTTGTTTTTAAGTTGTGTAAAGGATCTTGGCTTAAAATGCAAGATTTGGTGATTTTTGGTGGATTTTCGTGTGATCTGTTTGGGCAGTGTTTTGAGGTGTCAAATTGATGTTAAATGAATGCTAAATTGATTAGAAGTTGAGGTTTAATTAATGCAATCCCGGATAGGTTGAATTTCTTAAGTTTTACTTGAGTTTTTGGTTGTTTTTGGAGTGTTTTTGATGATCTGTTATAGCTGGAGGTATAAGGACGTGTTTATGATCATTTTGGATGTTAATTGATGTTTAAAAATGGTTAGAAGTGATGGATCTTGGCTGGGTTAAGTTTTGGAAGTGTTTGGAGGTGATTTCGGTTGTGTTTGGTAGCCGAAATGTTGGATTTGTGATGAGCAACGAGTTGTGTTGTGTTGCTGGTGTTTTTAATGCATAATGATGCATTAATCCTCTGTTGTTGTGTGCTTGAAACAGGGGAGTTTGATCCGTGAGCATTAGAGGTGGTGCGGAAGGCTTCGGATGCTTGGAAGGCTTGTTGGTTAGCCTTGTTTTGTGTATCGGTGAGTGAAGTTGGGTTTTCAGCTTTTAAACCAAGGTTTGAAGGTTTTGGGAGCTTAGTTTAAGTCTAAACAACTTAGCTAAGCTCAAGAGTAAGTAAATGGATTTTCGCTCTTGGTTGTGTTGTGAATTGGCTTTAAAAGCAATTGTGATTGATGGTTGCAATGCATTTGATTTGCATGCATTTGATTGGTGGTTAAAAGTCCATTTGGGGACCTTGGATTGGTAGTGTGTATGAAGCGTAGGGACAACGCTTGTGATCCGCGTATCCGACTGGATGTTGAGTTGAAAAGTGGATTTGGATTATCACTTGAAAGCCAATATGATGTTCTTGATTTTAATGAAGCATGAGATGCTTGGAATGATGCATGTTTGCATGGGAAGTGCATAATGTATTAAGTATGCATGTTTGCTTGTTAAGTTTGAACAAGTGTTGATTATCTATTGAGAATGATGCATGTGTGCATGAAATCTCTTTAGTGCATTGAAGTCTTGCTAAGACTTGTTTTTAAAGGCATGTGATGCAAATGTTGATGATGAGGTTCACATGTTGCATTTGTTTAATGCATGTGTTGGATTGATTAAATAAATGGTTCTTAAAGGTTTCTTGTTTGAAATGATAATCAAGTATGAGAAAGGTATGATGTGCAATGGAAGTGTTTTCCAAGGTTTTGAATTTAACTTTGCATATGGTGCTTATGCATGAAATGGTTAAAGTTTTGATGTTTTGCAAGTTGTGCTTTGAAAAGGTTTACTTAGCTTGCTAAGCTAAGGGTTGGTTTTCATGTTTGAGCAAAGCATGGTTTTGGAGCTTGTTGTTGAAAAGGGTTTTCAAACATTGCTTGGTATATCAAATCAGGTTTGTTTTTAAAAATGGTTTTAAGACCCGCTGCATTGATGGTGTTTTGGTTTTGAGCATTCCTCACTAAGCATTATGTGCTTACGCTCTTTTTTGTCCATCAATGCAGATAAGTGAGGTTGGAACAGCGAGGAGCAAGGGATTCAAGGAGGACTCCACTTGAGATGTATGTCTCGGTTAATAGCTATAGTTAATAAAGGTAATGGGGGAAGAATCTCTTATGTAGATGTGTAACGAGATTGTGTATGTTGGACAAGTTTGATATATGTTGTTAAACCATGTGGATTAATGTTGCAACGTTTGAATCATCTTATGCTTAAATTTATTGCTATGCTTCTTGTTTAAAAGCATGAATGAGTTTTTGAATGTGTCTTATGTGTTGGTGCACCTAGGGGTGATCATGTATCTAGATTTTGATGCATATATGTTCCTTATGTGTTGAGTAACTTGCTGGTGTGGTTTGATTGCATTTGGAGCATGTTCGGTTGGCCAATTGTATGTTTAAGCAAGCATTGTGCTGCATTCTGTGCAGGTCGTTTCGGAACAGTAGCTACCGTTTCGGAACGGGTGCCCTGTAGTAGCCCAGGCGTCCGAAACGGGAAGCCCTCTGCCAGCCCTTGTTTCGGAACGCATTGCGGAACGGCCCCGCGTTTCGAAACAGGCTCTCCCTATTTCGGAACACCTGACCATTGGGGCTGACATTGACAGTTATATGTTTTGAAATGTTTGCAAATTGGTCCTGAATCTTGTATGTGCAATTGTATGAGTTTGGAATGTCTGTTTGAGCTAAAATTTGGCAGAGAAGCATGAAACTTGACTAATTACAAGTTGGTAACACTAATTTGGGTTAAGACCTTATAATTATCAGATTTTGCAATTTGGTCCCTAAAGTTGTAAATTGTTCAATTGGGTCCCTGTTTGATCTCTGATGTTTATGATCTTTGAGTATGCTGTTTGAGTGATCACATCTAGGGTTAATGTGCATCTAGACAAGTTTAAAAAGAAAAAAAAGGGTCGTTAATCAAGGTTGACTTTCGGGTTGACTTTGGTTTTCCCCGTGTGACTTTCTTAATTCGGGTCAACCGTCTAGACCGGGTTAAGGGGGTTACATTTGGTGGTATCATAGCTGGGTTGTGAATGCTTGGGGAAAACGGTAAGATGCTGTAGTATGTGTTTGATGTTTGTTCTGATGTGTGGTTGAAAGCTGGTTGAAACACGTGTTTTTGAGTAAGTTGTTGATGTTTTCAAGTATGCTTTGTGGTTATGAATCATCGTTGAGTTAATCTGGATGTGTGCTGATGTTGTAAGCTGGTTTTATGAATGATGAGAGTGTTTTGAGTATGATATGTTGATATTATGCTGTTGTGTATGGATGCTGTTTGATGTAAGCATGATCGAGTATGTTGTTGATATGCTGATGTTGTGATATCCATGTTTGTGTTGGCTGTTATGTCATGTAGAAGGGGAGGATTCGGGATACCCATTGCCTTATTATTATAGCTATTGTGTTATTTTGGAGTTGGAGTTTGAATCCTTGCTTAAAGCTGGTCTAACTGGTTTGTTTGTTTTGTTGTGATTGTGTGCTGTTAATAGTATGGCGAAATCGATGAAAGAATGGCAGTTGGGTGAGATGGTTGCTGCTTTAGGGCAGGTTGTTAAGGCGTGGAATTCACCTTTTAGTGGAGGTGTTTTGCCTCAGTCTTCTGTGCTTGGTGTTGAGGTATTGAGATAGGAGGGAGAAGCTGGTTCTGTGATGAAGAGTTCATTACCTGTTGCTCAAGAGGTGTTGGGAACATCTCAGTTTGTGGCAAAAGTAAAGTCGGTAGATGTGCTGGCTGTGGGATGTGTGGGTTTGTCGAAGCAGCGTTTGCTTGATTTGGGTGCTGTGGAGTATCATGGTTCGTCACCTGAGATGTTTGAGGCTTGGTTAGCCAGTGTAGTTCTGATTTTGGATCAGGAAGGTTGTGATTATGCCTGTAAGCTGGGAAGTGTTGTCTCTTTGATGTTGGAGGACGTATGTGCCTGTTGGACATCTGTGGCGGTGGCATCGCACATCCATGATATTGATTGGGACTTCTTTGTGTCTGCCTTTTATGAAATGTATCTTGGAGAGAAATATCCAAGGGTTAAGCAGTGCGAAGGTAGTGCAGATCTGGGGCAAGTGCTGGTTGAACAAGGAGTGGAGGCTCAGCTACCGGTGTGTAATCGTTGTGGAAGGCGCCATGTTGGAGGTTGTTGGGGCGCGGGTACTTGTTGGAACTGTGGTTCTAAAGAGCATGTGAAGCGTGATTGTCCTCTTGGAGTGAAGTCAGCTTCAGTGGTAGCCAAAGGGTCTCTGAAGGGTCGTGGGCACGGCCGAGGCAAAGTTCGAAGGTGGCAGGAAGAGCGGAAAGTTGTGAAGAGTTTGGGAAAGGAAATCTGTTGGAAATGTGGGTCTGCTGGACATATGAGGCGTAGTTGTTTGAAGTTGGCTCGGAACAACCAAGGTTCCTTACCGCAAGGAGTTGGTGGTGACCTTAGTGTGTTAGCTGATGCTGCAGCGGTGCGGCTAGAGGATGATGGTTCTGCGAGTAAGAGAGCTCGTCTGATGAAGCTTCAGGGTGGTGATGTGTTTTCAGGTAACCTTGTTAAGTAACCTTTGCCTAGCTATCTTAGTTGGGTTTTTGTTGGTTTTCCTTGCGTAGTGAGTATGATCTTGTTGCTAGCATGTTGGGGGTAGTTGTTGTTGTTGTTTGAGAACATCTTTAGCGTGAAGTAGGCTTAAGTGAGTATCTTGTGGTTAATGGTTGTTGGAATGGTAGAGTTAGACAAGTTAGAAGTGAGGTAGGAGGTGGTTCTTAGACGGATTCTGAGGATGTTATTGGAGGGTGTGAGCTGGCATTCATGCACAGTTAAAATCATTGTTATATGCTATATTATATATGTGTTGGTCCATGCATACATGTGGCATGACATTAGAGGTTTTGCATACATGTACATCAGGCATTGATAGGGCATATTGGTGATCATGCATACGAACGTTCACACTCGCTAATAATTAATCGAATCTGTTAGTGTTGTGGTTGGGTTAGGTTGGATGATGGGTTTCTAGAGGTTGCGTTGGTGCTGAGTGGAAGTTAGAAGTAATGGAGAGTATTAAGCTAGTTGCTAGTATTAGTGAGGGCGGTATAGCTTGTTGGTAGGAGGGAAAGTGTTTGATGCTTAAGGAGTTTAGTGGTTTGGTGGTGAGGAATACCAGTTGAAGTTAGAATCGGTCAAGTGGTTTGAATAGCTAGTAGAGGTGGTGGTTCCTTAGTGTTAAGTGATGTTGAGGATAGTGGATGTGTTTCTAGAGTGCTGAGGTATCTTGGCACTGATGTTGTTGTTGAAGGGTTGTTTATGTGGGTGAGGGTTTGTAGCAGCCTTGAGGAGTTGAGAAGATGGTATGTATGTTTAAGTTGGGCGATATTCTAGTAAGGCAAGTGTTTTGGTCGAAGCTTGAAGCGGAAAGGTAATGAAAGGTCGAAGGCCATCGTTGGTTGGCTGGTTGTGAATAAGTAATTCTTTTTGAGATCAGCTGGTGGTGTGTGGAATGGTGGGCGAAGTCAAGGTTGGGGTTTGTGACGTGATTGTCTGTCGATGAGTGAGCAGTTCTGGTGAGTCGATGGTAAAGATAGCGGTGGATGTGAAGTAAGGACAGTAATACGTTGAGAGGTTGGGTAAGCAGTTGGTGCTTAAGAATTTTTGCTTGTTTGGAAAATCTTGGAAAGAGGTTGGGAAGGTTGCAAGGAGTTTTAGAAGCAGTGAAGGTGGTGGGGTTACATAGTGGCTGAACTAGTTTGGTTGGTACCACTGTGTGAACCGGTTTTGGGAATTGTGTGTTAAGGTGTTGTATGCTGTAAAAGGTTTGAGGTTCTTCAGGTTGTTGATGGGGCTATGTGTAGTCTGGAGTTGTGAGAGGTTAAGTTGTGCTTAACTTTGAGTGTTCTGAAATTCGTGAACAGTATGTGGTGGTGTTGAGTTTGGGTGGAGTTTTGAGTGGAAAGTGTTCTGTGGCGGTTGAGGCTTTGGTGTTGCCTTGTGTGTTGATTTGAGAAGATTAGTTGTTCTCTTTTCGCCAGTTGAAATTTCGAGGACGAAATATCCTAAGAGGGGGAGAGTTGTAACGCCCCGGTTTTGGGCTTAGAAGTTTTGGGCGTTGACCGGTTCGGTCAAAGTGCTGTTCGAATATAAAAAGGTGAAATTAGGAAAGCCTAGTTCGGGTTGCATTAAAAATATGGAAAAATGTTCTAAAATCCTCTTTTAATATATATAAGTGAACTGTGAAATCAATTTTACAAAATGAGGTTTGGAAGGGTGACATTTTGGCTAGTGACCAAAATGTAATTTTTGAAAGTTGCGTGACTGGTTTAGAAAGGATTGAAACTTTGAATCTTTAAGGAGCTATTTACCCAAAGGGAGTTTCTCCAGATTTTTCTAAGATATTTTAATGTTTAATTCTAATTTTAAAGCAAAAGAAAAGTGGAGGGAAATCATTTTGCTATTTTGCAACTAACTTTCCATATTTTCCAATTTTCCTTTTCTCTCATTTTCTCTCAACCCAAACACTTTCTCTCCAGAGATTTCCTTCTGATTTTGTCACGCAAATCTCTCTTTTCAATCCTCTTTTGATTCCTAATCATCTCATCAACAAAACCTCACCAATTGCTAATTGGATTTTTCAAGATTTTGGTTTCAAAAAGGGAGAAACTCAAGTTTGGAGGTAAGAACGTCCTTCTCCTCTAAACTCTCAGTTCTTTACTGAAATTCCTAAGTTCTCAATCCTTAATTGATGTTTTATATGTGGTTTTTAAGTTGTGTAAAGGATATTGGCTTAAAATGCAAGATTTGGTGATTTTTGGTGGATTTTCGTGTGATCTGTTTGGGCAGTGTTTTGAGGTGTCAAATTGATGTTAAATGAATGCTAAATTGATTAGAAGTTGAGGTTTAATTAATGCAATCCCGGATAGGTTGAATTTCCTAAGTTTTACTTGAGTTTTTGGTTGTTTTTGGAGTGTTTTTTATGATCTGTTATAGCTGGAGGTATAAGGACGTGTTTGTGATCATTTTGGATGTTAATTGATGTTTAAAAATGGTTAGAAGTGATGGATCTTGGCTGGGTTAAGTTTTGGAAGTGTTTGGAGGTGATTTCGGTTGTGTTTGGTAGCCGAAATGTTGGATTTGTGATGAGCAGCGAGTTGTGTTGTGTTGCTGGTGTTTTTAATGCATAATGATGCATTAATCCTCTGTTGTTGTGTGCTTGAAACAGGGGAGTTTGATCCGTGAGCATTAGAGGTGGTGCGGAAGGCTTCGGATGCTTGGAAGGCTTGTTGGTTAGCCTTGTTTTGTGTATCGGTGAGTGAAGTTGGGTTTTCAGCTTTTAAACCAAGGTTTGAAGGTTTTGGGAGCTTAGTTTAAGTCTAAACAACTTAGCTAAGCTCAAGAGTAAGTAAATGGATTTTCGCTCTTGGTTGTGTTGTGAATTGGCTTTAAAAGCAATTGTGATTGATGGTTCCAATGCATTTGATTTGCATGTTTTAAATTCGGTTTTGAAAGCATATTTAAGCATGGTTAAATACTGGTTTTAAAAGCCATATGTGAAGGATGCTCAAGGTAAGAGATCCTTGGTTTTATACATTGAAATTGTGGTTTTGATGCATGGTGTTGCATGATGTTTAATGGCTTTTTGTAATGCTTGAAAACAGTGGATTGATGATGGTAAATGATGGTTTTTGCATTATGGTTATGCATGTGAATCATTGGACTAATATGGTAAGATGGTTATATTGGCAAGTGACGTAAGTGGTTCTTGGTTTCTTTGATCGGATATAGTTAGCCGGCTATAGGATTGGGTGCACCGTGAATAAAGTCGCCTTGGATGTGGAGTGGTTAAGAGTGAACCGGTAAACTCCATCCAAGTATCCTAACGAGATGGTTAAGGTCATAATGGAGGTTGAGTTCCCATTCGAGGACCTTGGGTAAGCAAAGGTAGTAATGGTGGTTAAAATTCCATTTGTGGACCTTGTGCTTGTTAAGATCACAATGGTGGTGTAAAGTCCATGTGTGGATCTTGTATAGGGTGTCCCGGATCTCGTTAGTGATGTTATACAACTACCAATCGGTGATGCTAAGGTTGTATGGTGTTAAAAAGTCCATACATGGGAACCTTGTGCATGTTAAGGTTATATGGTGTTTAAAAGTCCATATATGGGAACCTTGTGTAAGTTAAGGTTGTATGGTGTTTAAAAGTCCATACATGGTAACCTTGCGTAAGTTAAGGTTGTATGGTGTTTAAAAGTCCATACATGGGAACCTTGTGAAAGTTAAGGTTGTATGGTGATTGAAAGTCCATACATGGGAACCTTGAGGAAGATAAGTGTAGAACTAATGTTTTGATATAATAATTGAAAAATGTTTTGGACTAATTTGAAAAGAATTTAAAACTTGTCTTTAAGTCCAAACAACTTGAAATTATGTTTGATATATTTTAAAAGGTTTTTGGCAAAGATTTTTTTATGTTTTAAACAGCCAAACTTGAATTTTCAACGTCCCAGTATCGATACGGTTGCACCCGTACCGATACCATTTTGCCTCAGTTTGGCCACTGTCAAAACCCGTATCGATACGAGGGTTTAGGGTATCGATACGGACCGAGATCGTTTCGATACGCCAGGTAAGCGTACCGATCCCTGTTCAACTACCCCAACGGCTATTTCCCAACGGCTATTCAAATATGGACCCGTACCGATACGCCCTCAAGCGTATCGATACGCCTATGCTGGCAAGAGCCCAACGGCTATTTCCTCAAGAAGGCTGTATCGATACCGTTCCACGTGTATCGATACCGGTAGCTGCAGAACAGCATTTATGAAGGGAAATAAAGTCCTCAACGGCTCCAATTCATCCCCAACGGCTAGTAACGGCTACAAACTCAATTGGGAGTATAAAAGGGACCTCCAAGCATCAAGAGAAGACTAATGCTTCAATTTTCAATCAACAAATGATCAAGAAATTGTCTTAGTGCTTAAAGTGTCATTTCTTGTATAGACAAACACTAGTGAGCCAAAATTGTCAAATTTGCTCAAGTGTTTTAGGTTTTGGGTGAGTGCTTAATTGTGCAAACAAACACCTATTAGAGGGTTTAAGTTTGCTTTCATTATCTCTTTGTAAAAGAGGGTTTGATCAAGGCTTGGGTAGAAGCTTGATCGGTTGTAAGGGTTTCCTCCTAATCCTAGAAAAGGGGACGAATCAATTAGTGGATTGATTGTGAAATCCTTAGTGGGAAGCTAAGGTAGTGGATGTAGGTGCTTGTTAGAAGGCCGAACCACTATAAATCATTGTGTCTATTTTCATTCTTGCTTCCACAACCCTTCCACCCAAAAATCCACCTCTCCACCACTTGGTGAGCAACATTGGTTGATTGAATCGAGCCCCACACAACTCAACAATTGGTATCAGAGCTTGGCTCAATCGGTGAGGATTAACATCCTATTGAGAAGATCCGGCAAGCTTGATCACTATTTCATCAACCGGCTCAAATGGCGCAATCCATCGACAAACCGCCTTTCTTCGACGGAGACCACTATGCCCATTGGAAGACAAAGATGAAGTTCTTCATCAAATCAAAAGATTACAAGCTATGGGATGTAGTTGAAGATGGCTCGTTCGTGCCTAAAAGAAATAAAGCGGAGTGGAGTGCCGACGATCGCAAGAAGATGGAGCTAAATTGCAAAGCCTTGCACATCTTGTTTTGTGCATTTGGTCCATCCATCTATGAGAAGATGTCTTCTTGTGAGAGTGCCAAGGAGGTATGGGACAAGCTTGAAGTCACATACGAGGGGACAAATGAAGTCAAGGAGACCAAGATTGGGCTCCTAACCTTGGAGTATGAGAACTTCAAAATGGATCCGGAAGAGAACATCGAGAAGATGTCTGATAGGTTCTCCACCATCACCAATGGTCTTAAAGGTTATGGAGAAGCCATCCCGGAGGAGAAGCTTGTTCGAAAGCTCATCTACTCACTTCCCGAGTCTTGGGACTCAAAGAGGACCGCCATCATCGAAGCCAAAAATTTGAAGACTTTGAAGCTTGATGAACTCATGGGGTCTCTCCTTACTCATCAAATTATGAAGAAGAACAAAGAGGATGAGAAGAAGAGGGAAGAAATTAGAGCTATGGGAGAGAAGAAAATCAAAGGGCTTGGCATCAATGCAAGTGCCATGGCTCTCAAATCCTCCACTTGCCATCATGTCTACACAAGTGAAGAGGAGGATGAAGATGAAGAGATAGTTCATCTCTTCAAGAAGTGTGCCCCGTTCATGAAGAAAGCCTTGAGAGAGCTTGAACGAGAACCTAAAAGAAAGGAGAGGGCAAGCACTTCAAGCCATAAGAAGAAGGCACATGTGGCTACTTGGAGTGATGAGGACTCCACCGACGATGAACAAGCCAACCTTTGCCTTATGGCCATCGAAGAAGATTCAAGGGTAACTTCTAATTCATCTACTTCATGCTCTTACACTTTTGATGAATTACAAGATGCCTATGATGAATTGGTTTTAGATTTTAAAAGCCACATTTTG
This sequence comes from Hibiscus tridactylites, assembly GCA_958450335.1. Classification (NCBI taxonomy): domain Eukaryota; kingdom Viridiplantae; phylum Streptophyta; class Magnoliopsida; order Malvales; family Malvaceae; genus Hibiscus; species Hibiscus tridactylites. The sequence goes on from OY288287.1 coordinate 40,470,411, forward strand.
AAAAACAATAAATTGATTTCAAAGTTAAAAATTCAAAATGATTTGCTTTCTAAAACCAAACTTGAACTTGAAGCAAAACTTGAAGAGTTTGAACTAAAATGTCTTGACTTACAAAAATTGCTTCAAAATGTTCAAGTAGAAAAAGATTTTATTTCCAAAGAGCTTGAAAAGAAAAACAATTTTGGAAAATCAAATTTTTATGTTAGACAATCTAGTGCCCCTAGATTTATGAATGGAAAATGTTTTAGAAGTGTTTGGGTCCCAAAAGGACTAACCACTTCAACTAAAAAGGATGAAATTGAAAAATGGATTCCTAAGGGGACTAAATTTTGTGCTACTAACGTCTATGGATCCAAAGCAATTTGGATACCAAAAATTACTTGATTGTCTATTGTAGGTGTGATGGAGATGTTCAACAAGTCAAACATTGAGGGGGAGCTCCATGCACACAAGGAAGAACACTTGAAGAAGGAAGGCTTCACATCCTACCTTGGGTTCAAGTGTTGGTAAAAATTCTAGTTGTTTTTGCTTTTATTCGTTTTTTTTATTATTCAACTAGATGATCATAAATGTTGGACTAACATTTTTAATGATGCTTTGAGTAAGGGGGAGCCATTTTTAAACCAAATTCTTATTTGTGTCAATTTTTTTTCCTCTATTGTTATTTTGAACTTAATGTTTAAATTCTTTTTGATATAACAAAAAGGGGGAGAAATGGTATGGTTTGAAAAATTGAATTTTCAAATGAATAAGGGGGAGCCTTATTTGATTTCATATCTTTAGTCTCTTATTCACATTTTTAAAGTTAAAGGGGGAGAATCCCAAACAATTTTTCAAGTGAGTTTTATTATATCAAAAAGGGGGAGATTGTAGAACTAATGTTTTGATATAATAATTGAAAAATGTTTTGGACTAATTTGAAAAGAATTTAAAACTTGTCTTTAAGTCCAAACAACTTGAAATTATGTTTGATATATTTTAAAAGGTTTTTGGCAAAGATTTTTTTATGTTTTAAACAGCCAAACTTGAATTTTCAACGTCCCAGTATCGATACGGTTGCACCCGTACCGATACCATTTTGCCTCAGTTTGGCTACTGTCAAAACCCGTATCGATATGAGGGTTTAGGGTATCGATACGGACCGGGATCGTTTCGATACGCCAGGTAAGCGTACCGATCCCTGTTCAACTACCCCAACGGCTATTTCCCAACGGCTATTCAAATATGGACCCGTACCGATACGCCCTCAAGCGTATCGATATGCCTATGCTGGCAAGAGCCCAACGACTATTTCCTCAAGAAGGCTGTATCGATACTGTTCCACGTGTATCGATACCGGTAGCTGCAGAACAGCATTTATGAAGGGAAATAAAGTCCTCAACGGCTCCAATTCATCCCCAACGGCTAGTAACGGCTACAAACTCAATTGGGAGTATAAAAGGGACCTCCAAGCATCAAGAGAAGGCTAATGCTTCAATTGTCAATCAACAAATGATCAAGAAATTGTCTTAGTGCTTAAAGTGTCATTTCTTGTATAGACAAACACTAGTGAGCCAAAATTGTCAAATTTGCTCAAGTGTTTTAGGTTTTGGGTGAGTGCTTAATTGTGCAAACAAACACCTATTAGAGGGTTTAAGTTTGCTTTCATTATCTCTTTGTAAAAGAGGGTTTGATCAAGGCTTGGGTAGAAGCTTGATCGGTTGTAAGGGTTTCCTCCTAATCCTAGAAAAGGGGACGAATCAATTAGTGGATTGATTGTGAAATCCTTAGTGGGAAGCTAAGGTAGTGGATGTAGGTGCTTGTTAGAAGGCCGAACCACTATAAATCATTGTGTCTATTTTCATTCTTGCTTCCACAACCCTTCCACCCAAAAATCCACCTCTCCACCACTTGGTGAGCAACATTGGTTGATTGAATCGAGCCCCACACAACTCAACAATAAGGTTGTATGGTGGTTAAAAGTCCATACATGGGAACCTTGTGAATGGTGAGGTCAAATGGTGGTTAAAAGTCCATTTGGGGACCTTGGATTGGTAGTGTGTATGAAGCGTAGGGACAACGCTTGTGATCCGCGTATCCGATTAGATGTTGAGTTGAAAAGTGGATTTGGATTATCACTTGAAAGCCAATATGATGTTCTTGATTTTAATGAAGCATGAGATGCTTGGAAAGATGCATGTTTGCATGGGAAGTGCATAATGTATTAAGTATGCATGTTTGCTTGTTAAGTTTGAACAAGTGTTGATTATCTATTGAGAATGATGCATGTGTGCATGATATCTCTTTAGTGCATTGAAGTCTTGCTAAGACTTGTTTTTAAAGGCATGTGATGCAAATGTTGATGATGAGGTTCATATGTTGCATTTGTTTAATGCATGTGCTGGATTGATTAAATAAATGGTTCTTAAAGGTTTCTTGTTTGAAATGATAATCAAGTATGAGAAAGGTATGATGTGCAATGGAAGTGTTTTCCAAGGTTTTGAATTTAACTTTGCATATGGTGCTTATGCATGAAATGGTTAAAGTTTTGATGTTTTGCAAGTTGTGCTTTGAAAAGGTTTACTTAGCTTGCTAAGCTAAGGGTTGGTTTTCATGTTTGAGCAAAGCATGGTTTTGGAGCTTGTTGTTGAAAAGGGTTCTCAAACATTGCTTGGTATATCAAATCGGGTTTGTTTTTAAAAATGGTTTTAAGACCCGCTGCATTGATGGTGTTTTGGTTTTGAGCATTCCTCACTAAGCATTATGTGCTTACGCTCTTTTTTGTCCATCAATGCAGATAAGTGAGGTTGGAACAGCGAGGAGCAAGGGATTCAAGGAGGACTCCACTTGAGATGTATGTCTCGGTTAATAGCTATAGTTAATAAAGGCAATGGGGGAAGAATCTCTTATGTAGATGTGTAACGAGATTGTGTATGTTGGACAAGTTTGATATATGTTGTTAAACCATGTGGATTAATGTTGCAACGTTTGAATCATCTTATGCTTAAATTTATTGCTATGCTTCTTGTTTAAAAGCATGAATGAGTTTTTGAATGTGTCTTATGTGTTGGTGCACCTAGGGGTGATCATGTATCTAGATTTTGATGCATACATGTTCCTTATGTGTTGAGTAACTTGCTGGTGTGGTTTGATTGCATTTGGAGCATGTTCGGTTGGCCAATTGTGTGTTTAAGCAAGCATTGTGCTGCATTCTGTGCAGGTCGTTTCGGAACAGTAGCTACCGTTTCGGAACGGGTGCCCTGTAGTAGCCCAGGCGTCCGAAACGGGAAGCCCTCTGCCAGCCCTTGTTTCGGAACGCGTTGCGGAACGGCCCCGCATTTCGAAACATGCTCTCCCTATTTCGGAACACCTGACCGTTGGGGCTGACATTGGCAGTTATATGTTTTGAAATGTTTGCAAATTGGTCCTGAATCTTGTATGTGCAATTGTATGAGTTTGGAATGTCTGTTTGAGCTGAAATTTGGCAGAGAAGCATGAAACTTGACTAATTACAAGTTGGTAACACTAATTTGGGTTAAGACCTTATAATTATCAGATTTTGCAATTTGGTCCCTAAAGTTGTAAATTGTTCAATTGGGTCCCTGTTTGATCTCTGATGTTTATGATCTTTGAGTATGCTGTTTGAGTGATCACATCTAGGGTTAATGTGCATCTAGACAAGTTTAAAAAGAAAAAAAAGGGTCGTTAATCAAGGTTGACTTTGAGGTTGACTTTGGTTTTCCCCGTGTTACTTTCTTAATTCGGGTCAACCGTCTAGACCGGGTTAAGGGGGTTACACGTTTCAGTACGATTGACAGTTAGGCTACAAATTAAATTACCGTTGGGAAAGAGCCGTTGGGAATTTGACCATTGAGGAAATAGTCGTATCGAAACGGTGAAGCCCGTATCGAAACGTTGTGTAAAACCCTCACCCAAATTAAAGCCCGTTTCGAAACAAACAAGGCTGTATCGAAATGTTTTGTCTCTGTGAATGGTCGTTTCGAAATGCCTAGGGGTGTTTCGAAACACCTGAGTGGTTTTGTAAAGTTTGCCTTTAGAAAGTGCATTAAAATCCCTTTAAAACTTCTTCAAACATATTTTTAAGTTGTTTGGACTTAAAGACACTTTTGAAATGTTTTCAATTTAGTCCAAAACTATTTTTCAATTATTATATCAAAAAATTGTTTGGGATTCTTCCCCTTAGTAAATTAAATTTTGAATGAGAGAATTGAAGTTCAAAATTAATTAGGCTCCCCTTACTCATTTAAAAAATCAATTTTTCAAACTATTTCTTCCCCCTTTTTGTTATATGAAAAAGACTTCAAGTAACTTTAAGTTCAAAATAACTTAGGAGGTTTAAACAAATGACAAAAATAAGAATTTTGGTTTTAAAATTGGCTCCCCCTTTCTCAAAGCATCATCAAAGAATGTTAGTCCAACATATATGATTAAACTAATTGAATTAAAAGAAAAAAAATAAATAAAAAGAATTCAACTAATTTTACCAACACTTGAATCCAAGGGAGGATGTGAAGCTTTCCTCTTGATTGGACTTGTTGAACACCTCTATCACACCTAATCAAGGCAATCATACAAATTTTGGTATCCAAATTGCTTTAGATCCATAAATGTTAATTGCACAAAATTTAGTCCCCTTAGGAATCCATTTTCAGTTTCATACTTTTTATGTGAAGTGATCAGTTCTTTTGGAACCCAAACACTTCTAAAACATTTTCCATTTAAAAATCTAGGGGCTCTACATTGTCTTTGGTAAAATTTTGATTTTCCAAAATCATTTTTCTTTTCTAGTTCCTTGGAAATCAAAATATTTTCTTTCTTAAGATCATCAACTTCTTTTTTATGATCCTTTTCCATTGTTTGAAGCAAATTTTGTAAACTAGAAACTTGTTGCTCAAAATCCTTCAATTTTGCTTCAAACACAAATTTGGTTTTCAAAGCAAATCATTTTCGTTTTTCAACTTTGAAATCAACTTTTTATTTTTTGAAAATGAAGTCTTGAAATCGAAAACCAACTCATCGTAGGCTTCTTGTAACTAATCAAAAGTATAAGAATTTGAAATAGATGAGTTAGAAGTTACCTCCCCCTCATTGAGGGTCATCAAGCATAGGTGGGCTACCTCATCATCGATGGAGTCTTCATCACTCCATGTGGCCACATATGCTTGCTTTGAAGATGATCCCTTCTTGTTGGACTTGTGGGATTCCTTCATCTTTTTCTTCGATTGATGAGGAGATCTTTCCATTTCACTCTTCATGAACCGGTGAATTTCTTGAAGAGATAGGCCATCTCTTCATCTTTACTTTCCTCCTCACTTGATTCAACATGTCGACATTTGGATGATTTAAGAGCAACGACACTCCCATTGATGCCTAGCTTTTTGACTTTCTTCTCCCCCATCTTCTTTATCTCTTCCTTTTTCTTCTCCTCTTCTCTTCCTTTCTTCATGATTTCACGTGTGAGGAGATATCCCATGAGTTCATCGAGCTTTAAGGATTTGAGATCTTTAGCTTCGATGATGGCCATATTTTTTGAGTCTCTTGACTAGGGAAGTGAATAGACAAGCTTTCAGACAAGCTTTTCTTTCGGAATGACTTCTTCATAACCCTTGAGTCCATTAGTGATGCTGGAGAATCGATGGAACATCTTCTCAATGTCCTCTTCCGAATCCATTTTGAAGTTTTCATACTTTAGGTTGAGGAGGCCAATCTTGGTCTCCTTTACTTCGTTTGTCCCCTCGTATGAAACTTCGAGCTTGTCCCAAACTTCCTTGGCACTCTCACAAGAAGACATCTTCTCGTATATGTTGAGGCTAAGTGAACAAAAGATGAAGTGCAAAGCCTTGCAATTTAGCTCCATTTTCTTACGATCGTCGGCACTCCACTCCGCCTTCCTTCCTTTTAGTACGAACGAGCCATCTTCAACGATATCCCAAAGCTTGTAGTCTTTAGATTTTACAAAGAACATCATCCTTGTCTTTCAATAAGCATAATTGGTCCTGTCGAAGAAGGGTGGCTTGTCAATGGATTGCGCCATTGAGTCGGTTGTTTGAAAAGGTTATCGAGCTTGCCAGATTGCCTCAATAGGGTGTTAATCCTCTTCAATTGAGCCAAGCTCTGATACCAATGGTGAGGTTTTTTGGTGCTCGATTTTCTTCAACCGTTCTAGCTCACAAAGTGTGGAGAAGTTGAATTTTTGGGTGTTTTAGTGGGAGGTGAAAAATAGGCAAATGACACAAGGAATTATAGTGTTTCAACCTTCTAACCAAGGTCTACATCCACTACCTTAGCTTCCCACTAAGGATTTCAACAAATTCACTCTTGAATTTCGTCCCCTTTTCTCGTCTTAGGAGGAAACCATTACGACGATTAAGCTAACTACCCTTAGCTTAATCAAGCACTCTCTTACAAGAGAAATTCTTAAGTGTTGGGTTTATAGCACGCTCGAATCGATCTTCGAAACCGTCAAGGAGGGTTGTAAATGTTTGGTGGTTGAATTGGCTAAAATCGAAATAAAGATAGATAAGTGACACAATGATTTTAGAGTGGTTTGGCCTTCTAACAATCACCTACATCAACTGCCTTAGTGCACAGCTAAGGATTTCTCAATCCACTCAACAATGGATTCGTCTCCTTTTCCCGGTATAGGAGGAAACCGTTACAACCCTATCTTTTGGACTTGGCTATGATAAAACCAACTCTAGTTTTTCTCTCAAGGCTAAACTAGAACCTCTCCTTTTTACAAGGGATTTGTTTGGTAAACTTAATATCTTACAAGGTGGGTGTTTACACAAATTTAAGCTCACAAGAGTACAAAGGATTTTCAATTAAGCTCTCTCTCTAAAGACTATGTATAAGAGAATAGTAAAATAAAGATTTAGACTCTAATTCTCTTGACCATGCTGCTTGGATGTTGTCTCTAACCATCTTCAAGTGTTCCGACCTTCAATTTATAGTCCCAATTGAGTTTGTAGCTGTTACTAGCCATTGGAGATGAATTGGAGCCGGTGGGGTCATTATTTCCCACATTAATTGCAGTTCTGGTTCCTACCGTATCGGTACATGGGTACCCGTATTGGTACGCCCTTCTTCAGAACTAGTCGTTGGGCTCTTGCCAGCCTATGCGTACCAATACGCTAAGGAGCGTATCGATACGGTATGTACTTTAAAAGATCGTTGGGAATAGCCGTTGAGGATTGTTAAAGTAGGGATCGGTACTTGTAGAGCGTCTGAGTGCTATCTATTTATGAGCGCAAGTGCACACTCTTGTCAAGTTATAGTATAAAAGATATCATCTCCCACAGGGATTGGAGCAACTCCTATGAGTGGTTTCTTGCACAAAGATTTAGTAAATGCACAATTAAATCTCATGATGTGGAAATATAAAAACACAAATAAAATAAAGATAGTGATGAGAAGGATGATAGGGAAAGAGTTGGTCGATAGACTGGGTAAGACAACTGTAGCTCAGTAGCATGAAGACTGCATTGTAAAGCTTGAGTATGTTTTGCGCTGCCATGATTTGCTGCCTCAACGGGTATGGTGGGTGGCAGGCTACGACCTTGTTACGCGGCCGCAGCGGATCACTACCCCTGCAACTTTCGCTGTCTCGGCAGGTGGAACGGATATAGGTCCTAGCGGCAAGTCTGGCAGACATTCCAAGTTCGACGGGATAGTCGACAGTGATCCTCCTTATTTCTAGGCAAGGATGCTCAAATACTCACGTGATGTAGGCAATACCTAGCAATCTCAGCGTAAACCTAACACAAGCAAGTCCATTCGATTGGTGATCCTTTTAGCCGTTGAAACTTGTGAACTTGTTAGGAACCAAGTTAGTCACGCCCCAACATGTTGTGACCGTGCTTAACCCTTTCGTGAGCCTTACACTTTCGTGCCTTACAAATGGATTCTCTCAACTGACTGGTGTAGACTAATCGAAAGAATGAAGTGGATAGATTTAGCAAACTTTGGAATTTTATTGAAAACAATTCAAAACTATTAAAATCGTTTCTCACATACTACTTTACATACAAGCGTCTAAACCCTAGGAAAGTTGGGCTGCGACCCCCAACAACTCCCATCTACCTAGCTACATCTTCGTTGTGCAGCTATTCAAGCACGCATCTCCTCACACCTCGCCATGCCCCTATACCCTTACATACATTAGGTATATATAGGGCTCATGGCCTAAATTTGACTCCTCCTTGAAGTAGAAGTTCTTAAAATATTTTTACATTAAATATAGAATCCTTTTTGACTTAAATGTGGACTCTTTGGACGTTGCCTTCTCCGCAAGTAAGGATAAGTACTCATACTTATCAATCTTGGATCAAGTCTATCGGCCGCTACAGGTTTTAGAAAATTGCAAGACTGGGCTTGTTGGGCTCAGGAAATTGCCCTCTTTCAATCGCTGCCCATCTTGGCTAGGGCGGTGTAATTCCTGCCTGCGCGGCACTTGGCAGCAATGCTGCTTCGGTAGTGTCTTTGGAGGCATCTGGGGCTGCTTCATTACAGCTCCTTTTGTTCCAGCTATCCTGCCTTCTACTGTCCTCTCCTCTCCTTGCTATAGCACCTGAAAATAAAAACTAAACTAAAACAGTAACTTTTCTCAACCAAACGTAATTTATTCGATAAAAGCATGGTAAAAGAGAAGATACTGTTATAATGCATGAAATGCACCTAAATATTCCTAAGAGCTTAAGAATAGCAATAATAAGGGCAGGAATGTGTACAAAATAAGAATAGCAATAATAAGGGCAAGAATAGCCTTTAACTTGATTCTTACCTCAAGGTCGTGGCAGTTATTTTATGTTAGTGATAGGAATGACATGAAATAACTTAGGTTTAAATTTTCTTAATGCTAGTGCAGTGTGTGCAGGTCTGTGTCCATGCTAAACATGTTGAGATAACTAAGTTAACAAAGAATGCCTAAAATAATTAAATTACTAAAAAGGATACTAGTTGCTGCCTTGGTAGCACAATTGGGCACTTTCGTCTTCTTTTTCTGATCATGGCTTTAAGGGCTTCAACTCATCACAACTATTTTTTGGGTCTGAACCTAAGATAGTTACACTCTACGAAACTCCGAACCCTTTGAATAGAGTCATCTCGTGAAGGCTTTCATTCACTCTTGCTAATTTGTCTGTCACTTGGTTTAGATACGTGGACTTTGATAGCAGCGACGTGTCGTTGCTCATGTTCCTTCTTAGAGCCTGTTTCGGGCACCTCTAGGGTATTTAAACTTCCTTCCAAGAGCATGTTTTTGGCACCTCTAGGGTTTTCATCATCTTAGTTTTGCTGCCCTGTGCTGCCGTGGCGGCCAACATGTATTCAACCAAGGAATTTTTATTAAGTAAGGCAGACAATGTTAAACTTAGAACTTATGAAAAAATTCAACATTTATCAAACAAGTGTAAAGATAATTGACATAAAGAAAAATTTTCTAAATATTTTTCATTCTTATTCCCATAGTGAGGTTAATTTTTTTAGTAAGGTGCGAATATAAGTAATCGGCTGATCTATCATAGGCACACGTTTTTAAACTAAAAATTTCTACTTCATTAAGTGCTAGGGGGCAAAATTTACATATATTTTTATATGATACTAAATGAACCTAAAAACAAAGAGGACTATCCCCCCAACTCAAGGTTGGCATTGTCCTCAATGTCTTTACAAAACAAAAATAAAAGCATAAAATAATACATAAAAAGAAAAATAAAAACATGAAAAATAAAACATAAAAAGAAAAATAGAAAAATGAAATAAAACATAAAAATTAAAAAGAAAATAAAAGAAGATGGTGCTATAGACTGGTGGAGTTCCCCTATGTTGCTATAGAACTAGGCAGCGCGTGGCAGATGCTCTGTCGGTTGGGCTCTTTTTCTTGCTACGCGGCGGCTGGATGCGGCTGGGAGAAGGTTTCTTGGATGGTTCTTTAGGTCCTCCAACCTGGGGCTCTATTGTTGGTCGCTTTCTTTTTCTTACTACATCTGCCGGTTCATCATTGAGGGAGTCTAAGATTTCCATATTTGAATCATCAACGTCTTTGGTTGCGGCCTCTTTTGCTATTGGAGAGGCAGTAGTGGTCTCCTCCTCCTTTTGTGATTCGGATAAGGAGGTGAGCTCGTATGTTTGGATGGGAGTTTGAGAGGTCCTTCTTTCGTGGCAGATGTACGGCCCCTCGCTCTCGGCAGCGGAAGGAGTAGCAACTGGTCTTGGTGTGATATGAACTGTCTTGGATGTTTCTAACTCTGTTGGGAGCGCCGGAAACTGTGGGCCACCATCTTGGTACTTGTTAAGCAAGTAGGCCACAAAAGCCTCTAGAACGTCCGCCACATATTTGGTGAAGATCACCTGTTTGTGCTTGATCCTTTGGACGCTTTCAACTAGGCCGTGCAACAAGGGGATCACGACGGACGGAAAGGTAGCTTCAGTACTGCCTACTGCGACTGGGGTGGTGGCAGCTTGGGACGACAGCTGGGCGGTTAAAGGTGTGTCGGGCTCCGGCTCATGCATCATCAACTGACATGCCCTTCTTGTCCATCCTTCCTTGGGAGGATGAATTTTGTCCTTTGGGTGTGGCGGCTCGCGGAAATTGGCACACAGACTTGTGATGAGTGCAGGGAAGAAGAGAGGTCCCTTGGCATTTGGCTTTTCTGCATGGGCATAAATCTCCCTTACGATCATTTCGCCAACATTGATTTGTAGTCTTTTCATGACGCTGTTGATAAGGGAGAGCCGCAGCCTGTTTACTGTCGGTCCGTGTGTGGTGGGCATCAGGCGGCGTTGGACTAAGTTACTCCAAAGGGCTGCCTCCGGCAGCAAGTCACGGCGGTTGTCTGACCCATTGTTTTTGCATGTTAGCCACTTGGTGTTTGGCTTACAAATCTCTCTTTTGATCTTGTTGTAGTCAGCCGCCGTCAGATAGGACTCCTATTCTTCATGTGGGTTGCTGCAGGTTTCGATGATGTAGAAGTTGTTGATCATATCTGCTGTAAATTTGACACCTTCTCCGCGTACATACACGAAAGGATTTCCCAGTGTCGGTCTGTGGGCGCAGAACTCTCGCCCATGGTTTCTACTGATTCCTTCTGGCTGTCGTGTGAACTGGTCCCAGCCCAAGTTGTGTATCCTTTCGAATAGGGAGGGCTCGAGGCCAAAATCCCCATCAGGCTGGGTAGATTGGAACCACATTTCCTCCTATAGTTGCCGCTCTATATACTATTCCTTATAGGTTGCCTCGACAGTTGGGTTCAAGAACCTCTTGAAAAGGGGTTTGGAGGTGGCAGAGGTTTGCTGCGATGTGGCCATAGCTGTGAGACGGTTGTATTTCCTAAAGAATGAAAAAAAATCGTGAAAGAAAGTAAAACAAAAGAGATCTTGAAAGCAAAGATAGTAGAAAGAATTGAGAGTAAATGAGAAAGAAAAGTGAATAACGGGGAGAGAATAGTTGGCCTTATAAAGCCGCTTCTCTCCACTGCCTTGGCAGGCACGCTGTCAACCGGCGTCAATTATTGCAGCACAAATATCGGGATTTTAGCCGTTATGTAGATATCTGTTCCGCTCGTTGCAGCAAAATATAGCCATTGCGAGTAGCCGTTATGAATCCACTAGCCGTTATGCTCATTTGCCTTGGGCTGCCTTGGCCGCTAGTTGGGCCTCTCCTTTATTCTTTCATCTTTCTTGATCTTTCCTTCATTCCTAACCTAAAATAAATTAAAAGAAAAAATTAAATAAAAAGTAAATCTAATAAAACTAAATTAAAAATAAAAATTAGGTTATGTTGGATTGCACTTTTCCCAAGCATAACCACTTCCTGAGGGCTTTGTGTTTAGCTTTTTATCTGGGCATGTCCTTCCCCTCCTCAGGTTGATGTTGCTGCCCTCTTTACCGCCCTGGCGGGACATACACCAAAGAAACAAAGAGGTTTTTTTTTCGGGAATAAAATAAACAGAGATTTAATGTGCAAAAACTAAAATAGAAGTGCGGAAATTCAAACGTAGTTATTGTTGCAAATCCCTGACAACGACGCCAAAAACTTGTAGAGCGTCTGGGTGTTCTCTATTTATAAGCACAAGTGCACACTCTTGTCAAGTTATAGGATAAAAGATATCGTCTCCCACAGGGATTGGAGCAGCTCCTATGAGTGGTTTCCTGCACAAAGATTTAGTAAATGCGCAATTAAATCTCATGATGTGGAAATATAAAAACAAAAATAAAATAAAGATAATGATGAGAAGGATAATAGGGAGAGAGTTGGTCGATAGAATGGGTAACACAACTGCAGCTCAGTAGCATGAAGACTGCATTGTAAAGCTTGAGTATGTTTTGCGTTGCCATGATTTGCTCCCTCAGCGGGTCTGGCGAGCAGCAGGCTACGACACTGTCACGCGACCGCAACGGGTCATTACTCCTGCAACTTTCACTGTCTCGGCAGGTGGAACGGAAATAGGTCCTAGCGGCAAGTCTAGCAGACATTCCAAGTTCGGCGGGATAGTCGACAGTGATCCTCCCTATTTCTAGGCAAGGATGCTCGAACACTCACGCGATGTAGGCAATACCTAGCAATCTTAGCATAAACCTAACACATGCAAGTCCATTCGATTGGTGATCACTATACCCTTACATACATTGGGTATATATAACGCTCATGGCCTAAATTTGAGTCCTCCTTGAAGTAGAAGTTCTTAAAGTATTTTTATTTAAATACAAACTCCTTTTTAACTTAAATGTGGACTTTTTGGACGTTGCCTTCTCCGCAAGTAAGGATAAGTACTCCTACTTATCAATCTTGGATCAGGTCTATCGGCCGCTACATGTTTCAGAAAATTGCAAGATTGGGCTCGTTGGACTCAGTGAATTGCCCTCTTTCAATCACAACCAATCTTGGCTAAGGCTTTGTAATTATTGCCTGGCGGCACTTGGCAGCAATGCTGCTTCAGCAGCGTCTTTGGCGGCATCTGGGGCTGCTTCAGCACAACTCCTTTCGTTCCAGCTATCCCGCCTTCTACTGTCCTCTCCTCTCCTCTCCTTGCTATAGCACCTGAAAATAAAAACTAAACTAAAACAATAACTTTTCTCAACTAAACGTAATTTATTCGATAAAAGCATGGTAAAAGAGAAAATACTGTTATAATGCATGCAATGCACCTAAATATGCCTAAATGAGCTTAATAATAACAATAATAAGGGCAGAAATGTGTACAAAATAAGAATAGCAATAATAAGGGCAAAAATAGCCTTTAACTTGATTCTTACCTCAAGACTGTGGTACATATTTTATGTTAGTGATAGGGAATGACATGAAATAACTTAGGTTTAAATTTTCTTAATGCTAGTGCAGTGTGTGCAGGTCTGTGTCCATGCTAAGCATGCTGAGATAACTAAGTTAACAAAGAATGCCTAAAATAATTAAATTACTAAAAAAGATACTAGTTGATACCTTGGCAACACAATTGGGCACTTTCGTCTTCTTTTTCTGATCATGGCTTTAAGGGCTTCAGCAAAATAATGGGATGGGAAGGTAAGGAATACAACATCAGGGAAATTTAAAGAAGTTTGAATGAATTGTACCGTAGCTGTGGTGAAATCCTTGATGAAGCTCATAAGGTCGAGCAGTCGTTCCTCCATCTTCTGTATGGCAGCAAGAATCTGGGAGGAGGTATCGGCTGGAGCTGCTGCTGCTGTGGGCTGCCTGGCTTCCGTGGCAGCAGGTTCAATGTCTGTCGGTTCTGTCGTCTCTGCTGCCGTGGCAGTGGGGTCGAAAGATGACAGCGGGGTGGCAGCAGTCAGCTCCATCAAGCTAAGTATATTTTTGTCGGTCCATCCCTTCCCTTAGACTTTGAGATCGGTGGTAGCTTCAGGTACGTGATGGCCGCGACAAAGGGCTGTGATGAGGTAGGGGAGGTAGAGCGGTCCTGTCGGCCAGTGTGCACACTCCAAAATACTTTCCTGGATGTAGTTGCCCACATTAATAGGCCTCTCATGCAAAATAGAATGAATGAGGGCTAACCTGGGTTGGTCGACAGTGGTATTGTGCGAGGATGGCATGATTCGTTTTTTGATGAAAGCGTTCCACAGTTTAGCCTCCGGGAGGATTTGAGTTCTCTTCACTGTCCTCGGGTTCTTTCGATTTGTGTTCCACTGAGTACCTTCATCCGTGAGCTCTGCCATGATAGCATCGTAGGCAGCAGGGTCTAGGCTGTTCAGAAATTGGTGGTGACCATCATCGTTGCTGCCCACATAAAATCCGTAGAGAGTGTTGATGTATTCTGCTTCGAAGGGCACCTCTCTCCCTCTCATGGTGACTGCTGTCGCGGTTCTGCTGTTGATGGCAGCATAGAAATCTCGGACCAGAGATACGTTCATCTCCTCTGGTTGTTCTGCAAAGATCTGCCACTGTAGGGCCTTGATTTTTCTAGCAATGAACGGCTGCAGTCCCAAATTCCCCTCCTTGGAAGTGTAGATAAATCCCCTTTCCTCCCACATGTCACATATCTGGAAGGATCGTGGGGTTGATGCTGTTGGGGTGGAGCCTGAAGCAGCACTCCTACGGGTGTTTCTGGAAGACATGGTTGCAAGGGTTGTGAGAATAAAAATGAAAGCAAGTAAAAATTTCTAGAGAAAGCAAGTAAGAAGAGTAGAAGTGAGTGAAAAATGAATAGTAAAACAAGGTTTATATAGAGAAGATTTTGCTGCCCGTTGGAGCTGTAACGGTAGGCGCGAATAACGGGGCCAGCTGTTACGCGGTTTCTGACGTGTCTGTCACGCGTTTCCGTGTTTGCTGCATGTTTGCGTGTCTGTCGCGACAGCGTGTCGACAGCCTGTATTTTCCGCGTTTGTTGCGGCAGCTGTAACGTCAGGCTCCAAAAGTTGGGCTTTTTGGGCTGATGGAAGGATGTTGGGTTGAATTCACTTCTCCTTTCTTCTTGTCTCCTTTATTTCTTAACAAACAATAATAAAAACATTATTTCATAAAAATAAAATAAATCTAATTTCCTAATAAATAATAAATAAAAATAATAAATAATAAATAAATTTTAGGTTAAATTAGGGATGTCAGGTGGGGCATCTCCTAAGGTAGCCACTTCCTGCATTCTTGGGGCTTCAGTCCCCTGATAATACTTCAAGCGCTGTCCATTGACTTTGAACTGGTGCCCGTCCTTCAAAGATCTGATCGTGATGGCACCATGGGGAAAAACCTGCACCAGTTGGAATGGGCCAGACCATCTAGATTTCAGCTTCACTGGGAAGAGTTTCAACCTAGAGTTAAAAAGAAACACAAGCTGCCCTGGACAGAACTGTCGTGGCAGCAACTTCTTGTCATGCCACTTCTTGGTTTTGTCCTTGTAGATTCTTGCATTGTCATAGGCCATTGTCCGAATTTCTTCAATTTCTTTCAGATCAAGTAGCCTATCTCGACAGGAAGTGGCACATTTTCCCGTAAATCAACCGATAGGGAGACATTCCCAATGGATTTTTGAACGCTGCTCTGTAGGCCCATAATGCATCATTGGGGTGTAGAGACCAATCTTTCCGAGTTGGCTTAACCATCTTTTCAAGAATGTTCTTGACCTCCCTGTTAGATATTTCAGCCTGTCCATTGGTTTGAGGTTGGTATGTTGTTGCAATTCGATGCTTGACACATACTTTTTCAAGGAAGCAGCTATAACCCTATTGTTAAAATGCCTCCCTTCACCACTGATGATCGCCTTAGGGATGCCGAATCTGGAAAAAATGTTTTTATGTAAAAACCTTTGAACCGTCTTGGCATCATTTTTTTGAGTGGCGATAGCTTCAACCCACTTGGACACATAATCTACTGCCAGGAGGATGTACAAATTCCCACATGAAGATGAGAATGGTCGCATAAAATCGATCCCCCAAACGTCAAAGATTTTGACTTCAAGAATATTCTGCAGCGGCATCTCGTGTCTCCTTAAGATGTTTCCCGTTCGTTGAAAATTGTCACAGCTCTTGTAGAAGATTTGAGCATATTTATACAGTGACGACCAATAGAATCCTGACTGCAAAACCTTGGCAACAGTTTTGTTGCCTCCTAAATGTCCTCCATACTGTGAAGCATGACAGTGATGAAGTATATCTTTCTGTTCGTCCTGTGGTACGCATCTCCTTATAACCTGATCTTCACAAATTTTGAAAAGAAGAGGTTCGTCCCAATATTAATGCTTAACATTATTTTGGAACCTCTTCCTGGCTTGATAATTAAGGTCAGGAGGAATTATTCCACTAACTAAGAAATTAACGAAATCAGGATACCAGGGGAGTTCAGAAGACTTACCTGCCGCCATGGCTGTCGCGGCAGTGATTGTGGCAGCAAACAGCTGCTCATCAGGGAAGGTCTCCAATATGTTTGTCTCATCTGCCAGTAGACTCTTTCCCTTCTCCAACCTTGACAAGTGATCTGCCACTTGATTCTCTGTCCCCTTTTGTCCTTGATTTCAAGGTCGAACTCTTGCAGTAGCAGAATCCAACGCATCAGTCGAGGCTTTGCATCCTTTTTCGTGAATAAATACTTCAGTGCAGAGTGGTCTGTGTGCACTATGACCTTCGTTCCAAGTATATAAGAATGAAACTTGTCAATGGAGAATACCACAACTAATAATTCTTTCTCTGTGGTGGTGTAGTTCACTTGGGCGTCATTCAGTGTTTTGCTGGCATAGTATATGACATGAAAGAGTTTGTCTCTCCGTTGCCCAAGTGCTGTCCCGACAGCATAGTCATTAGCATCACACATGATCTCAAATGGCAGTGTCCAATCTAGTGGCTGTACTATTGGGGCTGTTACCAGCTTTTCTTTCAGAACCTTAAAAGCCTCAGTACATTCAGGGTTAAAGTTGAAGGGTCGGTTCTTCTCCAGAAGATGGCATAGGGGCTTGGTTATCTTTGAGAAGTTCGCAATGAACCTCCGATAAAAACCAGCATGTCCCAAGAAACTTCTGATTCCCTTGACTGTGGTGGGCGGCGACAGCTTTTCGATCACTTCTATGTTGGCTCTGTCGACTTCTATGCCATGACAACTAATCTTATGGCCAAGGACTATCCCTTCATCCACCATGAAGTGACACTTTTCCCAGTTCAAAACCAAGTTTGCTTTTTCACATCTCTCGAGCACCTTCTGTAGGTTGCTTAGGCAGCTTTCAAAGTTGTCTCTAAAGACTGAAAAGTCATCCATAAAGATTTCTAGGAAATCCTTCACCATATCGGAGAATATTGCCATCATGCACCTTTGAAAGGTGGCTGGTGCATTACAGAGTCCAAATGGCATCCTCCTAAAAGCATAAGTTCCGTAAGGGCATGTGAACGTCGTCTTTTCTTGATCTTCCGGTGCGATAGCTATTTGATTGTAACCTGAGTAACCATCAAGAAAACAATAGTAAGGTTTACCCGCTAATCTATCAAGCATTTGATCAATAAAGGGTAAAGGAAAGTGGTCCTTCCGGGTAGCTTTGTTAAGCTTCCGGTAGTCCATACAAACCCTCCAACCGGTCACAGTCCTGGTTGGGATTAGCTCATTGTCTTCATTGGTTACCACGGTCATTCCTCCTTTCTTTGGAACGCACTGCACCGGGCTCACCCATTTTCTGTCCGAGATGGCGTAGATTATTCCAGTATCTAGCCATTTGATTATCTCTTTGCGCACCACTTCTTGCATAGCATGGTTCAGACGCCTTTGTGCATCAATAGTCGGCTTATGATCATCCTCTAGAAGAATTTTGTGCATACATAACGCCAGACTAATGCCTTGGATGTCAGCTATCGTCCATCCAATACCCTTCTTGTGCTGCTGCAGCATCTCTATTAACTGTTGTTCCTATTCCTGCATCAACTTGGAAGAGATGATTACAGGCAACGTATCATTTAAACCAAGGAAAACATATTTTAGCTGCCCTGGCAGGGGCTTAAGATCTATAACAGGGGGCTCAACAGTTGATGGCTTTTGAATTACATGGTTATCCAAGGTATAATTTAAAGGCTCGAATAACTTACCTTGATGATTGCCTATCCAGTTTACCTCCTCCTGATCTTCAGTATCAGATGTATCAGATTCTGAGGAGTTGCTGTCGTCGGTGCTGTCGTGACAGTCTTCTAAATGGCTGCCGAGGTAGTGACCAATTTTGATGTCGTGGCAGCCCGACCTGATGTAGGGTTGGTCAAGGGTAACTTCAGTGATAGCCTTGCATTCTTCTTCTGCATCAGCATGCTTCATTGCTTGGAGAACATTCAACTTGATTTCTTGATCATTCACTCTCATGGTGAGTTCTCCTTTTTCCACATCAATCAGTGATCTTCCTGTGGCTAAGAAGGGTCGCCCCAGGATGATTGGTGCGTTTTCATCTGCTTCACAATCTAAGACAAGAAAGTCAGCAGGAAAAATAAACTTATCCACCCTTACCAGAATATCTTCAATTTTTCCTTCTAGATGAACGTAAGAGCGGTCTGCCAGCTGCATAATTACTGTTGTGGGCCGAGCTTTTCCAATACCTAATTTCTGAAAAACAGATTTGGACATTAAATTTATACTAGCACCAAGATCACAAAGTGCCTTACCCACAAATTTGTCTTCGATTACGCATGGTATGATGAAGCTTTCAGGATCCTTTTTTCTGGGGTGGATGCTTGTGCAGAATACTCATGCATCCTTCTGTCATCTTAACTGTTTCAAATTCCCCAATCCTGGATTTCTTCGACATGGCATCCTTGAGAAATTTGGCGTAACCGGGCATCTCCCTAACGTCATCTAACAGCGGAATGTTGATATGTACCTGCTTAAAAATATCATAAATCTTTTTAAGCTGTGATTCTCGTTTCAATTTCTATAACCATTGAGGAAAAGAAGGTGGGGCACGATAATCAGCAATGCGTCCTTCCCACTACATACGGATCTGAGGAGGTTTAGGTTCATCATCTTTCTCCTCTGTCCCTTCTGCTGTCGTCACAGGCTCATCGGCAGCAAGCTGTTTATTATCTGTCGGGGCAGCTTCCTCGACAGGTGACTCCTGGGCTGGTTTCTTAACTGATTCAGCTTCCTTCTCTGGCCCTAGTAGTTTCTTCCCACTCCTAGTAGTGATGGCTTTACACTGCTCATGTGTGGGTTGTCTAGCATTTTCAGTATCACTAGGAAATCCTCCATTCTACCTCGGTTTAATATGCTGGGAAACCTGATCCATCTGTGTCTCCAACGATTTCAGAGTAGCTTCATGATTGGTCATCCGCATCTCTGTTTTATCCATGAATGTTTCCGTCTTCTTGACAAAGTGATTCACGTTCTTAATATAGGTTCCTGTTTGAGACATAAACGTAGCCAGAGTCTGTTCCACTATACTATTTGTGGCAGCTGGTGGCTGTTGTTGCTGCTGTTGCGGTTGCTGCCGAGTCAGCAATCTAGGTCCTCCTTGGTTCTTATTGTTTTATGCTTGAGGAT
Source organism: Hibiscus tridactylites (assembly GCA_958450335.1). Taxonomy (NCBI): domain Eukaryota; kingdom Viridiplantae; phylum Streptophyta; class Magnoliopsida; order Malvales; family Malvaceae; genus Hibiscus; species Hibiscus tridactylites. The sequence continues at coordinate 40,489,852 of OY288287.1, forward strand.
TCAGAGCATTATTAGGATTGCTCCAAGAGAACTTGGGATCCTTTCTCCAGTTGGGATTGTAATTGTTGGAATTATAATTCTGTTTATTGTAGTTCCCAACATACTTCCCCTCTTCTAACTGTATTGGACATTCCTCTGAACTGTGATTTCCTTCACAAATTTCGCATACCTCTTCAGCAGAGTACACAGGCTGTGAATCTTCGTTCAAGAGCTTTTTCATTGCCTTAGTGAGATATGGCACCTGTGATTTCAATGAGTTGTCGGCCTCATAATCCTTAATAGCTAGGACCCGTTTACCCCCCTATTCTTGTTGTCGGAAACTGCTCCTCATTCTTTGCCAGATTTTTCAATACTGCCATTGCCTCATCTGGGTCTTTGTCCAGCAGTAATCCGTTTGCTGCTGAATCAATTCTAATACGAGTTTGTAAATTGGCACCATTATAAAACTTTGTTACCTAGTTTCAAACGGGAAATCCATGCATTGGGCAGTTCCTTAGAAGAGTGGTAAATCTGTCCCAGGCCTCGTGCATTGGCTCATCGTCTTCCTGTTGAAAAGTAGCATTTTGGTTACGTAATCGCTCAGATAAGTGTGAAGGATTAAAACGAGATAAGAATTCACGAGTTAACTATGCCCAAGTTCTAATTGAACTCGGCGTAAGTTTATTCCACCAAGTCTTTTCCCTGTCCCTCAATGAATGAGGAAATAACCGAAGCCTCAGTATCTCCAGATTAACTCTTGGTAGTCTAAACGAACCACAGATTTCCAGGAACGTTTTCAATTGCTCCCTAGCATCCTCTGTAGCAGCACCACTAAATTGACCTACGTTGTTGATCATGCTGAACATAACAGGTTTCAGCTCAAAGTTGTCAACATCTACATCCGGCAGGGTGGTTTCTAGTTCTACATGATCATTCAGCATGTAGTCTCGGCATGACTGGCGTGCGGCAGCGACAGGAGGGTCGACGACAGGTGGATCGATCCCTCCATCTCCGACAGGATTGTTATTATCCTGGAGATTTCCTGGGTTGTTCATGGCTGCTAATTGTTCTTCAAGGTATTTGTTTCTGGCTAGTACGTGGCGAAGTCGGTTCCTAAGATTGCATGAACGTTCTATTTCAGGATCTAATGGATACTCAGGTTCCTTTCCTCGTCTCGATCTGCGCATAAACAAGAAACCTTATGAAAAGCACAGGTTGAACAATCCAAGATAAAACAGAAAAATAAAAAGAATGCAGTAAAAGGTAGAGTAAAGTTATGTTGCCAGTCCCCAGCAACGGCGCCAAAAACTTGTTGCGTGTAAAAGTTTCTATCGCAATGTAGTGCAAGTGTACACGACGCAAGTAGTAAAGTGATACGAAAGTATCGGGTATCGTCTCCACAGGGACTGGGCCAATAGCTTCACCTCGAATTACTGCACGAGAGGAAAAAGAATAGTTTAAGATGTTGTCACGAGAATAAAAAAGAATACTAGAAAATAGAATTAAAGAAATCAAGATAGAGAGAATGGGCTGGTATTGAATTGCTCAGTAGTGTAGGTATTGCTAAGTCTAGGAATATCTGCTCTGTCGTCGTCCCCGTCGCGGCAGCGGTCCGTTGTTTGTCGCGGCAGCGATCAAACAATTCTGTACTTCAAGCTTGGCAAGAATCCCTGCTATGCCTTGGCCTATCCCTAGGTTCAAGTCTGTCGATGAACACGTCTTTGATGATACCTCCCGGCGTGAATCGAAGGATGAACACCGATGTTGTTGAATTCTTCTTTTAGCAGCTTAACCTCGTCCTATCCCTAGGTCCGAGATAGTTCAACTATAAACTAGAGAACCCGCACTTATTCCTTTCGTATACTTAACTCTCCCGATATTAAGTAAATAGATAACCTCGCAATGTTCTCCCGATACTCTTGTAAGATATTAATAACCAGAATAAGAGAACTTGAAGTTTATTTTATTGAACAGAAAATTCCTAAAACAAAAGCAACCCTTGCAACTACTTTACAAATCAACCCGTGGCCCTAAGGGAAATTTAGAACAAGATGAGAAGGGGAAAATGGCTAGGGTTTTGGGAAGAAGGCTAGAGATAGGTGATCTCCTCTCCTAGGTCGAATTACATGCCTTTATATAGGCTTTGGGTTCAAGTTTTCTAATATGGCAAGAATACAAGTTTAAATTAAAATACAACTCTAATAAAGACTAAATCTTCAGAGAATATAGCTTTAATTCGTCCTTCCTTCTTGCTTGGAGTTTTCTTCCTTGAACTTTGGGCTTGGCATTCATTCTGATCTAGGGCTTGGAAAAATATAGTGGTATTCAACGACAAACGGGCTTAATTTTCTCTTTCTATCGTGGTCCAATTTGCTTCTTCTCCTTAAAACTGCTGTCGTCCTTAGCTGTCACGGCGGCGACAATGGCAACATCGTCCTTCTTGTCTGCTCGTCCAGTTCCAGCTCTGCTGCAATCCTGCCCAGCGCCTGCTTCTCCATCTGCTACAGCAGCAACCTGCAAAAACAACCAATTTCAGTAGAAACTGTGCCATTTAATATATTTGTGATGTGTAACTGAAATCTAACCTAAATGAAATGAATTATGCTTGAATGCAGCAGAAATATGGGTTAAATAGGGGTAAATAATAGGACTTTTACACACTCAACAGAAGCTAAGATAGTTGCACTCTATGAAACTCCGAACCCTTTGAATAGAGTCATCCCGTGAAGGCTTTCATTCACTCTTGCTAATTTGTCCGTCACTTGGTTTAGATACGTGGACTTTGATGGCAGCGGAGTGTCGTTGCTCATGAAACTTCCTAGATCCCGTTTCGGGCACCTCTAGGGTATTTAAACTTCATACCTAGAGCCTGTTTCGGGCACCTCTAAGGTTTTCATCATCTTAGTTTTGCTGCCCTGTGCTGCTGTGGCGGCCAACCTATATTCAATCAAGGAATTTTTATTAAGTAAGGCAGGCAATGTTAAACTTAGAAGTTACGAAAAAAATTAGAATTTATCAGACAAGTGTAAAGATAATAGGCAAAAAGAAAAAATTTCTAAATGTTTTTCATGCTTCTTCCCATAGTTAGGTTAAATTTTTTTTAGTAAGGCGCAAATATAAGTAATCGGTTGATGTATCATAGGCACAAGTTTTTAAACTAAAAATTTCTACTTCATTAAGTGCCAGGGGCAGAATTTACACTTGTTCCTATATGCTGCTAAATGAACATAAAAACATAGAGGACTATTCCCCCCCCCCCCCAAACTCAAGGTTGGCATAGTCCTCAATGCCTTTACAAAACAAAAATTAAAAACAGAAAATAAAATATAAAAAGAAAAATAAAAACAGGAAAAATAAAACATAAAAATAAAAATAAAAAAAATGAAATAAAACATAAACATTATAAAGAAAAGAAAAGAAGATGGTGCTATAGACTGGTGGAGTTCCCCTCTGTTGTTGCTGCATCAGAGGAGGATGCTAAGGAGGTGGGCAGAACTAGGCGGCACGTGGCATATGCTCTGTCGGTTGGGTTCTTTTTCTTGCTATGCGGCGAATGGATGCGGCTGGGGGTAGGTTTCTTGGATGGTCCTTTAGGTCCTCCACCAAGGGACTCTGTTGTTGGCCGCTTTTTTCCTTACTGCCTCTATCGGTTCATCATCGAGGGAGTATGAGATCTCCATATCTGAATTGTCGGCGTATTTGGAAACGACCTTGTTTGCTACTGGGGAGGCAGTGGTGGTCTCTGTAACGCCCTGGTTTTGGGCCTAGATGTTTTAGACATCGGACCAGACCGGTCGGAAACGGTTCGAATCGGGTAAGGTGATTTAAGGAAATCAAGGATTGAGATAGGATAAAATGTGGTAAAAATTGCTAAAATCCTCTAAAAATATGTTTAAGAGTTTGGTCAAATCAATTTTACAAAAAGAGTTTCGGAAGTAGTACATTTTGAGTAGTGACCAAATTGTAAAGTTTCAAAACTGTGGAAAATGTGATTTTTAAAGGAGAAGCCAAAAATCTTAGAATATTTAGGGATCTCTATGGCAATTAAGCCTTTCCTTAATATGACATCTATTTAAAATGGTTTTAATTAAATAATTTTAATTGGATTTTATTTAATTTAATTATTTAGGTGGTTAATTGGTGAGATACCATCACGTAACTACCATTCTCTTCTCATTTTCAGCCAAACACAATTTTAATTCATTTTTCTCCAGAATTCTTTTCTCCCAAACACTCTCTCAATATTTCCTAAACAATTTCCAAGAAACCTTTCAAGTTCTTCAAGATTTTGCTAAGGAAAACTTGTCATTCATTGAGGAAAGCAAGGATTGGAGGTAAATCCCATTCTCAACCTCTAATCAAGGTTATTTATTGAAATTCCGAAGATCTTTGGCTTCTAATTAATGTTTTTGGTTGAGTTATCATTATAGTTTTGATTTGAGATTGAAATCTTGCAAAAATAGGATGAAATTCTTAATATTTGGGCTTTTTTTGTTAAGATCTGTTTTTGATTGATTTTTATTGAGTTTTGAGATGGTTAATATGTTGAAAAGAGGTTTTGTTGATATAGATCCCGAAATCCTTGAGATCCTTGAGTTTCTTGATAGTTGTAGTTGGGTTTTTGAGGTGAAATGGTGGAATTATGCTTGCTGGAGGTATAAGGATGGGTTTGGATTGATTTTAGATGTGTTTTGATGTTTATATTTGTTTGGAAGTGATGTATGATACCTGGGCTTGGTTTAGGAAGCAATCGATTGAGTTTTCGGTTGTGTCAGATGGGTAAATTGGTGTAGTTTGGGTGAGAAACGAGTTTGTGATTGGTTGCTCAAGTTGAAATGAATTTTAATGCATTTGGATCTCCGTTTTGATGATGTGAAAACATGGGATCTTGTTCCGGAATCGAACGAAGCATTTTTAGAGGCTTCAGAAGGGTGACCTTTTCGTCGGCAAGTGTAGCTTCGCGTATCGGTGAGTGGAAACGGATTTTCCAGCTTTGTAATGCTTTGAGCGTGGTCTTGGGAGCTTAGTGTAAGTTTGAAACACTTCGCTAAGCTCAAGAGTAAGTGATTCGAAATTCTCTCTCGAAAATGTGCTATGTTTTGATGGAAATGCACTTGAGTTAAATGTGGTTTTGATTATTGTTTTAAAGCATGTTTTAAGCATGGTTAATGCTGGATTTTAATGCCATTATGTTAAGGATGCACTAGGTAAGTGATCCTTTGATTTATATGATAAATGCATATGATGTTAAGCAGGTTTATGCTTGTGGAAATGGCATTGTGTTTATGCTTGTAAAACAGTGAAATATTAATGTTAAATGATTATATTGGCAAGTGGTGAAAGTGGGTTTCGGTTACTTTTAATCGGACATAATTAGCCGGCTAGAGGATTGGGTGCACCGTGAATAAAGTCGCCTTGGATGTCGAGGGGTTGTGATTGTGCCGTAATCTCCATCCAAGTACCTTAACGATTGAGGCTAAGATCACAACGGTGAATGGTTTAATCCCTGTGTCAGTCTTGTGGTATGTGTCCCGTGCTCTCATTAGTGAAATTATACAACTACCGATGAGTGATGTTGAGGGGTTGTGATTGTGCCATTAATCTCCATCACAGGTGTTGAGGGGTTGTGATTGTGCCATTGATCTCCACCTTGTGTTGTCCGGTAGTATGTATGAAGCGTGTTGGACAACGCTTGTAATCCGCGTATCCGATTGTGTCTTTTGAGTTGATTTTGGTATGGTTTGAGAATTGATCACTTGTAAGCCAATATAATGTTGTTGACTAATGGTTTAAGCATGAGTTACTTGTGAATTATGCTAGAATGCATGTGGAGCTTGGTAAAGCATGAGCAAAGGTTTATTTGTTGTTTTTAAGTGATGCATACGAGCATGTGTTTTAAAAAGTGCATTGATGCCTTGAGAGGGCATGTTTTGAGAAAAGGCATGTTTTGATAAATGGTAATTTTCCAGTTCTGTGAAATGCATTGATAAATGTTGTCTTAGCGATCCTCACTAAGCTTTGTGCTTACGCTCATTTGTTTCATCAATGCAGAGAATTAGGCTTTTTGAGGCAGCAAGAAAGCAAGGGGAATCCAAGCAAAGTATGTGGTTTTACTTTGGTGTAATAAGAGGAAATTGGTGGGATTTATACTCTTGGATGTTTGGAGATGATGTTAATTACTTTGTTCATGTTTGGTTTGGTATTTTGGGTTGTGATTGGCCTTTGAGGTTTTATCTGTGCTTGAATGCTACCTTTAGTTTTTGTATGGTTTTGAAGACTAGGAAGCATGCCTATAGATCTAATGCTTGCATGAATGATGCTATGTTTTAGTCTATACTTCGTAATGTTGGTCATTGATGCTTACACATGTTGTATGTATGTTGTGGCATGAATTGGAATATTTTCGAAAGTGATCATGTGAAAAAACCAACAATTTGTGAAATTGCAGGGCTAGGCGTATCGGAATGCCCTTACTTGCTTCGGAACGGTGGCCTGGAATGGTCATGAGGTTTCTGAACAGGTAGGAACGTTCCGGAACGTTTTGCTACTAGAAATCTGTGTTTCGATACGGGTTTTGAAATGTACCCATGTATCGAAATGGTCAACCTGGTTTCGAAACGGCCATTCCGATACAGGGTCTTGTGTTTCGAAACACCTGACCGTTGGATTTGAATTTGAACTGTTTCAGGTTTTTGTTTTCTTATATTTTGGTCCCTAAATCTTGAATGCTTAATTAAATGAATTTGGATGATCCGTTTGAGATAAAATTTTACATGTTGCCATATTATATGATTAATTATGGTTTGGTAACTTAAAAACTTGTCTAGTCCTTAAAAATTTTGGTAATTTACAATTTAGTACCTAAAAGACGTTTATTTCCAATTGAACCCCTAATTGAGTTCCGTTCACTGTGTCGCCTCCGCTAAATTGAATTGTTAATCATATAGGTTAATAATGTGCATCTAGAAAAGTTGAAAAAGGGTCGTTAATCAAGGTTGACTTTAACGAGTTGACTTTGGTTTTCTCCGTGTAATATTCTTAGTTCGGGTCAGACGTCTAGACCGGGCTAAGGGGGTTACATTTGTTGGTATCATAGCAAGGTTACGAAAGATTTGAGGATATTGGTATGTTAAATTGGTATGTTTTGATGTGTGTTGATTGAAAAGCATGATTTTGGTTGAATATTGGGGCTTATGTTATGCTTGATTGATGTGTATTGCACGTGATATGAATATGATTGTATGTTGATGATGTGATGTTGTTATGTGCTGTTTTTGGTTGATGGAAAGCATGATGAGCATGATGTGTCATTGTATGCTATGTTATGTTTGAGGGAAATCGAGGTGTCCATTGGCTTATTAAACTACTTAAATGTTTTTTTAAACTTGGATCCTTGCTTGATGCTGGCCTAAATGGTTTAATTTGTTTCTATTATTATGCCTTGTTAAAAATAACACTTTGGGTCCGAGGAGAGAGCTGAGGTCGAACACAATAGTGCCTGCGGCTGAGCAGGGCGACCATGATGAGCAAGGGGCTAATGTCCCTCCTGGTGGAAATTTACCTCCTCCGCCACCACCTGGAGGTTGAGAGTAGGAGCAGCAAGGACATGTTGGTCCGAGTTTGGGTGATTTGACGCTGTTGGTTCAGGCGATCACCGGTGCATTTCAGGATGCTGTACCCGGAGCGCGTGTACAAGATCCTGCAGCTGGGCAGGCGGGTTTACCTTTGGAGAGGTTGAGGAGCCTAGGAGCTGTGGAGTTCTTTGGGATGTCTTCCGAGGCGTCTGAAGCTTGGTTAGCGAGCATGATCCGTATTATAGATCAAATGGGATGCAACGATGTGCACAAGCTGGGATGCACAATTTCTTTGTTGCAAGGCAACGCATATAGTCGGTGGATGACTACCACTGCTGGTTTAGAACCCAATGAAGTAGGTTGGGAGTATTTCAAGGGTTCCTTCAAGAGGAAGTATCTGGGGGTGAGATACTTGGATGAGAAGAAATGTGAGTTTATGTTTCTAGTTCAGGGAAATCTTTTCGTGGCTGAGTACGAGGTCCAGTTCATACGCCTGAGTCAGTATGCCCTTGAGCTGATACCTAGTGAGAGGCACCGATGTGATCGCATCCGGTACGGGCTGGTACAGGAAGTCAAGACATACATGTTGGTTGCGAATTACACCGACTTCGATGTGCTTGTATGTTGAGCCAAAGACATTGAACAAAATTTGGGTTTGTCGTCTCGAGGTGTTGGTTCTAGCTCTGGGAAGAGAGCAGCTGAGTATAGTTCCGGGGGTGGACGGAACAAAAGAGATTGAGATAGGAGACATCATCATGAGGTGAGGCGAGGTGCTCCGGGTCAAGGCAGTTAGGTCTAGGGAGGCCGAGTGAGGTCTGAGTAGCACACATGCTGGACATGTGAGTCACTGGACCATTTGAGGCAAGATTGTCCTCGAGCTTCTAGGGAGGTTCAAGCTCCTGTTGTGGTGACAAGGAATTCGTGCTGGAATTGTGGTTCAACGGATCATATGAGGCGGGAGTGTTCTTTACTGGCTGGTGGAGGCCAGGGACGTGCACCTGCTGTGGCTGCACCTCAGAGAGGTCGTGGGCGCGGCCAAGGTAATTTTCAGAGGAGAGAAGAGGGCCAGAGAGGCATTGCACATATGGTTGCAGTTCGGCCTGGAGGAGGCGGTCCTGCGAAGGTTTATGCTCAGCGCGAGGAGCGCAATGATACAGATGTTATCACATGTACCTTTGTTCTTCAGTCTTTATCGTTGTTGACTTTGATTGATTATGGATCTATGAATTCTTATATCTTGAGTGAGCATGCGAATTTGCTTGATATACATGTTGAGTTGTTTGAAGTTCGAATGCAAGTGACTAGTTATTTTGGTGAGACTGTAGTCACTAGGAAGTTGTATAGGTGATGTCCTTTGTCAGTGCAAGGTCATGTTTTTCTTGTGGATTTAATGGAGTTACCCTTCTACGGTTTCAATGTAATCCTTGGTATGGATTGGTTGTCTGAGCATAGAGCTGTGGTTGACTTTGATGTCAAACAGGCCACCTTAAAGCTTGCTGATTATTATGAAGTAGTGGTGGTAGGCGAGAATGTGAAATTCTTGTCCAATGTGATTTCAGTTTTGGAAGCAAACCGTATGATGAAGTTGGGTTGTGAGGCTTACTTTGCCTATGTGATGAATCCTGGCACAAAAGATGTGCGTGTGCAGAACATCCGAACTGTTCACGATTTTCTGGGTATCTTTCTGGAAGAATTGCTTGGGTTTCCACCAAACAGGGAAGTTGAGTTTGGTATCGATTTGTACGAGAATACGACTCCGGTGTCCATTGCTCCTCATCGCATGACACTTAAAGAGCTAAAAGAGTTGAAAATGAAACTGCAGGAGTTGTTGGATCGAGGGTTCATCCGGGCGAGTGTGTCACCTTGGGGTGCACCGATCTTGTTTGTAAAGAAGAAAGATGAGACAATGCGGATGTGCATAGATTATTGGCAACTGAACAAGTTGACGATCAAGAACAAGTATCCCTTGCCTAGGATTGATTATCTCTTTGATCAGTTCCGGGGAGCCTCAGTGTTTTCCAAGATAGACTTGAGGTCAGGATATTACCAGTTGGAGGTGAAGGATGTGGGCATACCTAAGACAGCTTTTAGGACAAGGTACGGGCATTACGAGTTCTTAGTGATGCCGTTTGGTTTGACCAATGCGCATGCTGCTTTCATGGACATGATGAATCGTGTATTCCATGAATTCTTGGATCAATTTGTGGTGGTGTTCATCGATGATATCCTTGTGTATTCGCGTACCGAGAAGGATCATGATAGACACTTGAGAATCATTTTGCAAGCGTTGTTGGAGAATCAGTTGTATGCCAAGCTAAGTAAGTGTGAGTTTTGGCTTAAGGAAGTGGTTTTCCTTGCACATGTTGTGTCAGCTGAGGGTATTCGCGTTGATCTGCACAAAGTAGAGGTTGTGATGAGTTGGAAGGTGCCTAATTCGGTAACAGAGTTACGAAGTTTCCTTGGTTTAGCTGGGTATTACCGTAGGTTTGCGAGGGTTTCTCGAAGATAGCTGCACCTTTGACCAAGTTGTTGCAGGAGAATGTTCGCTTTGAGTGGACAGATGCGAGGCAGCAAGCCTTTGAGAAGCTGAAGGAAGCTTTGACGCAAGCTCCTGTTTTGATTCAGCCTAAGTCCGGTAAGGAGTTTGTGGTCTATAGTGATGCGTCCATTGTTGGTTTAGGTTGCGTGTTGATGCAGGAAGGTAAGGTAGTAGCCTATGCATCTAGGCAGTTGAAGGTGCATGATCGTAACTACCCTACTCATGATCTTGAGCTTGCGGCTGTGGTGTTTGCCCTGAAGATCAGGAGACATTACCTGTATGGTGAGAAGTGTGTTGTGTTCACGGATCATAAGAGGTTGAAGTATCTTATGTCTCAGAAGGAGTTGAATCTTAGGCATCATCGTTCGGTGGAGTTGCTTAAGGATTATGATATGACGATCGAGTATCACTCGGGCAAGGCTAATGTTGTGGCTGATGCTTTGAGCAGGAAAGTGGCCGTGGAGTTGAAGGTGATGTTTGCTCATTTGAGAATATTGTGTGATGGTGATTTTATTACGGAATTGCAAGTGAAACCATCTTTGATTCGGTTGATCAAAGATAAGTAGTTGCTTGATGATTCCCTTGTTTCGCATGTTTAGGACATTGCGGAGGGTAGGCCTTCGGATTTTAGCTTTAATGATGATGGTGTTTTGTGCTTTGGAAGTCGAATAGTGGTTCCAGATGATGTTTAGTTGAGGCGCACTATTCTGACTGAAGCTCATAGTAGTCTTTTTTCTATACATCTTGGTAGTACAAAGATGTATCATGATTTGAAAGATGAGTACTACTGGGTGGGGTTGAAAAAGGATTTGGCTGAGTTCGTTAGTAAGTGTATGGTGTGTCAGCGAGTGAAGGCTGAACATCAAGTTCCTTCTGGGTTGTTGCAGCCTATGAGAATCCCAGAATGGAATTGGGAGAGAATTACCATGGCTTTTGTGTCTGGATTGCCGTCAAAGAAGAATTCGGTTTGGGTGATTGTTGATCGGCTTAAGAAGTGCGCACATTTCCTACCTGTGCATACTACGTATACCCTGGATAAGTTGGTTGAGCTGTATATTGCTGAGGTTGTGCGATTGCACGGTGTGCCAAAGTCCATTGTGTCGGATAGGGATCCGAGGTTTACATCGCAATTTTGGGAATGTTTGCATCAAGCCTTGGGTACACGATTGAATTTCAGTACTTCATATCATCCTCGGATGGATGGACAGTCGGAACGTGTGATCCAAGTGCTTGAGGACATCTTGAGATGCTGCGTGATATATTTTCAGGGTTCTTGGGAGAAGAACTTGCCGTTGGTTGAGTTTGCTTACAATAATAGTTTCCAGGCAAGTATTCAAATGGCTCCATATGAGGCTTTGTATGGGAGAACATGTAGAACCCCTCTCTGTTGGGCAGAAACTGGGCAAAAGTTGATTTTGATGCCAGCTATGTTAAAGGGAACCATCGAAAAGGTGAAGCTCATTTGTGAGCGTTTGAAGGTAGCATCAGATAGGCAAAAGTCTTACGCAAATTTGAAGTGTAAAGAGATTGAGTTCGCGGTTGGCGAACATGTGTTTTTGAAAGTATCGCCTTGGAAGAAAGTGATGAGATTTGGGAGTAAGGGTAAGCTTAGCCCAAGGTTCATTGGACCTTACGAGGTTGTGGAGCGCATTGGTCCTGTGGCATATCAGTTGAGTTTGCCTCTGGAGCTGGAAATGACACATGATGTGTTTCATGTCTCTATGTTACGGAGGTACAGATCGGATCCTTTACATGTGATGCATGTTGAGGAGATAGTGTTGAGTCAGGATCTGTCATATTTTGATGAACCAGTGAGGGTTCTGGATGTGAGCAGTAAAGTTCTTCGTGGCAAGACGATAGAGCTTGTGAAGGTGTTGTGGCGACACCGAGGAGTTAAGGAGACCACGTGGGAAAGCAAGGCGGACATGCTGAAGCAGTTTTCGCACTTTTTTCCTTCAGGTAAAATTCCGAGGATGAAATTTCCTAAGTAGGGGAGAGTTGTAACACTCTAGTTTTGGGCCTAGATGTTTTAGACATTGGACCAGACCGATCGGAAACGGTTCAAATCGCGTAAGGTGATTTAAGGAAATCAAGGATCGAGATAGGATAAAAATGTGGTAAAAATTGCTAAAATCCTCTAAAAATATATTTAAGAGGTTGGTCAAATCAATTTTACAAAAAGAGTTTCGGAAGTGGTACATTTTGAGTAGTGACCAAATTGTAAAGTTTCAAAATTGTGGAAAATGTTAATTTTAAAGGAGAAGCCAAATATCTTAGAATCTTTAGGGAGCTTTATGGCAATTAAGCCTTTTCTTAATATGACATGTGTTTAAAAAGGTTTTAATTAAATAGTTTTAATTGACTTTTATTTTATTTAATTAATTACGTGGTTAATTAGTGAGATTCCATCACGTAACTACCATTCTCTTCTCATTTTCAGCCAAACACAATTTTAATTCATTTTTCTCCAGAATTCTTTTCTCCCAAACACTCTCTCAATATTTCCTAAACAGTTTCCAATAAACCTTTCAAGTTCTTCAAGCTTTTGCTGAGGAAAACTTGTCATTCATTGAGGAAAGAAAGAATTGAAGGTAAATCCAGTTCTCAACCTCTAATCAAGGTTCTTTATTGAAATTCCCAAGATCTTTGGCTTCTAATTAATGTTTTTGGTTGAGCTATCATTATAGTTTTGATTTGAGATTGAAATCCTGTAAAAATAAAATGATATTCTTAATTTTCGAACTTGTTTTGTTAAGCTCTGTTTTGGATTGATTTTTATTGAATTTTGAGATGGTTAATATGTTGAAAAGAGGTTTTTTATATAGATCCCGAAATCCTTGAGATCTTTGAGTTTCTTGATAGTTATAGTTGGATTTTTGAGGTGAAATGGTGGAATTATGCTTGCTGGAGGTATAAGGATGGGTTTGGATTGATTTTAGATGTGTTTTGATGTTTATATTTGTTTGGAAGTGATGTATGATACCTTGGCATGGTTTAGGAAGCAATCGATTGAGTTTTCGGTTGTTTCGGATGGGTAAATTGGTGTAGTTTGGATGAGAAACGGGTTTGTGATTAGTTGCTGGTGTTGAAATGCATTTTAATGCATTTGGATCTCTGTTTTGATGATGTGAAAACATGGGATCTTGTTCCGGAATCGAATGAAGCATTTTTGGAGGCTTCAGAAGTGTGATCTTTGCGTCGGCAAGTGTAGCTTTGCGTATTGGTGAGTGGAAATGGATTTTCCAGCTTTGTAACGCTTTGAGCGTGGTCTTGGGAGCTTAGTGTAAGTTTGAAACACTTAGCTAAGCTCAAGAGTAAGTGATTCGAAATTCTCTCTCGGAAATGTGCTATGTTTTGATGGAAATGCACTTGAGTTATATGTTGTTTTGATTATTGTTTTAAAGCATGGTTAATGCTGGATTTTAATGCCATTATGTTAAGGACGCACTAGGTAAGTGATCCTTTGATTTATATGATAAATACATATGATGTTAAGCATGTTTATGCTTGTGGAAATGGCATTGTGTTTATGCTTGTAAAACAGTGGAATATTGATGTTGAATGATTATAGTGGCAAGTGATGAAAGTGGGTTTTGATTAGTTTTATCCGGATATAGTTAGCCAGCTATAGGATTGGGTGCATTGTGAATAAAGTCACCTTGGATGTCGAGGGGTTGTGATTGTGCCGTAAACTCCATCCAAGTACACTAACGATTGAGGCTAAGATCACAATGGTGAATGGTTTAATCCCCTGTGTGAGTCTTGTGGTATGTGTCCCGTGCTCTCGTTAGTGGAATTATACAACTACCGATGAGTGATGTTGACGGGTTGTGATTGTGCCATTAATCTCCATCATGGGTGTTGAGGGGTTGTGATTGTGCCATTGATCTCCACCTTGTGTAGTCCAGTAGTATGTATGAAGCGTGTGGGACAATGCTTGTAATCTGCGTATCTGATTGTGTCATTTGAGTTGGTTTTGGTATGGTTTGAGAATTGATCACCTGTAAGCCAATATAATGTTGTTGACTAATGGTTTAAGCATGAGATGCTTGTGAATTATGCTAGAATGCATTTGGTGCTTGGTAAAGCATGAACAAAGTTTTATTTGTTGTTTTTAAGTGATGCATATGAGAATGTGTTTTAAAAAGTGCATTGATGCCTTGAGAGGGCATGTTTTAAGCAAAGGCATGTGTTGATAAATGGTAATTTTCCAGTTGTGTGAAATGCATTGATGAATGTTGTCTTAGCGATCCTCACTAAGCTTTGTGCTTACGCTCATTTATTTCATCAGTGCAGAGAATTAGGCTTTTTGAGGAAGCAAGAAAGAAAGGGAATCCAAGCACTTTGGTCTAGCAAAGTATGTGGTTTTACTTTGGTGCAATAAGAGGCAATGGGTGGGATTTCTACGCTTAGATGTTTGGAGATGATGTTAATTACTTTGTTCATGTTTGGTTTGGTATTTTGGGTTGTAATTGGCCTTTGAGATTTGATTTGTGCTTGAATGTGATTTTTAGCTTTTGTATGGTTTTGAAGACTAGGAAGCATGCCTATAGATCTATTGCTTGCATGAATGATGCTATGTTTTAGTCTATGCTTCGTAATGTTGGTCATTGATGCTTACACATGTTGTATGTATGTTGTGGCATGAATTGGAATGTTTTCGGAGGTGATCATGTGAGAAAAACCAACAATTTGTGAAGTTGCAGGGCAAGGCGTATCAGAACGCCCTTACCTGTTTCAGAATGGTGGCCTAGAATGATCATGAGGTTTCGGAACGGGTAGGAACGTTCCCGAACATTTTGCTACTGGAAATATGTGTTTCGATACGGGTTCGGAACGCACCCGCGCATCGAAGCGGTCAACCTGGTTTCGAAACAACCGTTCTAATACAAGGTCTTGTGTTTCGAAACACTTGACCGTTGGATTTGAATTTGAACTGTTTCAGGTTTCTGTTTTCTTACGTTTTGGTCCATGAGTCTTGAATGCTTAATTAAATGTGTTTGGATGATCTGTTTGAGATGAAATTTGACATGTTGCCATACTATATGATTAATTATAGTTTGGTAACTTTAAAACTTTTCTAGTCCTTCAAATTCTGGAAATTTGCAAATTAGTCCCTAAAAGACGTTTGTTTGCAATTGAACCCCTAATTGAGTTCCATTCGCTGTGTCACTTCCTCTAAATGGAATTGTTAATCATATAGGTTAATAATATGCATCTAGAAAAGTTTAAAAAAGGGTTGTTAATCAAGGTTGACTTTAACGAGTTGACTTTTGTTTTCCCCGTGTAATCTTCTTAGTTCGGGTTGGGCGTCTAGACCGAGCTCGTATTGCTGGATGGAAGTTGAAGAGGTCATTCTTTTGGGGCGGATGTGCGGCCCTTCGCTGTCGGCGGCGGTAGGAGTAGCACTGGTCTTGGTATGATATGAACTGTCTTGGATGCTGCTAACTCCGTCGGGAACGCGAGCAACTATTGGCCACTATTTTGGTGAAGATCATGTTGGAGTATGCCCAAAGACCAATCATATGATGATTGAATAGACATACTATTTTACTAGATTTATCAAGTAATGGCATTGACGTTATTATCATTTGGTATGTTTTTGTGCATCAAACTAACCATTGGATAATAATGTCTATACAATAATATGTGGTTGATGACAAGCGTTGTCATTGACATAGAGATGTCAAAATAAACACATAAGTATTTGTTAGAGAACAACATACTGGATTGACCCGCTATGAGCATGTTTCTTGGGTAATTATGTGACAGTCACAACATTGCTCATGATAAACATATGTATAATACTCACACTTGAGATCAACATGATTTCAACATAAATATTTACGTATTTTGACATAGTCAAACGTGTGTCGTAACTGACTACATTATAAAGACTGATGATTGGATATGTGATGACCTATGTAGTGAAATATGGTTGATCAAGAAAGGATTTGTCCCTCCAACATAATGGGAGAAATATCTTCGGCCACTTGATTGAGTGAGATTAGAAAATGCATGGCCATGCTCGAATATTATGATATGAGATATTATAGAGATTCGTTTATCATAATCTACTCAAGACATCAAGAAACACTAGATGGACAACGCAAGTGTGACTAACCCATGACTTGTGTTCATCTAAGATATAAAGGACAAAAGGATGAAATACATAAAGGAAGTTTATTCAGGAATTAGGAAAGTCAAACCATGACTTCATGCAACTTAGGTAGCAATGATGTATTACTAGATGCCACTCATTGTTTGTAAAATTAGAACAGTTCTAATTTTGTTGCTAACGTTGCATGAACCTACAAGGGTCACACCCTTCGAATGAAACGAACAAAATAATTGGAAACCATACTCCCTATTTTAGGGAGGTTGCCGAAAATCCCCTATGGGATAGGGGAAATCAGCAACTACCTTAAATGGGAATAATATTGGATAAATATTGTATTTATCAGATATTATTTAGAGTATGGAAAATATTTAGAGACTTAAATATTATAGAATAAGATTCTAGAAATTTAAATATATATTTGGAATTTATATAATGTATATTTAATTCCAAGTTTATGTAGAATTAGATTCTACATAATTAAAAATATATATTTAAATATATTTAAATCCAGGTAAAGATAGAATGAGATTCTATATAGTAAAAATATATATATTTGGATTAAATATAATGTATATTTAAATCCATGTTTTATGTAAAATAAGATTCTACATAATTAAATATATATATTTCATTTAATATTATTAAATATAATGTATATTTAATATAAACCAATTTCAAGTAGAATTAGATTCTATGAATTTTGGTTGAACTTGGATTTAAGGAATTCAACTATAATTAAGTCTCTGAATACTATTTAAAGGGACAAGGGCTAGCAACCAAATCATCCCTATTCCTCCTTGCAAATTTCGACATATTCTTGGGAATACCCCTCTGGAATTTTCGACAAGTCCCAGATTTCTTCTGAGAAGCTATTCGATATTTTTCTGGTGTTCCTCTTGCCCTCTGGAAAATACCTGGCGATTTCCTAGTTCGAATCCAAGTCCCGGTAGAACCCCTGGTCGATTTTAGACTCCCTCAGGAATCCCTAGAGGGATTTCGACTTCTCCCTGGAAGGTGTTCAAACCTGTCGAAATTTATCCCTAAGTGTTAGGGAGGCGGAAACTTTGTTCGTTTTGTTCAGGTGGACTCCGTAGAGGTCGTTGCGAACCTGTGACGATTCCAGTTTTACTGGACGTGGTTATTTCGACATACCGTCGATTTTCCAGTTTCCAGAGTTTTAAAAGGTAACTCTTCATCTTTTCACCCCGAATTCGTTCCTGTACATGGATCCTGGCTAGATAACGTTGGATTTATTTTTCCGCTGCGCCACGGGGCGTGCCGACGTGACCCAACAGTGGTATCCGAGCCACTTGTATCATACGAATTCAGACTTAAATTTTTGGGTGATGTTTATGTATGAGTGTATAAGATGCATGATGTTTGATTCAATTTAGATATTTATCGTTTATCGTATCACACCTAATAAAGACTTATTTTGATTATCACTGAATGATTAAGAGTTAATCAGAACTATGTTAGGTTGCTTCAATGTTAAACGTTAACATGTTGAGACTAATAGTTAGTCTAGAGAACAAGTAGTTATTCGTAGTTTCATAGATTTATGAAATCTCTGAAAGGGCTTCTAAGTTGATAAAAGTTATCAAACTATCTTTCATGGTAAATCCATAAGAGTTATGGTTAGACGTTATGAAAAATACATGTCTAGGATTGGCATCATCAAAGACCTGGTACTTAAGTGTGCCTAGTGCGCCACCTCTCTTTCACGTTGACCTACCTGTTGCATTTGTTCGTTAATGCAAATGGTTTATGAAACCTCGTGATCTTTTTTGGCCCATCAACCGCAACATAGGGATAATCAGTTTAAAACTCCGTAAACATGTTACTTTGTTCACATGATGATTGAAATGAATGTTTGATTGCACGATGTTTGTTTTGCATGGTTATATCCCATAGCCTTTATAGTTTTGGTTTTTATAAATACGGCTTGTGTGTCGTGCCTTTCTCTATCTTCTTTTGTACTTCTCTTCTCATCTCACTCCCTCGCATGTAATGCGAGTTTCTGAAAATTGTAAATACTCATGGAGATAAAGCAAGGACCAAGGTAGCAACGTGGTGGGCCTTCCCTGGTGGACCGGGCATTTCAGAAGTAGATTCTATCTTCAATAGAATGGTCCTCCCATTGGCTTGGGACGGATCACCTTAGGTTAAGAAGGGCTATAATCATAGCATATTTATTTACCGCTTATTTTTACCTTGTATGTGATGCAATGGATGTTTTATAAGCATGATTAAACATAGTTTTATTGATAGGATCAATGTTAAAATGATGATATAATTAAGTAAATCCCTCACTATAATTCTAAGTTTGTTTTAACCATCCAATATTTACCCTCGTTAAAGCTTCGATCGATATAATGCGAGCTTTGCCAAAGCAATAACACATTTATCTATCTTAGTTAAACTCGAAGAATAAGCTAGTGATATTCGCCATTTGAGATATTGGTATTGACTTAGCTGGGTTGTTCTAATAGGTTTAGAAATGTAACCCCCTTAACCCGGCCTAGACGGTTGACCCGAATTAAGAAAGTCACACGGGGAAAACCAAAGTCAACCCGAAAGTCAACCTTGATTAGCGACCCATTTTTTTTCTTTTTACTCTTGTCTAGATGCACATTAACCTTAGATGTGATCACACAAACATCATACACAAAGATCACAAACATCAGAGATCAAACAGGGACCCAATTGAACAATTTACAACTTTAGGGACCAATTTGTAAATTCTGAAAACATTAAGGACTTAACCAAATTTTAAGTTACCAACTTAAAATTAATCAGGTTCCATGCTTCTCTGCCAAAATTCAGCTCAAACGGACATCCCGAACTCATACAATTGCACAAACAAGTTTCAGGAGCAAAATGCAAACATTTTGAAACATTTAACCGCCCATGTCAGCCCCCAACGGTCACCCGTTCCGAAACTGGCAAAGCCCATTTCGAAACACGGGGCCGTTCCGCAACGCGTACCGCAACGGGGGTCTGGCAGTAGCCAAACCGTTCCGGAACGGTGGCACCCGTTTCGGACGCCTGGGTTCATGCAAGGCACCCGTTCCGAAACGGTGTCAACTGTTCCGAAACGCCCTGCACAGATTGCAGCAAAATGCATTCTAAAACATGCAATTAATCATTCAAACATGCTCCAAATGTCACCAAACTTTACCAACATGCAATTCAACATATATATGACTTGCAAGTATCAACAAATCATCAGAACAACCTCATATGCAAAAAGCCCCAATTCTATAGGCATGCTTCCTACACAAGCAACCATTTAAGCACAAACTTTCCAAACCAATCTCATTAAAGCCAAATCATGATTCAGCAACATCAACAACATTAAAACATACTTGTCCGAACATATACGAACACAAAAACACCAATCCGAGAGATTCTACCCCCATTGCCTTTATTAACTATAGCTATTCACCGAGACATACATCTCAATTGGAGTCCACCTTGAATCCCTTGCTCCTTGTTGTCCAAACTTCAAGAATCTGCATTGATGGACAAAAAGGAGCGTAAGCACATAATGCTTAGTGAGGAATGCTCAAAACCAAAACACCATCAATGCAGCGGGTCATTAAACACTTTTAAAACAACCCGATTTGACAAACCAAAACCATGTTTGAAAACTCCTTTTCAACATCATGCTTAAACCATGCATTGCACATACATGAAACCAAACCTTAGCTTAGCAAGCTAAGAAAACCTTTTCAAATCATAAATGACATAATCATCCATTTAACCATTCCATGCATAAACACCATATGCAAAGTTAAATCAAAACCTTGGAAAACATTCCCATTTCACAACATACCCTTCTTAAACTTAAAAACCATTTAAGCAAGAAATCCTTTAAAATCATTTATTCAATCAATCCAATACATGCATTAACCAAAGGCAACTCATGAACCACAACATCATTATCACATGCCTTTTAAGACAAGTCTTAACAAGACTTCAATGCATTAAGGAGATTCCATGCACACATGCATCATTTATCAAATGATAGTCAACACTTGTTCAACATAACAAGTAAGCATGCATTCACTAGCATCATACACTTTTCATGCAACCATGCATCTTTTCAAGCATCTCATGCTTCTCATGCAATTATGCATCATTTCAAGCATTTCATGCTCCTTTACAATCAAGAACATCATATTGGTTTCCAAGTGATCAACCACATCCACTTTTCAACTCAACATCCAATCGGATACGCGGATTCCGAGCGTTGTCCCTACGCTCCATACACCCTACCAATCCAAGGTCTCCCAAATGGACTTTTAAACACCATTTGACCTTACAAGCCTAAAGTTCCCATGTATGGACTTTTAAACACCATACAACTTTAGCTTTCCCGAGGTTCCCATGTATGGACTTTCAACCACCATACAACCTCCACTTTTCCCAAGGTTCCCATGTATGGACTTTTAAACACCATACAACCTTGACTTTTCCCAAGGTTCCCATGTATGGACTTTCAAACACCATACAACCTTGACATGCACAAGGTTCCTATGTATGGACTTTCAAACACCATACAACCTTGACATGCACAAGGTTCCTATGTATGGACTTTCAAACACCATACAACCTTTGCATTCACCGATTGGTAGTTGTATCACATCACTAACGAGATCCGGGACACCCCACACAAGATCCACACATGGACTTAACACCGCCATTGTGATCTCAACAAGCACAAGGTTCCCCTATATGGACTTTTAAACACCATATAACCTTTGCTCAACCAAGGTCCCCGAATGGGCAACACCTCCATTATGACCTTAACCATCTCGTTAGGATACTTGAAGGGAGTTTACCGGTCCACTCTTGACCACTCCACCTCCAAGGCGACTTAATTCACGGTGCACCCAATCCTATAGTCGGCTAACTATATCCGATCAAGAACCAAGAACCACTTACATCACTTGCCAATATAACCACCTCTCCACATTAGTCCAATGATTCACATGCATAACCATAATGCAAAAACCATCATTTACCATCTTTAATTCACTGTTTTAAAGCATCACACAAAGCCATTAAACATCATGCAACACCATGCATCAAATCCACATTTTCAATGTATAAAACCAAGGATCTCTTACCTTGAGCATCCTTCACATATGGCTTTCAAAACCAGCATTAAACCATGCTTAAAATATGCTTTCAAAACAGATTTAAACCATGCAAAACACATGCATTTCAATCATCAACCACAATTGCTTTTAAAATCAAAACACAACACAATTCAAGAGCGAAAATCCAATCACTTACTCTTGAGCTTAGCAAAGTTGTTTAGACTTAAACTAAGCTCCCAAAACCTTCAAACCTTGGTTTAAAAGCTGAAAACCCAACTTCACTCACCGATACACAAAACAAGGCTAGCCAACAAGCCTTCCAAGCATCCGAAAACCTTCCGCAACACCTTCAAAGCTCACGGATCAAACTCCCCTGTTTCAAGCACACAACAACAGAGGATTAATGCATCATTATGCATTAAAAACACCAGCAACAAGACTCAACTCACTGCTCATCCCAAATCCAACAATTTGGCTACCAAACACAACCGAAATCACCTTCAAACACTTCCAAAACTTAACCCAGCCAAGATCCATCACTTCTAACCATTTTTAAACATCAATTAACATCCAAAATGATCACAAGCATGCCCTTATACCTCCAGGTATAACAGATCACCGAAAACACTCCGAAAACAACCAAAAACTCAAGCCAAACTTAGGAAATTCAACCTATCCGGGATTGCATTGATTAAACCTCAACTTCTAATCAATTTAGCATTCATTTAACATCATTTTGACACTTCAAAACACTGCTCAAACAGATCACACGAAAATTTCACCAAAATCACCAAATCTTGCATTTTAAGCCAAAATCAAGATTTCAATTGAAAAGCCATTAACAAAACACAAATCAAGGATTGAGAACTTAGGAATTTCAGTAAAGAACTGATAGTTTAGAGGAGAAGGACGTTCTTACCTCCAAACTTGAATTTCTCCTTTTTAGAGCCAAAATGCTTAATGAAACAACTTGCAAATTGAGAGGTTTTGTTGATGAGATGATTAGGAATCAAAAGAGAGTTGAATTGAGTGAGTTAGATGCCAAAATCAGAGAAGAAAATCTGGAGAATTGTGTTTGGGTGGAGAGAAAATGAGAGAAAAGGAAAATTGAGAGAAAATGAAAAGTTAGTTAAGAAATGGTAAAATGATTTTCCCTCCACATTCATAATCTTTAAAATCAGAATAAAGCCTTAAAATATCTTAGAAAAATCTGGAGAAATCCTTTTTGGAATAATAGCTCCTTAAAGATTCAAAGTTTCAATCCTTTATAAAACTGTCCCGCAACTTTCAAAAATTACATTTTGGTCACTAGCCAAAATGTCAACCTTCCGAACCTCATTTTCCAAAATTGATTTCACAGTTCACTTAATTATATTAAAAGATGATTTTAGAACATTTTTCCATATTTTTAATGCAACCCGAACTAGGCTTTCCTAAATTCACTCTTATATATTCGATCAGCACTTTGACCGAACCGGTCAACGCCCAAAACTTCTGAGCCCAAAACCGGGGCGTTACAAGAAAACCTAGTGGTTAAAAGTTTTGGATAATCATGAGATGATTTAAAAACAAGAGTTGTTCACCAAAAGATGAGGAATTACATGAGATGTAATTAGTAAGGTGTTACTTACCTAAATAACCATTTCCTAAAAGACTGGCCAAAGCTGATTTAAGAATGGTGAAATATGGATCCTCACTCACTAGAAAAACTATCGAAACGTTTTTCCGAAATTAAAACTAGAGGGTTTTTAATTTTGAATAAAATAATGGGAGTAAATTTATAGTAAAGACCTATCTATAAATTTTAAAATTTAGTAAAACTTATGTAGCATATTTTCTTTGTTGTAGAATTAATGGCAAATAATACTCCATCTCTGTGATCTATTATTGAGAAGGATAAGCTCAATGGCATAAACTTCCTTGACTGGTTCCGCAATTTGAGAATTGTTCTCAAACAGGAAAATAAGGAATATGTCATTGAAGAACCTGTTCCTGATGAACCGGTTGCCACTGCTTCCAGAGCTGACAAAGACAAGTTTAAGAAACACATGGATGACATGCTGGATGTCGGTTGTCTTATTCTTGCCTCCATGACCCCTGAGCTTCAGAAGCAACATGAGGACATGGTAGCTTATGATATGATTCAAAATCTCAAGGAGATTTATAAAGGGCAAGCTCGTCAAGAGAGGTACGAGACCTCTAAAGTTCTGTTTCAATGTAAGATGAGTGAGGGATCTCCTGTAGGAGCTCACGTCATCAAAATGATGGGCTACATCCAAACGTTGGAGAAGCTCGGCTTTCCGCTGAAAGACGAATTAGCTACTGATGTCATCTTGCAATCGTTGCCGGATAGTTTCAATTAGTTCGTCCTTAATTTCAATATGAATGAAATACAAGACGCTGCCACAGTTGCTCGACATGTTGAGAACTGCTGAAATCAACCTGAAGAAGGTAGGACCTAAACATGTTCTGATGGTCCGCAAGGGCAAGAAGAAAGGTAAATCGGCAGCAAAGTCTTAAGGTGATGGTAAGACCAAAACCGATGGAAAGGAGGCATTGAAACCTAAGAAGGGAATCAAGAAGGATGGAAAATATTTCCATTGCGGAAAAACCGGACATTGGAAGAGAAACTGCCCCACGCACCTACAAGAAGTCAAGAAAGAAAAAACGAGTGAGGCATCAACCTCAGAGGCTTCTAAAGAGAAGGCATCAGAATAGACATGGACCTGCTAATGGAAATAAAGCAAGAGTTGCTACATCATCCATTAGGACATGTGTTTTTGCTTAAATAGATTTTTTTTAGTTTTTAAGATTATTATTTTGTGCCTAAGTTTTAGTTATCTTGTAAGGACAAGATATTTTAATTTTGAGATTATTTAAATAAATGTTATTCTTTTAATCTCTTATGGCACAACGAATCAATGATCCTTAAACTAATCAAATCAATAATATTTATAAGATAAATAAAACAAATGACTAATCTCAAACTCGTTAAAAGTATTAAGGTAATTTGATGAGATCAAATTCAAGAATACTTAAAGTTTGATGAACTTTCAAAGAATATGGGATTGTCCCATAATTAAATCCCTCAAGTGGAACGAAAGGTCTTTGAAAGAGAATCAAATATGTTAGACATGTTTTGATTCAGAACAAGTCATTTTCGACTTCTTTACACACTAGAAAAACAACTCTCATACTTAATCGTGTTTTTTTTCCCAAAACTTGGTTCAAAAACGCCATATAAGATATGAACTAAGAATTGTTCTAGAATACTTTTGAAGTTTTAAGGTTACAAAACTTACATGTTAAAATGTTTACAAAGTTCGAACCTTAAAAACTCCATTTGTTGTTTATCTTAACGAGAACAAAGCGTTTGTTTCTCAAACGATAGTTTATCTCGAAAGAGAATACTTATCACTAAGGGATTTCATTTTTCAACGAGAACAAAATGTTTGCTGCTCAAACGAGAGTTTATTTCGAAAGAGATTACCTCTCACAAAAGAAAAAATGGAATTTGGATTTTGAAGAAATTTTAGACAACAAATTTATGAACCAAAGATTGAGAATGTTCCACAAATGATCAAGGAACATTGGAAATAAAACACAACCATTGTGTTGATCCTTAAGAGAATACCATATACTTGAGAAATATGGATTTCTCACTATCCGTACATGCAAACACTCTTTTTTTCGGATCAAGATAAAGACTAGGTCTTATCAGAAAGCAATGGTGAGCCCAAAATTCGAGAAATGGCTAAGAGCCATGAGATATGAGATGGAATCCATGTCTAAAACCAACATGGATGATAAAACATACAAAGGATGATTCGTCGCTAAAAGTTTTCGACAAACTTCATAGTATAGACTATGATAAAACATCTTCCATGTAGCTATGTTTAATCCAGCTTAATGTCACTTGCAAGTAGTTACATACGATGATTTTGAAATCAAATAAAGGAATGTCAAAACCACTTTCCTAAGGGAAAACTTGAAACAGATGTGTACATGACACATCCAGAAGGTTTTGTCACTCCAGTAAACACTTGGAAGGTATATAAGCTACAAAGGTCTATCCGTAGACTAAGGCAAGCTTCTCGAAGTTGGGATATTCGTTTCAGAAGATACAATCAAAAGGTTTGGTTTATCTAGAAACAAAGGGGAGTCTTGTTTTCAAAAGAGCTAGTGGGAGCATTGTTACTTTCCTAAGTATTGTATGTAGATGACATACTCATCAAAAGAAACTAAAGATCGCAATCCGTTTTGCATTAATAAAAGATACTGTGAGTTAGCAACATGAGGCAATATCTAACTCTACAACATAGGCTGAATGTATTACAGAAGGATGTTTAGATCTAAAGGGTTCACTTCTGAACTAAGGGTTGTTCCCAGCATATTTGATGCTACATAACTCTATTATGATGGAATCTTTGCATAAGCAAATAAAACCAAAATCTCATCAATAAATCCAAACATATTCTAAAGTGCTTACATCTTGGAGATGTGAAAGTATGCAACATACGCACAAAGTTGATAACTTTGTCAACTCCCTGACAAAGCTTTTGACACAACATAAGCATGTCAGTTACACTAAGCCATATCGTATTAGATACGAGAATGATTGGTCTTAGTGCTAGTGGGAGATTGTTGGAGTATACCCAAAGACCAATCATATGATGATTGAATAGACATACTATTTTACTAGATTTATCAAGTAATGGCATTGCCGTTATTAACATTTGGTATGTTTCTGTGCATCAAACTAACCATTGGATAATAATGTCCATACAATAATACGATTATTGTTAAATAGGATCCTTAGTCGAATATTATTATGGGTATGGACAGTGATAATATATAAAGACTAATATGTGGTTTATGACAAGCGTTGTCATTGACATAGAGATGCCAAAATCAACACATAAGTATTTGTTAGAGAACAACATACTGGATTGACCCGCTATGAGCATGTTTATTGGGTAATTATGTGACAGTCACAACATTGCTCATGATACACATATGTATAATCCTCATACTTGAGATCAACATGATTTCAACATAAAGATTTATGTATTTTGACATAGTCAAACGGGTGTCGTAACTGACTACATTATAAAGACTGATGATTGGATACGTGATGACCTATGTAGTGAAATATGGTTGATCAAAAAAGGATTTGTCCCTCCTACATAATGGGAGAAATATCTTCGGCCACTTGATTGAGTGAGATTAGAAAATGCATGGCCATGCTCGAATACTATGATATGAGATATCATAGAGATTCATTTATCATAATCTACTCAAGACATCAAGAAACACTAGATGGACAACGCAAGTGTGACTAACCCATGACTTGTGTTCATCTAAGATATAAAGGACAAAAGGATGAAATACATAAAATAAGTTTATTTAGGAATTAGGAAAGTCAAACCATGACTTCATGCAACTTAGGTAGCAATGATGTATTGCTAGATGCCACTCATTGTTTGTAAAATTAGAACCGTTCTAATTTTGCTGGTAACGTTGCATGATCCTACAAGGGTCACACCCTTTGAATGAAACGAACAAAATAATTGAAAACCATACTCCCTATTTTAGGGAGGTTGCCGAAAATCCCCTATGGGATAGGGGAAATCGACAACTCCCTTAAATGGGAATAATATTGGATAAATATTGTATTTATCAGATATTATTTAGAGTATGGAAAATATTTAGAGACTTAAATATTATAGAATAAGATTCTAGAAATTTAAATATATAAATCCATGTTTTATGCAGAATAAGATTCTACATAATTAAATATATATATATATTATTTAATATTATTAAAAAAAATGTATATTTAATATAAACCAATTTCAAGTAGAATTAGATTCTATGAATTTTGGTTGAACTTGGATTTAAGGAATTCAACTAGAATTATGTCTCTGAATACTATTTAAAGGGACAAGGGCTAGCAACCAAATCATCTCTATTCCTCCTTGCAAATTTCGACATATCCCTGGGAATTCCCCTATGGAATTTTCGACAAGTCCCAGATTTCTTCTGAGAAGCTGTTCGATATTTTTCTGGTGTTCCTCTTGCACCCTGGCAAATACCTGACGATTTCCTAGTTCGAATCCAAGTCCTGTAGAACCCCTGGTCGATTTCAGACTCCCTCAGGAATCCCTGAAGGGATTTCGACTTCTGCTTGGAAGGTGTTCAAACCTGTCGAATTTTATCCCTAAGTGTTAGGGAGGTAGAAACTTTGTTCGTTTTGTTCGGGTGGACTCCGTAGAGGCCGTGGCGAACCTGTGACGATTCCTGTTTTACTTGACGTGGTTATTCCAACATACCACCGGTTTTCCAGTTTCCAGAGTTTTAAAAGGTAACTCTTCATCTTTTCACCCCGTATTCGTTCCTGTACATGGATCCTGGCAGTATTACGTCAGATTTATTTTTCCGTTGCGCCACGAGGCATGCCGACGTGACCCAATAGATCACCTGTTTGTGCTTGATACTTTGGATTCTTTCAACTAGGCTGCGCAACAGGGGGATCATGGCGGACGAGAAGGCAGCTTCAGTACTGCCTGCTGCGGCTGGGGTGGCGGCAGCTTCGGACAATGGCTGGGCGGTTGAAGGTATGTCTGGCTCCGGTTCATACATCATCAGCTGGCGTGCCCTTCTTGTCCATCCTTCCTTGAGAGGAAGAATTTTGTCCTTTGGGTGTGGTGGCAAGCAGAAATTTGCGCACATGCCTGTGATGAGGGCATGGAAGAAGAGAGGTCCCTTGGCGTTTGGCCTTTATGCATTGGCATAGATCTCCTTTACGATCACTTCTCCAACATTGAATTCTCGTCCCTTCATGATGTTGTAGATAAGGGCGAGCCGCGGCTTGTTGACCGTTGATCCCTGTGTGGTGGGCATCAAGCGGCGTTTGACGAAGTGACTCCAAAGGGTTGCCTCCGGTAGCAAGTCACGGTGGTTGACTGACCCATTGTTCTTGCATGTTTGCCACTTAGGGTTTGGCTTACAGATCTCTCTTTTGATCTTGTTGTAGTCAGCCGCCGTCAGAAAGGACTCCCATTCTTCATGTGGGTTGCCGCAGACTTCGATGCTGTTGAAGCTGTTGATCATATCTGCTGTAAATTTGACACCTTCTCCACGTACATACACGAAAGGATTTCTCGGTGTCGGTCCGTGGGCATAGAACTCTCGCACATAGTTACTGTTGATTCCTTTTGGCTGCCGTGCGAACTGGTCCCAACCCAAGTTGTGCATCCTTTCGTATAGGGAGGGCTCGAGGCCAAAATCCCCATCAGGCTGGGTATATTGGAACCCTATTTCCTCTCATAGTTGTCGCTCTCTGTAATATTCCTTATAGGTTGCCTCGATTGCTGGATTCAAGAACCTCTTGAAAAGGGGTTTGGAGGTGGCGGCAGTTTGCTGCGATGTGGCCATAACTGTGAGACAGTTGTATTTCCTAAAGAATGAAAAAAGAACGTGAAAGAAAGTAAAGCAAAAGTGATCTTGAAAGTAAAGATAACATAAAGAATTGAGAGTAAATGAGAAAGCAAAGTGAATAACGGGGAGAGAATAGTTAGCCTTATATAGTCGTTATGAATCCACTAGCTGTTATGCTCATCTGCCTTGGCCGCTAGTTGAGCCTCTCCTTTATTCTTTCATCTTTCTTTATCTTTCCTTCATTCCTAACCTAAAATAAATTAAAAGAAAAAATTAAATAAAAATTAAATCTAATAAAACTAAATTAAAAATAAAAATAAAAATAAAAATTAGGTTATGTTGGATTGCACTTTTCTCAAGCATAACCACTTCTTGAGGGCTTTGTGTTTAGCTTTTTATCTGGGCATGTCCTTCCCCTCCTCAGGTTGATGTTGTTGCCCTCTTTACCGCCCTGGCGGGACATACACCAAAGAAACAAAAAGGCTTTTTTCGGGAATAAAATAAACAGGGATTTAATGTGCAAAAACTAAAATAGATGTGCAAAAATTCAAACGTAGTTACTGTTGCCAATCCCCGACAACGACGCCAAAAACTTGTAGAACGTCTGGGTGTTTTCTATTTATGAGCGCAAGTGCCCACTTTTGTCAAGTTATAGTATAAAAGATATCGTCTCCCACAGGGATTGAAGCAGCTCCTATGAGTGGTTTCCTGCACAAAGATTTATTAAATGCACAATTAAATCTCATGATGTGGAAATATAAAAACACAAATAAAAAAAAAGATAGTGATGAGAAGGATGATAGAGAGAGAGTTGGTCGATAGACTGGGTAACACAACTGCAACTCAGTAGCATGGAGACTGCATTCTAAAGCTTGAGTATGTTTTGCGCTGCCATGATTTGTTGCCTCAGCAGGTATGGCAGGCGGCAGGCTACAACCCTGTCACGCAGCCGCAACGGGTCACTACCACTGCAACTTTCACTGTCTCGGCAGGTGGAACGAAAATAGGTCATGGCGGCAAGTCTGGTAGACATTCCAAGTTTTGCGGGATAGTCGACAATGATCTTCCCTATTTCTAGGCAATGATGCTCGAACACTCACGTGATGTAGGCAATACCTAGAAATCTCATCATAAACCTCACACATGCATGTCCATTCGATTGGTGATCCTTTTTAGTTGCTGAAACTTGTGAACTTGTTAGGAACGAAGTTAGTCACGCCCCAACATGTTGTGATAGTGCTTAACCCTTTCGTGAGCCTTACACTTTCATGCCCGAAAAATGGATTCTCTCAACTGACTGGTGTAAACTAATCGAAAGAATGAAGTGCATAGATTAAGCAAACTTTGGAATTTTATTGAAAACAACTCAAAACTATTACAATCGTTTCTCACATACTACTTTACATACAAGCGTCTAAACCCTAGGAGAGTTGGGTCGCGACCCCCAACAACTCCCATCTACCTAGCTACATCTTCGTTGTGCGGCTATTCAAGCAGGCATCCCCTCACACCTCGTCATGCCCTATACCCTTAAATACATTGGGTATATATAGGGCTCATGGCCTAAGTTTGAGTCCTCCTTGAAGTAGAAGTTCCTAAAGTATTTATACATTAAATACAGACTCCTTTTTCACTTAAATGTGGACTCTTTGGACGTTGCCTTCTCCGAAAGTAAGGATAAGTACTCCTACTTATCAATCTTTGATCAGGTATATCGACTGCTACAAGTTTAGAAAATTGCAAGACTGGGCTCGTTGGGCTGAGGGAATTGCCCTCTTTCAATCGCGACCCATTTTGGCTAAGGCGGTGTAATTCCCGCCTGGGCGGCACTTGGCAGCGATGCTGCTTCGACAACGTTTTAGTCGACATCTAGGGTTGCTTCAATACAGCTCCTTTTCTACCTTCTCATGTCCCCTCCTCTCCTCTTCTTGCTATAGCACCTGAAAATAAAAACTAAACTAAAACTATAACTTTTCTCAACCAAACATAATTTATACGATAAAAGCATTGTAAAAGAGAAGATATTGTTATAATGCACGCAATGCACCTAAATATGCCTAAATGAGCTTAAGAATAGCAATAATAAGGGCGTATCGGTAAAAGAGAAGATATTGTTATAATGCATGCAATGCATTGTAAAATAGAACTCGTGGACACTCTACAATACGCTTAAAGGCGTATCGGTAAAACCTCTCTCCATATCGATACGGGAAAGCCTGTATCGGTACGGGTTTTGGTAGAATCAAATCTGGAGTTGAAAGGTATCGATACAGGGTATACCGTATCAGTACGGTAGTGCTGAAAAGCAGGTTTGAAAACTTTAAAGCATTCCAAACTTTGCCAAAATCCTTTTTTTAAACACCTCAAACTTATTTTCAAGTTGTTTGGACTTAAAGACATGTTTTAAATTCTTTTCAAATTTGTCCAAAACATTTTTCAATTATTATATCAAAACACTTAGTTCTTCAATCTCCCCTTTTGTATATAATAAAACCAACTTGAAAAATTGTTTTGGATTCTCCCCCTTTAAGTTTAAAAATTTGAATAAGAGATGAAATATAGAAAAGTAATTAAAGCTCCCCCTATTCATTGGAAAAACAAAAATTTTGAAACCAATCTCTCCCCCTATTTGTTATATAAAAAAGTATTTAAAATACTTTTAGGCTCAAAATAACAATGGAGGTTTAAATTTTGAAACTATTAAAATGTTTGGTTTTAAAAGTGCCCCCTTACTCATTGCATCATATTAGGCTTAACAAATAATCCAAGACTTTAAATACAAACTAGATAACCAAACAAATAAAATGAAAACTTTTAGCTTAGAGGTTACCCAATTTCTTCTCTTGTGTGACTAGAGCATTTCCATGATTTTGCTTTGCTTGTCATAGCTCCAACACACCTACAAAAGACATTCACTTGATTTTTGGTATCCAAATTACTTTGGATCCATTTACGTTAATAGGAACCCATACTTGTCTAATCCTATAAGATTTTCTCTTTTTAATAGGACAAGTATGTGAGGAATGACCATGATAATGGCAATGTGAGCATTTTGCCATTATGTGACAAGATGAATTATTAAAAATGATTTCTTTTTCTTTTGTTAAGCTTTCAAGCTTAACTTTCAAATCAAGATTTTCTTTTTCTAAAACATCTTTACTTGTTTTTGGAAACTCTAAATCATTTTTCAAAATTTTATTTTGGTTTTCAAAATCCAGTTTTGTTTTCAAAAGAAAATCATTTTCAAATTCAAGTTTTGAAATCATTTTCTTAAATTTGGAATTCACCGTTTCAAATTCCAAAAATAATTCATTGAAAGCATCTTGCAACTCATCGAAAGAGTAAGAATAAAACTCACTTGAGTTAGAAGATACCTTAGGCTCATCGAGAGCCAAAACACCATCCACCTTTGGATTGGAGAGAATGTTTGCACATGATTGATCATTATCTTTCTTTTCTCCCTTCTTGTTACCATAAAGCTTCTCAAGTTTCTCCCACAATTCTTTGACACTTTTTCATGTGGAGATCCTCTTGGAAACTTCTTCGTTAAGGCCACAATAGAGAATGTGCATCGCCTTGGTGTTTAGCTTTGCCTTCGTCTCGTTGGCACTCCTTTGCTTTTTCTTCTTTTTTGGAGCTTCCAAATACCCGTCTTCAATGATGTCCCAAACCACATAGTCTTGAGACTTGATGAAGAATTTCATGATATTTGCCCATTGGAAGTATGTTTCTCCTTCGAAGAGCGGAGGACACGAGATAGAGCGGCCTTCTTCAAATCTTGACATTTTCTTGAACAGTGGACTACGAGTGATGGATCTTTACTCTCAGATGTTAGTCCTTCTATGGAGACGAGGCTCTGATACCAATTGTTGGGTTTATAGCATGCTAGAATCGATCATCGAAACCGTCAACGAGGGTTGTAAATGTTCGGTGGTTGAATTGGCTAAAATCGAAATGAAGATAGACAAGTGACACAATGATTTTTGAGTGGTTCGGCCTTCTAACAAGCACATACATACACTACCTTAGCACACCACTAAGGATTTCCCAATTCACTCTACAATGAATTCATCCCCTTTTCTCGGTTTAGGACGAAACCGTTACAAGCCTATCTTTTGGACTTGGCTAAGATAAAACCAAATCTAGTTTTTTCTCTCAAGGCTAAACTAGAACCTCTCCTTTTTACAAGGGATTTGTTTGGTAAACTTAATACCTCACAAGGTAGGTGTTTACACAAATTTAAGCTCACAAGAGTACAAAGGATTTCCAATTAAGCTCTCTCTCTAAAGACTATGTACAAGAGAATAGTAAAATTAAGATTTAGACTCTAATTCTCTTGACCTTGTTGCTTGGATGTTGTCTCTGACCATCTTTAAGTGTTCCAGCCTTCAATTTATAGTCCCAATTGAGTTTGTAGTTGTTATTAGCCGTTGGGGATGAATTAGAGTCGTTGGGGTCTTTATTTCCCACATTAATTGTAGTTCAGTTGCTTATTGTATCGGTTTATGGGTACCCGTATCGGCACGCCCTTCTTCAGAACTAGTCGTTGGGCTCTTGCCAGCCTATGCGTATCGATACACTAGGGAGCATATCGGTACGATCTACACTTTAAAAGACCGTTGGGAATAGCCGTTGGGGGTTGTTAAACCAGGGATCGGTACGCTTAAAGGTGTATCAGTACGACCCCTCTCCGTATCGATACGGACAAGCCTGTATCGATACGAGTTTTGGCAGAATCAAATCTGGAGTAAACAGGTATCGATACGGGGTATACCGTATTGGTACGGTAGTGTTGAAAAGCCAAGTTTGAAAACATTAAAGCATTCCAAACTTTGCCAAAAACCTTTTTTAAACACCTCAAACTTATTTTCAAGTTGTTTGGACTTAAAGACATGTTTTAAATTCTTTTCAAATTTGTCCAAAATATTTTTCAATTATTATATCAAAACACTTAGTTCTTCATTAAGAAAACTTGAAATCCCTCTAAAAGATATTTGTTTGCACTATAAAGCTCTCACCCAAAACCTAAACACTTGAGCAAATATAACAATATTCAGCTCACCAGTGTTGTCTATACAAGAAATGGACAATTTAAGCTCTAAGACAATTTCTTGATCATAGTGTTGTTGACAATTGAAGCATTAGTCTTCTCTTGATGCTTGGAGGTCCCTTTTATACTCTCAAATGAGTTTGTAGCCGTTGAGGACCATTGGGGATGTTTTGGAGCCGTTGGAGACTTTATTTCCCACCATAAATGCTGTTATGTAGACGTCCGTTTCGAAACACTCGATCCCGTTTCGGAACACTCTTCTTCAGAACTAGCCGTTGAAGTCCGATGTACCATGCCGTATGGAAATGCCTATGGCCGTTTCGAAACCCTTCTAGCCATATCGAAACAGTTACAACATGTTTCGGTACGATTGACAGTTAGACTGCAAATTAAATTACCGTTAGGAAAGAGCTGTTGGGAATTTGACCGTTGGGGAAATAGTCGTATCGAAACGCTGTGTAAAACCCTCACCCAAATTAAAGCCCGTTTCGAAACAAACAAGGATACATCGAAACGTTTTGTCTCTGTGAATGGTCGTTTCAAAACGCCTAGGGGTGTTTCGATACACCTAGGTGGTTTTGTAAAGTTTGACTTTAGAAAGTGCATTAAAACCCCTTTAAAACTTCTTCAAACATATTTTTAAGTTGTTTGGACTTAAAGGCACTTTTGAAATCTTTTCAATTTAGTCCAAAACTAATTTTCAATTATTATATCAAAACATTAGTTCTTCAATGTCTATTATAATGCTTTTGTATATTTGAATGACTTGGTGAATGCTATTAGGATATAAATATGGTTAGCAAACTGTTTTTAAGAATCAAGAATTAGAACATCTCCTAATGATAATCAAATTCTTTGGATTACTAGACAAGGAAGGAATTGAGCAAGTAAGGACTAAAGTAGAATCGGGTTGTGAAATGCAAAATGGAATTATAATTCAAGATCAAGATTAGATGGCTTAATCTGTTAGTATAGTTTAAAGTCTCGGGAAGGGCTAACAACCCTCTAGAGCATTGCTTTCTAGTGTAAATCGATCCTAATGATATATATATATATATATATATATATATATATATATATATATATATATATATGTGTGTGTGTGTGTGTGTGTGTGTGTGTGTGTGTGTGTGTTGCTATGTGCAAATTGGAGCCAAGGTAAGTCTACTATGGACTAAATGTCTTAAAAAGTGTTTGACATGATCTAGAAGCAAGTGTATGATTTGTATCGCTATTATGATGAGAATGATAGTATCTTGATTGATAGATGGGCATGGTAGAAATTGTCTGACTTGTAAATATCAATTGAACTACATGCATATGACTTGTGAAATGAGAAAGTGCTGGCTTGAAATGCAAGAAATTATGAAAACATTGATATTGGTAATATTAGTGTAGAGTGTTCACAAGTTCTATATTTTGAACACATTCCTGCCCTTATTATTGTTGTTCTTAAGCTCATTTAGGCATATTTAGGTGCATTGAATACATAATAACAATATTTTCTCACTTACCATGCTTTTATTGAATATTCTATGTTTGGTTA
Source organism: Hibiscus tridactylites (assembly GCA_958450335.1). Lineage (NCBI taxonomy): Eukaryota > Viridiplantae > Streptophyta > Magnoliopsida > Malvales > Malvaceae > Hibiscus > Hibiscus tridactylites. The sequence continues at coordinate 40,525,209 of OY288287.1, forward strand.
AGAAAAGATATTGTTTTAGTTTAGTTTTCTTTTTTAGGTGTTGTAGCTATGTAGAGGAGGAGAGGACAAGAATGCAGGGAGCAAAAAGAAGCTGTACTGAAGCAGTTCTAGTTGCCGCCGAGGACGCTGCCGCAACAGCAGTGCTGCCGAGTGCCACCAAGGCAGGAGTTAAACCGACTTAGCCAAGATGGGGATGCGATTGAAAGAGGATTATTTCCTGAGTCCAATGAGCCCAGTCTTGCCGATTTTTGAATCCTGTAGCTGCCTGAAGAGCTAATTAAAGATTGATAAGTAGGAGTACTTATCTTTACTTGCTGAAAAAGGCAACGTCCAAAGAGTCCACATTCAAATAAAAAAGGAGTCAACATTTAATGTAAAGTTACTTTAAAAACTCCTACTCCAAGGAGGACTCAACTTAGGCTATGAGCCCTACATATACCCATGTTTGTGAGGGTATAGGGGCAAAATGGAGAGGTAGATATATAGATTAAGTGGAGGTATTGGAGGTCGCGACCCAATTCTCTATTAGGGTTTAGGTTTTTGTATGTAAGGTAGTTGTGAGAAACGGTTGTAATAGTTTAAGTTGTGTTTTCAATAAAATATTCCAAGTTTTCTTAATTCATGTTCTTCACTTCTTCAATTAGTTCCACAAGTCCAGTTGAAAAAATCCATTTTTCGGGCACGAGAGTTTCAAACTCACGAAGGAATTAAGTACGGTCTCATCATGTCGAGGTGTTGACTAATTCGGCTTAGACATACGTTCAAGTTTTAGCAGCTAAAAGGAGCAACCAAACGTCGACTGCCTGTGTCAGGTTTACAGTGGGATTGCTAGGTATTGCCTACATCACGTGGTGATAGAATCCTTGCCTAGACATAGGGAGGATCACTTTAGAATTGCTCTACCAAACTTGGAGTATCTGCCAGACTTGCCACCAGGACTTCTCTGCATCTCACCTGTGAAGACAAAAAAAGTTGCAAGAGCAGAGATCCGTCGTGCCAACGAAAGTTGTCGCTGCCTCAATCCGCCATTACTCGCCGAGGCAGCATATTGTGAAAGCGCAAAACACACTTAAGCTTTACAACGCAGTCTACACACTACTTAGCTACAACTACCTAGTCCAATCTATCATCCTCATCTCTCCCTATCACTATCTTAATTTATTTGTGTTTCTACTTTTATGTTTAGGAATTTACTAATTCCTTGTGTAGGAAAACACTCATAGTAGCTGCTCCAATCCCTGTGGGAGATGATATCTTTTATATTATAAATTGTCAAGAGTGTGCACTTGCGCTCATAAATATAGAACACCTAGACACTTTACAAGTTTTTTGCGCCATTGTCGGGGATTGGAAACAACAACTGCATTTGAATTTTTGCACTTCTATTTTATTTTTTACACTTAAATTTATGTTTATTTTATTTTATAAAAAAATGCTTCTTGTTTGTCTTTTGTGTATGTCCCACTAGGGCGGCAAAGATGGCAGCCAACACCCACATGAGGAGGGGGAGGACATACCTGGACAAAAAGCCAAACGCAAAACCCCCAAGAAGTGGTTATGTTTTGGAACTGCGCAACCCAACCCAACATAACCTAATTTATATTTTTTATTCTAATTTCTTTCTTTTATGCATTAGGATCATGTTTAATTTTCAGTTATTCTTATTTCATTTTTGCATTTGATTTATGTCAGGTTAGGAAGGAAGGCAAGACCAAGAAGGATAAAGAATAAAGGAGAATTCCAACACAGCGGCCAAGGCGACCCAAGGCAGATGAGCATAACAACTAGTGGCTTCATAACGGCTAGATGCAACAGCTACATTTGCAACAACTGGCGGAACGGCTATCTGCGTAACAGCTAGAATCGCGTAAAACGTGCCGCAATCATTGTCGCCCAACGACAGCGTGCCCGCTAAGGCAGCGGAGAGTAGCGGCTACATAAAGCCAACTATTCTCTCCTCATTCTTCACCTTGCTCTCTCTTTTGCTCTAAATTCTTCTTGCCATATTTGCTTTCAAGGTTTCGTTTGTTTTAATTTCTTGCAATTTCTTTCTTTTTCTTTAGGAAACACAACCGTTCTCACACCTATGGCAACATCAAAACCCACCGCCTCATCGTCCAAGCCAACATTCCAGAGGTTCTTAAATGCTGACATAGCGGCATCCTACTGGCAGTATTTCGTGGAACGACAACTATGGGAAGAAATAGGCTTTCAATACACAAGGCAAGATGGGGATCAATGCCTCGAGCCCACAGTATTTGAAAGGGTCAACACTCTAAGATGGCACATTTTTGCATGGCAGCCAGAAGAAATAAACAACAATCCAGTGCGAGAGTTTTATGCTCACAAGCCTACCCCGGGAAATCCTTTTGTTTACGTCCACGCCGAGGGTTTCAAGCTCAAAACGACAACAATCAATAGCTTCTATGGCATAGAAATCAGAGGGAATCCGCACGACGAATGGAGGTCGTACTTAATGGCAGCAGACTACGAAAAGATTAAAAAAGAAACCTACCAGCCAAATGCCAAATGGCTTATCGACAAGAATAATAGTTCAGTCAACCGTCGCGACCTGCTGCCAGATGCAAATCTTTTGAGTAACTTTGTCCAGCGCCGCCTAATGCCCACTTCGCATGGTTCGACAGTCAACAGGCCGCGGCTGGCCGTAATCCACAACATTATGAAGGGGCGGCCGATCAACGTTGGAGAGGTTATTCTTGAAGAAATTTATGCCAAAGCAGCCAAGCCCAACTCCAAGGGACCCATCGTCTTCCCCACACTCATCACAGGCCTCTGTGCCAACTTTCGAGTGTCGTCGCACCCCAAAGATACCATCATTGCCGCCAAGGAAGGGTGGATAAGGAAGGTGTGCCTACAGATGATGCAAGAGCCTGAGCCCGAAACGTCGACAACCGCCCAGTCGTCATCCCAACCTGCCGCCACCCCACCCGCAATGGGCAGTACTGATGCTGCCCTTCCTTCCACTGTGATTCCCCTGTTGTGCAACCTCGTAGAAAGATGCCAGAGAATTGAGCACAAGCAGGTAATATTTATAAAATACATCGCTGAGGTGCAAGAGGCCTTCGTGGCCTACTTGCTAGACAAATACCACGACGCCGGCCCACAGTTGCCTACCTTTCCATCGGAGTTAGCAGCTTCGAAACCAACCAGGATCACACCTAGACCAGTTGCCACTCCAGCCGCCCCAGCCAACCAATGGCCGCACATCCACCCCAAGAGAAGGACCTCGCCTACTCCCATCCAGCCATACAACCTCACCTCTTCATCTGAGTCTGAGAAAGAGGAGGAGACTACCGCCACCTCCCCAGCAGCAAAAGAGGCAGCTGCAAAATTAGCCGAGGACTCAGACATGGAGATATATGATTCCTTCGATGGCGAATCGGCCGAGGCAACAAGAAAAAGGAAGCGGCCTACTGATGCAACCAAGCCTCAAGGTGAAGGGTCTGATACTGAACCAGAAGCACCACCCAAAAGACCCACTCCCAGCCGCATCTAGCCACCACATGGCAAGAAGAAGAGCCCAACCTGTAACATCCCAAATATTAGCCTAGAAGCTTTGGAAAATTAATAGGAGATTTAATAAATTAATTAGAGTGTAAATTTTGAATAATTAAATTAAAAATAGCTATGATAAGGACTCAATTGGAATCCAAAGAAAAGTCTAAGAAAATTTGGCAAATTTGCCAAGTGACAAAACCGAATTAAAAGTAGAAGAATGGAATTGCATGCTAAAGTTTAACCTTCTTGATTTACCCTTAGTTAAAATAAAAATGATGATATAATTAAAGGAATATTAGAGACATTAGTTGAGACATTGACAATGTGTCAATTCTCATTAAAGTATCTCTCTCCACCGGCTGCCCAAACCACCTTAGCTAAGTAACCAACATTTTCACACACTTGAAAAACATAAGAATTGAGAGAGAGTTAGAGGAGAACTCGGTGAAGAAGAAGAGAGGCTTGCATGGCATGGTAATTGGCTTAGGAAATTCAAGAAAAAATCAAAAGTAAGTAGCATTCTCCACCTACTATTCGAATATATGAAAATAATTGAGGAAGTAGTTTTGTACAATCTAAAAATTCATGAAAATTGTTAGTTAAAAGGGGATGTTGCTGGAAATTTTAAGATATGAGGAAGATCTAAGAATTTAGAAGTGTAATAAGACTTAAAATACAATAAGTTTAAGGCCGTCCAGATTTTATGTTAGTTGAAACACTCAACTTTGGAAAATTATAGAAATTAATTAGTAAGAATCTGAGGTTAAAATTTTGACACAATATATTTTGACATGTTTATTTTGATAGAAAATTCATAAAAGTGAAATTGGAGACTTGTAGCAAAATCTGGAAAAGAAATCCGAACAGCATTCAAATCTACCCATCAATGTTCTTAACAGGGCAACAAACTTTGAAAATTCGGGAAAATTGAATATTTAGTATTTCAATTTGAAATTTTAATAGGATGAAATTGGGGATGTTAGTTGAAGTTCGAAACAAACAGGGACTGATTCTGAGGTATATACTGGAAATGGGAAATATATTATAAGTTGGAAGGTCAAAAACAGTTTAGAATATAAAATATGGAACCTTGAAGGACACTTAAAATTTGATTGATAAAAATTGGATAAGAAGGAATGTAGTAACATGATAGATAGACTTATTAAAATTCAATTTACATGAGTAATTAAACAATTTGAACATTGAATCAATAATTAGAAGGGATTTGATAAATTAATTGGCAATGTTCGAAGCTAAGCTAGTATAAGGACTAAAACTGAAATGTGGAGAAACATAGGGTTTAAATTGAATAATTAATTCTGAAATTTCTTCTATGATTTCCTAAAATGTGCTAGATCCTAGAGGAGAAAGGATCGAAGAGGAACCTGTAGCTGGAGCAGCCTCAGATTGTGGAAAAGGCCTCCGGATTCAAAATTAGCTCGACGATTGTGAGTGAAATGAACTTAGAGTTGAGATTAGAGTCTCAACTATCCTTTAATTTGATTTTAGTATATGTTAAGCATGAAATTGGAATAATTAATGGTTGGTAAATTGATAAGGGAAGAAGGTTTAAAAGGAAATTTGATTGGATGCATGTTGTTATGTGATTTCTTGATACATGCTTGAATTGAAAAATTGATAATTCAATGCTTGATTTTGAATCTGATTGGAATTATGTTGAATTGATTATGGATGTTTTCTTGTTGAATTGTGTTGAATGTGATATGTGATCAAAGGTTGATCTTATAAACTATGTGTTTGGTAAATTCGATTGAAATTAGAGCTATGTGATATGAAATTGAGTTCATATATGTTGAATTGTGAATATACAAAGTGTAATGCATTTTATTATATGCTGAATTGTGAGAGTTATTGTGATATTGGAATTGAGATATTTCAATAAATTAATCGAAAGGATTAAGAAAGCAATTTTGAAAATTTAATTGAAATAATTATACGATTGAAATTAAAGAGTAATTGGTAAAGTCCTTGGTGTGTATAGTCTGTCCAGGTAGTACGGCTAGCCTAGAGTCTTGAGCTCGATAAGAATCGGTATGTTAGTGTACTCGATATATGTGGTACGTAAGTGTACCTTCTTGCTTAATGTCAGTGGACATTAAAATAATATGTGATACGATGATACGAAATTGGTACTTGGGTACCTATTATATGGTGAATTTGATTCATAATTCAGTAATACATGACTCGAATACCTAGCTTACTATACTAACCAAGGCATACGAATTGAATTAATAAGAAAAAATTTCTTGTACTTCAAAATTGTAATTCTTGAATTAGTGAATTTCTATGAATTAAAATGTAGCATGTCAATTATGAATTTCTAAATTAATTGATCCTCTACTAAAGTTTGCTGCTCCTTGTTTATCTGAAATGTTATTGATTGAATATGTGCAATCGAATTATGTTAATCGAATTGTGTATGATGAATAAGGAAATCATAAAATTGATTTTTAATCCCTGATATTTATATGCAATATGAATATAAAATAACCATTGATAGCCTTTAATGGTTCGATTATTATATGATTGGTACTTTAAATTGCTTGTGTTCGATTGAAAAATATAGATGCCTTGAATTGTTCAATTCGAATGATTATTGATGCTTGTTAAATTGTTTGTGAAATTTTGTGGACTGTATTTGACCTATTCGAATGAAATAGAGTAATATGATAATCTAAGACTTGGAATAATGTGTGATCACTTGATTATTAAATTGAAATTGATTAGATTAAGGTTTCCTCATTAAGTACTAGAAGTACTTATCACTCGAACCCTTCCTTCCTTCCTAAAAATTTCAGATAGTGGCTTGTTGATCTACCTTATGATATCCGATAGCCCGAAGATTAAGTATGCCTTTCTTTGTCTTTGTCATGCTTATGATGGGTGGCTTAATAGTCAGCATGCTAGTGCAATTCGCCTTAATGATCATGTTTATGAACTACTATTTTAAAAGTGTATGAACTTTATAAGTTAGTTCCCTCATTTTGTTATGTAATTAAAGGGGTATATATATGGGGTATAGATTGGCCCTTATTATATGTTTTGGGGATTGATTCTTTTTGTTATATTTTGTATAGGCAACCGATAGGTTTAGCCGTTGATAGTTACCCTGGGAAATATTGTGTATAAGCGAAACGTTTAAAACATTATGGATGATGACGTATATAAATATATATATATGCTTGATATGAATTTGTTAGTATTTTAATTAAAGGTATTACTAGATGATCACATTAGAATTGAATTGAATTATGTTAGAAAGGAAGCATTCGAATAAATTGAATAAAATGAAAATGGATTATATGTATGATGTATTCGAATGTGAAAGAAATTAAATTAGATTTTTATATGGTTTATAAGTCGATTAAATGAATCAATTGAATAGACCCACCTAGTTATTTACTGAATTAAGATAAGGATTTATGTATGTTTTATAAGTAGGATAAATGGATTAGATGATTCAAGACCACCAAGTTGTATTCGAATAAAAAAAATCCCACGCGATTTCTTCCGCTGCCTAATTGATTAATAAGTTAATACGAATCCGATGATATAACGCTCCTTGCCCCTAATCCGGGGTGAGTGGTGTTATATAAAGTGGTATCAGAGCTTTTTAGGTTAATTCCTAAAGTCTAATCGAGTCTGCATGCATCCGTAATGTTTTTAGGTATGCCACCCATTAATTGCATACTAAGATAATTGCATTGAGCTTTCTAATCTTCTTATTTAAATGTATGATAGAAAATGACGGGCCAAAAGAATGGGAGCTCACATGAATCTTTGAGTGAAAGTGAAAGTGTCAGATGGGGTGATAATCCACCAGCCCGAACTAAACCTCCAAGAAAGGAGAAAAACAAAGAGCTTGCTCAGATCATTGAGCGAATCACCAAAGAGCCTGCTCAGGTCACTGAACAGATCACTAAAGAGACTGTTCAGATCGTTGAGCAATCCAACAAAGAACATGTTCAGAACACAGAACAGTTCAATAGAGAGCCTGTTTAGACTGTTGGGCACGAACAACCTCCACCTGAAAATCCTATGGTTCAATCTACTCAAAGGGAATGTCTTCTCAGTATGAAGGAGATGTTCAATCAACTTCTGTCAAATCTGAAACAAGAGCAACATGTTGCTTTTGTTACTGTTTCACCTAGCAGAGCACCGATAGATAAACTTTATCAGCATCGAGCCTACACTTTTGCTGGTGTGAATGAAGAAAGACTAGAAGATGCAGAGTATTGTCTTGAAAACACCACCAAGGTGGTAACCAGACAATTACAGTGCTCCGATGATCATAAATTGGAGTGTGTTGTGGCTTTGCTAGCAGACGAAGCTATGAATTGGTGGGAAACCACTACTGTAACTGTCCCAACTGAACTAGTGACATGAGAATTTTTCATTGAAGAATTCAAAAAGAAGTATATTAGTGAACAATATCTGGCTGAAAGAAGAAAGAAATTCATGCATCTCAAACAGGCCAACCGTCCTATTGAGCAGTATGTTGCATACTTTTGCAAGTATTGCAAATACGGTGCAAAATACATTAAAACCGAGGCTGATAAATCCAGGATGTTCAATGAAGGTATGAATGATGAACTGAGTCCAATTTTCACTGCTTAGGGAATCAATGATTTCCAGAAACTTGTTAATCGGGCCATTGCAACAGAAGCTAGAATGAAAGCTTCTGAAAGGTGAAAAGGGGGCAATCGATCTGATAAAAAGCAGAAACGAGACGACAAGTCTCAATGGCAATTTAAGAAGACTAAATTTCAGAAGGAAGGGTCTTCTAATTTCACTTCTGCTCCGAGGAGTAATTACACTTCGAAACCATCTACAGTGATCAGATCCTTAGTTCGACTATATCAGTCAATAGCACGGGAAATTCTGAAAAGATTCCTCCTTGTAAGTTCTGTCAGAAACCACATCGTGCTCAGTGCAGACTTCAGGCGAATCTATGTTATGCTTGTGGTGGCGATGATCACTACATCAAAGAGTGTCCTCAAAAGCCTGAATCAATTCCAGCTCGTAACACTACAGTTCCTAGTCCGACATCATGTAATCAGAATAGGAATGCCAAGTCAGCCCAGCCGAGTTATCAGAAGAAAGACAAGGGTACTCATTCTAATGCTACCACTCATCAGGAATCTCGAGCTCCTGCTAGAGTTTACCACATTCGTGGTAGGGATGATGAAGAATCTCCTGAAGTGATTGCATGTACTGTTGAGCTAAACTCACACCCTGTTTATGCCTTAATAGATTCGGGATCCACTCATTCATTCACATGTCTATCAATAGTGAAAAAGTTGAAATTAGAACCTGAAATTGTGAAAACAAGTCTGATAGTCTCAAACCCTTTAGGAGGAAATTCAAATATTAACCTAATATGTAGAAATTGTTCATTGCATATTAGCAATCTGTCATTCTTTATTGATCTCAATATATTACCCTCATGTGAGTTTGATTTAATTTTGGGTTTAGATTGGTTAAGTAAACATGAGGCTTGGGTAGATTGTCAAAATAAAAGATTGTACCTTCAGGGTTTAGGAAAAGAATCCATACTCCTAATTGATAAAAAGCCCACTTCTATTTTTGCATCTATGGTCTTACGAGATCAAATTGAGTTTGGTATAGCTGAGATGCTTGTTGTTTCTGAATTTATTGGTGTGTTTCCTGAGGAACTACCTGGTCTCCCTCAAACTAGAGAAGTTGAATTTCGGATTGAAATACAACCTGGCTCAAGCCCAGTGTCTATCACTCCGTATTGGATGGCACCTCTTGAGTTAAAAGAATTGCAAAAGCAACTTCAAGAGCTTCAGGACAATGGTTTCATTCGACCCAGCACTTCTCCTTGGGGTGCACCTGTTCTGTTTGTAAAGAAGAAGGATGGAGCGATGTGCCTTTGCATTGACTACCGTCAATTGAACAAGATCACAATCAAGAACTAATATCCACTCCCAAGAATAGAAGATCTATTTGATCAACTTAGGGATGCTTCAGTGTTCTCAAAGATCGATATGCGATCTGGATACTATCAAATGAGAGTCAAAGAGGAGGATGTGTCAAAAATAGCCTTCCGAACACGATATGGCCACTATGAATTTCTGGTAATGCCTTTCAGATTAAGAAATGCTCCAGCGACATTCATGGATCTCATGAATAGAGTGTTCAAGCCTTACCTTGATGAATTTGCAGTCGTCTTCATTGATGACATTCTAGTCTATTCTCGCAACCGAGAAGAACATGTCGATCATCTCCGCATTGTCTTGCAAACTGTTGCGTGTAAAATAGTCTATCGCAATGGTAGTGCAAGTGTACACGACGCAAGTAGTAAGTGATACGAAGTATCGGATATCGTCTCCACAGGGATTGGGCTAATGACTTCACCTTGATTTACTGCACGAAGTAAAGGAAATATTTTAGAAAGTTGTCACAAATAATAAAGTAAAACGTAAATAAAAGGATTGAGAAATCAAGATAGAGAGAATGGGCCGGTATTGAATTGCTCGGTAGTGCAGGTATTGAATTGCTTAGGATCTCCAGTTCTGTCGTCGCCCCCGTCGCCGACAGCACCTGTCGCGACGTCTGTCCGTTAGTTGTCGCGGCAGCAGACACTAACTCAGTACTTCAAGCTTGGCAAGAATCCCAGATCTGCCTTGCCCTATCCCTAGGCACAAGTCTGTCGATGAACACGTCTTTGACGATACCTCCCGGCGTGAATCGAAGGATGAACACCGATGTGTATGAATTCTTCCTTAGCCACTTAACCTCGCCTTATCCCTAAGCACGAGATGGTTCAACTATAAACTAGAGAACTCGCTTCTATCTCTTTCGTATACTTAACTCTCCCGATGCTAAGTAAATAGATAACCTTACAATGCTCTCCCGATGCTCTTGCAAGATATTAAAACCAAGATAAAAGAACTTGAAGTTTATTTTATTGAACTTGAAAAAATCCTAAAACAAAGCAACCCTTGCAACTACTTTACAAAACAACCCGTGGCCCTAGGGGGAATTTAGAACATGTCGGTGACGGGTGGACGGCAGGGTTTCGGTTTGGGTTATGGGGTAATCGGCTCTGCCCTAGGTTTAATCTATGCCCTTTATATAAGCTTTGGGCTCAAGTTATCTAAGGTAACAAGGATTACAACTTTAATTAAAAGTATGATTCTAATAAAGACTAAATCTCTAAAGTATCCTACTTTCTAGCCGCATCCTTGCTTTTAGGGATTTCCTCTCCTTTGAGCTTTGGCTTGACATATCTTTTGATCCGGGGCTTGGAAAATTATTTGGCTTCCACACGACAGACGAGCAGATTTTTCTCTATCTATCGATGTCCACTTCATTTTTCCTCTTCAATAATCTGCTGTCACCATGCTGTCACGACAGGTCCATGACAGGTTCGTCTTCTTCAGCTGCTTGTTCAGTTCAGCTTTCCTGCTTATCTGCCCTTCGCCTGCCTTCATCGTCAACCTTGGCAGTTACCTGCAAAATACACCATCTTTTAGTAGAATCCGTGCCTTTTATATAATTGTGATATTTAATTGAAAACTATCCTAAATGCAATGCAATGATGCTTGAATGTAGCAGAAATATGGGTTAAAAAGGGTGTAAATAATAGAACTTTTACACACTCAACACACCCCCAAACTCAAGTCTTTGCTTGCCCTCAAGCAATTAAACCTAAAGAAAAATGAAAATTTTTGTGTTGGCCTTCAAACAGTGAACTGTCCCTTACCCGTCGCTCATTCTCTATGGCGACAGCAACCTGTCGGAAAGATTAGGATCTGTCCGGAATCTCCCTATAGCTCCCGTGCAGTGTGTGCATGCTTGTGAACAGTTATATGCTAAGACTCTCTTAGTTTCACTAGAATATTCAACTCCTTAACTCAAATTTTTATGCCAAAGTTTATTTTTTTTTAGAAGGCACATTTTCATGCTTCTTTTTCTTCTCTATTCAAGCTAAAATTTTCTAGAGCCAGTTTTTGGGCACCTCTAGTTAGCTTCCTAGAGCCGGTTTCGGGCACCTCTAGGTTTTTGATTTTCTTTTACTAAACTTCTTTCCTAGAGCCAGTGTTAGGCACCTCTAGGGGCTATTCAAGTTCTAAGCATCCTATTCTAGCTTGGCTAAAAGAAATCTAAGCAATATAACAGTCACAAAAGTGTTTAAGTTTTTCAGAACTATAGAAAGGCTCTAAACTTTTCCTTAACCTGTCCTAAAGATGCTGCCACGACAGAGCTGTCATGACAGGTAAGCTAACTTCACAGTTTTAAGCCAACAGTTTTAATTTTCTGATTTTTTTTTAAAGAAATAAGTAAATAAAAAGACACAACAGTTAAACAAAAGATGTGCTAAAGATGCCATTAAATATGGAGGGTTGCCACCCCCAAACTCAAGGGTTGCATTGCCCTCAATGCAAAACAAACTGAAAAACAAATAAAGAAAAACAAGATAGAAAAAAAAGTACATCACAATTATATAAGGGCAGGCAGCAATAAGAGGAGAAAAGAAATAAAAACTTAAATTTTATGCGCTGTCCTCGCTGCTGCTGCTGACGCAGATTTGATGGTAGCGTCTGCGTTGAGGAGGTGGCTGGGCAGGTTCCGGAGCAGGTTGATTGACAGATTCGTCAGCCTGTTGAGGGGCAGGGTCTTCCTCCGGTTGGGGGACAGGGTCGTCAGCAGGTGGAAGGGCAGGTGGCTCCACTAGCCTGACATCGGAACTGCTGCTGCTGCTGTCCCAGCTAGTGGTCATGATGGCTTTGGACAGCCTTCGCTTGTCTGCGACATGCTTAATGCGTTTCACCCGTGTGAAGGCGCTATCCAAATTCCTCCGGACAAGGGGGCTGTCGTCAGTGGCAGCTCGCTTTGTTCCTCGAGGGGAGGTGTCTGCCGGTGGGCTGTCGTCTGCCGTCGGGGAAGGTGTGGAGGAGGCAGATTCTCCATGGGGAGAGACAGTTTGTGTGGGAGTAGGGGATGGGATATTGAAATAATGGGCGGGGAAGGTGGGGAAAACGACATCCGTAAAATTCAAAGTATTGGTAATGAAGTTTACCGTGGCATTGGAGAAGTCTCGGATGAATGTCATTAAGCCCATCTGGCGCTCCTCGATCCTCAGAATGGCCGCAAGGATGTGGGCGTTCTGATCTGCCGGAGCGGTGTTGGTGGCAGCTTCTGGGGCAGGTTCGGTGGCAGGCTCGGTGGCAGGCTCATCATCAGACTTAGCAGGAGGGGTGTTTGGATCGAAGGCGTTGAGGGGCGATACGACTACCAGCTCCATGAGGCTGGAGATGTTGCTGTCTGTCCAGCCGCTGCCCTTCTTGATTTTGTCTGAGTCTTCCTCCGGTACGGCAGCGCAGCGGCAGAGGGCAGTGATGGTGCAGGGCAGGCAGAGCCGTGAGTCTGATCGGAAAGCACAGTCGAGAATGCTGTCCCGCATGTACCTGCCCACATTGATGGGCCTGTTGTGCATGATAGAGTGGATGAGGGCCAGCCTCTGCCTGTTGACTGTCGTATGGTGGGACGAGGGCAGGATACGCTTTTTGATAAAAGCGTTCCATAGCTTTGCCTCAGGAAGGAGCTGCCCCCTATTGACAGAATGGGGGTTCTTCTTACTTGTGCTCCATGTCGTTCCTGCTTCTGTCAATTCCCTCATGACAGCATCGTGGCCGGCAGCGTCGAGGGTGTCCCAGAACTGTTGATGAGCATCGTCATTGGGGCCGAAGAAGAGGCCGAAGACATGGTTGATGCTGCTGGCGGTAAAAGGGACTGTCACTCCTCGGACGGTGACAGATGTCGCCGTCTTGCTCTCGATGGCCGCATAAAACTCCCTGACTAGGGTGTCATTAAGTTCTGCCGGCTGCTCGGCGAAGTCTTCCCACAGTTGAGCTGTTATGGCCTGCATGATGAACGGCCGGAGTCCAAACAGAGGGGCATCTCTGTTGTAGATGAAGCTTCACTCCTCCCAAAGTTCCTTGTTAGCGAACGGGGATGCTGCTGCGGAAGAGGAAGCGGCAGCAGCGTTCTGTCGGGTTTGTCGTGAAGACATATTTGGTTGCAAGGGCTGAAAATGAAAGAAAATAGATCAAACTAGAAGAGAATAGCAAGAGAGAAAATTTGAAGTGATGAAAAATGAAAAGGAGAAGGGGTTTATATAGCTGTCGGGGAGCTGCCCATTTAATGCCGCAACGGCAGGCGGGAATAACAGAGCGGCAGATTGAATGTAGAGTGTCTGACACGTCTGACGAGCATTAATGCCTCTGCTGTGCGTCTGTCGCACGATTCTTCGTCTGCTGTGCGTCTGTTGACAGCCTGTCAACTCCGTCTGCGCCGGCAGCCGAAACGACAGGTTATCATAAATGGGCTTTATTGGGCTGGTGGATGGGCGGTGGGCTTGGGCCACTTCTTCTTTCTCACTTGCTTTATTTCCTAAAAACTGAAATTAAAAACAAAACATTATTCGAATAAAATAAGTCTAATTCCTAATAAATAATATTAATAATAAAAATAAAAATAAAAGAATTAGGTTAAATTAGGGATGCCTTGTGGGGCATCACCTAAAGTAACCACTTCCTGTATTCCTGGGGCTTCAGTCCCTTGATAGTGCTTGAGGCGTTGTCCATTGACTTTGAATTGGTGCCCGTCCTTTAGTGATTGAATTGTAATGGCACCATGGGGAAAAACTTGAACTACTTGAAACGGGCCAGACCATCTAGATTTGAGTTTCCCTGGAAAGAGTTTCAACCTAGAATTAAACAACAACACAAGCTGCCCTGGGCAGAACTGTCGTGGCAGCAACTTCTTGTCATGCCACTTCTTAGTTTTTTCCTTGTAAATCCTTGCATTGTCGTAGGCCATTGTCCGTATTTCATCTATCTCATTCAAATCCAACAACCTTTTCTGGCCTGCCTTGTCCAAGTCCATGTTTACTGCCTTGATCGCCCAATATGCCTTGTGTTCTATCTCGACAGGCAGATGACAGGTTTTCCCATAAATCAAACGGTATGGAGACATGCCCAATGGAGTCTTGAAAGCTGTTCTGTATGCCCATAATGCATCATTCAGAAGCAAAGACCAATCTTTCCTAGTTGGTTTAACCATTTTCTCTAGAATGTTCTTCACTTCCCTATTGGATATCTCAGCCTGTCCATTGGTCTGTGGGTGGTATGCTGTCGCGATTCTGTGCTTGACACCATATTTTCTCAAGGCGGCAGCAATTACCTTGTTGTCAAAATGTCTCCCTTCATCACTGATAATCGCCCTAGGGATGCCAAATCTAGAAAAGATGTTTTTGTGCAAAAACTTTTGGACTGTTTTGGCATCATTCTGTTGAGTTGCGATTGCTTCTACCCACTTGGAGACATAATCCACTGCTAGGAGGATGTAAAGATTTCCACAAGAAGATGGAAAAGGTCCCATAAAATCAATCCCCCAAACGTCGAAGATTTCGACTTCTAAAATATTCTGCAGTGGCATCTCGTTTCTCCTCGAGATGTTACCTGTCCGCTGGCACCTGTCACAGTTTTTGTAAAATTCCTGTGCGTCCTTATACAGTGTCGGCCAGTAGAACCCTGACTGCAGCACCTTGGCAGCAGTTTTGTTGCCTCCTAAGTGTCCTCCATATTGTGAAGCATGACAGTGATGGAGAATGTCTTCTTGTTCTTCTTGTGGTATGCATCTCCTTATAACCTGATCTGCGCACATTTTGAAAAGAAGAGGTTCGTCCCAATAATAATGTTTAACATCATTTTGAAACCTCTTCTTGGCTTGGTAAGTAAGATCAGAAGGTAATATTCCGCTAACTATAAAATTAACGAAATCAGCATACCAGGGAAGGTTAGAAGACTTACCTGCCGCCATGGCTGTCGCGACAGCTATTGCGGCAGCAAAGAGCTGCTCATCTGGGAAGGTCTCCAATATGTGTGTCTCATCTGGCGGTAGACTCTGTCCCGTCTCCAACCTCGACAAGTGATCTGCCACCTGATTTTCTGTCCCCTTTTTATCTTTTATCTCAAGGTCGAACTCTTGTAATAGTAATATCCATCGTATCAACCTAGGTTTTGCATCTTTTTTTGCAAATAGATACTTGAGGGCAGAGTGGTCGGTGTGTATTATAACCTTCGTTCCAAGTATGTAAGAACGAAACTTGTCGATGGAAAACACCACAGCGAACAGCTCCTTTTCCGTGGTGGTATAATTCACTTGGGCATCATTCAATGTTTTGCTGGCGTAATATATGACATGAAATAGCCTGTCCTTGCGCTGCCCAAGTGCTGCCCCGACAGCATAGTCACTAGCATCACACATAATTTCAAACGGTTGCGTTCAGTCTGGTGGCTGTACTATGGGGGCTGTCACTAACTTTTCCTTCAGAACCTTGAATGCTTCAGTACATTCTTCATTAAAGTCAAAGGGTCGGTTCTGCTCTAGGAGATGACATAGGGGTTTCGTGATTTTTGAGAAATTGGCAATAAATCTCCTATAAAAACCAGCATGCCCTAAAAAACTCCTAATGCCCTTGACTGTTGTTGGCGGCGGCAGCTTCTCTATGACCTCTATTTTTGCCCTGTCGACTTCTATCCCACGGCAGCTAATCTTATGGCCTAAGACTATCCCTTCATCCACCATAAATTGGCATTTTTCCCAATTTAAAACCAAGTTAGCTTTTTCGCATCTTTCGAGCACCTTTTGTAAATTGCCTAGACAACTCTCAAAATCGTCTCCAAAGACAGAAAAATCATCCATAAAGATTTCTAGGAAGTCCTCAACCATGTCCGAGAATATAGCCATCATGCACCTTTGGAAGGTGGCAGGTGCGTTACAGAGTCCAAATGGCATCCTCCTAAATGCGTATGTACCGTAGGGGCATGTGAAAGTCGTTTTCTCTTGGTCCTCTGGTGCAATAGCAATTTGATTATATCCTGAATAACCATCAAGAAAACAATAGTAAGGTTTACCCGCTAATCTATCAAGCATTTGATCAATAAAGGGTAAAGGAAAGTGGTCCTTTCGGGTAGCTTTGTTAAGCTTCCGATAGTCCATACAAACCCTCCAACCGGTCACAGTCCTGGTTGGGATTAACTCGTTGTTTTCGTTGGTTATCACGGTCATGCCTCCTTTCTTGGGAACACATTGCACCGGGCTTACCCATTTGCTGTCGGAGATGGCGTAAATAATACCAGCATCTAACCACTTGATTATCTCTTTACGCACTACCTCCTTCATCGCAAGGTTTAGCCGCCTTTGGGCATCAATAGTCGGCTTATGATCTTCCTCTAGGAGGATTTTGTGCATACAGATTGCCGGACTAATGCCCTGGATGTCTGCTATCGTCCATCCTATCGCCCTTTTATGCTGCCTCAACATGTCGATCAGCTGTCGTTCCTGTTCCTGCGGCAGCTTAGCAGAGATGATTACAGGCAGTGTGTTATCACAACCAAGATAAGCATATTTAAGCTGCCCTGGCAGGGGCTTAAGTTCTAAGACAGGTGGTTCAACAGTGGAGGGCTTTTGGATTAAATGGTTATCCGAAGTGTAATTCAAGGGTTCGAATAACTTACCTGGACGATGGTCTAACCAGTTTACCTCCTCATGACCTTCAGTATCAGATGTATCGGATTCAGAGGGGTCACTGTCGTCGGTGCTGTCATCGTCACTGTCGTGACAGGTCTTTAGATGGCTGTCGCAGCAGTGACCAAATTTTATATCTCGGCAGCCTGACCTGATGCAGGGGTAATCAAAGGTCACCTCGATGATGGCTTTGCATTCCTCGTCCACATCGGCATGTTTCATTGCTTGGAGAACATTCAACTTAATTTCTTGATCGTTCACGCGCATGGTGAGTTCTCCTTTCTCCACATCAATCAACGATCTTCCCGTGGCTAAGAAAGGTCGTCCGAGGATGACTGGTGCGTTCTCATCTGCCTCACAATCTAAAATAAGAAAGTCAGCAGGAAAAATAAGTTTATCCACTCTTACCAAAATATCTTCAATTTTTCCTTCGGGGTGAACGTAAGAGCGGTCGGCTAGCTGTAGGGTAACTGTCGTGGGCCGCGCCTTGCCAATACCTAGTTTCTGAAAAACAAATTTGGGCATTAGATTAACACTAGCACCAAGATCACAAAGTGCCTTACCCACAAATTTATCGCCGATTACGCAAGGTATGAGGAAGCTCCCCGGATCCTTCTTTTTCTGGGGTGGTTGTCGATGAAGAATACTCATGCAACCCTCTTGCATCCTTACCGTTTCAAATTCCCCAAGTTTAGATTTTTTAGACATGACATCCTTGAGAAATTTAGCATAACCGGGCATCTCCCTAACAGCATCTAACAACGGTATGTTAATATGAACCTGTTTAAAAATATCATAAATTTTTTTGAGTTGAGATTCATTCTTAGCTTGTTGTATCTGTTGAGGAAAAGGTGGTGGAGGACGATAATCAGCAATGCGTCCTTCCCACTGCATGCGAATCTGAGGAGGATAATCTTCCTTTTTCTCCTCTGTCGCTTCTGCTGTCGTGACAGGCTCATCGGCAGCAGTCTGTTTGTCACCTGTCGGGGCAGCTTCCTCGGCAGGTTTGTTCAAAGCAGGGTCCTTTTCTGTATCAACTTCTTTTTCCGGCCCCGGTAGCTTTTTCCCACTCCTAGTAGTAATTGCCTTACATTGCTCATGTGGGGGTGGTCTAGCATTTTCAGTATTGCTAGGGAAACCTCCATTCTGCCTCGGTTTAATATGCTGCGACACCTGACCCATTTGTGTCTCTAGAGATTTCAAGGTGGCCTCATGGTTTGTCATTCTCATCTTAGTCTCGTCCATAAAATTTTCCGTCTTTTTGACAAACTGATTAATATTATCCATATACGTGCCAGTCTGAGACATAAAGGTAGCCAGAGTCTGCTCCAATACACTACTCGTGGCAGGTGGTGGCTGCTGTTGTTGCTGAGGCGGCAGGTTCTGCGGCAGGTTCTGCGGCTGCAGTTGCTGTCGCGTCAACAATCTAGGACCCCCCTGATTCTGATGATGTGCTTGCGGATTTAGGGCATTGTTAGGATTACTCCAGGAAAATTTGGGATCTTTCCTCCAATTAGGGTTGTAGTTGTTGGAATTGTAGTTTGGCTTGTAATTTCCAACATATTTCCCTTCTTCTATGTTTATAGGGCACTCATCCCTACTATGATTTCCCTCACAAGTGGCACAAATTTCCTCGACAGCAAACCCTCGTACTTCCTCTTCGCTCAATAAGTGTTTCATGGCTTTAGTGAGGAATGCTACCTGTGATTTCATAGTGCTGTCAGCCTCATAATCCTTGACAGCAAGTACCCTTTTACCCCCTCTTCTAGCTGTCGGAAACTGCTCCTCATTCTTAGCTAGATTTTTCAGAACTTGTAATGCCTCGTCCGGATCTTTATCCAATAATAGTCCATTTGCTGCAGAATCAATGCGAATGCGAGTTTGTAAGTTAGCAGCATTATAAAACTTAGTTACCTGATTCCAGACGGGGAATCCATGCATTGGGCAGTTCCGTAGAAGAGTAGTAAATCTGTCCCAGGCCTCGTGCATCGGCTCGTCATCTTCCTGTTGAAAAGTAGCAATTTCGTTACGTAATCGCTCAGATAAATGTGAAGGATTAAAACGAGATAAGAATTCACGAGTTAGATCTGCCCAAGTCATAATGGAACCCGGTGTAAGTTTATTCCACCAAGTTTTAGCTCTATCCCTTAATGAATGGGGGAATAACCGAAGCCTCAGTATCTCCGGACTAACTCCTGGTAGCCTAAACGAACCACAGATCTCCTGGAACGTTTTGAGATGCTCCCTAGCATCTTCTGTCGCAGAACCACTAAACTGTCCGGCGTTGTTGATCATACTAAACATGACAGGTTTAAGTTCAAAGTTATCAACATCAATATCCGGCAGTGTGGTCTCCAGCTCTACATGGTCATTCAGCATGTAGTCACGACATGACCGTCGTCCACCTGCCCCAGGCGGATCGCCGACAGGCGGTATGTCTCCTCCAGCAGGCTGGTTACGGGCCATCTGCTCTAGCTGTTCTTCAAGGTATTCGTTCCTGTCTAAAAGATGGCGAATCTGTTTCTTGAGATTGAATGATCGTTCGATTTCCGGATCTAACTTATACGCAGGATCTTCGCCTCTTTTCGATCTGCGCATAAACAAGAGAACCTTGTGAAAAGCAAGAGTTGAAAACACAAAATAAAAATTAAAGAAAAACAAAAAACGAAAACAAAAATAAAATAAAATAAAAAAAATAAAAACAAAAAGTGCAATAAAAGAAAGATGTAGTTATGTTGCCAATCCCCGGCAACGGCGCCAAAAACTTGTTGCGTGTAAAATAGTCTATCGCAATGGTAGTGCAAGTGTACACGACGCAAGTAGTAAGTGATACGAAGTATCGGATATCGTCTCCACAGGGATTGGGCTAATGACTTCACCTTGATTTACTGCACGAAGTAAAGGAAATATTTTAGAAAGTTGTCACAAATAATAAAGTAAAACGTAAATAAAAGGATTGAGAAATCAAGATAGAGAGAATGGGCCGGTATTGAATTGCTCGGTAGTGCAGGTATTGAATTGCTTAGGATCTCCAGTTCTGTCGTCGCCCCCGTCGCCGACAGCACCTGTCGCGACGTCTGTCCGTTAGTTGTCGCGGCAGCAGACACTAACTCAGTACTTCAAGCTTGGCAAGAATCCCAGATCTGCCTTGCCCTATCCCTAGGCACAAGTCTGTCGATGAACACGTCTTTGACGATACCTCCCGGCGTGAATCGAAGGATGAACACCGATGTGTATGAATTCTTCCTTAGCCACTTAACCTCGCCTTATCCCTAAGCACGAGATGGTTCAACTATAAACTAGAGAACTCGCTTCTATCTCTTTCGTATACTTAACTCTCCCGATGCTAAGTAAATAGATAACCTTACAATGCTCTCCCGATGCTCTTGCAAGATATTAAAACCAAGATAAAAGAACTTGAAGTTTATTTTATTGAACTTGAAAAAATCCTAAAACAAAGCAACCCTTGCAACTACTTTACAAAACAACCCGTGGCCCTAGGGGGAATTTAGAACATGTCGGTGACGGGTGGACGACAGGGTTTCGGTTTGGGTTATGGGGTAATCGGCTCTGCCCTAGGTTTAATCTATGCCCTTTATATAAGCTTTGGGCTCAAGTTATCTAAGGTAACAAGGATTACAACTTTAATTAAAAGTATGATTCTAATAAAGACTAAATCTCTAAAGTATCCTACTTTCTAGCCGCATCCTTGCTTTTAGGGATTTCCTCTCCTTTGAGCTTTGGCTTGACATATCTTTTGATCCGGGGCTTGGAAAATTATTTGGCTTCCACACGACAGACGAGCAGATTTTTCTCTATCTATCGATGTCCACTTCATTTTTCCTCTTCAATAATCTGCTGTCACCATGCTGTCACGACAGGTCCATGACAGGTTCGTCTTCTTCAGCTGCTTGTTCAGTTCAGCTTTCCTGCTTATCTGCCCTTCGCCTGCCTTCATCGTCAACCTTGGCAGTTACCTGCAAAATACACCATCTTTTAGTAGAATCCGTGCCTTTTATATAATTGTGATATTTAATTGAAAACTATCCTAAATGCAATGCAATGATGCTTGAATGTAGCAGAAATATGGGTTAAAAAGGGTGTAAATAATAGAACTTTTACACACTCAACACAAACTCTTCGGGAACGCTAGTTATTCGCAAAATTTTCCAAGTGCGAGTTCTGGTTATCCGAAGTCTCTTTCATTGGACATGTAATTTCTGTAGAAGGAATTAAAGTAGATCCAAAGAAAATCTAGTCAATCATGAATTGGCGACCTCCCAGAAATGTTAGTGAAATACAGAGTTTTCTTGGTCTAGTTGGTTACTACAGAAGGTTTGTCAAAGGGTTCTCCACTATAGCCTTACACTTGACTAAACTTCTTCGTAAAGACCAACCATTCGAATGGTCTGAAAAGCAACAGAAAAGCTTTGACCAACTCAAAACAACCTTGACTCATGCCCCAGTTTTGATCCAACCAGAACCGGGCAAAGATTATACAGTGTCCAGTGATGCTTCGCATGCGGGTATTGGATGTGTTTTAATGCAAGGTGACAACGTGATAGCTTATGCTTCACGCCAACTGAAATCTCATGAATTTAATTATCCAACGCATGATCTTGAACTCTCTGCTATCGTTTTTGCTCTCAGAATATGGAGACACTACTTGTATGGTGAGAAATGTTATCTGTTCACCGATCACAAGAGCTTAAAGTACCTCCTAACACAAAAATATTTGAATTTTAGACAACGCAGATGGATGGAGTTATTGAAAGACTATGATATAGTTATTGACTATCATCTAGGAAAAGCTAATGTGGTTGTAGACGCCTTGAGTCGTAAACCGACATTGGGTAAAATTTCTAATCTTTGACCTTTAAGAATATATATATATATATATATATATATATATACCTTTAATGATACTCTGTCTAAACTATTTAAATGAATCTTGTAGCTCCAATTGCTATCAACGCTCATCTTCGAGTGTATCAGAAGAAAGGATTTCTATCCGAACTTCAAATTCAGTTCAGTCTATTCTCAAAGATTGGAAATCTTCAACAAGCTAATCTAGAACTTCAGGATATTATTTCCAAGCTTGATACAAAGTCTGGAGAAGGATTCTGTATTCACACAAAAGGTCTCCTCTACTTCAAACACAGAATCTGTGTTCCAAATGATGAAAATTTGAAAAGAGATCTTCTGGAAGAAGCACACCAGAGTTCTTTCTCGGTCCACCCTAGATCGGTTAAGATGTATAAAGATCTCAAATCATTGTATTGGTGGTCTGGTATGAAAGCGTCTATCAATGAATTTGTGTCTAAATGTCTCAATTGTCAAAGAGTCAAAGCTGAACATCCAGTTCCAACTAGACTACTCCAACCACTTGTATTGCAACAGTGGAAATAGGAACGAATTACCATGGACTTCGTGACAAGTCTTCCTCGTTCTCCCAGAAAATATGATGCTATTTGGGTGATTGTTGATCGGTTCACCAAATCGGCACATTTTATCCCAATTTGTATCAATTACAGTTTAGAGACTTTAGCCAATTTGTACATTCATGAAATAATTCGGCAACGTGGAATACCTATCTCCATTGTCTCTGATCGTGATCCAAGATTTACTTCCCGATTCTAGAGAACTCTACAACGAGTGTAACACCCCAATTTTGAGCTTAGAAGTTTAGGGTCTGAACCGGACTGGTCTAATTTTCGGTTCGAATATAAAAGGAGGTTTTAGGGAAAGCCTAGTTTGGGATGCTTTAAAAATATGGAAAAATATCTAAAAATCCTCTTTTAATATATATAAGAGAGTGGTGAAATCAATTTTACAAAATAAGGTTTGGAAATACAACATTATGGAATAGTGACTAAAATGCGATTTTTGAAAAGTTCAGTGGTGATTGTTTTGTAAGGATTGAAACTTTGAATCTTTAAGAATCTAATTTACCCAAAAAGGATTTCTCCATATTTTTCCTTAATTCAAGTGATTTAATTAATGTTTAATTAATTAAATGAAAAAGAGAAACCACTTTTTAGATTTTCATAACTAACTTTTCCTAAAATTTTTTCATTTCTTTTTCTCTCAAAATTCCATCATCCAAACACTTTTCTCCAGCAACTTTTTCATTGATCTTCACTTTAATTGATGAGATTTCAATCATCAATTAGTTCCAAATCCATCTTGCATCAAATCCTTTTGATTTTCTCATTGGATTTTCAAGAAATTTGGCTCAAATCAAGGAGAAATCACCATTTAGAGGTAAGGTTGTCCTTCCCCTCTAAATACTCAGTTCTTTACTGAAATTCCCAAGTTATCAATCCTTATTTTAAGTTTTATAAATGGTTTTAATGATATGAACTTGATTTTTGGCTTAAAACTCAAGATTTGGAGGAAATCTTGAAGAATTTCGTTGTGATTGTTTGAGTTCTGTTTTGAGATGATTCTTAAATGTATTTTGGATGTTTAATGATGTGTAAATGAGGTTTTATCAATGCAATCCCGAATAGGTTGTGTTTCCTAAGTTTTTACTTATGAAAATGGTGGTTTTTGGGGTGATCTTGGTGTTCTATTATAGCTGGAGGTATAAGGACGAGTTTAGGTCCATTTTAGATGTTGATTGATGTTTAGAAATGGTTAGAAGTGATGGATCTTGGCTGGGTTAAGTTTTGGAAGAGTTTGAAGGTGATTTCGGTTGTGTTTGGTAGCCGAAATGTTGGTTTTACGTAGAGCAGCGAGTTTAAGTGTGTTGGCTGAAGATTTCAATGCATGATGATGCATTAATCCTCTTCTTTGATGTGTTAAAACAGGGGAGACATCTTCGGATATCTTTGGAGTTGATCCGAAGGCTTGATCGGCGTTTCGGCAAGCTTGCGAAACGGAATTGGCGAGTGAAGTTGGATTTCTAGCTTTGAAACAAATGTTTGAAGGTTTTGGGAGCTTAGTTTAAGTCTAAGCAACTTAACTAAGCTCAAGAGTAAGTTTTCGGGAAAATTCTCTTGGATGAGCCATGATGTGGTTTGATACATTGATTATATTTGCATGTTTAAATTCTGTTTTGAAAGCATGTTTTAGCATGGTAAATGCTGGTTTTGAAAGTCATATGTTGAAGGATGCTCAAGGTAAGAGATCCTTGGTTTGACATATTGTAAATGTGGTTTTGATTCATAGTGATGCATGATGTTAAATGCTTTGTTTGATGCTTTAAAACAGTGAGTTGTTGATGTTATATGATGTATATTGGCAAGTGATGTAATGGTTTTAAAGTACTTGAATCGGATATAGTTAGCCGGCTATAGGATTGTGTGCACCGTGAATAAAGTCGCCTTGGATGTTGAGGGGTTGAGATTGTACCGTAAACTCCATCCAAGTACACTAACGAGTAAGGTAAGATCACAACGGTGGTTAAAAGTCCGTGTCTGGATCTTGTGTTGTGTGTCCCGTGTTCTCGTTAGTGAAATTATACAACTACCGATGAGTGATGTTGAGGGGTTGTGATTGTACCGTTAAACTCCTTCACGGGTGTTGAGGGGTTGTGATTATACCAGTAACTCCACCTTGTGTGTTCGGTAGTGTGTATGAAGCGAATGGGACAACGCTTGTAATCCGCGTATCCAATTGTGTTTTGTGTTGTAAATGGTTATGGATTATTACTTGAAAGCCAATATGACATGTTGATTTTAATGAAGCATGAGATGCTTGTTATATA
Source organism: Hibiscus tridactylites (assembly GCA_958450335.1). NCBI lineage: Eukaryota > Viridiplantae > Streptophyta > Magnoliopsida > Malvales > Malvaceae > Hibiscus > Hibiscus tridactylites. The sequence goes on from OY288287.1 coordinate 40,550,023, forward strand.
TGCTAGGTTGCATGAATAATGATGATTATGTGATGGAAGGCTTTGTTAAAAGTGTTTTATAAAAAGCATTATTGTGTTTTTTCTTTAGAGTATGCCTCACTAAGCGATTGTGCTTACGCTCTCTCTCTTGAACCAATAATGCAGATAATTGAAGTGTTTGAGGGCAACAAGGAGGATAAGAATCTAAGGGGAAACTAAGCTCATGTATGGTGAAGTTTTCATAACACTATTAGTTTTTGATATTTTGGCAACGGGAACCTAAGATGTGTTTTGGGAGATGTTTTGGACTCCCTAGTTGTGGCATGATGCCTTTGATGATTTGGACTTGTAAATGGCCTATTGATGCTTGATTTGGTGTTTTGTTGGTTGCTTGGTTTTGGATATTAGGATGTATGCCTAGAGACTTGTGAAATTCCATGATTGATGCTATGAATGTGTTTTGAAGTCGCAAACATGTACCTTATATGTATGATGACTTGTTGGCATGGTTAGAAAGTCATTAGGATGTGTTTGAGTGGTTTTATGCATGTTAAACCAGCAAAATCTGCAGCTTCTGGGCAACCTGTATCGATACACTCATACGCGTTTCGAAACGGGGGCTTGTAATGGCCTTGGTGTTTCGAAACGGTTGGTGACCGTATCGAAACGGTTTGGCCACTAGAAGGCCCTGTTTCGGAACAAGTCTCGAAACGAACCCGTGTTTCGAAACGGTCAACACTGTTTCGAAACAGGTGACCGTTGGGCACTGATTTGAATGTTGTTCAAGTTTACAAGCTTTACGTTTTAGTCCCGAAAATTGTAATTGCAATTATATGAATTTGAGATATCCGATTAAGGTGAAATTTGACATGGAAGCATGTAATATGACTAATTTAATATTGGTAACTTAAAAATCAGTTAAGACCTTCTAATTTCCAGAATTTACAATTTGGTCCCTAATATTTGTATTTTGTGCAATTGAGTCCCTCTTTGAAATCTGATCGCTGTGTTTTACACGTATTTGTTCATTAAAGGTTTGATTAGGGTTAATGTGCATCTAGATAAGATTAAAAGGAAAAAAGGGTCGTTAATTAAGGTTGACTTTCGGGTTGACTTTGGTTTTCCCCGTGTAATCTTCGTAGTTAGGGTCAACCGTCTAGGCCGGGATAAGGGGGTTACATTTGGTGGTATCAGAGCTGAGTTCTCGAGTAAATAGGAATGGTTATGTGGGTGATGTATGTGTGATTACATGATATGCTTTTTAAATGAAAGTATGTTGTATGAATTGTAAAGTATGTTGCAATTGTGATGCTATGCTATGTTGAAGCATGTTAGAGGAACCCATTGCCATATCAAAACTAATGAAAGGAATTATTTTTGGAAAATGGGGCCTCGTAGAGAAATGAGGGTGAATACGAGAGCTATGGCTCAGAACGAGAATGAGGAAAATGCTGATAATGTTGTGGATATACCTCTTCCTCCTGGTGGTGGACCGCCCGGTGGTGGTGGTGCTGGAGGTGATGGTGCTGGGGTCGCTGGACCTGATGGTGTGCAGGGGCAAGCTGCTCCTGACATGACTGTTTTGATACAGGCTATTGCCGGAGCCTTTCAGGCAACAGTAGCTGGAGCTCACGGAGCTGTGCATCAGGGTGATGGTAACGTGAGATTACCTTTGGAACGTCTTCGTAGTCTGAGAGGGACTGAGTTCAGAGGTTTATCTCCTGAAGGTTCTGAATCTTGGTTGGAAAGCACCAAGAGGATATTGGGACAAATGAACTGCAACGATGTGCAGAAATTAGGTTGTGTGGTATCGCTGTTACATGATGATGCGTATACTTGGTGGACGACCACTTTCTCCGGAATGGAGGAAGTTGATGTGACTTGGACGTTCTTTCTAAACGCATTCAAGCGAAAGTATCTAGGTGTGCGATACCTAGATGAGAGGAAAAGAGAATTCATGTCTCTTGTGCAAGGAAGCATGACGGTGGCTGAGTATGAGATCTAGTTTGTCCGTCTTAGTCAGTACGGACCTGGGCTTATCCCTAGTGAGCGGGAGAGGTGTGAACGTTTCCGATATGGTTTGGTGACGAACGTGAAGACCTTTATGCTTGCAGCTGAGTACACGGATTTTGATGTGCTGGTGAGCAGAGCGAAGGACATTGAGCAGAACTTGGGTTTTTCTTTCAGAGGCGTTAGTTCTAGCTCGGGCAAAAGAGCTGCTGATTATAGTTCCGGTGGTGGACGGAACAAGAGAGCACAAGATAAGAGATATCAGTCTTCTGCTAGGCGTGGTAATGGAGGGCATGGTGCGCCTGTTCAGGGAGATAGAATGAGAGCTGATCAGAACACGTGCTGGACATGTGGATCGCGTGGCCATTTGAGGCGTGATTGTCCTCGAGCAGCGAGGGAGGTTCAGGCTCCTGTTGTAGTGACCGGTAATTTGTGATGGAATTGTGGTTCGGCAGACCACATGAGGAGGGAGTGTCCTTTGTTGGCTGGTGGTGGTCAGGGACGTGCTCCTGGGGTTGTTGCACCACATAGAGGTCGTGGGCGTGGCCGTGGTAACTTCCAGCGCAGAGATGATGGTGGAAGGAATGTGGCGCATGTGGTGGCTGTTCAACCTGAGGGTGGTGGCCAGGCTCGAGTGTATGCTCTGCGAGAGGGGATAAATGATACGGATGTGATTGCAGGTACCTTTACTTTGCAATCCTTGTCATTACTTTCCTTGATTGATTCTGGGTCTACACACTCATACATATTGCGTGAACATGCTCAATTGCTTGGTTTACTTGTTGAGTCTTTGGATGTTGGTATGCGTGTAACTAGTTCCTTTGGTGAGACCGTTGTGACACGGAAGTTGTATAGAAGATGTCCTTTGGTAGTGCAAAATTATATTTTTCTTGTTGATCTCATGGAATTTCCATTCTATGGTTTTGATGTAATCCTTGGTATGAATTGGCTTGTTGAACATCGATTTGTGGTGGGTTTTGAGAACAAGCGGGTTTCGTTGAAACTTGCGGATGATTATGAGGTAGTGGTGGTTGGTAAGAATGTGAAGTTTCTTGCCAATGTGGTGTCTACATTGGAAGCAAGTCGAATGCTGAGGCAAGGTTGCGAGGCTTATCTGGCCTTTGTGATGAATCCTAGCTCTAAGGAGTTGCGAGTTCAAGATATCAGGACTGTGCGAGAGTTTCCTGGTGTGTTTCCGGAGGAGTTACCTGGATTGCCTCCTAGTCGAGAGGTGGAGTTTGGAATTAAGCTGTATGAAAACACAACTCCAGTGTCCATTACTCCTTACCGAATGGCACCTGAAGAGTTGAAGGAGCTGAAGACGCAACTTCAGGAGTTGCTTGATCGTGGTTTCATTCGGCCGAGTGTGTCACCTTGGGGTGCACCAGTCTTGTTTGTGAAGAAGAAGGATGGCACTCTGAGAATGTGCATCGATTACCATCAACTGAATAAGTTGACTATCAAAAATTGGTATCCTTTGTCGAGGATTGATGATCTTTATGATCAATTTCGGGGAGCGGCAGTGTTCTCTAAGATCGAGTTAAGGTCAGGTTATTACCTGCTCAAGGTGAAGGATGTGGATGTGCCGAAAGCAGCTTTTAGAACGAGGTGTGGGCATTATGAGTTCCTTGTGATGCCGTTTGGTTTGACGAATGCTCCTGCAGCTTTTATGGACATGATGAATAGAGTGTTCCATGAGTATTTGGACAAGTTTGTTGTGGTGTTCATTGATGATATCCTTGTGTACTCTCGTACAGAGGAGGAGAATGAGGGGCATTAGAGAATTGTGTTGCAGGCGCTGTTGGATAATCATCTTTATGCTAAGCTGAGCAAGTGTGAATTCTGGCTTAGGGAAGTTGTTTTCCTTTGTCATATGGTTTCTGTTGAGGGGATTCGTGTTGACCCTCAGAAGATTGAGGCAGTGATGAATTGGAAGCCTCCTAAGTCTGTTCATGAAGTTCGTAGTTTCCTTGGGTTGGCAGGATATTACCGGAAGTTTGTGGATGGATTTCCAAAGATTGCTGCACCTTTGACGAAGTTGTTGCAGAAGGATGTCAAGTATGAGTGGAAAGAAGCGAGACAGTAGGCTTTTGCGAAGCTTAAGGTAGCTTTGACGCAAGCTCCTATCTTGGTTCAACTTGAATCAGGGAAAGAGTTTGTAGTGTACAACGAGGCATTCTATGTTGGTTTGGGGTTTGTGTTGATGCAAGAGGGTAAGGAGGTGGCTTATGCATCGCGTCAGTTGAAGGTGCATGAGCGCAATTATCCTACACATGATATTGAGTTGGCTGCGGTGGTCTTTGCTCTGAAAATTTGGAGACATTATGTTGCGTTTAAAATAGTCTATCGCAATGGTAGTGCAAGTGTACACGACGCAAGTAGTAAAGTGATACGAAGTATCGGATACCGTCTCCACAGGGATTGGGCTAATAGCTTCACCTTAATTCACTGCACGAAGTAAAGGAAATAATTGAGAAGTTGTCACGAAAATATTAAAGTAACGTAAATAAAAGAGTAGAGATATCAAGATAGAGAGAATGGGCTGGTATTGAATTGCTCAGTAGTGCAGGTATTGCAAAGTCTCGAAACTCCAGTTCTGTCGTCGTTCATGTCGCGGCAGCACCTGTCGCGGCAACAGTCCGTTGCTTATCGCGATAGCGAATACTCAACTCAGTACTTCAAGTTTGGCAAGAATCCCATATATGCTTTGGCCTATCCCCAGGTCCAAGTCTGTAGATGATCTCGTCTTAGATGATACCTCCCGGCGTGAATCGAAGGATGAACACCGATGTGTATGAATTCTTCTTTAGCTACTTAACCTCGTCCTATCCCTAGGTCCGAGATAGTTCAACTATAAACTAGAGATCTCGCTCTTATTTCTTCTTTATACTTAACTCTCCCGATGCCAAGTAAATAGATAACCTCACAATGCTCTCCCGATGCTCTTGCAAGATATTAATAACCAAAATAAGAGAACTTGAAGTTTATTTTATTGAACTGAAAATTCCTAAAACAAAACAACCCTTGCAACTACTTTACAAATCAACCCGTGGCCCTAGGGGAAGTTTAGAACATGATGAGAGGAAGAAAACGGCAAGAGTTTTGGGAAGAAGGCTAGAGAATTGGTTATATGCCTCCTAGGTCGAAATATATGCCGTTATATAGGCTTTGGGTCCAAGTTGTCTAAAATAGCAAGAATACAACTTTATATGAAAGTACAATTCTAGTAAAGACTAAATCTTCAAGGAATCTACTTTCCAGCCGTCATCTTTCTTGCTTGGGATTTTCTCTCCTTGAACTTTGGGCTTGACATTCCTTTCGATCTGGGGCTTGGAAAAATATGGTGGTTTCACACGACAGACGGGCTGAATTTTCTCTATCTGTCGAGATCCACTTTGCTTCTTCTCCTCAAAACTGCTGTCGTCCTCTACTGCCACGGTGGCGACCATGGCAGCATCGTCCTCCTTGACTGCTCGTCCAGTTCCAGCTCTTCTGCTTCACTGCCTAGCGCCTGCCCATTCCGTCTGCTACAACAGCAACCTGCAAAAACAGCCATTTTTAGTAGAAACTGTGCCTTTCAATATATTTGTGATGTTTTGCTGTAATCTGACCTAAATGCAATGCATAATGCTTAAATGCAGCAGAAATATTGGTTAAATAGGGTGTAGATAATAGAACTTTTACACACTCAACACACCCCCAAACTCAAGCTTTTGCTTGCCCTCAAGCAACTAAGACCTAAAAAAAGCTGGTTTTTATCGGAGATTCATTACAAATTTCTCAAAAATCACCAAGCCTTTATGTCATCTTTTAGAGCAGAACCGACCCTTTGACTTTAATGAAGAATGTACCGAAGCATTCAAGATTCTGAAGGAAAAACTGGTAACAGCCCCAATAGTACAGCCACCAGACTGGACACAGCCATTCGAGATTATGTGTGATGCTAGTGACTATGCTGTCGGGGCAGCACTTGGGCAGCGGAGAGATAAATTATTCCATGTCATATACTATGTAAGCAAGACACTGAACGATGCCTAAGTAAACTATACCACCATAGAAAATGAGTTATTAGTTGTGGTGTTCTCCATTGACAAGTTTCGTTCTTACATACTTGGAACGAAGGTAATAGTGCACACAGACCATTCTGCCCTGAAGTATCTGTTCGCGAAAAAGGATGCAAAACCTCGATTGATACGTTGGATCCTTCTATTTCAAGAATTCGACCTTGAAATCAAGGACAAAAAAGGGACAGAAAATCAGGTGGCAGATCACTTGTCAAGGTTGGAGAAGGGACAGAGTCTACCAACTGATGAAACAAACATACTGGAGACCTTCCCAGCCGAGCAGCTCTTTGCTGCCGCAATCACTACCGCGACAGCCATGACGGCAGGTAAGTCTTCTGAACTCTCCTGGTATGCTGATTTCGTTAATTTCTTAGTTAGCGGAATAATTCCTTCTGATCTTAATTTTCAAGCCAGGAAGAGGTTTCAAAATGATGCTAAGCATTATTATTGGGATGAACCTCTTCTTTTCAAAATCTGTGCAGATCAGGTTATAAGGAGGTGTGTACCACAAGAAGAGCAAGAAGACATACTTCATCACTGCCATGCTTCACAGTATGGAGGTCACTTAGGAGGCAACAAAACTGCTGCCAAGGTGCTGCAGTCAGGGTTTTATTGGCCGTCACTGTATAAAGATGCTCAACTTTTCTACAAAAACTGTGACATGTGCCAACGGACAGGAAACATCTCAAGGAGAAACGAGATGCCGCTGCAGAACATCCTTGAAGTCGAAATCTTCAATGTGTGGGGGATTGATTTCATGGGACCTTTTCCATCTTCATGTGGGAATCTATACATCCTCCTGGCAGTAGATTATGTCTCTAAGTGGGTTGAAGCTATCGCCACTCAAAAGAATGATGCCAAGATAGTCCAAAGGTTTTTGCACAAAAACATTTTCTCTAGGTTTGGCATCCCTAAGGCGATTATCAGTGATGAAGTGAGACATTTCGACAACAGGGTTATTGCTGTTGCCTTGAAGAAATACGGTGTCAAGCATCGGATCGCGACAACATATCACCCACAGACCAATGGACAAGCTGAAATATCTAATAGGGAAGTTAAGAACATTCTTGAGAAGATGGTTAAGCCAACTAGGAAAGACTGGTCTTTACTCCTTAATGATGCATTATGGGCTTATAGGACAGCTTTTAAAACTCCATTGGGCATGTCTCCGTACCGATTGATTTATGGGAAAACATGTCATCTACCTATCGAGATAGAGCACAGAGCATACTGGGCGATCAAGGCAGTGAATATGGACTTGGACAGGGCAGGGCAGAAAAGGCTGTTAGATCTGAACGAAATTGAAGAAATCCGATCAATGGCTTATGACAATGCAAGAATCTATAAGGAGAAAACTAAGAAGTGGCATGACAAGAAGTTGATGCCACGACAGTTCTGCCCAGGGCAGCTTGTATTGCTCTTCAATTCTAGACTGAAACTCTTCCCAGGGAAGCTAAAATCTAGATGGTCTGGCCCGTTCCAAGTCGTACAAGTTCTTCCCCATGGTGCCATCACAATTTGATCATTAAAAGACGGGCACCAACTCAAAGTCAACGGACAACGCCTAAAGCATTATCAAGGGACTGAAGCCCCAAGACTACAGGAAGTGGTTACCTTAGGAGATGCCCCACCCGGCATTCCTATCTTAACCTAATTTTTATTTTCAGTTTTATTATTATTTATAATTTATTAGGAATAAGTTTTATTTTATTTGAATAATGTTTTTATTGTTTTTAGGAAATAGAAGAGTCAAGAAGAACAGGAGAAGTGCACTTAGCACACCACCCATCCACCAGACAACAAAGCCCAATTTTGAAGCCTCTCGTTATATCTACCGCGACAGACGCGGAAAATACAGGCTGTCATCACGCTGTCACGACAGACGCGGAAACACGTCACAGACGCGTAACAAACGCGGAAACGCATGACAGACGCGTCAGACACGCTAACGTAACAGCTAGCCCCGTTATTCGTGTCTGCCGTTACAGCTAGACCTGGCAAACTTGACCCGAGACCCGAAACCCGAACCGAAACCCGATTTTGACCCGAACATGATGATTCGAAGTTGACCCGAAACCCGAACCGAATCGAATCGAACCGAACTGAAATTTTTTGTTGAACCGAAATGGACCCAAACCGAAATAAACCCGAACCGAATATACCCGAACCGAATGGACCCGAACCGAATGCTACCCGAATCGAAAACTGAACCGAAAGCTGAACCGAATATCGACCCGATTTTAACCCGATTTTAACCTGATTTTGACCCGATTTTGACCCAAATATCTATTGTTAACAATATAATAAATAATAAAATGAAGTACAGAAATTTGAGATCTTGGTGATCAATTTTATAATTTCATCATAAAATATAGCATAAAATTGAAATTGTAGACTAAATTGACAATTTGGAAGTGGAGAAATTTGAGAGTCCAATGATCAATTTTGTAATTATACCATATAAATAAATAGGGGATTTCTATATATTAAATCTTTGAAATTAAAATGAACGAAAATATCAATATATTAAATTAATAGACTAAATTACAAAGATTAGTCAATTTCAACTAAAAATAAATTTTTAGAGACTAAATATCACTACGAGGAGGGGATTTCTATATCCGAAGTCTAAACCGTGGGAATATTTGTGACTAAATTAAATTAAACTAAAACTTAAAGTTGACTAAAATGTAACATTTTAAATGCAACATGACCTAAAAAGTAATTAATCTATAGCTTAAAAAATTGGTGGCTTATTTCCCTCCAAAATTTTGTCTTTTCTCTCTCTATTTTTTCCAATTGTCTTTTTCTTTTTTTCAATCTAGCTTAAAAAATTGTTGGCTTATTTCCCTCCAAAATTTTGTTTTTTCCCTCTCTATTTTTACCAATTGTCTTTTTATTTTTCTTGATTTAATTGAGTTTCAATTTAGATTAATTTAATTGAAATTGCACATTTAATTTTAAAATTATTTTAATTATGTCCGTGATTTATGCTTTTAGATTTTAGTTAGTTCAATTAGATCCTAAGTTTAATAAATTAATTCATTTCAGACATTATTATTATTATTATTATTATTATTATTATTATTATTATTATTATTATTATTATTATAAACTTTTATTCAATATAATTATACAAAAAAAATATATGGATACATGAAGCTTTGATTTAAATATTTAATCAAATTCAAATGCATAGATTGACAAGTTGAATCAGAATTAATCTCATACACCAATAACTCTAAACTGAACCATAAATACTAAACCTCAAACCTTTAACCCAACTCAAATCAAATTGACCCGAAAATTTAAATGTTGATCCGAACCGAAATTAACCCGAAATTGACTCGATTTTAACCCGAACCGAAAGCGACCCGAACGACCCGATATTGACCTGAACCGAAAGCGACCGATCCGATATTGACCCGACCCGAAAACAACCGATCCGATTTTGACCCGATCCAATACCCGAACCGAATCCGACTCATCACAGACCCGAATTAGACCCGAACCCGAACCGACCCGACCCGAACCGAACCCGAACCGAATGACCTGATTGCCACCTCTAGTTACAGCTTCAACGGGCAGCAAATTCCTCTCTATATAACCCCGTTTCATTTTCATTTTCACTCACTTCTGCCTATGTCACTTGCTCTCTCTCTTTAGTTTTCTTTAGCTTTTATTTGCTTTTCACAACCCTTGCACAATACCCTTGACTGTGGTCGGCGGCGGCAGCTTTTCGATCACCTCTATCTTGGCCCTGTCGACTTCTATCCCACGGCAGCTAATCTTCTGGCCAAGGACTATCCCTTCATCTACCATAAAGTGGCATTTTTTCCAATCTTATAACCTGGTTTACCCGCTAATCTATCAAGCATTTGATCAATAAAGGGTAAAGGAAAGTGGTCCTTTCGGGTAGCTTTGTTAAGCTTCCGATAGTCCATACAAACCCTCCAACCGGTCACAGTCCTTGTTGTTATTAACTCATTGTTCTCGTTGGTCACCACAGTCATTCCTCCCTTCTTGGGAACGCATTGCACCGGGCTCACCCATTTGTTGTCGGAGATGGCATAAATAATACCAGCATTTGACCATTTGATTATCTCTTTACGCACCACCTCCTTCATCGCATGGTTTAGCCGCCTTTGAGCATCTATAGTCGGCTTATGATCTTCCTCTAAAAGGATTTTATGCATACATAACGCCGGACTAATGCCTTGAATATCAGCTATCGTCCATCCAATTGCCTTTTTGTGCTGCCGCAGCATCCCTATTAACTGTTGTTCCTGTTTCTGCATTAACTTGGAAGAGATGATTACGTTCAACGTATCATTTGAACCAAGAAAGGCATATTTTAGCTGCCCTGGCAGGGGTTTCAGTTCTAAGACAGGGGGCTCAACAGTAGATGGCTTTTGGATTGCATGGTTATCCGAAGTATAATTCAAGGGTTCGAATAACTTACTTGGCATTCCTAACTTAACCTAATTTTTATTTTTAGTTTTATTATTATTTATTATTTATTAGGAATAAGTTTTATTTTATTTGAATAATGTTTTTATTGTTTTTAGGAAATAGAAGAGTCAAGAAGAACAGGAGAAGTGAACTTAGCCCACCACCCATCCACTAGACAACAAAGCCCAATTTTGAAGCATGTCGTTATATCTACTGCGACAGACGCGGAAAATACATGTTGTCATCACGTAGTCACGACAGACGCGGAAACACATCACAGACGCGTAACAGACATGAAAACGCGTGACAGACGCGTCAGACACGCTAACGTAACAGCTGGCCCCGTTATTCGTGCCTACCGTTACAGCTTCAACGGGCAGCAAATTCCTCTCTATATAACCTCGTTTCATTTTATTTTTCACTCACTTCTGCCTTTCTCACTTGCTCTCTCTCTCTTTAGTTTTCTTTAGCTTTTATTTGCTTTTCACAAGCCTTGCACAATACCCTTGATTGTGGTCGGCGGCGGTAGCTTTTCGATCACCTCTATCTTGGCCCTATCGACTTCTATCCCACGACAGCTAATCTTATGGCCAAGGACTATCCCTTCATCTACCATAAAGTGGCATTTTTCCCAATTTAAGACCAGGTTTGCTTTTTCACATCTTTCAAGTACTATTTGTAGGTTGCCTAAGCAGCTTTCAAAATCGTCTCCAAAGACTGAAAAATCATCCATAAAAATTTCAAGGAAGTCCTCCACCATATCGGAGAATATGGCCATCATGCACCTTTGGAAGGTGGTGGGTCCATTGCATAATCCAAACGGCATTCTCCTAAAAGCATATGTTCCGTAGGGGCATGTGAAAGTCGTCTTTTCTTGATCTTCCGGTGCGATAGCTATTTGATTATAACCTGGTTTACCCGCTAATCTATCAAGCATTTGATCATTAAAGGGTAAAGGAAAGTGGTCCTTTCGGGTAGCTTTGTTAAGCTTCCGATAGTCCATACAAACCCTCCAACCGGTCACAGTCCTGGTTGGGATTAACTCATTGTTCTCGTTGGTCACCACGGTCATTCCTCCTTTCTTGGGAACGCATTGCACCGGGCTCACCCATTTTCTGTCGGAGATGGCGTAAATAATACCAGCATCTGACCATTTGATTATCTCTTTACGCACCACCTCCTTCATCGCATGGTTTAGCCGCCTTTGAGCATCTATAATCGGCTTATGATCTTCCTCTAAAAGTATTTTATGCATACATAATACCGGACTAATGCCTTGAATATCAGCTATCGTCCATCCAATTGCCTTTTTGTGCTGCCGCAGCATCCCTATTAACTACTGTTCCTATTTCTGCATTAACTTGGAAGAGATGATTACGGGCAACGTATCATTTGAACCAAGAAAGGCATATTTTAGCTGCCATGGCAGGGGTTTCAGTTCTAAGACAGGGGGCTCAACAGTAGATGGCTTTTGGATTGCATGGTTATCCGAAGTATAATTCAAGGGTTCGAATAACTTACCTGGACGATCGCCTATCCAGTTTACCTCCTCCTGATCTTCAGTATCAGATATATCGAATTCTGAGGAGTTGCTATCGTCAGTGCTGTTGTGACAGTCCTGTAAGTGGCTGCCGAGGCAGTGACCAATTCTGATGTCGTGACAGCCCGACCTGATGCAGGGTTGATCAAGGGTAACTTGAGTGATAGCCTTGCATTCCTCGTCTTCATCAGCATGCTTCATAGCTTGGAGAACATTCAACTTAATCTCTTGGTCATTCACTCTCATGGTGAGTTCTCCTTTCTCCACATCAATCAGTGATCTTCCCGTGGCTAAGAAGGGTCGCCCCAGGATGATTGGTGCGTTTTCATCTGCTTCACAATCTAGAACAAGAAAGTCAACAGGAAAAAATAAATTTATCCACTCTTACTAGAATATCTTCGATTTTTCCTTCCGGATGAATGTAAGAGCGGTCTGCCAGCTGCAGAAGTACTGTCGTGGGCCGAGCTTTTCCAATACCCAATTTCTGAAAAACAGATTTTGGCATTAAACTAATACTAGCACCAAGATCACAAAGTGCCTTACCCACATATTTATCTCTGATTACACAAGGTATGATGAAGCTCCCCGGATCCTTCTTTTTCTGGGGTTGCTGCCTATGAAGAATGCTCATGCAGCCTTCTGTCATCTTCACCGTTTAAAATTCCCCAAGTTTAGATTTCTTTGACATAACACCCTTGAGAAACTTGGCGTAACGGGCATCTCCCTCACAGCATCCAACAGCGGAATATTAATGTGAACCTGCTTAAAAATATCATAAATCTTTTTGAGCTGAGATTCTTGCTTCGCTTGTTGTATTCGTTGAGGAAAAGGAGGTGGGGGACGATAATCAGCAATACGCCCTTCCCACTGCATACGAATATGAGGACATTTGGGTTCATCATTTTCTCCTCTGTCGTTTCTACTGTTGTGACAGGCACATCGACAGCAGTCTGTTTGTTACCTGTCGGGGCAGCTTCCTTGGCAGGTATATCCAAGGATTGTTTTTTCACTGTTTCAGCTTCCTTCTCTGGCCCTGGTAGTTTCTTCCCACTCCTAGTAGTAATGGCCTTACATTACTCATGTGTGGGCTGCCTAGCATTTTCAGTATTGCTAGGAAATCCTCCAGTCTGCCTTGGATTGATATGTTGTGACACCTGACCCATTTGTGTCTCTAAAGACTTCAGAGTAGCTTCATGATTTGTCATTCGCATCTCTGTTTTATCCATGAACGTCTCTGTCTTCTTGACAAACTGGTTCATGTTCTCAATATAAGTACCTGTCTGAGACATAAACGTAGCCAGAGTCTGTTCCAGTATACTGCTTCTGGCAGCTGGTGGTTGTTGTTGATGCTGCTGCGGCTGCTGTCGAGTCAGTAATCTCGGTCCTCCCTGATTCTGATTACTATGTGCTTGAGGATTCAGGGCATTGTTAGGATTACTCCAAGAAAATTTGGGATCCTTTCTCCAGTTGGGATTATAGTCGTTGGAGTTGTAATTTGGCTTATAGTTCCCAACATATTTTCCCTCTTCTAACTGTATAAGACACTCATCCGAACTATGATTTCCCTCACAAATTTCACATACCTCCTCGACAGCAAATCCACGTTGTGAGTCTTCATTCAAGAGCTTTTTCATTGCCGTAGTAAGGTATGCCACATGTGATTTCATCGTGCTGTCGGCCTCATAATCCTTAACAGCTAGTACTCGTTTACCCCCCTCTTCTTGCTGTCGGAAACTGCTCCTCATTCTTTGCCAGATTTTTCAGTACTTGCATTGCCTCGTCTGGGTCTTTGTCCAAAAGTAATCCATTCGCTGCTGAATCAATTCAAATACGAGTTTGTAAGTTAGCAGCATTATAAAACTTTGTTACCTGATTCTAGACGGGGAATCCATGCATTGGGCAGTTCCGTAGAAGGGTGGTAAATCTGTCCCAGGCCTCGTGCATTGGCTCGTCGTCTTCCTGTTGAAAAGTAGCAATTTCATTACGTAATCGCTCAAATAAATGCGAAGGATTAGAACGAGATAAAAATTCACGAGATAAATCTACCCAAGTTCTAATTGAACCCGGCGTAAGTTTATTCCACCAAGTCTTTGCTCTGTCCCTCAATGAATGGGGAAATAACCGAAGCCTCAGTATCGCCGGATTAACTCCTGGCAGTCTAAACGAACCACAGATCTCCTGGAAGGTTTTGAGATGTTCCCTAGCATCCTCGGTAACAGCACCACTGAATTGATTGGCATTGTTGATCATGCTAAACATAACAGGTTTCAGCTCGAAGTTGTCAACATCTATATCCGGCAGCGTGGTTTCCAGTTCTACATGGTCATTCAACATGTAGTCTCGACAGGACCGTCGTCTGGCAGCGGCAGGCGGGTCGCCGATAGGCGGTCTAACATCTGCATCTCCAACAGGAGGGTCATCTCCTTGGTGTGCCATCGTCTCTAACTTTTCCTCAAGGTACTCATTCCTGACTAGTAAGTGACGGAGTCGTTTCTTGAGATTGAATGATCGTTCGATTTTCGGATCTAATGGATACTCAGGATCTTCACCTCGTTTCGATATGCGCATAAACAAGGCACCTTGTGAAAGCAAGAGTTGAACACACCAAAGAAAAGCAGAAAAATAAAAATAAAAATAAAAACAAAAGGTGCAGTAAAAGAAAAGGTAGAGTTATGTTGTCAATCCCCGGCAACGACGTCAAAAACTTGTTGCGTGTAAAATAGTCTATCGCAATGGTAGTGCAAGTGTACACGACGCAAGTAGTAAAGTGATACGAAGTATCAGATATCGTCTTCACAGGGATTGGGCTAATAGCTTCACCTTAATTCACTGCACGAAAGTAAAGGAAATAATTGAGAAGTTGTCACAAAAATAATAAAGTAACATAAATAAAAGAGTATAGATATCAAGATAGAGAGAATGGGCTGGTATTGAATTGCTCAGTAGTGCAGGTATTGCTAAGTCTCAAAACTCCAGTTCTGTCGTCGTTCCTGTCGCGGCAGCAGTCCGTTGCTTATCGCGGCAGTGAATACTCAACTCAGTACTTCAAGTTTGGCAAGAATCCCAGATATGCCTTGGCCTATCCCTAGGTCCAAGTCTGTCGATGATCTCGTCTTAGATGATACCTCCTGACGTGAATCGAAGGATGAACACCGATGTGTATGAATTCTTCTTTAGCCATTTAACCTCGTCCTATCGCTAGGTCCGATATAGTTCAACTATAAACTAGAGAACTCGCTCTTATTTCTTTCGTATACTTAACTCTCCCGATGCCAAGTAAATAGATAACCTCACAACGCTCTCTCGATGCTCTTGCAAGATATTAATAACCAAAATAAGAGAACTTGAAGTTTATTTTATTGAACTGAAAATTCATAAAACAAAACAACCCTTGCAACTACTTTACAAATCAACCCGTGGCCCTAGGGGAAGTTTAGAACATGATGAGAGGAAGAAAACGGCAAGGGTTTTGGGAAGAAGGCTAGAGAATTGGTTATATGCCTCCTAGGTCGAAATATATGCCCTTATATAGGCTTTGGGTCCAAGTTGTCTAAAATAGCAAGAATACAACTTTATATGAAAGTACAATTCTAGTAAAGACTAAATCTTCAAGGAATCTACTTTCCAGCCGTCATCTTTCTTGCTTGGGATTTTCTCTCCTTGAACTTTGGGCTTGACATTCCTTTCGATCTGGGGCTTGGAAAAATATGGTGGTTTCACACGATAGACGGGCTGAATTTTCTCTATCTGTCGAGATCCACTTTGCTTCTTCTCCTCAAAACTACTGTCGTCCTCTGCTGTCACGACGGCGACCATGGCAGCATCGTCCTCTTTGATTGCTCTTCCCGTTCCAGCTTTTCTACTTCACTGCCCAGCGCCTGCCCATTCCGTCTGCTATAGCAGCAACCTGCAAAAACAACCATTATTAGTAGAAACTGTGCCTTTCAATATATTTGTGATGTTTTGCTGTAATCTGACCTAAATGCAATGCATAATGCTTGAATGCAGCAGAAATATTGGTTAAATAGGGTGTAGATAATAGAACTTTTACACACTCAACACATTACATGTATGGTGAGAAGTGCACTGTGTACACGGATCACAAAAGTTTGAGGTATTTGATGTCTCAGAAAGAGTTGAATCTTAGGCAGGGACGTTGGGGGGAGTTGCTTAAAGATTACGATCTGACGATCGAGTACCATCTGGGAAAATCTAATGTTGTAGCGGATGCCTTGAGTAGGAAAGTGGCAGTGGAGTTGAGGGCTATGTTTGCCAGCTTGAGCATTTCGCGAAATGGAGGTCTTGTAGCTGAATTGCAAGTGAAACCATCTTTGGTTCAGTTGATAAAGGATATTGCTGAGGGTAGACCATCGGATTTTTGTTTTAATGATGATGGAGTTTTATGTTTTGGGAGTCGAATAGTAGTGCCGAATGATGCTGAGTTGAGGTGTACTATTCTGACTGAAGCTCATAGTAGTCCTTTTGCTATGCACCCTGGTTGTACAAAGATGTATCGTGATCTTAAGGATGAGTACTATTGGGTGGGATTAAAAAAAGATGTTGCGGAGTATGTGAGTAAGTGCATGGTTTGTCAGCGAGTTAAGGCTGAGCATCAGTTTCCTTCTGGGTTATTGCAACCGTTGAGGATTCCTGAGTGGAAGTGGGAAAGGATTACCATGGACTTTGTGTCTGGTTTGCCATTGTCGTCATCGAAAAAGAATTTGGTGTGGGTGATTGTGGATCGCCTTACGAAGTGTGCGCATTTCTTGCCTGTGCATACTACGTATACTTTGGACAAGCTTGCGGAGTTGTACATTGCTGAGATTGTGCGACTGCATGGTGTGCCAAAGTCTATTGTGTCGGATAGAGATCCGAGGTTTACATTCCGTTTCTGGGAATGTTTGCATCAAGCTTTGGGTACACGGTTGAATTTCAGTACTTCTTATCATCCACAGTCGGATGGACAGTCTGAGCGTGTTATCCAAGTGCTGGAAGATATGTTGAGGTGCTGTGTGATCGAGTTTCAGGGTTCTTGGGAGAAGTATTTTCCTTTGGTAGAGTTTGCTTATAACAATAGCTACCAGGCAAGTATTCAAATGGCACCTTATGAAGCCTTGTATGGGAGGAAGTGCATAACTCCTCTTTGTTGGGCTGAAACAGGTCAGAAGTTGGTTTCGATGCCAGCTTTGTTGAAAGGAACCACCGAGAAGGTGAAGCTCATTTGTGAGCGATTGAAGGCAGCTTCTGATCGACAAAAGTCTTACGCGGATTTGAAGCGTAAGGAGATTGAGTTTGCGGTAGGTGACCGTGTGTTCTTGAAAGTTTCGCCTTGGAAGAAGGTGATGAGGTTTGGACGAAATGGTAAGTTGAGCCCTAGGTACATTGGGCCATACGAGGTGATTGAACGTGTTGGTCCTGTTGCATACAAGCTGAGGTTGCCGCAAGAGTTGGAAAATATTCATGATGTGTTTCATGTTTCTATGCTTCGGAGGTATAGATCGGATCCTTCGCATGTTATGCATGTAGAGGAAGTGGAGTTGAATCCAGACTTGACCGATGATGAGGAGCCGGTTGAAATTATGGATTCGGACAGTAAAGTTCTTCGAGGCAAGACCATTGAATTGGTTAAGGTGTTGTAGAGGCACCGTGGTGTTGAGGAAGCCACGTGGGAAAGAAAGGATGACATGAAGAAGTTTAGGGTCTGAACCGGACCAGTCTGATTTTTGGTTCGAATATAAAAGGAGGTTTTAGGGAAAGCCTAGTTCGGGATGCTTTAAAAATATGGAAAAATATCTAAAAATCATCTTTTAATATATATATAAGAGATGGTGAAATCAATTTTACAAAATAAGGTTTGGAAATACAACATTTTGGAAAAGTGACTAAAATGCGATTTTTGAAAAGTTCAGTGGTGACTGTTTTGTAAGGATTGAAACTTTGAATCTTTAAGGAGCTAATTTACCCAAAAAGGATTTCTCCAGACTTTTCCTTAATTCAAGTGATTTAATTAATGTTTAATTAATTAAATGAAAAAGAGAAACCACTTTTTTAGATTTTCATAACTAACTTTTCCTAAAATTTTCTCATTTCTTTTTCTCTCAAAATTCCATCATCCAAACACTTTTCTCCAGCAACTTTTTCATTGATCTTCACTTTAATTGATGAGATTTCAATCATCAATTAGTTCCTAATCCATCTTGCATCAAATCTTTTTGATTTTCTCATTGGATTTTCAAGAAATTTGGCTCAAATCAAGGAGAAATCACCATTTAGAGGTAAGGTTGTCCTTCTCCTCTAAATACTCAGTTCTTTACTGAAATTCCCAAGTTATCAATCCTTAATTTAAGTTTTATAAATGGTTTTAATGATATGAACTTGATTTTTGGCTTAAAACTCAAGATTTGGAGGAAATCTTGAAGAATTTTGTTGTGATTGTTTGGGCTCTGTTTTGTGATGATTCTTAAATGTATTTTGGTTGTTTAATGATGTGTAAATGAGGTTTTATCAATGCAATCTCGAATAGGTTGTGTTTCATAAGTTTTTACTTATGAAAATGGTGGTTTTGGGGTGATCTTGGTGTTCTGTTATAGCTAGAGGTATAAGGACGAGTTTAGGCCCATTTTGGATGTTGATTGATGTTTAGAAATGGTTAGAAGTGATGGATCTTGGCTGGGTTAAGTTTTGGAAGAGTTTGGAGGCGATTTCGGTTGTGTTTGGTAGCCAAAATGTTGGCTTTAGGTAGAGCAGCGAGTTTAAGTGTGTTGGCTGAAGATTTCAATGCATGATGATGCATCCTCTGCTTTGATGTGTTAAAACAGGGGAGACATCTTCGGATATCTTTGGAGTTGATCTGGAGGCTTGATCGGCGTTTCGGCAAGCTTGTGAAACAGAATTGGTGAGTGAAATTGGATATCCAGCTTTGAAACAAATGTTTGAAGGTTTTGGGAGCTTAGTTTAAGTCTAAGCAACTTAACTAAGCTCAAGAGTAAGTTTTCGGGAAAACACTCTTGGATGAGCCATGATGTGGTTTGATGCATTGATTATATTTACATGTTTAAATTCTATTTTGAAAGCATGTTTTAGCATGGTAAATGCTGGTTTTGAAAGCCATATGTTGAAGGATGCTCAAGGTAAGAGATCCTTGGTTTGACATATTGTAAATGTGGTTTTGGTGCATAGTGATGCATGATGTTAAATGGCTTTGTTTAATGCCTTAAAACAGTGAGTTGTTGATGTTATATGATGTATATTGGCAAGTAATGTAATGGTTTTAAAGTACTTGAATCGGATACAGTTAGCCGGCTATAGGATTGGGTGCACCGTGAATAAAGTCGCCTTGGATGTTGAGGGGTTGAGATTGTACCGTAAACTCCATCCAAGTACACTAACGAGTAAGGTAAGATCACAACGGTGGTTAAAAGTCCGTGTGTGGATCTTGTGTTGTGTGTCCCGTGTTCTCGTTAGTAAAATTATACAACTACCGATGAGTGATGTTGAGGGGTTGTGATTGTACCGTTAAACTCCATCACGGGTGTTGAGGGGTTGTGATTGTACCGGTAAACTCCACCTTGTGTGTTCGGTAGTGTGTATGAAGCGAATGGGACAACGCTTGTAATCCGCGTATCCAATTGTGTTTTGTGTTGTAAATGGTTATGGATTATCACTTGAAAGCCAATATGATATGTTGATTTTAATGAAGCATGAGATGCTTGTTATGTATGCAAGGTTCCATGAATAATGATGATTATGTGATGGAAGGCTTTGTTAAAAGTGTTTTATAAAAAGCATTATTGTGTTGTTTCTTTAGAGCATGCCTCACTAAGCGATTGTGCTTATGCTCTCTCTCTTGAACCAATAATGCAGATAATTGAAGTGTTTGAGGGAAACAAGGAGGCTAAGAATCCAAGGGGAAACTAAGCTCATGTATGGTGAAGTTTTCATAACACTATTAGTTTTTGATATTTTGGCAATGGGAACCTAAGATGTGTTTTGGGAGATGTTTTGGACTCCCTAGTTGTGGCATGATGCCTTTGATGATTTGGACTTGTAAATGGCCTATTGATGCTTGATTTGGTGTTTTGTTGGTTGCTTGGTTTTGGATATTACGATGCATGCCTATAGACTTGTGGAATTCCATTATTGATGCTATGAATGTGTTTTGAAGTCGCAAACATGTACCTTATATGTATGATGACTTGTTGGCATGCTTAGGAAGTCATTAGGATGTGTTTGAGTGGTTTTATGCATGTTAAACCAGCAAAATCTGCAGCTTCTGGGCAACCCGTATTGATACACCCATAGGCGTTTCGAAACGGGGCCCTGTAATGGCCTTGGTGTTTCAAAACGGCTTGTGACCGTATCGAAATAGTTTGGCCATTGGAAGGCCCTGTTTCAGAACAAGTCCTGAAACGAACCCGTGTTTCGAAACGGTCAACACCATTTCGAAACAGGTGACCATTGGGCACTGATTTGAATGTTGTTCAAGTTTGCAAGCTTTACGGTTTAGTCCCGAAAGTTGTAATTGCAATTATATGAGTTTGAGATATTCGATTAAGGTGAAATTTGACATGGAAGCATGTAATATGACTAACTTAATATTGGTAACTTAAAAATCAGTTAAGACCTTCTAATTTCCATAATTTACAATTTGGTCCCTAATATTTGTATTTTGTGCAATTGAGTCCCTCTTTGAAATCCGATCGCTGTGTTTTACACGTATTTGTTCATAAAAGGTTTGCTTGGGGTTAATCAATGTTGACTTTCGTGTTGACTTTGGTTTTCCCCGTGTAATCTTCGTAGTTTGGGTTAACCGTCTAGGCCGGGCTAAGGGGGTTACAACGAGCTATGGGGACTAAATTAAATCTAAGCACTGCTTTCCATCCACAAAGTGATGGTCAGTCTGAACGAGTAATTCAAATTCTCGAAGATATGCTTAGAGCTTGCATTATTGACTTTGGAAAGAATTGGGAGAAATCTCTACCCTTAGTGGAATTTGCCTAAAACAATAGCTATCACTCGTCTATTCAGATGGCTCCTTTTGAAGCATTGTATGGCAGAAAATGAAGGACTCCTCTTTGCTGGTCTGAACTTGGTGAAATTAAAGTTTTGGGACCACAATCGCTCAGAGAAACATAAGAGAAAGTTCAAATTATCCACTCTCGATTGAAACAGGCTTTTGATAGACAAAAAGCCTATGTTGATCTGAAACGAAGAGATATCCAACATAATGTGGGAGACAAAGTCTTTCTTAAAGTCTCTCCATGGAAGAAAGTATTTCGGTTCAGAAAGAGGGGAAAACTCAATCCTCACTTTATTGGACCTTTTGAAATTACTGAAAGAATTGGCCTAGTGGCTTATCGACTTGCACTTCCCAGTGAGTTCGATAAGATTCACAATGTCTTCCATGTATCAATGCTCAAAAAATATAGATCCGATCCATCTCATATCTTATAACCAGAAGAAGTAGAGCTGAATCCTGACTTGTCCTATGAAGAAGAGCCAGTTCAGATTCTGGATAGGGAAATCAAATGGCTTAGAAACAAAAATGTTTCACTGGTTAAAGTCTTGTGGAGAAATCACAAGATGGAAGAGGGAACATGGGAACCAAAAGAAACAATGCGAATCCAATATCCCTATTTGTTCAGTTCAGTTAAGAATTCGAGGACGAATTCTTTCTTTAAGGGGGGAGAAATGTAACATCCCAAATATTAGCCTAGAAGCTTTGGGAAATTAATAGGAGAATTAATAAATTAATTAGAGTGTATATTTTGAAAAATTAAATTAAAAATAGCTATGATAAGGACTCAATTGGAATCCAAAGAAAAGTCTAAGAAAATTTGGCAAGTTTTCCAAGTGACTAAACTGAATTAAAAGTAGAAGAAAGGAGTTGCACACTAAAGTTTAACCTTCTTGATTTACCCTTGGTTAAAATAAAAATGATGATATAATTAAGGGCATATTAGAGACATATTAGTTGAGACATTGACAATGTGTCAATTCTCATTAACATATCCCTCTCCATCGGCTGCCCAAACCACCTTAGCTAAGTAACCAACATTTTCACACACTTGAAAAATATAAGAATTGAGAGAGAGTTAGAGGAGAACTCGGTGAAGAAGAAGAGAGGCTTGCATGGAATGATAATTGGCTTAGGAATTTCAAGCAAAAATCAAAAGTAAGTAGCATTCTCCACCTACTATTCGAATATATGAAAATAATTGAGGAAGTAGTTGTTTTGTACAATCTAAAAATTCATGAAAATTGTTAGTTAAAAGGGGATGTTGCTGGAAATTTTAAGATATGAGGAATATCTAATAATTTAGAAGTGTAATAAGACTTAAAATACAATAAGTTTAAGGCTGGCCAGATTTTATGTTAGTTGAAACACTCAACTTTGGAAAATTATAGAAAAATAATTAGTAATAATCTGAGGTTGAAATTTTGACAAAATATACATTGACATGTTTATTTTGATAGAAAATTCATAAAAGTCAAATTGGAGACTTGTAGTAAAATCTAGAAAAGAAATTCGAACAGCATTCAAATATGCCAAACAGTGTTCTTAACTGGGCAGCAAACTTTGAAAATTCAGGGAAAATTGAATATTTAGTATTTTGATTTTTAATTTTAATAGGATGAAATTGGGGATGTTAATTGAAGTTTGAAACAAACAGGGACTGATTCTGAGGTATATACTGAAAATGGGAAATAAATTAAGTTGGAAGGTCAAAAACAGTTTAGAATATAAAATATAGAACCTTGAAGGACACTTAAAATTTGATTGATAAAAATTGGATAAGAAGGAATGTAGTAACATGATAGATAGACTTATTAAAATTCAATTCACATGAGTAATTAAACAATTTAAACATTGACTCAATAATTAGAAGGGATTTGATAAATTAATTGGCAATGTTCGAAGCTAAGCTAGTATAAGTACTAAAACTGAAATGTGGAGAAAATTAGCGTTTAAATTGAATAATTAATTCTGAAATTTCTTCTATGATTGCCTAAAATGTGCTAGATCCTAGATGAGAAAGGATCGAAGAGGAACCTGTAGCTGGAGTAGCCTCGGATCGTGGAAAAGTACTCCGAATTCAAAAGTAGCTCGGCGATTGTGAGTGAAACGAACTTAGAGTTGAGATTAGAGTCTCAACTATCATTTAATTTGATTTTAGTATATGTTAAGCATGAAATTGGACTAATTAATGGTTTGTAAATTGATAAGGGAAGAATGTTTAAAAGGAAATTTGATTGGATGCATGTTGTTATGTGATTTCTTGATACATGCTTGAATTGAAAAATTGATAATTTCATGTTTGATTTTGAATCTGATTGGAATTGTGTTGAATTGATTATGGATGTTATCTTGATGTTGAATGTTGAAATTATCGAAATTAATTGTGTTTGGTTGGTGAAGTAATGATAATGCTTAATATGATAGGTGATCAAAGGTTGATCTTTTAAACTATGTGTTTGATAAATTCGATTGAAATTAGAGCTATGTGATATGAAATTGAGTTCATATATGCTGAATTGTGAATATGCAAAGTGTAATGCATTTTATTATTCGCTGAATTGGGATAGTTATTGCGATATTGGAATTGAGATATTACAAGAAATTAATCGAAAGGATTAAGAAAGCAATTCTGAAAATTTAATTGAAATAATTATATGATTGAAATTATAGTGTAATTGGTAAAGCCCTTGGTGTGTATAGTCTGTCCAGGTAGTACGGCTAGCCTAGAGTCTTGAGCTCGATAAGAATCGGTACGTTAGTGTACTCAATATATGTGGTACGTAAGTGTACCTTCTTGCTTAATGTTAGTGGACATTAAAATGATATGTGATACGATGATACAAAATTGGTACTTGGGTACCTATTATATGGTGAATTTGATTCACAATTCAGTAATACGTGACTCGAATACCTAGCTTACTATACTAACCAAGGCATACGAATTGAATTAATAAGAAAGAATTCATTTTACTTCAAAATTGTAATTCTTGAATTAGTGAATTTCTATGAATTGAAATGTAGCATGTCAATTATGAATTTCTAAATTATTTGATCCTCTGCTACAGTTTGTTGCTGCTTGTTTATCTGAAATGTTATTGTTTGAATAATTGTAATTGAATCATGTTAGTCGAATTTGTTTAATTAAAAAAATCTCACGCTAATTCTTCCGCTGCCTAATTGATTAATAAGTTAATACGAATCCGAGATATAACGCTCCTTGCCCCTAATCTGGGGTGATGATGTTATACAGCCGCCACGTCTCCCGCCACACGCCGCCTTGTCCTGCCCGCCTCCTCAGAATCATCCTCCGATGCAGCAACAGAAAAAGAGGGGAACTCCCCTAGTCTATAGCACCTTTTTCTTTATTTTTCTTTCTTTTTATGTTTTCTTTTAATTTTCTGTTTTTTCTTTTTATCTTTATGTTTTATTTTTCTATTTTTTTATGTTTTGTGTAAGGCATTGAGGAAAATGCCAGCATTGAGTTTGGGGGGGTTAGTCCTCATTATTTTCTTTAGTAGCATTTAGCAGCATATAGGAGCATATGTAAATTCTTCCCTAAGCACTTAATGAAATAGAAATTCTTAGTTTAAAAACTTGTGCCTTTGATAGTTAAGCCGATTACTTATTTTCGCACCCTACATAAAATTTAACTTAACCATGGGAAGAAGTATGAAAAATACTTAGAAAATTTTTCTTTTCGCCAATTATTTTACATTGTCTGTTAAGTGATGAGTTTTGCTTGAGTTCTAAGTTAACACTGACTATTTATTTAATGAAAATTTCTTAATTGGATACAGGTTTGCCGCCGCGGCAGCATAGGGCAGCAGCACAAAAATGTTCAATACCCTAGAGGTGCCTAAAACAAGCTCTAGGAAGGATGTTTAACACCCTAGAGGTGCCTAAAACAAAAATGTTCTATATTTTGAACGCATTCCTGCCTTTATTATTGTTGTTCTTAAGCTCATTTAGGCATATTTAAGTGCATTGCATGCATAAAAACAATATTTGCTCTCTTACCATGCTTTTATTGAATATTCTATGTTTTGTTAAGAAAAGATATTGTTTTAGTTTAGTTTTCTTTTTCAGGTGCTGTAGCTATGTAAAGGAGGAGAGGAGAGGAAAGCAGGGAACACAAAAGAGCTGTACTGAAGTAGTTTCAGTTGCCACCAAGGACGCTGCCGCCGCAGCAGTGCTGTCGAGTGCCGCCCAAGCAAGAGTTAAATCGACTTAGCCAATATGGGGAGTGATTGAAAGAGGACAATTTTCTCAGTCCAATGAGCCCAGTCTTCTAGATTTCTGAAGCCTGTAGCGGCCTGAAGAGCTAATTAAAGATTGAAAAGTATGAATACTTATATTTACTTGCTGAAGAAGGCAACGTCCAAAGAGTCCACATTCAAGTAAAAAAGGAGTCAACATTTAATGTAATGTTACTTTAAGAACTCCTACTCCAAGGAGGACTCAACTTAGGCTATGAGCCTTATATATACCCATGTATGTGAGGGTATAGGGGCATAGCGGAGGGGTAGATAGATAGATTAAGTGGAGGTATTGGAGGTCGCGACCCAATTCTCTATTAGGGTTTAGGTTTTTGTATATAAAGTAGTTGTGAGAAACGATTGTAATAGTTTGAGTTGTGTTTTCAATAAAATATTCGAAGTTTGTCATGCACGAGAGTGTCAAACTCACGAAAGAATTAAGTACGGTCTCATCATGTCGAGGTATTGACTAATTCAGCTTAGACATATGTTCGAGTTTCAGCGGCTAAAAGGAGCAACCAAACGTCGATTGCCTGTGTTAGGTTTACGCTGAGATTGCTAGGTATTGCATACATCACGTAGTGACAGAATCCTTGCCTATACATAGGGAGGATCACTTCAGAATTGCTCTGCCGAACTTGGAGTATCTGCCAGACTTGCCGCTAGGACTTCTCTCCATCTCACCTGTCAAGACAACGGAAGTTGTAAGAGTAGAGATCCGCTATGGCAGCAAAAGTTGTCACAGCCTCAATCTGCCATAACCTTCCGATGTAGCATATCGTGGTAGCGCAAAACACACTTAAGCTTTACAACACAGTCTACACACTACTGAGCTACAACTACCTGGTCCAATCTATCATCCTTATCTCTCCCTATCACTATCTTAATTTATTTGTGTTTCTACTTTTATGCTTTTCTTTATTCAAAAATTTAATTGTGCAATTTACTAATTCCTTGTGCAGGAAATCACTCATAGTAGCTGCTTCAATCCCTGTGGGAGACGATATCTTTTATACTATAACTTGACAAGAATATTCACTTGCGCTCATAAATAGAGAACACCTAGACGCTTTACAATTAGCTAATGATCTTTTGGCCAAGTCATGGATATTTGATTTCACATAAAGTGAATGTATTGCGGTACCCTATTGAAATGGGGAATGTTAATACAATAATGTAAAGTTGAAGATTAGAATTATGCTCATTAATGAATTTATGAATACAATAGGAGGGATTTATGTGTATGGTCAATTGGCGACAATAGGAGGGTATGGTCGGTACTATGAGTACCAAATGTGATGTTATGGGTGACAGTTGGTTGGGGACTCGAATACCTAAACTGTAATATTGATTCACAAGGCAACATTAATGATCAATTGTGATTATAATTTTTACTAAACAATAATGGAAGAAATATGATAAGTAAGTATGATGTAATATGAATTGTTATTATGCAAATGGTAACCTTGCTTATGGTCGACTAGTAGTCTTTTTGATGTAGCTTGCTATTAAAATGTTGATAATCAATGTTAATGTGATTGCTATGCTATAATTAAGTAGCTTACCTTGATAAAATTTATTGTCCAATAAGTAACCTATTGCGAGTAGTGAAAGAATCTTGTTAGGGAATTACTTTAAATGCTTTAAACTATCTCACTAGGTTATCACTCATAAACTCTCTTCACTACTATACATGTCTGATCTAAAGACTTCCAACCTAAGGAGCTTAATCATAGTGCAAGGGAATACCAAAGTATGTTGTTACTTTTTGTTCAACTCCAAGGAAGGTGGTACATTATCATGTATATAACCCCATGTTTTGTTTTTAGTTCTGAAATGTTGGCATGTATAATGTTTATGTTAATACTATGTTTTGTAGGCTTTTATGCTATGGCTCGAAAGGGTGGCATCTTGCTATTAATTGTTAAAATGTTTAAATGGTTGGTAGAATTCCATGGATGTTGAATACTTTGAATGGTTGGTTGAATGAGTTAATCATAGTGAGACTAAATCGATAAAAACTTGGTTAGTTATGCACCCTATAACCTATCTAGGTTAAGTAAGAAAACTCATTGGATTATTAATAGTATGCTAAGTAAAGCTTATAAATGAATGCAACATTAAAAAATGGTTAGTTTTCAATTAGATTATAAAAGCAACTTCTTGATTATTAGGCTCTCTAAACTAGACTAGTTTGTTTTGGTCACCTTAGGTATGCTAAGAATTTTAGTTACATCTAACTAAAAAGATGATCTTGAACTTATAAGTATACTTTAATTATGATACCTAAAACCTTAAATAATGAACTTATTAGGAATGTAACCCCCTCGACCCGGCCTAGGCGATCGACCGAATCGAACGAGTCACACGGGGAATATTTAAGTAAACCATGAAGGTTTACCTCAAAAAGCGACCCTATTTTTTCTTTTATCTTGTCTAGATGCTCATTACAAACCTAAGTGATTAATGTTGCAGCGGAACATACAAAACATCAATCGAACATCAATTGCATTCAAAACAGCTTTTAGGGACCAAAATGTAAACTTACCAAATTTTAAGGGTTTTCCCCCAATTTTAGATTAACATCATTAGATTAATCATATTACATGCATCTTTGTCAAAACTCAGCTCAATAATAATCATTCAAACTCAATTAGTTGAATCCACAACATTCAGGGACTTAAATGTAAGAAAAATAGAACATTTAAATAAGCTTCCAACTACCATAACGAACATCGTACCGATATCCTTTAGGAGGGCATCGATACGCCCTCGGCTAGTGCAACACTCATAATTGATAAGGCAGAGGCCATACCGCAACATTTCAAGCCCGTATCGGTATGCCCAAAACAAGTTGCAAAAATAGGTATCGATACGCCCCCGCGTATCGGTACCCCCTTCCCAATTTGTAAGACCATACCGATACTCCAAGAAGGGTATCGATATCATGCAGTCTGCAAGTAAACAAAATGCTGGTTTTACATATTTAAACCCACTCATAAGCAAACCAACATACTTTCAAACACAACCAATGAATCTAAACAACATTCCCTAAGCATACATAGCAATTTCAATCAACGAGACATGGTAATTATCATTAAGGTATCCTAGAGGCATGCTTCCTATGAAATCAAAGCATCCAAAAGTCAAATCTCAAATCAAGGCTTAAACCATCATACAATGGCCTTTTACAAGTTCAAAACCAATAACCAAACATGCACATAAAGGGAGTTCATACACCTCTCCCAAATAGACTATGGTACCCCCATTGTTACTCTAGTCTTTAAAACGAAACATACATTCAAAAGTGAAGTCTCCTTAGATCCCATTTCAATTTGCTACCTCCAAACACTTAGTCATCTACATTTATGGACAAGAGAGAGCGTAAACATACAAGCTTAGAGAGGAATGCTCAAAGCCAAACATACCATCAATTCTTAAAACCATTTTTACACCATTTGAAAAACATCATGCCTTTATTGAAATCCATGCACTTCGTTAACAAAATCAGCATGTTATTCATCATGCAACAAGTATCACATACTTCAACAGCAAAACCATTTGCTAACACTCATCTTAAGCCTTTACATGCATAGCTACCATATGCAAAGCTTCAAGATTAAAACATTATTTTCCTTACTATACATCCATATACAACTCATATCATTTTAACAATTATATTCGCTCACAAGTGATCATCAACACACTCATTTGTCAAAACATATCGGATACACGGATTCCCAAGTTTTGTCCCAACACATCATACATTCTCATCGGCATCTCAAGGTTCACACACGGGAGCTACCTTCCACCGTTGTGAAACCCGTGGTAGAGTATTCGGTACCTTAAAATCCCTCAACACCACTCATCGGTAGATGTATAACGCCACTAATGAGAGACGAGACACAACTCAATTTCCTCAATCGTTAGAGTACTTGGATGGAATTTTCGGTACATTCACAACCCCTCAACATCCAAGGTGACTTGTTTATAGTGCACCCAATCCTATAGCTAGCTAACTGTAGAGCGTCTATGTGTTCTCTTTCTATGAGCGCAAGTGCACACTCTTTCTAAGTTATAGTATAAAAGATATCGTCTCCCACATGGATTGGAGCAGCTCCTATGAATGGCTTCCTGCACAAAGATTTAGAAAATGTGCAATTAAATCTCATGATGTGGAAATATAAAAACAGAAATAAAAGAAAGATAGTGATGTGAGAGATGATAGGGAGAGATTTGGGCGATAGGCTGGGTAAGACAAGTGCAGCTTAGTAGTATGAGGACTGCATTGTAAAGTCTAAGTATGTTTTGCGTTGCCATGAATTGCTGCCTCAGCGGGTATGGTGGGCGGCAAACTACAACCCTGTCACGTGGCCGTAGCAGGTCACTGCCACTGCATGAGTGTACTGTCTCGATAGGTGGAATGGAAGGAAGTCCTGGCGGTAAGTCTGGCAAACTACAACCCTGTCACGCCTTTGCATATTGTGACCGTGCTTAACCCTTTCGTGAGCCTTGTACTTTCGTGCCCGAAAAATGGATTTTCTCTTCAACTGACTGGTGTAGACTAATTGAATGAACAAGGAGCATAGATTAAGCAAACTTTGGAAGTTTATTGAAAACAACTTAAAACAATTACAATTGTTTCCCTCAAACTACTTTACATAAACATGTCTAAACCCTAGGACAGTTAGGCTACGACCCCCAACAACTCCAACCTATCTAACTATCTCCCCATCTATCCTCTCGTCCTCAATTATACGAAGGGATATTCGAGATGCCCCTATACCCTTGCATACATTGGGTATATAAAAGGCTCATGGCCTAAGTTTGAGTCCTCCTTGAAGTAGGAGTTCTAAAAGTAAGTTATATTAAATACAGACTCCTTTATACTTTAAATATAGACTCTTTGGACGTTGCCTTCCTCCGCAAGTAAGGATAAGTGCTTCTACTTATCGATCTTTGATCAGCTCTACCGACTGCTACAGGCTTCAAAAAATTTTAAGACTGGGCTCATTGGGCCTAGGAAATTTCTCTCTTTAAATCGCGTCCCATCTTGACTAAGAATGTGTTACTCCTGCCCGGGCGGCACTTGGCGGCAATGCTACTTCGGTAGCGTCCTTGGCGGCATCTTCAGCTGCTTCAGTACAACTCCTTTGGTTCCAGCTTTCTATCCTGTCCTGTCATCTCATGTCCTCTCTTAGCTCTAGCACCTGAAAATATAAACTAAACTAAAACAATAACTTTCCTCAACCAAACATAAATTATTCAATACAAGCTTGGTAAAAGAGAAGATATTGTTATAATGCATGCAATGCACCTAATTATGCCTAAATGAGCTTAAGAAAAGCAATAATACGGGCAAGAATGTGTACAAAATATAGAACTCATGGACACTATACAAACCCCCAAACTTGAACTATTGCTTGTCCTCAAGCAATGCAACCTAGCTAGTAAACCTGCCCTTAGCACAAAATTTATAGAAACATTAGCCTTTAACTTGATTTCTTACCTCAAGGCTGTGGCACCTGTTTTTATGTTAGTAAAAGAGAATGGCATGAAATAACTTAGGTTTTAATTTTCTTAATGCCAGTGCAATGTGTGCAGGTCTAGGCTCATGCTAACTATGCTGAAATAATTGAGTTAACAAAGAATGCCTAAAATAATTAAATCAGTAGAAAGAATACGAGTTGCTGCCTTGGCAGCACAGTTGGGCACTTTTGTTTTCTTTTTCTAATCATGGCTTTAAGGGCTTCAACTCATCATAACTATTCTCTAGGTCGTAGGCTAAGATAGGTGCACTCTATGAAACTTCGAACCCTTTGAATAGAGTCATCCCATGAAGACTTTCATTCACTCTTGCTAATTTGTCCGTCACTTGGTTTAGATTTATGGACTTAGCTATCATAGGCACAAGTTTTTAAGCTAAAGATTTCTATTTCATTAAGTGTTAGGGGCAGAATTTACATATGCATTTAAATGCTACTAAATGAATCTAAAACAAAGAGGACTAATTCCCCCATACTCAAGGTGGGCATTGTCCTCAATGCCTCCACAAAACAAAAACTAAAAACAAAACATAAAATATAAATAGAAAATTAAAAACATAAAACATAAGAAAGAAATAAAACATAAAAAAGAAAAATAACATAAAAGAAAAAGAAAAAAGGTGTTATAGACTGAGGGACTTCCCCTTTGTTGCTGTCGCGTCAGAGGAGGATTCTGAGGAGGCGGGCAGGACGAGGCGGCGGCTGGATGCGGCTGGGGGTGGGCTTCTTTGATTGTTTTTAGCTCCTCCACCATGGGGCTCTGTTGTTGGACACTTTCTCTTTCTGTCTGCCTCAGCTGGTTCGTCATCGAAGGAGTCTAAGATCTCTATGTCTGAGTCGCCTGCGTCTTTGGCAGCGGCCCCTTTTGCTACTGGGGATGCATCAGTGGTTTCTTCCTCCTTCGCTGATTCAGATGAAGAGGTTAGTTCATATGGTTGGATAGGGGTTGGAGAGGTTCTTCTCTTGCGGCAGCGGTGCGGCCCCTCGCTGTCATCGGTGGCAGGAGCAGTAGCTAGTCTTTGAGTGATCTGGATTGGCTTGGAAGCTGCTAACTCTGTGGGAAAGGCGGGCAATTGTGGGCTAGCATCATGATACTTGTCCAGCAAGTAGGCCACAAAGGCCTCTTGCACGTCTGCTACGTATTTGGTGAAGATCACATGGTTGTGTTCGATCCTCTAGCAATTTTCATGTAACCCCCTTAACCCGGCCTAGACGGTTGACCCGAATTAAGAAGTTTACACGGGGAAAACCAAAGTCAACCCAAAAGTCAACCTTGATTAACGACCTTTTTTTTCTTTTTAATCTTATCTAAATGCACATTAACCCTAGATATGTTCATACAATCATCATACTCAAAGATCATCGCAATCAGAAAACATTTAGGGACCCAATTGCACAAAACATGACTTTAGGGACCAAAACGTAAATTTTGGAAATTACAAGGGCTTAATCAACTTTTGAGTTACCAATATGAAATTAGTCATGTTTCATGCTTCTTTGCCAAATTTCAACCCCAACGGACTTCTCAAACTCATTCAATTGCATATACAAAGTTCAGGACCAAAACGCAAGGTTTTCAAAACATTTAACCAGCAATTTCAGTGCCCAACGGTCGGGTGTTCCGAAACAGGGAGGACCTGTTCCGAAATGCGGGATCGTTCCGAAACCAGTTCCGGAACAGGGCCTGGCAGTAGCAAAACCGTTCCGGAACGGTTCCACCCGTTTCGGAACGCCTAGGCCATTTCAGGCCCTCTGTTCCGAAACGGTAGCCACTGTTCCGAAACAGGCTGCCCAGATTGCAGAAATTTTGCTGGTTTATCACACAATTGACCCATCAAACATGCTCCAAAGGCAACCAAATCATACCAGCAAGACATTCAACACTCAAGGGATATAATTGCATCAAAATCTAGATACAAACCACCCCTAGGTGCACCAACTCATTCAATACATCCAACACTCAATCATGCTTTTCAAACAAGAAGCATGTCATAACGATTTACGAATAAGAAGATTCAAACGTTGCAAGCGTTAAACCACATAGTTCAAAATCATAAACCAAACTTGTCCAACATACACAATCTCATTAAACACCAACATAAGAGATTCTCCCCCCCACTGCCTTTATTATCTATAGCTATTAACCGAGACATACATCTCAAGTGGAGCTCTCCTTGAATCCCTTGCTTCTCGCTGTTCCAACCTCAAATATCTGTATTGATGGACAAAAAGGAGCGTAAGCACATAATGCTTAGTGAGGAATGCTCAAAACCAAAACACCATCAATGCAGTGAGTCGTAAAACCTCTTTTAAAAGCAACATAAATCGATAAACCAAAGCAATGTTTGAAAACCCTTTTATCAACATGCTTTAAATCAATCCTTGCTCAAACATGAAAACCAACCCTTAACTTAGAAAAGCTAAGTAGTTCACTTCAAAGCACAACTTTGCAAAACCATCAATTTAACCATTCCACGCATGAACATCACATGCAAAGTTAAATACAAGGTCCTTGGAAAACACTTCTACTTCACACCATACTTTTCTCATACATTGGAAATCATTTCAAGCAAGAAACCTTTAAAACCACTTACTCATTCAAACTTACACGTGCATTAAACAAATGCAACATATGAACCACAAAATCAATATATATGCATCACATGCCATTAAAAACAAGTCTTCGCAAGACTTCAATGCACTAAAGATATTTCATGCACACATGCACCATTCTCAATAGATAATAAACACTTGTTCAAGCCAACAAGTAATACATGCATTCATAAAACATTATACACTTCTCATGCAACCATGCATCATTTCAAGCATCTCATGCTTCATTACATTCAAGGACATTATATTGGCTTACAAGTGATAATTCACAAACCATCATAACACACGACTTAAACGGATACGCGGATTACAAGCGTTGTCCCCCTGCTTCATACACACTACCAATCTCAAGGTCCCCAAATGGAATTTTAACCACCATTATGACCTTACCATACACAAGGTCCTCATTTGGAATTTTAACCACCATATGACCTTAACACAAGACCCACCCATGGAATTTTAACCACCATGGTGTTCTTAACCATCTCGTTAGTGTACATGGATGGAGTTACCGGTTCACTCACAACCACTCCACATCCAAGGCGATTTTATTCACGGTGCACCCAATCCTATAGCCGGCTAACTATATCCGATTCAAGTAACCAAGTGCCAATTACATCACTTGCCAATATAACCATCTTACCACATTAATCCATTGTTTTACAAGCATAACCAAAATGCCAAAACCATCAATTACCATCATCAATCCACTGTTTTTAAAGCATTACACAAAGCCATTAAACCACATGCAACACAATGCAACAATTCCACAATTCCAATATACAAAACCAAGGATCTCTTACCTTGAGCATCCTTCACACATGGCTTTCAAAACCAGCATTAAACCATGCTAAAATATGCTTTCAAAACAGAATTTAAAACATGCAAATCACATGCATTGCATCCAACAATCACAAGTGCTTTAAAAACCATTTCATAACACAACCAAGAGAGAAATTCCATTTACTTACTCTTGAGCTTAGCTAAGTTGTTTAGACTTAAACTAAGCTCCCAAAACCTTCAAACATTGGTTTTAAAGCTGAAAACCCAACTTCACTCACCGATACACAAAACAAGGCTAGCCAACAAGCCTTCCAAGCATCTGAAACCTTCCACGCCACCTCTATTGCTCACGGATCATTCTCCCATGTTTTCAAGCACACAACAACAGAGGATTAATGCATCATCATGCATTAAAAACACCAGCAACACACCTAAACTCGCTGCTCTTTGCAAATCCAACATTTCGGCTACCAAACACAACCGAAATCACCTCCAAACTCTTCCAAAACTTAACCCAACCAAGATCCATCACTTCTAACCATTTTAAAACATCAATTAACATCAAAAATGATCCCAACCACGTCCTTATACCTCCAGCATTAACAAAACACCAAGATCACCCCCAAAACCACCATTTTCACAAGTAAAAACTTTGGAAAATCAACCTATCCAGGATTGCATTAATCAAACCTCAATTTCTCATCAATTATACATTCATTTTACATCAAAATGACATCTCAAAACAATGCCCAATCAAATCATACGAATTTCATCAAAAATAAAAGCAAATCTTGCATTTTAAAGCCAAGATCAAGAACACAATTGTAAAACCTTTAATAAAACACAAATAAAGGATTGAGAACTTGAAAATTTCAGTAAAGAACTGAGAATTTAGAGGAGAAGGACGTTCATGCCTCTAAACTTGAGTTTCTCCCTTTTTAGAACCAAGATTCTTGAAAATCCGATAAGCAAATGCTAAGGTTTTGTTGAAGAGATGATTAGAGATCAAAAGAGGATTGAAATGTCATATTTGGATGTCTAAATCAAAGGGAAAATGTGCTGGAGAAATGTGTTTGGGTTGAGAGAAAAGTTGAGAGAAAAGGAAAATGGAAAATTGGGAAAAGTTAGTTAAAATGCCAAAATATCTTTCCCTCCCTTTTTCCTTTATTTTTAAACCATTAATTAATCCTTTAATATTTAAGAAAAATCTGGAGAAACTCCTATTGGGTAAATATCTCCTTAAAGATTCAAAGTTTCAATCCTTTTTAAAACAGTCACCCAGTTTTCAAAAATTACATTTTGGTCACTAACCCAAAATGTCACTCTTCCAAACCTCATTTTGTAAAATTGATTTCACCTTTCTCTTACATATAATAAAAGAGGATTTTAAGACATTTTCCATATTTTTAATGCAACCCGAACTAGGCTTTCCTAAAAATCACCTTTTATATTAGAACCGCACTTTGACCGGCCCGGTCCAAACCCAAAACTTCTAAGCCCAAAATTGGGGTGTTACAACTCTCCCCTCCTTAAGAAATTTCGTCCTCAAAATTTCAACTGGCGAAAAGAGCACAACCAAACTTCTCAAAACAACCCACAAGGCAACACAGGAGACTCAACCACCACTGAACACTCTCCAGATAAAACTCCACCAAAACTCAACACCACCACATACTGTTCACAAATTCCAGAACACTCAAATGTTAACCACATCTTAACCTTTTACACTTCCGGACTGCACATAGCCCCAACAACAACCTGAAGAGCCTCCAACTTTTACAGCATACACCATCTTAACTCATAACTTCCAAAACTTGTTCACACAGTGACACCAACCAATCCAATTCAGCCACCATGTAACCCACAACCTTCACTGCTTCTAAAACTCCTTGCGAAACTACTCAACCTCTTTCAAAGATTTTCACAACAAGCAAAAATTCTTAAGCATCAACTGCTTACCCAAACTTCTCAACGTATTGCTGATATTCCTTCACATCCACCGCTATTATTACCATAACGATTCACCAGGATTACTCACCCAATATCCGAAAATCACATCACAAAACCCCAACCTTGACTCCGCCAACCGTTCCATACATCACCAGTTGTCTTCAGACGGAATTTACTTATTCACAATCAACCAACCACTTCTCACAAGAACCCGTCCAACCAACAATGGCCTTTGATCTTACATTGCCTTTCCACTTCAAGTTCTGACTACAACACTTGCCTTACAAGAACATCTCCCAACTATACATACACATCTAGGTTACGAAACTCCCATTCTCCCAGGCTAACCCTTTTCTACAACCCACAACACAACATCTTCTCAGCTCTTCGAAGGTTGCTACGAACCCTCACCTACATAAACAACCCTTCTACTACAACATCAATGCCAAGTTACCTCAGCACTCTGGAAACGCATCCACTAACCTGCAACACCACTTAACACCAAAGAACTACCACTTCTACTAGCTATTCAAAACCACCTGACCGGTCCTAACTTCAACCGGTAATCTCCCCACCACCACACAACTAAACCCATTAAGCATCAATCACCTTCCTTCTACCAACATGCTATACCACACTCACTATTACTGACAACTCGCTTAATACCCTCCAATACTTCTAACATTCTCCTAGCACCAAAACAACTTTTAAAACCCCCCATCCAATCTAACCCTATCTCAACACTAACGGACCCGATTAACTATCAGCGAGTGTGAACGTTCGTATGCATGGTCACCAATATGCCCTATCAATGCCTGATGTACATGCGTGCAAAACCTCTAATGTCATGTCACATGTATGCATGGACCAGTACATATATAATATAGCATATAACAAATGATTTTAACTGTGCATGTATGTCGGTTCACACCCACCAATAACATCCTCAGAATCCGCCTAAAAACAACCTCCTATCTCACTTCCAACTTGACCAACTCCATCATTCTAGCAACCCATTATCCACAAGATACTCACTAATGCCCTCTACACACTAAAGTTGCTTTCAAAACAACAACAACTACTACCCCAACATGCTAGCAAAGAGACCATACCCACTACGCAAGGAAAAACCAACTGAAACCAACTAAGATAACTAGGGCAAAGGTTACTTAACAAGGTTACCTGTAAACACCTCACTGCCCCGAAGCTTCAACAGACAAGCTCTTTTCCTCGCAGAACCATCATTCTCTAGCCGCACCGCTGCAGCATCAGCTAACACATTAAGGTCATCACCATCTCCCTACGGTAAAGAACCCTGACTTCCCCGAGTCAACTTCAAACAATTATGTCTCACATGTCCAACAGACCTACAATTCCAGCAGATTTCATTTTCCAAGCTCCTCACAACTTTCTGCTCTTCCTGCCACCTTCGAACTTTGTCTCGGCCGTGCCCACGACCCATCAGAGACCCTTCTGCTACCACTGAAGCTAATTCTACCACATGAGGACAATTCCGCTTCACATGCTCTTTAGAACCACAGTTCCAACAAACTCCTGCGCCCCAACAACCTCCAACATGGTGCCTTCCACAACGGTCACACACCGGCAACCTAGCTATCCCCCCTTGATCAAGTAGCACTTGCCCCAAATCTGCACTACCATCCAAGCTTCGATTCAAGCCAAACCTTCTATCATGTAGCCTCTTACGCTGACCGCTCCCGAGGTCAGTACCCACAACTCTCTCGCTTAAACTTTTCTCAACTTCACAAACTGAAACCACACCCTCACATTGCTTAACCCTTGGGAATTTCTCTCCAAGATACCTTTCATAAAAGGCAGACACAAAGAAGTCCCAATCTATATCTTGGATGTGCGATGCCACCACCACAGATGTCCACCAGGCACAAGCGTCCTCCAACATCAACGAGACAACACTTCCCAGCTTACAGACATAGTCACAACCTTCCTGATCCAAAATCAGAATTACACTGGCCAACCAGGCCTCGAACGTCTCAGGTGTCGAACCATGATACTCCACAGCTCCCAAATCATGTAAACGATGTTTCGACAAACCCGCATGTCCCACAACTGACACGTCTACAGGCCTCACTTTCACCACAGCCTGAGATGTCCCCAACACCTCTTGAATAATAGGTGATGAACTCTTCATCATAGAACCAGCTTCTTCCTCCAGCCTCACTACCTCAACTCCAGGCACAGAAGACTGAGACAAAACACCTCCACTAAAAGGTGAATTCCACGCCTTAACGATCTGCTCTAAAGCAGCAATCATCACGCCTAACTGCCATTCTCTCGTCGATTTCACCATGTTATTAACAGCAAACAATCATAACAAAACAAACAAATCGATCAGACCAGCTTTAAGCAAGGATTCAAAACTCCAACTCCAAAATAACACAATAGCTATAATAATAAGGCAATGGGTATCTCGAATTCTCCCCTTTTACCTGACATAGCAGTCAATAAAACATGGATATCACAACATCAAGCATATCAATCCACATACTTCGATCATGCTCTCAGCAAACAACATTCACTCGTAACGGCATAATATCAACATATCATACCCATCACACTTTCATCATTCATAACATCAACTCACAACACCAGCACAACATCAGCACAAATCCACATTAGCTCAATGAAGATTCATAACTAAAAAGCATGCTAAAAACATCAACAATTCGCTCAAAGACACACTTTCCAACTGAGTTTAAACCACACATCAGAATAAACATCAGACATATATTACAACAACTTACCATTTCCCCAAGCATTCGCAACTCAGCTCTGATACCACTAAATGTAACCCCCTTAACCCGGCCTAGACGGTTGACCCGAATTAAGAAGTTTACACGGGGAAAACCAAAGTCAACCCGAAAGTCAACCTTGATTAACGACCCTTTTTTTTCTTTTTAATCTTATATAAATGCACATTAACCCTAGATATGTTCATACAATCATCATACTCAAAGATCATCGCAATCAGAAAACATTTAGGGACCCGATTGCACAAAACATGACTTTAGGGACCAAAACGTAAATTCTGGAAATTACAAGGGCTTAATCAACTTTTGAGTTACCAATATGAAATTAGTCATGTTTCATGCTTCTCTGTCAAATTTCAACCCCAACGGGCTTCTCAAACTCATTCAATTGCATATACAAAGTTTAGGACCAAAACACAAGGTTTTCAAAACATTTAACCAACAATTTCAGTGCCCAACGGTCGTGTGTTCCGAAAAAGGGAGGACCTGTTCCGAAACGCGGGACCGTTCCGAAACCAATTCCGGAACAGGGCCTGGCAGTAGCAAAACCGTTCCGGAACAGTTCCACCCGTTCCGGAACGCCTAGGCCATTTCAGGCCCTCTGTTCCGAAACGGTAG
Source organism: Hibiscus tridactylites (assembly GCA_958450335.1). NCBI lineage: Eukaryota > Viridiplantae > Streptophyta > Magnoliopsida > Malvales > Malvaceae > Hibiscus > Hibiscus tridactylites. The sequence goes on from OY288287.1 coordinate 40,589,642, forward strand.
CCACTGTTCCGAAACAAGCTACCCAGATTGCAGAAATTTTGCTGGTTTATCACACAATTGACCCATCAAACATGCTCCAAAGGCAACCAAATCATACCAGCAAGACATTCAACACTCAAGGGATATAATTGCATCAAAATCTAGATACAAACCACCCCTAGGTGCACCAGCTCATTCAATACATCCAACACTCAATCATGCTTTTCAAACAAGAAGCATATCATAACGATTTACGAATAAGAAGATTCAAACGTTGCAAGCGTTAAACCACATAGTTCAAAATCATAAACCAAACTTGTCCAACATACACAATCTCATTAAACACCAACATAAGAGATTCTCCCCCCCACTGCCTTTATTATCTATAGCTATTAACCGAGACATACATCTCAAGTGGAGCTCTCCTTGAATCCCTTGCTTCTCGATGTTCCAACCTCAAATATCTGCATTGATGGACAAAAAGGAGCGTAAGCACATAATGCTTAGTGAGGAATGCTCAAAACCAAAACACCATCAATGCAGCGAGTCGTAAAACCTCTTTTAAAAGCAACATAAATCGATAAACCAAAGCAATGTTTGAAAACCCTTTTTATCAACATGCTTTAAACCAACCCTTAACTTAGAAAAGCTAAGTAGTTCACTTCAAAGCACAACATTGCAAAACCATAAATTTAACCATTCCACGCATGAACATCACATGCAAAGTTACATACAAGGTCCTTGGAAAACACTTCTACTTCACATCATACTTTTCTCATACATTGGAAATCATTTCAAGCAAGAAACCTTTAAAACCACTTACTCATTCAAACTTACACGTGCATTAAACAAATGCAACATATGAACCACAAAATCAATATATATGCATCACATGCCTTTAAAAACAAGTCTTCGCAAGACTTCAATGCACTAAAGATATTTCATGCACACATGCACCATTCTCAATAGATAATAAACACTTGTTCAAGCCAACAAGTAATACATGCATTCATAAAACATTACACACTTCTCATGCAACCATGCATCATTTCAAGCATCTCATGCTTCATTACATTCAAGGACATTATATTGGCTTCCAAGTGATAATTCACAAACCATCATAACACACGACTCAACCGGATACGCGGATTACAAGCGTTGTCCCCCCGCTTCATACACACTACCAATCTCAAGGTCCCCAAATGGAATTTTAACCACCATTATGACCTTACCATACACAAGGTCCTCATATGGAATTTTAACCACCATATGACCTTAACACAAGACCCACCCATGGAATTTTAACCACCATGGTGTTCTTAATCATCTCGTTAGTGTACTTGGATGGAGTTACCGGTTCACTCACAACCACTCCACATCCAAGGCGACTTTATTCACGGTGCACCCAATCCTATAGCCGGCTAACTATATCCGATTCAAGTAACCAAGAGCCACTTACATCACTTGCCAATATAACCATCTTACCACATTAATCCATTGTTTTACAAGCATAACCAAAATGCCAAAACCATCAATTACCATCATCAATCCACTGTTTTTAAAGCATTACACAAAGCCATTAAACCACATGCAACACAATGCAACAATTCCACAATTCCAATATACAAAACCAAGGATCTCTTACCTTGAGCATCCTTCACACATGGCTTTCAAAACCAGCATTAAACCATGCTAAAATATGCTTTCAAAACAGAATTTAAAACATGCAAATCACATGCATTGCATCCAACAATCACAAGTGCTTTAAAAACCAATTCATAACACAACCAAGAGAGAAATTCCATTTACATACTCTTGAGCTTAGCTAAGTTGTTTAGACTTAAACTAAGCTCCCAAAACCTTCAAACCTTGGTTTTAAAGCTGAAAACCCAACTTCACTCACTGATACACAAAACAAGGCTAGCCAACAAGCCTTCCAAGCATTCGAAACCTTCCACCCCACCTCTATTGCTCACGGATCATTCTCCCCTGTTTTCAAGCACACAACAACAGAGGATTAATGCATCATCATGCATTAAAAACACCAGCAACACACCTAAACTCGCTGCTCTTTGCAAATCCAACATTTCGGCTACCAAACACAACCGAAATCACCTCCAAACTCTTCCAAAACTTAACCCAGCCAAGATCCATCACTTCTAACCATTTTTAAACATCAATTAACATCCAAAATGATCCCAACCACGTCCTTATACCTCCAGCATTAACAAAACACCAAGATCACCCCAAAAACCACCATTTTCACAAGTAAAAACTTAGGAAAATCAACCTATCCGGGATTGCATTAATCAAACCTCAATTTCTCATCAATTATACATTCATTTTACATCAAAATGACATCTCAAAACAATGCCCAATCAGATCATACGAATTTCATCAAAAATAAAAGCAAATCATGCATTTTAAAGCCAAGATCAAGAACACAATTGTAAAACCTTTAATAAAACACAAATAAAGGATTGAGAACTTGGGAATTTCAGTAAAGAACTGAGAATTTAGAGGAGAAGGACGTTTATACCTCTAAACTTGAGTTTCTCCCTTTTTAGAACCAAGATTCTTGAAAATCGAATAAGCAAATGCTAAGGTTTTGTTGAAGAGATGATTAGAGATCAAAAGAGGATTGAAATATCATATTTGGATGTCAAAATCAGAGGGAAAATGTGCTGGAGAAATGTGTTTGGGTTGAGAGAAAAGTTGAGAGAAAAGGAAAATAGAAAATTGGGAAAAGTTAGTTAAAATGCCAAAATATCTTTCCCTCCCTTTTTCCTTTATTTTTAAACCATTAATTAATCCTTTAATATTTAAAAAAAAAATCTGGAGAAACTCCTATTGGGTAAATAGCTCCTTAAAGATTCAAAGTTTCAATCCTTTTTAAAACAGTCACCCAGTTTTCAAAAATTACATTTTGGTCACTAACCCAAAATGTCACTCTTCCAAACCTCATTTTGTAAAATTGATTTCACCTTTCTCTTACATATAATAAAAGAGGATTTTAAGACATTTTTCCATATTTTTAATGCAACCCGAACTAGGCTTTCCTAAAAATCACCTTTTATATTCGAACCGCACTCTGACCGGCCCGGTCCAAACCCAAAACTTCTAAGCCCAAAATTGGGGTGTTACATTTCAACTAGGCTACGCAATAGGGGGATCACTTTGGACGGGAGGACAGTTTCAGTACTGCCCACTGCGGCTGGGTTGGCGGCAGCTTGGGACATTGGCTGGGCGGTGAAGGAGTGTCTAGCTCCGCGTTATGCATCATCTGTTGTCGTACCCTTCTTGTCCATCCATCCTTGGCAAGAAGAATTTTGTCTTTGGGGTCCGGTGGCACGCGAAAGTTGGCACACATGCTAGTGATGAGTGCAGGGAAGAAGAGGGGTCCCTTGGCGTTTGGTTTTTCAGTGTGGGCATAGACCCTTCTAATGATCACCTCGCTAACGTTGATCTGCCGCCCCATCATTATACTATGGATGAGGGCTAGCCGCAGCCTGTTGACTGTGGATCCATGTGTGATGGGCATCAAGCGGCGTTGGATGAAGTAACTCCAAAGGGCTGCCTCCGGCAGCAAATCGCGGTAGTTAACTGACCCGTTGTTTTTACCTGTTAGCCACTTGGTGTTTGGCTTAAAGGTCTCCCTCTTGATTTAGTTGTAGTAAACAACCGTTAAGTAGAACTCCCATTCCTCGTGTGGGTTACCACTGACTTCAATGTTGTGGAAGTTGTTGATCATGTCCGCAGTAAACTTGACACCTTCTCCGCGGACATACACGAAAGGGCATTCATGTGTCGGTTTGTGGGCATAGAACTCTCGCACATGGTTGTTGTTGATTCCTTCTGGCTGTCATGCGAACTGGTCCCAGCCCATCTTGTGTATCCTTTCGAATAGAGAGGGTTCCAAGCCAAAATCCCTATCAGACTAGGTGTATTGGAAACCCATCTCCTCCCATAGTTTCCGGTCTCTGTAGTGCTTCTTGTAGGTCTCCTCGACACTAGGATTTAAGAACCTTTTGAAAGGGGTTTTGGAGGTGGCGGCGGGTTGCAGTGATGATGCCATAGTTTGTGGGACAGTTGTATTTCCTAAAGAAAGAAAAGACAGAGCATGAAAGAAAATAAAGCAAAGGAAATCTTGGAAGCAAAGATTGCATAAAGAAATCAGAGTAAATGAGAAAGCAAAGTGTAGAATGGGGGGAGAATGATTGTCTTTATATAATAGCTTCTCTCCTCTACCTTGGCGCGCACGCTGTCAACGGGCGGCAATTATTGTGGCGCGAATAATGGGATTTAGCTGTTACACAGATATCCGTTCCTCTCCCTGGGGAAAAATATAGCTGTTATGAAGCCACTAGCTGTTATGCTTATCTGCCTTGGGCTGCCCTGGCCGCTAGTTGGGCCTCTCCGTTATTCTTTAATCTTTCGTGATCTTTCCCTCATTCCTAACTTGAAATAAATGCAAAAATGAAATAAAAATTAAATCTAATCCTATTGCTTGAAAATAAAGTAAAATAAAAAAATAAAAATAAAAACATTTGGGTTATTTTGGGCTGTGCTTTTTCCACGCATAACCACTTCCTGAGGGTCTTTGTGTTTGGCTATTCTTCTGGGCATGTCCTTCCCCTCCTAGGCGGATGTTGCTGCCAACCTTGCTGCCCTGGCGGGACATACACCACGAAAACAAAGAGACTTTTTTTATATAAGTAAAAAGAGATTTGATGTGCAAAAACTAAATAGTAGTGCAGAAATTCAAACGTAGCTGTTGTTGCCAATCCCCGACAACGACACCAAAAACTTGTAGAGCGTCTAGGTGTTCTCTTTTTATGAGCGCAAGTACACACTCTTGTCGAGTTATAGTATAAAAGATATCGTCTCCCACAGGGATTGGAGCAGCTCCTATGAATGGCTTCCTGCACAAAGATTTAGAAAATGCGCAATAAAATCTCATGATGTGGAAACATAAAAACACAAATAAAAGAAAGATAGTGATAAGAGAGATGATATGGATAGATTTGGGCGATAAGCTGGGTAAGAGAAGTGCAGCTTAGCAGAATAAGGATTGCATTGTAAAGTCTGAGTATGTTTTGCGTTGCCATGAATTGCTGCCTCGGCAAGTGTGGGAGGCGGCAAACTACGACCCTGTCACGCGACCGCAGCAGGAGTGTACTGTCTCGGCAGGTGGAACGGAAGGAAGTCCTGGCGGCAAGTCTGGCAGACGTTAGAAAGTTCGGCGGGATGCTCGACAGTGATCCCTCCTATTTCAAGGTTAAGATGCTCGAGAGCTAACTTGTGGACTAGTGTAGAACCAAGTTAGTCAACTTGGTTGGTAATCCCTTTTAGCCGCTGAAACTTGTGGACTAGTGTAAAACCAAGTTAGTCACGCCTTTGCATGTTGTGACCGTGCTTAACCCTTTCATGAGCCTTGCACTTTCGTGCCCGACAAATGGATTTTCTCTTCAATGACTGGTGTAGACTAATTGAACGAACAAGGAGCATAGATTAAGCAAACATTGGAAGTTTATTGAAAACAACTCAAAATTATTACAACCGTTTCCATCAAACTACTTTATATACACGCGTCTAAACCCTAGGAGAGTTGGGCCGCAACCCCCAACAACTCCAACCTATCTAACTATCTCCCCATCTATCCTCTCGTCCTCAAATATGCGAAGGGCTATTCGAGATGCCCTATACCCTTGCATACATTGGGTATATATAGGGCTGATGGCCTAAGTTTGATCCCTCCTTGAAGTAGGAGTTCTATAAGTAAGTTACATTAAATACAGACTCCTCTATACTTTAAATATAGACTCTTTGGACGTTGCCTTCCTCCGCGAGTAAGGATAAGTGCTCCTACTTATCGATCTTGGATCAGCTCTACCGGCCGCTACAGGATTCAGAAATTGCAAGACTGTGCTCATTGGGCTTATGAAATTTCTCTCTTCAAACCGTGTTCCATCTTGGCTAAGTCGGTGTAACTCCGGCCCGGGCGACACTTGGCAGCAATGCTTCTTTGGCAGCGTCCTTGGCGGCATCTTAAGCTGCTTCAATACATCTCCTTTGGTTCCAGCTTTCTATCATGTCTCGTCCTCTTCTCTCCTAGCTCTAGCACCTGAAAATATAAACTAAACTAAAACAGTAACTTTTCTCAACCAAACATAAAATATTCAATAGAAGCATGGTAAAAGAGAAGATATTGTTATAATGCATGTAATGCACCTAATTATGCCTAAATGAGCTTAAGAACATCAATAATACGGGCATGAATGTGTACAAAATATAGAACTCATGGACACTCTACACTAATTATATACGATTTCATTTATAAACCACTTTACACAACATCACTTGCTAATATAATTCTCATTTAGTACAAACATTATTGTTTTCCAATGCTTTCACAATAAGCCATATTTCCAAGCATCAAACCATGCTTCACAAAACATGAATAAATATATACATACAAGGATCACTTACCATGTGCATCCTTTAACAATATGGCATCATAAACATCAAATCTCTTACTCAAAATCATGCTTAAAAATAGTAGGTAAACACATATAAAATCAAGTGCATCAACAAGCCTATAATAGCACAATTCGAGGGAGAAAATCACTTTACTTACTTCCGAACTTAGTAAAGCATTTCAAGCTTACACTAAGTTCCCAAAACACTTTAAAGTTGTTTCAAAGCTGGAAATCCCATTTCCACTCACCGACTCGTGAAAACCTCAATCGCCGACGTGAAATTCAAGCGTCTGAAGCCCCGAGATCTTCACCGATTGCTTCCAAAGTATCATCCCATGTTTATATCACACAAGAACATAGGATCAATGCATTATAATGCATTAAAATCACCATCGACTCAAACAATCTCGTTGCTCTATCCAAGACACCCAAAATACCCATCCAAAACAACCGAAAACTCAATCGATCTTACTCCAAACTTAACCCAGCCGCAATCCATCACTTCCATTCACTTTTAATCCTCAATTAACATCCAAAAACACCTTAATTACTTATAATAACATCCAACAACATCAGATTCACATTTCCAAGCCAAAACCCATAACTAACAACTTAACATTTAGAGATCCAACGAAATCAAGGATTATTATGATTGAGCCATTGTTTCAACATCATTTAATATTCAAAACAATTTTAAAATCAATCTAAAATCAACCGAAAAAGTGCCCAAATGAAAATCTTGGAAAATCACCACAAAAGCCATTTTAGCCATTTTCCCATTAATCAACTATAAAACAAAATTAATAAACATACTTAGGAGGCACAAGACTTGGGGATTTCATTAAAGAACCTTGATTAGAGAAGTTAAACGAAATCTTACCTCTAACCTTGCCTTTTCTCCTCAAATGTCAAGATTTTGATGAAATCTTCAAGTAAATTCAATGATAAATGATAGGAGAATCAAAGAACTCTTTAGCTATTCAAAAAGGATTAGAAAAGATGGAAAATCTCTCTAGTTTTTAGAAAAGAAAGAGTGTTTGGCTGAGTGCAAAATGAGAGAAGTTAGTTACGTAAACACTTCTCTTGTTTTAATTAAAATTCCCTTTTTAATTTGAAATCCTTTTAAAAATATTTTTACTAAAATAATTAAAATGGTCCATTTGAATGAAAAAGCCCACAAAAAGATATAAGCTCCATAAAGATTATAATTCATGTCCTCTTTTCATTTTAGTCCTTAAAATCCAACTTTGCACCTTTTACAAAATGGTCACTTTCGGAAATCTCGACTTTCCCAAACTCATTTTCTAAAATTGATTTTACCAACCTTCAATATATATATATATATATATATATATTTAAAAACTAGCATTTTTTATCATAATTTTATCCCATTCCGGACCGCGTTTTCCTTGAACCGCTTCAAAACATCTAGTCCCAAAACCGGGGCGTTCCAAGGAAAATTTCAAATTGGAAATCCCTAACTAGGTTGTGGTATGAAGAAAAGTAAAGAATTCTAGATGGAACACATGTCTATTTGTTAGCTGCTGCTTCGGTTGGTTGCTTGAGATTCAAGAATTGTCTAGATCTTGTTCGATGTTCATATAATTCGAATTTATTGATGATTTTTGGTGATAGTTGTGTACTAATTTGAGTAGCAAGTTAATTAATTTCCTAGATAATACTCTGCACTCGGTTCTCTCCTGGGCTGGATTTAGGGTGTTACAGATTGGTAATCAGAGCAATTGTTTACTTGACTCTAGGGATAAGTTAAGTGCATTGCATCATTGTTAACCATTTGTGCCACCTAGGAGTTGTATAAATGTGTACTTGTAATGTGCATTTGATTAATCTCCCTTCTTATTCTAGAATGTCGGAAACAAGGTTGGGAAAAGACAATGAAAGCCCGACTGGTTCCTCTAATGAAGGGGAAAGCGTGAGGATGGATCAAGATACTTAAAAGACTGTTAAACCTCAACAAGTTCAGTAAGAAGCTCTTACAATTCATCTCGTTCAACGGGAATGCTTTTCCAGTTTAAAGGAAATGTTCGATCAATTGATCGTCTCTATAAGACAGAACCCTCCAACAATTCTTAATCCTACGATAGTAGTACAAACAAGAGCCCCAATCGACTCATTAGCTCAACATTGAGCTTACACCTTCACTAGACCTAGTGAAGAAAAGCTAGAAGAAGCTAAATTCTGGCTAGAATCTACTACAACTCTTACGGATGAATTGTGTTTTAGCCCTTCTTGCGGATGAGGCACTCATTTGGTGGGAAACTACAACTCTTACGGCTCCAGCAGAAACTATCACCTGGGAATGCTTTCTCAAAGAATTACGAAAGAAGTACATTAGTGAGCAATATCTTGCTGAATGTAGGAAACGATTCTTGTACCTGGAGCATGAGGGTAAAGCAATTGAACAGTATGTGAGTGAGTTTTGTAAGTACTGCAAATACGGGTCTGGGTTCATCAAGAAGGAAGAAGATAAATGTTGAATATTCATTGACAGACTTAACGATGAATTAGCTCCTATGTTCACAGCCCTGGGAATCACTGACTTCCAAGACTCGGTAAATCGAGTTGTAGCCACTGAAGCCAAATGAAAGCATCAGAAAAGAGGAAGGGTCCAAAAATGATAAGAGATCGAGAGACAATCACAAACCACACTGGCAAAATAAGAAGCAAAAACATCAACGAGGAATACGGGGAATACGGGGAATACGGGGGTAACTTCTTACCCAAGCCTCAGACGGTGGTTAAAGCCCTTGCACCTTCAGTATCCATCAATAGTACGAGGAATACGGGGAGAGAAGCACAAGTCCCTACTTGCAATATCTGTCAGAAGTATCATGCGGGTCAGTGTAGCAAACAATCAAATTCTTGTTACCTATGTGGAGAAACAACTCATTTTATCAAGGATTGTCCCCAAAATCCGAATAGACTACCCTCCCATGTGTCTAAAAGTTCGAATCAAATTCAGTCAACTGGAGAAAAAAAGGGCCTAAACAAGCACAATCTGGAAATTTTGGGAAGAACAAGGGACATGGTTCGAATGCCACTCACCAGGAACCTAGAGCACCTGCTGGAGTCTACCATGTCCGAGGTTGCGAAGAGGAAGACTCTCTTGTTGTAATTGCATGTACCATTAAGTTAGATGTACACCTTGTTTGTGCTCATTTTTATTCATGTTCAACCCATTCCTTTATATGTTCATCTTTAATTGAAAATTTTAATTTGAAGCCTGAACCCACCAATTGTGATCTAATTGCTACTAATCGTCTGGGAGATAAGGTGATAGTGAACCAAATATAAAGAAACTGCCCTTTGTTTATCCAAAACATTCCTTTCCATGCTGATCTCATTTTGGGATTAGATTGGCTAGGAAGGCATCATGCCTGGGTAGATTGTTATAAAAGGAGACTCTTTCTCCGTTTTCTAGGGAAGGAATCCATAGTCTTGATCAATAAGAAACCCAACTCTATTTTTGCTGCTATGATTAGACGTGATAAACTTGATTTTGGCATAAACTCACGATTGGTTGTTTTTGAATTCCCTGATGTATTTCCTGAGGAATTACCTGGACTACATCCATCAAGAGAAGTTGAGTTTAGAATTGAGGTCCTTTCAGGTTCAGCTCTGGTTTCCATTACCCCTTCCCGTATGGCCCGATTGAACTCAAAGAATTGAAGACTCAATTGCAAGAACTATAAGACAAAGGAATCATAAGGCTAAGTGCTTCTCCTTGGGGAGCCCCAATTTTGTTTGTAAAGAAGAAAGATGGATTAATGAGGCTCTGTATTGATTACCATAAGCTAAATCAGATTTCCATCAAGAACAAATATCCATTACCTAGAATTGATGAATTGTTCAACCAACTAAAGGATGCTACGGTATTTTCCAAGATTGACCTTCGATCAGGGTATTACCATATGAGAATCAAAGAAGCCGATGTCCCCAAAACTGCTTTTCGAACTCAGTATGGTCACTATGAATTTCTAGTGATGCCTTTTGACCTAACCAACACTCCAACAACATTTATGGATCTTATGAATCGAGTTTTCAGGCCCTATTTGGATAAGTTTGTGGTGGTCTTTATAGACCATATCCTAGTTTATTCGAAAAATGAAGAAGATCATTTGAAACATCTACGGGCCGTGCTGCAGACACTTCGGGATACACAACTCTATGCCAAGTGTGATAAGTGTGAATTCTGGCTATCTGAAGTGTCGTTCCTTTGCCATGTAGTTTCAGCTGAAGGAATAAAGGTAAATCTAAAGAAAATTCTACATGTGATTGATTGGAAACCTCCAAGGAATGTAAGTGAAGTTAGAAGCTTTCTCGGTTTGGCTGGTTATTATCGAAGATTTGTGAAGGGATTTTCATTTTTAGCTACTCTCTTAACAAAACTTCTTTGGAAGGATGAACCATTTGTGTGGTCAGAAAATCAGCAACAAAGCTTTAATCAATTAAAGAAAGTTCTTACTCGAGCTCTTATTTTAATACGTCCTGAACTGAGAAAAGATTTTACATTTTTTAGCAATACTTCCCACCTCGGTTTAGGATGTGTTCTTATGAAAGATGTGTCGCGGTCGTATTTTGAAAGCCCATTTCTAATTGTTGGAAATAAAAACAGCCTGGCGATAAGGGTTTTTTTTTAAATCAGGGTTTCTGACTTATTTTATCTTATAAATGATTAATTTTCCCCTTTTTGTCAAAACACCTTTACTTCGCTTAAAAATCATTTTGGAGTCGCCACTGGCCTCTTTGGTAGACCAGACAAAATAAAATCGTACTAGAGATTCTTTTGAAAAAGTTCGGGTTCGAGAGTCGATTACGTGTAGGGAAGGGTTGACACCCCATACGAACCCCCGTTATCGGTACCTTATTAATTACACGTGGCATTTTGGCATTTCGAACATTAATTTTGATTTAATTAAATCTTTTAATAGTAAAATGAATTTTATTCCGAATGAGAGTATCCTTTTGTAAGAAAATACATTTCGATCGAATATAATTATGAAACATTCAATTACATTAGGACACTTCAACGTATATTCGAAAAATGTACCTCAACGAAAAAGGTTTAATGCATGATTAATTATTGTCTTGTCATTTTTAAGTGTACCCTAATCAGGCTCCATTAATTAGTTCAATTAAAATTCTATGAATGTTATTAATTTTGGACATAAAAGAAAACACCCAAAATAATATTGGGCACTTTCCTTAACAAGCCCAAAAATAACAACATTCCTAATTAAGATATCTCTAATCATTATCCATATCTTAACTTTTAAATTTACCTAATTAATGATTTATTTCCATTTTTAAGTTAAAGTGAAAAATTGAAACCTTTGTTGGAATACTCATTGGTTAACATCAATCTACATTGTGACACTAGCCAATATTGAGTAGTCTAACATTGTTTCAAATATCCACTTATTTTCTACAATGATCTCCCTATTCAATTATGATTAAGTGAACTACACTAATGGTTCTAATCCTATTTTAGCATGTGATTAATTGTCCAAACGATATATAGTATGATGTTTTAAAAAAACATTCAAGCATACAAGTTAATTAAAATAATTAAGGCAATAAAATAAAATAATTAATTAAATCAATTAAATTCTGAAAAGGGACCAAATTGAATTAAATTGAATTTTAGGGGACTAGATTACAAACAAATAGGGACTGATCTGTAAAGAGACCAAAACCCAAGAACCCAAGTCTAAAAGCCTTAAAAGACTAGCCCAGGCCCGTTTAAACCAAACCCAAACCGTTTAATCCGAGCCCAAAATCCTTCGGCCTACTTAGCCAAAACCCAAACCATGGCCCGTTTGAAATAAAAAACCCAAACCCAATATTTTTAAGTCGATCGGGTCACGGACTCGTACCCAAACCCGTGTGGAAACATGCGGATCCTCTGTGACCCGACATTCAAAACGACATCGTCCCAACTCAGTACAAATAGCCCCAGGCCGAGTTGGAACGATCATTTGATCCTCTCTCTCTCTCTCTCTCTATCTCTCCTCAACTCTCTCTCACTCAAAATTCTCTAAATCCGAACACTGAAAACCCTTAAAAAACCAAACCCTTTCGATCAAAACCCTTATTTTTGCTTTTGTTCTTCCTTTGTTCTTCAAAATTCATTCGTTCAATCTTTAAAAACAAGAAAAACCTTCCCCAAAACTGTTTTTGAAGATCAAAAACCCTTTTTTCTCAAGAACAACCCAAGAACCCTTCAAAGTTCCTTCGTTTGATATTCACAAACACCTAAACTTTCCCGAAACTTGTTTTTTTAAGATCAAAATCCATTTTTTCAGAAACACACCATGAACCCTTCAAAACCCTTGATTTTGATCCTCATAAATCCCTTAAAATATCTCCGATGAGTTTCTTGGCCGCCGGGATGATATCGATCACCGGATATCATGTTTGGTCTCTTCCTTCCTCTTTTCGATGACCTGACCTTCTCTGGTCATCTTCTTTGGCGTCCCTACAAACTCCGACCATCGGCTGACCTTCTTCTTCCTTTTTCCAATGACTAGACCTTCTCCGGTCATCTTCTCCATCCAGACCTGGCTTTTCCGGCCACCGTCTAAAACTCCGACCACCACCTCCACCGTCGCTGGAACCCTAATTCTACCAAAAACTCCTTTTTTAACCCTAATCCTAGATCTGAGTCTCGTTTCACTGCAACTCCGATCCTAGGCTATTTACCTGAAACTAGTGACCTCTCCTCTCTGTTTTTCAAATCCGACAACAGTCCAAGTACTCAAACTCTCACTCCGACGGCATTTCTGGAAACGACAAAGCAAGATAAGCCCTCGAACTCTCATCTTTTTATATTTTTATGTTTTTAGTTACGAACTAGATCTGACTTTTAGGATTTAGATCCGTTTTATATTACCCTAGATCTAGGCTTTAATATGAGTTATGGATCTGATTTATGTTTGAGTTCTGGTTTAAAGTGTGTTTTATGATTGAGATCTGGTTTTTAGACAGATTATGCTTCGGTTTTTAAGAGATCTAACTTGTTTCAGTGTTTTCGGACAGGTAAAGAGGGGAAAAAGACATGAACAGAGGAAAAAATACCTCGGTCCGGTGTTCTAGTGGTTCCGATGAGCTTCCGGCAATGTCTCTTTGTCCGGTTGACTTTCCCGATCGACTCAGACTCCACATGTAATCTCTCATCCTCTCTGACTTTTCGTTTTCTTTTTTGGTAATTATTAGTGCAATTATTAATGTATTCATTTATTCTTTTCTCTCTCTTCGCAAGTATTTATACTTGTTGTCAGACGTGACGTCATATTTGCACGGCTGGCGATGCCAGCTGGTCCCAGGTCAATAAGAATTCGAGTGAAAAGGGAGGGGCCAATACCATCGTAACACGTGTCCATTGGGGCTCGAATTTGAACGAGAAATAGAAACATAGAGAAGCTTTTTGTGTTTGTTGGGCTATTTGTGATTTTTAATGGGCTTGATATGGGTTGAAATGGGTTGTCAACAGCTGTAATGGGTCATTGGGTTTTGATTTGGGCTTTATTGTAACCCCCTTAGCCCGACCTAGACGGTTGACCCGAACTACGAAGATTACACGGGGAAAACCAAAGTCAACCCGAAAGTCAACCTTGATTAACGACCCTTTTTTTCTTTTTAAACTTGTCTATATGCATTTTAAACCTAGGTGAACACTCAAGATGTACATATTCAGAAATCACAGCAATCGGATAACATTTAGGGACTCAATTGCAAAACGTATGAATTTAGGGACCAAAATGCAAATTCTGGAAATTGAAAGGACTTAACCACTTTTAAAGTTACCATTATGAAATTAATCATATTTCATGCTTCTCTGTCAAATTTCATCTCAAACGGATATCACAAACTCATCCAATTTCATATACAAAGATTGGGACCAAAACGTAAGAGTTTCAAAACATTTAACCATCAGATTTAGTGCCCAACGGTCGAGTGTTCCGAAACGGGGAAGATCCGTTCCGAAATGCGGGACCGTTCTGAAACAGGTTGCGAAACAGGGCTTGGCAGTGGCAAATCCGTTTCGGAACAACTTTACCTGTTTCGAAACGCCAAGGCCATTTCAGGCCATCTGTTCCGAAACAGTAGCACTCGTTCCGAAACGAGTTGCCCAGAAATACAGATTTTTGCTGGTTTATCAAGCATTTGACCCATCAAACACATTCCAAAGACACCCAAATAATACCAACAAGTCATTAAACACTTAAGGAACATACTAGCATCATCCAATCTCAATCATAGCATCAATTAAGGAAAATCCCAATTCTATAGGCATGCATCCTATAATCGAAGTCATGCAAACATCAATTCATCAAACCAAATACCAAAAGACCATTCACATGTTCCAGCATCATCAAAGGCATTAACCAAACTTAGGGAGCCCAAAACATCTCCCAAAACCACAATCTAGGTTCCCATTGCCAAATGCCAAAAGCTTATAGTGTTAGGAAAACATTCACCATACATGAGCTTAGTCTTTCACTTGGATCCTTGACCTCCTTGCTGCCCTATATGCACTTCAATGCTCTGCATTATTGGTTTAAGAAAGAGAGAGCGTAAGCACATAGCTTAGTGAGGAATGCTCAAATAAAACAACACAATAATGCATTTGTAAAAACACCTTTTCAAGGCCTTTAGTTTCAAAACAACATTTATCATGCACTTATGCATACAAACCAAGCATCTCATGCTTCAATCCATCATCATGTCATATTGGCTTTCAAGTGATAATCATAATCATTTTACAATTCAAAACACAATCGGATACGCGGATTACAAGCGTTGTCCCATACGTTTCATACACACTACCAATATCAAGGTGGAGTATACGGTACAATCACAACCTCTCAACACCCGTGATGGAGACTATGGTACAATCACAACCCCTCCACATCACTCATTGGTAGTTGTATAACATCACTAACGAGAACACGGGGCACACAACACAAGATCCACACATGGACTTTTAACCACCATTGTGATCTTAACACAAGATCCACTCATGGACTTTTAACCACCATGGTGATCTCAAACATCTCGTTAGTGGACTTGGATGGAGCTTACGGTACAAGCACAACCCCTCAACATCCAAGGCGACTTTATTCACGGTGCACCCAATCCTATAGCCGACTAACTATATCCGATTCAAGTACTTTTAAACCAACACATCACTTGCCAATATACATCATTTAACATCATTAATCCACTGTTTTAAAGCATTTAACAAAGCCATTAAACCAACATGCATCACTATGCATCAAAACCATATTTATCAGTGTCAAACCAAGGACCTCTTACCTTGAGTATCCTTTAACACATGGCTTACAAAACCAGCATTAAACATGCTAAAATATGCTTTCAAAACAGAATTTAAAACATGCAAAATAAACATATTGCATTCAACCATCTCATGGTTCATCAAAGAGAGTGTTTTTCCGAAAACTTACTCTTGAGCTTAGCTAAGTTGTTTAGACTTAAACTAAACTCCCATAACCTTCAAACATTGGTTTCAAAGCTGAAAACCAAACTTCACTCACCGATTCCGTTTCGCAAGCTTGCCGAAACACCAATCAAGCTTCCGGATCAACACCACAAGGATCCGAAGATGCCTCCCCTGTTTTAAACACATCAAAGCAGAGGATTAATGCATCATCATGCATTAATATCTTCAACCAAAACACCTAAACTCGCTGCTCTCATCAACACTCACATTTCGGCTACCAAACACAACCGAAATCACATCCAAACACCTCTACAATATTACCCAGCCAAGATCCATCAATTCCAATCATACTTATACATCAATTAACATCCAAAAAGGATCTAATCACGTCCTTATACCTCCAGCTATAGCAGAACATCAAAATCACCCCAAAAACCACCATTAACCCAATCAAAAACTTAGGAAAATCAACCTATTGGGGATTGCATTGATTGAACCTCAATTACACATCATTTATACATCCAATTTACATCAAAAAGACATCTCAAAACAGAATCCAATCATTTAATACGAATTTCTTCAAAATTAAATCCAAATCTTGCATTTAAAGCCAAGATCAAGAACAAATCATTAAAACCTTTAATAAAACTCAAATCAAGGATTGAGAACTTGGGAATTTCAGTAAAGAATTGAGTATTTAGAGGAGAAGGACGTTCATACCTCTAAATGTGAGTTTCTCCTTGTTTAAAGCCAAGATTCTTGAAAATTCAATAAGCAAATGGCAAGGATTTGATGTAGGAATGATTAGAGATCAATTAGAGATTGAAATCTCATCTTTAGATGTTAAAATCAGAGGAAAAGTGGCTGGGGAAATGTGTTTGGCTGAGAGAAAATGGAGAGAAAATGAAGTGGGAAAATTTTAACAAAAGTTAGTTATGAAAACCAAAATATCCATTTCCCTCTTTTTCCTTTTATTAAATATCATTTAATAGATGTTTAATATTAAGAAAAATCTGGAGAAAACTCTTCTTGGGTAAATTAGCTCCTTAAAGATTCAAAGTTTCAATCCTTTAAAACAGTCACCAACTTTTCAAAAATTACATTTTAGTCACTAACTTCAAATGTCACATTTCAAAACCTCATTTTGTAAAATCGATTTCACCATTCTCTTATATATAATAAAAGAGGATTTTTAGATATTTTTCCATATTTTTAATGCATCCCGAACTAGGCTTTCCCTAAAATCACCTTTTATATTCGAACCAAAATCCAACCGGTCAAATTCAGACCCAGAACTTCTAAGCCCAAAATATGGGTGTTACATTTATAGTGTCTTGGGCCTTTGTAACTAATTTTGGACTTTGTTTTATTCTTTTGGACTTTAATATATTTCGGTTTTCTTTTATTATATGTTTTATTTGTTTATTATTATTATTATATGTATACAAGCCCGAACAAAAATACGGTTCTACAGATGCCCCTATTTGCTCATTGCTGTGGAACATGACTAGGGCAAAGACTGAAAAACACGAATTTTATCCGAACCATCCGCTCCTCAAAGCTTGAAGTTGTTCTTCTCATTATGAAATTCTTCAATCTTTGATAATCTAGCATCGCTCCATAGCATGCTCCATCTTCCGAGGTCTCAAGCTGTTCTTCTTATTATGAAATTCTTCATTCCCCACTCTTTCACCGGTCCTCATTTCTGTGACGGCGTTGAATAAGAAAGCTCTTCTCGTTCGGAACTTCCTCATTCTTCAATGAACGAACTCTTCTCATTATGAATCTTCTTTGCTGGACGGACTCTTCTCATAATGAATCCTTCTTCGTTGGGCTGACTCTTCTCATTCTGAATCCTTCCTCGTTGGGCGGACTCTTCTCATTATGAATCCTTCTTCACTGGGCGGACTCTTCTCATTATGAATCCTTCTTCGTTGGGCGGACTCTTCTCATTATGAATCCTTCTTCGCTGGGCGGACTCTTCTCATTATGAATCCTTCTTTATTATTTTTCATGTTAAAACAAATGAATAATGTAGGTTAACATGACCCTAATATCCTATATGATGCATGAACCATGGTTTACTTAGATCCATCAATCAGCCTCTGCTCATTTAGATCCCTTTCTGGATGTTCCTCGTCTAACTTCATCCCACATCAGGACTTTGCCATTTACAACCTCCTTTATGCGTTTCTAGACCCTTTGCTCTAAAGCACCCTTTCGGGTTTTCACTTCAGTTTGTTTTTCTCAAAGCGCCCTTTCGGGCTTTCACTTTGGTTTTTTTCTTTTTTTTTCTCTTTTGTTTTTTTCTTTTCTTCCGAAAGGCGCCTTTTCAGGTTTTCACCTCCCATTTTCTTTTCTCCTTTTCTTTTTTTAAAGTATTATGGTCAAGGAAGTTTTGCTTTGATCAGCCAAATACTACTTCGATTAATGATGAAACTTTGATGAACTTGTGAGTTTCTACTGAGCTGCAAACACTTCTTCTTCTCATTACCTGCAAAATTGACTTAGAGGAACCTTGTAATGCTTTATCCTCATATTTCTGATCATCTCATTATGAGTAAATCATTGTTCTTCGGGTTACAGTCTCCGTTGCGACATTCATAATCAACCTTCAGCTTTTCAACGCCTCATCTTATACACTCTTCTTCAATTTCTAGAGTGACAAGGTTTACCTGCATTTCTAAAACAAAGTAATACCAGGAAATTACCTGCTTTTTCATTATAACAACCATTTTAGGATGCTTTGGAATGATAGAAAAAGAAGGCTCGTAAGTGAATTCATGAATTTTATTGAAGCTTGTAAATTGGAATACAACAGATTTTGAAATAGTCATGGCAAACAAAACTCAAGAAACAATATCAGATCTCCGGGCATCCAAGGCAAAAAGGATACAACCACCATGTCAACTAGAAGTAAGGCTGAGTTTGCACTCATGTCCGACGATCTTCAATTGTTGTTGGAATGCTTTTGAATGTGAAACCCCTTTCAAAATACTCGGTGTCCGAGAGGTCTTGATTATCAGATGCCTAATCTTCACTCATCTGATTCGCCTTTTCAAGTTTTCAACTCAGATCCCCCTTTGGTTTCAAGACGCCCTTTGCGGGTTTTCATCTTGAACCCCCCTTATTTATTTTCTTTTCTTCTTTTTTTTGATATCTAAGGCACCCATGGGGTTTTCACCACAGATATTTTCTTTTTGCGAGAGCGCCTTTTTGGGTTTTCAATCCGCTTTTTTTTCTTTTTTTAATCTTTTTTTGTATTCTTCAAGCATAATACTTTTTGGCCGATCTGAATTCACCGACTTATGTAGCTCTTTGACGTCCATTTCAGCCAGTATTAATGCTCCTCCGGAGAAGGCTTTCTTGACAACATATGGCCCTTCCCAGTTAGGCATCCATTTCTCGCGATCGTCTCGGTGTATTTATAGGACCTTTCATAACACAAGATCCCCCTCTCGGAATTCTCCCTGGCGCACCTTTTTATCATATGCCCGCATGCCCGCATGCCCGCATTATCCTCTTTTGGTACATTTTGTTGTGACAGATTGCCCTCAGCCTCTTTTCCTCGATGATATTTAATTGATCAAATCGAACCTACAACCATTCCACATCATCTAACTTTATTTCTGACAATACCAGGAGTGACGAAATCTCAACTTCAATGGGTAGCAGTGCCTCTGTTCCATAAACCAATGAATAAGGCGTTACCCCGGTCGAGGTCCGTATTGATGTTCGATATGCAAACATGGCGAATGGTAGCTTCTCATGCCAGTCTTTGTAAGTCTCTCTTGTCTTCGATATGATCTTTTTTATATTCTTGTTTGCAGCTTCTACTGCCCCATTCATCTTTGGGCGGTAGGTTACTGAATTGTGATGAATGATCTTGAATTGTTCACACACTTCCATTATCACTTTGTTGTTGAAATTTGTAGCATTATCAGTAACAATTCTTTCTGGTAGTCCATATCAGCAAATTATCTCTTCCTTCAGGAACTTGTTGACTGTGGTTCTTGTGATATTAGCATAAGAAGTTGCTTCCACCCACTTGGTAAAATAATATATTGCCACAAGGAGAAAACGATGTATGTTTGAAGCTTTGGGATGAATTTGTCCAATAACATACATGCCCCAAGCAGCAAAAGGCCATGGTGAGTTCATGGTATGTAGAGGGACTGGTGGAGAATTAATCTTGTCAGCATATATTTGGCAGTTATTTGCGTATTCAATGCAATCTCCTTCCATGGTCGTCCAATAATAGATGTATCTCATAATCTTCATGGCTATTGAGAGTCTATTTGCATGTGTGCCACATATCCCGTCATGCACTTCAGCCATTATAATCTTTGCTTTGTTGGCATCAACACATCTCAACAAAATCTGATATATTCTCCTTTTGTAAAGGATTTCCCCGTCGAGTACATATCCTGAAGCCATTCTTCTGATAGTTCTTTTTTTCATTATCATTTGCCCCAAGAGGATAAGTCTGATACTTTATGTATTGCAAAATATCATGGTACCAAGGATGTTGATCAATTTCCTCCTCTATGTTGTAGCAGTGAGCATAGGTTTCATAGCTCTACATTCGGATAGGCACCATATCTTTTGATATGTTTGCTATAAATACCGAAGCCACTGTAGCTAAGGCATCCGCCATTTGGTTATCTTCCCTGGGGATGTATATAAAGGTTTATTCCTCGAATTCTTTTATTAGCTCCAGGATCAATTTTTGGTACTCAATCAATTTTATATCTTTTGTTTCCCATTCTCCACGAAGTTGGTAAATCACCAACGCCGAATCTCCCTACACTTTTAAGACTTCTATTCTTTTTTCGATAGCAGATTGCAGGCCCATCACACAGGCTTCATATTCTTCCATGTTATTGGTACAAAGAAATTCTAGCCTACTTGTGGACGGGTAGTGTACATCATCTAGTGAGATCTATACTGCTCCAATTCCTCGTCCAAGGGCATTAACCGCTCCATCGAAATACAATTTCCAAGCTTTTCTTTCTGGAATTCCGGCTTCTATCGTGGAGACATTCATCACATCTTCATCAGGGAAATCAAAGTTTAGGGGTTCATAATCCTCCATTGCATGATTGGCTAGGAAATCTTCTATAGCACTTCCTTTTATTGCTTTTTGACTCACATACACAATGTCAAACTCTCACAACAGCATTTGCCAGCGTGCCAGTCTTCCAGTCAATGTTGGTGTTTCCATCATGAATTTCATTGGGTCAAGACGAGAAATCAGCCATGTTGTGTGGTATAACATGTACTGCCCGAGCCTCCAAGTTACCCAAACCAGAGAACAACATAGCTTTTGAATAGGTGCGTACCGCACTTCGCATTCAGTAAACTTCTTGCTCAAGTAATAGATGGCTCTTTCTTTATTTCCTACGTCATCATGTTGCCCCAATACGCACCCCATTGAGTTCTCGTAGACCATCAGGTAAAGGATTAATGGTCTGCAAGGAACCGATGCTACTAATATGGGAGCATTGGTAAGATATTTCTTGATTTTGTCAAATGCCTCTTGACACTCTTTATTCCATTCTCCAGGTTATTCTTTTTCAACATCCTGAAAATTGGGTCACATTTATCGGTCAATTGTGATATGAATCGAGAAACATAATTCAATCTGCTAAAGAACCCCCGAACTTCTTTTTGTGAGCTGGGTGGCGGCAGGTTCTGGATGGCCTTCACTTTATTGGGGTCTATCTTGATTCCCCTTCTACTGACAACGAACCCAAGAAGCTTTCCAGATGTTACTCCAAAGGTGCATTTGTTAGGATTAAGCTTTAGTTGGTACTTTCTCAATCTCAAGAATAACTTTCTCAGATTTTGGATGTGCTCCTCCTCGGTATGGGACTTGGCAATCATGTCATCTACATACACTTCAACTTCTTTATGCATCATGTCGTGAAACAAAGTCACCATTGCCAGATGGTATGTTGCCCCAGCATTCTTTAGTCCAAAAGGCATCGCCTTGTAACAATAGATGCCTCATAAGGTTATAAAGGTGGTCTTGATCATATCTTCTAGACTCATCTTTATCTGATTATATCCTGAGAAGCCATCCATAAAGGAAAACCATGAAATGCCCTGATGTATTGTCGACCAGAATGTCTATGTGTGGCAAAGGAAAATTATCTTTCGGACTGGCCCGGTTCAGGTCCCTGTAGTCAACACACATTCGTACTTTCCCATCTTTCTTTGGTACATGAACTATATTAGCCACCCATTTCGAATACTGAGATACCGCGAGGAAACCAACATCAATCTGTTTATGTACCTCTTCTTTTATCTTTATCACCATTTCCGGCCTCAACCTTCTAAGTTTCTGTTGAATCGGTCTACATTCAGGTGTAATGGGCAATTTGTGTACCATTATGTCAGTGTTCAATCCTGGCATGTCTTGGTAAGACCAGGCGAAGACATCTTTGAACTTGCGCAGCAGATCAATTAATTCTTGCCTCTTTTTGGGCGAAAATGATGCCCCTACCTTTACTTCTCTTTTGGTTTCTTTTGTTCCCAGAATGAGAATCTCCAATTCTTCTTTGTAGGGCAGGATCTGTTTATCTTCTTTTTCCACCACCTCAGTAATTCTTTAGGGATTTCACATTCTAGTTCATCCTCAACTTCATTGATTTCCGCTAGACATACTAGCTGTTCAGGTCCTACCCTAGGATCGGGTTTAAGATCATTCATGCAGTCGATAATTGAAGACCTGTAAAGAATATAATAAAATATTTAGAAAATGATGCGAAAAAATTAAAAACTCGTTTTGCCATTTGTGAATCAGCATGGAAAACATCTTTATTAAAATGATTGTATAATGGTCATTTACAGATAATCCTCTTATACCCGCATGCAAAGGTATAAGGTGGTCCCAGTATTTACTCTGTTTAAATATTGGTTACAAGGAAATTTTCTTCAGATATCCAATTCTTCAATGTCTCGCCTGGGGCACAGGGACGTATCATTCTAAAATATTCGCCAGGTCGAGCATCCTCGAAGATTCCACCAATAAAAAGCATATCCAGATTATTGCCAAATATTTCCTCTTTATGTAGTTTTATTGTCACATGATTGACTTGTTTTAGCTGGTTTTCAACATTGGTGAACCCACACGATTTGAAAATCTTCGTCATGTCAAAAGATGTCACCAGGCGGGAGGACGTCTCCTTTCCTTGCATGCGGGCTCTCCTTTGTTCCCTTTGCTTCTTTAACTCTCTTAATAGGTCTTTTATAGTAGGAGCAAATCCCAATCCGAAATGATCCTTCTTCATCAGAATGGGCCTTGGTCGCAAACATCCCTGTAGATGTTTTTCGAGCCCCTTCCCTGTCTTTGCACCCCATCCAAGTGTCTCACGTACAGTCATCTTGGTGCAGTTTGGCAGTCTTGGTCGTGGAAATGGCTTCCCCTCAGCCATGAAGGTAGCATTCACGAATTCCAGCGCTCAGAAAGAGCACTTTAAGGCATTCTCATCTGTCTGGATATAAGGCACATCAGTTGTTACAGAGGCAATGATGTCTTCCTCCGCTCCAACACTAACCAACTTTCCCTCTATGAAAAACTTGAGTTTCTGATGTAGAGACGATGGGACTGCCCCTGCTGAGTGAATCCAGGGTCGTCCAAGCAAACAATTGTAAGTAGGCTTAATATCCATCACCACAAAATCAATATTGTAAACTGTCGGTCCTATCAACAACGGTACTTCTATCATCCCATGCACATCCCGATGTGTTCCATCAAAGGATCTCACAGTGTTCTGATATGCCTTCATATGGGAGTCATCAATAGGCAACCTTTGCAGAGTCGCCATTGGCATAACATTCAAGACTGATCCATTGTCAATTAGGACACCTGGAAGAACATATCATTTACATTGCGTGGTGATATTCAAAGCTTTCACTGACCCCATTCCTTCTTCCAGAATTTCATCATCGGTAAATGTTATGTAATTGTCAGCAACAATATGATTTACAATTATGTCCAACTTATCCATTGAGATGTTGTTTGGCACAAACGTCTAATTCAGCACCCTCATCAAATCATTTCGGTGCCCCTCAGAACTTAGTAATAACTTCAGGACTGAAATCCTTGCTTGTCGCCGCTTTAATTGTTCTACTATGTTGTACTCACTATTCTTCAAAAATCTCAGAAATTCTCGGGCTTGCTCCTCCGTCACCGGTTCATCTATCTTTGGAGCAGAGTCTTCCACAAAAATCTTTTCGGGAGTAGCAGATACCTTTTCCTTAGCCTTTTCGGCCTCTTTTATCAATTTTGGGTAGGAGTAACATATGACACTTCGAGTGAAATGGTCTACTTCGTTTACTGCCTCCGCATTCCTTTGCTTTTCTTTCTCTAGTTCTTCCTTTGTTTCTT
Source organism: Hibiscus tridactylites (assembly GCA_958450335.1). NCBI lineage: Eukaryota > Viridiplantae > Streptophyta > Magnoliopsida > Malvales > Malvaceae > Hibiscus > Hibiscus tridactylites. Next base: position 40,613,979 of record OY288287.1, read on the forward strand.
CATTTGGCTTTGTCTCTTGCAACTTCTCTTTTTCTGGTATTGACACATTGGTTGTGTAATTCCAAGGGACCGCATTGGTGCTTTTGAAAGCGAACAGAGCAGGAGTTGAGATTACTATTTTTGGTGTCACTACTAGCTTTGTACTTGGAGCCCTCGGTTGGACATATACAACCAAAGGTTTGTGCACCCCATATTTCACTTAAGAGCTTTCTGATGCGCACACCTCAACCTCTTTCCTTGTTATCCATCATCTTTTGAACCAGGTCCCTAAACTCCTGACAGTGCTAAATTTCATGATCACATTCCTGATGATATTCACAATACATCTTAGCAGGTACTTCCATCTCAATTTTCATGCCAATTTCAATCATCTTGGCATTATATAACTGTTCAAACACCCATATAAATGGATACTGAATCTTTGATACATCAGTATTTCGCCTCTTTGCCTCATCATATTCTTCTATCATGTTCACACCGCGTCCTCCATGACTTGGAAGGGGATTAGCCGCAATACTGGGTTCATCAAACTTCAATATCCTAGTATTGATCAAATTCTGCACCACCTTCTTGAACGTTGTGCATGTTTCATTTGAATGTCTCGGTATTCCAACATGGAATTCATTGTGAGCATCAACTTTGTACCATGGAATGTAAGGAGGTTGTAGAGGTGTCAAATGATATGGCCTCACTAGATCTGCCTCATGCAACTAGGGGTATAATTCAACATACGACATTAGGATGGGTGTAAAGTTCATTCTATCATTTCTCGGTCCTCAAGAATCCCTCTTGTTTGAGTTTTGAGAGTTTCCAGGCGAGGTTCTAGGTGATGTAATGGTCACGTTTTTCGGTGCCTCATAAGTGCTTGCGTTATTCACTTCATTATCTTTCCTCTTATAATTCTTGCGAGAACTCTCTCCACTTTCAATTCTTCCGCTCTTTATCGCAGCTTCTACCAACTCTCCTATCATCACAATGTCAGCAAAGTTTTGGGTGGCATTGCTGATAAGCCTCTAAAAGAGCGGTCCTCTCAAAGTCTGTAGGAACATATGGACAATCTCACTTTCCATTAGCGGGGGATGTACTTGTGCTGCAATATCTCTCCATCTCTGAGCATATCGTCCGAGCGTTTCATCAATTCTTTGCTCCATTCCCTGCAGCATTACCCGACTCGGGATCATTTTTGTGATATGCTTATAGTGCTCCACAAAAGCTCCTAACAAGTCCTTCCAGGATCAGATATTCACCCGGCTTAGTTGGGTATACCAGCGAGCAGCTAAACCGGTTAGAATGTCCTAGAAGCAGTGTATCAGCAACTTTTCATCTTTCAGGTAAGCGGACATCTTTCTACAATACATCATAAGATGGGCCTTAGGACAAGAAGTTCCATTGTATTTCTCAAAGTCTGGAGCTTTGAACTTGGGAGGAAGTACTAAATCGGCTACCAGGCTCATTTCAACAGCTCATGGTCCCATCTCATTGGCTTTTTGCAATTTCAGCAAGCGATCCTTTAGAGCTTTGCAGTGCTCCTCGTATTTGCGCTCAATTTCAGCACATATTTTTCCGATCTCATCAAGAGCATTCTAGTCTGGCACCTCTTCAGTATTCTCAATGTTTGCACCGATGTGTACTGGGTGACTTGGTGTTACTCCTGCTAGGTTGATATGGACCTTCTTCGCTGTTGAAGGTTTTCCTGGCTGAATCCTGATGTGGGATGTTGTCTCTGCTTGATCATTCACCTCGTTGGAAGCTCCTTTGGCTTCTTTGGCCTTCCCAGATTCCTTAGGGCCCAATAGAGCAGTCAGCTGATTGATGATTTCTGCCTAGGTTTGAGTAAAGCAATCTTTAATTGATTGTTCAATTCTGCCGAAACGATTCTGCGTTTCCACGCGTTCATTTTTAATAATGGCAAGCCGATCCTCAAAAGCCACGGATTGTGAATGTAGGCGAGTTCCGTATGAATGTGGAATGTTTACGGCTTAAAACGAATTCTTCCATTAAACCATTCTCTTATTAAATTCTTTATTTATCATAAGATTTCAAAATGAATAAATGTGTGCATGTATGCATGAGTGCATGAACGCATGAATGCAATAAGAGGACATCGAATTTAGGAACCAGTATTTCTTAGAAATATCATATTCGTCTGAAAATTCAATTACATTGAGGGGATTAAACTTGCTACCTAAAAACGCTAGCTCTAACTCTTAGGTTGACTTACTCGTTCAACAGACGCACAATAGCCTCCCCGTGATCCTCTTCAATGTTGGGCTACTCCAACAGGCTTGTAGCTTGCCTTGACAAGACTTGAACATATGAAGCGATGCTTCTGATTTGGGCTTTGAATCTCAATAGTTCATCGTTCTGACACTGGACCGTTCGCTGGGCTGCCTCATATTTATCCTTCCATGCTCCGCTATCTGCCATTACTGCTCCTTCATATCCAGCCAACTTGTCCTTAAGGTCTTGAACAATGCTTTCTAACTCAGTTATTCTTTTCTGTATTCTTTCTTTTTCTATCTCTGCTTCGACTTTAACCTTGTTGTGATACTTGGTGATTAACTCTTCAAGCTGTGTCACCTGGCTAGTTAGGTCAAAATTTCGGGCATGTTCTTCTTCTAGCCTCTTCTCGGCTTTGTCGTTTGATACCTTGCTTGCTCGTGCCTTTTGGTCGTACATCTTTTTATAATCATCCTTGTCTCGGGTCATTTCATCCAATTCCTCTGATAGATTCTTTATTATCTTGCTTGTTCCACCCTTTTGTTTGGCTTTGTAGTCATTGTGCAATTCCCGCAAATCTTTTAGTTCTTGATTCACTTTCTTGTTCTGCTCCACTAGCTCTTTTTCTTTCCTTTGTGAATCTCTACTTGCAGTTGTGCCATTGTTAATTCCTCCTTAAGGTCCTGGATTCCTTTTTCACACTTTTTTTTAAATCTTGCTCCCAGTCATGTCTGAGTTTTTCTAAAGCTAAAGGTGACTCCTGGATTGCCTGTGTTGAAGTTCCAGCTCTTGGGGGCATTTCTTGAAACGTAGAATCATTGACTCTCTAGGTCCTCCACTCATTGTACCTTACCATTACTTCTGATCCTGGATAAGGCTAAACCCTTCTTAGTGTTTCCCAAGCCTTTGAGGTTTGCAGAATTAGCCCTTTGTAGTCATTGGTCTTTGAGCATATTCAAACTTAGACATTCCGGTAGTGGCAGGCACAAACTGCCTTGATCCGAATTGTCTCGAGACTAACAATGGGCAATAGGTTGTTCCTCCCCAAATTCCTGGTAAAGGGACCCAGTCCATGTTTCCACAACGGTATAGAAAGGTTGTACCCGTATTTAGCCAAGGAGCTTTCTATACTATATTTGTATCCTTCAAGTCTTTGAGATATTCAATCCAGTGTTTCTCAGTTTTCTTTTCCAGGACACAGTCAGTTAGATGTTCATTGATCGGTGAATAAGTATAAAGGTATCTAGCTCTTCTGTAAGCTGCGTTCCATCTGTGACCCCTGAACCATATTTCTAGTAGTTGTACACACCCCCAAAATTTTGCTTCCCCCATCTTCTTGCAGTTGGTGAGTGACTTATAAGTTTCTGTCAGAATTGCTGGCACATGGTTAACTCCTTTACTCAGTCGTTCACATAATCCAATAGTCGATGAATCAACATGCTCACAGGTTCTAGGGAAGATTATCAGGCCATAAATACACAAGGCAAACAAGCTTTTCATTCTAACTGGTTCCTCACAACTTGCCAGTATAAGCTCTTTGACAATTCTCTAATCAACTCATTGCCTATCTTCATTTTGGTTGGTGCTGTCATTTTTAGCCAATCTTTGATCCCACCACTCCTTGGTCTTTCCTATCAATGCTACCAACTTTTTGATGAACCCCTGAATGCCCTATGCTATTAAGGGACCTAGTGTAGATCTTTTCACTTTCTATTTTCGGGCAATTGATCAGTACCTCGTATTCCTCCAATGTCGGTGTGATATCTATTTGCCCAAAGGTGAAGCAACTATACGCCGGGTTCCAGAATTGCGCCATTGCCCTTAATAACTCTTGATCGACCTTTATTACTAGCAATAGGGCTATGTCCCCGAATTCGTCTCGAAATAGCTTTTTCATCTCATTATCCCATTGATCCCATATATGTTTAAAATCTGATAAACATGCCTCTCGAAATAGGGTTATCCCCCTTTTCGTGTTGTGTCTGCTCAGACCAGATCCATATAGCAGTGTTATCCTCTCTTACTTTAAAACCTCGTGACATATCGAGTACTTCTAAATTTGACTGACTCCAAATTCGATGTCAAAAATAAAAATGCAGTTGATGACAAAAATAAACAAAACAAACAAATAACAAAAACAAAAACAAAAAAAAACTTGTGTTAGTATCCCGAATTAATATTGAAGGCAAATAAAGAAACTTTGATATTAATAATCATTCGAATTAAAATGACAATATTTAATGCAACAAGATAAACAAAGAAATGAATTTAAACTGGCAGCATCTGTCCTAGGTCCCTGTCTGGCTCTAGCGGGGTGGGCTTCTAAAACAGAATGTGGGCTATGTTCTAGACTCTTGGTTCCCGAACTGTCGTTACTACCTACTGCGGCAGCAAGACATCGATTCGGTAGTATAGGTCCCTTACAACGGAGGCGTTGGCCTCACGACGCGTAAGGTTAGAAAACCGGAAGAAGACAAAAATCCGAACTTAGAGCTGAAGAGCATCACGTCGGATATTGTCTTACTCACACTTAAGGGTGAAAAACCCAGGTTTAGGGTTTATGCATGAATGACAGATATAGCATACACAAAAACTACCCCCATTCTTACTATAATCCACCGAACAATTTTTTCAGAAAAAATTAAATCCAGATTTATGTTCGAAATGCCGAAATGCCACATGTAATTAATTATTAGGCTTGACTCTCAAATTAGTCCCCGGCAAAGTCGCCAAGCTGTCGCAATCGTTTTCTGAAAGCCCATTTTTAATTGTTTGGAATAAAAACAGTCTGACGATTAGGTTTTTTTTTAAATCAGGGTTTTTGACCAATTTTATCTTGTAAATGATTAATTTTCCCTTTTTAGTCAAAACACCTTTATTTCGCTTAAAAATCATTTTGGAGTCGCCACCGGCCACTTTGGTAGGCCAGACACCATAAAAACGTACCAGAGATTCTTTTGAAAAAGTTCGGGTTCGGGAGTAGATTACGTGTAGGGAAGGGTTGGCACCCCTACGAACGACCGTTATCGGTACCTTATTAATTACACATGGCATTTTGGCATTTCGAACATTAATTTGGATTTATTTAAATCTTTTAACTGTAAAATGAATTTTATTTCGAATGAGAGTATCCTTTTGTAAGAAAATACATTTCGATCGAATATAATTATGAAACATCAAATTACATTAGGACACTTCAACTTATATTCGAAAAATGAACCTCAACGCAAAAGGTTTAATGCATAATTGATTATTGTCTTGTCATTTTTAACTGTACCCTAATCAGGCTCCATTAATTAGTTCAACTAAAATTCTATGAATGTTATTAATTTTGGACATAAAAGAAAACACCCAAAATAATATTGGGCACTTTCCTTAACAAGCTCAAAAGTAACAACATTCCTAATTAAGATGTCTTTAATCATTATCCCTGTCTTAACTTTTAAATTTACCTAATTAATGATTTATTTCCATTTTTAAGTTAAAGTGAAAAATTGAAACATTTGCTGGAATACTCATTGGTTAACATCACTCTACATTGTGACACTAGCCAATATTGAGTAGTCTAACATTGTTTCAAATATCCACTTATTTTCTACAATGATCTCCCTATTCAATTATGATTAAGTGAACTACACTAATGGTTCTAATCATATTTTAGCATGTGATTAATTGTCCAAACAATATATAGTAGGATCTTTTAAAAAAAACATTCAAGCATACAAGTTAATTAAAACAATTAAGGCAATTAAATAAAATAATTAATTAAAAAATTAAATTCTGAAAAGAGACCATATTGAATTAAATTAAATTCTAGGTGACCAGATTACAAACAAATAGGGACTGATCTGTAAAGAGACCAAAACCCAAGAACCCAAGTCTAAAAGCCTTAAAAGACTAGCACAAGCCCGTTTAAACCAAACCCAAACCGTTTAACCCGAGCCCAAAACCCTTCGGCCTACTTAGCCAAAACACAAACCATGGCCCGTTTGAAATAAAAACCCAAACCCAATATTTTTAGGTCGACCGAGTCACGAACCCGTACCCAAACCCGTGTGAAAACACGCGGATCCTCTATGACCCAGCATTCAAAATGACACCGTCCCAACTCAGTACAAATAGCCCCAGGCTGAGTTGGAACGATCACTTGATCTATTCTCTCTCTCTCTCCTCAACTCTCTCTCACTCTAAATTCTCTAAATCCGAACACCGAAATCCCTTAAAAAACCAAACCCTTTCGATCAAAACCCTTATTTTTGCTTCTGTTCTTCGTTTGTTCTTCAAAATTTACATGTTCAATCTTTAAAAACACCAAAAACCTTCCCCAAACTGTTTTTGAAGATCATTAACCTCTTTTTTCTCCAGAACAAACCAATAACCCTTCAAAATTCCATTTGTTTGATATTCACAAACACCTAAACTTTCCCGAAACTTGTTTTTTTTAGATCAAAATCCATTTTTTTCAAAAACACACCATGAACCCTTCGAAACCCTTGATTTTGATCCTCATAAACCCCCCAAAATCTCTCTGAAGTGTGTCTTGGCCGTCGGGATGACATCAATCAACAGATATCATCTTCGGTCTCCTCCTTCCTCTTTTCGATAACCGGACCATCTCCGATCATCTTCTTTGGCGTCCCTGCAAGCTCCGACAAACGTCTGACCTTCTTCTTCCTTTTTCCGAAGACCGGACCTTATCTGGTCATCTTCTACGTCCAGACCTGGCTTTTCCAGCCACCGTCTGCAACTCCGACCATCGCTTCCGCCATCGCCGGAACCCTAATTGTACCCAAATAACTCCTTTTTAACCCTAATCCTAGATATGAGTCCTGTTTCGTCAAAAACACCCTGCTTCTCTCGATCCTAGGCTATCTACCTGAAACCAGTGACCTCTAGTCTCTGTTTTTGACTCCGACAACGGTCCGAGCACTCAAACCCTCACTCCGACTGCATTTCCAGAAATGGCAAAGCAAGATAAGCCCTTGAACTATAATCTTTTTTATTTTTTATTATTTTTTATGTTTTTTAGTTTCGAACTAGATCTGACTTTTAGGATTTAGATTTGTTTTATATTACCCTAGATCTAGGCTTTAATATGAGATATGGATCAGATTTATGTTTGACTTCTGGTTTAAAGTGTGTTTTATGCTTGAGATCTAGTTTTTTAGACAGATTATGCTTCGGTTTTTTAGAGATCTAACTTGTTTCAGTGTTTTCGAATAGGAAAGAGGGGAAAAAGACATGAACAGAGGTAAAAATACCTCGTTTCGGTGTTCTGGTGGTTCCGATGAGCTTCCGGCAATGTCTTTTTGTCCGGTTGTCTTTCCCGATCGACACAGACTCCTCAGGTAATCTCTCATCCTCTCTGACTTCTCGTTTTCTTTTTTGGTAATTTTTAGTGCAATTATTATTGTATTTATTAATGCTTTTCTCTCTCTTCATAGGTATTTATACTTGTTGTCAGACGTGACGTCATCTTTGCACGGCTGGCGATGCCAGCTGATCCTAGGTCGATAAGAATTCGAGTGAAAAGGGAGGGGCCAATACCATCGTGACACGTGTCCATTGGGGCTCGAATTTGAGCGGGAAAAAGAAACACAAAGAGACTTTTTTGTTTGTTGGGCTATTTGTGAGTTGTAATGGGCTAGATATGGGTTGTAGTGGGTTGTAATGGGTTGTCAACAACTGTAATGGGTGATTGGCTTTTGATTCGGGCTTTATTGTGTGCTGGGCCTTTGTAACTCATTCTGGACTTTGTATTATTCTTTTGGACTTTAATATATTTGGGTTTTCTTTTATTATTTGTTTTATTTGTTTATTATTATTATTATTATTATTATTATTATATGTATACAAGCCCAGACAAAAATTCGGTTCTACAAGATGATAAAGTTGTAGCTTATGATTCCAGACAATTGAAACTGCACGAGTTGAAGTATCCAACACATGATCTGGAATTAGCTACAATTGTGTTTGCTTTGAAAATTTGGAGGCACTACTTATATGGAGAAATATGTTATTTTCTTAACGATCATAAAAGCCTAAAATATCTTCTGACCCAAAAGGAATTGAATTTTAGACAAAGGAGGTGGATGGAATTACTCAAGGACTACGATCTAATTATTGGTTATCACCTGGGGAAAGCAAACGTGGTGGCTGATGCACTCAATCGCAAACGTCAAATCGATAATAAGGCTGAAACTTTAGTAGTTCTATATTAGCCCACTACAATCAATGCTCATTTTAAGTTACAAAGAGATCAAATTCAAATAGCCGAACTCCAAATCCAATTAGAATCGATTTTGAAAATCAGGGAACTCCAAAAATTGGACCCTAAACTTTGGAAAGTTTTACCTAAGATTGAGTCTGGATCCGACTCAGATTTTTCTCTAAAGTGTAATGGGTTACTCTATTTTAGAAATAGATTATGTGCTCCTAACAAAAAAGAGTTAAAAAGGGGAATGTTGCAAGAAGCTCATAGTAGCCCATTTTCGATCCACCCGAGATCTGTCAAAATGTACAAAGATCTAAAGGAAATTTATTGATGGCCCAAAATGAAGTCAGATATTACAGATTATGTGTCTAAATGCTTATCTTGTCAAATGATTAAAGCAGAACATCAAGTTCCCACCGGGTTGTTACAACCTATTGAATTGCCTCAATGGAAATGGGAACGAATCACTATGGACTTTGTAACGGGATTGCCTTTATCACCAAGGAAGAATGATGCAGTTTGGGTGATAGTTGACAGGTTTTCTAAATCGACACACTTTTTGCATGTCCAAATGAACTTGAATCTAGAGAAATTAGCCAAATTGAACATATGGGAAGTGATTAGATTACATGGTGTCCCTATATCCATTATCTCTGATCGAGATCCTCGATTTGCATCTAGGTTTTGGAATTTATTACAGAAAGCTTTGGGGACCAAACTAAACCTCAACATTGTCTTCCATCCTCAAACAAATGGACAATCTGAGAGAGTAATTCAAGTCCTGGAAGACATGCTCAGAGCTTGTGTAATCAAGTTGGGAAAAAACTGGGAAAATTCCTTACCATTAGATGAATTCGCATACAATAATAGCTATCAAGCCTCAATTAAGATGGCCCCTTTTGAAGCCTTGTATGGAAGAAAGTGTAGAACACCTTTATGCTGGTCGAAATTGGGAGAAAGCAAATCTTTGGGACCCAAATTACTCAGAGAAACAGAGATTCAAGTACAAATCATTTATACGAGGTTGAAAGAAGCATTTGACAGGCAAAAAGCTTATGCTGACTCAAAAAGGAGGGAAATTCAATGTGAAGTAGGGGACCAAGTATTCTTGAAAGTATCTCTTTGGAAAAAAAGGTGTTTCGATTTGGGAAGAAAGGGAAGCTAAGCCCTCGATACATTGGACCATTTGATGTCATCGAAAAGATAGGTCCAGTTGCATATCGCTTAGCATTGCTGAGTGAATTTGATAAAATTCACAATGTCTTTCATGTATCAATGCTTCGTAGATATCATTCGGATCCCTCCCATATTATCGAACCGGAAGAAGTTGTACTTAACCTAGATTTGACTTACGAGGAAGAACCGGTTTAGATTCTTGATCGAGAAGTTAGAAGGCTTCGTAACAAATCAATTCCACTTGTAAAAGTCTTATGGAGAAATCATAAATTAGAAGAGGCTACATGGGAACCCGAGACAACCTTAAAGGAACAATATCCACGACTCTTCCTTCAGGTTAATTCTAGGATGAATTTCTTTAAGGGGGAGGGAGTTGTAATACCCTAAAACTTGGTCTAATTGAATGTTACCAATTGTTACAAGATAAGACTCATTTCTATGACTTTAATCTTATTAAGTAACAACAATTTAGTGACCAAATTTAGAATATCGAATAAAGGGATAACTAACTATCAAAGGACCAAAATGAGAGGCTTCAAAAACTATACAATTGCATGTTAATAAAAATTTACTTAGTGGACAACACATATGTCGCCTAGAGAAGGAGTTTGGAGGCTTGAACCGGCCACATAGGATATTGGCTTTAGTAATCTTCTACATTTGGATCAAACCAAAACCTTGTGTGAGAAAGAGAGAAGGTGAGAACACTGAATTCACGTGTTGCATGTAATAAGTGCTACGCAATTGTGTAAGTATACACGTCGCAAGTAATAAAGTGATATAAGTATCCAGTATCGTCTCCACAGGGATTGGTTTAGGCCACTTTGCTTAAGTTATCGCATTGTAAAAGTAAAAACACAATTGATAGTGACAATATGAGTTGAATTAAAGAAATAAAAATAAAAGAGCAAGTAAATAAAGAGATTGAAGTCGAATGAGATATAGTAGGTTGGGTTATGTTGCAATGTAGTGTGGAATCCGAATGGAACAATCTCAGTTTTGCATGCAAGAAGAAACTCGATTGACTCGGAAATTAGCAAAATAGTTGCCTCAGCAATGGGCAATACGATTTCATGGGCAATTTGTAAGGCGGTTGCATGGGCAATGAGTGAAGCTAGTTCCTGGGAAATGGGAGGACAACCTTCAAGGTTCGGCAAAGCGCTCTTCAATGGTTTCTCATTATCCCTAAGTCGAAACACTATCAATGTACAAGCCTTGATAATACCTCCTAGCGTGAACCAAGGGTGAACATCAACCTATCTTGTGCTTCACTTAGCCGTTGAAATTCGTAACTTATTCCTAAGCCAAATTAGTCTTCACCGATTTGTACAAAGACCATGCTTATTCGTTTCTTGAATCTAACTCACCTGATATTAGATAAATGGATGCAATCACAATTTCCTCTCTCGATTTAATTGCAAGAAAATATAAACACCAAGAATAAGCAAACCTTGAATTTAAATTGCAAACTCAAATACCTAAAACAAAATCCAATCATTTCTCACAACCACAACCCCAAAATAACCCAACCAATTTACGTCAATTCATGGTTGGGTTCGAAACATATACAAAGAATAATCCGCAACACATGAATCGAATAAAAGCAAAGAAGTCTATAGCCCCCTTTTGAATCTCTCTCAATCGATCTCTCCAGGCCTTGTAGTTGGTGGTTAGGCTTGTTATTTATAGGATAAGGCTAGGTCAAAGTTCTTCTTGAGGAGGAAGTTAAGTTGGATTTAAATTGAGTAAAAGAAATATTAAATCTCTTTAAATATTTATCCAACTAAAACTTCTCCTATAACTCTTGGAATTTAATCTCCTCTTGATCTCTTCATGGAAATCCAATTCCTTTAGTTCCATGTCATCTATCTTGATCCAATCATCAAATTGACTACCTCTTTGCCTTTTCCTTAATTGTCGGCAATTGCCTAGGCAACTGGTTTGGCATGTCATTCTTGCATTGCCTTGGCAACTTGTTCAACATGTCCTTCTTGAATTGCCTTGGCAATAAATACCTGCACACATATACGAAAACACACATACGCAACATCTTTTTCCACAAATTTAACTAAATTATGAAATCAAGCATGTAAGTGAAGGAAACTATGAAAATATGCATGAATGCCTAATAATGCAAATATAATGTGCCTAAGTCTAACAATAATATGAGTAAAAAGGGTAATAAAAATAGAACTTTTGCACACTCCTCACACCACCAAACTCGAACTATTACTTGTCCTCAAGCAATGCAAAACTAAAAATTACATGCCAAGACATTAATCATCAAAGACATGCTTCTGACTTGAATTCAAACCTCATAATGGCACAAAGTATGATCACCTTTTGGATTTTTTGGATAGTATAAAAATTTCTCGGAACCAAACTATAATGCTTGTTACAATGTGTGTACAAGCTTATTTTCAAAATTCTCTGTGAACAATAGGTTTTTAACACTTTAATTACCGGGGTATTTATTTTGTTTTCACTAGAGCTAATTTCGGGCACCTCTAGCGATTATTTAATGTGCATTAACTACTAGAGCCAGTTTCGGGCACCTCTAGCAAGAAATTAACTTTTCATTAAAAATTTTATTTCCCTAAATTTTAAGCAACCTATGTTCACTAAGTCTCTCTCCATCAACAAGCCACAACCGTGTAAATAATATCTGCATCATATTAAAATTCTAAGTTCTTTTCATGCCATCCTAAAATTTAAAGGTTCTTTCTATTAAGTTCAGTGGCAAAATTTTCATCATTGGATATTCAACAAGTTTTAGGCAATTAAATCCAATTAAAGGCATTTCATGTAACATATGCATCCTATATGATATCACTAAAGATGAATCCAATTAGACATGAAACTAATTAAAGACAAATACCCCTCATACTTGAGAAAAGCATTGTACTCATTGCAAAAAAGAAAAATAAAATGAGATGTAAATGATTTAATTTGAAAGGTCGTCACCTAGTATGATGAGTTTCATTCGAGTCATTTGCTTGATTTGCTTTCGATGCATGTGGTAGTTGGTGGCACAACTGATTCTCGTATGTTGGCAACCTCATTGCCATCGTCATCTACATCCCCAATCTCGTTGGTGCAAGATGTTTTGCGTTTTGCCTTTGAGGAGGTGACTGTGGGCGACTTTATTGGTGCAGCTTTGTTGTGTGCGGTAGTTGCCATGGCATCGCCAGTTCCGATTGCATGGGAATTGGTATGCGCTGTTGCCTAGGCATGAGCAGCGGGCATTGCTGGGGAATCAAGACTTGTTGAGGCATGTGCTTTAGCGGTTGCCGAGGCATCGGGTATTGTCGAGGCATCCTCTGTCCCGTCTGTTTTGCCAGTAGTTTTGGACTCACTTTTCTAAACATATGTTTTTCTCATTTGGGTGAGCTTGGGCTTCCTTGGAAGAGCTTGGTTTTGCCATGGTTTTGAGGTTCTTGGCCATAGTGGTTTTGACTCTTGATGTGGAAAAACAAATAAAACACGAAAACAAATTATATTGAAGACAAATAAAATATCTCCTAAAATAACCGAAAATAAAATAAAAGTCCAAAAATTTAAAACGAAAAATTAAAAATTCTTTGAAAGAGCATTTTTATGCATCTTCAAATGTTACTGCATATCTGAAAATGCTTGAGGAGGGTCATTTTAGATACTTCTTATAGTTCATCCACACCCTCCATCGGGGGATAATATTGCCCAAAAAGAGTTGGGCCAATATGCTCGCAGCTACTCTTGTTTGTGTTACCATGGTGGAGGTGTTTTTCTTTCGTGTTACCTTGTAGTCCATTCATTCCCACCACCTTGCCACTATTCCTTAAGGCATGAATATATTAGTAGAAAAAGTTATATCAACACCCATCCATTTAATTACCTCAATCACATCGACCTCTATCATGTTTGGATGTAGCCTTCTTTGTCGTGGAAGTTGCTGCTTAAGCCAATTGCTGTGACAATCAGTTGCCAAGACTCGCTGTAAGTCAACGAAAAAACCAATTTTCTGAAAAGCTTTATGAATCCAAACAACGTTTACTTTTGGCCTCTCAAACATCTCCATTAGTAGACATTTTGATGGCTTCAAATCGACCAACATTGGTTCCTCAAGACATACTTGCAATGGACTAGGTGAGTTTTTAAAGAATTCAAAAGTTTGAACCATTACCTACTCATATTCCATTGGCAAAGTATTATCATCTTGTTGCTCTTGAATGGTGGTGGAAGTCGAATATCCTCAATCTTTTCATCTGCTTGGAACTTGATTGACGGAATTGTCGAGCCATCAGGACTTGCCAAGGCATGTGTAGTTTCTGAGGCATGTGGTATTGCCGTGGCATTCTTAGTACTCTTCTCAACCTCATTAAGTGTTGTTGCGGTGTTGCTCTGTTCAGGCTCCTCAATCTCTGCCAGGGTAATTCGTTGCATGGGTTCATCATGTGTTGGGTAGTCTCTCTCATTGGCATGCTTTCGACTTGGAGGTTCTAGTTGTTCCTCACACATTAGAGAGTTCTCCTCTCATTTCTCCTTGTCCATGGCATATGTGGATTTTCTCAATTGATCTTTTGAATCCCCCTAAGGATGCATCCAACTTAGCTATCCTCGCATCCATGGATTTTGTTAACTATTGAATCTCCTCACTTGCTCTGTCAAGTCTAGCCAATGAAGGTAGAAGTGTTTCCTCCAAGGAATTTGAATGCTCTTGAAAAGGACTATATTTTCAAGGCATGTCTATTTTAGCAGCAAAACCGTCATGGTAAAAAAATAGAGTTGTTTGATCATACCATAAATGATTTTGTTGTTCGTTCAATATTTTTCCTCCTCGTAGTCATATGCATCGAAAAGGTGAGGGGAATTTTCAAACACATGATGTTCCCAACACGTAGCACGAGAGTTCTCCACGGTATATACTTTTCTCGGTTGATTCCTATCTTCCAACATCAACTCTCGAATATATTTTCTTAGCCGTTGAAATTCGTAACTTATTCCTAAGCCGAATTAGTCTTCACCGATTTGGACAAAGACCATGCATATTCGTTTCTTGAATCTAAATATCTAGGTATTAGATAAATGGATGCAATCACAATTTCCTTTCCCGATTCAATTGCAAGAAAAGATAAACACCAAGAATAAGCAAACCTTGAATTTAAATTGCAAACTAAAATACCTAAAAAATCCAATCGTTTCTCACAACCACAAACCCAAAATAACCCAACCAATTTACATCAATTCATGGCTGGGTTCGAAAGATATACAACGAATAATCCCCAACACTTTAATCGAATAAAAGCAAAGATGAATAAGAAGATGTCGATAGCCCCCCTTTGAATCTCTCTCAATTGATCTCTCCAAGCCTTGTAGTTTGTGGCTAGGCTTGTTATTTATAGGAGAAGGCTAGGTCAAAGTCCTTCTTGAGGAGGAAGTTAAGTTGGGTTTAAAATGAATAAAAGAAATATTAAATCTCTTTAAATCTTTATCCAACAAAAACTTCTCCTATAACTCTTGGAATTTAATATCCTATTGATCACTTCATTGAAATCTAATTCCTTTAGTTCCATGTCATCTATCTCGATCCATTCATCAAATTGACTACCACTTCACCTTTTCCTCAATTGTTGGCAATTGTCTGGACAACTGGTTTGGCATGTCCTTCATGCATTCCTTGGCAACTTGTTTGGCACATCCTTCCTGAATTTCCTCGGCAATAAATACCTACACACACATACGCAACATCTTTTTCCACAAATTTAACTAAATTATGAAATCGAGCATGGAGGTGAAGGAAACTGTGAAAATATGCATGAATGTCTAATAATGCAACTAAAATGTGCCTAAGTTTAACAATAATATGTGTAAAAGTGGTAATAAAAATAGAACTTTTGCACACTCATCAGCATGCTAGGAGGAATTGGAGATTCAAACTTAGATGATCAACCTTTGGAATAGTTGAAAATATAGCAAGGGTAAGTAAATCTAATCACTCTACTCAAATTGATTGTGTTTTGATTTGGAATTTTTACAAGAAAATATTATGAAGCTCAATCTTAGTAATTAGCTAGAGAAACTTGACTGTGAATTGAATTGTGAAGCATGAAATCGGTAGTTAAGTAGGTTGACTATGTTGATTCTTGAATCTTATAAATGATTTTCAATGATGGAAATAGTTGTATCGAATTCATGTGTAGATGTACAATTGATAAAAGAGAAATTAGGGGCTGCCTTGTTATGAATTAGTGTAACGCCCTGATTTTGGGCCTAGATGTTTTAGAGTTTGAATCGGCACGGTCGAGAACGGTTCGAATCTTTAAGGGAGATTTAGGGAACACCTAGTTCGGGATATTTTAAAAATATAGAAAAATATCTAAAAATATTCATTTATTATATAAATGATTGTGGTGAAAACAATTTTACAAAATATGATTTGGAAATACTACATTTCAGTGTAGTGACCAAATTGTAGTTTATGCAAAAGTTGACTAGTGACTGTTTTGTAAAGGATTGAAACTTTGAATCTTTAAGTAGCTAATTTTATCAAAAAAAATTTATCAGATTTCTCTCTAATTTTAGGTGTTTTAATAATGATTTAATAAAGGGAATTAAAAGAGAAAAATCCTATTTTGACTTTCATAACTACTTTACGATCTTTTTCCCTCTTTTCATTTTCTCTCAACTTCCACTCAGCCAAACACATTTCCTTCATCAATTAATCTCTGATTTTCATCCCTTTTGATGAGATTTCATTCTCTTATGGATTTCTAATATTTTCCTCATCAAATCCTTTTGTTTTCACTTTGGATTTTCAAGAAAACTTGCCCAAAATTAAGGAGAAATCAGCCATTAGAGGTAAACTTCGTCCTTCTCCTCTAATGATCAGTTCTTTACTGAAATGCCCAAGTTATCAATCCTTTATTAATGATATTTGAGTTGCTTTAATGTTAGAAACATGAAATTGTGTTTAAACTCAAGATTCTTGGAGAGATCTTGATTATTTTCGTAACTATTGGTTAGGCTCTGGTTTGAGGTTGACTTGTAATGTATTTTGGATGGTAATTGATGTTATAAATGAGGTTTTATCAAACAAATCCCAAATAGGTTTGGATTCCTAAGTTTTACATGCTAGATTGGTGGTTTTTGGGGTGGTTTTGGTGTTCTGTTGTTGATGGAGATATAAGGACGAGTTTATGGTGATTTTTGGTGTTGATTGAGGCTTAGAAATGAGTAGAAGTGATAGATCTTGGCTGGGCTTTGTTTTGTAAGAGTTTGGAGATGATTTCGGTTGTTTCGGGTAGCTGAAATGGTGCTTTTGAGTAGAGCAGCGAGTTTGTTTAGTTGGCTAGTGATTTCAATGCATGATGACGCATTAATCATCTGCTCTTATGTGTAATAAAATGGGGAGACAACTTCGGACGCCTTTGGTGTTGATCCGGAAGTGTCGGGAGCTTAGATATCATTTCGGCAAGCAAGCGAAATGTAATCGGTGAGTGCGAATGGTTTTAGAAGTCCTTGAGGGACAAATAAACAAGGTTTGGGGATTTAAGATTGGTTTGAAACACCATCCTAAGTCTGGAAGTAAGTATGACTAGATTTGCTCTCAAATATGTGGTTGATGCCCCTAAATGCTTTTACATGCTCTTGTTTTGAGATAGACAAATTCCTACTGTTTTATGCATGATTTGTAGCATGAGATGATGCTTTGTAGAGATTCCATGAAATAGCATGTTGCATTGAAGAGTTTTGAGATTTTGACTTAATGCAAAGCATGAGATGTGATTTTGAAATGAGATGAGAAAGATTTGAGAAATGTTGCATAAAAACAGTAGGTGAGATGATATATTGACATAATATATTGGCATAAATAATGAGATAATTACCAGATATAATTTGTTAACCAATAGGATAAAAGTGCACTATAAACTAAAAATTCGTACGTGCTCTTTGGAGTCAGGCAATGGGGGTAGTGCCATCTCGATCCAATGTGAGAATCCGATGATGAGAGATACTATCGGGTAGGACTTGGTGAAATACCCAAGCTTTGTGGAGATGAGATATACAACCGTGAGATTCCGGTGATGAGAGATTCCACCGGGGTAGGACTTGACCTTGAGTCATGCTAATCCGCATATCCGAGTAAAAATGTAATATGAAATGCAAATATAATATATGAAAATGTATTTGATTCACATGTACCAAATGTTGGGATGATTTATGCTATGAGAAATGCATATGAGATTTGTATATGAAATGCTTTAGTTTTCACAAGCATTAGTATGGCTTTGCCATGAGATTTGCATTGGTTTAAATGCATGAAATAGAATAGAGGTACATGTGTTTTCAAATGGAGATTTGCTTTGAAATGGTGTTTCAAGCATGAGATAGAAAGAGCATGTTGTTGAAAATGGCTTTTGAGAAAGAGTTTTGAATGATGCATTGTTGTGTTGGTTTTCATTAGATCTTGTCTCACTAAGCAAATATGCTTACGCTCTCTTTTACCAACAAATGTAGATAATTGAGACGAATTTGGGCAGCGAGAGGGCTAAGAACATCCAAGGAAGTGAAAAGCTCATGTATGGTGATGTTTTTACATACTTTAGTATTGATATTTGGCAATGGGGCTTCAAGGTTGTTTTTGGGATATGTATTTTGAACTCCCTATGCTTGTGGCAAGTTTGTTATGGCTTTTGAAGTTTGTAAATAGTCCTATTTGGTTTGGTTTGAGGTTTGAGGTCTATATTTGGTTTTGTGGTTAGGAAGCATGCCTATAGACTAAATGTTCATGTGTTTGATGCCATGCTTTAGCTTTAGCTTCTTCAATATGTTCTTTAATGTTTAATCATGTTGCTGGTATGTTATGGTATGATTTAGGATATGTTTGAATGTGAAAATATGTGAAAAACCAGAAATTTGTAAGGTTGCAGGGCATGGTGTATCGAAACACCCTTGTCTGTTTCGAAACAGGGGCCTGAAATGGCCATAGTTTTTCGGAACGGGTGAAGGTGTTTCGGAACACTTTAGCTACTGGAGAGGCATGTTTCGATTCTAGTCTCGGAACGCACCTGAGTACCGAAACAGTCAACTCCGTTTCGATACGACCGTTTCGATACTAGGGTCAGCGTTTCGAAACGGATGATCGTTGGTCTGTGTTTTTGAATCGTTTCAAGTTCTCAAGTCTTACATTTTAGTCCTTGTTGTTTTGGTAACACTGAATTGAGCTTGGAATATCCTTTTAAGCTGATATTTGACAAAGATGCATGTAAAATGACTAATTACATATTGGTAAGCTTAAAGTCTGCAAAGTCGTTATATTTTCCAAAATTTACATTTTGGTCCCTAAAAGTGTAATTCTTACAATTGATTCCCTAATTGATTTCCAATCGCTGTGCCTTTCTCTCCTATGATTCTTGGGTAATCACATAGGCTTAATGTGCATTTAGAAAAGATAAAAAGGGAAAAATCTCGTTAATCAAGGTTGACTTTCGGGTTGACTTTGGTTTTTCTCGTGTAATCTTCGTAGTTCGGGTCAAGCGTCTAGGCCGAGCTAAGGGGGTTATATTTGTTGGTATCAGAGCCAGGTTAGCAAATATTTGGGGCTTGGTAAGTGGTTAATGTGTGTGATTAAGAATGTTTGTGACTTTTTGGTGAAAGTATGATGTATGATTGTTGATATTTGGTTCTAATGAGATGAATTTATGATGCTATGCTGTGTTTGGGGTACAGTTGGGGATCCCATTGCCATATCATTACTATTGAGATGAATTTTTTTTCAAAAATGAGCTTGAGTACTTGGATTACTTGCCTTATTATGCCTAATTGAATTTATTGTATTTTGTCAGTTGCATTGATTTCTTATGGGACCACATAGAGAGCTTAGAATTAATACTTGTGCTATTGTCGAGAATGAGAGTGTTGAGAATGTTGAGGATCTAACTCTTCCTCCCCTTGGTGGACAACATGGTGGTGGTGGAGCTGGTGTTGGTGCTGCAGGAGCTGGTGCTAGGGTTGCTGGACCCGAGGGAGTTCAGGGGCAAGCTGCTCCTGATATGTTTGTGTTGATACAAGCTATTGTTGGAGCTTTTCAGGAAGCAGTAGCTGGAGCTCATGGACCTGCACCTCAGGATGGTGCTAATGTGAGGTTGCCGTTAGAGCGACCTCGTAGTCTGGGAGGGACTGAGTTCAGAGGGTTGACCCCGGAAGGTTCCGATTCTTGGCTGGAGAGTACCAAGAGGATTCTCGGACAGCTGAATTGTAATAATGTTCAGAAGTTGGTATGTATTGTGTCCCTATTGCATGGTGATGCATAAACGTGGCGAACAACCATAGTGGCGGGGATGGATGATGATGATGTGACTTGGATATTCTTCTTCAATGCATTTAAGCGAAAGTACTTGGGAGTTCGTTACCTTGATGAGAAAAATAGGGAGTTCATGTCCCTTGTGCAAGGGAGTATGACGGTGGTGGATTATGAGGTGCAATTTGTACGTCTTAGCCAATATGCACCTGGGCTGATTCCTAACGAGGGAGAAAGATGTGAACGATTCTGTTATGGGCTGGTGGCGGATGTGAAAACCTATATGCTCGCAGCAGACTATACTGATTTCGATGTCTTGGTCACTAGAGCCAAGGACATTGAGCTGAATCTTGGTCTGGCAAGTCGAGCGGGAGGATCTAACTTAGGGAAGCGAGCTGCGGAGCGTGATCTTGGTAGAGATCGATACAAGAGGCATACGGATAGAAGGTCACACGTCGATGCTAGACGTGGGGGTGGTAACTCTGGGAGAGGTCAGCAAGGACCAAATGCTTTCATGAGGACTCCTTAGTGCAATCGGTGTGGTAGGAGGCACAACGGTGAGTGTTGGGGAAATCTTGTTACATGCTGGAACTGTGGTAATCGTGGGCACATGAAGAAAGATTGTTTGCAGTCGTTGAGAGAGGGTCAGGCTCCGGTGAGAGCAGCTGAGCCATAGAGTGGTCGTGGGCGCGGCCGTGGCAACTTCCATCGTAGAGATAAAGGTGGAAGGAATGTAGCACATGTGGTGGCTGTCCAGCCTGAAGGTGGTGGCCAGGCTCAAGTGTATGCCCATCGAGAAGGGAGGAATGACACAGACGTGATCGTAGGTACCTTTACTTTGCAATCCTTGTCATTACTTTCATTGATTGATTCTGGATCTACACACTCGTACATATTACATGAACATGCTCAAATGCTTGGTTTGCCTGATGAGTCTTTGGATGTGGGTATGCGTGTGACTAGTTCCTTTGGTGAGACGGTTGTAACAAGAAGATTGTATAGGAGATGCCCCTTAAAGGTGCAAGATTGTGTGTTTCTTATTGATCTTATGGAATTACCATTCTATGGATTTGACGTAATTCTTGGTACGAATTGGCTTGTTGAGCATAGAGCCGTTGTGGATTTCGAAAGCAAGCGAGTTTCGCTGAAACTGGCGGATGATTATGAGGTTGTGGTAATGGGAGAAAATGTGAAGTTTCTATCTAATGTGGTGTCGACACTGGAAACAAGCCGAATGTTGCGTCAAGGATGTGAGGCTTATCTAGCCTTTGTTATGAACCCTAGTACAAAGGAGGTTCGCGTACAGATATAAGGACCGTGTGTGAGTTACCTGGAGTGTTTCCAGAGGAATTACCTGGTTTGTCGCCTAGTTTGGAGGTTGAATTTGGAATTGAGTTGTATGAGAACACAACTCCGGTGTCCATTGCTCCCTATCGCAAGGCACCCAAAGAGTTGAACGAGTTGAAAACACAACATCAAGAGTTGCTTGATCGAGGCTTTATTCGGCCTAGTGTGTCACCTTGTGGTGCACCGGTTTTGTTTGTTAAAAAGAATGATGGCACAATGAGGATGTGCATTGATTATCGTCAGCTGAATAAGTTGACCATCAAGAACAAGTATCCTTTGTCGAGGATTGGTGATCTTTTTGATCAGTTTCGAGGAGCGGCTGTGTTTTCAAAGATAGATTTGAGGTCAGAGTACTATTAGTTAAAGGTGAAATATGTGGATGTACCGAAAACAACCTTTCGAACGACATATGGGCATTATGAATTTCTAGTGATGCCGTTCGGATTGACGAATGCTCCTGCTGCTTTAATGGACATGATGAATAGGGTGTTCTATGAATTCTTAGATAAGTTCGTTGCGGTTAGAGGTGGCAATCAGGTTGTTCGGTTCGGGTTCGGTTCAGGTCGTTTCGATTCAGGTCGTTTCAGATCTATCTAGAACCGGTTTAGATTCGGTTCGGGTCGGTTCGGGTTCGGGTTCGGGTTCGGGTCTAATTCGGGTCTGTGATGAATCGGATCCGGTCGGGTATTGGGTCGGATCAAAAACGGATCGGTTGTTTTCGGGTCGGGTCAATATCGAATCGATTGCTTTCGGTTCGGGTCAAAATCGGGTCGTTCGGATCGCTTTTGGTTTGGGTCAAAATCAGGTCATTCGGGTCAATTCTGGGTCGGATCAACATTTGAATTTTCTGGTCAATTTGATTTGAGTTGAGTTTAGGGTTTGAGGTTTAGTATTTATGGTTTAGTTTAGGGTTTCATGTATCCATATCAAAATTTTGTGTATAATTATATTAAATCAAAGTTTATTATTACAAAAGTTTATTATATGTAATAATAATAATAATAATAATAATAATAATATCTGAAATGAATTAATTTATTAAACTTAGGATCTAATTGAGCTAACTAAAATCTAGAAGCATAAATCACGGACATAATTAAAATTATTCTAAAACTAAATGTGAAATTTAAATTAAATTAATCTAAATTGAAACTCAATTAAATTAAGAAAAAGAAAAAGAGAAAGACAATTGGTAAAAATAGAGAGGGAAAAGAAAAAATTTTGGAGGGAAATAAGCCACCAATTTTTAAGCTAGATTGAAAAAAAAAGGACAATTGGTAAAAATAGAGAGGGAAAAGACAAAATTTTGGAGAGAAATAAGCCATCAATTATTTAAGATAGAGATTAATTACTTTTTAGGTCATGTTGCATTTAAAATGTTACATTTTAGTACTAGTATTCAACTTTAAGTTTTAGTTTAATTTAATTTAGTCACAAGTATCCCCACGGTTTAGACTTCGGATATAGAAATCCCCTCCCCGTAGTGATATTTAGTCTCTAAAAATTTACTTTTAGTCAAAATTAACTCATCTTTGTAATTTAGTCTATTAATTTGATAATATATTTGTTCATTTTAATTTCTAAGACCTATTTTTTAGCCAAAATTGACCCCTATTTGTTTATATGGTATAATTATGAAATTGGTGATTGGACTCTCAAATTTCTCCACTTCCTAATTGTCAATTTCAGTTTTATGATATATTTTATGGTGAAATTATAAAATTTGTCACCAATCTCTCAATTTTCTCTACTTTCAAATTGTCAAGATGGTCTCTAATTCCAATTTTAGCTATATTTTATGGTAAGATTGTAAAAATTGTCTCTAATTTCAGTTTATGGTTTGGGCCTTAGTGTTAATGGTTTAGCGTTATTGATTTTAGATTAATTTCTATGGCTTAAAGGTTAACAATTTTGGTTTTTAGGACTTAGTATTAATGATTTAGGGTTTATGGTTTAGTTTAAGGTTATTGGTTCATGAGATTAATTTCTATGGCTTAAGGTTTATTGTTTAGGATTTATGACTTAAGATTAAATATTAGGAGAGAAAATAGTACATTAAAATTCTAAATTTAAAATTAGTAGGGACAAATGTTTTATTTAATTAATATTTAAACGTAAAATGACATAAAATGTTATTATACCACAACTTTTTCAAGAGCAACGGTCTCTTCCATGGTATAGAACAAAAATAATAAAACATACTTCATTTTATTATTCATTATATTGTTAAAAATAAATAATATTAAAAATAAAATATTCATTTGTTTTACCTTAATTTTCGGGTTAAAATCGGGTCGATATTCGGTTCAGCTTTCGGTTCAGGTCAAATCGGTTCGGGTCCATTCGGTTCGGTTCAGTTTATTTTGGGTTTTGGGTCAACTTCGGATCATCATGTTCGGGTCAAAATGGGGTCTCGGTTCCGGTTTCGGGTCTTGGGTCAAGTTTGCCAGGTCTAGATGTGGTGTTCATCGATGATATCCTTGTGTACTCTCGTACTGAGGAGGAGCGTGAGGGTCATTTGAGGATCGTTTTGCAAGCGCTGTTAGAGAATCAGCTTTATGCTAAGCTGAGCAAATGTGAGCTTTGGCTAAAGGAAGTTGTTTTTCTCAGCCATGTGGTTTCGGCTGAAGGGATTCGAGTTGATCCTCATAAGATTGAGGCGGTGGTGAATTGGAAGCCTCCTAGGTTTGTTCATGAATATCGTAGTTTTCTTGGGTTGGCAGGTTACTACCGGAGGTTCGTGGAGGGATTTTCTAAGATTGTTGCCCCTTTGACGAAGTTGTTACAAAAGGATGTTAAGTATGAATGGACGGAAGTGAGACAGCAAGCTTTTATGAAGCTAAAGGCAGCTTTGACGCAAGCTCGTATCTTGGTTCAACCTGAATCAGGGAAAGAGTTTGTGGTGTATAGTGACACATCCTATGTTGGTTTGGGGTGTGTGTTGATGCAAGAGGGTAGGGTAGTGGCTTATGCATCGCGACAGTTGAAAGTGCATGAGCGCAATTACCCTACGCATGACATTGAGTTGGTTGCAGTGGTTTTTGCTCTAAAGATCTAGAGACATTATCTTTATGGTGAGAAGTCTATTATGTACACGGATCATAAAAGTTTGAAGTACCTGATGTCTGAGAAGGAGTTAAATCTTAGGCAACGACGTTGGGTGGAGTTCGAGCGATGTTTGCTAGCTTGAGCATATCGCGGGATGGTGTTGTTGTTGCTGAATTGCAAGTGAAACCATCTCTAATTCAGTTGATTAAGGGTAAACAATTGTTGGATGATTCTTTGGTGCCACATGTTCAGGATATCGCAAAAGGTAGGCCATCGGATTTCTGTTTCAATGATGATGGTGTTCTATGTTTTGGGAGTCGGATAGTGGTGTCAAATGATGTTGAATTGAGGCGCACTATTCTGATTGAAGCTCATATTAGTCCTTTTGCTATGCACCCTGGTAGTACAAATATGTATCGTGATATGAAGGATGAGTACTATTGGGTGGGATTGAAGATAGATGTCGCTGAGCATGTTAGCAAATGCATGGTTTGCCAGGGGGTTAAGGCTGAACATCAATTTCCTTCAGGGTTGTTGCAGCTGTTAAGGATCCCTGAATGGAAGTGGGGGAGGATCACTATGGATTTGTGTCTGGTTTGCCTTCATCTCCATCACAGAAGAATTTTGATTGGGTGATTGTGGATCGCCTTACGAAGTGTGCGCATTTCTTGCCTGTGCATACTACGTACACCTTGGATAAGCTTGCGGGGTTGTACATTGCTGAGATTGTACGATTACATGGAGTGCCAAAATCTATTGTGTCGGATAGAGATTCGAGGTTCACCGCAAGGTTTTTGGAGTGTTTGCATCAAGCATTGGGTACGTGGCTGAATTTCAGTACTTCTTATCATCCGCGGACGGATGGACAGTCGGAGCGTGTTATCCAAGTGCTTTAGGATATGTTGAGGTGCTGTGTTATTGAATTTCAAGGCTCTTGGGAGAAGCACTTGCCTTTGGTGGAGTTTGCTCAAAATAACAGTTATCAGGCAAGTATTCAAATGGCACCTTATGAAGCTCTATACGGGAGGAAGTGCAGAACTCCTCTTTGTTGGGCTAAAACGGGACAAAAGATGGTCTCAATGCCGGCTTTGTTAAAAGGAACCACCGAGAAGGTGAAGCTCATTTTTGAGCAGTTGAAGGCAGCATCAGATCAGAAAAAGTCTTACGCGGATTTGAAGCGTAAGGAGATAGAATTTGATGTGGGCGAGCGTGTGTTTTTGAAGGTTTCACCTTCGAAGAAGGTGATGAGATTTGGCCGGAAGGGCAAGTTGAGCCCAAGGTTCATTGGGCCATACGAGGTGGTAGAACGTGTGGGTCCTGTTGCCTACAAGCTGAGATTACCTCAAGAGTTAGAAACGATACCTAATGTGTTTCATGTATCCACGATTTGGAGGTACAGATCGGATCCGTCGCATGTTATGCCTGTGGAAGAGGTTGAGCTGAATCCATACTTGACGTATGATGTGGAACCTGTTGAGATTCTGGATTCGGATAGTAAGGTTCTCCGAGGTAAGACCATCGAGCTGGTAAAATTCTTGTGGAGACAACGTGGTGTTGAGGAAGCCACGTGGGAAAGGAAGGAAGACATGAAGAAGCAATTTCCATACCTTTTTCCTCTAGGTAAATTTCGAGGACGAAATTTCTTAAGAGGGGGCGAGTTGTAACGCCCGGATTTAGGGCCTAGAAGTTTTAGAGTTTGAATCGGGGCGGTCGAGAACGGTTCGAAACTTTAAGGGAGATTTAGGGAACACCTAGTTCAGGATATTTTATAAATATGGAAAAATATCTAAAAATCCTCATTTATTATATGAATGATTATGATGAAAACAATTTTACAAAATATGATTTGGAAATACTACATTTCGATGTAGTGACCAAATCGCAGTTTTTGCAAAAGTTGACTAGTACATGTTTTGTAAAGGATTGAAACTTTAAATCTTTAAGGAGCTAATTTTACCCAAAAAAAATTTATCAGATTTCTCTCTAATTTTGGGTGTTTTAATAATTATTTAATAAAGGGAATTAAAAGAGAAAATCCTATTTTGACTTTCATAACTACTTTACGATCTTTTTCCCTCTTTTCATTTTCTCTCAACTTCCACTCAGCCAAACACAATTCCTTCATCAATTAACCTCTGATTTTCATCCCTTTTGATGAGATTTCATTCTCCTATGAATTCCTAATCTTTTCCTCGTCAAATCCTTTTGTTTTCACTTTGGATTTTCAAAAAAACTTGCCCAAATTAAGAAGAAATCAGAAATTAGAGGTAAACTTCGTCCTTCTCCTCTAATGATCAGTTCTTTACTGAAATTCCCAAGTTATCAATCCTTTGATAATGATTTTTGAGTTGCTTTAATGTTAGAAACATGAAATTGTTTTAAAACTCAAGATTCTTGGAGAGATCTTGATGATTTTCGTAACTATTGGTTAGGCTCTGTTTTGAGGTTGATTTCTAATGTATTTTGGATGGTAATTGATGTTATAAATGAGGTTTTATCAAACAACTCCCGAATAGGTTTGGATTCCTAAGTTTTACATGCTAGATTGGTGGTTTTTGGGGTGGTTTTGGTGTTCTGTAGTTGTTGAAGATATGAGGACGAGTTTATGGTGATTTTTGGTGTTGATTGAGGTTTAGAAATGATTAGAAGTGATAGATCTTGGCTGGGCTTTGTTTTGGAAGAGTTTGAAGATGATTTCGGTTGTTTTAGGTAGCCGAAATGGTGCTTTTGAGTAGTGCTGCGGGTTTGTTTAGTTGGCTAGTGATTTCAATGCATGATGATGCATTAATCCTCTGCTCTTATGTGTAATAAGCAGGGGAGACTTCTTCAGGCGCCTTTGGTGTTGATCCGAAAGTGCCGGGAGCTTAGATATCGTTTCGGCAAGCGAGCGAAACGTAATCGGTGAGTGGAATGGTTTTAGAAGTCCTTGAGGGACAAAGAAACAAGGTTTGGGGATCTAGGATTTGTTTGAAACACCATCCTAAGTCCGAAAGTATGTATGGCTAGATTTGCTCTCAAATATGTGGTTGATGCCCCTAAATGCTTTTACATGCTCTTGTTTTGAGATTGACAAATTCCTACTGTTTTATGCATGATTTGTAGCATGAGATGATGCTTTGTAGAGATTCCTTGAAATAGCATGTTGGATCGAAGAGTTTTGAGATTTTGACTTAATGCAAAGTATGAGATATGATTTTAAAACGAGATGAGAAAGATTTGAGAAATGTTGCATAAAAATAGTAGGTGAGATGATATTTTGACATAATATATTGGCATAAATGATTAGATAATTACCGGATATAATTGGTCGACCAATAGGATGAAAGTGCACTAGAAACTAAAAATTTGTATGTGCTCTTTGGAGTCGGGCAATGGGGGTAGTGCCATCTCGATCTAAAGTGAGAATCCGATGGTAAGAGATACCATCGGGGTAGGACTTGGTGAACTACCCAAGCTTTGTGGTGATGAGAGATACCGCCATGAGAGTCTGGTGATGAAAGATTCCACCGGGGTACGACTTGACCTTGAGTCAAGCTAATCCGCATATCTGAGTAAAAATGAAATGCGAAATGCCAATATAATATATGAAAATGTATTTGATTCACATGTACCAAATGTTGGGATGATTTAAGTTATGAGAAATGCATATGAGATTTGTATATGCTTTAGTTTTCAAAAGCATGTGTATGGCTTTGCCATGAGATTTGCATTGGATTAAATGCATGAGATAGAATAGAGGTACATGTGTTTTCAAATGGAGATTTGCTTTGAAATGGTTTTCAAGCATGAGATATAAAGAGCATGTTGTTGAAAATGGCTTTTGAGAAAGAGTTTTGAATGATGCATTGTTGTGTTGGTTTTCTTTAGAGCTTGCCTCACTAAGAAAGTATGCTTACGCTCTCTTTTACCAACGATGCAGAAAATTGAGACGGATTTGGGCAGCGAGAGGTCTAAGAACATCCAACGAAGTGAAAAGCTCATGTATGGTGATGTTTTTACATACTTTAGTATTGATATTTGGCAATAGGGCTTCAATATTGCTTTTGGGTGATGTATTTTGAACTTCATATGCTTGTGGCAAGTTTGTTATGGCTTTTGAAGTTTGTAAATGGTCCTATTTGGTTTGGTTTGAGGTTTGAGGTCTATATTTGGTTTTGTGGTTAGGAAGCATGCCTATAGACTAAATGTTCATGTGTTTGATTCCATGTTTTAGCTTAAGCTTCTTAAATATGTTCTTTAATGTTAAATCATGTTGTTGGTATGTTATGGTATGATTTAGGATATGTTTGAATGTGAAAAGATGTGAAAACCAGAAATTTGTAAGGTTGCAGGGTAGGGTGTATCGAAACACCCTTGTCTGTTTCGAAACAGGGGCGTAAAATGGCCATAGTGTTTCGGAACGGGTGAAGGTGTTTCAGAACACTATAGCTATTAGAGAGGCATGTTTCGATACTGGTCTCGGAACGCACCCGAGTACCGAAACGGTCAACTACGTTTCGATAGGACCGTTTCGAAATGGATGACTGTTGGTCTGTGTTTTTAATCGTTTCAAGTTCTCATGTCTTACATTTTAGTCCTTGTTGTTGTGGTAGCAATTGATTGAGCTTGGAATGTCCTTTTAAGCTGATATTTGACCAAGATGCATGTAAAATGACTAATTACATGTTGGTAAGCTTAATATCTGCAAAGTCCTTATATTTTACAAAATTTACATTTTGGTCCCTAAAAGTGTAATTCTTACAATTGAATCCCTAATTGATTTTCGATCGTTGTGCCTTTCTCTCCTATGATTCTTGGGTAATCACATAGGCTTAATGTGCATTTAGAAAAGATAAAAAGGAAAAAAAATGTCGTTAATCAAGGTTGACTTTCGGGTTGACTTTGGTTTTCCCCGTGTAATCTTCGTAGTTCGGGTCAAGCATCTAGGCCGGGCTAAGGGGGTTACAATTAGAATGAACCGGGATTGTTTTAAGACTCCTTAAACATTGGATTGTTTGTCCAATAGATTAAGGACTAAAATGTATGTTTCAATTAATTGAAGGTTGGTTCGGGTTAGTAAGAAAACAAGGGTGAAAAATTAAGTTGAATTGGGGGATTGTTTTATGTGAAAAAAAATAAGAATTAGAACTGCCCTTCATCAGGATAAACAACACAAGATTGTTTTATGTATCCAATTAGTTATACACTATATTGAGAATAAATAATGATATATATGTATGACTTAGAATGTTTCTAGGCAATTGAAATGTGAAAATGAATAATTTAGATGTATACGAACTTGATGGAATATTGTCTTAATGACCAAAAAGCATGTAAACTAAAGGAATGGATTGTTTGGTATGTTTGTGCAATGAGTGGAATGTTTTGCACAAATGAATGTTTGTTAATGTCTATTATAATGCTTTTGTATATTGGAATGACTTGATGAATGATATTGGGATATAAAGATGGATAGCAAAATGTTTTTAAGAATCAAGAATGAACATCTCCTAATGATAATAATTTTTTTTGCATTACTAGACAAGGAAGGAATTGAGCAAGTAAGGACTAAAGTAGAATCGGGTTGTGAAAGGAAGAAGGGAATTATAATTCGAGATCAAGATTAGCTGGCTTAATCTGCGAGTATAGTTTAAAGTCTCAGGAAGGGCTAACAACCCTCCCGAGCAATGCTTTCTAGTGTAAATCGATCCTAATATATATATATATATATGCTGCTATGCGCAAATTGGAGCCAATGTAAGTCTACTATGGACTAAATATCTTAAAAATTGTATGACATGATCTAGAAGCATGTGAATAAGTTGTATGGCTATTATGATGAGAATGATAGTATCTTGATTTATAAATGAGCATGGTAGAAATTGTCTGACTTGTGAAATGAGTAAATGCTGACTTGAAATGCAAGAAATTATGAATACATTGATATTGGTAATATTAGCTAATGAGCTTTCAGCCAAGTCATGAATATTTGATTTCACATGAAGTGAATGTAATGTGGTACCCTATTGAAATGGGGAATGTTAATACAATAATGTAAAGTTGAAGAATAGAATTATCTTGATTCATGAATTGATGGATGATATAAAAATGATAAGCATTGGTCTCGAGTCAGTCATAGGTATAATTGACATGCCATAGAGTCCATAGAGCTCAGTGTCGGGATGGACTACGGTTCGGGGTAGAGTTCCCTATTTGGGTGACAGTAGGATGGATGTATGTGTATCCTCAATTGGCGACGGTAGGAGGGTGTGACCAGTACTATGAGTACCAAATGTAATGTTATGGGCGATAGTTGGTTGGAGACTCGGGTACCTAGACTGTAACATCGATTAACAAGGCTACATTAATGATCAATTGTGGTTATAATTGTTACTAAACAATAATGGAAGAAATATGATAAATAAGTATGATGTAATATGAATTTTTATTATGCAAATGGTAACCTTGCTTAAGGTCGACTAGTAGTCTTGTTGATGTAGCTTGCTATGAAAAACTTATTGGATTATTAATAGTATGTTAAGAAAAGCTTATAAATGAATGCAACAATTAAAAGTGGTTAGTTTTCAATTAGATTATAAAAGTAGCTTCTTGATTATTAGGCTCTCTAGACTAGACTAGTTTGTTTTTGTCACCTTGGGTATGCTAGGAATTTTAGTTACATCTAACTAAAAGAAGATCTTGAACTTATAAGCATACTATAATTATGATAGCTAAATCCTTAAATAATGAACTTATTAGGAAAATTTCAAATTGGAAATCCCTAACTTGGTTGTGCTATGAAGAAAAGTAAAGAATTCTAGATAGAACACATGTCTATTTGTTCGCTATTGCATCGGTTGGTTGCTTGAGATTCAAGACTTGTCTAGATCTTGTCCGATGTCCATGTAATTCGAATTTATTGATGATATTTGGTAATATTTTGTACTAATTTGAGTAGGAAGTTAATAAATTTCTTAGATAATACTTTGAACTCGGTTCTCTCCTGGGTCGGGTTTAGGTTGTTACAAAACTAATTCATCTTAGGACTAAGGAATGAATTTTAGTGGCTAAAAAGAGTGAAAAGATCGATGGTGTCCACCCAAGGTTAATGTAGGGATGTATCACCAAGGTTTACACATTCATCAGTCATTCGGTTAGGGATAACACGAAGGCATTGAAGAACACTCCACTGAATATTGAAGAGCAATTACTTGCCACAACAATTATTTACCATAGCAATTTCTAGCCACGACAATTCATTCGGTAATCACACCACTACTCACGATAACCTACCCTATTCTCTCATATCAGTTACCTCTTTGTATTTTTTTTATTTACTTAGTTTATTTTAGTTGATATTTATCACCACCTATCACCTTCAATATTATTTCCTTTAAGTGAAAGAAGCTAAAAGTCAAAGTTTCACCAATCTCTGTGGAGACGATCATAATCTATATTATTACCTACGACGTGTTCACTCGCACCATTTGTGTTGCACTTAAAACACACAACACGTTTGTAGCACTGTCGTCGGGGATTGGAAATATCAACTTTATTTTTAATTTATTGCACCTTTGTTTTTCATTTATTTCATTTGTTATTTGTTTCAAGGGCTAACATTTTTGGTTTTGTGTCTGCGTATGACTAGAGCGAAACCGATAGCACAAGACTACCCACTTGAACCTGAGATCGAACAAGTTTTCCGTAGTAGAAGAAGAAGAGATCTAAGAGTAGCAATGGCAGATCCTGTTGATCCAGTCGACAATTTGAATGCCCACGACAACCAGAATGCCAAGGCAGGAGGCGGCGCAACTTTAGCCGAGCAACCTGTTTGTGTACGAAACAGACCCATACGAGATCACTTACTTCTAGACTTTGGTAGTCTCAATCTAGGAATTGTTACTCTTGAGATTTAGGCCACACACTTTGAATTGAAGTCAATGATGTTTAATATGCCCAATTCAATTTTCCAGTTTAGCGGCTCAACACTGAAGATGCCAGACAACATCTCAAATCGTTTTTAGAAGTTTGTGATTCATTCAGGCAATAGGGAGTCCATGAGGATGTCTTGAGGCTAAAATTGTTCCTTTATTCACTAAGGGATAGAGCAAAAACATGATCGAACAGTATACCATTTTGATCTTTAGAATCTTGGACAGATCTATGTTGAAGTTTCCTTGTCAGGTTTAATTTAACAAATATAAATGTTAAATTGTGTAATGACATCACTTCTTTTCATCAAGCAGATGACGAATCCATGTACGAGACTTGGGATCAGTATAAGGAGCTTTTACGCAAATGTCTTATGCACATATTTAAAGACTGCATGCAAGTATTGATGTTTTACAATGGAGTCAACACACCGACTAGGTTGATGCTAGATGCCTCGGCAAATGACACACTCCTAGAAAAATCACCTGAGGAAGCCTTGGAGATTTTGGACAGACTTGCCAATAATGATTACAAGTTTCCAACCACTAGAAAAGTAGTGGTAAGAAGAAATGCACGACAATGGAGCTTGATTCATCATATGCTATCTCAGTATAACTAGATGCATTAACCAACATGGTTAAGAATTAGCAACGACCCAGTAACACACAGGAGGTCAATGTAGTATATTCATTTTGTGATTCTTGTAATGATAACCATGATTCTTCTAAGTGTCCACAGAATCCAGAGTCTAGTTTTTATGTTGCAAACTACAACCAGAACAACAATCCATATTCATGGAGGCAACACCCCAATTTTTCTTGGAGTAACCTGTAACGCCTCGGTTTTGGGCCTAGGTCTTAGCCGGCATTGGTTAGGCGGTTCGGTTCAAACCCATTTAGCGGTCTAGTCTAATTTCGGGAAAAAAATTAAATTGAAAGGGATTTTGATCGGATATAAATATGGGAAATTTTCCTAAAATCATAATTATATATATGATTAATTTTGGTAAAGGTAATTTATAGAAAACAATTTTGGAAATCAGACATTTTGGTTTAGTGGCCAAAATGTAAAAATGGTAAAGTTTTATTTAATGGCAAAAATGTAAAAGGCTAATACTTTGAATCTTTAAGGAGCAATATTACCAAGGGATAATAAGGAATTTTCCTCATATTTTACAATTTTAATTAAATAATTATAATAAAAAGATGGAGGGAAGTTTTAGAAACGGTTTTCATTTCTCACAAGATTGGAGTTGACGTAGTTTTCTCTTCTCACTTTTATCTCAAAATCACTTCATCCAAACATCAAGATTTCAAAGGTAAACTCTAATTTCGATTTATATTTCAAAGATTTTCTTATTTCTTATTGATTCTCTATTGAATCTCTTATTTTTCTCTTTGGTTTTCTTTGGTGTGGAGGAAGAGCTCATCATTGGAGGTAGGTTTGTTCTTCTCCTATAATGACACATTCTTTATTAAAATTCTCAAGTATTTAGTCTTTTACATATTGTTTTTAATGGGTTTTTATATACTAATTGATGAAATTGTGTTTAATTGAGGTTTCTTGAAGATTTATGGTGGATCTTTGAAATTGATGTTAGTAGCTGAGTTAGTGGCTGATTATTAATGTGTTGTTAATGGTTAATAATGTTAACTTGATGGATTTTGTTATGTAATCCTGAAACTAGTTAGATTGCTAGATGTTAGTGATGAAATCTTGAGTTTTAGGGGCTGTTGTTGTGGTTTCTTGATAGCTTGAGGTTATAGAGGTTGGGGAAGTGTTTTAGGTTGTAAATGGATGAGGATTGATGGTTGATTTTGCTGGGCAATGATGGGGAACAATTTATAGTGGTTTTGTCAGTGTTTTCGGTTTGGATTGGTTGTTAATTACTTGGCGAATGTTGGAGTTGAGTGGGGGTTTGTGTTGTTGGGGGTTTTCATGCAAGAATGTGCATCAATCCTCTGTTTTTCCTTGATTAGAAATAGGGCAAGACGTTGCTTGATCATTAGAAGGCACATTTGGAGTTTCGAATGCTTGGAATAGCTTCGGTAAGTGAGGTGAAGTTGTATCGATGAGTGGGTGTGGTTTGAACGTTTTTCTAAGCTTGGAAACAAGGTTTTGGGAGGTTAGTGTAAGCTTGAAACGCTTTGCTAATCTCGAAAGTAAGTACGGTTACTAAAGCTCACAATTTTCGGTTTAAAGTCCATGTTGATTATCATGCTCATGTTTTGAATTATGTTTGTTACTTACAGTTATGCATGTTTTATAAGTATGGTTTTGCTTAATTATATCCCATGAAATGATTTGATTATGTTTCAAGAGGTTTTATTCTTGATGAGATATATTATGCTATATTTGAGGCATGTTTTGAGATGGAATATGTGATGATTTTATTAATGCATTGAAAGTAGTGAGTTAACGTGGATTTAAATTGTATATTGGCTTAGTGATGTGATTTCTATTATAGGATATGTTGGTTGACCAATAGGATGTGAAGTGCACTATAATATATAAAATTTGCGCGTGAGATAAATTCTTCGGTTTCACAATAGGAGTAGTGCTATTGTGATGCGAGTGATATGGGTAGTGCTATCACCAACAGGTAATGCGGGTAGTGGCATCCTGGCCGAGGAAAGTGCATAAAAACCATTTCATAATAGCATAACCGAGAGAGAAATTCCTTATACTTACTTCTAAACTTAGACAATCGTTTCAAGCTTACATATAAGTTCTCAAAACCACCTTTAAAACATTTCAAAGCTGAAATCCGCGTTCTCACTCACTAACACGCAAAACCTTCATTAGCCGAAGCGTAACTAAGCTTTCGAAGCTCCCAAAACTTCATCAGTTGCTTTCGAAATGTTCTCCCTGTCTTAACCACATAAAAACAAGGAATTAATGCATCTAAATGCATTCAAAACTCCACCAAGCAAATCCACCACGTTGCCTTGCCCAAAACTACCAAAACACCCAATCGAAACTATCGAAAACATCATCGATTACTCTCAACCCAGCCAAAACCTAACACTTTCAACCCTTCATAAACATTTATTAACATCCAAAACCATCATATTATCAACCTTATATCTCAAGTATTCCCAAAATCACATCAACACCTCGAAAACCCAATCTAACAACCTAAAAAACTAGAGATCAAAATAGTTTTAGGATTACCATGCTTAAACCTCAATCTCAACATTAATAAACTTCCAAAACATGATTAAAATCAATCATAAACCAGCCAAAATAGATCCATTACGAAATTTACACAAAATCATCATTTAAAGCTTGATTTAGCCATTTTCTTCAAATCAATCATGAAACCTTGTTAAGAAACATTATTAAAGAGCCAAATACTTGGGAATTTTATTAAAGAACCTTGATTAGAGGAGAAGAACGAAAATTACCTCTAATCCCTTGCTATTCCTTCAATTGACAAGATTTGATTGAAAATCTTCAAGAATCTATTGGAACTAGTTGAGAAAACTCCATGAAAATCATTTGGAAATCAAATTAAAAGGAAAAGGAAAAGATCTCTAGAAGTTTTGAAAGAAAATAGGTCGTTGGCTGATTAGAAAATAGAGAGAAATGGAAGTTACGTCAAAAATATGTTTGTAAAGATTAATTTACCTTTTTAATCAAAACCTTTTTTAATCTTTGTAATTAAAACACAATTGAAATATGTCAAATTAAGAGAATAGCTTATTATAATTACATTAGCTCCCTAAAGATTCTATGTTTTGGCTCTTTTGCAAAAGAGCCATTAAAAACAGTTTTCCATTTTTACAATTTAGTCACTAAACCGAAATGTCCACCTTCCGAATATCATTTTCCAAAATTGACTTCACCAATCCCTTATATATATATTTAAAAAGGATTTTATAAAATTTTCCATATTTTTATCACTTCTCGAACTGGGTTTTACCTGAACCAATCATGAACCAACTCGGATCTCTAGTCTTAGTCCAATGAACCCTAAACCCAACCTAAAAACTCCTAAGCGCAAAACGGGGGCGTTAAAACTCTCCCCACTTAGGAAATTTTGTCCTCGAAATTTTTACCTAGAGGAAAAAGGTTCGGAAACTTTTTCAACATGTCTGCCTTGCTTCCCACGTGGCCTCTTCAACTCCTCGATGTCGCCACAACACCTTCACAAGTTTAATCGTCTTACCACGAAGAACTTTGCTACTAGAATCAAGAATCTCAACAGGTTCCTCATCATAAGACAAATCTGGTCTTAACTCAATATCCTCAACTGACATAACATGTGACGGATCAGACCTATACCTCTACAACATCGACACATGAAACACATTATGGATCTTCTCCAACTCGAGAGGAAACCTCAACCAATACGCAACAAGACCAACACACTCCACATCTTCATAAGGTCCAAAAAACCTTGGACTAAGCTTACCCTTACGTCCAAACCTCATCACCTTCTTCCAAGGCGACACTTTCAGAAACACGCGATCACCAACTGCAAACTCAATCTCCTTACACTTCAAATCCGCGTAGGATTTCTGACGATCCGAGGCAGCTCTTGGAAGATCACAAATAAGCTTCACTTTCTCATTTGTGCTTTTCAACACATCATGCAAAGAGACATGCTTCTCTCCAACCTCAGCCCAACACAAAGGTGTACGACACCTTCTACCATACAAAGCCTCATACGGTGCGATTTGTATACCAGCTTGGTAACTGTTGTTGTAACGCCCCGGTTTTGGGCTTGGTAGTTTTGGGCGTTGACCGGTTTGGTCAAAGTGCTGGTCGAATCTAAAAGGTGAAATTAGGAAAGCCTAGTTCGGGTTGCATTAAAAATATGGAAAAATGTTCTAAAATCATCTTTTAATATAATTAAGTGAACTGTGAAATCAATTTTACAAAATATGGAAAAATGTTCTAAAATCATCTTTTCGTTTGATCTGTTAAATCTGTGAATTAAGATGTGTTTTTGATGTTATTTGAACTCTAAATTGTTAAGGAATTGAGTTTTGATTGATGCAATCCCGGATAGGTTGAATTTCCTAAGTTTAGCTTATGATTCTTGATTGTTTTTGAGGTGATCTTGTGGATCTGGTGTTGCTGGAGGTATAAGGATGTTAGTAGGTTCTTTTTAGGTGTTAAATGATGTTAAAGGATGTTTGGTTTTGATGGTTTGTGGCTGGGCTTTGTTGAGAAGTGGTTTGGATGCATTTTCGGTTGTGTTGGTGGCCGAAAATGGAGGTTGGATGAGAGCAGCGAGTTTAGGTGCTTTCATTGAAGCTATTAATGCATGATGATGCATTAATCCTCTGCTTTGATGTGTTAAAACAGGGGAGGCATCTTTGGATCCAAGAGTTGTTGATCCGGAAGCTTGAATTGGTGCTTCGGCAAGAGGCGAAGTGGAATCGGTGAGTGAAAATGGGTTTTCGGCTTTGAAACCAATGTCTTGGGAGCTTAGTTTAAGTCTAAACAACTTTGCTAAGCTCAAGTGTAAGTTTTCGGAAATACTCTCTAGTGGTGGCCATGTTTTGATTGTTGTGCAATGTGGTTTATTGCATGGTTTAAATTCTGTTTTGAAAGCATGATTTAGCATGGTTAATGCTGTTTTTTTAAGCCATATGTTGAAGGAAGCTCAAGGTAAGAGTTCCTTGTTTTTGAACATTGATTAAATGTGGTTTGATGCTTTAAAGTGCATGATGAATATGGCTTGGTTTAATGCTTTAAAACAGTGGATTATATGATGTTAATGATGTATATTGGCAAGTGATGTTTTGAAAAGGTTAAGGTCACCAAGGTGGTTAAAAGACCTTGAGTGAGCCTTGTTTACTTAAGAACATCAAGGTGGTTAATAGTCCTTGGATGATTCTTGCTACGGACACAAAGGTGGTTAAAAGTCCTTGTGTGGTCCTTTCCATGGTGGTTAAAAGTCCATGGGCCAAGGTGTTTAAAAGTCCTTGGGGCCAAGGTGTTTAAAAGTCCTTGGGGTGAAATTTGATACGGACACAAAGGTGGTTAAAAGTCCTTGTGTGATCCTTTCCATGGTGTTTAAAAGTCCATGGGCCAAGGTGTTTAAAAGTCCTTGGGGCCAAGGTGTTTAAAAGTCCTTGGGGTGAAAGTTGATGAACTTGTTTTTAAAGAAATGGAATTTATCACTTGTGGCCAATATAACATGTTATGATATGAAGCATGAGATGCTTGTTTGAGTATGCTTTTGAGCATGTGCAAATGATGATTTGAAGCATGATATATAAAGTGTTTTATAATGCATTATTGAATGGTTTTATTGAGCATTCCTCACTAAGCTTTTGCTTACGCTCTCTTCGTTTCTTAAATCAATAATGCAGAACATTAACGTACTTGAGGGCAGCAAGGAGGGCAAGTATTCAAGTGGAAGTAAAGCTCAAAGTATGGAAGGTTTTCTTAAGTACATTTTAGCTTTTGGTAATTTGGCAATGGGGGACCTATGTGTATGTTTTGGGAGAGGTTTTGAACTCCCTAAGTATGTTGAATATTGTTGAGAATGCTGGTTTTTGTGTTTGCCCTTTTCATGCTTGAATTGGAAGTTTATGCTTGAATGGTTTGCTTGTGTAGGAAGCATGCCTATAGATTTGGGGCTTTCCTCAAACGTTGATATTTTGATGAATTGTTGATGCAAGTATGTCTCATATATGTTGAATTGCATGTTGGTAAAGTTTGGTGGCAATTGGAGTATGATTGGATGTTTAATTGCATGTTTAAGTATGCATTTTGGGGCAATCTGTGCAGGGTGTTTCGGAACAGTGCCTACCGTTTCGGAACGGGTGCCTTAAACAAGCCTAGGCGTCCGAAACGGAAGGGACCGTTCCAAAACGGAAAGGCTACTGCCAGCCTGTGTATCGGTACGCGTTGCGGAACGGCCCGCGTTTCGAAACGGGCTCTGCCTGTTTCGGAACGGGTGACCGTTGGGGGCTGACATTGGCAGTTAAATGTTTTGAATTGGTTGCATTTTGGTCCTGAATCTTGTTTGAGCAATTGTATGAGTTTGGGAAGTCCTTTTGAGCTGAAATTTTACAGAGAAGTATGAAACCTGATTAATTTTAAGTTGGTAACTTCAATTTGGGTTAAGTCCTCCTAATTATCAGAATTTACATTTTGGTCCCTAAAGTTGTAAATTGTTCAATTGGGTCCCTGTCTGATCTCTGATGTTCATGATTTTTGAGTATGATGTTTGTATGATTATATCTAAGGTTAATATGCATCTAGACAAGATTAAAAAGAAAAAAAAGGGTCGTTAATCAAGGTTGACTTTCGGGTTGACTTTGGTTTCCCCCGTGTGACTTTCTTAATTCGGGTCAACCGTCTAGGCCGGGTTAAGGGGGTTACATTTGGTGGTATCAGAGCTGAGTTCTCGAGTATTTGGGAATGAATGTGTGCATGATTGAAGTATGTATGCCTTGTATGCTTGTTGATTGAAAGCATGTTTAGTGGCTTGTGATTTTGATGCAATTGAGTTGTATGCTGTGATGTAGCATGTGTTGGGTACCCATTGCCAAATCAAAGCTAAGTAATGATGTTGATTTTTAAATGAAATTGAGCTTGAATACTTGGATTGCTTACCTTGCTGGGCCTGACTTCGTTTTATTTGCATTGTGATTGCATGGTAAAAGTATGGCACCACGTAGAGAGTTACGAGGTAATGTGCGAGCTACGGCTCCTAATGAGAATGAGAATGAGGAAAACACGGGTAGTGCGGTGTTACCTCCTCCTCCACCTAGTGGTGGTGGTACAGAGAGAGAAAGAGCTGAAGCTGCAGCTGGTGCTGGAGCTGCTGGACCTGAGGTTGGTCAGGGGCAAGCTATGCCTGATATGACGATGTTGGTACAAGCTATTTCGGGTGCTTTTCGAGCAGCAGTAGCTGGAGCTCAAGGAGCTGGGCATCAGGGAGATGCTGGAGTTAGACTACCTTTGGAGCGTTTGCGCAGTCTTGGTGGGACTGAGTTCAGGGGTATGTCTGCTGAGAGTTCTGAAGCTTGGTTAGAAAGTACCAAGCGGATCTTGGGTCAGATGAGTTGCACGGATGTGCAAAAGCTGGGTTGTGTTGTGTCCTTGTTGCAGGATGATGCTTATACGTGGTGGACGACCACTATAGCTGGGATGGCTGAGGCTGACATCACTTGGACATTCTTCCAGAATGTGTTCAAGAGGAGATATCTTGGTGTGAGATATCTTGATGAGAAGAAGCGTGAATTCATGTCTCTTACCCAAGGGAGCATGAGTGTGGCTGAGTATGAGGTGAAGTTTGTGCGACTCAGTCAGTATGCACCGGAGCTAATACCTGACGAGCGGGCGAGGTGCGAGAGGTTCCGCTATGGCTTAGTGACGGATGTAAAGATGTATGTGCTGGCCACCGAGTATGATGATTTTGATGTGTTGGTGGGCCGAGCCAAGGACATTGAGATGAACTTGGGTTTATCTGTTAGAGGTGCTGGAGCTAGTTCTGGTAAGAGAGCTGCTGAGTTTAGTTCCGGAGGTGGACGGAACAAGAGGGGACGCGATCAGAAGTATCAGTCCTCAGCTAAGAGAGGTGGTGGTGCACCTGCGCGGGGAGGCAATGCTAGAGCTGATCCGAGTGCTTGTTGGATCTGTGGTTCACGTGGTCACATGAAGCGTGACTGTCCTCGTGCTGTGAGAGAGGTGCAAGCTCCTGTTGCGGCAGCGGGTAATGGGTGCTGGAATTGTGGATCCGCAGACCACTTGAGGCGAGATTGTCCTAGGTTGGCTGGTGATCAAGTGCGTGCTCCTGCTGTTGCGGCACCGCAGAGAGGTCGTGGGCGCGGCCGTGGTAATTTCCAGAGAAGGGAGGAAGGAGGTCGTGGAGCAGCCCATGTTGTGGCTATTCAGCCTGAAGGTGGTGGTCAAGCGAGGGTGTATGCTCAACGTGAGGGACGGAATGATGCGGATGTGATTGCAGGTACCTTTACTTTGCAATCCTTGTCATTACTTTCCTTGATAGATTCTGGATCTACGCATTCATACATTTTGCGTGAGCATGCTGAATTGCTTGGTTTGCCTGTTGAGTCTTTGGACGTTGGTGTTCGTGTCACTAGTTCTTTTGGTGAGACTGTTGTGACTCGAAAGCTGTATAGAAGGTGTCCTTTGGTTGTTCAAGAACATGTTTTTCATGTTGATCTTATGGAGTTGCCTTTCTATGGTTTTGATGTAATCCTTGGCATGGATTGGCTTGTTGAGCATCGTGCTGTTGTGGATTGTGAAAATAAGCGTGTTTCGCTCAAGCTTGCGGATGACTATGATGTTGTTGTGGTTGGTGAGAATGTGATGTTTCTTGCCAATGTGGTGTCTACCTTGGAGGCGAGTAGGATGCTGAGGCAAGGTTTCGAAGCTTATCTAGCTTTTGTGATGAATCCTAGCTCTAAGGAGTTGAGGGTGCAAGATATCAGGGTTGTGAAGGAGTTTCCTGGAGTGTTTCTTGAGGAGTTGCCTGGTTTACCTCCTAATCGCGAGGTGGAGTTTGGAATTGAGCTGTATGAGAATACAACTCTTGTGTCCATTACTCCCTACAGAATGGCACCTAAGGAGTTGAAAGAGCTGAAGACGCAGTTGCAAGAGCTGCTTGATCGTGGTTTCATTCGGCCAAGTGTGTCACCTTGGGGTGCACCGGTCTTGTTTGTGAAGAAGAAGGATGGCATTATAAGGATGTGCATTGATTACCGTCAGCTGAACAAGTTGACTATCAAGAATCGGTATCCTTTGCCGAGGATTGATGATCTCTTTGATCAATTTCGGGGAGCTGCTGTGTTCTCTTAGATTGACTTGAGGTCAGGGTATTATCAATTGAAGGTGAAGGATGTGGATGTGCCTAAGACAGCTTTCAGGACAAGGTATGGGCATTATGAGTTCCTTGTGATGCCATTTGGTTTGACAAATGCTCCTGCTGCTTTCATGGACATGATGAATCGTGTGTTTCATGAATACCTGGACAAGTTCGTTGTGGTGTTCATTGATGATATCCTCGTGTACTCGCGTACTGAGGAGGAGCATGAAGAGCATTTGAGGATTGTGCTGCAAGCTTTGTTGGAGAATCAGCTTTATGCTAAGCTGAGCAAGTGTGAGTT
Organism: Hibiscus tridactylites; assembly: GCA_958450335.1. Lineage (NCBI taxonomy): Eukaryota > Viridiplantae > Streptophyta > Magnoliopsida > Malvales > Malvaceae > Hibiscus > Hibiscus tridactylites. Next base: position 40,656,271 of record OY288287.1, read on the forward strand.
CTGGCTTAAGGAGGTGGTGTTTCTTGGGCATGTTGTTTCTGCTGAGGGGATTCGTGTTGATCCTCAGAAGATTGAGGCGGTGATGAACTGGAAGGTTCCTAAGTCTGTTCATGAGGTCCGTAGTTTCCTTGGTTTGGCAGGATACTACCGAAGGTTTGTGGATGGTTTTTCCAAGATTGCTGCTCCTTTGACGAAGTTGTTGCAAAAGGATGTTAGGTATGAGTGGACAGAAGCGAGACAGCAAGCTTTTGAGAAGCTTAAGGCGGCTTTGACGCAAGCTCCTATCTTGGTTCAGCCTGAATTAGGGAAAGAGTTTGTGGTCTATAGTGATGCATCCTATGTTGGTTTGGGATGTGTGCTGATGCAAGAGGGTAAGGTTGTAGCTTATGCATCGCGACAGTTGAAAGTGCATGAGCGCAATTATCCTACGCATGATGTTGAGCTGGCTGCAGTGGTTTTTGCTCTGAAGATCTGGAGACATTATCTGTATGGTGAGAAGTGTACTGTGTACACGGATCACAAGAGTTTGAGGTATCTGATGTCTCAGAAGGAGTTGAATCTTAGGCAGCGGCGTTGGTTGGAGTTGCTCAAGGATTATGATCTGACGATTGAGTACCATCCTGGAAAAGCTAATGTTGTTGCGGATGCCTTGAGTAGGAAAGTAGCTGTTGAGCTGAGAGCTATGTTTGCTAGCTTGAGTATTTCGCGTGATGGTGGCCTTGTGGCTGAGTTGCAAGTGAAACCATCTATGGTTCAGTTGATCAAGGAAAAGCAGTTGCTGGATGATTCCTTGGTGTCTCATGTTCAGGATATCGCTGAGGGTAGGCCTTCGGATTTCTGCTTTAATGATGATGGTGTGTTGTGTTTTGGGAGTCGAATAGTAGTGCCCAATGATGCGGAGTTGAGGCGTGCTATTCTGACTAAAGGCCATAGTAGTCCTTTTGCTATGCACCCTGGTAGTACTAAGATGTATCGTGATCTTCGTGATGAGTACTATTGGGTGGGTTTGAAAAAGGATGTTGCAGAGTTTGTGAGCAAGTGTATGGTGTGTCAGCGAGTTAAGGCTGAGCATCAGGTTCCTTCAGGGTTGTTGCAACCGTTGAGAATCCCTGAATGGAAGTGGGAAAGGGTTACCATGGATTTTGTATCTGGTTTACCTTTGTCTCCGTCGAAGAAGAATTCTGTTTGGGTGATTGTGGATCGCCTGACGAAGTGTGCGCATTTCTTGCCCGTGCATACTACGTTTTCTTTGGATAAGCTTGCGGAGCTGTACATTGCTGAGATTGTGCGGCTGCATGGTGTGCCTAAGTCGATTGTGTCGGATAGGGATTCGAGGTTCACATCGCGTTTCTGGCAGTGTTTGCATCAAGCTCTGGGAACAAGGTTGAATTTCAGTACATCCTATCATCCTCAGTCGGATGGTCAGTCTCAGCGAGTTATCCAGATTTTGGAGGATATGTTGAGGTGTTGCGTGATTGAGTTCCAAGGTTCTTGGGAGAAGCATCTGCCTTTGGTTGAGTTCGCTTATAACAATAGTTATCAGGCGAGTATTCAAATGGCACCTTATGAGGCTTTGTACGGGAGGAAGTGTAGGACTCCTCTTTGTTGGGCTGAAACTGGTCAAAAGTTGGTTTCGATGCCGGCTTTGTTGAAGGGGACCACCGAGAAGGTGAAGCTCATTTGTGAGCGGTTGAAGGCTGCTTCTGATCGGCAAAAGTCTTATGCGGATTTGAAGCGTAAGGAGATAGAGTATGCGGTGGGTGACCGTGTGTTCTTGAAGGTTTCGCCTTGGAAGAAGGTGATGAGGTTTGGCCGGAAGGGTAAGTTGAGCCCTAGGTACATTGGACCATATGAGGTGGTTGAGCGTGTGGGTCCTGTTGCGTATCGGTTGAGGCTACCTCAAGAGTTGGAGAAGATTCATGATGTGTTCCATGTTTCTATGCTCCGGAGGTATAGATCTGATCCTTCGCATGTGATGCCTGTGGAAGAAGTGGAATTGAATCCGGATTTGACCTATGATGAGGAACCGGTGAAGGTTCTGGATTCGGATAGCAAGGTTCTTTGTGGCAAGACCATTGCGTTGGTGAAGGTGCTGTGGAAGCATCGAGGTGTTGAGGAAGCCACGTGGGAGCGGAAGGAAGACATGCTGAAGCAGTTTCCTTATCTCTTTCCTTTAGGTAAATTTCGAGGACGAAATTTCTTAAGGGGGGGAGAGTTGTAACGCCCCGGTTTTGGGCTTGGTAGTTTTGGGCGTTGACCGGTTTGGTCAAAGTGCTGGTCGAATCTAAAAGGTGAAATTAGGAAAGCCTAGTTCGGGTTGCATTAAAAATATGGACAAATGTTCTAAAATCATCTTTTAATATAATTAAGTGAACTGTGAAATCAATTTTACAAAATGAGTTTTGGAAGGGTGACATTTTGGCTAGTGACCAAAATGTAATTTTTGAAAGTTTTGTGACTGTTTTATAAAGGGTTGAAACTTTGAATCTTTAAGGAGCTATTATTCCAAAAGTAGTTTCTCCAGATTTTTCTAAGATATTTTAAGATATATTCTGATTTTAAAACATATCAAAAGAGGAGGGAAAGCCATTTTGGCCATTTTGATAACTAACTTCCAATTTTATTTTCTCTCATTTTCTCTCAACCCAAACACTTTCTCTCCAGAGGATTTCTTCTGATTTTGTCACCTAAATCTATCCTTTCAACTCTCTTTTGATTCCTAATCATCATATCTACAAAACCTCATCATTTGCTACTTGATTCATCAAGGTTTTTGATTCTAAAAAGAGGAGAAACTCAAGTTTGGAGGTAAGAACGTCCTTCTCCTCTAAACTATCAGTTCTTTACTGAAATTCCTAAGTTCTCAATCCTTAATTGATGTTTTATTAAAGGCTTTTAAGTTGTGAAGAGGATCTTGGCTTATAATGCAAGATTTGGTGATTTTTGATGATTTTCGTTTGATCTGTTAAATCTGTGAATTAAGATGTGTTTTTGATGTTATTTGAACACTAAATTGTTAAGGAATTGAGTTTTGATTGATGCAATCCCGGATAGGTTGAATTTCCTAAGTTTAGCTTATGATTCTTGATTGTTTTTGAGGTGATCTTGTGGATCTGGTGTTGTAGAAGGTATAAGGATGTTAGTAGGTTCTTTTTAGGTGTTAAATGATGTTAAAGGATGTTTGGTTTTGATGGTTTGTGGCTGGGCTTTGTTGAGAAGTGGTTTGGATGCATTTTCGGTTGTGTTGGTGGCCGAAAATGGAGGTTGGATGAGAGCAGCGAGTTTAGGTGCTTTCATTGAAGCTATTAATGCATGATGATGCATTAATCCTTTGCTTTGATGTGTTAAAACAGGGGAGGCATCTTTGGATCCAAGAGTTGTTGATCCGGAAGCTTGAATTGGTGCTTCGGCAAGAGGCGAAGTGGAATCGGTGAGTGAAAATGGGTTTTCGGCTTTGAAACCAATGTCTTGGGAGCTTAGTTTAAGTCTAAACAACTTTGCTAAGCTCAAGTGTAAGTTTTCGGAAATACTCTCTAGTGGTGGCCATGTTTTGATTGTTGTGCAATGTGGTTTATTGCATGGTTTAAATTCTGTTTTGAAAGCATGATTTAGCATGGTTAATGTTGTTTTTGTAAGCCATATGTTGAAGGAAGCTCAAGGTAAGAGTTCCTTGTTTTTGAACATTGATTAAATGTGGTTTGATGCTTTAAAGTGCATGATGAATATGGCTTGGTTTAATGCTTTAAAACAGTGGATTATATGATGTTAATGATGTATATTGGCAAGTGATGTTTTGAAAAGGTTAAGGTCACTAAGGTGGTTAAAAGACCTTGAGTGAGCCTTGTTTACTTAAGAACATCAAGGTGGTTAAAAGTCCTTGGATGATTCTTGCTACGGACACAAAGGTGGTTAAAAGTCCTTGTGTGGTCCTTTCCATGGTGGTTAAAAGTCCATGGGCCAAGGTGTTTAAAAGTCCTTGGGGTGAAATTTGATACGGACACAAAGGTGGTTAAAAGTCCTTGTGTGATCCTTTCCATGGTGTTTAAAAGTCCATGGGCCAAGGTGTTTAAAAGTCCTTGGGGCCAAGGTGTTTAAAAGTCCTTGGGGTGAAAGTTGATGAACTTGTTTTTAAAGAAATGGAATTTATCACTTGTGGCCACTATAACATGTTATGATATGAAGCATGAGATGCTTGTTTGAGTATGCTTTTGAGCATGTGCAAATGATGATTTGAAGCATGATATATAAAGTGTTTTATAATGCATTATTGAATGGTTTTATTGAGCATTCCTCACTAAGCTTTTGCTTACGCTCTCTTCGTTTCTTAAATCAATAATGCAGAACATTAAAGTACTTGAGGGCAGCAAGGAGGGCAAGTATTTAAGTGAAAGTAAAGCTCAAAGTATGGAAGGTTTTCTTAAGTACATTTTAGCTTTTGGTAATTTGGCAATGGGGGACCTATGTGTATGTTTTGGGAGAGGTTTTGAACTCCCTAAGTATGTTGAATATTGTTGAGAATGCTGGTTTTTGTGTTTGCCCTTTTCATGCTTGAATTGGAAGTTTATGCTTGAATGGTTTGCTTGTGTAGGAAGCATGCCTATAGATTTGGGGCTTTCCTCATACGTTGATATTTTGATGAATTGTTGATGCAAGTATGTCTCATATATGTTGAATTGCATGTTGGTAAAGTTTGGTGGCAATTGGAGTATGATTGGATGTTTAATTGCATGTTTAAGTATGCATTTTGGGGCAATCTGTGCAGGGTGTTTCGAAACGGAAGGGATCGTTCCGAAACGGAAAGGCTACTGCCAGCCCGTGTATCGGTACGCGTTGCGGAACGGCCCGCGTTTCGAAACGGGCTCTGCCGGTTTCGGAATGGGTGACCGTTGGGGGCTGACATTGGCAGTTAAATGTTTTGAATTGGTTGCATTTTGGTCCTGAATCTTGTTTGAGCAATTGTATGAGTTTGGGAAGTCCTTTTGAGCTGAAATTTTACAGAGAAGTATGAAACCTGATTAATTTTAAGTTGGTAACTTCAATTTGGGTTAAGTCCTCCTAATTATCAGAATTTACATTTTGGTCCCTAAAGTTGTAAATTGTTCAATTGGGTCCCTGTTTGATCTCTGATGTTCATGATTTTTGAGTATGATGTTTGTATGATTATATCTAAGGTTAATATGCATCTAGACAAGATTAAAAAGAAAAAAAAAGGGTCGTTAATCAAGGTTGACTTTCGGGTTGACTTTGGTTTCCCCCGTGTGACTTTCTTAATTCGGGTCAACCGTCTAGGCCGGGTTAAGGGGGTACGACACCTTCTACCATACAAAGCCTCATACGGTGCGATTTGTATACCAGCTTGGTAACTGTTGTTATACGCAAATTCCACCAAAGGCAGCTGTTTCTCCCAGGTTCCTTGGAACTCAATAACATAACATCTCAACATATCTTCCAAAATCTGAATCACTCGTTCAGACTGACCATCCGACTGAGGATGATACGAAGTGCTGAAATTCAACCAAGTACCCAAAGCTCGATGCAAGCACTCCCAAAACCTCGTTGTAAACAGCGGATCTCTATACAAAATATACACTTGGGCACTCCGTGCAAGCGCACTATCTCAGCAATGTACAAATCCGCCAACTTATCCAAAATATACGTCGTATGCACAGAAACAAAATGTGCACTCTTTGTAAGCTGATCAAAAATCACCCAAATAAAATCCTTCTTGGTTGGTCTTAGCAGCAACCCAAACACAGAATCCATGGTAATCCTCTCTCATTTCCATTCTGATATCCTCAAATGTTGCAACAACCTGGAAGGAAACTAATGTTCAGCCTTAACACCCTGACACACCATGCACTTCGCAACAAAATCAGCCACATCTTTCTTTAGACCAACCCAATAGTACTCTTCCTTCAAGCCTTGATACATCTTAGTAATACCGAGATACATAGCAAAATGACTACTATGCGCTTCGTTTAAAATAGTCCGCCTCAACTCATCATCGTTAGGCACAACTATCTGATCCTTAAAGCACAACACCCCATCATCATTAAACCGATAGGGAGCAATACACACTCAAGTCATTTTTTCAAAAAACTAATTCCCAACCTCTCTATTCGGTAGCAAACCAAGCAATTCTTCTGGAAATTCTCCCGGAAACTCACATATTGTACGTATGTCCTGCACATACACTTCTTTCGATCCTGGATTCATAACATAAGCTAAGAAAGCCTCACAACCCAATTCCATGAAACGACTCGCTTCTAGAGTTGAAATAGCATTGGACAAGAATTTAATATTCTCACCCACGATTACCATTCACAATCATCAGTAAGTTTCAAGGTAACTCGTTTGGTATCAAAATCAACCGCAGCGCTATGCTCGATCAACCAATCCATTCCAAGGGTTACATCAAAACTATAGAAAGGCAATTCCATTCAATCAATTGCAAACACATAACCTTGAACAGATAAAAGACATCTCATATACACTCTTCTGGTAACAACCGTTTCACCAAAAGAACTAGTTACTTGCATTCCCACATCTAACACCTCAAGAGGGATATCAAGAAAATGTGCTTGCTCACTCAAGATATATAAATGCGTAAAACCATAATCAATCAAAGATAACAACAACAAAGGTTGCAAAGTGAAAGTACCTACAATCACATCGGTATCTAGCCTTTGTTATGAATCCTAGTACAAAGGAGGTTCGCGTACAAGATATAAGGACCGTGTGTGAGTTCCTTGGAGTGTTCATAGAGGAATTACCTAGTTTGCCGCCTAGTCGAGAGGTTGTTTTCGGAATTGGGTTGTATGAGAACACAACTCCGATGTCCATTGTTCCCTATCGCATGGTACCCAAAGAGTTGAATGAGTTGAAAATGCAACTTCAAGAGTTGCTTGACCGAGGCTTTATTCGGCCTAGTGTGTCACCTTGGGGTGCACCGATTTTGTTTGTTAAAAAGAAAGATGGCACAATGAGGATGTGCATTGATTATCGTCAGCTGAATAAGTTGGCCATCAAGAACAAGTATCCTTTGCCGAGGATTGATGATCTTTTTGATCAGTTTCGAGGAGCGGCTATGTTTTCAAAGATAGATTTGAGGTCAGGATACTATCAGTTAAAGGTGAAGGATGTGGATGTACTGAAAATAGCCTTTCGAACAAGATATGGGCATTATGAATTTCTAGTGATGTCGTTTTGATTGACGAATGCTCATGTTGCTTTCATGGACATGATGAACAGGGTGTTCCATGAATTCTTAGATAAGTTCGTTGTGGTGTTCATAGATGATATCCTTGTGTACTCTCGTACCGAGGAGGAGCATGAGGGTCATTTGAGGATCGTTTTGCAAGCGCTGTTAGATAATCAACTTTATGCTAAGCTGAGCAAATGTGACTTCTGGCTAAAGGAAGTTGTTTTTCTTGGCCATGTGGTTTCGCCTGAAGGGATTCGAGTTAATCCTCAGAAGATTGAGGGGTGGTGAATTGGAAGCCTCCTAGGTCTTTTCATGAAGTTCGTAGTTTCTTTGGGTTGGCAGGTTACTACCGGAGGTTCATGAATGGATTTTCTAAGATTGCTGCCCCTTTGACAAAGTTGTCGCAAAAGGATGTTAAGTATGAGTGGACGGAAGCGAGGTAGCAAGCTTTTGAGAAGCTAAAGGCAGCTTTGACGCAAGCTCCTTTCTTGGTTCAACCTGAATCAGGAAAAGAGTTTGTGGTGTATAGTGACTCATCCTATGTTGGTTTGGGGTGTGTGTTGATGCAAGAGGGTAGGGTAGTGGCTTATGCATCGCGACAGTTGAAAGTGCATGAGCGCAATTACCCTACGCATTAGATTGAGCTAGTAGCAGTGGTTTTTGCTCTAAAGATCTGGAGACATTATCTCTATGGTGAGAAGTGTACTGTGTACACGGATCATAAAAATTTGAAGTACATGATGTCTCAGAAAGAGTTGAACCTTAGGCAAAGACGTTGGGGGAGTTGGTTAAGGATTACGATCTAACGATCGAGTATCATCCGGGGAAGGCCAATGTTGTGGTCGATGCTTTGAGTAGGAAAGTGGCGGTGGAATTAAGGGCGATGTTTGCTAGCTTGAGCATATCGCGGGATGGTGGTCTTGTTGCTGAATTGCAAGTGAAACCATCTCTAGTTCAGTTGATAAAGGACAAACAATTGTTGGATGATTCTTTGGTGCCACATGTTTAGGATATTGCAGATGGTAGGCCATCGGATTTCTATTTCAATGATGATGGTGTTTTATGATTTGGGAGTCGGATAGTGGTGCCAAATGATGTTGAGTTGAGGCGCACTATTCTGACTGAAGCTCATAGTAGTCCTTTTGCTATGCACCCTGGTAGTACAAAGATGTACTGTGATCTGAAGGATGAGTACTATTGGGTGGGATTGAAAAAAGATGTCGCTGAGCATGTTAGTAAATGCATGGTTTGTCAGTGGGTTAAGGCTGAACATCAATTTCCTTCAGGGTTGTTGCATCTGTTAAGGATTCCTGAATGGAAGTGGGAGAGGATCACCATGGACTTTGTGTTTGGTTTTCCTTTATCACCGTCGAAGAAGAATTATGTTTGGGTGATTGTGGATCGCCTTACGAAGTGTGAGCATTTCTTGCCTGTGCATACTGTGTATACCTTGGATAAGCTTGCGGAGTTGTACATTGCTGAGATTGTACGGTTGCATGGAGTGCCAAAATCTATAGTGTCAGATAGAGATCCGAGGTTTACTGTAAGGTTTTGGGAGTGTTTGCATCAAGCATTGGGTACGCGACTTAATTTCAGTACTTCGTATCATCCGCAGACAGATGGACAGTCAGAGCGTGTTATCCAAGTGCTTGAGGATATGTTGAGGTGGTTTGTTATTGAATTCCAAGGCTCTTGGGAGAAGCGCTTGCCTTTGGTGGAGTTTGCTTATAATAACAGTTACCAGGAAAGTATTCAAATGGCACCTTATGAAGCTTTATACGGGAGGAAGTGCAGAACTCCTCTTTGTTGGGCTGAAATGGGACAAAAGTTGGTCTCGATGTCGGCTTTGTTAAAAGGAACCACCGAGATTGTGAAGCTCATTTGTGAGCGGTTGAAGGTAGCATCGGATCGGCAAAAGTCTTACGCAGATTTGAAGCGTAAGGAGATAGAATTTGTTGTGGGCAAGCGTGTGTTTTTGAAAGTTTCGCCTTGGAAGAAAATGATGAGATTTGGCCGGAAGGTCAAGTTGAGCCCAGGGTTCATTGGACCATACGAAGTGATAGAACGTGTGGGTCATGTTGCCTACAAGCTGAGATTACAACAAGAGGTAGAAAAGATACATAATGTCTTTCATGTATCCATGCTTCGGAGGTATAGATCGGATCCATCGCATGTTATGCATGTGGAAGAGGTTGAGTTGAATCTAGACTTGACGTATGATGAGGAACCTGTTGAGATTCTTGATTCGGATAGTAAGGTTCTTCGGGGTAAGACCATCGAGCTGGTCAAAGTCTTATGGAGACATCGTGGTGTTGAGCAAGCCACGTGGGAAAGGAAGGAAGACAAGAAGAAGCAATTTCCTTACCTTTTTCCTTCAGGTAAATTTCGAGGATGAAATTTCTTAAGAGGGGGAGAGTTGTAACGCCCTGGTTTTGGGCCTAGATATTTTAGAGTTTGAATCGGGCCGGTCGAGGACGATTCGAATCTTTAAGGGATATTTAGGGAACACCTAGTTCGGAATGCTTTAAAATATGGAAAAATATCTAAAAAATCCTCATTTATTATATGAATGATTATGGTGAAAACAATTTTACAAAATATGGTTTGGAAATACTAAATTTCGGTGTAGTGACCGCAGTTTTTGCAAAAGTTGACTAGTGATTGTTTTGTAATAGATTGAAACTTTGAATCTTTAAGGAGCTAATTTTACAAAAAAAAAATTAATCAGATTTCTCTTTATTTTGGGTGTTTTAATAATGATTTAATAAAGGGAATTAAAAGAGAAAATCCTATTTTGACTTTTATAACTACTTTACGATCTTTTTCCTTCTTTTCATTTTCTCTCAACTTCCACTCAGCCAAACACATTTCCTTCATCAATTAACCTTTTATTTTCATTCCTTTTGAAGAAATTTCAATCTCCTATGGATTCCTAATCTTTTCCTCATCAAATCCTATTATTTTCACTTTGGATTTTCAAGGAAACTTGCACAAATTAAGGAGAAATCAGCCATTAGAGGAAAGCTCCATCCTTCTCCTCTAATGATCAATTCTTTACTGAAATTCCCAAGTTATCAATCCTTTGTTAATGATTTTTGAGTTGCTTTAATGTTAGAAACATGAAATTGTGTTAAAACTCAAGATTCTTGGAGAGATCTTGATGATTTTTGTAACTATTGGTTAGGCACTATTTTGAGGTTGATTTCTAATGTATTTTGGATGGTAATTGATGTTATAAATGAGGTTTTATCAAACAAATCCCGAATAGGTTTGGATTCCTAAGTTTTGCATGCTAGATTGGTGGTTATGGGGGTGGTTTTGGTGTTCTGTTGTTGCTGGAGATATAAGGTCGAGTTTAAGGTGATTTTTGGTGTTGATTGAGGTTTAGAAATGATAGATCTTGGCTGGGCCTTGTTTTGGAAGAGTTTGGAGATGATTTCGGTTGTTTTAGGATAGAAAAATTTATAATGTTTTATGCATGATTTGTAGCATGAGATAATGCTTTGTAGAGATTTCATGAGATAGCATGTTGCGTAGAAGAGTTTTGAGATTTTGATTTAATGCAAAGCATGAGATATGATTTTGAAATGAGATGAAAAAGACTTGATAAATATTGCATAAAAACAGTGGGTGAGATGATGTTTTGACATAATATATTTGGATAAAAGATGAGATACTTATCGGATATAATTGATCGATCAATAGGATGAAAGTGCACTATAATCTAAAAATTTGTATGTGCTCTTTGGAGTCGGGCAATGGGGGTAGTGCCATCCCGATCCAAACTGAGAATTCGATGATAAGAGATACCGTCATGAGAGTCCGGTGATGAGAGATTCCACCGGGGTAGGACTTGACCTTAAGTTAAGCTAATATGTATATCCGAGTAAAGATGAAATGTGAAATGCCAATATAAAATATGAAAATGTATTTGATTCACATGTACCAAATGTTGAGATGATTTATGCTATGAGATATGCAAATGAGATTTGAATATGAAATGCTTTAGTTTTCACAAGCATGTGTATGGATGGCTTTGCCTTGAGATTTGCATTGGTTTAAATGCATGAGATAGAATAAGGGTACATGTGTTTTCAAATGGAGATTTTCTTTGAAATGGTTTTCAAAGCATGAGATAGAATTAGCATGTTGTTGAAAATGGCTTTTGAGAAAGAGTTTTGAATAATGCATTGTTGGGTGGTTTCTTTAGAGCTTGCCTCACTAAGAAAATATGCTTACGCTCTCTTTTACCAACAATTCAGATAATTGAGACGAATTTGGGCAGCGAGAACGTTAAGAACATCCAAGGAAGTGAAAGCTCATGTATGGTGATGTTTTTACATACTCTAGTATTGATATTTGGCAATGGGGCTTCAAGGTTGTTTTTGAGAGAAGTATTTTGAAGTCCCTGTGTTTGTAGCAAGGTTGTTATGGCTTATGAAGTTTGTAAGTGGTCCTATTTGGTTTGGTTTGAGGGTTGAAGCCTATATTTGGTTTTGTGGTTAGGAGGCATGCCTATAGACTAATTGTTCATGTGTTTGATGCCATGCTTTAGCTTAAGCTTCTTAAATATGTTCTTTAATGTCTAATTATGTTGTTGGTATGTTATGGTATGATTTGGGATATGTTTGATTGTGAAAAGATGTGAAAAACCAGAAATTGTAAGGTTGCAGGGCAGGGTGTATCGAAACACCCTTGTCTGTTTCGAAACAGGGGCCTAAAATGGCCATAGTGTTTCAGAACGGGTGAAGGTGTTTCGGAACACTTTAGCTATTGTAGAGCCATGTTCCAATACGAATTTCGGAACGCACCCGAGTACCGAAACGACCAGCCCAGTTTTGATATGGGCGTTTTGATACGAAGGTCAGCATTCCGAAATGGCTTACCGTTAGACTGCAAATTTTTATTGTTTCAAGTTCTCATGTCTTACATTTTAATCCATGACGTTGTGGACGCAATTGATTGAGCTTGGAATGTCCCTTTAAGATAATATTTGACAAGGATGCATGTAAAATGACTAATTACATATTGGTAAGCTTAAAATCTTCAAGGTCCTTATATTTTCCAAAATTTACATTTTGGTCCCTAAAAGTTAAATTCTTAGAATTAAATCCCTAACAGAATTTTGGTCGTTGTGCCTTTCTCTCCTATGATTCTTGAGTAATCACATAGGCTTAACGTGCATTTAGAAAAGATAAAAAGAACAAAAAATGGTCGTTAATCAAGGTTGACTTTCAAGTTGACTTTGGTTTTCCCCGTGTAATCTTTGTAGTTCGGGTCAAGCGTTTAGGTCGAGCTAAGGGGGTTACAATGTGCTCCACATCCAGCCTTTCCTCCGCCTCGCCTCGCATCAGAGTGATACTTATTATCACGATGCCTCTTATATTGTCCACCTCTATAACCAAAATTTGCAGCTCTCTTACCCGAGCTAAAACCATCCACGCGAGAAGTCAAACCCAAACTCTGCTCAATATCCTTAGCTCCTATCACCAACACATCAAAATCTGTGTAATAAGAGGTCAACATGAAAGTCTTTACTTATTGCAGAAGACCATAACTGAAATGGTCGCAACGATGCCTATCACTCGGCACCAACTCAGGGGCATACTAGCTCAAACGAACAAATTGAACCTCATACTCAGCCACAGTCATACTACACTGAACCAAAGACATGAATTCATGTTTCTTACCATCCAAGTATCTAACTCCTAGATACTTTTTCTTGAAGGCAGCTTGAAAGAACTGCCAATTCACTTCATTAGGCTCCAAAACCGTAGTTATAGTCTTCCATCAACTGTAAGCATCGCCTTGCAACAACGAAACATCACAACCCAGCTTACGTACATCATTGCACCCCATTTGTTCCAAAATCTGAATCGTACTGGCCATTCATGCCTCGGATGCCTCGGGCGACACCCCACGATACTCAACACTACCCAAACTTTGCAACCGTTCTAACGGCAACCCCATTTGCCTAGCGGCTGGTGCTTGCACTTGCACTCCAGCAACAACAGCCTTGAATGTTCCAGTCATTGTCTAAACTAAAGGCGTCAAATCATCCAACACAGGCCCAACTTGCTCATGTTATACTTGCTCCTCGCCCTCGGGTGGAAGGGTGGAGAAGGTAGATTCCCTCATGGAGGTATCTCGTTCTCCTAATTTCCCTGCCCTATGGTAGTAGCAATTGTACCAGATCGCAACTCTCTCCTCGGTCCCATTGTGCTATTATAAGTAAGGCGTGATAATAAACCAAAACAAAATAATCAGGCCAGCTTCATGCAAGGACCGTACACAACAATGGGTATCCCAAATTTTTCCTCAACATGATATAAAGAAATCAACATACATACTACAAACGCCGTACACAACAACCAAAAAGGTTCAACTAACAACAACAACATATATATAGCAGTTAAGACATATATCAGAACCATCGTGCATAGCATCAACAATATTCAATCTACATTAACATGTCTATAATAATCACCATGCAAAGCATCATCAACGTACAATTTGAAATCTCATCACATCAACTTACCAATATCCCATTCTTTCGTAACCTGGCTCTGATACCACCAAATGTAACTCACTCGACTCGACCTAGATGAAAGACCGAACTGAATGGGTCATACAAGGAATATTGAAGTAAACCATGAAGGTTTACCTGAATAAAAGACCTTATTATTTTCTTTTTATCTTGTCTATATGCACATTGTTACCCTAAGTGTTAAGACTCCAAACAGAAGAAATGTTAACTCAATCAAACATCGATTTGGTGTTCAATTGATTACAAATATGCTTTAGGGACCAATCATTCAAACTTCATTTAGTTTTAAGTCACCATCCTTTAATTAGTCTTGTTACATTCCATTGTGTCAAATCTCGGCTCAAATTGATCATTCAAACAAATTTAATTGCATCCACAACATTCAAGGACTGAAATGTAAATAAACAAAACTCCAAAAGATTTCAATTAACTAATTAGCAGCTTAGTGTATCATACACTCAACCTTGTATCGGTACACCATGTTTCAGAATAGCTCTGGGTGTTTCGGAACTCAAACTCGTATCGATACGGTCTCAAAAGCGTGTCGATACACAAAATTCCAGTAGCCAAATTACTCGAGCATATTCCGATACACTCTTAGTTCCGAAACACAATGCTCATTTCAGGCTCACCGTATCAATACAACCTTAGGTGTATCGATACACCTGGGCTTGTAATGTCACATTTTGTTGTTTTTTCGCTCTTTAATGCAATACAAACCACCTAGACATTCTTCTAACATATATACAACATGTTCAAATATCAAACCTCAATCAACCATGGCATATTCAACATCATCTCGTAGCAATTTCCATCAAAGGTAAACTATAGGCATGCAACCTAATAACAAGCCAAGCAAGATACCAAAATCCATAGCAAAGCACAAACCAAAAACCAAAGGCCATTTACAAGTCTAAAATAGCACTATAAACTTTCTCAAAAAGGGAGTTTACACAAATCTCCAAAAAAAACACAACGAATCTCCCATTGCCCTTATTAGTTATAGTTTAAACCAGAACATACTTTCAAGAATGAAGTCTCTTATGATCCCTTGCTCCATGATGCCTTCTGAACCTTAATTCTCTGCATTTTGGACAAAATAGAGCGTAAGCACACAAGGCTTAGCGAGGAGTGCTCAAAACAAAACACCATCAATGTATTTAAGACCATTTCCATGTTCACATTGAAATCTCATTTCAATACTTCAAAACACCATTTGAAAACCATCATACCCTTAAAACCATGCACTTTATCTAATAAAAAAATTAGCATAATGCTCCATATGCAACATGTATTATGAACCAACAACAAGTCTCGTTGCTAACATTCGATTTAACCCTTCCCGTGAATAACTACCATATGCAAAGCTTAGACAATAAACATGTAGAAATCACATTTTACAACATAAATCATCTTATGATACATCATCAATTATATTGGCTTACAAGTGATCATTAAACAAATTCATTTCTTAAAACAACACATCAAATACACAGATTCAACAAATGTTCACACAAAACTTCAAGCCATCTCTACCGAAACTTGGTACAATCACAACCAACGAGGAAACCAAACATATTCATCAGTTGGACGCTTAACCCACTAACGAGAGACGGGACACCAACCTCCTTGATTGTTAGGGTACTTGGACGGAGACACGAGACACCAACCCCTCGACATCCAAGGTGACTTTTTTTAGTGCAGTCAATCCTATAGCCGGCTAACTATATCCGATAACATTTATAAACCAGTTTCATAACATCACTTGCAAATATAATTCACATTTAATCACATACCTCACCATTTTCAAATCATAATCGATAAATCATTTTCCAAAGCATTAAACTATGCTTTAACTCACAAGTGTAAAACATATATTTACAAGAATCTCTTACCATGTGCATCCTTCATCAACACATCATTCAAAGTAGCAAACCACATACTTTAAATATGCTTTAACAGTAGGTAACATGAATTCAAAACCAAGTGCATAAAAACCATTTCATAATAGCACAACTGAGAGAGAAATTCCTTATACTTACTTCCGAACTTAGACAAGCGTTTCAAGCTTACATCTAAGTTCCCAAAACCAGCTTTAAAACATTTCAAAGCTGAAATCCACGTTCTCAGTCACTAACACACAAAAAATTGATTAGTCGACATGTAATTAAGTGTCCAAAGCTCCCAAAACTTCACCAGTTGTAACCCCCTTAGCTTGGCCTAGACGCCCGACCCGAACTAAGAAGATTACACGGGGAAAACCGAAGCCAACTCGCTCAAGCCGACTTCGATTAACGACCATTTGTTTCCTAGATGATTTTTAAGTCCTATGTGTTCAACAAATCACTTAGAAGAAAGTGGCACATCGATCGGAGTTTGTTTAGGGGTTCGATTGTGCAAGTTACACATTTAGGGACTAAACAATTATTTTATCAAATTATAGGAACCAATCCAATTTTAAGATTATTGTCCATTAATTAATCATGAAACATGTTTCCATGTCAAATTTCATCATAAACGGACCATCCAAACTCATCCTATTGCACATACAACATTCAGGGACCAAAATGCAACTTTTCATACATTAAAAGGTACTTTTAACTGAAAATAACAGTCGAGTATCGGTACCCCCGAGGTCGGTATCGATACGCGGGAAGACAATAGCTAAAATGGGAAAAAGGTATTGATACCCTTCCCCGCGTATCGGTATGCCCTTCAAAGATAGCCCAAGTGTATCGATACGCGGGCAAATTGTATCGATATCCCTATGTTGGTTAGCCTACAAAATCCTTTGAGTACCGATACTCGAACCCGAGTATCGATACGCATACCAAATAGGCTTCACATGCAACTCCAAAATGCATTTTAATCAGCCAAGCATGCTCAAGCATCAATAGATAAACATCCCTGAGCATATTGTCATAGGGCTAGGTCTCGACCCACTTAGCACCGTGCGGCCCTAGTCGCTTTGACGCTACTTGATCAAACACTTGCAGTTAGGTAGCCTTAACTCTATGCACTTAAGGCTTAGAATAGCGTGCGGAAGCTTTGGAAAAGTGATGATGATGGCTTGGCAAGAGAAGAACGAATGGCAAGAAAAAGATTGAAGAGAAAATCTCTAAACTCTTACTCAATACTCAAAGAATATGGAATGGAAGATGATTTACAAGGTTGGGGGAAGGCTCTATTTATAGCCTTGGCCCTCTCGATCTAATGGCTAAGAATGATTCGATCCAAGGGCTATTGATGAATCTTATCTCCTCAACATGACAACTCCCTCACATAATACAACGTTTCCTAGAATACATTGACTCTGACATCATCTCTTTGGTGGCAAGGAAGACTTTCCCCAAGTTGGTTCCATGGTGGATAACTTTCCTTGTGTGTTGGTCAAAGGATGACAACTTGCCATGGGTTTTGGTCTCTTGGGCGGATTGGGCTTGGCATGGCCTAGTGGACTCGTCCAAAGCCCCCTTGGTAGCATGCTTGGTGCTAAATCAGGCCCTAAGGGTGTGGGTAACTCGGATGGGACTCCCTTAGGCCCCTCGGTGTGCACGTCGTGCGATGACTCGGGCTTCTTGGTGTGCACATTGGGTGCAGACTCGGGCTCCATGGTTTGGGCAGCATGGAGAGTGCTCGACAAGGCCTTCTTTGGTGCGTGCAGTGTGCCCCCTCGGGTCCTACTCTCGTGGGTAGCATATAGGGTGCTTGACTTGGCCCCATGGTGCGCGGGAAGTGCTCAGGCTCGGCTCTCTCGGTTGTGGACACCACATGGGGCGTTGTGCATGGCCCCTTGGTGTGGGGTGTTGGCATCTACTCGTGTCCCTCAGTCGGGTTAAGGATGTGGTGTGCTAAGGCAAGCCCTTATGGGTGCGGCTTGATCGGTCGTGGGAAGTCGTGTTGTGATATTCTCCCTCACTGAATCTATCGACACCCTCGTCCATAGGCGGTGATGAGTCCTTGTATCGTCCTCGAACGGTTGCCACTCCTTTGCAAATCTTTGATCACCCTCAGCTTTGGGATAACTCTTCCAAGGTGCAAGGCCTTCGTGCCTTGGCGCTCGATCTGTCTCGCTGGTTGGTGCCTCCTTGTCATAGGAGACCTTGGCTCCGCTCCATACGTGCCTCATCTCGCTCAACTCCTCGTACCATGGCTCGGGCATATGGGCATGGTCCGGAAGTGCTCTTGGTGGCAACTCCACCTTGTAGACCTTCTCGCCTACTTGCTCCATGGCTCGGGTCATTCCCTCGCTCGATCTCATCGGCGACCTGTGGACGAAAATAGAGCAAGTTAGACCCAAATCTTCAAAAATTTGATCACTTACCTTGGACACAATGTCCTCGTGGGCTTGGGTCAGTTCGCCTTGTCGATACTCAAGGCAAGTGATGATGGCGGGGTCTTGGAATGGCCCCTCTTCGGTGCTCTCTAGTACTTCTCCCTCGGCTTGTATGATGGTTGGAGACTATCGGCTTGCTCCTTTCATCACGGTGCTTTGGCTTGGTTCCATGGGCTCATATCACTCGTCCATGGACTTTGACCACTCGGCAAACTCGGCTTGCACCTCTTCGTAGAAAAGTGCTAGCCCCTCTTCCTTGGGCATCCATGGTTCGTCATGGATTGGTAACGTCTTGGGCTTGCCTTCGTTGGCTTGATCCACTTCTCCAAACTCGGATGAAGCTATCCGATGTTGTGCTTTGGATGGTGGCACAATACTCGGATGGTTCTCAGTCTCACGAACCACCTTGCTTCTTGGTGGCATTGTCTTTGGCAACTCCAAAGGCTTCTCTTCTTTGATCTCCTCAAAGACTCGTCCCTTTGCCTCGGGGAATTCTATGGACTCTACCATGGCCTCGTCATTGTTGACTCTTGTCTTGGGCACTCCCTCAAAGAAACGGATCGTTGCTAACTCCTTGGTGTTCTTGTCTGCAACTCGCTTCACCGGCACAACACATTGTTGGCAGGGATCTAGAATACACAAAACATCCCTCTTGGGAAAGACAAGTGCATCAACCTGCTCAAGGAAAGATAAACCCAAAATGAAATCGTAGTCATCTAAATGTAT
Source organism: Hibiscus tridactylites (assembly GCA_958450335.1). NCBI lineage: Eukaryota > Viridiplantae > Streptophyta > Magnoliopsida > Malvales > Malvaceae > Hibiscus > Hibiscus tridactylites. The sequence goes on from OY288287.1 coordinate 40,675,084, forward strand.
TACCTTGATGGAAGCTTTACCGTGCCAATCTCCGACTCGAAGATCCACGCCATTTGAAACTCCCACAATGGGCTCTTCTTCAGAATTGACATTCTTAATCCATCCACTCGCCTTCTCAACTCAAAGGCCTAAGCGCTTGGCCGCTTGCTCGAACACGAACAACTCGGATGCACCACTGTCCACAAGCGTGCTTAGCTTTTTGCCGGCAACTACCACGTCCACGAACATAAGTCCCTTCTTCTTTCGGCCACTCTTGGCTTGAAGCGAACTTACAATGGAACCAAGTTGGGCGTATTAGTCCTCTTCTCCATCTCCTCCTCGGATGGCGGAAAGGTTCGTCTTTTTCGGGCAATCCTGAACGTAATATGGCCCCTCGCAATGATGGCACTTTACCGGACCTCTGTCCTTCCTCTCCCAAGGCCTCATGAATCGAAGGGATTTGTCATTCGATGGCTTACAACTACCACTCGATGACTCCTCCCTTTTCACTTTTGTTGGATCTATCTCGGTTTCTCCAATCACTCGAACGTGGCTTGAACTTGGGTGACTTGTTTCGATCAACACCATGATCTTTCAATGACTTGGCAACGGCAATGGCCTTGGAGAGTTCCTTCACCTCTCTCCTCTCTAACTTGGTGTTTACCCACGACTTTAACCCATCCATAAAATGGAACAAGGCGTCTTTCTCGCTCACGTCAGAAATTTGGAGTTGTTGCTCGCTAAACTCCCGAACGTAGTCTCGGATTGATCCCTCTTGCTTAAGATGTCTAAGCTTGGATCATGTCTCTCTCTCTCGGAATCTCTGAGGTAGAATTGGTTCTTGAAATCCGTTTGGAACTCGTACCACGTTTGAACGCTAGTGCCTCCACGTTTCTCGTCGGAGCACCTGCGTCTCCACCAAAGTAAAGCATTATCAGTTAAATATATTGACGCGACACTTACCTTGTCGGCATCCTCGATGATGCATAAAGCTTGATCTCAGCATCCGCGGCTACCTCAGCTTGTTTAGCAAGATCTTCCACGATCTTCTTGAGTGTCATCACTTCATCTTTGAGGGATCCGTCTTGTAGATCGACGCTTTCATTGACAATGTTGATTATTCCTTGGAAATCCTCCTTGAGTTTGTCATCTTGTCCGCCCAACTCCCATAGTCGGACATCAACCACATCGAGCCTATCTTTCACACGGATCGTGGCATTCTCAAGGCGGATGACCTTGTCCTCAAGTGTTGTGATTCGGTCCTTGGAACTACCCCTCTTGGCCTTCTCGGTTTGTCGTGTCACACGTCGGCTCTCGGGCTCATTGTGGTCATTGTCAGATCCTTTGCATGTCATCTCAACTCAATAGGATGCGGAAAATGGCTCTAATACCACTTGTCACAGGGCTAGGTCTCGGCCCACTTAGCACTGTGTGGCCCTAGTCACTTTGACGCTACTTGATCAAACTCTAGCGGCTAGGCAGCCTTAACTCTAAGCACTTAAGGCTTAGACTAGTGTGTGGAAGCTTTGGAAAAGTGATGATGATGGCTAGGCAAGGCAAGAACGAATGGCAACACGAAGATTGAAGAGAAAATCTCTAAACTCTTACTCAATACTCAAAGAATGTGGAATGGAAGATGATTTACAAGGTTGGGGGAAGGCTCTATTTATAGCCTTGGCCCTCTCGATCTAATGGCTAAGAATGATTCGATCCAAGGGCTATGGATGAATCTTATCTCCTAAACATGGCAACTCTATCACATAATACAATGTTGCCTAGAATACATTGACTCTGACATCATCTCTTTGGTGGCAAGGAAGACTTTCCCCAAGTTGGTTCCATGGTGGATAACTTTCCTTGTGTGTTGGTCAAAGGATGACAACTTGTCATGGGTTTTCGTCTCTTTGGCAGATTGGGCTTGGCATGGCCCGGTGGACTCGTCCAAAACCCTCTTGGTAGCATGCTTGGTGCCAAATTGGGCCCTAGGTGTGTGGGCAACTCAGATGGGACTCCCCTAGGCCCTTCGGTGTGCACGTCAGGTGCTGACTCGGGCTTCTTGGTGTGCACGTTGGGTGTAGACTCCATGGTTTGGGCAGCATGGAGGGTGCTGGGCAAGTCCCCCTTGGGTGCGTGCAGCGTGCCCCCTCGGGTCCTACTCTCGTGGGCAACACATGGGGTGCTTGACTTGGCCCCATGGTGCGCGATAAGTGCTCCAGCTCGGCTCTCTCAGTTGTGGACACCATAAGGGGCGTTGTGCATGGCCCATTGGTGTGTGGTGTTGGCATCTACTCGGGTCCCTCTGGCGGGTGAAGGACATGGTGTGCTGAGGCAAGCCCCTATGGGTGCGGCTTGCTCGGTCATTGGAAGTCGGGCTGTGACAATATGCTACATGTCAAACATGCTTAAATGCAACTACAAGGGTTTTACCAAACCAACATATGTATTTCTAGTAAGCTATAGCATGCATCTAATGAGCAATACCATAAAACATATGAAAAATCATCATTCTTCCTCAAACAACATATAATGTCCATTTTACAAACCCAAATAGACAAATCAACATATCTCAACCAGAAGTTCTAAAACAAATCTCCCAAAGGTTCTTTCCACATTGCCAAAATCTACTTATTTAAAATCACCAAAGTTCATACTTGATTTTGAGTGACGAATTAGGTGCTTTCACTTGCTACTCCTCAGCCCTCAAGCTTAGTTATCTGTATAGTTGGAAAAAGGAGCGTAAGCACTCTTGCTTAGTGAGGGAACGTTCAACACACATCAACAATGCAGTTTTAAAACACGAGTTGAAACCATATCATGCTCAATCTTAACTCAAGCTTTCAAAACCAAAGCAAACCATTCTTTAACCATGTTCCACATGTATCATTAGTCACATGCAATGTTCACAATGCAAACCCACATTAAGCCTCCCTTGCTTAATTCACATGCATAGATTTGCCCTATGCAACATCTCATCATCCAGCATCTCATGCACAATAATCCATTCATTATAATCATGATACATGGGCAACAATAAACATATATATTGGCTTACAACATCCCGACATAGGCACACCCCTATTCGTTGTGTTAGACTCACCTCTATAACTTTTACAAACAATATCGGATACACGGACTTGTATAGGCTCACCCCTATACTCAATGATGGGCTCGCTTCCATCTTAATGGCTACAAATGGAATTAGGCTCACCCCTAACCCATAGTGATAGACTCACCTCTACCACCCGCAATAGGCTCACCCCTATTACATCACGTAGCTAGACACACATACAATTTATAGATTATAGTGCACTCACATCCTATTGGTCGACCAACGTATCCGTATATTAAAAATAGATCATTCACTTGCCAATATACCCATAAAACCATGTTAACTCACTGCTTACAATGCATCATTAAAAAGCATCTCATATCCAAAAATTAAACATGCTTTAAAATAGTAAATACCATCTCATACAAGATCATACCATCTCATACAAGATCATACCATCTTGTATCAAACCAAACCATTTCATGGGATAAACACAAGTAAAACCATGCTTAAATCCATGCATGACAGTGAGTAACAACCATTATCAAAACATGAGCATGATAAACCATGGAGTCCATTTCAAACCGAAATCCAAGAGTTCAAGTAACCATACTTACTTCCGAGATTAGCTAAGCATTTCAAGCTTATACTAACCTCCCAACACCTCGTATCCAAGCTTAACAAAGCTTTAAAACACATTCACTCACTGATATGCGGAACTTCACATTCCGACACGAAGATCACTCGTCCAAAGCTTCCAAAATCCCTTCGCTAGCTTCCGAATCAATATCCCCTACTTTTAGATCATCAAAAACAGAGATGCAATCCATTAAATGGCATTCGAACTCCCGCAACAAAACACAAACTCGTCGCCCAGCAAAACAAAATCAATTTACCCATCCAAAACAACCGAAAACTCATTCGATTGCTTCCTAAACCACGCCCAGCCAACAATTAACATTTCCAATCATTAATATTCATCAAATCACATCCAAAAACAACCTAAACCCTTCCTTATATCTCCAGCAATCATTTAACCATCAAATTACTTCAAAAACACAACTAAAACTATCATAAAACTCAAGGATCTCAAGGATTTTGGGATCTAAATCATTAAAACTCTTTTACATCATCATAATCACCTCAAAACTCAATTATAATCCATCTAAAACAGAGCGCATCAACAACACTCCGAAAGTCAAGAATTAAACCTTAGTTTTGGAAGATTTAACTATAATCAATCAACTCGAACAGTAACAGGCTGGTGAATAAGCATGGATAAGCCTGGTACAATGTGTACTAAAGAAAGGTGGAATCACTGTGGTAAGCAATGATAATAATGAATTGATCCCAACTCGAACAGTAACAGGCTGGTAAATATGCATGGATTACCGCAAGTTAAATAAGGCGACAAAAATGATCACTTTCCATTACCTTTTATTGATCAGATGCTTGACCGCCTTGTTGGTAGGGTATAATCAAATCACCATTCCACCTGATTACAAGGCCAAAACAACTTTCACATGCCCATATGGCATCTATGCCTTTCGAAGAATGTCGTTCGGTTTGTGCAATGCCCCAGCCACATTCTAACGATGCATGATGGCCATCTTCTCCGACATGATTGAATACTTCATGGATGACTTCTCTGTCTTTGGCAGCAACTTCGACAACTGCCTCAGCAACCTTGAGAAAGTGCTGACCAGATGTGAGGAAACATGCCTAGTGCTTAACTAGGAAAAATGTCACTTTATGGTGGACAAAGCAAAGATCGAAGTCATAGCCAACTTGCCGCCGCCAACCAATGTCAGGGGCATACGAAGTTTTCTGGGACACGCAGATTTTTATCGTAGATTCATTGAAAATTTTTCTAGGATTTCTAAACCGCTGTGTACTTTGCTAGAATAGGAAAAGCCATTCATCTTCAACGAAGCATGCCAGGAGGCGTTTAAGACATTAAAAGAAAAGCTCGTCACAGCCATTGTTGTAGTTCCTCCGGACTGGAGTCAACCCTTCGAGCTCACGTGTGAGGCTAGTGACACTCTCGTTGGCGCCGCTCTAGGGCAGCGTAGAGACAAGCTCTTCCATGTTATATATTATGCTAGCAAAACACTAAATACCGCCCAGACCAACTACACTACCACAGAAAAAGAATTGTTGGCAGTAGTATATGCTTTCGATAAGTTTCGACCCTACCTGATTGGCACGAAGGTAATAGTTCATACGGACCATTCTGCCCTAAGGTGCCTATTTGAAAAGAAGGACGCAAAGCCCCGCCTAATTCGGTGGATTCTTCTACTACAAGAATATGACATAGAAATCCGAGATAGAAAGGGTATAGAAAACCAAGTGGCGGATCATCTCTCTCGACTTGAGAATAGACAAGAAAACACTTCCCACAGTGAAATTCAAGATGAATTCCCTGACGAACAACTATTTCTAGTCTCTGCCCTGATAAACGCCCTAGAAGCTGAAGGATTAATACCGACCACCCACGCAGAAGCAGTGGCAGTAACTTCAATAGACACACCCTGGTACGCATATATTGTTAATTATTTAGTATCAGGTGTTTTGCCGTATGGACTAAACTATCAAGGAAAGAAATGTTTCCAACATGATGCTAAACATTATTTTTTGGACGAGCCTTTCTTGTTTAAAACTTGTGCATACCATGTAATCAGATGATGTGTGCAGAGGATGAAAAGCAGGCAATACTTTCACAATGCCACTCAGCACCATATGGAGGCCATTTCGGTGGGCAGCGCATAGCGGCAAAGGTGTTGCAGTCAGGGTTCTTTTGGCCAACACTGCATAAATATGCTCAGACATTTTACAAATAGTGTGACAGCTACCAATGAACATGAAATATATCGAGAAGAAATGAAATGCCTCTGCAAACAATCCTAGAAGTTGAGCCATTCGATGTTTGGGGGATAGATTTTATGGGACCATTCCCATCATCATGCGGAAACCTATACATCCTCCTAGCAGTAGATTATGTTTCTAAGTGGGTAGAAGCCATTGCCACCCCTCACAATGATGCAAAGACTGTTCATCGATTCTTACGAAAGAACATCTTCACGAGGTTCGACGTACCAAGAGCAATCATAAGTGATGAAGGCGCCCACTTTGACAACAGATTAACTGCAAAGGTACTCTAGAAAGTAGGGGTCAAGCACAAGATCGTCGTATCCTACCATCCACAAACGAATGGGCGGGCAGAAATTTCGAACCAGGAAGTCAAGACTATTTTGGAGAAGGTAGTAAATCCTAATAGAAAAGATTGGTCATTGAAACTAGACGATGCTCTTTGGGCATATCGAACAGCATATAAAACACCGCTAGGAATGTTCCCATATCGTCTAGTATACGGAAAAGCCTGCCATCTCCCTGTCGAAATAGAACATAAGGCATACTGGGCAGTCAAGGCGATTAACATGGACTGGAAACAGGCTGGGGAAAAGAGACTGCTCAATCTGACGGAAATGGAAGAATTTCGGCGGGAAGCATACGAGAACGCCAAGCTGTACGAGGGAAAAATCAAAAAATGGCATGACAACAAGATCCAGCAGTGGCAGTTCCTACCATGGCAGCAAGTACTGCTATTCAATTCCCGTCTCAGACTGTTTCCGGGAAAACTAAAATCCAGATGGTCAGGGCCTTACGAAGTAGTCGAAGCCTTCCCACATGGTTTCGTAACAATAAAACCAATAAAATAAGGGACGAAGTTTAAGTTCAACGGGCAGCGACTAAAGCACTACACAGTGGACTCTGTCATCAAAGAATATGAAGTATTCACATTGGGGGAAGGCAACCACACTGTGACATAACCTTATCTAAGCCTCTATTTATTGTTTTTAATAGGAGTAGTTTTAGGATTAGGTTTCTTTTGTTTTATGTTTTCTTTATTCCCGTCTCACAATCAGTTTTGCAGACCCAAACCGAAGAAAAGCGGAACACAGGGCAGCAATATCAAGCCCGCTGCCAGCACCAACTAGTGGCAGCAATTTTAGGCGTTATCCCTACTTCTTACTCTAATCCAGTTAACTTTTATGTTTTGTGCATTGAGGGCAATGCCCATCTCGATTTTGGGGGTTAGCTCTCGCATCATTTGTAGGCATTCTTAGTTGCCTATAGGTTGCATTGTACTTGCCTTAGTAATAATCGGAAAAGAAAAGTTTGTTATGACTTGTGCCTATGATAGGATATTCAATTACTTTATTTTCGCACCTAATTAAAAATTAAACTTAATCTTGGGAAAAAGCATGAAATATGACTTAGATTTTTTTCTTTTTGCCTGAAAATGTTAAAAAAATCTTTGTTACTTGTTGAATGTGTTAGGATATTTGATGAACACTGTTTGCTTGTTTACTTTGCAAAATTCTAATGATAATTGTAGGTAGTCGCCGAGGCAGGCAAAAGAAACAAAACAATGCAAAACTGCCAAAGGCAGCAAAATCAAAAACAGAGAAAAAAAGTGTTGTGTTACCCTAGAGGTGCTTGCAACAGGCTCTAGGAAGAATCATGTGCGAGGACAGTCTGCTCCTATCAAAGTCCATGATTCTAAAAGCCTAAAATTGACAGACAAATTAGCATGAGTGAATGAAAGCCTTCACGGGATGACTCTACTCCAAGGGTTTGGGGTTTTGTAGTTTGCTCCTATCTAAACGTCAAACCTGGAAGAGTAGATGTGATAAGCTGAAGCCCTCAATGCCTTGATTAAAAATAATATGCTTAATTATGTTGCCTCGGTAGCAACCTTTAAATTACAGGAGTATTTTTGTTTAATCTTTTATTCTGCATATTCAGCTTGTTTATAGATTTGAAAACATCACACAGGCATTAGGAATTTAATTTTGAGTTGTTTTCTTACTTATTTCATGCACTTTCCAACTCTTATTATTATTGTTTTATGCTCAATTTAGGCATAACTAGGTTCATGCATAGCATTTTACAGTATTCCATTGTTCTGCCTTACTTTATAACTTATCATTTATTTGGTGAACAAGAGATATTTTTTTAGTGTATTCTTGCTTGTAGGTACTGATAGCTGAACAAGGGAACCGAGGAACGGGGGACACAATGCTGAGAAGCAAACCCAGGAGTTGTACTGAAGCAGTTCCAGCTAAGGACAAGTTGCTGCCAAGCACCTGTCTAGCAAAGCTGCTGCCAACCTTGATGCCCGCGGAAGCTAACTATGGAAGTTGGGAGAACTGGAGTGCGATTTGTAGAGCAAAAACTCTTGAATCTATCGTCGGCGTTCATATGATTTTCTGACATTTGTAGCAGCGGCTAGGGCTGCCGAAGTGAAATTCCCAAGCTTACTTGCGGGCTAAGGCAAATGAGGAAGAGTCCATATTCCAAGCAAATAAGTCGGCATTTAAAGCTACATTAAAGAAGAAAAGCTACTTTAGAGGACTTGTACTTCAAGGAGTACTTAACCTAGTTTTGAGTCTATAAATACCCATTGTACTTCTAGTTTAAATCATCATATGTTTTCCATAGACTTTACTTGTGTTCTTCTCTGTCGCCATGTTCTAAACTCTCTTTGGGTTAGGGTTATGTTGTAACTAGAGCGAAACGGTTGCTTTAGGTTTTTGAGTTATTTCTTCAATAAATTATTCCAAGTTTACTTAATATATTGTTCTTCATTCTTTCAACCTTTCTACACCAGTCGTTTGAGAGAATCTATTTGTCGGGCACGAAAGTGCAAGGCTCACAAAAGGGTTAAGTATGGTCACAACGGGAAGCGTGACTAACTTGGTTCCACACTAGTCCACAAGTTTTAGCGGCTAAAAGGGATCACTAACCGACTTGATTGATTTGGTTTCACACTAGTCCTCAAGTTATCAATCTCGAGCGTCCTAACCTAGAAATAGGAGGGATCATTTTTTACTATCCTGTCAAACTTAGAGTATCTGCCAGACTTGCTGCTAGGACGTCTTTCCATTCCACCTGCCGAGATAGTACACACCCCTACAGTGGTAGTGACCTGCTGCGGCCACGCGACAGGGTCGTACCCGCCGAGGTAGCATATCTTGGCAGCAAAGGATAACTCATACATATTACAACGCAGTTTTTGTAACACCCCAAATTTGGGTCTAGATGTTTAGAGTCCGAATCGGACCGGTCATAAAATGGTTGGAATCTTAAAGGGAGTGTTAGGGAACACCTAGTTTGGGATGCTTTAAAAATATAGAAAAATATCTAAAAATCTTCATTTAATATATGAAAGGTTATGGTGAAATCAATTTTACAAAATAAGGTTTGGAAATATTACATTTCGGTGTAGTGACCAAATCGCAGTTTTTGCAAAAGTTAAATATTGACTGTTTTGTAAAGGATTGAAACTTTGAATCTTTAAGGAGCTAATTTTACCAAAAAAATTCAGCGGATTTTTCCTTCATTTGCGTGATTTAATTAATGTTTTAATTAAGGGAAATGAAGGTTAATTAATTTAGAAACTACCTTTGACTATTCATAACTACTTTTTCACAAATTTTACCTCATTTTATTTTCTCTCAAAGTCTTTTCAACCAAACACTTTCTCTCCAACAAATATACTTTGATTTTCACTTCATTTGATGAGATTTCAATCTTCCTTTGATTCTTAATCAATTCCTCGTCAAATCCACTTGATTTCTACATTGAATTTACAAGAAAACTTGCCCAAATCAAGGAGAAATCATCCATTAGAGGTGAGCTTCGTCCTTCACCTCTAATGATCAGTTCTTTACTGTAATTCCCAAGTTATCAATCCTTTGTTAATGATTTTTAAGTGGTTTTAATGTTAGAAACAAGAAATTGTCTTAAAACTCAAGATTTTGGAAGAGATCTTGAAGATTTTTGTGGTGAATGATTGGGCTCTGTTTTGAGATGGTTTTCTAGTGTATTTTGGATGTTAATTGATGTTACAAATGAGGTTTTATCAATCAAATCCCGAATAGGATTGTTTTCCTAAGTTTTGTTTGTTAGAATGATGGGTTTTGGGGTGATTTTGGTGTTCTGTCATAGCTGGAGGTATAAGGACGAGTTTGTGGTGGTTTTTGATGTTAATTGATGTTTAGGAATGATTAGAAGTGATAGATCTTGGCTGGGTTTTGTTTTGGAAGAGTTTAGGGGTGATTTCGGTAGTGTTTGGTAGCCGAAATGTGGTTTGTGAGTAGAGCAGCGAGTTTAGGTGTGTTGTTGATGATTTCAATGCATGATGATGCATTAATCCTCTGCTCTTATGTTTTTAAAACAGGGGAGACATCTTCGGACGCTTTTGGTGTTGATCCGGAAGCCTAGATAGCGTTTCGGCGAGCAAGCGAAACGTAATCGATGAGTGCGTATGGTTTTAGAAGTCCTTGAGGGACAAAGACTCAAGGTTTGGGAATTTAGGAAAGGTTTGAAACACCTTCCTAAGTCTGAAAGTAAGTATTGGCTAGATTGCTCTCATAGATGTGGTGATTGCCCCTAAAATGCTTTTACATGCTTATGGTTTGAGATTGCTAAATTCCTACTGTTTTTATGCATGTTTTATAGCATGAGATAATGCTTGAAATGATTTCATGAAGTAACATGTTGCATGGTTGAGATTTGAGCTTTTGTTTAAAGCATGGAAAATGTTATGGTTTTGAAATGAGATGAGAATGTTTTGAGAATCGTTGCATGAAAAGCAGTAGGTGAGATGATGTTTTGACATAATATATTGGCATATATGTTGAGATACTTACCGGATATAATTGATCGATCAATAGGATGAGAGTGCGCTATAATCTAAAAATTCGTATGTCCTCTTTGGTTAAGCCAAAGGGAGAGAACCGATGGGCATTCCACTGGGTAGGACTTGGTGAAATACCCAAGCTTTGTGGCGATGAGAGATTCCGCCATGTGAGTACGGTGATGTGAGATTCCACCGGAAACTATGTTGCTAGACGAGTCAGTACGGTGATGGTAGATGCAACCGGAAGTGTCTAGTGAGATGTCCGCATATCCGGTAATAATGAGATGTGAAATGCCAATATAGAATATGAAATTGTTTTTGATTCATATGTACATTTGGTGAAATGATTTATGCTATGAGAAATGCATATGAGATTTGTATTAGAAATTCTTTGGTGTTACAAGCATGAGTATGGCTTTGCCATGAGTTTTGCATTGGTTTAAATGCATGAGATAGAATGAAGGTACATGTGTTTCCAATGGGAAGTTGCTTTGAATGGTTTCCAAGCATGAGATAGAATGAGCATGTTGTTAAAAAGCTTTTGAGAAAGTGTTTTCATGTTATGCATTATTGTGTTGGTTTCTTTAGAGCATGCCTCACTAAGCATTTGTGCTTACGCCCTCTTTTACCAATAATGCAGATAATTGAGGTGTTTCCAGGCATCAAAGATGATAAGATCATCCAAGGAAGTACAAGCTCACATATGGTGAAGTTTTCATACACTTTAGTTTTGATATAATGGCAATGGGAAACCAAGGTTGTATTTGGGAGATATGTTTGAACTCCCTAAGTTTGTGGCATGTTCATGTTGGCATTTTTTGGTTGTAAGTGGCCTTATATGTTTGGTTTGAGGTTGGATTGCTTATATTGGTTTTGAGATTAGGGAGCATGCCTTTAGACTATGTGAATTTGTGCTTGATGCCATGCTCGTGTTAGAAAGTTCTAAATATGTTCCTTATGTGTAAAATGGTTTGCTGGTATGATTTGGAAATCTTTGAGGCATGTTTGAATGGTTTAAAGAGTGAAAACCCAGCTATATCTGCTGTTTCTGGGCAGGGTGTATCGAAACACCCTCAGTTGTTTCGAAACGGGGACCTGTAATGGTCTTGGTGTTTCGAAACGATTGAAGCTGTTTCGAAACAGTTTGGCTACTGGAATGCCTTGTTTCGGTACTGGTCTTGGAACATACCCGCGTACCGAAATGGTCAACACCGTTTCGATACGTGCATTTCGGTACGGTGGGTAGACGTTCCGATACAGCTGACCGTTGAATGCAGATTTGAAATACTTTGAGTTTTCTTGCCTTACATTTTAGTCCTAAATGTTGTGGATGCAATTGCTTGAGCTTGGAATGTCTATTTAAGCTGAAATTTGGCAGAGAATCATGTAACATGATTAATTTCATATTGGTAATCCTAAAACCAGTAAAGTCCCTCTAATTTACAAAAATTACATTTTGGTCCCTAATCTTGCTTAAGGTGCAATTGAGTCCCTAAATGTTAAGTGATTGTTGTGCCTTTCTCGTTCATGACTTGTGAGTACTCACATAGGCTTAACGTGCGTCTAGAAAAGTTTTAAATAAAAAAGGGTCGTGAATCACGGTTGACTTTCGGGTTGACTTTGGCTTTCCCCGTGTAATCTTCGTAGTTCGGGTCAAACGTCTAGGTCAGGCTAAGGGGGTTACAGTTTTCACACTAAGTGGCAGCATAACCCCGTCTGCTCTATCAATCTGATTCACCTCTTCTCTTTTACTTGTGTTTATTTACTTCTCAATCTCAACCAATCATTCATTTGTGCTTTTATTTTACCATTGTGCATGAACTAAGGAACGAAACAAGTTGTCCAATCCTCGTGGGATTCGACATCTTATATATTATAACTTGACAGGAGTGTGCACTTGCGCTCCCACAAAAAGGGAACACCTACACGCCTTACACCCCTCGTCTCTCATCTCGGACCCATGGTGAAAGAAATGTACTATAATTCAAATACAACAATAAAATCAATCAGGCTTTCGGTAGCAATGACCTAAGTCACTCAATTCATTTGTTCAAAACAAAATTTCCTTTATCAGTAGCTTTGGCAATGGGTACCCAGTCATACCTCAATTATCACACAAAATTAACTTACAATACCATCATATCATCAACATACGATCTTATTTAACTCACATATAATTCACAACATCCAAGCATAGCATAACATCCACATTTCACTAAAATCATGCTTTTCTCACCCAACATGCCATTAGTACCAATACAAGCGTCAAAAACTCACCAATTTAAATTACCATCATCTCCAATTCTTTCGAAACCTGGCTCTGATACCAACAAATGTAACCTCCTTAGCCTGGCCTAAACGCCCGACCCGAATTAAGAAGATTACACGGAGAGAACTGAAGCCAACTTGCTAAAGCTAACTTCGATTAACGACCTTTTTTCTAGATGCATTCTAAGTCGTATTTTTTCAATAAATCACTTAGAAGAAAACGGCATAGCAATCGGAGTTCGTTTAGGGGTTCAATTGTGTAAGTTACACATTTAGGGACTAAAATGTAATTTTATAAAATTATAGAGACCAATCCAATTTTAAGATTACCGTACATTAATTAATAATGAAACATGTTTCCATGTCAAATTTCATCATAAACGGACCATCCTAACTCATCATATTACACATACAACATTCAGGGACCAAAATGCAACTTTTCAGACTTTAAAACGTACTTTAAATTGAAAATAACGGTCGAGTATCGGTACCCCTGAGGCCCGTATCGATATGCGGGAAGACAGTAGCTCAAATGGGAAAAAGGTATCGATACCCTTCCCCACGTATCGGTACGCCCTTCAAAGATAGCCCAAGTGTATCGATACGCGGGCAAATCGTATCGATACCCCTGTGTTGGTTAGCATACAAAAAGCCTTTGAGTATCGATACTCGAACTCGAGTATCAATACGCATACCAGATAGGCTTCACATGCAGCTCCAAAATGCATTTTAATCAGCCAAGCATGCTCAAGCATCAATAGATAAACATCCCTAAGCATATGCTACATGTCAAACATGCTTAAATGCAACTACAAAGGTTTTACCAAACCAACATATGTATTTCTAGTAAGCTATAGCATGCATCTCATGAGCAATACCATAAAACATACGAAAAAACATCATTCTTCCTCAAGCAACATATAATGGCCATTTTACAAACCCAAATAGACAAATCAACATATCTCAACCAGAAGTTCTAAAACAAATCTCCCAAACCGAGGTTCTTTCCCCCATTGCCAAAATCAACTTATTTAAAATCACCAAAGTTCATACTTGAGTTTGAGTGATGAATGTGGTGCTCTCACTTGCTACTCCTCAATCCTCAAGCTTAGTTATCTGCATTGTTGGAAAAAAGGAGCGTAAGCACTCTTGCTTAGTAGGGGAAAGCTCAACACACATCAACAATGCAGTTTTTAAAACACGAGTTGAAACCATATCATGCTCAATCTTAACTCAAGCTTTCAAAACCAAAGCAAACCATTCTTTAACCATGTTCCACATGTATCATTAGTCACATGCATTGTTCACAATAAAACCCCAGATTAAGCCTCACTTGCTTAATTCATATGCATAGATTTTTCCTATTCAACATCTCATCATCAAGCATCTCATGCACAATAATCCATTATGTATTCATTATAATCATGATACATGGGCAACAATAAACACATATATTGGCTTACAACATCCCGGCATAGGCTCACCCCTATCTGTTGTGATAGATTCACCTCTATCACTTTTACAAACAATATCAAATACACTGACTTGTATAGGCTCACCCATATACTCAATGATGGGCTCACCTCCATCTTAATTGCTACGAATGGAATTAGGCTCACCCCTAACCCATAATGATACACTCACCTCTACCACCCGCAATAGGCTCACCCCTATTGGTCGACCAACGTATTCATATATTAAAAATAGATCATTCACTTGCCAATATACCCATAAAACCATGTTAACTCACTGCTTACAATGCATCACTAAAAATCATCTCATATCTCAAAATTAAACAAGCTTTGTAATAGCAAATACCATCTCATACAAGATCATACCATCTTGTATCAAACCAAACCATTTCATGGGATAAACACAAGAAAAACCATGCTTAAATCCATGCATAACAGTGAGTAACAACCATTATCAAAACATGAGAATGATAAACCATGGGGTCCATTTCAAACTGAAATCCGAGAGTTCAAGTAACCATACTTACTTCCGAGATTAGCTAAGTGTTTCAAGCTTACATTAATCTCCCAACACCTCATATCCAAGCTTAACAAAGCTTTAAAACACATCCACTCACCGACATTCGAAACTTCACGTGCTGACGCGAAGATCACTCGTCTGAAGCTTCCAAAATCGCTTCGCTAGCTTCCGGGTCAATATCCTTGGCTTTTAGATCATCAAAAATAGAGATCCAATGCATTAAAATGCATTCTAACTCCCTCAACAAAACACAAACTCGTTGCCCAGCTAAACAACATCAATTTACCCATCTAAAACAACCGAAAACTCATTTGATTGCTTCCTAAACCACGCCCAGCCAACAATCAACACTTCCAATCATTAATAATCATCAAATCCCATCCAAAAACAACCTAAACCCTTCCTTATATCTCCAACAATCATTTAACCATCAAATCACTTCAAAAACATAACTAAAACTATCATAAAACTCAAGAATCTCAAGGATTCTGGGATCTAAATCATTAAAACTCTTTTACATCATCATAATCACCTCAAAACTCAATTATAATCCATCTAAAACATAGCTCATCAACAACAGTCCGAAAATCAAGAATTAAACCTTAGTTTTTGCAAGATTTTGATCTTAAATCAAAACTATAATCAAAACTCAGTTAAAAACAACATTCGAGAGTCAAAAATCTTTGGAATTTCAATAAAGAACCTTGATTAGAGGTTGAGAACGGGATTTACCTCCAATCCTTGCTTTCCTTAAGATTTGACAAGTTTTGCTTCACAATTCTTGAACAAAATGAAGAGAAATCTTTAAAATGATTATGAGATCAAAATAAGAGTGTTTGGAAGAAAAGACTTTAGAAAGGTGTTTTTCTGAAAATGAAGAGTGAAATGTTAGTTACATATATGAAACTTCCAAATTTTTGATTTTATTTAATAAATAAATGAAATCCCTTTTTTAAACAATTACCTAAAATTCATTTAAAACACATGTCAAATTAAGGAAGGTGTAATTGCACAAAAGCTCCCTAAAGATTCTAAGATTTTGACTCCTATTTTGAAATTTACATTTTTCCACAGTTTTAAAACTTTACATTTTGGTCACTGCCCAAAATGTACCACTTACAAAACTCGTTTTGTAAAATTGATTTGACCAACCTCTTAAACATGATTTTAGAGGATTTTAGCAATTTTTGTCATATTTTTATCCTATTTCGAACCTTGATCTCCTTGAACCACTCTAAAAGATTTGAATTGTTTCTAACCGGTTCTCCTAACCCGATGCAAAGCTTAAAACATCTAGGCCCAAAACCAGGGCGTTACAACAGTTGCTTCCGAAACGTTCTCTCGTGTCTTAACCATAAAAAATAGTGAATTAATGCATCTCAATGCATTTAAAACTCCAGCAAGCAAATCCACCATGTTGCCTTGCCCAAAACTACCAAAACACCCAATCGAAACTATCGAAAACATCATCAATTACTCTCAACCCAGCCAAAACCTAACACTTCCAACCATTTATAAACATTGATTAACATCCAAAATCATCCTATTATCAACCTCATATCTCTAGCATTCCCAAAATCACATTAACACCACAAAAAACCCAATTCTAACAACCCAAACAACTAGAGATCCAAATAGTTTTGTAATTGCCATGCTTAAACCTCAATCTCAACATTAACAAACTTCCAAAGTATGATTAAATCAATCATAAAACAACCAAAACATATCCATTAAAATTACACAAACTCGTCATTTAAAGCTTAATTTAGCCATTTTCTCCAAACCAATCATGAAACCTTGTAAGAAACATTATTAAAAAGCCAAATACTTGGGAAATTCATTAAAAATCCATGATTAGAGGAGAAGAACGAAAATTACATCTAATCTCTTGCTATTCCTTCAATTGACAAGATTTGATTGAAAATCTTCAAGAATCCATTGAAACTAGTTGAGGAAACACCATGGAAATCATTTTGAAATCAAATTAAAATGAAAAGGAAAAGATCTTTGGAAGTTTTGAAAGAAAATAGGTAGTTAGCTGATGAGAAAATAGAGAGAAATGGAAGTTACGTCAAAAATATGTTTGTAAAGATTAATGTCCCTTTTTAATCCCTGTAATTAAAACAAAATTAAAATATGTCATATTAAGGGAATAGATTATTATAATTACATTAGCTCCCTAAAGATTCTATGTTTTGGCACTTTTGCAAAAGAACCATTAAAAACAGTTTTCTATTTTTACAATTTAGTCACTAAACTAAAATGTCCACCTTCCAAATATCATTTTCCAAAATTGACTTCACCAATCCCTTATATATTTAAAAAGGATTTTAGAAAAAATTTCAATATTTTATCACTTCCCAAACTAGGTTTTCTCTTAACCAATCCCAAACTAACATGGATCTCTAGTCTCGGTCCAACGAACCCTAAACCCAAACTAAAATTCATAAGCCCAAAACTGAGGCGTTACATACTATACACACTTGTTTAAAAGTGGCTAGCGAATCTTTTCTCTTTCGGTTGTTTTACTACGTGTACTTGCTTGGAAGTGGCAAGCAAACCTTTTCTCTTCTGGTCACTTTACTATGCTCACTTACTTGGAAGTGGCTAGCGAACCTTTTCTTTCTCAGTCGCTTTATTATGTGCACTAACTTGGAAGTGGCTAGCGAACCTTTTCTTTCCCGGTCTCTTTACTATGCGCACTTACTTGGAAGTGGCTAGCAAACCTTTTCTTTTTCGGTTGCTTTACTATGCACAGTTACTTGGAAGTAGCTAGCAAACCTTTTCTTTTTTGGTCGCTTTACTAGGCACGCTTACTTGGAAGTAGCTAGCAAACCTTTTCTTTTTCGGTCACTTTACTATAAACAATTACTTGGAAATGGCTAACAAACCTTTTCTTTTTCGGTTGCTTTACTATGTGCACTTACTTAGAAGTGGCTAGCGAATTGCTTTTCATCACTACGCTACTTGGAGCCATAAGAGAGCTTCCGCTTTTCATCGCTACGCTACATGGAGCAGTAGGAAAGTTTTTGCTTTTCATTGCTGGGCTACTTGGATCCATATGAGAGTTTTCACTTTTCATCGCTATGCTACTTGGAGCAGTAGGAGAGTTTTCACTTTTCACCTCTACTCTACTTGGAGTAGTAGGAGATTTTTCGCTTTTCATCGCTATGCTACTTGGAGTCGTAGGAGAGTTTTTGCTTTTCATCGCTACACTACTTGGAGTAGTAGGAGACTTTTTGCTTTTCATCGATTTTCCAATAGTGACCTTGGAATATGAATGTTAATAGGAACAAAGTAAATAATTTCTGGTTGCTTTACTATGCATGTCTGCTTCGCTTGGAAATTACATGTAAAGATTTTTTATAAAAAAACATACATAGATATTCGCTTGTAGTCTATCTTTCTTGATTATATGAAAAAATATTTTAAAAAAATACTGACGGGGCTAGAAGTTTAAAGTGGAATACAAATTTATTAATATCAATTAGGTTGTATCTTTGCTTATTTGATGTGTTTTTGTTTTCGCTATGCGTATCTTTCGAACTATCCATCCTCTATTTTTCAGGAAGTCTCGGACGTGTGTCGTAGACTCCTTTACTCCAACTTCATCATTAGTATAAGCTTGGTGACGAGTCATCGTTTTCTCATATCCTCACTACCATACTTAGCTGCTAAATGGTCTAGAGCTTTGCATCGGAAGTCATCTTTAACTACTCCATCTAACTACCAAGGAGGTCACAGGGGAGGAGTTTTTCTTATCATGCATCATAACATTGAATTTAATTAGCAAGAATTACTTCTTCTCTTTAGTAAGAAGCCCATAGGAGGCTCTTTACATTCCTCATCTAGACTTCATGCTTCTTGTGCCCGATGTCTCCCCCATACCTTTCATGAGCCTCTAACTTTTTCATCTCTCATTTGATCTTCTTATATTCTCCACACTTGTTGCCTCTAAGAACATTCTTTTTTTGCCTTTAATAAACCTTTCTAATCGTCCCTCTCTAAAGGAAAACTCTTTTACAACCTTCAAATTGATACATTCATCTATGTCGTGCCCCTGTTCCTCATGAAATTCACATCTTTTACTCGACCTTTATTTGACTTCGTTTGGACTCATTTATGGTGGGGGCTTCAAAATTCCCAGGTTTTTACTTGGTGTAAGAAATGCGATGAAAAGTCTGTTAGAAGGTGGTACTTTCAGAAACCACGTGACGGTTACAAAGATTAGGCACCTCCTCTGATCTAGATTTTCGTATACTAGTAGGCCCTTTTTCTTGATTTAGCTCTTTGTTTTCCCTTTCTAAATAACGTTATGATTATTCTTATTCTCGCGATTCTTCTCCACTCTTATGGGATGGTATGTCTCCTCCTTCCCACTAGAGTTCGGGGGTTCCGGGCTCCACATATTTTCATCTGAAGTTTTTCAGGGACATGTTGTTGTGGCATCTTGGTTGATTTTTATTGCATGTATGAACTCCTCTGTAATTCATTCTAACCGTAATCGTTCGTGATTTCACCATAACTTTCTCGTTGTGTTCTCTTTTTGGATGCTGCATCTTCCTCCTGATATGCTCTTGTTGTCGTCGAAGTTGCTGCAGTGTAAAATAAGTGTACTCATCTATGATTTCTAGTCTACTCTGCATGATGGCTAGCTGGGTTCTTCTTGCTTGAAAAATGGGTTTTTCCTCTTCCACTTCTTCCCAGTTTTTCCTTATCTTCGTCTATTCCTCCATTTATGCTCCTGTCGAGAATTCTTCTTCTTTATTTCTTGGGAACCAGACTGAAAGGATGAAAGTTCCACGCTCTCCACACCATTTTGGTCACCTAAGTGAGCAACCCCTTTGGACGGTAGTTTTGGGTTATTTCAGGGTAGACCAGCGGGGGTTCTGCGTCTAGTGTTTTGATGGTCCTTTTGGGGGGTTCTTAGAGCCTGCCTTTGGTTGGGAGTGCATGGCTCTTTATAGGGGCTGGATGAGGTGAAAGTACGTGTCAATTGAAGAAGACAAGTGTCTTGGTGAGTTATCATGGCTCGGGTGTCGATATGGGTCAGGTGCATCGCCATATGGTTTGTGGTAGCGTTTGCATGTCGAGATTGCAATGGATTATAATTGGTTTGTTCGCAAGGTCGTGGTCTACTAGTATGTTTGCAAATGGTTGTAGTTAGACATTCGTATGGTTTTGGTTCACTACAATCCCTTAAGAAACCTTAGTATGAAATTTTGTTTTCGATATTTCAGGGTAGAACAATCACGCGAAATCAATGGTTTTAAATTGCAGAATTCATCCCATACTACTTTTAATTGGGTGTAAAAGGTTGTAACCGAAAGATTACCTTGTTGTAAGGAGAAAAAATCTTGAAGTATGTCAGGATTTTAGAGTAAATCACCTTGATTAAATAGATCGAACAAATCAACCCACAATTCTGACGTGTTATCAATCCAGATTACGCTTTGGGGAATTTCTGGATTCAAAGTCCTCTAAAGCCAAGAAAAAATGAGGTTGTTACACTTGACCCATGCTTGGAAACGAGGATCATCTTCTTTAGGTTCCTTGATTGAACTGTCAGCAAACTGAAATTTGTTTTTAGAGATAATCAATATTTTCATAGAACGAGCCCATCCACGGTAGTTTTTCCCGTCTAACGACGAGAAAGTCAACACGAGCGCCAGATTGTCGTTGGGATGAATATATAAGGCACCAAATGGATCATCATTCTTGAAAACACGATTTGTTTCGGAGGAAGATCGGGAAGCGAAAAATCCTTCTAATACCATGTTAATTTTCTAATTTAGGATTTTTGATTTGGGTATTTTTGATTTAGGGATTAAATAAAAGAAACGATACAAATTATTATTATATTATTATTGTACAATATGTCTAATACCTATACTAATTAACTACTTATATCAGCGAGGGGTAAGCCGGGACCAGCAGGATGTGGTGGAGTGTTACGTGACTCGGGGGGATAAATATTAGCAATGTTGTCCGGTCCGCTGGGTGAGATGGATTTTAATTCAACGGAGATACATGCAATCGAGTATGCGTTGGAGATGGTGGTGAATTCGCGGTGGTGTGATAGACCCCTGATTGTTATAGAGTCTGACTCGACGGTTGTTATGGCTTGGGTGTTATGGAGGACTTTTCGACGTATTGACGAAGTGTGTCGTATCTTACCTTGTGTGTGTTTTCATAATGTGCTTCGTGAAGCTAATGTGATGGTGGATGCTTTGGCGAAGGGTGGTGTGGATCGTGTGTCTTGGCTTAAGGTGTCCGCTTAATTCTTGTTTTGGGTTGGTCTTGCTTGTGGTTTGGTCGTGTTGCTGGTTGAGGTGGCATGTTTTATTTCCATCACGTATCGTCGTATTGTACTCTTTTCCTCCAATTTAGGCTAGGGAGGTTTTTAATGAGGCGTGCAATAATATTCCTTTGTATGATTTTCGAACTAATAAAATCATACGTTGTTGATAAAAAATTAACTGATTATAACTAATCATATCAGGTAACTAATATTACATTATAACACATCTTTCTCCCTTATTTTATATCATTTTCCCATTGTTTCTACACATTTCTTCCACCACATTCTTCATGTTATTCACCTTTTCAAAAAAAAAATTATACGTAGAGTTGAGAAGAAAAGAAAAATAAAAGTTTCATCAATTTTATCTTTTTACAAGCTTCAAGAAGGTGGGTTTTTAAGATTAGATTTAAGAATTTCATGCAAGGTAAATGGATGGAGATGAAAGCTTTAGGGTTTAAAGAGAGTTTAGATTCAAGAAAGTTTTTTCAAGCATTTCTTTTCATTTTTTAAGTTTGAATTGTAGTTTTACCTTCCATAAATGTGTTTGTTGATTAGTAGATGAACCTTATATTTCTATATTCGTGTGGAAGTCTATATTCGTTTAAAAGAAACGAAGTTCAATTTCGAGTTATATATTAGGAGCTATTGATTTTTGAGTGAGCAGAGGTTAGAATACAAGAAAGCAATATGTTTCCAAAAATAGCAATGATTGTGACTTCAAAAATTTGTCATAAATCGTACAAATTTAATTATGAGGTAAAATTTATATGATTGGAAAGATTATCAACTCTAGTTTGTTCTAGAGCAAATGAGACATGATTTGGAATTGTATGTTATTAGTTACATATTTTTCTTTAAAGACATTGTAGGTTGTCATATTTTAATAATTAATATTTTAGTCATGTTTTAAGGTTAATTAGTGGTTAATTTTTTAATAATTAATATTTTTATAACAATACTCAAATCTAACTAGCACCCATGAGTGGAGATCAGAATAACACTTCGGACACCTAAGATTATTTGACTAGCGGCCATGAGTAGCACGAGACTAGTTGGATACCTGATACTTGATCACATTTACAATTTGATAAGTTTGACAATTTGACAAGCCAGACTGTAACACCCCCTTCCCGGCCTGGTAGAGAACCGGGTCGGAGAGCGCTAACGGAAAACTTCTCTTGAAGTCTTTATAAAACTCAACTTATTAAACTTAATACACCCTTTTTATCATGTCAGGCTTAATATCATGAGATTATCATTTCTTTACACTTGTTGCGCTTACCGGGTTTACAAATTAATTCATTTAACTCACAAGAGCCCAACAGAAGCTGCCCGTATCGAAACGCCAAAAGCCGTTTCGGTACGGCTTGACCACGGTCAAAACTTTGACTTTTCCTTTCTTGATCGTATCGATACGGCTTGACCCGTATCGATACAGGTTGACTGACCTTGACTTGACTTAGACCCGTTTCGAAAGAGGGGTCTCTAGTGGCCAAAACGTTTCGAAACACTCCAACCCGTTTCGAAACGGCAGACCAGAAATGACAGATTTTAGCTGATTTTAGTCAACTTTAACATAGCAACAATGAACCGATTGCAATGAAACTTGACACACATTATTCTAAAGGTGTAAGCTACAGTCTTGCCAAGTTTTAAGGCCATTTGAATCCATTTGCTCGGTTTTACCAGTTTAAGCACAAAACATAAACTTTAAAACAACATAACTCATTACATATTATTTATACCAAAAGCACTTGCACATCACATAGACATACTAAACGAACATACCAAGCCTAATACATAGACCTTGCCACCATACTAGGAGTTTAAAAGACAAAACACTTTACTTGAACTTGGTTGTGACTTGTGCAACGCTCCAACTTCTCCGATCTCGATCCCTTCTACTTGCTACCCTGAAATGGATGCATAAAATGCATTAGGCACACTTGCCTAGTGAGGTAGTCACATAACCATGCATAATATATATCATGCCTTACAACATGCTCAATAAATCACGTCAATAAACATGCAGGGTCATAGCATATTTCATGATCATAACATAACATAATTCATCATCATGGCCTCATGGCACACCACTATCTTGAATTCATAATTTCCCTTGGATCGATTCCTTGTATACGGGTACACGAATTCCACCACTACACCATTCATAATCAACATGGTCCATACCCTCCACTACACCGATTTTGACCATCACACAACACATCCCTCCACTACACCGAGTCATTCTTCTTCCACAGAGCTCATGAATTCATTGGCATGCCAACCGTATCCGATACCTCGAATCCAACGTCCTTAACAATATTTCATAGATCATATCCACATCATATTATGAACATGTATAAACATCACATAACATATAATAACATAGCATTAATCATAGAATTGATGCAATCTTACCATGCACTTACCAACATACAATCAATGACGTAAATCTACTAACTCAAGGTTAGCATTAACAAAGGTAACAACATAATCGAGTAGGCCCATGCCTAACTCGAGTCGCTATTACACTCACATATCAGAACATAGAAACAAAGATCGGAATGACACCGTGTCACCCGAGACAAATGCATTTACACTCACCTTGATCGGCTAAGACTCCTAAGATCGATAACACCTCGATCGATGCTTGAGTCCTTTCTCCTATGATGGCACGGACAAAACGAGCTTCTCAAACAAGGGAGATCAAAGCTTTGATTAAGCTATCATGGAGGTGCTTGCTTAAGCTTAAGGTAGAAGACAACAATGGAGGTGCTAGCTTAATTTTGGAAGGAAAGGTGTTTAAGCTTACGTAGCAAGAACAAAGAACCAAGCTCTTAACATCTTTCTTCTATTTATAGAGGGTTAAGGAATTAATAATTATTTTCCACCTCCCCCCACAGCTAATGAAATGATTTCCTAAGCTTGAGGGTTTGCCACCCTAAAAGACCAATAGAAAGCTTTCCTTGCTAAGTGGGTTTGCTAAACCCAATATCCACATCTAATTCTCATCATTTACTGAACCAAAGACGTCTCCTCAGTCTTAAAATACATAAAAAGGAGCCAAGCAAGCAGGTGACTCAGCTAAGGGCCGATTTCTCTGACTTTTGGGCACTTGCCCTGTTTTCTGCAGGGTACCGTTTCAGAACGGTCGAGGCCGTTTCGATACGGTCTTGCAAAACGCCAAAAAGGTAGTTATTACCGTTGGACCGTATCGGAACGCCTAAAATCCGTTTCGATACGCCTTAGCTAGGCCGTTTCGATACGGGTCCTAGGCGTATCGAAACACCTGGCCCAGAAACGTTAATTTGGCATCTTGACTTGAATTGTTACTTTCGTAAAAATTTTAGGACATAAACTAATCAGTGATTTAAAATTTTAACATCAAAATTTCGACCACCAGAACCTATTTCCAACCAGACCGGTTTTCGGGGTGTTACACAGACAAGTTTGGTAAGCAAGTGATTTGACTACATTAATTGTGGTGACTCATAATTTGATTATTTGATACTCATGTCATGCTTCTATATATACATTTGATTTGCATGTTTATATTTATGAGTTACTTGAAGTATGGTAGACTAATTGTGTACCACTGAACCTATGAAGCTCATCCTTTCAAATTATCTTTCTTTTTAGATTAGTAGATTATTGTCTGTTTCCGATGAGTATCATCGACCAAGGACTTCCAACATCTCGTGCATAGAGTTATTTGTAGTGAGCATTTTATTTTTAGAGCCTTGTGTTTTGAGGGCCTTTACTCAGTTACTATTTTGATTATTTAGACTATTATGATATACGATAGTATTAGAGTTCCACATATTTTGAATTATTACGGTTTCTATATAATTATTCAACGATATTTTCTCGTATTTAAAATTTATTTTAAAGTTTTAAAAATATTTGAAAATTCGGTCGGTTGCTTTGATGACTCGATACGACACATTGATCTTCGAGTACTTCATATTTAGGATTAGGGTTAGGGATGTAAAAAGCTGACCCGACCTGTAAACCCGACTAAAATCTGCTCGAGTCAGAACTTGATTTGATCTGAAAATTTAATGACTCGAACCCGATCTATAATTGACTGTTGTTGACCCGAACCTGAATTCGACATGTTACTGTAGTGACCGAACCCGACCTGCGCCCGACTGAAAACGACCCGAACCCGAATTGGACTTGTTACTGTGGACCTGAAACTCGACCTGCGCCCGACTGAAACGAACCCGAATCTGGAGCCGACTTGGCAGATAACCGATTTTACCCGACTGAATTGACCCGAGATCCGATATTACCCGACATGTTTTGAACCTGACCTGTTTTGAACCCGACCTGTTTTGGACCCGACCTGTTTTGAACCCGACCTTTTAATTGACCCGACCTGCTTTGAACCCGACCTATTTTTAACCTGAATTGATATTGATCTGACTTGATATTTACCTGGCATATAGTTGAGGAAGTCTACGATTTGATAAATTTAAAATGTTGATAAAGTAAAGTATTAATTTATTAAATTAATTTAATATTAACTCGTTCAATATAAATTATTTGTGAAATTTAATAAGAATTAACATACTTAAATTTATTTTATTAAAAAAATTTAAAAGTTAAAAGTTTTATTAAATTAATAAGTTGTGATGAATGAATTTAAAACAAATTATTTAAAATTTAAATCAATTTGTTAATTGTGATCATTAAATTTAAAAAATATTTTATTAAAAATTTTAATTATAACTATTAAAGTAATAAAAAATATTTTTTTTAGTTTTGGGGAAGTTTTTTTTAATTAATGGGGGAAATTTTTTTTGAATTAATGGGGAATTTTTTTTGAATTAATGGCAATTAGGGGGGTTTGCCGCCAATATCAAACATAATGAGGCGGGATTATTTATTTATTTAGGGGTTAATTATCCTTTAGGTCCTTCCTTAATTAGATGGTTAGTGTTTAGGTTTTTTAGGTTTTAGTTTGTTTTTTTTTAGTCCTAACTTTTGATTTAGTTTCTTTAAATTTCATTCAATTAGGCCATGCTTCATAAATTGATTAATTATTAAACTTTTTGGTTTGCTTTAAATTTGATTTGGTCCTCGTATAAAGATTTGGTAAGTAATTAGGTTTAATAATTTTATTCATTTGTGATTTGGGCTCTAATTAATAATTTAGTTTTAATTTATTTTAGATTTGTCCTTTTTATGTTTCAATTTATTTTGTTTGTTAGATTTATTGGTTTATGTTTAGGGTTTAGGGGTAAATGTGTCAAGTTGATTGTTTGGGGCTATGAGATTAGTTTAGGGATCATGTGATTAGGCTTGCACTCTAATTATTAGTCAATAGTGTCTATAAGATTTAGATATTCATGTTTTGGGTTTCGGGGTAAATGTGTAAACTTAATTATTTGGGGTTATGAGATTAGTTTAAGGATTAGGGGATTAGGCTTGTACTCTAATTATTAGTGATTATGAGATTTAAGGGTTGAAGTTTATGGGTATTATTTAGGGGTATACATATATACATACAAATATGTATCTTCTAGTATATATATATATATATACTAAAACTTACATACATATATATATATATATATGTGTGTATATATATATATAATTATAACAATATATATACCAAAACTTACATACTTACATGTATATATATACTAAAACTTACATATATACATATATATATATATACATACATACATACATACATACATACATACATACATACATACTAAAACTTACATATACATATACATACTAAAACTTAAATACATGCATATATACGTGTTTTAGTATGTATGTATACATGTGTGTTTTAGTATATATATATATATATATATACATATATTTTTAGCTGAATTTAACTCATATATATTCTTATTTTTGATAATTTAGTCGAATAATATTTTTATTTATTATAGTCCATACAATTTAATTTTTAGTCAAAATTGCCTCATATTGATTTATATTTTTGGCAATTTAGTCAAATTTATTCTAGTCCTTAAAATTTAATTTTTAATCTAAATTAACATTTTTTAGCCCAAGTCCCAATGAATGGTAATCAATCCTAATTCTCAATCCCAAGTTTCACCCAACATCCAATTCTCATTTGACCATTTCTCATCTTTCAATTTCATTTGAAATTGAGTAAACAATTAAGTTTAAAAAATAAGGGAAAATCCCGCCCATTTTTAAAGGTTATTTGTATTTTAGGTCGTTATTAGTCGATGAGCTTTGCAGTTAGCTCTTTTTTATTCTTTAGTTTTAGTTGGATTCATTTTTGTCTCAATTTTAATTTAGTCCAATACCTTTGATTTTGATTTATATTTTAGTCATTGATTTAGTCTAATATCTTTAATTCTAGTCACTGATTTAGTTCAATGTCTTTAATTTTAATTTAGATTTTTTTGTTCATTACCATCCCTAAAACTTTATTTTTATTCCAAATTGACCCATATTCATTTTTTCTAACTTAGTCCAATATTTTTAATATGGTGATATTTTTATTCATTTTAGTCCCTAAAATTTTATTTTCCAAATTGACCGTCCCTAATTGACCCCTATTCATTGTTTTTTTTAATTCATCCAATATTTTATAATTTTAATTTGATATTTTCATCATTCTAGACCCTAAAATTTTATTTTTATTCCCAATTGACCCATATTTGTTTTTTTAATTTGTCCAATGTTTTATTATTTTAATTTGATATTTTCTTTATTCTAGTCCCTTAACTTTATTTTAATTCCATATTGATCCCTATATATATTTTTAATTCATCATGTTTTATAATTTTAACTTGAAATTTTGTTCATTCTAGACCCTAAAACTTTATTTTTATTCTAAATTGACATCTACTTATTGTTTTTTTAATTACTCTAATTTTTATACTTTTAATTTGATATTTTTGTTCATTACAGTCCCCAAAATTTTATTTTTATTCCAAATTAACCCTTTTCATTGTTTTCTTTTAAATTTGTCTAATGTTTTATAATTTTAATTTGATTTTTTGTTCATTATAATCCGTGAAACTTTATTTTTAATCCAAATTGACCCCTTTTCATTATTTTTTAATTACTCCAATGTTTTATAATTTTAATTTGATATGACTTTAAATAATTAACTTCAAATCAATGTCGATTGACGAAGGACAACCTAAAGTATATTGACTACTTATACGGTTGTACCGAACTCAAACTCAATGCGAATTTCAATCCCAAAAATACCCCGACCTGAATTACCCGACCTGAAACTACCCGACCTAAAATTACCCGACTTAAAATGCACCCGACCTGAAATGGACCCGACCTGAAATGGACCCGACCTGAAGTGTATCCGAACCCGAATTAACCTGTCAATTATCTGCTTCGGACCCGACCCGTTTTGACCCAACCTGAAATGGACCCGACCTGAAATGGACCCTACCTGAAATGGACCCGCACCCGACCCGAGTCGAGTCAAAATAGAAAAATGACCTGAAATGACATGTACCCGATTTTACCTGACCTGACAGTACCCGACCTAAAACTCATTCGATTACTTGTTTTTACATCCCTAATTTAGGGTGTTACAAGTCAAGATTTGGCGGGTTGGTAGTGAGATTAGTGATGAGGTTTGGTGATATGGTTAGGGTGATGGCTGCCGGTTAGGGTAGTTGATTTAGTGTATGGCGGCGGTAGAGATAGGTTAGGTTGATAGACTAGGGTTTCAATTAATGATTTAGGTTAGGTTGTTAGATTATGTTATGTTGGGTATTGGCACAAGTTGATTTGTAATGGGTTAAGGAGCTATTTAATTGTAAAAGGGTATTGAGTTATAATAATGGGTATTGGTTTGGTTTGGGTATTTGAGCCGAAAATGGACTCTTACAACAAGTTTTTCACGCGTCCATGCATTGCAGAAAAATTATTGTTTCACAGGCCACATAGTTTGAACATTTGAAATTTTATTATCCCTAATAAAGCTAACAAGTTCCATGAATATTAGTAGCTTTTCGGGCATCCCTTATATCTCAACTATGTGGCATTTTTATAACGATTAATGCCTCGCTATCTTATACGGAAAATTTTTTCTAACGAAAATTATCGGTCAATATTTTTAAGAATAAAAAAAATTTAAATTAAAAAATTCCTTTACTAGAAAAAATAATGAATATTTTGTTAATGTATTAAAATAATCAATACACACATAGTCATGGTCTAAAAATAATGAATACTTTATTAATGTAATAAAATAATGAATATCTTTAAGAATAATGATATTTTTATAATGTAAAAATAATGAGTGTTTTATAATGATTAATGTCTCGCTATTTTATAGGGAGAAATTTTTCTAACGAAAATTATCGGTCGATATACATTTTAAGAATAATGATATATAAAAAATAAAAAATCCTTTACTAGAAAAAATAATGTAATAACGAAAAGTATCCATACACACATCGCCATGGTTTGCAATTAACTCCAAGGTAAAAAGATTGGATGTGATAGGTTATGAAATACGAATATTTTAATTTAATGTCGTACCACATACTTGATACGTCTTCGTACCTAGTTATATCGAGTAAGGCTTGAGTAATAGTAAATATTTTATATCCCTTTTTTTTCTTCTATTTTCCCTTTTTTATTTTTTATTTTTTTATTTTCTCTTATTCACATTATTTAATTATAAGTATATATAATGTTATTTCACATGATTTTTTATTATGACTTTTTTATTTTTTATTTTTTTAGAATATAAAATTTATTTTATTATAAGTATATATGTTTTCAGTTATTGTTCTTGTACTACCATTATTTATATTCAAATGCGTATCTGTATTAGTGCAATATAGGTGATTATAGGAGTATTGCAGTGGAAAAAAAAGACTAGTGAATGATGAAATTGTTCTTCGTTATTTGCGTGTTTTGGCTACAACTGGTTAACTGTCGTAATCACTCACCATCAGGATCTGATTTCGTGATTCCCTGTCGTCTAAATCTAGGAACAAGTGAGTTCTATTTGGTAATTTGCAAGCAAACTATGAATATATTAACCCTTTATTTGTTTTAGCTGTTTTGCTTAACTTGTCCCTCCTTTACATTCAAGTTCAACAATGGCTTCTCATCATGGTAGAGGCAAGGGTTATTCACCAGAACGATACCATTTCTTCAAAGTCATTCTTGAAAGTACCATTAGGGATGGAAAACTTGTAAGCACATGTCTCTCTCTTATTTCAATGGACTTGTTATTGGTGTCTTGAAAAATAAGGGTACAAAATTTTCAATGGCATTTGGCCTTTGACTGAAACACATAAAGGGTTAATATATTCACGTCTTCTCCACACTTATGAGTTTATATCTGTGGTCTGCACCTCTGTAATTACTTGTAGATTTCAGATTCTTATTCACAGTTAATAGCAAGATTCTAAAGGTAAGTTCTTAGAGTCTGCACATTGCACTTATTTTGGTCATAACTAGTAATTGCATGATTAAATATTGAATATTGAGGGCTTTTTTTTTGTAATTTCGGATACTTGCATGATTTAGTTGCTCCTTTTTTGGTGGGTTAACAGGGGATTCCTCGCAAGTTTGCAAGAGATTATGGAAATACACTGTCAAGCCCAGTATTCTTTGAGTTTCCAAACGGTGAAGTGTGGGAGTTGGAACTGACAAAACATGAGGATGAAATGTGGGTGCAAAATGGATGGCGAAAATTTGCGGAGCATTACTCTTTGGAGTTGGGACATTTCTTGGTTTTTAGATACGAAGGGAATTGCCATTTCCATGTCCTCATATTCGATAGAAGTGCCTCAGAGATTCATTATCCGTACGCTAACGGCAAGGACGGAATTCACCACCAACAAGTGAAGATTGAAGAAGATGACTCGGTGCAGATCATAAATAACTTCTCTACAGGCATGAGAAAGAAACTAGTATTCCAATGCCCTCGGCCTCGAAAGATTATGAACGCTAGTAAAAATGGGTTCTCAGCTGGAAAGGGAAAGGTGAAAAAAGTGAAATCTTATGAAAAATCGAAAGCTCTTATGAGAGCTTGCAGTACCTTCGAGTCTGAAAATCCGTTCTTTCTGGTTTTCATGCAACCAACATATGTTGATGTTGGTTCTGATTCTAAGCGTAGCTGTCATGTGGTAAGCTATTCTTTGAAACTGTGCTTGATCTTTACTGACGATGTATATCTTCTGTTTGGTAATAATTTCTTCTGTTGAGCAAAATATTTGTTCTTATGGTGCAGTGTATACCTAAAGAGTTTTCCAGGAAATATTTGATGGATAATGGCGATGTAATTCTCAGTGATTCTAATGGGAAAACTTGGTCCGCTGAGTACCGCTCTATTCATGGTACCAAACAAGTCAAACTACGCAATGGTTGGGGTGCTTTTGTACGCGACAATAACTTGCATGTTGGTGATGTTTGCGTATTTGAGTTAATTGATTGCATTGACATCGCATTCCGAGTATTCATTTATGGTGGTAACCATGGTTCGCCTGCAAAAATGGAGGCTGGAATTTCATCTACTCATCAGGAATGCCTGGAGCCTTTGAAGGTCCTTGAAGGCCCGGAATTGCCATCAGAAGAATCTCCCAAGGTCGATGATAATCAGCTTGGAACATCAAGGCCGCAAACTGGAGAGGATGGCTTGAACATTGAGAAAAAGGAATACAATGCATATCCAGTATCTAATACATTTCTATTCTCGAAGAATAAAACAATGTTTGAGAAAGGGGAGCCTACTAAAATCAGCCCTAATGTCATCTCAAGGCGTGGACGTCCTCGTGTTGGCAGTAAGCTACCAGTTACCGCTCTGTCCTCCCCCTCGCGGCCATCTTCCAGCCTCGGCTCCTCCCCAAAGTGGTTTTCTTATTGCCCTTGTCTTTTTAATATGCATATGATCTTTTTAATACCCATCGGATCTAAGTTGAAGAACACACTAAAATATTCCCTAGGAAAGAGGTGTATACTGAAGAGCATGAGAAGCTTTTGGATAACACCCCGACGAGCTGGACACTTTCTTTGGATGGATATGGAAGTGATGGAAAACGGATTTATGATTCCTTCAAAGGAAAGGCTTGTCATCAATGCCGGTCTGGGAATCTTTCTTGTTCCATCATATTATATCTGCCATGGAAATATGATATACTTGCACAACATGATTCAATCATACAATTCTTAACTAACAACATTAGTTGTTTTAGTTACTTGCTAATTTAAAAGGGGCCTTTATCCAACAAATTTAATGACTGCTTTTGATCTGAATTCTGTCTTTGTCACCACTTGTTTTTTTGGTGACCGTGTGATATATTGATTGGGTTGTTTCTTGTTTGTTGCGACTGTAGAGTTCTCCCCTAAGTTACATTGCCTCTCTCATCTGATTGTTCTCAATGGTCATCTAAGAAATATAGCTGAACACACTTTAGATTAACTTGCTTTAACTTGTGTGATAGCATATCTGTTTATAACTGTTACTTCGTTGAGTTAAGAAGCATTTGAACTGTGACGACCATTGAGAAGAATCAGATGAAAGAGATATCAACTTTGATTTAGAACACATTGTTTGTTTATAATATAACTCAAAATTTTGTACCCTGAGTCTTGAGATATTAAATTTATTCCTTTCTATTGGTGGTTCTGTTGTTAATTTTCATTCTGAATCTGCAGGCACGGGGAGCATATTCTTGAAGCCAATGAGAAACTGAATTGGGCTCACCCTGTGTGTCATGGAATTTGCAACTGTAGTTTGTGCCAGCAAGCAAAAGGATGGGCTCCTCTTGACACTCTTAATACGAAGGTAGGTCCATCAGTTGTGCATTTTCTTGCTCAGACATTTTTTTTAATGTCTAAGCTTCTTTGTCAACCTTCCAGATATCAAAAACGGGCTTCAAATCGGTTACACATGATCTCATTAAATCCCGCCGTGTGCATACTGATATGGAGAAGAATCCAGATAATACTGATCAAGTTTCTGCTAAGAGGTCACTGTCCTTTCCATCTCCGGCATTGCCATCAGAAGATTCTCGCGAGATGGATGATAATCATCTTGTAACATCAAAACCTCAAACTGGAGAGGATAGCTTCAACAGTGAGAGAAAAGAATACAATGCGTACCCAGAGTCAAATGCATTGCTATTCTCAAAGAAAGAAACAGTGTTTGAGATCAGCCTTGATGTCCATAGGGACAAGGTAGATGATGGAAAGGAATTGAATTTCACTAACAAAGAAACTCGCGGTAGTCCTGTGACATTGGAAAACATACCGAAAAGGAAGCGTGCATTCTCCTCTGAACCAAGTGCTGATAGTATTGCTGGGAGACTTAGACAAAGACGAAGATGTAGAAAAGATACAACGGGGGTTAATGGTGAAGTTTTGGATGGTTCTACCAAAAATGCAGATGAAGGCTGTACTGCAACAGAGAGTAGTCGAAAGCTAATGAACTTGAAGAGACCTGCATCTGGTATGGAAAATGGCAATAATAATGCAACAGAGAGTAATCCAAAGCAAAGTGGTGAACTAGGCAATGATCATGACAAGCAGGGGTCACCAGGTGCAAATGATAATGCATCAGGTGACACTGCAGTAAACACGTCATCACGGAAAAAGTCCAAGACCAATATGAAGCATAGTACTACTGGAACTAATATGGACTGTATAGCTAGAAGATTGAGACCTCGAAGCAAAGCACTTTGAAGCAGCTTCCATTAACTCTTAGTCCCTTTTGCTAACTAGGATTTAGTTCAGCACGGTGATTATATTGACACAGTTGATTTTTCACATTTTTTGTATGGGGCTTATATCTAGCAGTAAACTATGTGAGGTGGTTTACAATTCTTCCTCTTAGCTGCATTCAAGCCACAGTTGGCCTGCTTTTGGGTAACAAGTGTTTTCTAGGTTACTGTGCGCTTTGCAACATTTTGGGTCCCTGCCATGCCATTCCCCGATTTGACAGCTTAATCTTTATAAAAGATGTTCGATTTGCCTTTATTGTGCAGTTGCTTGAATGTCGTTTTTTACCAGTTTGTTTTTATCTTAAAATATGTGGTTGATTTTTAGCTTAAGCTTATCCGCCATTGAACTTTTGAAAAAATAATTAATTAATTTTTTAAATTTCTTTTGCGTCGAACTAAATTTTTATACTCTAAAATTTGATTAATTCACTCTTTGACCAACATTAACAGTTAAATTTAATAATAATAGTACCAATTTTTGCAACGTGTCGTATTGCAGTGCTGTCATTCGGTATTTTTAATATTTTTAAATTTATTTTAAAAATTCTTTAAAAGTTCTTAAAAAACCTTATAAAAATTATAAAAGAAAATTTTTAAAATAATCTTTAAATGTCATGTGTTAGTAATGTGTCAAGCAAAAAACCATTATTGATGGTCAAAATTGATTAATGAGTTTAATTGATAAAATTTAAGCATAAAGTCAAAAATAGCTCC
This sequence comes from Hibiscus tridactylites, assembly GCA_958450335.1. Classification (NCBI taxonomy): domain Eukaryota; kingdom Viridiplantae; phylum Streptophyta; class Magnoliopsida; order Malvales; family Malvaceae; genus Hibiscus; species Hibiscus tridactylites. Next base: position 40,709,814 of record OY288287.1, read on the forward strand.
CAATATTAGCTTTTTGACCACTTTAACATTTATTATTTTTTTGTTCAGATAAACCCTAAATATTTTATTTTGATTTAAAATTCAAAACTGTCAATCACCTAAGTATCAGCGCCCTTTGATGATGTGACATACATGCATGACAAATTTTGCTAATGTGACGATGCTAACATGTCATCATCAAATTTTTTTTAAAAAAATAATTATTTTTAATATTTATTTTATATTATATTTTTAATAAGATGATGACACTTAATTAGTTCAAAGTGTTTAAGAGAGAAACAAAACTTGAAAATTGTGAGAACTGAGAATCAAACCCTAACCTAATAGGCAAAAAGTATAAAGCTTAACCACCAAACTATCTTACCAACTTATTAAGTTTTTAGGACATATTTTATTTATCATATCTATTATTATTTAGGGTAAATTATACTAATAATCATCGAACTATGAGGTTGGTGTCGATTTGACAATTATATTTTTAAATGTGTTAAATATACTACATAACTATTTAATTGGTTCCAATGTAGCCACCCGCCGTTAAAAAAAATAGAAAAGTTGGCGGGGTTGTTCAAATAATTGGTATAATTACAAATTTGGTCCCCTTTATTTATACAATCTATCAATTTGATCCTAACTTTAATCTAATAAAAAGTTATTTATTTTAATTAGGTGATGACATGTGTCACGATGATTGGAGTAGGAAAAATGAAAACCAAGGAACCGCCCTTGGTAGGAATCAAACTTGGGACCTTAGGGAGTAGTGCACACGAGTTTACCACTGAGCCAAGCATATACTTATGATATGTAATACTAATAATAATATATGTGTTATACATATGGAGAAAGAAAAAAAAAATATATTCACCCTTGGTAGGATTCAAACCTAGGAATCCTTAAGGGTTGAGGCATAGGTTTGCCACTAGGCCAAATAAGTATTTTTGATATGAAATACTAACTATAATATATATCTTATTCGATTGTAATTTAGTTTAAAATATTATATATATAATAATATTAAAATAATCAAAATTTTAAATTTTAAAAGAAAAAACAAACATAAATATTAAAAATAATTTTTAAATTTTAATTATTTTAACATAATTATATATTTAATATTCCAAATTAAGTTTTCTTTGAATTGATTTTTTAACTTTATTTTTATTATTTTGATATTATTATATATATAATATTTCAAACTAAATTACAATCGAATAAAATATATATTATAGTTAGTATTTCATATCAAAAATACTTATTTGCCTAGTGGCAAACCCATACCTCAACCCTTAAGGATTTCAAGGTTTGAATCCTACCAAGGGTGAGTATATTGTTTTTTAGGTCCCAAGTTCGATTCCTATCAAGGGCAGTTTCTTGGTTTTCATTTTTCCTACTCCAATCAGGGTGACATGTGTCACCACCTGATTGGAGGAGGGAAATTAATTAATTAAGTTAAATAAAATTAATTAAAATCCCCCACCACCTAATTAAAATAAATAAATTTTTATTAGATTAAAATTAGGATCAAATTGATAGATTGTATATATAAAAGGGGCCAAATTTGTAATTATACCAATTATTTTAACAGCCCCGTCAACTTTTTCATTTTTTTAACGGCAGGTGGCTACATTGGAATCAATTAAATAATTATGTGGTATATTTAACACAATTGAAAATATAGTGGTCAAATGAACACCAACTCATAGTTCGGTGTTCATTAGTATAATTTGGCAATTTTTAAACAATAATCCCTTTTAAATAATTATTTGGGAAAATGGTTCCAAAAAAATATTATTTGGCAAAATGACCCCCAAACTTGCCACGTCGGTGAACCTCGCGTTGTGTAGGAAGCGAGGTCTGATATCGCGTTCTGCACAACGCGAGTTCAGTCTACGTGGCCTTGTTGTTTGTGTTAACGGTATTACAGTACCTCACGTTCTGCAGAACGCGAGGTCCACGAGACTTTGAAAGGGCGGCTGAATATATCGCACAGACCTCGCGTTCTGCAGGACGCGAGTTCTGTGCAATTCTGGGCTGAAGAACAAGGGAAAACAAGTGTGGGTAGGCTTGTTCGAGCCCAATTTTGGGTATGTAAATCGTATATTTTTAGCGATCATCGAGTTTGGGGTCGTAGTACTGGAAATTCTCTATCGTATGATACCAACATGGTTAATTTCCGTCTATTCTACAATGGTTTAAAATGGATTCGAAAACCCTATGTTATCATCCTTTTTTGAATGAAGTTGCATTTGAACAAATATCGATTTTCGATTTAGTATTCCCATAAAATTTATTCAAAACTGAAATTAAATAAACATTTTAAAGTTTAATTATAATAGATAAACAAAATTATAATACGACATTATAAAAATCAAATGTGTGGAATATAAATATTAAAAACATAAGTACAAATCAGTAAAAAAAAAGACTAAAAATGCCTATGTCCACCCGTTCCGCAGTCGGGTGGACGACGATCATGATCTGGATACCTCCGACCATCCTGTGGTGGTCCCTGGTCCCCATCATCCTGAACATCGTGTGCGATATGCAGATCTGTGCTGGGCGCAGGTGGGGAGTAAAACAAGCTACCCACCAGCGTATTATCCACAATGCTAAAGTCATACTTAGATGGCAACTGCGGATAATCGATAAGCTGAAGGTCAGTCGTCGGCGTATGGGGACGATATGCATCGGAGGAGCCGACCTGAGGTGGAGGCATCATCTACTGGAAACTCGATGGACCGCTATAAGTATGAAATGTTGCGCCAGAAGATGAGCCCCCTGCAGTGTCATGTCGTGGTCTCGGACCGCGCTGCGTCAACTGCTTCTGGGTCGCTCGACGGGTGCCGCGTGGGCGGTTTTGGGGTTGCTGGGGAAGCCCTGCATCACGCTCGGCCTGAGTAAGGATATGCGGCATCCCATTGAGCGCATACCACTGACGGTAATTGAAAGCGACCGAATCGGCCCCTTCCATAATTTGTTGGAGAAGGGGTGGGTGTTGGGCAAATCAATTAGCCCAAACTGCTATTCAGGCAGCGTGGTACTCGGACCAGTCAACATCCGTCTTCCCCTGGCGTGTAAGATTGTGGAATCGGTCCATATTTTGCGGAACCAGGGTTGGAACATTTTGGACGAACCCGAACTGTCGGAGAACCCTATCCGTAGCATGCCACACGACAATTTCGTAGTTGAGCAGCGGCACGACGGAAATCCAGAGCTGTTGGTCACGTAGAATATCGGGTGGAGTAATATGCTGAATCTCCTCTGAAGCGTAGGGCCTCCACACGAACTAAAAAAATGAAAATGTTTTTAACGGTTATATGAAATATTATTGGAAAAAATAGTATGAAAAAATTCAAAATAATTTTCGAATTACCTGGTCGTCCTTCAAGCTATCGAAAGAAGCCTCAATTCCTTTTGGGACTTCGGCAGGCCGACGTGGGTCAGTGTGCCACTCCACCTATAAATAATGAAAAAAATCGTTAAATAAAATAATTTAAAAATATGAAAAATATAGTAGATTACGTAGTACCTCCGTAGAAGCGGAAATAACATAGCGGTGGTCTTTCTAAGCTATGGCCTTAAAATAGGCATCCGAAACCAAAACCAAGACTGTAGGAGTAAACAACATCCTCCCATCGATGATCTTGAGGCGTCAACGTTTCTACAGAGCTCTCTGTAAAAGAAACGCCAAGACAGCTGATCCCCAAGATTTTCCTCCAGAGTCATTTAAATTGGTAAGATAACAAAGTCACATCACGTGCACCTTTGTGCGAGATTTGTCTTGCTCCAACCGATTATGCGCAAGATGTGGGCACGCGCACACCGCTGTGAAAATAAAAAAATAATAAAGACATTCTAATTTCAAAAAAACTTCATCCTAAATTTAATAGAGGCATCTAAAAGAATTAATAAAGACATCCTAATTTGCAAATTTTAACTTCATCCTAAATTTAATAAAGGCATCCTAATTTGTAAAAAAATTAATAAAGGCATTCTAATTTGCAAATAAATATTTAATAAAAGCATCCTAAATATTTAATAAAGACATCCTAATTTTTAAGTAAATATTTGTAAATTAATCCTAAATTTATTAAAAGCATCTTAAATATTTAATAAAGGCATCCTAAATATTCCATAAAGCATCCTAATTTTGAAATAAATATTTGTAATTTCATCATAAATTTAATAAAAGCATCCTAAATATTTAATAATGGCATGCTATTTTTTAAATAAATTAAATATATTAAAAAATATATAAAATAGTGAAAAAATCAAAAAATACCTGAAGTGTAACTTCATCCGCATTGGGGGGAGGGTTCCAAATTGAGCCTCCAAATATGACATTTCGATTTTTCCACCGTCCCACACTTCCTTAGGGGGCATCACGCCCATTTCTTCAGCAAATAGAGTTGGCCAATGGGCCAACTCTACACCCGTAATAACGTTTCCGTCTGTAGGCAACCCAGATGGTAAGCAACATCCTCCAGCCTGATTGTTGCCTCGCCAATCGAAAGATGAAACGTGTGCGTCTCGGGCCTTCATCGTTCTTTCATCGCACTGATCAACGATGGGTTTACCTTCACCCCCTATATACCGTGCTATGTGGCCAAAACCGGCGTGCTCAATCCACTCCATAACAGAATCAACGGGTGGGGTGTTGATACGGTTAAGGTAACATTGTAAATTACGTTCGTATCCCTTCAAAAAAAATAGTTAGTAAAATAAAAACATTTAATAAAATAAAAAATTTAAAAAATTAATAGGGAAAAGTAATACCAATGGATCTCTTCTCCAATATTGATTGCAGTGATTCGCCTCGTTGCGTAGTAAACTTGCCTTTATATCGAATGAAAGATAAGAATTGCCGATAATTTGTTGTAAAAAAGCTGAAGAACTCGCGTTCTGTGGTTGATATGGGGGTAGGGTCTCCAATTTATAGAAGATCTCGCACCCTTTGGGATGCGATGTTAATGAACCCCGCGTCCTATAGAACGCGAGGTTCATTGAAAAGGCGCGTCACAGAACAGACGCGTGAACTGAACGGTTAAAAGTGACATCGCGTCCTATAGAACGCGAGTTCCTAAAGATCTCGCGTTCTACAGGATGCGAGGTCGTGGGGTTTTTTAAAAGATGACTTCCCAGGCGGGAAAGTCATTTAATTATAATAATAATAATAATAATAAAAAAAATAATAATAAAATAATAATAATAATAATAAAAATAATAATAATAGAAATAATAATAATCATAATAATAATAAGGGTAAACTATCTGTTTGACCACCAAACTATTGTGAAAGTTTTAAAATGACCACCATAGAAAAAAACGCGCCATTTGACTACCCAAACTATTAAAATGGGATCGTTTTGACCACCAACCGTTAATGGGCTAACGGAAGGTGACGTGGCAGTTAAAAAATTAAAGGTATAATCACACATTTGGTCCTTATTATTTACACATTCTTTCAATTTAGTCCCTCTGAAGAAAAATCACCCAAATCCTACATAAAAAGACTCTCCCATTCATCTTCTTCCCCACAACACCCAAAGCTTCATTTCTTTCCCGCCCGGCTCCCCACAACACCCAAATCCTACAATTTCCTCCTCCATTGGCTCCGCTCTTCCTCCCCAACTTATTGTTCCTTTTTGCCAAACAGTCCCAGAACTTAAGAAGAGCTCTAGCTGCCACATACAGTTGAAAACCCGTTTAATACCCGCTTAATACACATATTTCGTGAGTTATCAAGATGAAAGCACTCATCCTCGTCGGTGGATTCGGAACACGATTGAGACCCTTGACTCTTAGCGTCCCAATGCCCCTGGTGGATTTTGCTAACAAACCCATGATCCTGCACCAGGTTTTCATTCTCTAAATTTTCCCTGATTTGTTGTTGTGAATTGTTATTCCACATGCCTTATTGAATTTGTAGGTAATCCTCTAATGTATTGAGAATTATTATTTTTGGTGATTTTATGTACTATATAGAGTTTATGTCTTGCAATACTATTATCAGATTGAAGCTCTGAAAGCTATTGGCGTTACTGAAGTGGTTTTGGCCATCAATTACCAACCAGAGGTACCATAGAAAATGTGTCCTTCTAGGCTGCAAAATTTCATTTTGATGCCATTTTGTCACTGCTTTTTTCTTGATGTTTAGTTTTTGTAATGCTCCATCCTAATTCCTAATGTTGATGCAGGTTGTGTTGAATTTCCTGAAAGAGTTTGAGAAGAAGCTCGACATTAAAATCACGTGCTCGCAAGAGACTGAACCGCTCGGCACAGCAGGTCCTCTTGCTCTGGCTAGAGACAAGTTGATCGACGGCTCTGGTGAGCCGTTCTTTGTCCTCAATAGTGATGTTATAAGTGAGTATCCGCTGAAAGAGATGATACATTTTCACAAGGGTCATGGAGGGGAAGCTTCCATTATGGTGACCAAGGTAAAGTGATATACCGTGTTTAGCATTCGTGTTCTTAATCGGACTAGACTGTTTTGCCTTACTGAAAGTGAAAGGGTCTTTCTTGTGTTTCAAGGTGGATGAGCCATCAAAATATGGTGTTGTAGTTATGGATGAAACTACTGGAAAAGTAGAAAGTTTCGTTGAGAAGCCAAAGATATTTTTCGGTAACAAAATTAATGCTGGGATTTACTTGTTGAACCCATCCGTTCTTGACCGAATTGAACTGAGACCCACCTCGATCGAGAAAGAAGTCTTCCCGAATATTGTTGCAGCCGATAAGCTTTATGCAATGGTGCTACCTGGGTTCTGGATGGACTTTGGGTGTTGTGGGGAAGAAGATGAATGGGAGAGTCTTTTTATGTAGGATTTGAGTGATTTTTCTTCAGAGGGACTAAATTGAAAGAATGTGTAAATAATAAGGACCAAATGTGTGATTATACCTTTAATTTTTTAACTGCCACGTCACCTTCCGTTAGCCCATTAACGGCTGGTGGTCAAAATGATCCCATTTTAATAGTTTGGGTAGTCAAATGGCGCGTTTTTTTCTATGGTGGTCATTTTAAAACTTTCACAATAGTTTGGTGGTCAAATAGATAGTTTACCCTAATAATAATAATAATAATAATAATAATAATAATAATAATAATAATAATAATAATAATAATAATAATAATAATAGTAATCATAATAATAATCATAGTAATAATCATAGTAATAATAATAATAATAACAATAACAATAACAATAACAATAATAATAATAATAATAACAATAATAATAATAATCATAAAACTAATAATAATAAAAAGCAGAATAAAATTATTATTATTAATAATAGTAAATATATAATAATAATAAGGGTAATCTTCACCAGTGGTCCCTTTCGTTTATAGTGTGTTTTATTTTGGTCACCAGAATTCAAAAAAGATTATTCTGGTCACTAACGTTTAGAATCGTTTCTATTTTGGTCCCTTAGCCGTTAGTCTCCGTTACTTTAAAAAAATAGTTTCTAATTTAACCCCCAAACTTTCAAAATTTTATTTTTCACCATCTTCCCCAAAAATTATAAAACTAAAACCCCATAAAATTAAATTAATGGCTATAACCCACAACTACAACCCATTCCCCCAAGATTAATCAACAGAGCTCCATGAAAATGCTAAGATAAACACAAGCTTACCTCGATAAGATCGGGCAGTCTGCGCTCGGAATTTGGTACATTCATGTTTAGACCCAATCTCTCAAGTTCTGCTTCGAGTTCAACTTCGATTTTACTCATAGAGTCCAAACTTTCCTCCGCCTTTTGATGATAAGATTCTTTTGAAGTATATACTTTTATCATGAGATTATGAGAATAACAAGAGAATAACAAAGTTGCAGATGAACTGCAAGCTGAGTCCGATCGTGTTACAACACTTCAAATTGAAATTGAGAGAAGTCTGTCAAAGTTGAGTGACGATTGTGAACTTTCTGGATAAAAAATCCATCAAAGTAGCCCTTTGCAACAATCTCGTAGTTGGTCTGGGGTTCCTTTGAGGTCATTTATCTTTGGTGCCAAACTAAAGAAGGAAAATACATCGATTTTTTCCTATGTACACCCGACACTGCATCGGAAGTTCAATAGTAGTTCAAGATCAGGAAGTAGCAAGAAATAGGTAAACAAATTGGTTGCCTGTGTAAGGTTATACTATAAAGTTTTCCCCCCATTTTCTCAAAGTTGCCTTCTTCCTTTTAGTGATACTCTCACAGAATGCAACATTTTCCTTTTTCTCATTTTGTTTGTGAACTATGAAAAACTTTTTTTCATTTTTTTCTGTTGGCTGTGTAGGTCTTTGATTTCATAGTCTGTACTTACAAACATGAAACGTGGTAGGAAAAATCATTTATTTGTATCCTTCATTCTCAAAAATACTCAAAGCTTTAGCAAAGGTTTTGCCTTATGATTCTGCAAAACCATTTCTTTGAGATCATAGATACTGTTAGACACCCACATTTTGGTATGGGGGAACTGCAGTTTGCAGGCTCCAAACATATTCCTAGATTCAAGTCGAATTGGTTTCAAGTGTTGGACTCTTAGTTCAAGTGAATGAGCTAGTCAATGTGAATTATGAATCACAAGAAACATATGACATTTCCTTTCCCGACAGGGAAACGAATTTGTCTTCTCTTGAAATTAATACGAATAATTTAACAATATTTGATGGTAAAGAATCTTATCATCAAAAGGCAGAGGAAAGTTTGGAGTCTATGAGTAAAATCAAAGCTAAACTCATAGCAGAACTTGAGAGGTTAGGTTTAAACATGAATGTACCAAATTCCGAGCGCAGACTGCCCGATCTTATCGAGGTAAGCTTGTGTTTATCTTAGCATTTTCATGGAGCTCTGTTGATTAATCTTGGGGGAATGGGTTGTAGTTGTGGGTTATAGCCATTAATTTAATTTTATGGGGTTTTAGTTTTATAATTTTTGGGGAAGATGGTGAAAAATAAAATTTTGAAAGTTTGGGGGTTAAATTAGAAACTATTTTTTTAATGTAACGGAGACTAACGGCTAAGGGACCAAAATAGAAACGATTCTAAACATTAGTGACCAGAATAATCTTTTTTGAAATCTGGTGACCAAAATAGAACACACCCTAAACGAAAGGGACCACTGGTGAAGATTACCCTAATAATAATAATAATAATAATTGTATTTAAGTATATAATAATAATAATAATAATAATAATAATAATAATAATACACGATATGTTGTCATTAGTAACTACAAATAACGACATAGCGCAATATTAGAGAAATTAGTTTGAAAAAAACTCCCCAAATATGCGATATGTTGCCATTAGTAGTTGCAATCGAAAACTGCTTACGTGAATATGATGACGTATATACGCAACTACAAATAACGACATAGCGCAATAATCGGGAAACTAGTTTGAAAAAACTTCTCAACTACGCGCTATGTTGCCATTAGTAGCCGCGATTGAAAACTGCTTACGTGAATATCATGACGTATATACGCAACTACAAATAACGACATAGCACAATAATTGGGAAATTAGTTTGAAAAAACTTCCCAATTACGCGTTATGTTGTCATTAGTAGCTGCGATTGCAAATTTTTAGACATGATTTCTGTGGGTGATCCTTGCCTCCCCATTAGTAGCCGCATTGTACAGAACGCGAGGTCATTTAGTTGTTGGTATATATATGCACGACGATGGATTTTCATAACTAATGAAGTTTTTCTCAGTTGAATATGAGTTCGTGTCATGTTGTGTTTTTTGCAGTTGAATTTTTTTTTCCGAAATATTGTTCCTTTATGATAGTTGGAGTTCACTTAAAGATTTGTATTCCGCGGGGTACATACCCCCGCATGATACGTTCATTGAATAATATTTACCGACATATCGCAATATTCGGGAGGTTGTGGGCAGCTGCGTCCCCTTCAATGGAAGCTTCTGTAGCCGGCGTCGAGAGGATCCTCGGCTACAGTTTTGAAACGAAACGACTTTTAGGAAGTGTCTAGAAAGTTTCCAGTAAAACGTTTGAGGCACTTCTTGGGGACTCTTTTCTCAAGTACGCAGCTTGCCTGCACAATCTGCAAAAAGTCCACAGTTAAAGAAGCGAGGGCGGATTCAGATCGACCATACTGCCGTGGAAGCTCTACTTTTCAGATGCGGCCGGTGCCGATTACATTTGCTAATGTGGATCAAAGCTGCTACCATTTCAGAAGAAATCTGATTATCGTGCTCTACTTCTTTCACTCGGGACCTACGATCACATTTTTCCACTGACATATTGCAATATTCGGGAGCTTGTGGGCGGCTGCCATTTACTGCCAATTAGTGCCTTGAGAGTTTCCAGTAAAACTTTCGAGGCCATTCTTAGGGACTCTTTTCTTAAATTTGCAGCTTGCCTGCGCAATATGCAAAAAGTCCGAAGTTAAAGAAGTGATTACAAAGACCAGACCTTTGCTTTCTTTTCCAAGCAGACCTCCAATCACATTTGCCCACCGGACTTTTTTGCATATATTGTTTCGACTTTTGTAGATAGTTTATCGAGTTGTCTCAATTTACTTATTAAAGAATACATGTTGAAAGTTTTGTTAAATGAAATGCGAATTAAAGTTTTCATTCGAGTTAAATTTACTTATGTTGCGTTTTTTCTTTACTATAAATACCCATGAATTCCACCATCATTTACTATAAATATCGAACAATTCCACCATCATTTCGAATCAACGATAACATAGAAAATGTCACTTATGTTGGGAGCTAGCGTTAAATGACTTACGGACATCTTCAATTGTCTAAAATATTCAAACATGTTTTCAATTATTCAAACATAACACGTGTATACAGTAAGACTATTATTAACTCTGAGAAAAGGGACCTCGCGTTTCATAGAACGCGAGTTCACTTTAAGAACCTCGCCTTTTACAGAACGCGAGTTCACTTTGATTCTGTGGAGATTAGCACGCGAGTTTGATCTATATATTTGCATGCGGATGGATTTTCGTAACTAGTATAAGTTTTTCATGATTTCCTGCATATGCTGGGATTTTGAAGTTGTATTTTTTTTGTATTTTCTCTTCGTTCATGATTTAATACAGGTCAATCATGATTTTGTGTTCAGTTGGGTTGAGACCCCCGCATGATCCGTTGATTGTAGAATACTTTCCGACATATCGCAATATTCGGGAGCGTGTGGTCGTCTGTCGTTGTTCGTCAAGAAGTGCCTAGAGAGTTTCCAGTAAAACTTTTCTAGAGCCTCTTGAGGAATATTTTGTGAAATTCGTCGCTTCCCCTAACCATCTAGGAGACTCTTGGTGACTCTTTTCTTAAGTCCAGGGTCAAAGAAGCAAGGGCGGATTCAGATCGACCAGAGTGAAAGAAGCCGGTGCCGATTATATTTCTCCACCTGGATTTTTTGCATATAGTGTTTCGACTTTTTGTAAATATTGTATCCACTTGTCTCAATTTACTTATTAACGAATACTTGTTGAAAGTTGAAAGTATTGTTAAATGAAATGCGTATTAAAGTTTTGATTCGAGTTAAATTTACTTATGTGGTGTTTTTCCTTTACTATAAATACCCACGAATTCCACCATCATTTACTCATTCCAATTTCTCCCTAAACACCCAATTTTTGCTCCCCTTATGGCAAAATTTCAGGCAACATTTTATTTTCACCGGCAAAATGTCACTGAAAGATTTAATACAGTTGACAACAAGCGAGGTTAGTAAACGCACTGACAACCGAATTTCTTCCTTGGAATGTCAAATCCCAACACCGTCAGCAAACGAAACGCACTACGTTATGAAGCTTACGAACGAAATAGACGTTCGTAACATGTATGACCGGCTCAATTATGTTGGAGCTAGATACATCGATTTAAATGTTAAGTTTGATGAGGTCAACGCCGACGAAGGTAGTACGTCTGCACCCGAACAACCTGCTTCGAACACTGAGCACGCACCGTCTTCACCGGATGTTGATGCGACTGCCTACGAGCTGCAACTTTTTATGTACAGGCGTAGACAAAGAAAACAACAGCTTATCGAAGAACTAAACCTAAGTTCAGACGTGTCCACTAACTACGATGATTCGGATTAACCATAAACTTATGGAATTATCGTCCAATTATGTTATATGACGTCTTTTTTCATCCTTTATTAATGTTCAAGGGACCTCGCGTTATGTAAAACTGCTAGTATTCAATTACATTACTAGACTACAATTGTCTCAGTTATTCAAACATAAAACAAGTACATAGTACAACTTTTATTAATTCAGACGGAATCTCTGTCTCAATATATATAAAGGGACCTCGCGTTATGCAGCACTTGTAGTATTCAATTACATTACCAGACTACAATTGTCTCAATTATCCAAACATGTTCTCAATTACACAAACAGACAATGAGTACACAGTACGATTATTATAACTTCTGACGGACTATCTGCGACAAAGCAATTAAATAGACCTCACGTTCTACAGAACGCAGTATTCATAAGACCTCGCGTTGTGTAGAACATGAGGTCCTGCTTATCGCGTTCTGTAGAACGCGATGTTCGTAAAGCCTGCATCCCGGGTACCATTATCCCTTACTTGTCCAAATTTAGGGGACTGCCTCCCGAGTACCATTATCCCTTACTTGTCCAAAGTTAAGGGACTGCATCCCGGGTACAATTATTTGCCTTACACACCCGGATTCTCCGAGATTTCAAGTGGCAATAATAACCCATAATTTTCCCCTTATATGAAGCAGAACCATAAAACGTAAATATATGTTTCAATTGCAAAAACAATTCCTAAAAGTTTACTACGATGGGTAGGTATTCGACGATATCGAACTCGGCATCGTTTTTCACTGCGAAGATCCGGTAACGCTAAAGATTCCGAGGAGATTATCGTTCAAGAAGTTGGTAAAGGAACTGGAGGCAAATATCCCTCATTTTGATAACCACCGTTTATCCGACGTGAAGTATCGGGTGCCAACATCTATAGCCCCTTTAAGGTACTCTGTATGCCAAATTGCGGAAAATGCTGATGTGGACATGATGCTGGAAACCCACTTCGACTATTCATTGAGGGGGCCCTCGAGCTGTATGCTTCGTTCTTGGAGTCTAATCCAGTTATCGAAATACCAAGCTGGGGCCGGGCGAATTTCGACTTCGATCCAAATGCCAACGTTGATAGCCCGACTACAAGTCTACGACGTGATTTTAACCTATTGTGACAAGACAACGAGTTTGGTGCATCGTCATCTGCTCCTCCAAGGCAGTCGTGCGTAGCTAGTATCAGGTTCGACCTGAACCAACCCTCAAACGATGAATTCGATGCACCAACAAATGCATCGTACAATCCATACAATCCTTATAGTTTTGGAGGGAGGGAACGTCGGCTCCTTACGTTGCGCACGACCATGAATCATCATATGGTCGACACTCAATGTATGTCCCTGACACCGACTACGGTCAACCATCTATGGGGAGACATTTTTCTTTTTGAGGTGAGGGAGCGTCGTCTTCTTACGCTATGCACGACCATGATTCCTCATATGGACAACACTCAATGTATGTCCCTAGCATGGAGTACATTCAACCATCTATGGGGGGACGTTCTTCTTATGGTGATCTTGATTTTGGTCTTCGAAATGCGGTTCGTGAGTGATCTCATCAGAGGTCTCCCAATCGTCGACCCCCATCCTTGCCTCCAAGGGTAGTGATCGACGAAGCTCTAATATTCCAGCTCCCGGAGGATTCTTCTGACGAAGAACCGATTAGAGAACACGGGCCCGACGGAGACGAGCTCGGGACATTCTATGATGAACCAAAAGACTTGACAATTCTACCGGAAGACGATACCGTTCCACCACCAGATTTCGACGAACAACCGAATGCCACCAACTTTCCTATAGACGCAACACCAATTTCTATGTTCCAGCCACCATCCTACTTCACAACGGTTGATATGGATGCAATGGACGTCCCTGATTTTCCGCATGACGACACAATAGACGATCGAGTCAACCGTTCTAATGGTGCACTGAGAATTGGTATGATGTTCTTCATAAAGGATATTGCGGTGGCAGTAGTTAAGCAGTACAACCTTCGTCATAATGTTGAGACGACAATGGATAAAACCCAAGCCAAATACTACAAGGCTTACTGCGTCCAAAAAATCAAGGCTGTAAATGGAAAATTCGTATATCACAATTGAAGAGGGCAGGCGACCATTGAAAAATAACAAAACTTGAGGGGCCCCAATCCCCATACATGCACCATTGCTAGCCTCAGCCAGGATCACAAGAACCTGGATGCAAAGTACCTCGCGGATATCTTTTCGACACTGGTGAAAACAAATCCCACTGTGTTGGGTCCCCACATGTCAGGCTGCAGGTCTAGCTGTCACCGGCTACCGCCCTCAATATTACAAAGCATGGTATGCAAGGAAGCAGGCCAAAGAGGAAATGTATGGCCGATGGGAGGAATCTTACAAAGAGTTGCGCCCGTGGCTTAATCTCCTGCAACAAACACAACCCCAGAATGGTTGTCAAACTTGAGACGGTTCCGGCATACGAAAATGATCGTTTCGTCCGAGGTGTTTGCCAATTCCACCGGTTATTTTGGACGTTCCCCCAGTGCATCAATGCATTCAAGCACTGCAAACCGATGGTCCAAATCGACGGCACATGGTTGTACGTATTGAGTGTGTAAAAGTTCTATTATTTACCCCTATTTAACCCATATTTCTGCTGCATTCAAGCATAATTCATTGCATTTAGGTTAGATTTCAGTTATACATCCCAAATATATTAAATGGCACAATTTCTACTGAAATTGGTTGTTTTTGCAGGTTGCTGCTGTAGCAGATGGAGAAGCAGGTGCTGGGCAATGATGCAAAAGAGCTGGAACTGGATGAGCAGACGAGAAGGACAATGCTGCCATGGCCGCTGCCGTGGCAGCCAAGGACGATAGCAATAGTAAGGAGAAGAAGAAAAGTGGGCCTCGACAGAAAGAGAAAATTAAGCCCGTCTGTCGTGGAATACCCTTATATTTTTCCAAGACCTAGATCAGAATGAAGGCCAAGCCCAAAGTTCAAGGAAGAAATTCCAAGCAAGAAGGAAGGACGAATTAAAGATATATTCTCTGAAGATTTAGTCTTTAATAGAGTTGTACTTTAATTTAAACTTGTATTCTTGCCATATTAGAAAACTTGAACCCAAGGCCTATATAAAGGCATGTAATTGGACCTAGGAGAGGACATAATCTATCTCTAGTCTTCTTCCCAAAACCCTAGCCGTTTTCCCCTTCTCAACATGTTCTAAACTTCTCCTAGGGCCACGGGTTGATTTGTAAAGTAGTTGCAAGGATTGCTTTTGTTTAGGAATTTTCTGTTCAATAAAATAAACTTCAAGTTCACTTATTCTGGTTGTTAATATCTTGCAAGAGTATCGGGAGAGCATTGTGAGGTTATCTATTTACTTAATATCGGGAGAGTTAAGTATACGAAAGAAATAAGTGCGGGTTCTCTAGTTTATAGTTGAACTATCTCGGACCTAGGGATAGGACGAGGTTAAGTGGCTAAAGAAGAATTCAACAACATCAGTGTTCATCCTTCGATTCACACCGGGAGGTATCATCAAAGACGTGTTCATCGACAGACTTAGACCTAGGGATAGCCCAAGGCACAACAAGGATTCTTGCCAAGCTTGAAGTACAAAGTTGTGTGATCGCTGCCGCGACTAACAACAGACCACTGCCGCGACGGGTGCTGCCGCGACAGGGACGACGACAGAACAAATTTTCCAAGACTTAGCAATACCTACACTACTGAGCAATTCAATACCAGCCCATTCTCTCTATCTTGATTATTTTAATCTTATTTTCCAGTTCTCTTTATTTTTTCGTGACAACAACTTAAACTATTCTTTTACCTTCGTGCAATAATTCAAGGTGAAGCTATTAGCTCAGTCCCTGTGGAGATGATATCCGATACTTCCGTATCACTTTACTACTTGCGTCGTGTACACTTGCACTACATTACGATAGACACTTTTACACGCAACAAGTTTTTGGCGCCGTTGCCGGGGACTGGCAACATAACTTTACCCTACCTTTTACTGCATTTGTTTTATTTATTTTTGTTTTACTTGGATTGGTCAACCTATACCTTTCACAAGGTCTTTTGTCTGCATATGCGCAGGTCTCAACGGGGGAAGGAACCTGAATACCAGTTAGATCCTGAACCCGAACGAATGTTCAATCTCAAGAAAAGAGTCTGTTACCTCGTTGAAAGGAACAAATACCTAGAGGAACAACTCAAAGCAATGGAGATCGAAAGACGTGAAGAAAGAAGGGACAACCAAGGGAATCCCCAGGATAATAACAATCCTGCCGGAGGGAACGACCCTCCTGTCGCTGCCACACGTCGGTCATGCCGAGACTACATGCTACACGATCATGTAGAACAAGAAACCACCTTGCGAGATGTAGATGTTGACAACTTTGAGTTAAAACCTGTTATGTTCAGCATGATTAACAATGATGGTCAATTTAGTGGTGCTGCTACAGAGGATGCTAGGGAGCATATGAAAACGTTCTAGGAAATTTGTGGTTCGTTTAGACTACCAGGAGTTAATCCAGAGATACTAAGGCTTCGATTATTTCCTCATTCATTGAGGGACAAGGCAAAGATTTGGTGGAATAAACTTACGCCGGGTTCAATTCGAACTTGGGAAGATTTAACTCGTGAATTTTTGTCTCGTTTCAATCATTCACACTTATCTGAGCGATTACGTAACGAAATTGCTACTTTTCAACAGGAAGATGACGAGCTAATGCACGAAGCCTGGGACAGATTTACCACTCTTTTAAGGAACTTCCCGATGCATGGATTCCCCGTTTGGAACCAGGTAATAAAATTCTATAATGCTGCCAATTTACAAACTCGTATTAGAATTGATTCAGCAGCAAACAGATTACTGCTGGACAAAGACCCAGATGAGGCAATGCCAATTTATATTCCGCTGTTAGATGTTGTTAGGGAGATGCTCGGTTATACCAAATTTCTCAAGGATGCCATGTCAAAGAAATCCAGACTTGGGGAACTTGAAATGGTTAAGACGACAAAAGGATGCATGAGTATTCTACACAAGCATCCACCCTAGAAAAAGAAGGATCCTGGGAGCTTCATCATACCATGCGTAATCGGAGACAAATTTGTGGGTAAGGCACTTTGTGATCTTGGGCTAGTATAAATTTAATGCCCAAATCTATTTTTAAAAATTAGGTATTGGAAAAGCTCGGCCCACGACAGTAATTCTACAGCTGCCAGACCGCTCTTACGTTCATCTAGAAGGAAAAGTTGAAGATATTCTGGTTAGGGTGGATAAGTTTACTTTTCCTGCTGACTTTCTTGTCTTAGATTGTGAAGCAGATGAAAACGCACCAATCATCCTGGGGCGACCCATCTTAGCTACGGGAAGATCACTGATTGATGTGAAAGAAGGAGAACTCACCATGAGAGTAAACGATCAAGAAATCAAGTTTAATGTTCTCCAAGCAATGAAGCATGCTGATGCAGAAGAAGAATGCAAGGTTATCACTAAAGTAACCCTTGACCAACACTGCATCAGGTCAGGCTGCCACGACATCAAAATTGGTCACTATCTCGGCAGCCACTTAGAAGACTGTCATGACAGCACCAACGACAACAACTCCTCAGAATCCGATACATCTGATGCTGAAGATCAAGAGGAGGTAAATTGGATAGGCAATCGTCCAGGTAAGTTGTTCGAGCCTTTAAACTATACCTCAGATAGCCATGCAATTCAAAAGCCATCAACTGTTGAGCCCACTGTTATAGATCTTAAGCCCCTTCCAAGGCAGCTAAAATATGTTTTCCTTGGTTTAAATGATACGTTGCCCGTAATCATCTCTTCCAAGTTGATGCAGGAACAAGAACATCAGTTAATAGGGATGCTGCAGCAGCATAAGAAGACTATTGGATGGACGATAGCTGATATCCAAGGCATTAGTCCGACATTATGTATGCATAAAATTCTTTTAGAGGATGATCATAAGCCGACTATTGATGCACAAAGGCGTCTAAACCATGCTATGCAAGAAGTGGTGCGTAAAGAGATAATCAAATGGCTAGATGCTGGAATAATCTACGTCATCTCGGATAGCAAATGGGTGAGCCCGATGCAGTGCATTCCAAAGAAAGAAGGAATGGCCGTGGTAACCAATGAAGAAAACGAGCTAATCCCAACCAGGACTGTGACCGGTTGGAGGGTTTGTATGGACTACCAAAAGCTTAACAAAGCTACCCAGAAGAACCAGTTTCCTTTACCATTTATTGATCAAATGCTTGATAGATTAGCGAGTAAACCTTACTATTGTTTTCTTGATGGTTACCCAGGTTACAATCAAATAGCCATCACACAGGAAGATCAAGAAAAGACGACGTTCACATGCCCATACGAAACTTATGCTTTTAGGAGGATGTCATTCAGACTTTGTAATGCACCGGCCACCTTTCAAAGGTGCATGATGGTAATATTCTCCGATATGGTGGAAGATTTCCTAGAAATATTTATGGATGATTTTTCAGTCTTTGGAGACAACTTTGAAAGCTGCCTAGGCAACCTACAGAAGGTGCTCGAGAGATGTGAAAAAGCAAACTTGGTATTGAACTGGGAAAAGTGTCACTTCATGTTGGATGAAAGGATAGTTCTTGGCCATAAAATTAGCTGTCGTGGCATAGAAGTCAACAGAGCTAAGATATAAGTGATCGAAAAGCTGTCGCCGCCCACCAGAGTCAAGGGAATCAGAAGTTTTTTAGGACAAGCTGGTTTTTACCGAAGGTTCATCGCGAACTTTTCAAAGATCACCAAGCCCTTATGCCATCTTCTGGAGTAGAATCGTCCCTTCGAATTTAACACTGGATGTACTGAGGCATTCAAGGTTACGAAAGAAAAGCTGGTAACAGCCCAAGTAGTACAACCACCAGATTGGAGACTGCCATTTGAGATCATGTGTGATGCTAGTGACTATAATGTCGGGGCAGCACTTGGACAGCGAAGAGACAAACTTTTTCATGCTATATACTATGCCAGCAAAACACTGAACGACGCCCAAGTGAACTACACCACTACAGAGAAGGAACTATTAGCTGTCGTATTCTCTATTGACAGGTTCCGTTCTTATATACTTGGAACGAAGGTCATAGTCCACACAGACCACTTTGCATTGAAATATCTATTCACCAAAAAGGACGCTAAGCCTCGACTGATACGTTGGATTCTGCTACTGCAAGAGTTCGACCTTGAAATCAAAGACAAAAAGGGGACAGAGAATCAAGTTGCAGATCACTTGTCAAGGTTGGAGAAGGGAAAGAGTCTACCGGCAGACGAGACAAACATACTGGAGACCTTCCCTGATGAGCAGCTGTTTGCTGCCACAATCACTACCGCGACAACCATGGCGGCAGGTAAGTTTTCTGAACTCCCTTGGTACGCTGATTTCGTTAATTTTTTAGTTAGCAGAATAATTCCTCCTGACCTTAATTATCAAGCTAGGAAGAGGTTCCAAAATGATGTTAAGCATTATTATTGGGACAAACCTCTTTTTTTCAAAATTTGTGCAGATCAGGTTATAAGAAGATGCGTACCATATGATGAACAAGAAGATATACTTCATCACTGTCATGCTTCACAGTATGGAGGACAGTTAGGAGGAAACAAAAATGCTACCAAGGTTATGCAGTCAGGATTCTATTGGCCGTCACGGTACAAAGATGCTCAAATATTCTACAAGAACTGTGACAAGTGTCAACGGACTGGAAACATCTCAAGGAGACACAAGATGCCGCTGCAAAATATTCTTGAAGTCGAGATCTTCGACGTTTGGGGGATAGATTTTATGAGACCATTCCCATCTTCATGTGGGAACTTATATATCCTCCTGGCAGTAGATTATGTGTCCAAGTGGGTTGAAGCAATCGCCACTCAGAAAAATGATGCCAAGACGGTTCAAAGGTTTTTACATAAAAACTTTTTTTCTAGATTCAGCATCCCTAAGGCGACCATCAGTGATGAAGGGAGGCATTTTGACAATAGGGTTATAGCTTTTGCTTTGAAAAAGTATGGTGTCAAACATTGGATTGCAACAACATACCACCCTCAGACCAATGGACAGGCTGAAATATCCAACGGAGAGGTCAAGAACATTCTTGAAAAGATGGTAAAGCCAACTCGGAAAGACTGGTCTCTACACCTCAATGATGCATTATGGGCCTACAGAACAACGTTCAAAACTGTATTGGGAATGTCTCCTTATCGACTGATTTACATGAAAACGTGTCATTTACCTGTCAAGAAAGAGCACAGAGCATACTGGGCAATCAAGGCAGTTAATATGGACTCGGTAAAAGCAGGGTAGAAAAGGATACTTGATCTGAACGAAATTGAAGAAATTCGAACAATGGCCTACGACAACGCAAGAATCGACAAGGACAAGACCATGAAGTGGCATGACAAGAAGTTGCTGCCACGACAGTTCCTCCCAGGGCAGCTTGTGTTGCTTTTTAACTCTAGGTTGAAACTCTTCCCAGGGAAGCTGAAATCTAGATGGTCTGGCCCATTCCAAGTGGTGCAGGTTTTTCCCCATGGTGTCATCACAATCAGATCTTTAAAAGATGGGCACCAATTCAAAGTCAATGGACAACGATTGAAGCATTAATAGGGGACTAAAGCCCCAAGAATGCAGGAAGTGGTTACCTTAGAAGATGCCCCACCTGACATCCCTAATTTAACCTAAATTTTATTTTTAATTATTTTTATTATTTATTATTTATATATTAGGAAATTAGATTTATTTTATTTTTAGGAAATAACGTCTTTATTTTTATTTTTTTAGGAAATAAAGGAGAAAAGAAGAAAATGAGAAGTGAATTCAGCCCACCATCCTTCCATCAGCCCAAAAAGCCCAACTTTGGAGCCTGTCGTTACAGCTGCCGCGACAGACGCGGAAAATCCAGCCTGTCAACACGCTATCGCGGCAGACACGCAAACACGTAACAGACGCGCAACAGACATGGAAATGCGTGATAGACGCGTCAAAAGCCGTGTAACAGTTGGCTTCGTTATTCGCGCCTGTCGTTACAGCTCCAACGGGCAGCAAACTCTACACTATATAAACCTCATTTTACTATTCATTTTTCACTCACTTCTACTCTTCTTACTTGTATTCTCTAGAATTTTTAATTGCTTTCATTTTTCTTCTTACACAATCCTTGCAACCATGTCTTCTAGAAACACCCACAAAAGTGCTGCTTCAGGCTCTACCCCGGGAGCATCAACCCCACGATCCTTCCAGATACGTGACATGTGGGAGGAGAAGGGCTTTATCTACACTTCCAAGGAGGGGAACCTTGGACTGCAGCCGTTTATAGCTAGGAAAATCAGAGCCCTGTAGTGGCAGATCTTTTCAGAACAACTAGAGGAGATGAATGTGTCTCTTGTCCGAGATTTCTATGCTGCCATCAGCAGTAGGAACGCAACAACAGTCACAGTCAGAGGGAGAGAAGTGCCATTCGAGCCAGAATATATCAACACTCTCTATCGATTTTATGTGGGCAACAAAGAAGATGGCCACCAGCAATTTCTAGAGAGATTAGAACCTGCTACCTACGACGTTGTCATGGTAGAACTCATGAACGAAGGTACATAATGGAATACTGATCCGAAAAACCCAAGGACAGTGAAGAGGGTCCAACTCACATCGGAGGCCAAACTATGGAACGCCTTCATCAAAAAGTGTATCATGCCATCATCACACAATACAACCGTAGACCAACCCAGGTTAGCCCTCATTCATTCTCTATTAAATGAGAGGCCAATTAACGTTGGCATATACATCCGAGAGAGTATTTTGGAATGTGCACATCGGCCGTCCGGACCACTCTATTTCCCCTACCTCATCACCGCTCTCTGCCGCGGTTACCAAGTACTAGAATCTGCCACAGATATACGAGTCCAAGGGAAAGGCTGGACTGAGAGAAATATACTCAGCTTGATGGAACTCACTGCTGCCACCCCACTGTCGTCGTTCGACCCCACTGCCACAGCAGTAGAGCTGACAGAACCAACAGACACCTAGCCTACTTCCACTGAACCCAGACAACAACAGCCCCGACCGACACCTCCTCCTAGATCCTTGCTTCCATACAAAAGATGGAGGAACGACATCTCGACCTCATTAGCTTCATCAGGGATTTCACCACAACCACGGTACAATTCATCCAAACATCTCTAAATTTCCCTGATGCTGTATTTCCTGCTTTTCCACACCAATATTTTGCTGCCACCACCCCTGCCCATACCCCTACGCCTGCTGCCACGCCCAAGATGCCTTCTGTAGTGTCCACACCGACCCCTGCCACAGCAGCTGCAGGCAGCAACCGCGCAGCTGACACCTCTACCTGAGGAACCAAGAGAAGGATGGCTTCAGAGGAACTCTATGCATTCATAGTCGGTTTTTCCTCTTCCTCAATTTGGGAGGAATCCGACAATGAACCCTCTGTCAAGAGGAATTTGTCCAAAGAGTTCACACCGGTAAAGCGATAGAAAACGATGGCAGACAAGAACAAGAAAGATAGCGGCATCGGCAGTAGCGATAGCAGCAGCAGAAGTTCCGAGGTACAGGTAGTGGAGAAACCTCCTCACATCTCCTCTACTCGCATTCAACCTCCAAGGGAGGCCAAAACGAAGAATACCTCTACCTCACCCATGCGCCAGCCATCCAAGAAAGTTCATGCTCGTGGGTAGATCCACCTCAGCAGCAGCGACGACGACAACACCTAAATTTTAAGTTTCTTACCTTATTTTGCTGTCTGCCCTTATATATTTTGTGATGTACTTTTTATTTTCTTTCTTTTTCTGTCATTTGCATTGAGGGCAATGCAACCCTTGAGTTTGGGGGTGGCATCCCTTCATTAATGGTGTAACACCCCAATTTTGGGCTTAGAAGTTTTGGGTTTAGACCGGCCCGGTCGGGTTGCGGTTCGAATATAAAAGTTGATTTTTAGGAAAGCCTTGTTCGGGTTGCATTAAAAATATGGAAAAATGTCTTAAATCCTCTTTTATTATATATAAAAGGATGGTGAAATCAATTTTACAAAATGAGGTTTGGAAGAGTGACATTTTGGGTTAGTGACTAAAATGTAATTTTTGAAAACTGGGTGACTGTTTTAAAAAGGATTGAAACTTTGAATCTTTAAGGAGCTATTTACTCAAAAGAGTTTCTCCAGATTTTTCTGAATATTAATCAATTTAATTAATGGTTTTTAATTAAGTGCAAAAGGAGGGAAAAGATATTTTGGCATTTTAACTAACTTTCTCTAAATTTCCATTTTCTTTTCTCTCAACTTTTCTCTCAACCCAAACACATTTCTCCAGCAAATTTCCCTCTGATTTTGACAACTAAAGATGAGATTTCAATCCTCATTTAATCTCTAATCATTTCTTCAACAAAACCTTAGCATTTGCTTATTGGTTTTTCAAAAATCTTGGTTCCAAAAAGGGAGAAACTCAAGTTTAGAGGTATGAACGTCCTTCTCCTCTAAATTCTCAGTTCTTTACTGAAATTCCCAAGTTCTCAATCCTTGATTTGTGTTTTATAAAAGGTTTTACAATTGTGTTCTTGATCTTGGCTTTAAAATGCAAGATTTGCTTTAATTTTGATGAAATTCGTATGATCTGATTGGGCATTGTTTTGAGATGTCATTTTGATGTAAAATGGATGTTTAATTGATGAGAAATTAAGGTTTTATCAATGCAATCCCAAATAGGTTAATTCTCCTAAGTTTTGCTTGAGTTTTTGGTTGTTTTTGGGATGATCTTGATGATCTGCTATAGCTGGAGGTATAAGGACGTTCTTAGATCCTTTTTGGATGTTAATTGAGGTTTAAAAATGATTGGATTTGATGGATCTTGGCTGGGTAGTGTTGTGGAGTTGTTTGGATATGTTTTCGGTTGTGTTTGGTAGCCGAAAATGGAGTGTGGATGAGAGCAGCGAGTTTAGGTGCTTTCATTGAAGATATTAATGCATGATGATGCATTAATCCTCTGCTTTGATGTGTTTAAAACATGGGAGACATCTTCGGATCTTTGTGGTGGTGATTCGGAAGCTTGATCGGTGTTTCGACAAGTTGCGAAACAGAATCGGTGAGTGGATTTTGGTTTTCAGCTTTGAAACCAATGTTTTGAAGGTTTGGGAGCTTAGTTTAAGTCTAAACAACTTTGCTAAGCTCAAGAGTAAGTTTTCTGAAAAACTCTCTTGTTGATGAACCATGAGTTGGTTGAATGCAATGTGATTGGTTTGCATGTTTTAAACTCTGTTTTGAAAGCATGTTTTAGCATGTTTATTTGCTGATTTTATAAGCCATGTGTTGAAGGATGCTCAAGGTAAGAGATCCTAGTTTTTGAACATTATTAAATGTGGTTTTTATGCAAAATGGTGCATGATGTTTATGGCTTTGTTAAATGCTTTAAAACAGTGGATTATTATTGTTAAATGATGTATATTGGCATGTGATGTTTTGAGAATGGCTAAGAACACTATGGTGGTTAAAAGTCCATAGGTGGTTCTTGTGTTAAAAACAACATGGTGGTTAAAAGTCCATGGTTGGTTCTTGTGCTAAGGTCACAAAGGTGGTTAAAAGTCCTTGTGTGAGCCTTGAGTATTGTAAGGTCACAAAGGTGGTTAAAAGTCCTTGTGTGGACCTTGTGTATTTAAGAAAACCATGGTGGTTAAAAGTCCATGGGTGATTCTTGTGTTAAGGTCACAAAGGTGGTTAAAAGTCCTTGTGTGGACCTTGTGTATTTAAGAACACCATAGTGGTTAAAAGTCCATGGGTGATTCTTGTGTTAAGGTCACAAAGGTGGTTAAAAGTCCTTGTGTGGACCTTGTGTATTTTAAGAACACCATGGTGGTTAAAAGTCCATGGGTGATTCTTGTGCTAAGGACACAATGGTGGTTAAAAGTCCATGTGTGGATCTTGAGTTGATTGTATCTTGAGATGGAAAATGATCATAATTATCACTTGTGGCCAATATCACATATTAATAATTTGAAGCATGAAATGCTTGTTTTATATGCTTATGTGCATGGTTAAATGTTGTTTTGAACTAAGGTTTATAAAAGTGTTTATAAATGCATTATTGAGTTGTTTTAAATGAGCATTCCTCACTAAGCTTATTGCTTACGCTCTACCCTTTTCTTAAACCATTAATGCAGATCATTGAGAGCATTAAAGTGCTTGAAGGGACAACAAGAGGTCAAGAATCCAAGTGAAGAACTAAGCTCATGTATGGTGAATGTTTTCTTACCACTATTAGCTTTTGGGCATTTGGCAATGTGGAACCTATGTTGTTGTTTTTGGGAGATGTTTTGGACTCCCTAGGTTAGTTTTATGTTGTTGTTGATGATGGAACACGTAATTGGCCTTTGTGATGTTGGTTTGGTATTATGGTGCTTGAATGGTTTTCTACATAAGATGCATGCCTTTAGAATTGGGGATTTGCTTAATTGATGCCATGTTTGAGAATGGTTGATGCTATTATGTTCCTTGTGCATGTAATGACTTGCTGGTATAATTTGGTTGCCTTTGGAGCATGTTTGATGGGCCAATAGTATGATAAACCAGCAAAATTTCTGCAATCTGGGCAGGCCGTATCGGAACGGGTGCTACTGTTTCGGAACGGGGGCCTGAAATGGCCTAGGCGTTTCGAAACGGGAGGAACCGTTCCGGAACGAAATTGCTACTGCCAAGCCCTATTCCGATACACGTTTCGGAACGGTCCCGCGTTTCGGAACGCATCATTTCCGTTTCGGAACACTCGACCGTTGGGCACTGAAATTGACGGTTATATGTTTTGAAAACCTTGCGTTTTGGTCCTCAACTTTGTGTATGCAATTGAATGAGTTTGTGATGTCCGTTTGAGCTGAAATTTGGCAGTGAAGCATGAAACATGATTAATTTCATATTGGTAACTCAAAAGTTGGCTAAGTCCCTATAATTTTCTGAATTTGCAATTTGGTCCCTAAAATCATGTTTTGTGCATTTGAGTCCCTGAATGTTCTTTGATTGTCATGATCTTCGAGCATGGTGTGGTTGTGAACATATCTAGGGATAATGTGCATTTAGATAAGATTTAAAATATAAAAAAGGGTCGTTAATCAAGGTTGACTTTCGAGTTGACTTTGGTTTTCCCCGTGTAAACTTCTTAATTCGGTTCAACTGTCTGGGCCGGGTTAAGGGGGTTACATTTGGTGGTATTAGAGCTGAGTTCTCGAGTAATTGGGAACTGATGAAAGGGTGTTAAGTGCTTGAATGCATAGTATGCTTGTTGAGTGAAAGCATGTTGTGTGAAATGTAAGCATGTTACAATTGTGGTGTATGCTGTGGTGAAAGCATGTTAGGGGGACCCATTGCCAAATCAAAGCTAATGTAATGATTTCTTTTTAATTGGAAATGAGCTTGAGTACTTGGATTGCTTACCTTGCTGAGCCTGACTTTGTTTGTTGCATTGTGATTGCATTGTTAGTGAATGGCACCTCGTAGAGAATTGAGGGTTAATACGCGAGCTATGACCTAAAATGAGAATGAGGAGAATGCTGAAAATGTGGTGGATTTACCTCCTCCGCCTGATGGTGGTGGTGCTGGGGGTGAAGGAGCTGCAGCTGGAGCTGGTGCTTGGGGCGCTGGACCTGAAGCTGGTCAGGGGCAAGCTGTTCCTGACATGACAATGCTGGTACAAGCCATTGCTGGAGCTTTTTGAGCAGCGGTAGCTGGAGCTCAAGGAGCTGGGCATCAGGGAGATGCTGGAGTTAGACTACCTTTGGAACGTTTGCGCAGTCTGGGAGGGACTAAGTTTAGGGGTTTGTCTGCTGAAGGTTCGGAGTCTTGGTTGGAAAGTACCAAGAGAATCTTGGGTCAAATGAATTGCACTGATGTGCAGAAGCTGGGATGTGTGGTATCATTGTTGCAAGATGATGCGTACACGTGGTGGACAACCACTATCTCTGGGATGGCGGATGCCGATGTGACTTGGACGTTCTTTCAGAACGCGTTCAAGAGGAGATATCTGGGTGTGAGGTACCTA
Source organism: Hibiscus tridactylites (assembly GCA_958450335.1). Taxonomy (NCBI): domain Eukaryota; kingdom Viridiplantae; phylum Streptophyta; class Magnoliopsida; order Malvales; family Malvaceae; genus Hibiscus; species Hibiscus tridactylites. The sequence continues at coordinate 40,736,950 of OY288287.1, forward strand.
GATGAAAAGAAGAGGGAATTCATGTCTCTTACCCAAGGGAGCATGTCTGTAGCTGAGTACGAGGTTCAGTTTGTCCGACTCAGTCAGTACGCACCTGAGCTTGTCCCGGATGAGCGGGAGAGGTGTGAAAGGTTCCATTATGGTTTGGTGACGGAAGTAAAGACGTATATGCTGGCTGCTGAGTATAATGATTTTGATGTGCTGGTGGGTAGAGCAAAGGACATTGAGATGAACTTGGGTTTATCTTCTAAAAGTGCTGGCTCTGGTGCTGGTAAGCGAGCTGCTGAGTATAGTTCCGGTGGTGGACGGAACAAGAGGGGACGTGATCAGAAGTATCAATCTTCAGCTAAGAGAGGTGGTGGTGCGCCTACTCAGGGAGGCAAGGCGAGAGCGGATCCGAGTGCATGTTGGACATGTGGATAGCGTGGCCATATGAAGCGTGATTGTCCTCGAGCTGTGAGGGAGGTGCAGGCTCCTGTTGTGGCAGCTGGTAATTCGTGCTGGAACTGCGGATCTACGGATCACATGAGGAGAGAGTGTCCTCTGTTGGCTGGTGGTGGCCAAGGACGTGCTCCTATTGCTGTTGCACCACAGAGAGGTCGTGGGCGCGGCCGTGGTAACTTCCAGCGTAGGGAGGATGGTTGACGTAATGTGGCCCATTTGGTAGCTGTTCAGCCTGAGGGTGGCGGCCAGGCCAGAGTGTATGCCCAGAGGGAGGGGAGGAATGACACGGATGTGATCGCAGGTACTTTTACTTTGCAATCCTTGTCATTACTTTCCTTGATTGATTTTGGATCTACACACTCATACATATTGCGTGAGCATTCTGAATTGCTTGGTTTGCCTGTTAAGTCTTTGGATGTTGGTATACGTGTCACTAGTTCTTTTGGTGAGACTGTTGTGACTCGGAAGCTTTATAGAAGATGTCCTTTGGTTGTGCAAGATCATGTTTTTCCTGTTGATCTTATGGAATTGCCTTTCTATGGTTTTGATGTAATCCTTGGTATGGATTGGCTTGTTGAGCATCGAGCTGTAGTGGATTGTGAGAATAAGCGAGTTTCGTTGAAGCTTGCGGATGATTATGAGGTAGTAGTGGTTGGTGAGAATGTGAAGTTTCTTGCCAATGTGGTGTCTACATTGGAGGCGAGCCGGATGCTGAGGCAAGGTTGTGAAGCTTACCTAGCTTTTGTGATGAGTCATAGTTCTAAGGAGTTGCGTGTGCAAGATATCAGGACGGTGCGAGAGTTCCCTGGTGTGTTTCCTGAGGAGTTGCCTGGATTGCCTCCTAATCGCGAAGTGCAGTTTGGGATTGAGCTGTATGAAAATACGACTCCAGTGTCCATTACCCCTTATAGAATGGCACCTAAAGAGTTGAAGGAGCTGAAGACGCAATTGCAGGAGTTGCTTGATCGTGGTTTCATTCGGCCGAGTGTGTCACCTTGGGGTGCACCGGTCTTGTTTGTGAAGAAGAAGGATGGCACTATGAGAATGTGTATTTATTATCGTCAGCTTAAAGAGTTGACTATCAAGAATCGGTATCCATTGCCGAGAATTGATGATCTTTTTGATCAATTTCGGGGAGCAGCTGTGTTCTCTAAGATTGACTTGAGGTCAGGGTATTACCAGTTGAAGGTGAAGGATGTGGATGTGCCTAAGACAGCTTTCAGGACGAGGTATGGGCATTATGAGTTCCTTGTGATGCCATTTGGTTTGACAAATGCTCCTGCAGCTTTCATGGACATGATGAATCGTGTATTTCATGAATACCTGGATAAGTTTGTTGTGGTGTTCATTGACGATATCCTCGTGTACTCGCGTACTGAGGAGGAGCATGAAGAGCATTTGAGAATTGTGTTGCAAGCTTTGTTTGAGAATCAGCTTTATGCCAAGCTGAGCAAGTGTGAGTTCTGGCTTAGGGAAGTGGTGTTTCTAGGTCATGTGGTTTCTGCTGAAGGGATTCGTGTTGATCCTCAGAAGATGGAGGCGGTGATGAATTGGAAGGTTCCTAAGTCTGTCCATGAAGTCCGTAGTTTCCTTGGTTTGGCGGGATACTACCGGAGGTTTGTGGATGGGTTTTCAAAGATTGCTGCACCTTTGACGAAGTTGTTGCAGAAGGATGTTAAGTATGAGTGGACGGAAGCAAGACAACAAGCTTTTGAGAAGCTTAAGGCAGCTTTGACGCAAGCTCCTATCTTGGTTCAACCTGAATCAGGGAAAGAGTTTGTGGTGTATTGCGATACGTCTTACGTTGGTTTGGGATGTGTGTTGATGCAAGAGGGTAAGGTGGTGGCTTATGCATCACGACAGTTAAAGGTGCATGAGCGCAATTATCCTACGCATGACATTGAGTTGGCTGCAGTGGTTTTTGCTTTGAAGATCTGGAGACATTATTTGTATGGTGAGAAGTGTATTGTGTACACAGATCACAAGAGTTTGAAGTATCTGATGTCTCAGAAGGAGTTGAATCTTAGGCAGCGACGTTGGTTGGAGTTGCTCAAGGATTATGATTTGACGATTGAGTGTAACGCCCCGGTTTTGGGCTTGGAAGTTTTGGGCTTGGACCGGTTCGGTCAAAGTGCTGTTCGAATATAAAAAGGTGAAATTAGGAAAGCCTAGTTCGGGTTGCATTAAAAATATGGAAAAATGTCCTAAAATCCTCTTTTAATATATATAAGTGAACTGTGAAATCAATTTTACAAAATGAGGTTTGGAAGGGTGACATTTTGGCTAGTGACCAAAATGTAATTTTTGAAAATTTCGTGACTGTTTTAAAAAGGATTGAAACTTTGAATCTTTAAGGAGCTATTTACCCAATGGGAGTTTCTCCAGATTTTTCTAAGATATTAAATGATTTATTTCGGATTTTTAAACAAAAGAAAAGTGGAGGGAAGATATTTTCCTAATTCCAACTAACTTTTCCATTTTCTATTTTCTTTCATTTTTCTCTCAAGCCAAACATCTTTCTCCAGAGCTTTTTCCTCTGATTTTGTCACCTAAATATCTCTTTTCAATTCTCCTTTGATTTCTAATCATCTCATCAACAAAACCTCACCATTTGCTAATTGGATCTTCAAGCTTTTTGATTCTAAAAAGGGAGAAACTCAAGTTTGGAGGTAAGAACGTCCTTCTCCTCTAAACTCTCAGTTCTTTACTGAAATTCCCAAGTTCTCAATCCTTGATTTGTGATTTATTTAAGGTTTTACAATTGTAATCTTGATTTTGGCTTTAAAATGCAAGGTTTGCTTGATTTTGGATGGAATTTCGTATGATCTGTTTGGGCAGTGTTTTGAAGTGTCAATTTGATGTTAAATGAATGTTAAATTGATGATAATTGAGGTTTAATCAATGCAATCCCGAATAGGTTGATTTTACTAAGTTTTGCTTGAGTTTTTGGTTGTTTTTGGAGTGTTTTTGATGATCTGTTATTGTTGGAGGTATAAGGACGTGATTGGGATCATTTTGAATGTTAATTGATGTTTGTAAATGGTTAGAAGTGATGGATCTTGGCTGGGTTAAGTTTTGGAAGTGTTTGGAGGTGTTTTCGGTTGTGTTTGGTAGTCGAAATGTTGGATTTGCTAAGAGCAGCGAGTTTAGTTGTGTTGTTGGTGCTATTAATGCATAATGATGCATTAATCCTCTGTTGTTGTGTGCTTGAAACAGGGGAGATTGATCCGTGAGCATTAGAGGTGGTGTGGAAGGTTTCGGATGCTTGGAAGGCTTGTTGGCTAGCCTTGTTTGGTGTATCGGTGAGTGAAGTTGGGTTTTCAGCTTTTAAATCAAGGTTTGAAGGTTTTGGGAGCTTAGTATAAGTCTAAACAACTTAGCTAAGCTCAAGAGTAAGTAAATGGAATTTCTCACTTGATTTGTGTATGAATTGGTTTTTATAGCACTTGTGTTTGTTGGATGCAATGCGTGTGATTTGCATATTTTAAATCCTGTTTTGAAAGCATATTTTAGCATGGATTAATGCTGGTTTTGAAAGCCATGAGTTATGGATGCTCAAGGTAAGAGATTCATGGTTTTGTACATTGGAATTGTAGAATTGATGCATGGTGTTGCATGTTGTTTAATGGCTTTGAGTAATGCTTTAAAAACAGTGGATTGATGATGTTAAATGGTGGTTTATGCATTTTGGTTATGCTTGTAAAATGATGGGTTAATGAGGTAAGATGGTTATATTGGCAAGTGATGTAAATGGTTCTTGGTTACTTGAATCAGATATAGTTAGCCGGCTATAGGATTGGGTGCACCGTGAATAAAGTCGCCTTGGATGTGGAGTGGTTAAGAGTGAACCGGTAACTCCATCCAAGTATCCTAACGAGATGGTTAAGGTCATAATGGTGGTTGAAATTCCATTCGAGGACCTTGAGTAAGCAAAGGTAATAATGGTGGTTAAAATTCCATTTGAGGACCTTGTGCTTGTTAAGATCACAATGGTGGTGTAAAGTCCATGTGTGGATCTTGTGTTGGGGTGTCCCGGATCTCGTTAGTGATGGTATACAACTATCAATCGGTGATGCTAAGGTTATATGGTGGTTAAAATTCCATATATGGGAACCTTGTGCATGTTAAGGTTATATGGTGGTTAAAATTTTATATATGGGAACCTTGTGAATGTTAAGGTTATATGGTGGTTAAAATTCCATATATGGGAACCTTGTAAATGTTAAGGTCATATGGTGGTTAAAATTCCATAAGAGGACCTTGTGTGTTGTAAGGTCAAATGGTGGTTAAAATTCCATTTGGGGACCTTGGATTGGTAGTGTGTATGAAGCGTGGGGACAACGCTTGTGATCCGCGTATCCGATTGGATGTTGAGTTGAAAAGTGGTTTTGGTTTATCACTTGGAAGCCAATGTAATGTTCTTGATTATGATGAAGCATGAGATGCTTGAAATGATGCATTGTTGCATGAGAAGTGTGTAATGATCTATGAATGCATGTTTTCTTGTTAGCTTGAACAAGGGTTGATTATCTATTGAGAATGGTGCATGTGTGCATGAAATCTCTTTAGTGCATTGGAGTCTTGCTAAGACTTGTTTTTAAAGGCATGTGATGCAAATTTTGATAATGTGGTTCATATGTTGCAATTGTTTAATGCACATGTTAGATTGAATGAGTAAATGGTTTTAAAGGGTTTCTTGCCTAAAGATGGTTTTCAAGTATGAGAAAGGTATGATGTGAAGTGGAAGTGATTTCTAAGGTTTTGAATTTAACTTTGCATATGATGTTCATGCATGGAATAGTTAAATTGATGGTATTGCAAGTTTATGTTTGAAAAGGGATTTCTAAGCTTTCTAAGCTAAGGGTTGGTTTTCAAGTTTGAGCAATGCATGATTTTAAGCAAGTTGTTGAAAAGGGTTTTCAAACAATGCTTTGGTTTATCGAATTGAGTTTGCTTTTAAAAGTGGTTTTATGATTCGCTGCATTGATGGTGTTTTGGTTTTGAGCATTCCTCACTAAGCATTATGTGCTTACGCTCCTTTTCTGTCCATCAATGCAGATCTTTGAAGTTGGAACAGCGGGAAGTAAGGGATTCAAGGAAAGCTCCACTTGAGATGTATGTCTCGGTTAATAGCTATAGATAATAAAGGCAATGGGGGGGGGAGAATCTCTTGTGTTGATGTTAATGAGTTTATGTATGTTGGCAAGATTGGTATTATGTTGTTGTTAACGTTGGAACACATATATTGGTCTTTATGAGTTGGTTTAATCAAATTGATGTTTAAATGGTTTGCTAAGTAGGAAGCATGCCTATAGATTTGGGGCTTTTCGCAAGTGGTGCCATGTCGATGTTTGGTTGATGTAATTATGTTCCTTGTATGTTGTATGACTTTCTGGTAAGGTTTGGTTGCATTTGGAGCATGATTGGTTGGTCAATTGTGTGTTTAAGCAAGCATTATTCTGCAATCTGGGCAGGCCGTATCGGAACGGGAGCTACCGTTTCGGAACGGTGGCCCTGTAATAGCCAAGGCGTTCGAAACAGATGATACCGTTCCGAAACGGAAAGGCCTCTGCCAGCCCTCGTTTCGGAACACGTTGCGGAACGGTCCCGCGTTTCGAAATGGGTTTTCCCTATTTCGGAACACCTGACCGTTGGGGGCTGACATTGGCAGTTATAAGTTTTGAAATGTTTGCATTTTGGTCCCGAATCTTGTTTATGCAATTGTATGAGTTCGGAATGCCCGTTTGAATTGAAATTTGGCAGAGATGCATGAAGATGGTTAATTTTAAGTTGGTAACTTAAAATTAGGTTAAGTCCTTAAAGTTTTCAGAAATTACAAATTGGTCCCTAAAGTTGTAATTTGTTCAATTGAGTCCCTGTTTGTTCTCTGTTTGTTATGATGTTTGAGTATGATGATCTCGTGAACAAATATAGGGTTAACGTGCATCTAGACAAGAGTAAAAAAAATAAGGGTCGATAATCAAGGTTGACTTTCGGGTTGACTTTGGTTTTCCCCGTGTGATCTTCTTAATTCGGGTCGACCGTCTAGGCCGGGTTAAGGGGGTTACATTGAGTATCACCCGGGTAAAGCTAATGTTGTAGTGGATGCCTTGAGTAGGAAGGTAGCTGTTGAGTTGAGGGCTATGTTTGCCAGTTTGAGTATTTCGCATGATGGTGGTCTTGTGGCTGAGTTGCAAGTGAAACCATCTTTGGTTCAGTTGATTAAAGAAAAGCAGTTGTTAGATGATTCCTTGGTACCTCATGTTCAGGATATTGCGGAGGGTAGGCCTTCGGATTTCTGTTTTAATGATGATGGAGTGTTGTGTTTTGGGAGTCAGATAGTAGTGCCCAATGATGCTGAGTTGAGGCATGCTATTCTGACTGAAGGTCATAGTAGTCCTTTTGCTATCATCCTGGTAGTACTAAGATGTATCGTGATCTTCGTGACGAGTACTATTGGGTGGGTTTAAAGAAAGATGTTGCTGAGTTTGTGAGCAAGTGCATGGTGTGTCAGCGAGTTAAAGCTGAGCATCAGTTTCCTTCAGGGTTGTTGCAACCGTTGAGAATTCCTGAATGGAAGTGGGAAAGGATTACCATGGATTTTGTATCTGGTTTTCCTTTGTCGCCATCGAAGAAGAATTCGGTGTGGGTGATTGTGGATCGCTTGACGAAGTGTGCGCATTTCTTGCCTGTGCATACTACGTACTCTTTGGATAAGCTTGCGGAGTTGTACATTGCTGAGATTGTGCGGCTGCATGGTGTGCCTAAGTCAATTGTGTCGGATAGGGATCCGAGGTTTACATCGCATTTCTGGCAGTGTTTGCATCAGGCTTTGGGTACACGGTTGAATTTCAGTACATCTTATCATCCTCAGTCGGATGGTCAGTCTAAGCGTGTTATTCAGGTTTTGGAGGATATGTTGAGGTGCTGCGTGATTGAGTTTCAGGGCTCTTGGGAGAAACATTTGCCTTTGGTGGAGTTTGCCTATAATAATAGTTATCAGGCAAGTATTCAAATGGCACCTTATGAAGCTTTGTACGGGAGGAAGTGTAGGACTCCTTTGTGTTGGGCTGAAACGGGTCAGAAGTTGGTTTCGATGCCAGCTTTGTTGAAAGGAACCATCCAGAAGGTGAAGCTCATTTGTGAGCGTTTGAAGGCAGCTTCTGATCGCAAAAGTCTTACGCGGATCTGAAGCGTAAGGAGATTGAGTATGCGGTGGGTGACCGTGTGTTTTTGAAGGTTTCACCTTGGAAAAAGGTGATGAGGTTTGGCCGGAAGGGTAAGTTGAGCCCTAGGTACATTGGACCATACGAGGTGGTTGAGCGTGTGGGTCCTGTTGCGTACAAGTTGAGATTACCTCAGGAGTTGGAAAAGATTCATGACGTGTTTCATGTTTCTATGCTTCGGAAGTATAGATCGGATCCTTCACATGTGATGCCTGTGGAAGAAGTGGAATTGAATCCGGATTTGACTTATGATGAGGAACCGGTGAAGATTCTGGATTCGGATAGTAGGGTTCTTCGAGGCAAGACCATTGAGTTGGTAAAGGTGTTGTGGAAACATCGTGGTGTGGAAGAAGCCACGTGGGAACGGAAAGATGACATGCTGAAGCAGTTTCCGTACCTCTTTCCTTCAGTTAAATTTCGAGGAAGAAATTTCTTAAGGGGGGAGAGTTGTAACACCCCAATTTTGGGCTTAGAAGTTTTGGGTTTGGACCGGGCCGGTCGGGTTGCGGTTCGAATATAAAAGTTGATTTTTAGGAAAGCCTAGTTCGGGTTGCATTAAAAATATGGAAAAATGTCTTAAAATCCTCTTTTATTATATATAAAAGGATGGTGAAATCAATTTTACAAAATAAGGTTTGGAAAAGTGACATTTTGGGTTAGTGAGTAAAATGTAATTTTTGAAAACTAGGTGACTGTTTTAAAAAGGATTGAAACTTTGAATCTTTAAGGAGCTATTTACCCAAAAGAGTTTCTCCAGATTTTTCTGAATATTAATCAATTTAATTAATGGTTTTTAATTAAGTGCAAAAGGAGGGAAAATATATTTTGGCATTTTAACTAACTTTCTCTAAATTTCCATTTTCTTTTCTCTCAACTTTTCTCTCAACCCAAACACATTTCTCCGGCAAATTTCCCTCTGATTTTGACAACTAAAGATGAGATTTCAATCCTCATTTAATCTCTAATCATTTCTTCAACAAAACCTTAGCATTTGCTTATTGGTTTTTCAAGAATCTTGGTTCCAAAAAGGGAGAAACTCAAGTTTAGAGGTATGAACGTCCTTCTCCTCTAAATTCTCAGTTCTTTACTGAAATTCCTGTTGCGTGTAAAAGAGTCTATCGCAATTGTAGTGCAAGTGTACACGGCGCAAGTAGTAAAGTGATACGAAGTATCGGATATCGTCTCCACAGGGATTGAGCTAATGACTTCACCTTATTTCACTGCACGAAAGTAAAGAAATAATTCAGAGTTGTCACGAGAATAATAGAGTAAACTTAAAAAAAAGAGTAGAATTATCAAGATGGAGAGAATGGGCTGGTATTGAATTGCTCAGTAGTGCAGGTATTGAATTGCTTAGGATCTCCAGTTCTGTCGTCGTGCCCGTCGTCGATAGCACCTGTCGCGGCGGCTATCTGTAGGCTGTCGCGGCAGCGAACACACCAACTCCGTACTTCAAGTTTGGCAAATATCCCAGATCTGCCTTGGCCTATCCTTAGGTCCAAGTCTGTCGATGATCACGTCTTTGATGATACCTCCCGGCGTGAATCGAAGGATGAACACCGATGTGTATGAATTCTTCTTTAGCCACTTAACCTTGCCCTATCCCTAGGCACAAGATAGTTCAACTATAAACTAGAGAACTTGCTCTTATTTCTTTCGTATACTTAACTCTCCCGATGCTAAGTAAATAGATAACCTCACAATGCTCTCCCGATGCTCTTGCAAGATATTAAAACCAAAATAAGAGAACTTGAAGTTTATTTTATTGAACTTGAAAAATCCTAAAATAAAACAACCCTTGCAACTACTTTACAAAACAACCCGTGGCCCTAGGGCGTTTTTAGAACATGTCGGTGACGGGTAAACGGCAGAAGGGTTTAGGTTATCGGTTATGGGGTATTGGATGCCTCCTAGGTTAAATTTATGCCCTTATATAAGCTTTGGGCTCAAGTATTCTAAGTTAACAAGGATTACAACTTTAATGAAAAGTAAGATTCTAATAAATGCTTAATCTCTAAGGATTCCTACTTTTCAGCCGCCTCCTTGTTTCATGGGAATTCCTCTCCTTGAGCTTTGGCTTGACATATCCTTTGATCCGGGGCTTGGAAAAATATTTGGCTTTCACACGACAGACGAGCAGATTTTTCTCTATCTATCGAGGTCCATTTTACTTTTCCTCTTCATAAAGCTGCTGTCACCTTGCTGTCACGACAGGTCCATGGTAGCTTCATCCTCCTTGTCTGCTTGTCCAGTTCAGCTCTTCTGCTTCTCTGTCCAGCGCCTGCCTTCTTTGTCAACTATGGCAGCTACCTGCAAAATAAGCCATCTTTTAGTAGAATCCGTGCCTTTAGTGTATTTGTGATGTTTTACTGTAAACTGACCTAAATGCAATGCAATGATGCTTGAATGCAGTAGAAATATTGGTTAAAAAGGGTGTAAATAATATAACTTTTACACACTCAATACACCCCCAAACTCAAGTTTTTGCTTGCCCTCAAGCAATTAAACCTAAAAGAAAAATGAAAATTTTTGTGTTGGCCTTCAAACGGTGAACTGTCCCTTACCCGTCGCTCAATCTCTATGGCGGCAGCAACCTGTCGGAAAGGTTAGGATCTGTCCGGAAACTCCCTATAGCTCTCGTGTAGTGAGTGCATGCTTGTGAACAGTTATATGCTAAGACCCTCTTAGTTTCACTAGAATATTCAACTTTTTAACTCGACTTTTTATGCCAAAGTTTATTTTCTTGAAGACACATTTTCATGCTTCTTTTTCTTCTCTTTTCAAGCTAAATTTTTCTAGAGCCAGTTTCGGGCACCTCTAGTTAGCTTCCTAGAGCCAGTTTCGGGCACCTCTAGGTTTTTGAATTTTCTTTTGCTAAACTTCTTTCCTAGAGCCAGTGTTAGGCACCTCTAGGGGCTATTCAAGTACTAAGCATCCTATTCTAGTTTGGCTAAAAGAAATCTACGCAATATAACAGTCACAAAGGTGTTTAAATTTTTCAGAACTATACAAAGGCTCTAAACTTCTCCTTAAACTGTCCTAAAGATGCTGCCACGATAGAGCTGTCTTGACAGGTAAGTTAACGTCACAGTTTTAAGCCAACAGTTTTGTATTTTCTGATTTTTTTTAAGAGAACTTATTAAAAAAAGACACAACAATTAATAAAAAGATGTACTTAAGACTCCATTAATGATGGAGGGTTGCCACCCCCAAACTCGAGGGTTGCATTGCCCTCACTGCAAAATGACAGAAGAAAAACAAAAACATGAAGTACATCACAAAAGATATAAGCAGGCAGCAATAAAAGGAAATAAAAGACTTAAAATTTTCAATCGCTTTCCTCGCTGCTGCTGCTGACACGGATCTGATGGCGGCGTCTGGGCTGTGGAGGAGGCTGGGCAGGTTCAGGGGCAGGTTGCTCCATGAGATGGACGTCGGAACTGCTGCCACTGTCCCAGGTGCTGGTGGTGGTGGTGCTAGCCTTGGGCATCAGCCTCCTGTCTGCCACGTGCTTCTGCCTCTTGACAGGCGTAAACTCTCTCTCCAAATTCCTCCTGATCAGAGGGCTGTCATCGGAGGCAGGTCTCTTTGTTCCTCTGGCAGAGGTTTCGGCCGTTGGACTGCCTGCTGCCGTCGGGGCATGTGAAGGGGTGGAAGCAGTAGAGTGGGAATTTGGGGAGGCAGGTGGTGTGGGTGTGTGGACAGGGGAGGGGATGTGGAAATAATGGGCAGGAAAAGTAGGGAAATTAACATCAGGAAAATTTAAAGTGTTGGTAATAAAGTTTACCGTCGAGTTGGTGAAATCCCGGATGAAGGTCATCAATCCCATTTGTCTCTCTTCCACCCGTTGTATCGCAGCAAGGATGTGGGAAGACTGGTCTGTCGGAGCGGTGGCAGCAGCAGGTTCAGGGGCAGGCTCCTCTGATGATTCTGCTGGGGAGCCGTCTGGGTTGAAGGAAGAGATAGGTGTAGCCACTACCAGCTCCATGAGGCTGTTGATGTTGTTGTCTGTCCAGCCTCTGCCCTTGATTAGTTTGTCGGAAGGCTCCTCGGGGAAAACAGCACATCGGCATAGGGAAGTTATTGTGAACGGCAGGCAGAGGCGGGAGTCGGAGCGGAATGTGCAGTCTAGGATGATGTCCCTCATATAGCGGCCCACATTGATAGGCCTGTCGTGCATGTTTGAGTGAATGAGGGCAAGCCACTGCTGGTTCACCATCGTGTGGTGGGAGGACGGCATGATACGCTTTTTGATGAAAGCGTTCCAGAGTTTGGCTTCTGGAGTAGCTGCCCCCTTTTGACAGAATGGGGGTTCTTTTTGCTTGTGGTCCATGTTGTTCCTTCCTCTGTCACCTCCGCCATGACAGCACCATAGGCGGCAGCATCGAGAGTGTCTAGGAATTTCTGGTGGGCATCATCATCGGGGCCAAAGTAGAGGCCAAACATGTGGTTGATGTTGTCAGCTGTGAAGGGCACCTTTACTCCTCGAACGGTGACAGATGTTGCTGATCTGCTGTCGATAGCAGCATAGAACTCCCGGACTAATGTGTCGTTTAGTTCTGCCGGTTGTTCGGCGAATTGCTCCCATAGTTGAGCCATGATTGCCTTTGTGATGAAAGGTCGGAGTCCCATGTTGGGTGCTTTTCTGATGTAAACGAAACCCCTTTCCTCCCATAACTCCTTTGTGGCGAAGGGCGTCGCTGCTGCTGAAGAAGAGGCTGAGGCAGCACTACGGCGGGTCTGTCTAGACGACATGTTAGTTGCAAGGGTTGTGAAATAGAGAAAGCAAATAAAAACTAGAGGAGAAAGCAAGAGAGAATAAGCAGAAGTGAGAAAAAATGAAAATGAAAATGGGGTTTTATAGTGGTCGAGGGTCTGCCCGTTTAATGCTGTAACGGCAGGCGGGAATAACGGGGCGACGGATGGGATTTAGCGTGTTTGACGCGTCTGACACGCAATTATGCGACTGTTACGCGTCTGCCACACGCTTCTGCGTCTGCCGTGTCAGTCTGTTGACAGCCTGTCTTATCCGTCTACGGCGGCAGCCGAAACGACAGGCTTCAATAAATGGGCTCTGTTGGGCTGATGGATGGATGGTGGGCTTGGGTCACTTCTCCTTTTCTGCTTGACTCCTTTATTTCCTAAAAACAGAAAATATAAAAACATTATTCGAATAAAATAACCTAATTTCCTAATAAATAATAACTAATAAAAATAAAAAAAAAAATTAGGTTAAATTAGGGATGCCTTGTGGGTCATCTCCTAAAGTAACCACTTCCTATAATCCTGGGGCATCAGTCCCCCGATAATGCTTGAGGCGCTGTCCATTGACTTTGAATTGGTGCCCGTCTTTTAATGATCGGATTGTGATGGCACCATGGGGAAAACTTGTACCACTTGGAACGGGCCAGACCATCTAGATTTTAACTTCCTTGGGAAGAGTTGCAACCTAGAATTGAACAACAGCACAAGCTGCCCTGGGCAGAATTGTCGTGGCAGCAACTTTTTGTCATGCCACTTTTTAGTCTTTTCCTTGTAAATCCTTGCATTGTCGTAGGCCATTGTCCGTAATTCCTCAATCTCGTTCAGATCTAATAGCCTTTTCTGGTCTGCCTTGTCCAAGTCCATATTCATTGCCTTGATTGCCCAATATGCTTTGTGCTCGATCTCGACAGGCAAGTGACATGTTTTTCCATAAATCAAACGGTATGGAGACATGCCTAATGGAGTTTTAAAAGCTGTCCTATATGCCCATAATGCATCATTCAGAAGTAAAGACCAATCTTTCCTAGTTGGCTTAACCATCTTTTCAAGAATGTTCTTCACTTCCCTATTGGATATCTCAGCCTGTCCATTGGTCTGTGGGTGGTATGCTGTCGCGATCATGTGCTTGACACCATATTTCTTCAAGGCGGCAGCAATTACCCTATTATCAAAATGTCTCCCCTCATCACTGATGATCGCCTTAGGGATGCCGAATCTAGAAAAAATGTTTTTGTGCAAAAACTTTTGGACCGTCTTGGCATCATTCTTTTGAGTGGCAATGGCTTCAACCCACTTGGAGACGTAATCTACTGCTAGGAGGATGTACAAATTTCCACATGAAGATGGAAAAGGTCCTATAAAATCAATCCCCCAAACGTCGAAGATCTCGACTTCTAGAATGTTCTGCAGTGGCATCTCGTTTCTCCTCGAGATGTTACCTGTCCGCTGGCATCTGTCACAGTGCTTGTAAAAGTCCTGTGCATCCTTATATAGTGTCGGCCAGTAGAACCCTGACTGCAGCACCTTGGCAGCAGTTTTATTGCCTCCTAAGTGACCTCCATATTGTGAAGCATGACAGTGATGGAGAATGTCTTCTTGTTCTTCTTGTGGTACACATCCTTATAACCTGGTCTGCGCACATTTTGAAAAGAAGAGGTTCGTCCCAATAATAATGTTTAACATCATTTTGAAACGTCTTCCTTGCTTGATAATTAAGATCATACGGAAGTATTCCGCTAACTATAAAATTAACGAAATCAGCATACTAGGGGAGTTCAGAAGACTTACCTGCCGCCATGGCTGTCGCGACAGCGATTGCGGCAGCAAAGAGCTGCTCATCTGGGAAGGTCTCCAGTATGTTTGTCTCGTCGATTGGTAGACTCTGTCCCTTCTCCAACCTTGACAAGTGGTCTGCCACCTGATTTTCTGTCCCCTTTTTTGTCCTTGATCTCAAGGTCGAATTCTTGTAATAGCAAGATCCACCGTATCAATCTGGGTTTTGCATCCTTCTTTGCGAACAAATACTTTAGGGCAGAATGGTCGGTGTGTATTATTACTTTCGTCCCAAGTATGTAAGAACGAAACTTGTCGATGGAGAACACCACAGCTAACAGCTCCTTTTCTGTGGTGGTGTAGTTCACTTGGGCGTCATTTAATGTTTTGCTGGCATAGTATATGACATGAAACAGCTTATCTCTGTGCTGCCCAAGTGCTGCCCCGACAACATAGTCACTAGCATCACACATAATCTCAAATGGCTGTGTCCAGTCTGGTGGCTGTACTATGGGGGCTGTCACTAGTTTTTCCTTCAAAATCTTGAATGCTTCAGTACATTCTTCATTAAAGTCAAAGGGTCAGTTCTGCTCTAATAGATGACATAGGGGCTTCGTGATTTTCGAGAAATTCGCGATAAATCTCCGATAAAAACTAGCATGCCCTAAAAAACTTCTAATGCCCTTGACTGTGGTTGGCGGCGACAGCTTCTCAATTACTTCAATCTTAGCCCTGTCGACTTCTATCCCACGGCAGCTAATCTTATGGCCAAGAACTATCCCTTCGTCCACCATAAAGTCGCATTTTTCCCAATTTAGAACAAGATTAGCTTTTTCACATCTTTCAAGTACCTTTTGAAGATTGCCGAGGCAGCTCTCAAAATCGTCTCCAAAGACGGAAAAATCATCCATGAAAATCTCAAGGAAGTCCTCTACCATGTCGGAGAATATGGCCATCATGCACCTTTGGAAGGTGGCAGGTGCATTACAGAGTCCAAACGGCATCCTCCTAAACACGTATGTTCCGTAGGGGCATGTAAAAGTCGTTTTTTCTTGATCCTCTGGTGCGATAGAAATTTGGTTGTAACCTGAATAACCATCAAGAAAACAGTAGTAAGGTTTACCCGCTAATCTATCAAGCATTTGATCAATAAAGGGTAAAGGAAAGTGGTCCTTTCGGGTAGCTTTGTTAAGCTTTCGATAGTCCATACAAACCCTCCAACCGGTCACAGTCCTGGTTGGGATTAACTCATTGTTCTCGTTGGTTATCACGGTCATTCCTCCTTTCATGGGAACACATTGCATCGGGCTCACCCATTTGCTGTCGGAGATGGCGTAAATAATACTAGCATCTAACCATTTAATTATCTCTTTACGCACTACCTCCTTCATCGCATGGTTTAACCGCTTTTGGGCATCTATAGTCGGCTTATGATCTTCCTCGAGGAGGATTTTGTGCATGCATAACGCCGGACTAATGCCTTGAATGTCTTCTATCGTCCATCCAATCGCCTTTTTGTGCTGCCTTAGCATGTCGATTAGCTGTCGTTCCTGTTCCTGCGGCAACTTAGCAGAGATGATTACGGGCAGTGTGTCATTGGAACCAAGATAAGCATATTTAAGCTGCCCTGGCAGGGGCTTTAGTTCTAAAGCAGGTGGTTCAAAAATAGATGGCTTTTGGATTACATGGTTATCCGAAGTATAATTCAAGGGTTCGAATAACTTACCTGGACGATTGCCTAACCAGTTTACCTCCTCCTGATCTTCAGTATCAGATGTATCAGATTCAGAGGAGTTGCTGTCGTCGGTGCTGTCATCGTTGCTGTCGTGACAGTCCTCCAGGTGGCTGCCGCAGCAGTGTCCAAATTTAATATCATGACAGCCCGACCTGATGCAGGGTTGATCAAGGGTAACTTCACTGATAGCCTTGCATTCCTCGTCTACATCAGCATGTTTCATTGCTTGGAGAACATTCAACTTAATCTCTTGATCGTTTACGCGCATCGTGAGTTCTCCTTTCTCCACATCAATCAATGATCTTCCTGTGGCTAAGAAGGGTCGCCCAAGGATGACTGGTGCGTTTTCGTCTGCCTCACAGTCTAAGATAAGAAAGTCAGCAGGAAAAATAAGCTTATCCACTCTTACCAGAATATCTTCAATTTTTCCTTCGAGATGAACGTAAGAGCGGTCGGCCAGCTGCAGGGTCACTGTCGTGGGCCGCGCCTTTCCAATGCCTAATTTCTGAAAAACAGACTTGGGCATTAAATTAACACTAGCACCAAGATCACAAAGTGCCTTACCCACAAATTTATTTCCGATTACGCAAGGTATGATGAAACTCCCCGGATCCTTCTTTTTCTGGGGTGGCTGCCGATGAAGAATGCTCATGCAACCTTCTGTCATCTTTACCGTTTCAAATTCCCCAAGTTTATATTTTTTCGACATAACATCCTTGAGAAATTTAGCATAACCGGGCATCTCCCTAACAGCATCTAACAACGGAATATTAATATGAACCTGCTTAAAAATATCATATATCTTTTTAAGTTGAGATTCATGCTTAGCTTGTTGTATCTGTTGGGGAAAAGGTGGTGGAGGACGATAATCAGCAATACGCCTTTCCCACTGCATGCGAAACTGAGGACGGTAATCATTGTTTTTCTCCTCTGTCGCTTCTGCTGTCGTGACAGGCTCCTCGGCAACAGTCTGTTTGTCACCTGTCGGGGCAGCTTCCTCGGCAGGTTTATCCAAGGCAGGTTCCTTTTCTGTTTCAGCTTCTTTTTCCGGCCCTGGTAATTTCTTCCCACTCCTAGTAGTAATCGCCTTACATTGCTCATGTGGGGGTGGTCTAGCATTTTCAGTATTGCTAGGGAATCCTCCATTCTGCCTCTGCTTAATATGTTGAGAAACCTGACCCATTTGTGTCTCTAGAGATTTCAAGGTAGCTTCATGATTTGTCATCCTCATCTCGGTTTTATCCATAAAGGTTTCCGTTTTCTTGACAAACTGATTCATATTCTCCATATACGTACCAGTCTGAGACATAAATGTGGCCAGAGTTTGTTCCAATATACTGCTCGTGGCAGGTGGTGGCTGCTATTGCTGCTGCGGCGGCAGGTGTTGCGGCAGTTGCGGCGGCAGTTGCTGTCGCGTCAGCAATCTAGGTCCTCCCTGATTCTGATTATGTGCTTGCGGATTCAGGGCATTGTTAGGATTACTCCAGGAAAATTTGGGATCCTTCCTCCAATTAGGATTGTAATTGTTGGAATTATAGTTCGGCTTGTAATTTCCAACATATTTTCCCTCTTCTATTTGTATTGGGCACTCATCCCGACTATGATTTCCCTCACAGATGGTACAAACTTCCTCAACAGCAAATCCTTGTAATTCATCTTCATTCAATAACCGTTTCATTGCTTTAGTAAGGAATGCTACCTGTGAGTTCATAGTGCTGTCGGCCTCATAGTCCTTGACAGCAAGTACCCGTTTACCCCATCTTCTTGTCGTCGGAAACTGCTCCTCATTCTTGGCCAGATTTTTTAAAACTTGTAATGCCTCGTCTGAATCTTTTTCCAATAATAATCCATTTGCTGCAGAATCAATTCGAATGCGAGTTTGTAAGTTAGCAGCATTATAGAACTTAGTTACCTGATTCCAGACGGGGAATCCATGCATTGGGCAGTTCCGTAGAAGAGTAGTAAATCTGTCCCAGGCCTCGTGCATCGGCTCGTCGTCTTCCTGTTGAAAAGTAGCGATTTCATTACGTAATCGCTCAGATAAAGCGAAAGATTAAAACGAGATAAGAATTCACGAGATAAATCTGCCCAAGTTACGATTGAACCTGGTGTAAGTTTATTCCACCAAGTTTTAGCTATGTCCCTCAATGAATGAGGGAATAACCGAAGCCTTAGTATCTCCGGACTAACTCCTGGTAGTCTAAACGAACCAAAGATCTCCTGGAACGTCTTGAGATGCTCCCTAGCATCTTCTGTCACAGCACCACTAAACTGCCCGGCATTGTTGATCATACTAAACATGACAGGTTTAAGTTCGAAGTTGTCAACATCAATATCCGGTAGCGTGGTCTCCAGCTCTACATGATCGTTCAACATGTAGTCACGACATGACCGTCGTCCATCTACTGCGGGCGGGTCACCGACAAGCGGGTGGTTATCGCCAAGGGGTGGTATGTGACCGCCGGCAGGTTGATTATGGCCCATCTTCTCTAGCTGTTCCTCGAGGTAATCGTTTCTGTCTAAAAGTCGGCGAAGTTGTTTCTTGAGACTGAAGGAACGTTCGGTTTCTGGATCTAATGGATATTCAGGATCTTCACCTCTTTTAGATCTGCGCATAAACAAGAAGACCTCGTGAAAAGCGAGAGTTGAAAGCACAGAAGAAAAATTAAAGAAAAATAAAAATTAAAACGAAAACAAAAATAAAAACGAAAAGTGCAATAAAAGAAAGATGTAGTTATGTTGCCAATCCCCGGCAACGGCGCCAAAAACTTGTTGCGTGTAAAAGAGTCTATCGCAATTGTGGTGCAAGTGTACACGACGCAAGTAGTAAAGTGATACGAAGTATCGGATATCGTCTCCACAGGGATTGAGTTAATGACTTCACCTTATTTCACTGCACGAAAGTAAAGAAATAATTAAGAGTTGTCACGAGAATAATAGAGTAAACTTAAATAAAAGAGTAGAACTATCAAGATGGAGAGAATGGGCTGGTATTGAAATGCTCAGTAGTGCAGGTATTGAATTGCTTAGGATCTCCAGTTCTGTCGTCGTGCCCGTCGTCGACAGCACCTGTCGCGGCGGCTGTCCGTAGGCTGTCGCGGCAGCGAACACACCAACACTATACTTCAAGTTTGGCAAGAATCCCAGATCTGCCTTGGCCTATCCCTAGGTCCAAGTCTGTCGATGATCACGTCTTTGATGATACCTCCCGGCGTGAATCGAAGGATGAACACCGATGTGTATGAGTTCTTCTTTAGCCACTTAACCTTGCCCTATCCCTAGGCACAAGATAGTTCAACTATAAACTAGAGAACTTGCTCTTATTTCTTTCGTATACTTAACTCTCCCGATGCTAGGTAAATAGATAACCTCACAATGCTCTCCCGATGCTCTTGCAAGATATTAAAACCAAAATAAGAGAACTTGAAGTTTATTTTATTGAACTTGAATAAATCCTAAAATAAAACAACCCTTGCAACTACTTTACAAAACAACCCGTGGCCCTAGGGGTTTTTTAGAACATGTCGGTGGCGGGTAAACGGCAGAGGGGTTTAGGTTATCGGTTATGGGGTATTGGATGCCTCCTAGGTTAAATTTATGCCCTTATATAAGCTTTGGGCTCAAGTATTCTAAGTTAAAAAGGATTACAACTTTAATGAAAAGTAAGATTCTAATAAATTCTTAATCTCTAAGGATTCCTACTTTTCAGCCGCCTCCTTGTTTCATGGGAATTCCTCTCTTTGAGCTTTGGCTTGACATATCCTTTGATCCGGGGCTTGGAAAAATATTTGGCTTTCACACGACAGACGAGCAGATTTTTCTCTATCTATCGAGGTCCATTTTACTTTTCCTCTTCATAAAGCTGCTGTCACCTTGCTATCACGACAGGTCCATGGCAGCTTCGTCCTCCTTGTCTGCTTGTCCAGTTCAGCTCTTCTGCTTCTCTGTCCAGCGCCTGCGTTCTTTGTCAACTATGGCAGCTACCTGCAAAATAAGCCATCTTTTAGTAGAATTCGTGCCTTTAATGTATTTGTGATGTTTTACTGTAAACTGACCTAAATGCAATGCAATGATGCTTGAATGCAGCAGAAATATGGGTTAAAAAGGGTGTAAATAATAGAACTTTTACACACTCAACAATTCCCAAGTTCTCAATCCTTGATTTGTGTTTTATAAAAGGTTTTACAATTGTGTTCTTGATCTTGGCTTTAAAATGCAAGATTTGCTTTAATTTTGATGAAATTCGTATGATCTGATTGGGCATTGTTTTGAGATGTCATTTTGATGTAAAATGGATGTTTAATTGATGAGAAATTAAGGTTTTATCAATGCAATCCCGAATAGGTTAATTCTCTTAAGTTTTGCTTGAGTTTTTGGTTGTTTTTGGGATGATCTTGATGATCTGCTATAGCTGGAGGTATAAGGACGTGTTTAGATCCTTTTTGGATGTTAATTGAGGTTTAAGAATGATTGGATTTGATAGATCTTGAATGGGTAGTGTTGTGGAGTTGTTTGGATGTGTTTTCGGTTGTGTTTGGTAGCCGAAAATGGAGTGTGGATAAGAGCAGCGAGTTTAGGTGCTTTCATTGAAGATATTAATCCATGATGATGCATTAATCCTCTGCTTTGATGTGTTTAAAACAGGGGAGACATCTTCGGATCTTTGTGGTGGTGATTCGGAAACTTGATCGGTGTTTCGGCAAGTTGCGAAACGGAATCGGTGAGTGAATTTTGGTTTTCAGCTTTGAAACCAATGTTTTGAAGGTTTGGGAGCTTAGTTTAAGTCTAAACAACTTTGCTAAGCTCAAGAGTAAGTTTTTGGAAAAACTCTCTTGTTGATGAACCATGAGTTGGTTGAATGCAATGTGATTGGTTTGCATGTTTTAAACTATGTTTTGAAAGCATGTTTTAGCATGTTTATTTGTTGATTTTATAAGTCATGTGTTGAAGGATGCTCAAGGTAAGAGATCCTAGTTTTTGAACATTATTAAATGTGGTTTTTATGCAAAATGGTGCATGATGTTTATGGCTTTGTTAAATGCTTTAAAACAGTGGATTATTATTGTTAAATGATGTATATTGGCAAGTGATGTTTTGAGAATGGCTAAGAACACTATGGTGGTTAAAAGTCCATAGGTGGTTCTTGTGTTAAGAACAACATGGTGGTTAAAAGTCCATGGTTGGTTCTTGTGTTAAGGTCACAAAGGTGGTTAAAAGTCCTTGTGTGAGCCTTGAGTATTGTAAGGTCACAAAGGTGGTTAAAAGTCCTTGTGTGGACCTTGTGTATTTAAGAACACCATGGTGGTTAAAAGTCCATGGGTGATTCTTGTGTTAAGGTCACAAAGGTGGTTAAAAGTCCTTGTGTGGACCTTGTGTATTTAAGAACACCATGGTGGTTAAAAGTCCATGGGTGATTCTTGTGTTAAGGTCACAAAGGTGGTTAAAAGTCCTTGTGTGGACCTTGTGTATTTTAAGAACACCATGGTGGTTAAAAGTCCATGGGTGATTCTTGTGCTAAGGACACAATGGTGGTTAAAAGTCCATGTGTGGTCCTTGTGAATTGTAAGATCACAATGGTGGTTAAAAGTCCATGTGTGGATCTTGAGTTGATTGTATCTTGAGATGGAAAATGATCATAATTATCACTTGTGGCCAATATCACATATTAATAATTTGAAGCATGAAATGCTTGTTTTATATGCTTATGTGCATGGTTAAATGTTGTTTTGAACTAAGGTTTATAAAAGTGTTTATAAATGCATTATTGAGTTGTTTTGAATGAGCATTCCTCACTAAGCTTATTGCTTACGCTCTACCCTTTTCTTAAACCAATAATGCAGATCATTGAGAGCATTAAAGTTCTTGAAGGGACAGCAAGAGGTCAAGAATCCAAGTGAAGAACTAAGCTCATGTATGGTGAATGTTTTCTTACCACTATTAGCTTTTGGGCATTTGGCAATGGGGAACCTATGTTGTTGTTTTTGGGAGATGTTTTGGACTCCCTAGGTTAGTTTTATGATGTTGTTGATGATAGAACACGTAATTGGCCTTTGTGAAGTTGGTTTGGTATTATGGTGCTTGAATGGTTTTCTACATAAGATGCATGCCTTTAGAATTGGGGATTTGCTTAATTGATGCCATGTTTGAGAATGGTTGATGCTATTATGTTTCTTGTGCATGTAATGACTTGCTGGTATAATTTGGATGCCTTTGGAGCATGTTTGATGGGTCAATAGTATGATAAACCAGCAAAATTTCTGCAATCTGGGCAGGCCGTATCGGAACGGGTGCTACTGTTTCGGAACGGGGGCCTGAAATGGCCTAGGCGTTCCGAAACGGGAGGAACCGTTCCGGAACGAAATTGCTACTGCCAAGCCCTGTTCCGATACACGTTTCGGAA
The DNA here is from genome assembly GCA_958450335.1 of Hibiscus tridactylites. Taxonomy (NCBI): domain Eukaryota; kingdom Viridiplantae; phylum Streptophyta; class Magnoliopsida; order Malvales; family Malvaceae; genus Hibiscus; species Hibiscus tridactylites. Next base: position 40,759,292 of record OY288287.1, read on the forward strand.
CGGTCCCGCGTTTCGTAACGAATCATTTCCGTTTCGGAACACTCGACCGTTGGGCACTGAAATTGACGGTTATATGTTTTGAAAACCTTGTGTTTTGGTCCTCAACTTTGTGTATGCAATTGAATGAGTTTGTGATGTCCGTTTGAGCTGAAATTTGGCAGTGAAGCATGAAACATGATTAATTTCATATTGGTAACTCAAAAGTTGGCTAAGTCCCTATAATTTTCTGAATTTGCAATTTGGTCCCTAAAATCATGTTTTGTGCATTTGAGTCCCTGAATGTTCTTTTATTGTCATGATCTTTGAGCATGCTGTGGTTGTGAACATATCTAGGGATAACATGCATTTAGATAAGATTTAAAATATAAAAAAGGGTCGTTAATCAAGGTTGACTTTCGAGTTGACTTTAGTTTTCCCCGTGTAAACTTCTTAATTCGGTTCAACTGTCTGGGCCGGGTTAAGGGGGTTACAAATGGAGTCTTATTTAGTTTAAAAATTGTGTCTTTTACTTAGTTTATTTTTGCGCTTAAAAAAATGAAAAATTTGGCTTAAGTCTTTGAACTGAACTTACCTGCCGTGACAACTCTGTCGTGGCAGTGCCTTTAGGATAGTTTTAGGAGCAGTTTAGAGCCTTACTATAGTTCTGAAACTTAAACACTATTTGTGACTGTTATACTGCCTAGAACTCTACTAGTTAACTAGAATAGGAAGCTTAGCACTTGAATAGCCCCTAGAGGTGCCTAACACTGGCTCTAGGAAAAGAAGTTAAGAAAAAATAGACTCAATGCACCTAGAGGTGCCCGAAACCGGCTCTAGGAAGTTAGCTAGAGGTGCCCAATACCGGCTCTAGTCAAACTTAAACTTGAGAAAATAAAATTGAGTCTGAATAATAACTAAAGGAGCCTAAGAATTGCCTCCAAAAAGATGAACTTTGGCATAAAAATTCAAGTTAGAGGCTGAAATATGCTAGTGAAACTAAGGGAGTCTTGGCGTATAATTGTTCACAAGCATGCACACACTGCACGAGGATTATAGCAAGTTTCTGGACGAATCCTAATTTATCCGACAAGGTGTTGCTCACGATAGGGAATGATTGGAAGGTAAGGGAAAGTTCAATGTTTTAAGCCAAACAAAAATATTTTATTTTAGGTCTGAATTGCACGAGGATTTTATTTTAGGAATGAATGGAAGGCAAGCAAAAACTTGAGTTTGGTGGTGTGTTGAGTGTGTAAAAGTTCTATTATTTACCCCTATTTAACCCATATTTCTGCTGCATTCAAGCATAATTCATTGCATTTAGGTTAGATTTCAGTTATACACCACAAATATATTAAATGGCACAGTTTCTACTGAAATTGGTTGTTTTTGCAGGTTGCTGCTGTAGCAGATGGAGAAGCAGGCGCTGGGCAGTGATGCAAAAGAGCTGGAACTGGATGAGTAGACGAGAAGGACGATGCTGCCATGGCCGTTGCCGTGGCAGCCAAGGACGACAGCAATAGTAAGGAGAAGAAGAAAAGTGGGCCTCGACAGAAAGAGAAACTTAAGCCCGTCTGTCGTGGAATACCCTTATATTTTTCCAAGACCTAGATCAGAATGAAGGCCAAGCCCAAAGTTCAAGGAAGAAATTCCAAGCAAGAAGGAAGGACGAATTAAAGATATATTCTCTGAAGATTTAGTCTTTAATAGAGTTGTACTTTAATTTAAACTTGTATTCTTGCCATATTAGAAAACTTGAACCCAAGGCCTATATAAAGGCATGTAACTGGACCTAGGAGAGGACATAATCTATCTCTAGTCTTCTTCCCAAAACCCTAGCCGTTTTCCCCTTCTCAACATGTTCTAAACTTCTCCTAGGGCCACGGGTTGATTTGTAAAGTAGTTGCAAGGATTGCTTTTGTTTAGGAATTTTCTGTTCAATAAAATAAACTTCAAGTTCACTTATTCTGGTTGTTAATATCTTGCAAGAGTATCGGGAGAGCATTGTGAGGTTATCTATTTACTTAATATCGGGAGAGTTAAGTATACAAAAGGAATAAGTGCGGGTTCTCTAGTTTATAGTTGAACTATCTCAGACCTAGGGATAGGACGAGGTTAAGTGGCTAAAGAAGAATTCAACAACATCAGTGTTCATCCTTCGATTCACAGCGGGAGGTATCATCAAAGACGTGTTCATCGACAGACTTGGACCTAGTGATAGCCCAAGGCACAACAAGGATTCTTGCCAAGCTTGAAGTACAGAGTTGTGTGATCGCTGTCGCGACTAACAACAGACCGCTGCCGCGACGGGTGCTGCCGCGACAGGGACGACGACAGAACAAATTTTTCAAGACTTAGCAATACCTACACTACTGAGCAATTCAATACCAGCCCATTCTCTCTATCTTGATTATTTTAATATTATTTTCCAGTTCTCTTTATTATTTTCGTGACAACAACTTAAGCTATTCTTTTACCTTCGTGCAGTAATTCAAGGTGAAGCTATTAGCCTAGTCCCTGTGGAGACGATATCTGATACTTCCGTATCACTTTACTACTTGTGTCGTGTACACTTGCACTACATTGCAATAGACACTTTTACACGCAATAGTACGTAAGATATACACAAACCCTACTTCTAGCTATTTCACAGGACGACAATCGCAAATGCGTTCCTATTGCATTCACAATTGTCCGGAAGGAGGATTTGGAGTCTTGGAAGTTCTTCCTTCGGAACTTACGAAAATATGTCCTTGATCCTGTAATACGATCAAGGGATGGAGAGGGATGTGTTATTTCTGACATAGGCACATCACTGTTGTGGGTGATAGAAAATTTGGGTGACTATTGGAAGCCTCCATACATTCACCACCGTTTTTGCTTACGGCACATAGCCGCAAACTACCTGTTGCAATTCAAGAACCGTGATGAACGTCAAATGGTGCTCGATATGGGTACGTCCTTTATGTCATTTTCATTTACAATATTACTTGTTACTCACTTTCATTTACGACCTTTTTGCATGTGTTTTTCGCCCATAACTATTCAAATGTCATCCCGTAGGCAACTCGCACTACAAACAAGAGGTGGCTGACATGCTCGAGGAACTGAGAGCGGGAAACAAACATGGCACAGAATACCTTGAAAAAATCTCAAAGGAAAAATGGCTTCGATCGTATGACGAGGGTAAACGTTATGGTCACATGACAACGAACTTGGCTGAGGCAGTGTACTCATCACTGAAGGGAGTGCGGCAGTTGCCTATCACTTCCATTGTCAAATCGACCTATTATCGTTTGGCTACCCTTTTTGCAACCTTGGGAAGGCAAGCAACTGAGTACATGACAGGTGGACACAAAGTCCATCCGAATTTCCGCAGAAAACTACATACTCAATTGGGCCAATCAAGACAGATGACTGCAACTCTCTTCTCTCGAGAAGGACACATGTTTCGTGTTGCAGAATTTTCCAGGCGGTTGGAAGGCATTAAGCACAACGCGTACGTGGTAAATCTGAGGGAAAGAATCTGCGAGTGCGGAATTTTCCAAACATTCAAATATCTGTGTGCACACGCCATTGCTGCTTGCACTAACCAACATATACAATACATGCATCTGGTTGATCTGGTATACTTACTCGAAACGATGTTTAAGGTTTATGAAAAAGAGTATCCTCTAATCGGAAAAAAGGTTGATCCGAATACCGTGGACACTAAACCGATCATACGCCCAGATCCAGCACTACTAAGAGCCAAAGGACGTCCACGTTCTACAAGAATACACTGTGCCTAGGATATGGTCGAACATCAAGAAAAAACCGGACAAAGGAAGCATTGTAGTGTATGTAAAAATCCTGGACACACAGCTCCTAAGTGTCCTAATCGCTCAGCCCCTCGTCTTAATTAATTATTTTTAATTTGTATATGCGAGTTTGCCCATGACAATCGAATCAAAAAAGTCAGTCTACTTCGATTTATACAATAGGCCATCTTATATTTTCAATCATTCAAAAAAATATGTTATGATATAGTTTTCGAAGCGACTTTAAGTCAGTGTAGAATGGACGGAAATTGACCGTGTCGGTGTCATACGATAGAGAATTTCCAGTACTACGACCCCAAACTCGATGTTAGCTAAAAATTTAAAATTTCTACGTATGAAATTCTGCTCGAACATGCCTATCGACATTTGTTCAAAGGCAACTTCATTCAAAAAAGGATGATAGCATAGGGTTTTGGAAGCCATTTTAAATCATTGTAGAATGGACGGAAATTAACCATGTTGGTATCATACGATAGAGGATTTCCAGTACTACGACCCCAAACTCGATGATCGCTAAAAATATACGATTTACACGCCCGAAATTGGGCTCGAAGAGGCCTACCCACACTTGTTTTCCCTTGTTCTTCTGCCCAGAATTGCACAGAACTCGCGTCCTGCAGAACGCGAGGTCTGTGCGATATATTCAACCGCCCTTTCAAATTCTCGTGGACCTCGCGTTATGCAGAACGCGAGGTCTTATAAAACCGTTAACACAAACAACAAGGCCAGGTAGACTAAAATCGAGTTATGCAGAACGCGATATCAGACCTCGCGTCCTACACAACGCGATGTTCACTAACGTGGTAAGTTTGGGGGTCATTTTGCCAAATAATATTTTTTGGGAGCCATTTTCCCATATAATTATTTAAAAGGGATTATTGATTCAAAAATACCATATAGTTTTCCCTACTATCTATCTTTATTAATTTCCCCTTTATCGATTCCCCAAAAAATCATTGCATTCATCAATGGACTTGAACTCGCCGAGTCTGCTCAACATCTTCTTCGGTTGAATGGGCGTAATGAATCCATTTCTGTTTGCATTGTACAACTCAAAAGCTTCCTTCAAATCCTTCATCTTCTTTTCTTCCCCTCCTTCTTCCATTAACCCTATGAAATCCTCCAAGTCCAACAGCTCGTTGTCGTTCGAATCCAACGATTCGATCGTGACTTCCGTTTCGTATACCTTCAGCTCGCTCTCCGCCCATTACGCTAATGTATGGCTTAACTCCGATGCCGAGATTTTCTCGTCTCCATCTCTGTCGATGTAACGTTCGTATTGTTCGTTTCTCATCATGTTTTCCCTTAAAAAATTAACAGAAACTTTCAGGGATTCTTGGAAAATATGCAGAAAGATGAAGTGATTGAAAACTGAGTTTGATTTGCAGAAATGGCGAAATGGGTAATGGAAAGCCGAATTTTTATATAGATGAAAGTAACTAGGACTTTGCCTATGATATTACCGAGAAAGTTTTGGGAATTGGAAAGAATCAGAAAAGATTTCAAAATGAGGAAGACGACGAAGAAAAAGATGAAAACACTGAAGTTTGAGTGGAGGAATTGGAAAGAATGACGGGTTTGTTGGGGAATCGATGCAAAGGGAAAGTAATAACGATAGATAATAATTGATTTGATAAATATATTATGTGATAAAAAGTTAATAGGTTGGTAAGTTAGTTTGGTGGTTAAGGATCATGTGCTTTACTTATGTATAGTTCTTCTACGCTTGACGACGAGTTTTGATGAACACTATTATTGGTGAGCACCGATAAATTAATTTATAAAATTATTAAATTTAAAGTACTTAATGCGTACTTATAATTTTTTAAAAAATTACAAGTGTAATTTAATTAAAATTTAAAATATATTTTTTAATTAAATTACACTTTTAATTTTTTAAAAATTATAATTACGCATTAAGTATTTTAAATTTAAAATTTTTATAAATTAATTTATCGGTGTTTATCGGTACTCGTCAATAGCGGTGCTCATCAAAGCTCGTCAAGCGCTATAGAATTTTCCTTTACCTATTAGACTTGAGTTAAATTCTAAGTTCTTTTAATTTTTAAGTTTTATTTTTTTTCTTAAGCTCTTTGAACCAATCAGATGATACTACGTGTAAAAATGATTAAACTTTTTAAAAAAAATGACGATAACACGTCAGCAAGTCTTGCCATTAAAGCATGTCACGTCATTGACGGGCATTGACCGTTAGTTGACTGGTGGTTTTTATCCATCCAGGGTGAATTTTGAACCAAAATGAAACGTTAAGGGTTTTTCTGAACAGAAAAAAAGAATATGTGCTAAAGTGACCAAAAGTTCAAACATTAGGAGGTTTTAGTAACTTTATGCCTAAAATTTATTGGCTCGATGGTTAAATTGGGTTTAAAATTTTTTTAAAAGCTTAATTGATTTTTTTAAAAGTTCAAAGGTCTCAAACATCCCTAAGGCTTGATTTGTTGTTATTGTTGTTGTTGTCATTACTGTTGTTGTTGTTGCTGCAGATTAGAAGTGTATATATTATATACATTATATACTGTATCTATAATCTATGTCTATCTAATATATATATATATATATATATATATATATATATATATGATCTGTTTACACAGTGTAAAACTCTTTAAGTTTTACATGTTTTTTAGACCGTTGGATGAGTGAAACGAATGAATGAGATTAACAGTAAATATGTGAAGATTATCACTTGAAAAAAGAGTAAGGAGTTAATCTGAGTCATCCATTTATCCATCTAACGATCCAGAAAACGTGCAAAACTTAAAAAAATTTACATTGTGTAAGTTGATCCTAACTCATATATATATATATATCTATATATATACCTTCTCAAAAAATCTATAATATATATACAAATATGATTTGTAGAAACTTTTGAATCCACAGTTTTTTTTATTATGTTACTAATTTTATTTAAAATTCTTGGATCATTTATAACTATTATTATCCTAAAGAGAAATTTATATGTGATTAGAATTAAATAATTAATATTATCTCTTATGAAATCGAATTCTTTTAATAAACAATTTAGATGATTAAATTAATTAATATGAATCTTTTTATACAAAAAATTATTTAATGATTTGTATATTCACATTTAATAAAAAATTTGTGTACCTAAAATATCAATAGGAAGAGAATTTTTTTCATCATTTTTATTCATCAACATAATGGACATTTATACAAGTATAAGGTAATATAATATGTAAAATAATTTACTACATCAACTATATATTATCATACATTGAAAACAATATATATTAAACACAATGTTTAGCCTATAATTATGAATACACCCCCTCATGTTGGATCATGGATATTAACCATGTTGAACTTGTTACATTGATAATTAATTCGGATTCCGTTAAGTGCCTTTGTGAAGATATCTCTAGTTCTTTAGTTTTTACATAGCTAGTGGTGATCAAACCTTGTTGGATCTCTTCACAAATGAAATTATAATCAATCTCAATGTGTTTTGTTCGTTTATGAAAGACATGGTTAAAAGCAATGTGAAGTGTAGCTTGATTATCACACCATAGTTTTGCAAGTAATGAAATTTTAATTGTTAAAAAATAGTCATTAAACTTTACAAATATTATTGAATGGTCATTAAACCATCTAATTGTTACAAAATGGTATGTTATTATAGGTTGTACTTCAAGTTTTTCTCAATTGATTTGAAGAGACTTTGTTTTCAAAATTCAAATGAAGGAATGAAAGAGTAATTTGTTTTCAACAACATTTTAAATGAAAGGAATTTAAGAGCGGTTCTATTGGTGCGTTCCATAGTATTTCCCCATAGATTGCAGCTTCTGGAACTTAACATGTTTTAGTTCAAAACATGAAGCAATGCTAGTTGGTCGAACAATACCTAGATTCAGACCCTTTAAGGTCGGCAAAACATAGTCTCTAATAGGCCTATAAATATCGTTTACATCATTATTGTTGTTCGCATTGTTTTCCTAGCTTATTGCATTAGCATTTTGATGGTTCTGATCTGGGTATGGCTCATGAAATAGGTTGTTGTTAGCTTCATCTGCATGATCATCCATGGTTTTTTGTACATCTCATTGCCTTCTCCTAAATTTTTTTGGTTCTTGTTGTACTAAACGTTCTCTTGGGTTGCTTTAAGTTATACACCTATAGTAACAAACAAAAAGAAATGTAACCCCCTCATCCCGGTCTGGCCGGATGACCGGTCCGAGTGAGCTACACGGGGAAAACCGAGTGAAAACTCCCTAAGGAACTCTCCCTCGGTTAGCAACCCTATTTTTTTTTCTTTTCATTTTAATCTTGTCTAGATGAGAATTACATCCTAGGTGATCATACAGCGGAACAATATTTACGAAACAACCAATCGAACCCAAACTAACACTTAAAAGCCCATTTTTAAAGTTAAACTGCAGGCGGTATCGATACCCTTAAGGGGGTATCGATACCCCTTTGACTAGGTCAACAGGGTTTGGTCAACCTGAGGAGACAGTATCGATACCCCAAATGAGGGTATCGATACCCTCCCCTAAAGTTGACTTCCCACGGTCAAAGCCAAGACAACGGTATCGATACCCTAGAGGCCAGTATCGATACCGAAATCGACAGTGGCTCCAGTGGCCAAAAAGGTATCGATACTCCCCTCGAGTATCGATACACGAGGCCTGAAACCACAGGGTAGTATCGATACCAGATCAATGGTATCGATACCTCAGCTACGAAACTGCAGGTTTGAGCTGATTTAGAGCACAAGGAGGCCCCTAAATCCCTCTAACACTTCAACCAACACACTATCATCAATCCCTAAGGCAAGCCAACCATACAAGCATACATATTTAAGCCAAGGGAGTCAATCATACATTTATTTAAGCATTCATACATAGCATACTAGTTAAAGAGCAATTCATGCAATATTGGCATACTCAAACACAAAGGACCTTAGAAGAAACAAGGCATCTTGAAAGGTTTGCACTCAAACACTATGCAACCTAGACATTCTAAAATATGCCATCAACCATCAAACATTCAACATAGTATAACATGCTTACAAACCATGAACAAACCAAAACAACATCAATCCAATGAGTCACACATGCTCATACAAAGACACTTGCCACATTGCTAGCTATTACAAAATCGGTAACCATACTTGAGCTACAAACTTGGAAGCCCTTCTTGCCTTGCCTCGAGCTAACACCACGCTAATGATCTGCATTGTTGAACATTGAGAGCGTAAGCTATAAGCTTAGTGAGGGTGCTCTAAAACGAAAAACAACAACAATGCAGGGTTCAAGCATGTAATCCTAATCTCACACATATCAAGCATTGCATAAAAACAAGTAGACCTAGCTAGTCTTTCAAGTGGCATATATGGTCTCTAATTCCTAGCAACATTACACATCAATATCAATTATCATGTACAAAACCATATATCAAAACCACATATCACCATCATATATCACATTACAATAACAAGTTTAATTGGCCACTTTAATTACCCCGATTGTGCGGATTTAAACCTTGACAACACTTTACCTCGGTGGGATTCCACTCATCACCGGACCTTGCATGTGCGGGATTCCACTCATCGCCACATGCCCTACGGATGGGATTCCACTCATCATCCCGTAGAAATATAATAAGCTTCCGGTGGAATGCTACTTCACCGTACTCCTCCTTGATGACTTAACGCCATCAAGGCCACGTACGTTTTGACTCAATTTGTGTGCACACTATCCTAATGATCGATCATTTACAACCGGTAATTATTTAGTGCCAATTATTATAACCACAACATGTATCATCAACCATATATCATCAACACATTCATGCTCAACACATATATCCACATCATGATACACATATACATGCACCATCTAATCACAAGCATTTGAGCATAGTCATCAAGCACATAGCATTCAAGGGAAAATTAGACTAAGTTAACTACTTGGATTAAAAGGAAGTGGCCTACCAAGCACACTTGCACACACACACACTACTCATGCTCGAACCAACTTAAAACAAGTTTAGACCACTCACCGTCCTTCCTTAGCAATTCGAACAATCCTCCTACGCACCCGGATTCGGTCCCAAAGCTCCTTCAACGTTTCCCCTTGCTTCTAGCCAAGCAAAACACACTTATTACACCACAAATCAATGCTAAAGCTCAACTATCAATTCACTTCACAACATAAGCCAAATTTCACAAATTCCCCAAATCACAAAATCTCCCAAAACTCAATTTTCGTGCTTCCCAAAACTCTTGCTGAAAAACCCACTTCCAAACACCCAAATGGCTTCCAAAGCATCCCAAAACACTCTCATACCATAGGTAAACCAACAGCCCATCAATTTCAACACAAAACCCACCAAAACTCAAGTTTTACAACCTTAAATCTAGCCCTAAGACTTTACTACGAATTTCTATCATAATTCGACCAAATTAAAGTATATGGTGTATTTTATCATGCTTAAACAAACCCCCAACATAATTTAACAAAACAAATTAAAAAGCCCCATCAAAATCCCCAAATTTCATATGAACCCTAATTTTCAAAACCTAATATTCTTGAAATCCAAGACCATGGTTAGATAGGGGTTGAAGAGGAGAGTTAGAAAACATAATTACCTTTGAAAATGGTCTTGAAATTGAGTTGCAAATCAATGAAATAGTAACTTGGAACTTGGGAGGGTTTTGAAGATGGGGTTTGGGTTTTCACGTGGGAATGAGGGAGTGGGGAGAGAGTGAAGACAACTTTTTTTCTTTTTAATTATTCAAAAAGTGTCATCCTTTTAAATTCTTTAGGGTTAAATTACATCTTTGGTCCCTCCCCTTTTATTTAATTTCAACTAACTCGTGTCATGACCAAAATGTTTTAATTAAATTTTTACCGACTCGAACCGCAACCCCATTAACTCCTAGGCCCAAAACACGGGTGTTACAGAACAATACCTAGATTCAGACCCTTTAAGGTCGGCAAAACATAGTCTCTAATAGGCCTATAAATATCGTTTACATCATTATTGTTGTTCGCATTGTTTTCCTAGCTTATTGCATTAGCATTTTGATGGTTCTGATCTGGGTATGGCTCATGAAATAGGTTGTTGTTAGCTTCATCTGCATGATCATCCATGGTTTTTTGTACATCTCATTGCCTTCTCCTAAATTTTTTTGGTTCTTGTTGTATTAAACGTTCTCTTGGGTTGCTTTAAGTTATACACCTATAGTAACAAACAAAAAGAAACTTATAAAATAACCTAACTAAAAACAATAAAAACTAAAACTACAAAAATAGTCCTCAACAACAACATCAAAAACTTGGTGCATATGTATCTACATGTAAAATGTGCAAGCATACATTGTTGACATAAATAATAAAATGATCACAAACAAGGTGTGTCTGTGTGTGCCGTGCTATCGAATCCTACAAGGACTTGTGTAATCATAGTTGCAATCGAATGTAATTAGATTAAATAGATAGATGGGTTAGGAATGTAGGTGAGAATATAGAGATAAATTCCTAGAGAAATTAAAGAGGGGCTCTTGGTACTTCAGGTTACAACCAACGAGTTGTGATCAAAACTTATATATCTAAACCTAACGCAGCACTTTTCAGGTTGTTTATCTCTTTGTCACGGTATGAAATAACTGATTAGAGATGCTCTTTTTAGATCATAAATGAAATACTAATGCTAGCTCCCCATTGTGTCACTTCACATAGTCCATCGGTACACCATTCATTGAAGTGTCGGTACGACCATCCCTGACTAAGCCTCATTGTCCCTCCCACCTTATAAACTAAACAATTTTAGAAGGGGAAAAGGTTTAACTGCAGTAGTTTCAAAACTATTTAGAACAAAAATGTAACTAACCCTTCAATTTTTTTGGGGGAATTGTCCCTCCCACCTTATACGTAGCACCATCCATGTCAACGCCCAATCAACCATGGAAGCATATCAAAGTGTAGGCATAAGCACTGTTAGAAACCCTCAAACCCACCGGTAAAACACTTTTTTTGTAGGTGTTGGTTATTATCAATACGGGTTGTGTGGGAACGAGCACCGTTGGTAGTATAAAGGATAAAGATAAGATAAATCTTAGTCAATCTCATTCAAATCTTATCTTATCTTTATCTAAACTTTATCTTTATCTAAATCTTATCTTGTATTTAATATTTGATTTCTCTTATCCTTGTATATTTAATTGTAATCATATATATACTTCAGTTGTAAATATTATGTATTATCAATAGTACAAATTGTTTCTATGGTAATCAGAGCCAAGTAGAATTTCTCTACTCATTTCCCCTCTCTTTCACTCTTCTTCAAATCGGATCTCCTCTCATGTCCCCGTCTTTTACTTCCAATGATCTTGTGCGTCTTAATGCACTTACCAACTTTCCAATCAAACTTATGTCTTCCAATTTTCCTGTTTGGCGTCGCTAAGTGGAGGCTACTCTCATTGATTTTGGGCTAATCAGTTATATTGATTGTTCCTAGCCTTCCCCATCTCAGTTTTCCAATGGTGCGACAACAATTGCTAATCCCGAATATTTGCAATGGTAGATGAGATATTAAATAGGTAGTTTATCTTTATTTTTTTATAAGTCGCTTAGTTTATTTCATCTTGTCGTTTTGTCTTTGAAATCTAATAATCTTATTGTCAATAAATGTGATAATTCATATGAACTAAATAAAAATCTCTGGTCCTTTCTTGGTTCCTCTATTTATATACACTAAAAATAATTAGGTTTATGATTTGAGGTTAAAGTTTAGGGTTATGATTTAGATAATTAGGGTATGGTGCATTTTAAGGGTTGATGGTTTAGAGTTTAAGATTTAAAATTTAGGGTTAGGACTTAGAATTTAATTTTTAGTGTTAGGGCATAAAAAGATGCACCGAGTAAGGCATGTAACGCCTCAGTTTTAGGCCTAGCAGTTTGTGAGTTAATTAGATAGTCTAGTAAACCGGGTTAGAGATTCGAGTCAGATTTGTGGGTTTTTGAATGTGTTAAGTGCATGGTTTTCCAAGGCATGATGTCAAAATGATATTTTAAATGATATTGAAATGAGATTTCAATGTGATTTTGGAAAATGGTTTCAAATGCATTGAAGGTGTTTTGTTTTTTAGCATTCCTCATTAAGCCTTCTGTGCTTACGCTCTCTTTGTCCATCAATGCAGAGATTTAAAGCCAAGGGCAGCGAGAAAGCAAGGGATCACACAAGACTTGGTTTTGAAAGTATGGTTTTGAATTAGACTATACGTGATAAAGGCAATGGGAGTTCTGTTGTTAATTTGGGAAAAATATGTTAAACTCCATGTTTAAGCATGTTTGAATTGTTGTTTTAGACTTATAAAAGACCTTTAATGGTTGATAATTGCTTTGGTTTGGTTTTTGAGCTTTGCTTGGCTTGGATTGGTTTATAGGAAGCATGCCTATAGTTTACCAATTGAAGTATGTTGCTATGAATTGATGTTGATTTTGGTATGCTTGGTTGATGATCAATCCTTGAATGTGTTAGATATATGTTATAAGCATGTTTTAGTGTTTTGGAATGTTTTAAAGTATGTTAAACCAGCAAAAGTGGACATTTCAAGTCCAGACGTATCGTTACGCGATCCATCATATTAGTACAGGTAAGCCAAATCAGGCTTAGGGTTTTGGTGCGCGGGGACCCATTTCGGTACGTGTCATGTGTAAATGGCAAAGTGTTTCAGTACGCGGGGGCATATCGGTATGAGTTTTGGCTATTAAAATTTAGGGTTTATGAAATAACAAAACTGTACCGATACGAGCCATAGTGTACCAATATGGTTACCCGTTAATTTGGTTAATTGGCTTTATCTGAGGTTTTTTTCTTACGTTTTAGTCCCTAGATGTCGTGGTTGCAATTTTATGAGTTTGGATGATCGAAATGAGTTGATATTTGACATGAATGCACGAAACCTAATTAATTAAATGTTGGTAACATAAAAAAGGATTAATTCCTTGATTTTTTCTAGAATTAGAGTTTGGTCCCTTAATGTTTGTAATTGCAATTGAATGCCCTATTGTTGTCTGATTTGAGTGAGTTTTGAACCGCTACTAGCATGTTCATTATAGGTTAATAATTTGCATCTAGACAAGATAAAAGAAAAAATGGACGTGTTTCGAGTTAATTCCTTTCGGTTAGCTTCGACAAACCTAATGTAGCTCACTCGATTCGGTCGAGCATCTTAGCCGGGTCGAGGGGGTTACAGAGCACATGATTTTTGTTCATATGAACTCGGTTAAACAAGAATGAAATCATATCCCCCTTTATGGTAACACTATTTATGTCACATACAAAAAAATAAGGTTTAAGGTTTAGGGAATTTGGGTATGGTGTATTTTTTAAAGATTAGGGTTTAAAATTTAAGGTTAAAACATAGAATTTAACTTTTTAGTTTTGTGGCAGAAGATTTTTGTTCGTTAAATCATTCTTTTATCTCCAAAATATTTAAAATTTCTTTTAAGTAACAATTATCACACCAAAAATATTACATTGGTTTTGGCCGTTTAGAAACTCCATAGAATACATAGAAAATAAGACGCAAGACTTATTCACAAACAATAAGACTGAATTTTCCAAAATTATTAAAACTCTTTCTGGATGTTTATTCAAAATTAAACTTAAAAATTGTCAAACCAATCTAAAGCTGATAAAGCTAAGGACTAAGGCCTTGCTTTTGGTTGATTTTATCAATCCAAAGACACTCTTTTAAGTAAAAGCAACAAAAACACTATACTTTTAAGTGTCAAAACTTTAATTTACCCATCATTTTAGCTTCTCAAACCTTCGTTTACCAAAAACTAATTTTTTCTAACTTTTGCAAAGCCTTGTTTTACCTCAAACCTTGGTTTGCCCACCACAAAAAAAAAAATCCTAAGACAAGGTTTATGGAGTACTTTAAGTGGCGTCGCTTTCACATTTGCCAAGCTAGCACTCTCAGTCATATCCACTGGTTGGCCATCAGGTGTGTTAATGTCAAAGTAGTGCAACACGGTAGCCATTGATAGTTGAATACCTTGGAGAGCGAGTGAGACCCTAGAGCAGGCTCGACGTCCGGCCCCAAAAGGTAGGAGTTCAAAATTCTGACCTCTTAAATCAAGGTCTTTATGTGTAGTGAAAAATCTCTCGGGCTTGAACTCATCAGGGTCACACTGGTTGACCCTCCAACTTCCGGCACACTTCCGTTCTTCCACTCTGACTGATGAGTTTATATGTCAACAGGGTAGCAACCAGAATAGAGGGCCAGTACTGAAAAAAGGTATCCATATATGAACCATCATACTGGAGATCATATTTAGATCAAAATCAAATGATGGAAATCAAAAGGTTGGTGGATGTTTGCTTTCGCTAATTACCCACTATTTATACACCTGACCGGATACATAAGTTTGATTAAACATTGTTATTTTATTGGCTTTAGTCAACTCTATCTAGATGTCTTTCTTCAATTCTTTGAATCTCTACTCTATTCCACTTTGGTGTATATATATTATGGGGATAATAATTAACTCACACCTTAAAATACATATTAAATGGAATTACAATATTATCACTGTCCCATTTTATTTAGAGTTTATTATTTCAAAAAAAGTATTTGGAGATTATTAAATATTTGAAAATTGTTGGCAAACAAATAGGTCCGGTGCAGGTTTTGATCAAGCTTTTGGGGTTGGGTTTTTTTGAGTTCCACATTTTAGGATTTATACTTATTTTTCAGGTTACTGTTTTTTATGCTAAGGTTTTTTGAATTTTTTTCTGATTTAAATTTTAATGAGTTTAAATATTCTTTAACTTCAACTTCTTTTGGATCGGATTTTTTAAATTCCGATAATTTATTTTTATTTCAATTCATTTCTGGCCCATACCAAAATAAATAATAATAATCATTTTAAAATCAAAACTTAAATAGAAAATATAATTTTTCACTAACCTACATCCTTAAACCTTAAACAATTAAATTTGTAAAATTAAGTTAGATGTTTAAAAAATTCACAAATATTAAACTCAAGACGTTTTAGTTTTCATTAAGCGTTATTTCAATTTATTTTCTATTATATAAAAGAAATAGGGAAAAAGTTAAATAAAGAAAAAAGAGAAGTGATATAATATAAGATGACAGAGTTAGGATGTAAATGAATTGACTTTGAACAAACAAGACTATGTTCATGTTTGTTTATTTATTTTTGAAGGGGTTCATGTACATGTTAAATTTATGTTCATTTAAAATTTTAATATCGTGTTCGTTTTATTTTTATTTTTGAAGGTGTTCTTGTCTGTTTGTTTAGCGTTCGCGAACATGTCCGTTTAACGTTTGCGAACATGCTCATTTATATATTCGCCAATGTGTTCGTTTATATGTTCATCAAAGTGGTGAAATTATATCACAAGTCCTTAAGCTCCTTAGGCTTCACAATTTGAACTCTAAAGTTCATAATGTGTTCAATTTAATCAACGCCTTCATCGATATTTGTTAAACCTATATTTGATTTTTAATATAACAAGGACTTGATTGCAAATAAATAAAAATATTAAGGTACTTGAATTTACTCAAAAATTGACAAGCATTCGAACTTAAATAATTTTCCAAGTCAATATTTTCAACCCCCATATTTTTTCTTAGTGTTTTGGTACTCAAACCAGTATTCGTACGACTATATGCGTACCGATACAGGTTTTCGCTACTAGAAACGATTTAATTCTTAATGGCTTACTAGTACCGGTTCGACTATACGCGTAACTATATGACCTTTTGAAACTGTAATCCAAAATGTGCTTTAAGTATCGGCACAACCTATGGCGTACTAATATGGGGTTAAGATTTTTAAATATTTTTTACCGTTAAGACTTGTCAGATTTTGGGAACCAAACTTTAAATATTTTGATACGTGTACCGGTAGAATTATACGCATACCAGTATGGAGATTCAGATTTTTATATATTTTTTACCGTTAAGACTTGCCAGATTTTTGGAACCAATCTTTAAATATTTTGATACGTGTACCGGTAGAGCTATACGCATACCGGTACGCTAAGTCCATAAAAATTTTCAAGGATTCCAATGAGTAAAACGAGTACCAGTACGATACGAAGTGTTGAGTGGATCGATTGAGTGATCAAGACCAAGAGGGGTGAATTGGGATTTAAAAACTTTGTGGAGTGAATGGGCAATTAAAAATGAAGAAAAAAGGATTTTAGAGTGGTTCAAGTTCCAAATGAACTCTACATCCACTATCTTAGCTACCACTAAGGATTTCAACAATTCACTATTTGTTCTTCCCTTTTTCAAGGCTTAGGAGGTAACCTTTTCACAACCGGTAAAATTTTCTACCCAAAATTTGACCAAACCCTCACAAATAATCAAAGAAGAATTTGAACAAGAAGTATATCTCTCAAATACAAATTTGTCCCTTAAAGTACAACACTCAACCCAAATTTGAACATAAAATAAGAATTGGATACAACTCAATTTGGGAATTACAAGAGATTGGAAATTAGGCACACTTGAGGTTATATTTTTGCTTGAATGTTTGCCTTTAATGCAATGGTTTTTGCTGGTCTTCAAAGTGCTTCAATTTATACCTTCTCTATCAATTCTAGTCGTTTGGGTGGTTGGGGAATTGAATGGAGCCGTTGGGACCCTCTCTTTCCACCATAAATGCAGTTCTACAGCTACCCATATCGGTACACGGGGAGCCGTATCGATACCTGTCTTAAAAAAGAAAGAGTCGTTGTACATAATAAAGAGAGGTATCGAAACGCACATAGGCGTATCGATACGAGACATGGAGTGTATCGACATGGATAAGACCATATCGATACCTTTTCTCAACTTAGCTCACTGGAGGTTTCCGTTTCGTTACGAGGGTTTACCGTATCGATACGGGTCAACTGCCATTTTAAATATTGGTTACCTAACAACTAACACCAATAGTCGAATACTTTTAAAATTCATTTAAAACCGTATCGATACGGGTAAAGCCGTATCGGTACACCATTCAAGCTCTACTTTTTACAGAGGAGCGTATCGTTATAGATGGAATCTGTTTCGATACATTGTTTCGATACGGTTAAGAGCGTATCGAAACACGTCCTTCCAGTAACCAACTTTTTCAAAAAGGTATCGATACGACTGGAAGCGTATCGATACACATGCACGGTTTTCAATACTTTGGCCTAGGAACACTTAGAAAATATTTGGAGTTTGATTTTTTCAAATTAGTTTTAAAGTGTTAGTGATTTAAAACTTATTAAGGGAATTTAGAAATCAATTTCAAGCTTTCAATTTGATCCTTAACAATTTAATTATATCAAAATCAAACATAGGTTTCACAATCTCCCCCTTTTTGCTATAACAAAACTAGAACTTGAACTTTTTGACACTTTGAAAAACTTTGCTAAATTAACCCCCCCCCCCTTAATATTAGCTAGGTAACTTTTAAGTTGAAAATCAAAATTTTTAAGTGTTGTGAGCTTCCCTCTCCCCCTTTTTGTTAGATCAAAAATAATTGAGACAATGTAAAGTGTATAAACATAGGCAAAAAGGTATAAATAGGCAAGCAACATACTTATCATTAAGTTCAAATAAAGCATAACATCAACTTAAAAATCCAAAACAATAGAAAATCAAAGCATAGGTTTAAAATAAGGTAAACTTAATCCTAAAAAGATGAAGCAAAGAGAGGCTACTATGCATCATCATCGCCTTCTTCATCATCTTCATCTTCATCCTCTATTGGATTGTCACTCCTGATGCTATTGCGCCACTCATCATGGAAAGCGGTGAGAGAGATGTTCATCGAATTTTGATCGCTTTCAAGAGAGGTGAAGCTATTCTCCACATTCGTCATGCGTTCTTCAAGGCTTGTGAAACGAGTATCAATCGTGGTAAACCCCGAAGCCATATCCGTACGCAATCCCATGAATTGCTCATTAAGGAAAGTCATTAGAGCATCCATGGAAGGTGGAGGAGGAGAAGGAGGAGGAGCTTGAGGAACTTGTTCACCTTGAGGATTAGCAAATTGTTCTGCGGCCTCGATTGGAAGCTCGGATAGACGTAACCAACTACCATTAAAATAATAGAACTTACCCCTTCCATGAGAGCGTTCATCGATGGGATCGGTGAGGGGAGTTGGGAAGTCATGCGAGCAATCAATCTCTTTTTGTATGAAGAAGTAGCTTAGGGTCGTGCCAGAGGTGAAGGAAGTGACAAGAGTGATGTGGCGATGTTGCACAAGATAAACGATCTCCGTAAACATGATACGAGCAAGGTTTGGACGTTTTCTCTCATGGAAACAACAAATCCAAAAGTCATCCACTTGACGGATGGTAGAGTACTTCCCTCCGGAGGGCCTAAACCACCAAGAGACCATCGAATGGAGGATCCGATCATGAGCATTTAAGGCGGTGACGGAACCACTAAGAACATGGCCAAGAGCATTCTCATCTTCAAGGCCTTCATCCTGCAACTTAAAGGCCTCACAAATAGAGTTGACATCTATAGTGATTTTCTTACCCATGAGATAGGAATTAACCGCGGTAACAACCCCATCACGATTAGCACAACATTTGGCATTAGCATAAAATATTAAAACCAAAATACGAAAATAAAACTCGGTAATGGAGAGAAAATCCAAAAACTTCCATTGTTGGAGCAAAGGTAGATATGCAAACTTGAATCGCTCCGAGTCAAGAAAAGGAATAGAGATTACCCTTTCCGGACGAATCTTGTAGTTTTGGAATTGACGAAAATAGGTGAGAGCTCCTTGGGTTTTAAAAGAGTGTTGATAGATTTGAGTGAGATTCGGACGTGCACCCTCTCCGGTATTGGATGATTCACCAGTTTCATTAAGACGTGATATCTTCTTAGAAGGGGTCATGAACTAGAAAACAAATGTATGCATTAAGATCTCTTCATTCAACTCATTGGAAAATCATAAATCAAGGTAAAAGAAAAAAATTTAAAAAATTTTGAAAAGAAATTTTAAACACAAGTTTTGTTAAGAAGAGAAACTAAAAAAAATTGAAAACGAAAATTAAAAGAAAAATAAAGGGTTTTACCTTGATAGTGATTAGAGAAGAATGGAAGAAAAGCCTAACACCAAATTGATGAAAAAGCCTTAGAGCTTTGCTTGATTTGAAACCCTCTTGAACACTGTAAATGCCAAATTAAAGCAGTCTGCGCAATCACGCATCGATACGCCTGAGGGTGTATCGATACGGGGGTAAAAATGTAATTCCCATAAAAATGCCTGTTGAAGGATCGTATCGAAACGGATGTAATACGTATCGAAACGATTGTAGCTCATATCAAAATGAGTTTAACCGTATCGATACTCGTTTAAGGCAAAATGAATTCTGGGAAACTAATGAAGTACGCGTATCGATACGCGTAGGGTCGTATCGATACCCTAAGCCCAGAAAATATATTTTAGGCCTAAAGAACAACCATAAGCTCGATTCTAACACCTCCTAAAGGAATGCAAATGACGAATAAGAAGTTATAAGCATATTTTAATAGAATTATACTCCCCTAGCTATAGGCATGGATCTTTTCAAGAGTTCCTACACACAAACATGCAATATCACAAGATCAAGCAATTTTAAGCACAAAAGAGGTCCTAAAAGGTCAAGATAGGCTAGTTAGACCTAACTCTCTCTTAAGGGACCAAAAACGCTCTTTGTCTAAAGGTTTTGTAAATATGTCCGCTAATTGATTTAAGGTGTCAACATACTCTATAACAATGTAACGCCCCGGTTTTTGGGCTTAGGAGTTTTGGGCGTTGACCGGTTTGGTCAAAGTGCTGTTCGAATCTAGAGAGGTAAAATTAGGAAAGCCTAGTTCGGGTTGCATTAAAAATATGAAAAAATGTTCTAAAATCATCTTTTAATATAATTAAGTGAACTGTGAAATCAATTTTGGAAAATGAATTTTGGAAGGGTGACATTTTGGCTAGTGACCAAAATGTAATTTTCGAAAGTTTGGTGACTGTTTTATAAAGGGTTGAAACTTTGAATCTTTAAGGAGCTATTTACCCAAAGGGAGTTTCTCCAGATTTTTCTAAGATATTTTATGACTTAATTCTGATTTTAAAGATATAGAAAAGAGGAGGGAAAGTCATTTTGGATATTTTTGCAACTAACTTCCTATTTTCTCAATTTTCTTTCTCTCATTTTCTCTCAACCCAAACACTTTTTCTCCAGAGAATTTGATCTGATTTTCTCCCCTAAATCCCTCCTTTCAACTCTCTTTTGATTCCTAATCAACATATCTACAAAACCTCTTCATTTGCTACTTGATTCAACAAGGTTTTTGATTCCAAAAAGAGGAGAAACTCAAGTTTGGAGGTAATAACGTCCTTCTCCTCTAAACTATCAGTTCTTTACTGAAATTCCTAAGTTTTCAATCCTTAATTGATGTTTTATTAAAGGTTTTTAAGTGGTGAAATGGATCTTGGCTTATAATGCAAGATTTGGTGATTTTTGATGATTTTTGTTAGATCTGATTAATCTGTGATTTGAGATGTGTTTTTGATGTTAAATGAACTCTAAATTGATAAGGAATTGAGTTTTGATTAATGCAATCCCGGATAGGTTGAGTTTCCTAAGTTTAGCTTGTGATTCAAGGTTGTTTTTGAGGTGATCTTGTGGATCTGATGTTGCTGGAGGTATAAGGATGTTAATAGGTTGTTTTTAGATGTTATATGATGTTAAAGGATATGTGGTTTTGCTGGTTTATGGCTGGGCTTTGTTTAGAAGTGGTTTGGATGCATTTTCGGTTGTGTTTGGTGGCCGAAAATGGTGTGTGGATGAGAGCAACGAGTTTAGGTGCTTTCATTGAAGCAATTAATGCATGGTGATGCATTAATCCTCCGCTTTGATGTGTTGAAACAGGGGAGACATCTTTGGATCCAAGAGTTGTTGATCCGTAAGCTTGATTTGGTGCTTTGGCTTGAGGCAAAGTGGAATCGGTGAGTGCGTGTGTGAAATTGGGTTTTCGGCTTTGAAACCAATGTCTTGGGAGCTTAGTTTAAGTCTAAACAACTTTGCTAAGCTCAAGTGTAAGTTTTCGGAATTTCTCTCTAGTGGTGGCCATGATTTTGTTGTGATGCAATGTGGTTAATTGCATGTTTTAAATACTATTTTGAAAGCATGATTTGGCATGGTATTTGCTGTTTTTGTAAGCCATATGTTGAAGGAAACTCTAGGTAAGAGTTCCTTGTTTTTGTACATTGATAAAATGTGGTTTGGTGCTTTTAAATGCATGATGAATATGGCTTGGTTTAATGCTTAAAAACAGTGGATTAAATGATGAAAATGATGTATATTGGCAAGTGATGTTTTAAAAAGGGTTAAGGTCACTAAGGTGGTTAAAAGTCCTTGAGTGGGCCTTGTTACTTAAGAACATCAAGGTGGTTAAAAGTCCTTGGATGGTTCTTGTTGCGGACACTAAGGTGGTTAAAAGTCCTTAGGTGATCCTTTCCATGGTGTTTAAAAGTCCATGGGGCCATGGTGTTTAAAAGTCCATGGGGCCAAGGTGTTTAAAAGTCCTTGGGGCCAAGGTGTTTAAAAGTCCTTAGGGTGAATCAAGCTATGGACACAAAGGTGGTTAAAAGTCCTTGTGTGGTCCTCTTTCATGGTGGTTAAAAGTCCATGGCCAAGGTGTTTAAAAGTCCTTGGGAAAGTTGATGAACTTGTTTTAAAGAAATGGAATCTATCACTTGAGCCAATATGACATGTTATGTTATGAAGCATGAGATGCTTGTTTTAAGTATGCTTTTGAGCATGTGCAAAGGTTGATTTAAAGCATGATTTATAAATGTTTTCAAATGCATTATTGAATGGTTTTTAAGAGCATTCCTCACTAAGCTTTTGCTTACGCTCTCTTTCGTTTTCTTAATTCAATAATGCAGAACATTAAGGAACCTTGAGGGCAGCCAGGAGGGCAAGCATTCAAGTGAAAGTAGAGCTCAATGTATGGAAGGTTTTGATAGTACATTTTAGCTTTTGGTAATTTGGCAATGGGGGACCAATGTGTATGTTTTGGGAGGTGTTTGGAACTCCCTAAGTATGTTGAATGATGATAAGAATGCTGGTTTTTGTGTTGGATCATTACATGCTTGTTTTGGAAGTTTGTGCTTGAATAGCTAGCTTGTGTAGGAAGCATGCCTATAGATTTGGGGCTTTTTGCATATGAAGTTAATTTGTTGATTTGATGATGCTTATAAGTCTTATATATGTTGAATTGCATGCTGGTAAAGTTTGGTAGCATTTGGAGCATGTTTGAATGATTAATTGCATGTTTAAGTATGCATTTTGCTGCAATCTGTGCAGGGTGTTTCGGAACAGTGCACACCGTTTCGGAACGAGTGCCTTGAATGAACCCAGGCGTCCGAAACGGTAGGCACCGTTTCGAAACGGTTTGGCCACTGCCAGCCCGTGTTCCGGTACGCGTTGCGGAACGGCCCGTGTTTCGAAACGGGGTCTGCCTGTTCCGGAACGGTCGACCGTTGGGAGCTGACATTGGCAGTTATATGTTTTGAATTGTTTGCATTTTGGTCCTGAAACTTGTTTGCGCAATTGTATGAGTTCGGGAAGTCCTTTTGAGCTGAAATTTCACAGAGAAGCATGAAACCTGACTAATTTTTGGTTGGTAACTTTAATTTGGGTTAAGTCGTCCTAAATATTAGAAATTACAATTTGGTCCCTAAAGTTGTAATTTGTTCAATTGGGTCCCTGGTTGATCTCTGATGTTTGTGATCTTTGTGTATGATGTTTGTGTGATCACAATTAGGACTAATGTGCATCTAGATAAGATTAAAAAGAAAAAAAGGGTCGTTAATCAAGGTTGACTTTCGGGTTGACTTTGGTTTTCCCCGTGTGACTTTCTTAATTCGGGTCAACCGTCTAGGCCGGGTTAAGGGGGTTACATTTGGTGGTATCAGAGCTGAGTTCTCGAGTAATTGGGAATGAATGTATGCATGATTGAAGTATGTTTGCCTTGTATGCTTGTTGATTGAAAGCATGTTAAGTGGCTTGTGTTTTGGATGCAATTGAGTTGTATGCTGTGATGTAGCATGATGTGGGTACCCATTGCCAAATCGAAGCTAATGAAAGGTTGTTGATTTTGAATGAAATTGAGCTTGAATACTTGGATTGCTTACCTTGCTGGGCCTGACTTTGTTTTATTTACATTGTGATTGCATGGTAATAGTATGGCACCACGTAGAGAGTTACGAGGTAGTGTGCGAGCAACGGCTCCTAATGAGAACGAGAACGAGGAGAACACGGGTAGTGCGGTGTTACCCCCTCCTCCGCCTGGTGGTGGTGCTGGAGGTGAGAGAGCTGAAGCTGCAGCTGGTGCTGGAGCTGCTGGACCAGAGGTTGGTCAGGGGTAAGCTATGCCTGATATGTCTATGTTGGTACAAGCTATTGCGGGTGCTTTTCGAGCAGCAGTAGCTGGAGCTCAAGGAGCTGGGCATCAGGGAGATGCTGGAGTTAGACTACCTTTGGAACGTCTGCGCAGTCTTGGTGGGACTGAGTTCAGGGGTATGTCGGCTGAGAGTTCTGAAGCTTGGTTAGAGAGTACCAAGCGTATCTTGGGTCAGATGAGCTGCACGGATGTGCAAAAGCTGGGTTGTGTTGTGTCCTTGCTGCAGGACGATGCGTATACGTGGTGGACGACCACCATAGCTGGGATGGCTGAAGCTGATGTTACTTGGACATTCTTTCAGAATGTGTTCAAGAGGAGATATCTTGGAGTGAGATATCTTGATGAGAAGAAGCGAGAATTCATGTCTCTTACCCAAGGGAGCATGAGTGTGGCTGAGTATGAGGTGCAGTTTGTGAGACTCAATCAATATGCACCGGAGATGATACCTGATGAGCGAGCAAGGTGCGAGAGGTTCCGTTATGGTCTTGTGACGGATGTGAAAATGTATGTGCTGGCCACTGAATATGATGATTTTGATGTGTTGGTGGGCCGAGCCAAGGACATTGAAATGAACTTGGGTTTATCTGCGAAAGGTGCTGGAGCAAGTGCTGGAAAGAGATCAGCTGAGTTTAGTTCCGGGGGTGGACGGAACAAGAGGGGACGTGATCAGAAGTATCAGTCCTCAGCCAAGAGAGGTGGTGGTGCACCTGCTAGAGGAGGCAACGCTAGAGCTGATCCGAGTGCTTGTTGGATCTGTGGTTCACGTGGTCACATGAAGCGTGACTGTCCTCGTGCTGTGAGAGAGGTGCAAGCTCCTGTAGCGGCAGCTGGTAATGGATGCTGGAATTGTGGTTCTGTAGACCATTTGAGGCGAGATTGTTCGAGGTTGGCTGGTGATCAGGTGCGTGCTCCTGTTGTTGCTGCACCACAAAGAGGTCGTGGGCGCGGCCGAGGTAATTTCCAGAGGAGAGAGGAAGGTGGTCGTGGAGTAGCCCATGTTGTGGCTATTCAGCCTGAAGGTGGAGGCCAAGCGAGGGTGTATGCTCAGCGTGAGGGAAGGAATGATGCACATGTGATTGCAGGTACCTTTACTTTGCAATCCTTGTCATTGCTTTCTTTGATTGATTCTGGATCTACGCATTCATACATTTTGCGTGAGCATGCTGAATTGCTTGGTTTGCCTGTTGAGTCTTTGGATGTTGGTGTTCGTGTCACTAGTTCTTTTGGTGAAACTGTTGTGACTCGAAAGCTTTATAGAAGGTGTCCCTTGGTTGTACAAGAACATGTTTTTCATGTTGATTTTATGGAGTTGCCCTTTTATGGTTTTGATGTGATCCTTGGTATGGATTGGCTTGCTGAGCATCGTGCTGTGGTAGATTGTGAAAATAAGCGGGTTTCGCTGAAGCTTGCGGATGATTATGAAGTTGTTGTGGTTGGTGAGAATGTGAAGTTTCTTGCCAATGTGGTGTCTACCTTGGAGGCGAGTAGGATGCTGAGGCAGGGTTGCGAAGCTTATCTAGCTTTTGTGATGAATCCTAGCTCTAAGGAGTTGAGGGTGCAAGATATCAGGGTTGTGAAGGAGTTTCCTGGTGTTTTTCCTGAGGAGTTGCCTGGTTTACCTCCTAATCGCGAGGTGGAGTTTGGAATTGAGCTGTATGAGAATACAACTCCTGTGTCCATTGCTCCCGATAGAATGGCACCTAAGGAGCTGAAGGAGTTGAAGACGCAGTTGCAAGAGTTGCTAGATCGTGGTTTCATCCGGCCGAGTGTGTCGCCTTGGGGTGCACCAGTCTTGTTTGTGAAGAAGAAAGATGGCACTATGAGGATGTGCATTGATTACCGTCAGCTGAACAAGTTGACTATCAAGAATCGGTATCCTCTGCCGAGGATTGATGATCTCTTTGATCAATTTCGGGGAGCTGCTGTGTTCTCTAAGATTGACTTGAGGTCAGGGTATTATTAGTTGAAGGTGAAGGATGTGGATGTGCCTAAGACAGCTTTCAGGACAAGGTATGGGCATTATGAGTTTCTTGTGATGCCGTTTGGTTTGACAAATGCTCCTGCTGCTTTCATGGATATGATGAATCGTGTGTTTCATGAATACCTGGACAAGTTCGTTGTGGTGTTCATTGATGATATCCTCGTGTACTCGCGTACTGAGGAGGAGCACGAAGAGCATTTGAGGATTGTGCTGCAAGCTTTGTTGGAGAATCAGCTTTATGCTAAGCTGAGCAAGTGTGAGTTCTGGCTTAAGGAGGTGGTGTTTCTTGGGCATGTGGTCTCAGTTGAGGGGATTCGTGTTGATCCTCAGAAGATTGAGGCGGTGATGAACTGGAAAGTTCCTAAGTCTGTTCATGAGGTCCGTAGTTTCCTTGGTTTGGCGGGATACTACCGGAGGTTTGTAGATGGTTTTTCCAAGATTGCTGCTCCTTTGACGAAGCTGTTGCAAAAGGATGTTAAGTATGAGTGGACGGAAGCGAGACAGCAGGCTTTTGAGAAGCTTAAGGCGGCTTTGACGCAAGCTCCTATCTTGATTCAGCCTGAATCAGGGAAAGAGTTTGTGGTCTATAGTGATGCATCGTATGTTGGTTTGGGATGTGTGTTGATGCAAGAGGGTAAGGTGGTGGCTTATGCGTCGCGACAGTTGAAAGTGCATGAGCGCAACTATCCTACGCATGACATTGAGCTGGCTGCAGTGGTTTTTGCTCTGAAGATTTGGAGACATTATCTGTATGGTGAGAAGTGTACTGTGTACACGGATCACAAGAGTTTGAGGTATCTGATGTCTCAGAAGGAGTTGAATCTTAGGCAGCGGCGTTGGTTGGAGTTGCTCAAGGATTATGATTTGACGATTGAGTATCATCCTGGAAAGGCTAATGTTGTTGCGGATGCCTTGAGTAGGAAGGTAGCTGTTGAGCTGAGGGCTATGTTTGCTAGCTTGAGCATATCGCGAGATGGTGGTCTTGTTGCTGAGTTGCAGGTGAAACCATCGTTGGTACAGTTGATCAAGGAAAAGCAGTTGCTGGATGATTCCTTGGTGTCTCATGTTTAGGATATCGCGGAGGGTAGACCTTCGGATTTCTGCTTTAATGATGATGGTGTGTTGTGTTTTGGGAGTCGGATAGTAGTGCCTGCTGATGCTGAGTTGAGGCGTGCTATTCTGACTGAAGGTCGTAGTAGTCCTTTTGCTATGCACCCTGGTAGTACTAAGATGTATCGTGATCTTCGTGATGAGTACTATTGGGTGGGTTTGAAGAAGGATGTTGCAGAGTTTGTGAGCAAGTGTTTGGTGTGTCAGCGAGTTAAGGCTGAGCATCAGGTTCCTTCTGGGTTGTTGCAACCGTTGAAAATCCCTGAATGGAAGTGGGAAAGGGTTACCATGGATTTTGTATCTGGTTTACCTTTGTCTCCTTCGAAGAAGAATTCTGTTTGGGTGATTGTGGATCGCCTGACGAAGTGTGCGCATTTCTTGCCTGTGCATACTACGTTTTCTTTGGATAGGCTGGCAGAGCTGTACATTGCTGAGATTGTGCGGCTGCATGGTGTGCCTAAGTCGATTGTGTCGGATAGGGATCCGAGGTTCACATCGCGTTTTTGGCAGTGTTTGCATCAAGCTCTGGGTACAAGGTTGCATTTCAGTACATCTTATCATCCTCAGTCGGATGGTCAGTCTGAGCGGGTTATCCAGATTTTGGAAGATATGTTGAGGTGTTGCGTGATTGAGTTCCAAGGTTCTTGGGAGAAGCATCTGCCTTTGGTTGAGTTCGCTTATAACAATAGTTATCAGGCGAGTATACAGATGGCACCTTATGAGGCTCTGTATGGGAGGAAGTGTAGGACTCCTCTTTGTTGGGCTGAAACTGGTCAAAAGTTGGTTTCGATGCCGGCTTTGTTGAAAGGGACCACCGAGAAGATGAAGCTCATTTGTGAAAGGTTGAAGGCTGCCTCTGATCGGCAAAAGTCCTTGAGTGAGCCTTGTTACTTAAGAACATCAAGGTGGTTAAAAGTCCTTGGATGGTTCTTGTTGCGGACACTAAGGTGGTTAAAAGTCCTTAGGTGATCCTTTCCATGGTGTTTAAAAGTCCATGGGGCCATGGTGTTTAAAAGTCCATGGGGCCAAGGTGTTTAAAAGTCCTTGGGGCCAAGGTGTTTAAAAGTCCTTGGGGTGAATCAAGCTATGGACACAAAGGTGGTTAAAAGTCCTTGTGTGGTCCTCTTTCATGGTGGTTAAAAGTCCATGGCCAAGGTGTTTAAAAGTCCTTGGGGCCAAGGTGTTTAAAAGTCCTTGGGAAAGTTGATGAACTTGTTTTAAAGAAATGGAATCTATCACTTGAGCCAATATGACATGTTATGTTATGAAGCATGAGATGCTTGTTTTAAGTATGCTTTTGAGCATGTGCAAAGGTTGATTTAAAGCATGATTTATAAATGTTTTCAAATGCATTATTGAATGGTTTTTAAGAGCATTCCTCACTAAGCTTTTGCTTACGCTCTCTTTCGTTTTCTTAATTCAATAATGCAGAACATTAAGGAACCTTGAGGGCAGCAAGGAGGGCAAGCATTCAAGTGAAAGTAGAGCTCAATGTATGGAAGGTTTTGATAGTACATTTTAGCTTTTGGTAATTTGGCAATGGGGGACCAATGTGTATGTTTTGGGAGGTGTTTGGAACTCCCTAAGTATGTTGAATGATGATAAGAATGCTGGTTTTTGTGTTGGATCATTACATGCTTGTTTTGGAAGTTTGTGCTTGAATAGCTAGCTTGTGTAGGAAGCATGCCTATAGATTTGGGGCTTTTTGCATATGAAGTTAATTTGTTGATTTGATGATGCTTATAAGTCTTATATATGTTAAATTGCATGCTGGTAAAGTTTGGTAGCATTTGGAGCATGTTTGAATGATTAATTGCATGTTTAAGTATGCATTTTGCTGCAATCTGTACAGGGTGTTTCGGAACAGTGCACACCATTTCGGAACGGGTGCCTTGAATGAACCCAGGCGTCCGAAACGGTAGGCACCGTTTCGAAACGGTTTGGCCACTGCCAGCCCGTGTTCCGGTACGCGTTGCGGAACGGCCCGTGTTTCGAAACGGGGTCTGCCTGTTCCGGAACGGTCGACCGTTGGGAGCTGACATTGGCAGTTATATGTTTTGAATTGTTTGCATTTTGGTCCTGAAACTTGTTTGCGCAATTGTATGAGTTCGGGAAGTCCTTTTGAGCTGAAATTTCACAAAGAAGCATGAAACCTGACTAATTTTTGGTTGGTAACTTTAATTTGGGTTAAGTCCTCCTAAATATCAAAAATTACAATTTGGTCCCTAAAGTTGTAATTTGTTCAATTGGGTCCCTGGTTGATCTCTGGTGTTTGTGATCTTTGTGTATGATGTTTGTGTGATCACAATTAGGACTAATGTGCATCTAGACAAGATTAAAAAGAAAAAAAAGGGTCGTTAATCAAGGTTGACTTTCGGGTTGACTTTGGTTTTCCCCGTGTGACTTTCTTAATTCGGGTCAACTGTCTAGGCCGGGTTAAGGGGGTTACAAACAACATCTTCTTTAAGGACATGATCTCTAATGAAATGATGCCTTATTTCTATGTGTTTGGTTCTAGAGTGTTGGATGGGATTTTTTGTCAAACATACGACACTAGTGTTTTCACACTTAAGGGGCATGGTTTCAACTTTAATACCATAATCTAAGAGTTGTTGCTTCATCCAAAGGACTTGAGCACAACAACTCCCTAAGGATATGTACTCGACTTCGGTGGTAGATAAGGCTACACTATTTTGTTTCTTACAGAACCAAGATATTACTATACTACCTAGGAATTGACAAGTTCCCGAAGTACTCTTCTTATCGATTTTACACCCCCATAATTCGCATCCGAATAAGCATGAAGGTTGAAGGTGGAGTCTCTAGGGTACCAAAGACCTAAACAAGGAGTATCTCTAAGGTACCTAAAGATTCTCTTAACGGCTATAAGGTGAGACTCACTAGGACTAGCTTGAAACCTAGTACACAAGAAAACACTAAACAAGATATCCGGTCTACTTGCGATAAGGTAAATCAATGATCCAATCATAGAATGGTAAAGCTTAGAGTCAACACACTTACCTCCTTCATCCTTGTCAAGCTTTGTAGATGAGCTCATAGGTGTGGCTTGAGGCTTTGCATTCTCCAAGGCAAACTTTTTGAGCATATCCTTGATGTATTTTGCTTGATTGATGAAGATCTCATCCTTCCTTTGCTTGATTTGGAGTCCCAAAAAGAATTAGACCTCCCCCATCATGCTCATCTCGAATTGACCATGCATTAGCTTAGCAAACTCTTTGCAATGAAATTCGTTAGTAGAACCAAAAATAACGTCATCAACATAAATTTGTACTACTAAGATGTCATTTTTATACCTTTTTATAAAAAGTGTAGTGTCCACCTTACCTTTTTCAATTAAAAAGTTTGAAAGTCTTTCATACCAAGCTCTAGGAGCTTGTTTTAAACCATAAAGAGCTTTAGTGAGTTTCAAAACATAATTTGGAAATTTTGAGTCTTCAAAACTCGATGGTTGTTCCACATACATCTTCATTTATAAAACCATTTAAAAATGTTCTTTTAGCATCCATTTGAAAAAGCTTGAAATCATGATAACATGCATATGCAAGCAACATCCTAATGGCTTCCATTCTAGCTACGAGTGCATAGGTTTCATCAAAATCTATTCCCTTTTCTTGAGTGTAACCTTGTGCTACTAGTTTAGCTTTATTTCTCACAATGTTACCACTCTCATCTAGTTTGTTCCTAAAGACCCATTTAGTTCCTATAGTAGATTGATTACTAGGCCTATCAACTAATTTCCAAACGTTAATTCTCTCAAATTGATTTAACTCTTCTTGCATAGCCATAATCCAAAAATCATCTTTCAATGCTTCTTTTATATTCACAAGCTCTATGTATGAGATAAATGCAACATGATTCATTAGTCTAAGAGAAGATTGAGTGGTTACCCCCTTGGATGGATCACCCAAGGTTTCACCATCTTTGACATAGTTGAACTCCCTTGGGTAGCTCACTTCCTTTTCCTCAAGAGCCAAGTCCTTTAAGGCTTCAAGAGGTGGATCTTGTGTGTCCTCTTCTTTTGTTGGAATCTCATCCTTCTTTGAAGTTTGTCCTCCATCAAAGGCATTTATGATTCCTACATCATCATCACAAGAATCCTTCTTGGAAGGAGGTTATCATCGAATACAACATGTATAGATTCTTCTACTACTAAAGTTCTCTTGTTAAATACACGATAGACTTTAGAGGTTAAAGAGTATCCTATGAAAATAGCTTCATCACTTTTTGCATCAAATTTACCTAAGTTGTCTTTTCCATTATTTAAAACAAAACACTTGCAACCAAATGTATGAAAATAGCTAATGTTAGGCTTTTTAGATTTTAAAATCTCATAAGGTGTTTTCTTTAAAATTGGCCTAATCATTACTCGGTTAACAATGTAGCACGCGGTGTTTGTGGCTTCCACCCAAAAATATTTAGGTAAATTGTTTTCACAAAGCATGGTTCTAGCCATTTCTTGTAAAGTTCTATTTTTCCTCTTAACTACCCCATTTTGTTGAGGAGTTCGAGGAGCCAAAAAATTCTGGCTAATACCATTTTCATTTAAAAACTCTTCAAACCCTAAGTTTTGAAATTCAGTTCCATGATCACTCCTAATATTGGAAATTTTGAGTTCAAGATCATTTTGGGGTAGTTAAGATTTACCACCCAAGCTCATAGTCCTAATTGGCTTAAATAAATCCATATGGATAAGTTGTAAACATCTACTTGTAGAAACATCATTAATGGATTTAAAGGAAGACTTATGTTGTTTACCCTTAGAGCATGCATCACAAATTTTATCGTTTGAGAACTTAATCTTGGGTAAACCTCTAACAAGATCAAGGGAAGCTAATTTTTCTAAAACACTAATGCTAGCATGTCCTAGTTTCTTATGCCACAACCATGTATCATTTTCATTTTGAGCTACTAAACATGCATGAGATGTATGTATGTCATCTAGATGCACCATGTAAATGTTACCTATGCGATGACCTATAAGCATAATATTATTAGATTTAATGTCAACAATTTTGCACCCATTTTTATCAAATAAAACATTAAATCCTTTATGACACAATTGACTTATGCTCAACAAATTATGTTTAAGACGATCGACATACAAGAAATTTTCAATAAGAATAGTAGAGTGATTACCTATGGAGCCAATACCTTTAATGTGGCCTTTGGAGTTGTCACCAAATGTCACCACTCATCCACCTTTTGGCTTTAGATCCATGAATCTACTCTTGTCTCCAGTCATATGCCTCGAGCATCCACTATCAAGGTACCATGAGTTTTGACTTTGTGATTTGGCCTTGTAGCAATGCTCCCCCTACAAATAAAGATATTAAACTTTTGTTTTTGGTACCCAAATCATTTTGGGTCCACGAATGTTAGCTCCTAATAACTTGGTTCCCTCAGGAATCCAAGGTGACATAGCAACAATGTTATTAGATTTTTCAAGTTCCTTAGGAACCCATACACTTCTAATCCTTTTAGTTCTATTATGTCTAGGAAAGCTACTTTGTTTGTAGTTATTAGTCTTTTTCTTAGGTTGGTTTGTTTTAGAAGATTCACCTATTTCATGCTTCACACTACCAACATTTTTAAAAGACTCTTTGAGCTTGTTAAGCTCACTTAACACCTTTTGGTGTTCACTATTGCATTGAGAAATAAGATTATTAAGGTCAACATTTTCATCTTGGAAGAATTTTAGTTCATCTTTCAACCCTAAAATATTTTTCTCAAATTTTAAATTAGCTTGAGAAATAGAGTCATTTTTATCTTTTAATTCCAAAATAATTTTCTTATTCCTAATGACCGAATCTTTGTATTTCTCAACTAATTCATCATACACCTCTTGGAACTCATCATATGCATCATTTAATTCATCATATGTAAAATCTAAAGATGATGAGTTAGAGGTTACCATGGAGGAATCTTCCTCGAGTGCCATGAGGCAAAGGTTGGCCACTTCCCGTTCATCATCCTCGGATGACTCCTCATCACTCCAAGTAGCAAGCTTGGCTTTGAGCTTCTTCTTCTTCTCAAAGCCCTTCTTCTTGAGTTGAGGACACTTCGAACGAATGTGGCCGGGTTTATTACACTCGAAGCAAAAGATTTGATCCCTCGCTTCTTCTTTGTTTTTACCGTTGAAGTCCATCTTTCTTTGAATTTTTCTTCCACGGTTGGACCTCATGAATCGAGAGAACTTCTTGGCTATCATAGCCAATTCTTCAAGGTCATCCTTCTCACTAGAAGAGCTTTCCTTAAGTCATGAAGCTTTGAGGGCTATTCCCATTTTCTTTTTCTTTTCCACCTCTAGCTTCTCTACTCTTTTCTCTTCCTTCTTCTTCTCTTCTTCTCTTCCTTGCTTCATAATCTCATGAGTGAGGAGAGAACCCACTAGCTCATCAAGCTTTAGAGTCTTCAAATTTTTGGCCTCTATGATGGCGGTTCTCTTCCCATCCCAAGATTCAAGAAGTGAGTAAAGTAGCTTCCGAACAAGCTTGTCTTCCGGAATAGTCTCTCTAAATTCTTTGAGCTCATTGACAATGGTTGAGAAGCGATCAAACATCTTGAACACCGTTTCGTCGGGCTCCATCTTGAAATTCACATAGCTAAGATTGCGAATTCCAATCTTGGTTTCCTTCACATCATTGGTTCCTTCAAAGGTGGTCTCAAGAGTATCCCATACTTCCTTGGCACTCTCAATGGATGATACTTTGGAATAGATGTCGGGTCCAAAGGAGCAAAAGAGCATGTGAGGAGCTTTGTCATTTATTTGAATCTTCTTCCTTTCATCTTCACTAATCTCTATCTTTTTCTTCAAAACCATCTTTCCTTCATTGTCTTGCTTCAATGGAATGTAAGGACCATCGTCAATGACATCCCACACCAAATAATCATTGGACTTGATGAAGAGGCGCATCCTATTCTTCCAAAAAGGATAG
This sequence comes from Hibiscus tridactylites, assembly GCA_958450335.1. Lineage (NCBI taxonomy): Eukaryota > Viridiplantae > Streptophyta > Magnoliopsida > Malvales > Malvaceae > Hibiscus > Hibiscus tridactylites. The sequence continues at coordinate 40,793,606 of OY288287.1, forward strand.
TTGTCACCATTAAAGAATGGTGGCTTTGTAGTAGATTGTGACTCATACATACTTGATCCGGAGGTAGAAGCCATGACTTGATTTTTTATTGATCACACTCTTCCTAGGAACTCCTCTTGTGGTTGTGTATCCTTCAAAAAGGTAGGCTCTGATACCAATTGTTGAGTGGATCAATTGAATGATCAAGACCAAGAGGGGGTGAATTGGGATTTAAAAACTTTGTGGAGTGAATGGGCAATTAAAAATAAAGAACAAAGGATTTTAGAGTGGTTCAAGTTCCAAATGAACTCTACATCCACTACCTTAGCTACCACTAATAATTTCAACAATTCACTATTTGTTCTTCCCCTTTTCAAGGCTTTAGAGTCTTCAAATTTTTGGCCTCTATGATGGCGGTTCTCTTCCCATCCCAAGATTCAAGAAGTGAGTAAAGTAGCTTCCGAACAAGCTTGTCTTCCGGAATAGTCTCTCCAAATTCTTTGAGCTCATTGACAATGGTTGAGAAGCGATCAAACATCTTGAACACCGTTTCGTCGGGCTCCATCTTGAAATTCACATAGCTAAGATTGAGAATTCCAATCTTGGTTTCCTTCACATCATTGGTTCCTTCAAAGGTGGTCTCAAGAGTATCTCATACTTTCTTGGCACTCTCAATGGATGAGACTTTGGAATAGATGTCGGGTCCAAAGGAGCAAAAGAGCATGTGAGGAGCTTTGTAATTTATTTGAATCTTCTTCCTTTCATCTTCACTAATCTCTATCTTTTTCTTCAAAACCATCTTTCCTTCATTGTCTTGCTTCAATGGAATGTAAGGACCATCGTCAATGACATCCCACACCAAATAATCATTGGACTTGATGAAGAGGCGCATCCTATTCTTCCAAAAAGGATAGTTGTTACCATTAAAGAATGGTGGCTTTGTAGTAGATTGTGACTCATACATACTTGATCCGGAGGTAGAAGCCATGACTTGATTTTTTATTGATCACACTCTTCCTAGGAACTCCTCTTGTGGTTGTGTATCCTTCAAAAAGGTAGGCTCTGATACCAATTGTTGAGTGGATCAATTGAATGATCAAGACCAAGAGGGGGTGAATTGGGATTTAAAAACTTTGTGGAGTGAATGGGCAATTAAAAATAAAGAACAAAGGATTTTAGAGTGGTTCAAGTTCCAAATGAACTATACATCCACTACTTTAGCTACCACTAATAATTTCAACAATTCACTATTTGTTCTTCCCCTTTTCAAGGCTTTAGAGTCTTCAAATTTTTGGCCTCTATGATAGCGGTTCTCTTCCCATCCCAAGATTCAAGAAGTGAGTAAAGTAGCTTCCGAACAAGCTTGTCTTCCGGAATAGTCTCTCCAAATTCTTTGAGCTCATTGACAATGGTTGAGAAGCGATCAAACATCTTGAACACCGTTTCGTCGGGCTCCATCTTGAAATTCACATAGCTAAGATTGAGAATTCCAATCTTGGTTTCCTTCACATCATTGGTTCCTTCAAAGGTGGTCTCAAGAGTATCCCATACTTCCTTGGCACTCTCAATGGATGAGACTTTGGAATAGATGTCGGGTCCAAAGGAGCAAAAGAGCATGTGAGGAGCTTTGTCATTTATTTGAATCTTCTTCCTTTCATCTTCACTAATCTCTATCTTTTTCTTCAAAACCATCTTTCCTTCATTGTCTTGCTTCAATGGAATGTAAGGACCATCGTCAATGACATCCCACACCAAATAATCATTGGACTTGATGAAGAGGCGCATCCTATTCTTCCAAAAAGGATAGTTGTCACCATTAAAGAATGGTGGCTTTGTAGTAGATTGTGACTCATACATACTTGATCCGGAGGTAGAAGCCATAACTTGATTTTTTATTGATCACACTCTTCCTAGGAACTCCTCTTGTGGTTGTGAATCCTTCAAAAAGGTAGGCTCTGATACCAATTGTTGAGTGGATCAATTGAATGATCAAGACCAAGAGGGGGTGAATTGGGATTTAAAAACTTTGTGGAGTGAATGGGCAATTAAAAATAAAGAACAAAGGATTTTAGAGTGGTTCAAGTTCCAAATGAACTCTACATCCACTACCTTAGCTACCACTAATAATTTTAACAATTCACTATTTGTTCTTCCCCTTTTCAAGGCTTAAGAGGTAACCTTTACACAACCGGTAAAATTTTCTACCTAAAATTTGACCAAACCCTCACAAATAATCAAAGAAGAAATTGGACAAGAAGTATATCTCTCAAATACAAATTTGTCCCTTGAAGTACAACACTCAACCCAAATATGAAGATAAAATAAGAATTGGATACAACTCAATTTGGGAATTACAAGAGATTGGAAATTAGGCACACTTGAGGTTGGATTTTTGCTTGAATGTTTGTATTTAATGAAATAGTTGTTGCTGGTCTTCAAGGAGCTTCAATTTATACTTCCTCTATCAATTCTATCCGTTTGGGTGGTTGGGGAATTGAATAGAGCCGTTGGGACCCTCTCTTTCCACCATAAATGCACTTCTGTAGCTATCCGTATCGGTACACGGGGAGCCGTATTGATACATGTCTCAAAAAAGAAAGAGCCGTTGTACATAATAAAGTGGGGTATCGAAACGCATGTAGGCGTATCGGTACGAGACAGGGAGTGTATCGAAACGGATAAGACCATATCGATACTTTTTTCTCAACTTAGCTCACTGGAGGTTTCCGTTTTGATACGAGGGTTTACCGTATTGATAAAGGTCAAATGCCATTTTAAATATTGGTTACCTAACAACTGACACGAACGGTCGAATACATTTAAAATACTTCGAATTAAAAATTCGTTTAAAACCGTATCGATACGGGTAAAGCCCTATCGGTACACCATTCAAACTCTACTTTTTACAGAGGAGCGTATCGATACAGATGGAATATGTTTCAGTACGCTGTTTCGATACGGTTAAGAGCATATCGAAACGCGTCCTTCCAGTAACCAACTTTGTAAAAAATGTATCGATACGACTAGAAGCGTATTGATACACCTGGACGGTTTTCAACACTTTGGCCTAGAAACACTTAGAAGATATTTGGAGTTTGAGTTTTACAAATTAGTTTTAAAGTGTTGGTGATTTAAAACTTATTAAGGGAATTTAGAAATCAATTTCAAGTTTTCAATTTGATCCTTAACAATTTAATTATATCAAAAATCAAAGATAGGTTTCACACGAAACGTACCGGTACCCCTTTGTAAAACCTTCACTATGTGCCGATACGCTTTCCCACGTACCAATAACCCTTCATTATAGCGGCTATTTCTATTTTGAGCAGGTATCAATATGAAAGCTCATGTACCAATAACCACACTTTCTAGATAGTATTTATTGTGGGAAAATTGCATCTCAATGGTTCTATTAAATTTCCCAACAATCCAAATAGCTAGAAATTAATGAAGAGTATAAAAAATAAGTCTCCAAAGCTTCTTCAACAACAAGACAACCATTCTAAAGTATTCTACCACATATCCAAGATCTTTGAGCTCAAATCGTCAATTTTTTGTAACCCACTTTAGTGTTCTTCATTGTAATTTCTTTTCATTCAAGTGTTGGGGTTTAGTGAACTTTATTTGTGCAAACAAACTACCTTGTGAGGTTTTTGTAATTTTCTTTTTTGCATTAATCCTTTAAGGAAATGGATCACTAGGCTTTGGGGGTATAAGTCTAGGTTTGTGAGGTTATCTCATTTAGATGAAAATGAAAGACAAATTAGTGAACTTGTGGAAATCCTTAGTACAGATAGCTAAGGTAATGGATGTTGACCTTGTTGGGAAGCTTAAACCACTGTAAATCACTTGTGTCATTTTCTTTCTTTGTGCACTTAGCTTCCACCATTTTTTTATTTGCCAAATCACCCCCTCTTCGCCATTTCCATTGATTGATCAACTCAACAATTGGTATCAGAGCTACACTCATTTCATGGATTCACATCATCTTGAGTAGTGTAACACCCTAAATTTGGGCCTAGATGTTTTAGAGTTCGAGTCAGACCGATCTGGAACGATTTGAATCTTAAAGGGAGGTTTAGGGAACACCTAGTTCGGGATGTTTTAAAAATATGAAAAATATCTAAAAATCCTCATTTATTATATGAATGATTATGGTGAAATCAATTTTACAAAATAAGGTTTGGAAATACTACATTTCGTTGTAGTGACCAAATCGCAGTTTTTGCAAAAGTTGAATATTGATTGTTTTGTAAAGGATTTAAACTTTGAATCTTTAAGGAGCTAGTTTTACCAAAATGTTTTTAATCAGATTTCTTCTTAATTTGGATGATTTAATTAATGTTTTAATTAAAGGAAATAGAGATTAATTAAAAGGAAACTACCTTTGACTTTTCATAACTACCTTTAATCAATTTCTCTCAAATTGTTTTCAGCCAAACACATTTCCTCTAGCAATTAACCTTTGATTTTCATTCCTTTTGATGAGATTTCAATCTCCTTTTGACTCCTAATATTTTCCTTATCAAAACCTCTTGTTTTTACATTGGATTTTCAAGAAAACTTGCCCAATTCAAGGAGAAATCAGCCATTAGAGGTAAGCTTCGTCCTTCTTCTCAAATGATCAGTTCTTTACTGAAATTCTCAAGTTATCAATCCTTTGTTAATGATTTTTGAGTTGCTTTAATGTTAGAAACAAGAAATTGTATTAAAACTCAAGGTTTTTGAAGAGATCTTGCTGATTTTCGTGGTTGATGGTTAGTGTAACCCCCTTAGCCAAGCCTAGACAGTTGACCCGAACAACAAAGATTACACGGGGAAAACCAAAGTCAACCCGAAAGTCAACATCGATTAACGACCCTTTTTTTCCTTTTTAACCTTGTCTAAATGCATATTAACCCTAGGATTACTCTTGAGACAAGCATATTCAAAGATCACATCAATCGGCAAACAATAAGGGACTCAATTGCACAACATATGAATTTAGGGACCAATTTGTAAATTCTGGAAATTAAGAGAACTTTATCAATTTTAAAGTTACCGTTATGAAATTAGTTAGGTTATAAGCTTCTTTGTCAAATTTCACCTGAAATGGACGTCTCGAACTCAAGCAATTGCACATACAAAAATCAGGACTAAAACGTAAAGCTTGCAAACCTCAAAACCATTCAAATCAGTGCCCAACGGTCAAGTGTTTCGAAACGGAAATTGACCGTTCAGAAACACGGCTTGGCAGTAGCCAAAGTGTTTCGAAATACATCTGCCCGTTTCGAAACGCCCGGGCCAATTCATGCGCCTGTTTCGAAACAGACAAGGGTGTTTCGATACACCCTGCCCAGAAACAACATAAAAACCTGATTTTACACACTTTCGACCCATCAAACACATTCATATGACCTCCTTATCATGCCAACAAGTCATCAATCACTAAAGGAACATATTTGCATCATCAAAACTCAATCATGGCATCAATTAGGAAAAACCACAAGTCTATAGGCATGCATCCTAAAATTGGAAATCAAGCTATCATCAAATCTTCAAAACACATACCAAATGGCCATTTACATACTCCAAATATCATATGCATCAAACCAATTTGGTGAGTCCAAAACACCTCCCAAAAACACAATCTAGGTTCCCATTGCCAATTACCAAAAGCTAATAGTGTTGTGAAAATAGTCACCATACAAGAGCTGAGACTTTCACTTGGATCCTTGACCTCCTTGCTGCCCTTAAAGCACTTCAATTCTCTGCATTAATGGTAAAAGAAAGAGAGCGTAAGCACATATGCTTAGTGAGAATGCTCTAATGAAACAACACCATAATGCACTTGTAAAACACCCTTCAAATGCCTTTAATTCCATAAACAACATTTCTCATGCAACAATGCACATAAAACAAACATCCCATGCTTCACTATATCAACATGTCATATTGGCTTTCAAGTGATAAACCATAACCATTTTTCATCTCAAAACAGAATCGGATACGCGGATTACAAGCGTTGTCCCATACGCTTCATATACACTACCAAACACTCAAGGTGGAGTTTACCGGTACAATCACAACCCCTTAACACTCGTGATGGAGACTACGGTACAATTACAACCCCTCCACATCACTCATTTGTAGTTGTATAACATCACTAACGAGAACACGGGACACACAACACAAGATCCTCACATGGCATTTTAACCACCATTATGATCTTAGACATCTCGTTAGTGTACTTGGATGGAGTTTATGATACCATTACAACCCCTCAACATCAAAGGTGAATTTATTCACGGTGTACCCAATCATATAGCCGGCTAACTATATCCGATTCAAGTACTTTTAAACCAACACATCACTTGCGAATATACATCATTTACCATCATCAATCCACTGTTTTTAAGCATTAAACAAAGGCATTAAATAGTCATGCATCACTATGCATCAAACCACATTTATCAATGTCCAAATCAAGAATCTCTTACCTTGAGCATCCTTCAACACATGGCTTACAAAACCAGCATTAAACATGCTAAAATATGCTTTCAAAACAGAATTTAAACATGCAAATTAAACATATTGCATCCAACCATCTCATGGCTCATCAAAAAGAGAGTTTCTCCGAAAACTTACTCTTGAGCTTAGCTAAGTTGTTTAGACTTAAACTAAGCTCCCATAACCTTCAAACATTGATTTCAAAGCTGAAAACCAAACTTCACTCACCAATTCCATTTTGCAAACTTGCCGAAACGCCGATCAAGCCTCCGGATCAACACCACAAGGATTCGAAAATGTCTCCCCTGTTTTAAACACATCAAAGCAGAGGATTAATGCATCATCATGCATTAAAATCTTCAACCAAAACACCTAAACTCGCTGCTACCAAACACAACCGAAATCACATCCAAACACCTCTACAACATTACTCAGCCAAGATCCGTCACTTCCAATCATTCTTAGACATCAATTAACATCCAAAAAGAGCCTAATCACGTCCTTATACCTCCAGCTATAGCAGAACATCAAAATCACCCCAAAACCACCATTTTCACAAGTAAAAACTTAGGAAAATCAACCTATTTGGGATTGCATTGATTAAACCTCCATTTCACATCATTAAACATCCAAAATATATCAAAAAGATATCTCAAAACAGAGCCCAATCATCTATTACGAATTTCATCAAAATTAAATCCAAATCTTGCATTTTAAGCCAAAATCAAGAACACAACATTAAAACCTTTAATAAAACTCAATTTAAGGATTGTGAACTTGAGAATTTCAGTAAAGAACTGATTATTTAGAGGAGAAGGACGTTTATACCTCTAAATGTGGATTTCTTCTTGTTTAGAGCCAAAATCCTTGAAAATTCAATAAACAAATGATGAGGATTTGATGTAGAAATGATTAAGAATCATTTAGGGATTGAAATCTCAACTTTAGGTGTGAAAATCAAAGGAAAATTTGTTGTGTAAATGTGTTTGGCTGAGAGAATTTTGAGAGAAAATGAAATGAAATTTTTTTGGCAAAGTTAGTTATGAAACCAAAATGTGACTTTTCCCTCTTTTCTTTTAATTAATTAACATTAAATGAGTCTTTAAAATTTAAGAAAAATCTGGAGAAATCCTCCCTTGGGTAATTTAGCTCCTTAAAAATTCAAAATTTCAATCCTCTTAAAACAGTCACGAACTTTTCAAAAATTAAATTTTAGTCACTAACTTGAAATGTCATATTTCCAAACCTCATTTAGTAAAATTGATTTCACCACTCTCTTATATATAAAAAAAGAGGATTTTTAGATATTTTCCCATATTTTTAATGCATCCCGAACTAGGCTTTCCCTAAAAACCACCTTTTATGTTCGAACCAAAATTTAAACCGGTCCGGTTAAGACCCTAAACTTCCAAGCCCAAAATTGGGGTGTTACAACTAGCCTCTATTTTGAGGTTCTTTTCTAATGTATTTTGGATGCCAATTGATGTTATAAATGAGATTTTATCAAACAAATCCCGAATAGGCTTGGATTCCTAAGTTTTGTATGCTAGAATGATGGTTTTTGGGGTGGTTTTAGTGTTCTGTCATAGCTGGAGGTATAAGGACGAGTTTGTGGTGATTTTTGATGTTCATTGATGTTTAGAAATGATTAGAAGTGGTAGATCTTGGTTGGGCTTTGTTTTGGATGAGTTTGGGGATGATATCGGTTGTGTTTGGCAGCTGAAATGTTGTTTTTGAGTAGAACATCGAGTTTAGGTGTGTGGCTGATGATTTCAATGCATGATGATGCATTAATCCTCTGCTCTTATGTGTTATAAACATGAGAGACATCTTCGGACGATTTTGGTGTTGATCTGGGAGCCTAGATAGCGTTTCGGCGAGCAAGCGAAACGTAATCGGTGAGTGCGAATGGTTTAGAAGTCCATGAGGGACAAGAAAAAGGGTTTGGGGATTGAGGAAAGGTTTGAAACACTTTCCTAAGTCTGGAAGTAAGTATTGGCTAGATTGCTCTCTTAAATGTGGTGATTGCCCCTAAAATGCTTGTACATGCTCATGGTTTGAGATAGATAAATTCCTAATGTTTCTATGCATGATTTGTAGCATGAGATGATGCTTGAAATGATTTCATGAAATAACATGTTGCATAGTTGAGATTTGAGCTTTTGTTTTAAAGCATGGCAAATGTTATGGTTTTGAAATTAGATGAGAATGATTTGAGAAATGTTGCATGAAAACAGTAGGTGAGATGATGTTTTGACTTAATATATTGGCATAGATGTTGAGATACTTACCGGATATAATTGATCTATAAATAGGATGAGAGTGCACTATAAACTAAAAATTCGTACGTGCTCTTTGGTTTAATCCAAAGGGAGAGAACCGATGATTGTCATTCCACCGGGTAGGACTTGGTGAAATACCCAAGCTTTGTGGCGATGAGAGATTCCGCCATGTGAGTATGGTGATGTGAGATTCCACCGGAAATTATGTTAATAGACAAGTGAGTAAGGTGATGTGAGATTCCACCGGAAGCGTCTAGTGGTTAGAGAATGTTGTCCGCATATCCGAGTAATAATGAGATATGAAATGCCAATATAATATATAAAAATACTTTTTATTCACATGTACCTTTGATGAGATGATTTATGCTCTGAGAAATGCATATAAGATTTGTATATGAAATGCTTTGGTTTTACAAGCATAAGTTTTGCTTTGCCATGAGATTTGCATTGGTTTAAATGCATGAGATGGAATTGAGGTACATGTGTTTTTAATGAGAAGTTGCTTTGAATGGTTTTCAAGCATGATATAGAATAAACATGTTGTAGAAAAAGACTTTTGGGAAAGTGATTTGAATAATGCATTATTGTGTTGGATTTCTTTAGAGCATGCCCACTAAGCAATTGTGCTTACGCTCTCTTTTACCAATAATACATATAATTGAGGTGTTTTCGGGCAGCGAGAAGGTTAAGAACATCCAAGGAAGTGCAAAGCTCATGTATGGTGATGTTTTTATACACTTTAGTCTTGATATATGGTAATGGGAAACCGAGGTTGTATTTGGGAGATGTGTTTGAACTCCCTAAGTTTATGGCATGTTTGTGATGGTATTTATGGGTTTTAAATGGTCCTAAATGCTTTGGTTAAGTTTTGGTTGCTTATTTTGGTTTTGAGACTAGGGAGCATGCCTTTAGATTGTGTGTTTTTGTGATTGATGCCATGCTCTAGCCTTAAGACCTTTAATATGTTCCTTAGTATCAAAATGAGTTGCTGGTATGATTTAAGGTTCGTTGGAGTATGTTTGAATGGTTTGAAGTATCAAAAACCAACAATTTCTGCTGTCACTGGGCAAAGTGTATCTAAACAACCTCACATGTTCTGAAACGGGGCCTGTAATGGCGATAGTGTTCCTGAACGGTTGAAGCTGTTTCGAAACAGTTTGACTACTGGTGAAGCCTATTTCGATACCGATCTCGGAACATACACGAGTACCGAAACGGTCAACACCGTTTCGATACGGGCGTTCCGGTACGAAGGGTAGGCGTTCCGATACACTCGACCGTTGGATGTGTTTTGAATTGTTTTAGGTTTCCATGCTTTACATTTTAGTCCCAAATGTTGTGGATGCAATTGCATGAGCTTGGGATGTCTTTTTAAGCTGAAACTTGACAGAGAAGCATGTAACATGATTAATTTCATATTGGTAAACCTAAAAATAAATTTTGGTCCCTAAACGCGTAATTTATGCAAATGAGTCCCTACATGTTTTTCGATCGCTGTGCCTTTTTCTTTCATGATTCGTGAGTATTCACATAGGCTTAATGTGCATCTAGACAAGATTAAAAATAAAAAGGGTCGTTAATCAAAGTTGACTTTTGGGTTGACTTTGGTTTTCCCCGTGTAATATTCGTAGTTCGGGTCAAGCTTCTAGGCCGGGCTAAAGGGGTTATATTTGTTGGTATCAGAGCTAGGTTATCGAATAATTAGGGCTTGGTATGTGGTTGTTGTCTGTGATTATGCATGATGGTGAAATTTCAGTGAATGTATGGTGTATGAATAGTGATGTATGATTCAATTGTGATGATTTTGCGATGTTATGCTGTGTTTGGAGTATTGTTGGGGATCCCATTGCTACATCATTACTAATGAGAAGAAATGGTTTCAAAAAAATTGAGCTTGAGTACTTGGATTACTTACCTTATTACACCTAATTTTGTTTGTTGCATTTTTGTCAGTGCATTGTTTTTATTATGGGGCCACGTAGAGAGATGAGAATCAATACTAGATCTACGGCTGAGAATGAGAACGTAAAGAATGCTGAGGATTTACCTCCTCCTCCCTCTAGTGGACCACCTGGTGGTGGTCGAGCTGGGGTTGGTGCTGCTGGAGTTGGTGCTGGGGTTGCTGGACCCGAGGGTGTTCAGAGGCAAGATGCTCCTGATATGACCATGTTGATACAAGCTATTGTTGGAGCTTTCCAGGCAGCAGTAGCTGGGGATCATGGAGCTGCACCTCAGGATGGTGCTAATGTGAGATTGCCGTTAGAGCGTCTCCGCAGTGTGGGTGGGACTGAGTTTAGAGGTTTGACACATGAAGGTTCTGAATCTTGGTTGGAAAGCACCAAGAGGATTCTTGGTCAGTTGAACTGGAACAATGTGCAGAAGCTGGGATGCATTGTGTCACTACTGCATGGTGATGCTTATACGTGGTAGACGACCACTATCTCCGGAATGAAGGACGATGAGGTGACTTGGACATTCTTCTTGAATGCGTTCAAGTGGAAATATCTGGGAGTTCGCTACCTCGACAAGAAGAAGAGGGAGTTTATGTCTCTTGTGCAAGGCAACATGTCTGTGGCTGAATATGAGATTTAGTATGTCCGCCTTAGCTACTATGCACCTGAGCTAATTCCTAGCGAGAGAGAAAGGTGCGAACGGTTCCGTTATGGGCTGGTAGTGGATGTTAAGACCTATATTCTTGCAGCTGATTACATTGATTTCGATGTCTTGGTAACTAGAGCAAAGGACATTGAATTGAATCTTGGTTTGACGAGCCAAGCAGGTGGATCTAGCTCGAGAAAGTGGGCTGCAGAACGCGATTATGGTCGAGATCACAACAAGAGGCATAAGGATAGAAAGTCGCACTATGATGCTAGACGTGGGGGTGGTAACCCTGGTAGAGGTCAGCAAGGACCTATTGCTTTCTTGAGGACTCCTGAGTGTAACTGGTGTGGTAGGAGACACGGTGGTGAGTGTTGGGGTAACCTTGGGACATGCTGGAATTGTGGAAATTGAGGACATATGAAGAAATATTGTCCTCACCCGCTGAGAGAGGTACATGCTCCGGTGAGAGCAGTTGAGCCATAGAGAGGTCGTCGGCCCGTGGTAATTTTCAGCGTAGGGATGATGGTGGAAGGAACGTGGCACATGTTGTGGATGTCCAACATGAGGGTGGTGGCCAGGCTCTTGTGTATGCCCATCGTGAGGGAAGGAATGACACGGACTTGATCGCATGTACCTTTACTTTGCAATCCTTGTCATTACTTTCTTTGATTGATTCTGGATATACACACTCGTACATATTGCGTGAACATGCTCAAATGCTTGGTTTGCCTGTTGAGTATTTGGATGTTGGTATACGTGTGACTAGTTCCTTTGGCGAGACGGTTGTAACAAGAAAGTTGTATAGAAGATGTCCCTTAATGGTTCAAGATCATGTGTTTCTTGTTAATCTTATAGAATTGTCATTCTATGGTTTTGATGTAATCCATGGCATGGATTGTCTTGTTGAGCATAGAGTCGTTGTGGATTTCGAAAGCAAGCGAGTTTCGATGAAACTTGTGGATGATTATGAGGTGGTGATGGTGGGAGAAAATGTGAACTTCCTTGCCAATGTGGTATCAACGTTGGAAGCGAGTTGGATGTTGCGACAAGGATGTGAAGCTTACCTAGCCTTTGTTATGAATCCTAGTTCAAAAGAGGTGCACGTTCAGGATATAAGGACTGTGTGTGAGTTCCCTAGAGTGTTTCTAGAGGAATTACATGGTTTGCCACCTATTCGTGAGGTTGAGTTTGGTATTGAGATGTATGAGAACACAACTCCGGTGTCCATTGCTCCCTATCGCATGGCACCCAAAGAGTTCATGGAGTTGAAGACGCAACTTCAGGAGTTTCTTGACCGTGGCTTCACTCGGCCTAGTGTGTCTTCTTGTGGTGCACCGGTCTTGTTTGTTAAAAAAAGGATGGCACGATAAGAATGTACATCGATTATCTCAGCTGAATAAGTTGACCATCAAGAACAAGTATCCTTTGCCGAGGATTGATGATCTTTTTGATCAGTTTCAGGGAGCGATTATGTTTTCAAAGATTGATCTGAGGTCGAGATACTATCAGTTAAAGGTGAAAGATGTGGATGTGCCGAAAACAACCTTTAGAACGAGGTATGGGCATTATGAGTTCCTTGTGATACCGTTTAGTTTAACGAATGCTCCTGCCGCTTTCATGGACATGATGAATAGGGTGTTCCATGAATTTTTGGACAAGTTTGTTGTGGTGTTTATCGACAATATTCTGGTGTACTCTCGTACCGAGGAGGAGCATGAAAGTCATTTGAGAATTGTTTTGCAAGCGCTGTTGGAAAATCAGCTTTTTGCTAAGCTGAGCAAATGTGAGTTTTGGCTAAAGGAAGTTGTTTTCCTTGGTCATATGGTTTTGGCGAAGAGATTCGAGTTGATCCCCAGAAAGTCGAAGCGGTGATGAATTGGAAACCTTCTAAATCTGTTCACGAGGTCCGTAGTTTTCTTGGGTTGGAAGGATACTACCAGAGGTTTGTGGATGAATTTTCTAAGATTGTTGCCCCTTTAACGAAGTTGTTGCAAAAGGATGTTAAGTATGAGTGGACGGAAGCGACACAACAAGCTTTTGAGAAGCTTAAAGTAGCTTTGACGCAAGCTCCTATGTTGGTTCAACCTGAATCAGGGAAATAGTTTTTGGTGTATAGTGACACATCCTACGTTGGTTTAGGGTGTGTGTTAATGCAAGAGGGTAAGGTGGTGGCTTATGCATCACGATATTTGAAAGTGCATGACCGCAATTATCCTATGCATGATATTGAGATAGCTACGGTGGTTTTTGCTCTAAAGATCTGGAGACATTATCTTTATGGTGAGAAGTGTACTGTGTACACGGATCACAAGAGTTTGAAGTATTTGATGTCTCAGAAAGAGGTGAATCTTAGGCAACGACGATGGGTGGAGTTGCTTAAGGATTACCATGTAACGATCGAGTATCATCCAGGGAAGGCCAATGTTGTGGCCGATGCTTTGAGCAGGAAAGTGGTGGTGGAGTTAAGGGCGATGTTTGCTAGCTTGAGCATATCGCGAGATGGTGGTCTTGTTGCTGAATTGCAAGTGAAACCATCTTTAGTACAGTTGATAAAGGACAAGCAGCTGTTGGATGATTCTTTGGTGCCACATGTTTAGGATATTGCTGAGGATAGACCTTCGGATTTATGTTTTAATGATGATGGTGTTCTATGTTTTGGGAGTCGGATAGTGGTGCCGAATGATGTTGAGTTAAGGTGCACTATTCTGACCGAAGCTCATAGTAGTCCTTTTGCTATGCACCCTGGTAGTACAAAGATGTACCATGATATGAAGGATGAGTACTATTGGGTGGGTTTAAAGAAAGATGTCGCTGAGTGTGAGAGCAAGTGTATGGTTTGTCAGTGGGTTAAGGCTGATCATCAGTTTCCTTCGGGGTTGTTGCAGTCGTTGAGGATCCCTGAATGGAAATGGGAGAGGATTACCATGGACTTTGTGTCTGGATTGCCTCTAACGCCATCAAAGAAGAATTCTGTTTGGGTGATTGTGGATCGCCTTACGAAGTGTGCGCATTTCTTGCCTGTGCATACTACGTACACCTTGGATAAGCTTGCAGAGTTGTACACTGCTGAGATTGTACGTTTGAATGGCGTACCAAAATTTATATTGTCGGATAGAGATCTGAGGTTCACTGCAAGGTTTTGGGAGTGTTTACATCAAGCATTAAGTACACGGCTGAATTTGAGTACTTCTTATCATCCGCAGACGGATGGACAATCGGAGCGTGTTATCCAAGTGCTTGAGGATATATTGAGGTGCTGTGTTATTGAGTTTCAAGGCTCTTGGGAGAAGCACTTGCCTTTGGTAGAGTTTGCTTATAATAATAGTTACCAGGAAAGTATTCAAATGACACCTTATGAAGCTTTGTACAAGAGGAAGTGTAGAACAACTCTTTGCTGGGCTAAAACAGGACAAAAGTTGGTCTCGATGACGGCTTTGTTGAAAGGAACCACCGAGAAGGTGAAACATATTTGTGAATGGTTCAAGGAAGCATTGGATCGGCAAAAATCTTACGCGGATTTGAAGCGTAAGGAGATAGAATTTGCGGTGGGTGACCGTGTGTTTTTGAAAGTTTCACCTTGGAAGAAGGTGATGAGATTTGGTCGGAAGGGCAAGTTGAGCCCTAGATACATTGGACCATACGAGGTGATAGAACGTGTGGTTCATGTTGCTTAAACCTGAGACTACCACAAGAGTTAGAAAAGATACATAATGTGTTTCCTCTATCCATGCTTCGAAGGTATAGATCGGATCCTTCACATGTTATGCCTGTGGAGGAAGTTGAGTTTAATCCAGATTTGACATATGATGAGGATCCTGTTGAGATTTTTGACTCGGACAATAAGGTTCTCCGTGGTAAGACCATTGAGTTGGTCAAGGTGTTGTGGGTGTAGAGAAAGACACGTGGGAAAGGAAGGAAGACATGAAGAAGCAATTTCCTTACCTTTTACCTCCAGGTAAATTTCGAGGACGAAATTTCTTAAGAGGGGGAGAGTTTTAACACCCTAAATTTGGGCCTAGATGTTATAGAGTTCAAGTCGGACTGATCTGGAACGGTTCGAATCTTAAAGGGAGGTTTAGGGAACACCTAGTTCGGGATGCTTTAAAAATATGGGAAAATATCTAAAAATCCTTATTTATTATATGAATGATTATGGTGAAATCAATTTTACAAAATAAGGTTTGGAAATACTACATTTCGGTGTAGTGACCAAATCGCAATTTTTGCAAAAGTTGAATAGTGACTGTTTTGTAAAGGATTGAAACTTTGAATCTTTAAGGAACAAATTTTACCAAAATGTTTTTAATCAGATTTTTTCTTAATTTGGGTGATTTTATTAATGTTTTAATTAAAGGAAAATAGAGATTAATTAAAAGGAATCTACCATTGACTTTTCATAACTACCTTTCATCAATTTTCTTTCATTTCATTTTCTCTCAATTTCTTTTCAACCAAACACATTTCCGCCAGCAATTATCCTTTGATTTTCATTCCTTTTGATGAGATTTCAATCTCCTTTTGATTTCTAATCTTTTCCTTATCAAAACCTCTTGTTTTTACATTGGATTTTCAATAAAACTTGCCCAATTCTTGGAGAAATCAGCCATTAGAGGTAAGCTTCATCCTTCTCCTCTAATGATCAGTTCTTTACTGAAATTCACAAGTTATCAATCCTTTGTTAATGATTTTTGAGTTGCTTTAATGTTAGAAACAAGAAATTGTATTAAAACTCAAGGTTTTTGAAGAGATCTTGGTGGTTTTCGTGGTTGATGGTTAGCCTCTGGTTTGAGGTTGTTTTCAAATGTATTTTGGATGTTAATTTATGTTATAAATTATATTTTATCAAACAAATCCCGAATAGGCTTGGATTCCTAAGTTTTGTATGCTAGAATGATGGTTTTTGGGGTGGTTTCGGTGTTTTGTCATAGCTAGAGGTATAAGGACGAGTTTGTGGTGATTTTTGACTTTGATTGATGTTTAGAAATGATTAAAAGTAGTAGATCGTTGGGATTTGTTTTGGAAGAGTTTGTGGATGATTTCGACTGTGTTTGGTAGCCGAAATGTGGTTTGTGAGAAGAGCATCGAGTTTAGGTGTGTGGCTGATGATTTCAATGCATGATGATGCATTAATCCTCTGCTCTTATGTGTTATAAACAGGGGAGACATCTTCGGACGCTTTTGGTGTTGATTCGGGAGCCTAGATAGCGTTTCATCGAGCAAGCAAAACGTAATCGATGAGTGCGAATGGTTTAGAAGTCCTTGAGGGACAAGAAACAAGGTTTGGGGGTTTAGGAAAAGTTTGAAACACCTTCCTACGTCCACAAGTAAGTATTGGCTAGATTGCTCTCTTAAATGCGGTGGTTGCCCCTAAAATACTTTTACATGCTCATGGTTTGAGATAGATAAATTCCTACTGTTTTTATGCATTATTTGTAGCATGAGATGATGCTTGAAATGATTTCATGAAATAACATGTTGCATAGTTGAGATTTGAGCTTTTGTCTTAAAGCATGAAAAATGTTATGGTTTTAAAATGAGATGAGAATGATTTGAGAAATGTTGCATGAAAAACAGTAGGTGAGATGATGTTTTGACTTAATATATTGGCATAGATGTCGAGATACTTACCGCATATAATTGATCGATCAATAGGATGAGAGTGCATTATAAACTAAAAATCCGTACGTGCTCTTTAGTTTAATCCAAAGGGAGAGAACCGATGATGGACATTCCATCGGGTAGGACTTGGTGAAATACCCAAGCTTTGTGGCGATGAAAGATTCCGCCATGTGAGTACGGTGATGTGAGATTCCACCGGAAGCGTCTAGTGGTTAGAGAATGTTTTCCGCATATCCGAGTAATAATGAGATATAAATTGCCAATATAATATATAAAAATGCTTTTGATTCACATGTACCTTTGATGAGATGATTTATGCTATGAGAAATGCATATGAGATTTGTATATGAAATGCTTTTGTTTAACAAGCATGTGTTAGGCTTTGCCATGAGATTTGCATTGGTTTAAATGCATGAGATAGACTTGAGGTACATGTGTTTTCAATGAGAAGTTGCTTTGAATGGTTTTCAAGCATGAGATAGAATGAGCATGTTGTAGAAAAAGGCTTTTGGGAAAGTGATTTGAATAATGCATTATTGTGTTGGATTTCTTCAGAGCTTGCCTCGCCAAGTAATTGTGCTTACGCTCTCTTTTACCAATAATGCAGATAATTGAGGTGTTTTCGGGCAGCGAGAAGGTTAGGAACATCCAAGGAAGTGCAAAGCTCATGTGTGGTGATGTTTTTATACACTTTAGTCTTGATATACGGCGATGGGAAACAAAGGTTGTATTTGGGAGATGTGTTTGAACTCCCTAAGTTTGTGGCATGTTTGTGATGGTATTTTTGGGTTGTAAATGGTCCTAAATGCTTTGGTTGCTTATTTTGGTTTTGAGACTAGGGAGCATGGCTTTAGATTGTGTGTTTTTGTGATTGATGTCATGCTCTAGCCTTAAGACCTTTAATATGTTCCTTAGTATCAAAATGAGTTGTTGGTATGATTTAAGGTTCATTGGATTATTTTTGAATGGTTTGAAGTGTCAAAAACCAACAATTTCTGCTGTCACTGGGCAAAGTGTATCGAAACACCCTCACCTATTCCGAAACGGGGGCATGTAATGGCCATAGTGTTCCGGAACAATTGAAGTTTTTTCGAAACAGTTTGGCTACTGGTGAAGCCTATTTCGATACCAGTCTCGGAACATACCTAAGTACCAAAACAGTCAACACCGTTTCGATACAGGCGTTTCGGTACGAAAAGTAGGTGTTCCGATACAATCGACCGTTGGATGTGTTTTGAATTGTTTTAAGTTTCCATGCTTTGCATTTTATTCCTGAATGTTGTGGATGCAATTGCTTGAGCTTGGGATGTCTTTTTAAGCTGAAACTTGACAGAGAAGCATGTAACATGATTAATTTCATATTCGTAAACCTAAAATCAGCAAAATCATTATAATTTCCAAAAATTACATTTTGGTACCTAAACACGTAATTTATGCAAATGACTCCCTACATGTTTTCCGATCGCTATGCCTTTCTCTTCCATGATTCGTTAGTATTCACATAGGCTTAATGTGCATCTAGACAAGATTAAAAATAAAAAAGGTCGTTAATCAAGGTTGACTTTCGGGTTGACTTTGGTTTTCCCTGTGTAATCTTTGTAGTTCGGGTCAAGCATCTAGGCCGAGCTAAGGGGGTTACAAGTAGATCCCAACCATTGTTCAATCAATTTGCATGTCAAGCCATGACCTATACTTTCAGCAACTACTTCATGGTGGAAGCTCAATCCATTTCCAAGCCACCTTATTTTAATGGGGTAAATTACCCATTTTGGAAGAATAAGATGAGATTAGTCATCAATTCAAATGACTACCTTCTTTGTGGAGTAGTGATGGATGGGCCATCTTTCTAATGAAGAGAGTAGGAGACTGACTCGCCGAGAAATAAAGAGAATAATTGACCGATGATGATTAGATGAAGTTGCAACTCAATGACAAAGTTATGCATATCTTGTTTTGTGCTCTTGGACCCGACGAGTATGCCAGGATATCTTATTGCTCAAGTACCAAAGAGATTTGGGACAAATTAGAAGTTACTCATGAATGTACAAACGAAGTAAAGGAGACCTGTAACCCCCTTAACCCGGCCTAGACGGTTGACCCGAATTAAGAAAGTCACACGGGGAAAACCAAAGTCAACCCGAAAGTCAACCTTGATTAACGACCCTTTTTTTTCTTTTTAATCTTGTCTAGATGCACATTAGTTCTAATTGTGATCACACAAACATCATACACAAGGATCACAAACATCAGAGATCAAATAGGGACCCAATTGAACAAATTACAACTTTAGGGACCAATTTGTAATTTCTGATAATTAGAAGGACTTAACCCAAATTAATCTTACCAACTTGAAATTAATCAGGTTTCATGCTTCTCTGTGAAATTTCAGCTCAAAAGGACTTCCCAAACTCATACAATTGCACAAACAAGTTTTAGGACCAAAATGCAAACAATTCAAAACATATAACTACCAATGTCAGCCCCCAACGGTCGACCGTTCCGAAACAGGTAGACCCCGTTTCGAAACACGGGCCGTTCTGCAACGGGTTCCGGAACATGGGCTTGGCAGAGGCCAAACCGTTTCGAAACGGTGCATACCGTTTCGGACGCCTGGGTTCATTCAAGCACCCGTTCCGAAACGGTGCACACTGTTCCGAAACGCCCTGCACAGATTGCAGCAAAATGCATTCCAAAACATGCAATTGATCATTCAAACATGCTCCAATTGCCACCAAACTTTACCAGCATGCAATTCAACATGTGTAAGACTTATAAGCATCATCAAATCATCAGAACAACATCACATGCTAAAAGCCCCAAATCTATAGGCATGCTTCCTACACAAGCTAGCTATTCAAGCACAAACTTCCAAAACAAGCATGTAATGATCCAATACAAAAACCAGCATTCATATCATCATTCAACATACTTAGGGAGTTCCAAACACCTCCCAAAACATACTCATTGGTCCCCCATTGCCAAATTACCCAAAAGCTAAAATGTATAACAAAACCTTCCATACATTGAGCTCTACTTGTACTTGAATTCTTGCCCTCCTTGCTGCCCTCAAGGTTCACTAATGTTCTGCATTATTGAATTAAGAAAACGAAGAGAGCGTAAGCAAAAGCTTAGTGAGGAATGCTCTTAAAAACCATTCAATAATGCAATTAAAAACATTTATAAATCATGCCTTAAATAAACCTTTGCACATGCTCAAAAGCATACTTAAAACAAGCATCTCATGCTTCATATCAACATAACATGTCATATTGGCTCAAGTGATAAATTTCATTTCATTAAAACAAGTTCATCAACTTCCCAAGGACTTTTAAACACCTTGGCCCCAAGGACTTTTAAACACCTTGGCCATGGACTTTTAAACACCATGAATGAGGACCACACAAGGACTTTTAACCACCTTTGTGTCCATTGCTTGAATCACCCCAAGGACTTTTAAACACCTTGGCCCCAAGGACTTTTAAACACCTTGGCCCCATGGACTTTTAAACACCATGGCCCCATGGACTTTTAAACACCATGGAAAGGATCACCTAAGGACTTTTAACCACCTTAGTGTCCGCAACAAGAACCATCCAAGGACTTTTAACCACCTTGATGTTCTTAAGTAACAAGGCTCACTCAAGGACTTTTAACCACCTTAGTGACCTTAACCTTTTTCAAAACCTCACTTGCCAATATACATCATTTTCATCATTTAATCCACTGTTTTAAAGCATTAAACCAAGCCATTTTCATCATGCATTTCAAAACCTCATGTGTTTGGGTTGAGAGAAAATGAGAGAAAGAAAATTGAGAAAAGTTGGTTACAAAATCCAAAATAGCGAAATGGCTTTCCCTCCACTTTTAATATCATTTAAAATCAGAATTTAGTCTTAAAATATCTTAGAAAAATATGGAGAAACTCCCTTTGGGTAAATAGCTCCTTAAAGATTCAAAGTTTCAACCCTTTATAAAACAGTCACCAAACTTTCGAAAATTACATTTTGGTCACTAGCCAAAATGTCACACTTCCAAAACTCATTTTCCAAAATTGATTTCACAGTTCACTTAATTATATTAAAAGATGATTTTAGAACATTTTTCCATATTTTTAATGCAACTCGAACTAAGCTTTCCTAATTTCACCTCTTTAGATTCGAACAGCACTTTGACCAAACCGGTCAACGCCCAAAACTCCTAAGCCCAAAACCGGGGCGTTACAACTCTCCCCCCTTAAGAAATTTCGTCCTCGAAATTTACCTGAAGGAAAGAGATAAGGAAACTGCTTCAGCATGTCTTCCTTCCGCTCCCACGTGGCTTCCTCAACACCTCGATGCTTCCACAGCACCTTTACCAATTCAATGGTCTTGCCACGAAGAACCTTGCTATCCGAATCCAGAACCTTCACCGGTTCCTCATCATAGGTCAAATCCGGATTCAAAACCACTTCCTCCACAGGCATCACATGCGGAGGATCAAATCTATACTTCCGGAGCATAGAAACATGGAACACATCATGAATCTTCTCCAACTCTTGAGGTAACCTCAACCGATACGCAACAGGACCTACACGCTCAACCACCTCATATGGTCCAATGTACCTAGGGCTCAACTTACCCTTCCGGCCAAACCTCATCACCTTCTTCCAAGGCGAAACCTTCAAGAACACACGGTCACCCACCGCATACTCTATCTCCTTACGCTTCAAATCCGCGTAAGACTTTTGCCGATCAGAGGCAGCCTTCAACCGCTCACAAATGAGCTTCACCTTCTCGGTGGTCCCTTTCAACAAAGCCGACATCGAAACCAACTTTTGACCAGTTTCAGCCCAACAAAGAGGAGTCCTACACTTCCTCCCATACAGAGCCTCATAAGGTGCCATCTGTATACTCGCCTGATAACTATTATTATAAGCGAACTCAACCAAAGGCAGATGCTTCTCCCAAGAACCTTGGAACTCAATCACGCAGCACCTCAACATATCCTCCAAAATCTGAATAACCCGCTCTGACTGACCATCCGACTGAGGATGATAGGATGTACTGAAATGCAACCTTGTACCCAGAGCTTGATGCAAACACTGCCAAAAACGCGATGTGAACCTCGGATCCCTATCCGACACAATTGACTTAGGCACACCATGCAGCCGCACAATCTCAGCAATGTACAGCTCTGCCAGCCTATCCATAGAAAACGTAGTATGCACAAGCAAGAAATGCGCACACTTCGTCAGGCGATCCAAAATCACCCAAACAGAATTCTTCTTTGATGGAGACAAAGGTAAACCATATACAAAATCCATGGTAACCCTTTCCCACTTCCATTCTGGGATTTTCAACGGTTGCAACAACCCAGAAGGAACCTGATGTTCAGCCTTAACTCGCTGACACACCAAACACTTGCTCACAAACTCTGCAACATCCTTCTTGAAACCCACCCAATAGTACTCATCACGCAGATCACGATACATCTTAGTACTACCAGGGTGCATAGCAAAAGGACTACTATGACCTTCAGTCAGAATAGCACACCTCAACTCAGCATCAGCAGGCACTACTATCCGACTCCCAAAACACAACACACCATCCTCATTAAAGCAGAAATCCGAAGGTCTACCCTCCGCGATATCCTGAACATGAGACACCAAGGAATCATCCAGCAACTGCTTTTCCTTGATCAACTGAACCAAAGATGGCTTCACTTGCAACTCAGCAACAAGACCACCATCTCGCGATATGCTCAAGCTAGCAAACATAGCCCTCAGCTCAACAGCTACCTTCCTACTCAAGGCATCCGCAACAACATTAGCCTTTCCAGGATGATACTCAATCGTCAGATCATAATCCTTGAGCAACTCCAACCAACGCCACTGTCTAAGATTCAACTCCTTCTGAGACATCAGATACCTCAAACTCTTGTGATCCGTGTACACAGTACACTTCTCACCATACAGATAATGTCTCCAGATCTTCAGAGCAAAAACCACTGCAGCCAGCTCAATGTCATGCGTAGGATAATTGCGCTCATGCACTTTCAACTGCCGCGATGCATAAGCCACAGCCTTACCCTCTTGCATCAGCACACATCCCAAACCAACATAGGATGCATCACTATAGACCACAAACTCTTTCCCTGATTCAGGCTGAATCAAGATAGGAGCTTGCGTCAAAGCCGCCTTCAGCTTCTCAAAAGCTTGTTGTCTCGCTTCTGTCCACTCATACTTAACATCCTTTTGCAACAGCTTTGTCAAAGGAGCAGCAATCTTGGAAAAACCATCCACAAACCTTCGGTAGTATCCCGCCAAACCAAGGAAACTACGGACCTCATGAACAGACTTAGGAACTTTCCAGTTCATCACCGCCTCAATCTTCTGAGGATCAACACGAATCCCCTCAGCTGAGACCACATGCCCAAGAAACACCACCTCCTTAAGCCAGAACTCACACTTGCCCAGCTTAGCATAAAGCTGATTCTCCAACAAAGCTTGCAAAACAACCCTCAAATGCTCTTCGTGCTCCTCCTCAGTACGCGAGTACACGAGGATATCATCAATGAACACCACAACGAACTTGTCCAGGTATTCATGAAACACATGATTCATCATGTCCATGAAAGCAGCAGGAGCATTTGTCAAACCAAACGGCATCACAAGGAACTCATAATGCCCATACCTTGTCTTGAAAGCTGTCTTAGGCACATCCACATCCTTCACCTTCAACTGATAATACCCTGACCTCAAGTCAATCTTAGAGAACACTGCAGCTCCCCGAAATTGATCAAAGAGATCATCAATCCTCGGCAAAGGATACCGATTCTTGATAGTCAACTTGTTCAGCTGACGGTAATCAATGCACATCCTCATAGTGTCATCTTTCTTCTTCACAAACAAGACCGGTGCTCCCCAAGGTGACACACTCGGCCGGATGAAACCACGATCAAGCAACTCTTGCAACTGCGTCTTCAGCTCCTTCAGCTCCTTAGGTGCCATTCTATAGGGAGTAATGGACACAGGAGTTGTATTCTCATACAGCTCAATTCCAAACTCCACCTCGCGATTAGGAGGTAAACCAGGCAACTCCTCAGGAAAAACACCAGGAAACTCTTTCACAACTTTGATATCTTGCACCCTCAACTCCTTAGAGCTAGGATTCATCACAAAAGCTAGATAAGCTTCACAACCCTGCCTCAGCATCCTGCTCGCCTCCAAGGTAGACACCACATTGGCAAGAAACTTCACATTCTCACCAACCACAACAACTTCATAATAATCCGCAAGCTTAAGCGAAACTCGCTTATTTTCACAATCCACAACAGCACGATGCTCAGCAAGCCAATCCATACCAAGGATCACATCAAAACCATAAAAGGGCAACTCCATAAGATCAACATGAAAAACATGTTCTTGAACAACCAAAGGACACCTTCTATAAAGCTTTCGAGTCACAACAGTTTCACCAAAAGAACTAGTGACACGAACACCAACATCCAAAGACTCAACAGGCAAACCAAGCAATTCAGCATGCTCACGCAAAATGTATGAATGCGTAGATCCAGAATCAATCAAAGAAAGCAATGACAAGGATTGCAAAGTAAAGGTACCTGCAATCACATCTGCATCATTCCTTCCCTCGCGCTGAGCATACACCCTAGCTTGGCCTCCACCTTCAGGCTGAATAGCCACAACATGGGCTACTCCACGACCACCTTCCTCTCTCCTCTGGAAATTACCGCGGCCGCGCCCACGACCTCTCTGCGGTGCAGCAACAACAGGAGCACGCTCTTGGCCACCAGCCAACCTCGGACAATCTCGCCTCAAATGGTCTACAGAACCACAATTCCAACATCCATTACCAGCTGCCGCAACAGGAGCTTGCACCTCCCTCACAGCACGAGGACAGTCACGCTTCATATGACCACGAGAACCAAAGATCCAACAAGCACTAGGATCAGCTCTAGCATTACCTCCTCTAGCAGGTGCACCACCACCTCTCTTGGCTGAGGACTGATACCTCTGATCACGTCCCCTCTTGTTCCGTCCACCTCCGGAACTAAACTCAGCTGATCTCTTTCCAGCACTCGCTCCAGCACCTTTCGCAGATAAACCCAAGTTCATCTCAATGTCCTTGGCTCGGCCCACCAACACATCAAAATCATCATATTCAGTGGCCAGCACATACATTTTCACGTCCGTCACAAGACCATAACGGAACCTCTCGCACCTTGCTCGCTCATCAGGTATCAGCTCCGGTGCATACTGACTGAGTCGCACAAACTGCACTTCATACTCAGCCACACTCATGCTCCCTTGGGTAAGAGACATGAATTCACGCTTTTTATCATCAAGATATCTCACTCCCAGATATCTCCGCTTGAACACATTCTGAAAGAATGTCCAAGTAACATCAGCTTCAGCCATCCCAGCTATAGTGGTCGTCCACCACGTATACGCATCGTCCTGCAGCAAGGATACAACACATCCCAACTTTTGCACATCCGTGCAGCTCATTTGACCCAAGATACGCTTGGTACTCTCTAACCAAGCTTCAGAACTCTCAGCTGACATACCCCTGAACTCAGTCCCACCAAGACTGCGCAGACGCTCCAAAGGTAGTCTAACTCCAGCATCTCCCTGATGCCCAACTCCTTGAGCTCCAGCTACTGCTGCTCGAAAAGCACCCACAATAGTTTGTACCAACATAGACATGTCAGGCATAGCTTGCCCCTGACCAACCTCTGGTCCAGTAGCTCCAGCACCAGCTGCAGCATCAGCTCTCTCACCTCCAGCACCACCACCAGGCGGAGGAGGGGGTAACACCGCACTACCCGTGTTCTATTCATTCTCGTTCTCATTGGGAACCGTAGCTCGCACGTTACCTCTTAACTCTCTACGTGGTGCCATACTTTTACCATGCAATCACAATGCAAATAAAACAAGTCAGGCCCAGCAAGGTAAGCAATCCAAGTATTCAAGCTCAATTTCCATTCAAAATCAACATCATTTCATTAGCTTTTGTTTGGAAATGGGTACCCTCAACATGCAACATCACAACATATAACTCATTTGCATCAACATCACAAGCCACTGAGCATGCTTTCACACAACAAGCATACAAGCCAAACATACTTCAATCATGCATACATTCATTCCCAATTACTCGAGAACTCAGCTCTGATACCACCAAATGTAACCCCCTTAACCCGGCCTAGACGGTTGACCCGAATTAAGAAAGTCACACGGGGAAAACCAAAGTCAACCCGAAAGTCAACCTTGATTAACGACCCTTTTTTTCTTCTTTTTAATCTTTTCTAGATGCACATTAGTCCTAATTGTGATCACACAAACATCATACACAAGGATCACAAACATCAGAGATCAAACAGGGACCCAATTGAACAAATTACAACTTTAGGGACCAATTTGTAATTTCTGATAATTAGAAGGACTTAACCCAAATTAATCTTACCAACTTGAAATTAATCAGGTTTCATGCTTCTCTGTGAAATTTCAGCTCAAAAGGACTTCCCAAACTCATACAATTGCACAAACAAGTTTCAGGACCAAAATGCAAACAATTCAAAACATATAACTACCAATGTCAGCCCCCAACGGTCGACCGTTCCGAAACAGGTAGACCCCGTTTCG
Source organism: Hibiscus tridactylites (assembly GCA_958450335.1). Classification (NCBI taxonomy): domain Eukaryota; kingdom Viridiplantae; phylum Streptophyta; class Magnoliopsida; order Malvales; family Malvaceae; genus Hibiscus; species Hibiscus tridactylites. The sequence continues at coordinate 40,820,219 of OY288287.1, forward strand.
AAACACGGGCCGTTCCGCAACGGGTTCCGGAACATGGGCTTGGCAGAGGCCAAACCGTTTCGAAACGGTGCATACCGTTCCGGACGCCTGGGTTCATTCAAGCACCCGTTCCGAAACGGTGCACACTGTTCCGAAACGCCCTGCACAGATTGCAGCAAAATGCATTCCAAAACATGCAATTGATCATTCAAACATGCTCCAATTTCCACCAAACTTTACCAGCATGCAATTCAACATATGTAAGACTTATAAGCATCATCAAATCATCAGAACAACATCACATGCTAAAAGCCCCAAATCTATAGGCATGCTTCCTACACAAGCTAGCTATTCAAGCACAAACTTCCAAAACAAGCATGTAATGATCCAATACAAAAACCAGCATTCATATCATCATTCAATATACTTAGGGAGTTCCAAACACCTCCCAAAACATACTCATTGGTCCCCCATTGCCAAATTACCCAAAAGCTAAAATGTATAACAAAACCTTCCATACATTGAGCTCTACTTGTACTTGAATTCTTGCCCTCCTTGCTGCCCTCAAGGTTCACTAATGTTCTGCATTATTGAATTAAGAAAACGAAGAGAGCGTAAGCAAAAGCTTAGTGAGGAATGCTCTTAAAAACCATTCAATAATGCAATTAAAAACATTTATAAATCATGCCTTAAATAAACCTTTGCACATGCTCAAAAGCATACTTAAAACAAGCATCTCATGCTTCATATCAACATAACATGTCATATTGGCTCAAGTGATAAATTTCATTTCATTAAAACAAGTTCATCAACTTCCCAAGGACTTTTAAACACCTTGGCCCCAAGGACTTTTAAACACCTTGGCCATGGACTTTTAAACACCATGAATGAGGACCACACAAGGACTTTTAACCACCTTTGTGTCCATTGCTTGAATCACCCCAAGGACTTTTAAACACCTTGGCCCCAAGGACTTTTAAACACCTTGGCCCCATGGACTTTTAAACACCATGGCCCTATGGACTTTTAAACACCATGGAAAGGATCACCTAAGGACTTTTAACCACCTTAGTATCCGCAACAAGAACCATCCAAGGACTTTTAACCACCTTGATGTTCTTAAGTAACAAGGCTCACTCAAGGACTTTTAACCACCATAGTGACCTTAACCTTTTTCAAAACCTCACTTGCCAATATACATCATTTTCATCATTTAATCCACTGTTTTAAAGCATTAAACCAAGCCATTTTCATCATGCATTTCAAAGCATCAAACCACGTTTAATCAATGTACAAAATCAAGGAACTCCTACCTAGAGTTTCCTTCAACATATGGCTTAAAACATCAGCAAATTCCATGCTAAAACATGCTTCCAAAACAGTAATTAAAACATGCAAATAACCATTTTGCATCACAACAAAATCATGACCACCACTAGAGAGTAATTCCGAAAACTTACGCTTGAGCTTAGCAAAGTTGTTTAGACTTAAACTAAGCTCCCAAGACATTGGTTTCAGATCCGAAAACCCAATTTTCACAAACGCACTCACCGATTCCACTTTACTTCAAGCCAAAGCTCCAAATCAAGCTTCCGGATCAACAACTCTTGGATCCAAAGATGCCTCCCCTGTTTCAACACATCAAAGCAGAGGATTAATGCATCATCATGCATTAATTGCTTCAATGAAAGCACCTAAACTCGCTGCTCTCATCCACACACCATTTTCGGCCACCAAACACAACCGAAAATGCATCCAAAACACTTCTAAACAAAGCCCAGCCATAAACCAGCAAAACCACATATCCTTTAGCATCATATAACATCTAAAAACAACCTATAAACATCCTTATACCTCCAGCAACATGAGATCCACAAGATCACCCCAAAAACAACCTTGAATCACAAGCTAAACTTAGGAAACTCAACCTATCCGGGATTGCATTAATCAAAACTCAATTCCTTATCAATTTAGAGTTCATTTAACATCAAAAACACATCTCAAATCACAGATTAATCAGATCTAACGAAAATCACCAAAAATCACCAAATCTTGCATTATAAGCCAAGATCCATTTCACCACTTAAAAACCTTTAATAAAACATCAATTTAGGATTGAAAACTTAGGAATTTCAGTAAAGAACTGATAGTTTAGAGGAGAAGGACGTTCTTACCTCCAAACTTGAGTTTCTCCTCTTTTTGCAATCAAAAACCTTGTTGAATCAATTAGCAATTGAAGAGGTTTTGAAGATATGTTGATTAGGAATCGAATGAGAGTTGAAAGGAGGGATTTAGGTGAGAAAATCAGATCCAATTCTCTGGAGAGAATGTGTTTGGGTTGAGAGAAAATGAGAGAAAGAAAATTGAGAAAAGTTGGTTACAAAATCCAAAATAGCCAAATGGCTTTCCCTCCACTTTTAATATCATTTAAAATCAGAATTTAGTCTTAAAATATCTTAGAAAAATCTGGAGAAACTCCCTTTGGGTAAATAGCTCCTTAAAGATTCAAAGTTTCAACCCTTTATAAAACAGTCACCAAACTTTTGAAAATTACATTTTGGTCACTAGCCAAAATGTCACACTTCCAAAACTCATTTTCCAAAATTGATTTCACAGTTCACTTAATTATATTAAAAGATGATTTTAGAACATTTTTCCATATTTTTAATGCAACCCGAACTAAGCTTTCCTAATTTCACCTCTTTAGATTCGAACAGCACTTTGACCAAACTGGTCAACGCCCAAAACTCCTAAGCCCAAAACCGGGGCGTTACAAGACCAAAATTGGACCCCTCAATCTAAGCTATGAGAACTTCAAGATGGAACCAGATCATGAAGATGTTTGATCGATTATCCGTAATTGTTAATCGGCTCAAGGGCTATGAAGAAGTCATTTCGGAGGACAAGCTTATTTGAAAACTTATTTATTCTCTTCCCAAATCACGGGATAAAAAAAACGGCCATCATCGAAGCCAAGGATCTCAAGACCTTCAAGCTTGATGCTCTCATGGGGTCTCTTCTCACTCATGAGAAAATGAAGCAAGGAAAGAAGGATGAAGAGAAGAAGATGGAAGAGAATAAGTATTTGGAGAATAAAAAAGTTGGATTTGCTCCTAAAGATTCACAAGAAAAGATTGATTCTAGCGAGAAAGAAGATGAATAAATGGCTTTGTTAGCCAAGAGATTCACAAGGTTCACAAAATCCAACCGAGGAAGAAAGTTCCATCGAAGAGAGGGTTTCAAGAGAAAACCAAAAGAAGAAGAGAATGACCAAATCATTAGCTTTTAGTGCAAAAAGTTGAGACACATCAAGTTCGATTGTCCTCAATTAAAGTAGAAGAGCTTCGAGAAGAAGAAGCTTAAGGCTCATGTGGCTACTTGTAGCGATGAAGACTCATCCGATGAGGAGGAACAAGAGGTAGTCAACCTATGTCCCATGGCACTTGGAGATGATCCTAAGGTAACCTTTAATAAATCTACTTTTGAATTTGATAAATTTCAAGAAGCTTATAATGAATTACAAGAGGTTTATGATGAATTGGTTTTAGAATTTTTCAAAAACAAAATAAATTATTTCAAATTTGAAAAATGAAAATGACTCTGTTTTTAAAACTAATTTGGAGCTTGAAAGTAAAGTAAAAGAAATGCAAGCAAAAATGAATGATCTTGAAAGAAAAATTAAGACTTGCATGAATTACTTTCAAGAGTCCATGATGATCACCAAAAGGAAGTGGATGATCTTAAAGCTTCCTTGAACAAAGTTGGGACTTCTCATTGTGAAAAAGCAAATCATACAAAACCCAACTATGTGAAGAGAAACTTTAATGGGTACAAACATAGAAGCTTCCAAGGCCCCTCTAAAGGTAAGAATGTTAGGAGTGTTTAGGTTCCTAAGGAACTCTCAGCTTCTAATAATGTTGATGTTATTGCTTCTTAGATCCACAAGGGAACCAAGATTTTGGGAGCTAATACTCATGGACCCAAAAGAATTTGGGTACCAAAAATCAAGACTTGATTCTATGTTTGTAGGGGAGCATTGCTACAAGGTCCAAACTTCAAGTTCAAACTCATGGTACCTTGATAGTAGATGCTCGAGACACATGACCGGTGATAAGAGTCGGTACTTAGAGCTAAAACCAAAAAGTAGAGGAGTAGTGACATTTGGTGACAACTCAAAAAGCCACATTAAAGGAATTGGTTCCATTGGCAACCACCCTTTTATACTTATTGATAATTTTTGTATGTTAACGGTCTAAAACATAATTTGTTAAGCATAATCCAACTGTGTGGGAAAGGTTTCAATGTCATGTTTGATTCTAATGGTTGCAAAATAATTGACATTGCATCTAATAAAGTTGTCAATGCATGTTTTGTTGCTAAAGATGAGCATGATTCTTTGTTGTGGCATAGAAAACTAGGACATGCTAGCATGAGTGTTTTGGAAAAATTAATTTCTAAAGATCTTGTAAGAGGTTTGCCTAGAATCAAGTTTTCCCTTGATAAAATTTGTGATGCAAGTGCTAAAGAAAAATATAAAAGAGTTTCTTTTAAATACATTAATGATGTATCAACAAGTACGTTATTACAATTGATCCATAGAGATCTTTTGGCCATATTAGAACTATGATCTTGGGTGGAAAACAATATGCTTTTGTGCTTGTTGATGATTACTCTAGATTTAATTTAGTTCTACTTTAAGTACAAAAGACTATACTTTAGAAAAATTCATCAAATTTTCAAAAGCAAACCAAAATGATGTTGGTTACTCTATTTCTCATGTTAGGAGTGACCATTAAACCAAATTTCAAAATCTTGGTTTTGAAGAGTTTTGCAACTCTAATGGTATTAGCCAAAATTTTCGGCTCCTCTCACCCCTCAACAAAATAGGATTATAGAGAGGAAAAATAAAATTTTAGAAGAAATAGCTAGAACCATGCTTTGTGAAAATAATTTGACAAAGTATTTTTGGGCGGAAGCCACTAATACCGCTTTCTATATTGTTAATAGAGTAATGATTATGTAACTTTTAAAGAAAACCCCTTATAAGCTTTTCAAAAATAAAAAGCCTGACATTAGCTATTTTCATCCTTTTGGATATGCATGTTTTGTTTTAAACAATGTAAAAGACAATTTATGCACGTTCCATGTAACACCCCCTTCCCGGCCTGGTCGAGAACCGGGTTGGAGTGTGTTAGCAGTGAACGGTACGGTGATCGGTACAATTAAATTTCAACTTATTATCAACATTTAATCAATATTATACAAAACAAGACATTACCAACATACATATTAGTCCAATTCATTCATAAGAGGGCCACAATTAACCATTTAAGACCAATTCACAACTTTTAAAAGTTTTAGGGGTTATTCTGAAAATCTTACAAATTAGAAGTCCTTCGAAGCATTAGACTATACCACAATGAAATTCAAAACAAAATTGATTATCCTGCAAAATTTCATGCATAACGTTGATCATTTGCTCATTCAATGTAATCGTCCAAACTGCAAACAATGCAGACTTCAGATTAAGCTTTTTTAACCACTTTAACTAACCATGTAACGAAACGCTCAAGACTGTTTTGATATGGGTGGATGATGGTCAACCTTTTTGACTTTTCCTCTTTGACTGTATTGATACGGTCAAGCCCTATATCGGTACGGGTTGATTCCCTTTGACTTAGACCTTAACTCGTTTCGATACGCTATAAACTCATATCGAAACGAAGGATTCCAGAGACAAAATGTTTCGAAACAACACAAACTGTTTTGATACGCCCTGACCCCTAGGATCAATTATGCTTACCCGTATCAAAATGCCATCACTCGTTTTGATACGGCCTAACCTACCAATCATTGTCCAAATGCAGTGAAACTTTATACACAATATTCAAATAACATAAACTAATGTCATGCCAATTTTCATCATCATTCGAATACGTTTACTATGTTTTCACCTTTTTAGGCCAAGTATGCATTTTAAGTCATTTTCAAGCAAACCCAACAAGTCATTTAAGACACTTTATGCACAAACATCACATGGTCTTTATACATATAACAAAACATCATCATCAACTACTTTAACTACTTTGCCACCGTTCTAGGAGTTCAAAGGGAGAAAAGTACTTTACATTGAGCCTGTGGTGACTTACCAAACTTCCAGCTTATCTCGATCTTGATCTGATACTTCTTTATCCTAAAATGTATAGACAATGAATGCATTAGACTTACATAGTCTAAGTGAGGTAGCCAATAACAATAAATGCACTTGGTATACTTTCATGCTTTGATGACATTCATAACATTAACTAAACAATGATCATAGCATATTCATTACTCATGTTGGATCATGACATCAATAATCAATTCATCAATAACAATAGCTCAACCTCATGACAATACAATGTCAATAATCATTTCATCAATGACAATATCAATAATTAATATTCTTCCTTGGATCGATTTCAACCGTATTTGGATACACGAATTCCACCACTACACCAACAATGAACAATATGGTCCAATATCATCCACTACACCGTTTTTAACCAACGCAGATCACATCCCCACTACACCGTTTAATCTTCGTACCACTGAGCTCATGAATTCTATGGCATGCCAATTGTATCTAATACTTCGATCCCAAGGTTCGTTAACAACAATTCGATATCAATGATTCAATGATAATGTCTCAATTATCATGTAGCCATAACAATAGGCAATAGCAATAAACACGTGTGAATGATTCTATATGTCAATGCTTCAATGATTTCCATGATACAATAACAATGCCTCGGACAATATTTCGATGCAATACTTACCAAGACTTACCAATATAGCTTCCTAAAGGTTTTATGGAAAATCCCTATAATCCAATGGTTAGTAAACAACCTAAATAAATAACGATGAATTTGGAAAGGCTCCTCATCTAATTCTGAGACACCAACTACACTCACCTCAATATCTGAAGCTTCTAAGGCTCTTAGATGGAGATACCCTTATTCCTAGCTTTCGATGGAGACGATGGATTAATCTTTTCCTCTTCCGATCGATAGTTATGGCTTGGTGTAAGCTTAGGACCTCAAGGTTGAAAATGGCAATGATGGTGCTTGCTTATTATCTTTGAAAAAAAGATAGGTGTTTGTCTCGGTGAAGCTTAAAACAAAGATGAGAGCTTTCTTTTGATCAATTCATTTTAAGGAAAATATGACCTTAATCATTAGCCACCTCCTAAACAACCAATAGGAAGGTTTCCTTCAATTAAGGTAAGCTTATTTAATAATATTTCTACCTTTCCTTTATCCTTTCCGAAATAAACAAATAGATGGCTATAAGTTATCTTCTCTGATCAGAAATCACGTGGAGGATGGCAGGAAACTGGGTGAGTCATCACCTAATCATTTCTCTTCAATTTATTCTTTAAACATATTCGAAAAAGGGGACCCGTTTCGAAACTAGTGAGACCATATCGAAACGGTTGAGCAAAAGTAAAAAAAAATAGTTATTACAATTATCTCGTTTCGAAACACCCTATACCCATTTCGAAACACCTTGCCTAGGCCGTTTCGGTACGATTCTGATTGTATCGAAACGCCTAGCTCAAAGCATCATCTTAAAGCATTTAAAAGGCAACCTCACTAAGAACTCAATTCGGTTAAGGTCCTTTAACAATATTATCTATAGCAAGGATTCAATATTTCAATATTTTAATACCAAAACTCTGATCATCGGAATCTAATTCCGACTAGATCGATTTTTGGGGTGTTACAGTTACTCTTTAAACTCTAAAGTGTATCGTGTATTTAACAAAAGAACTTTAGTGGTTGAAGAATCTATACATGTTGTTTTCGATGATATCCTCCTTTTGAATAAGGATACTTGTGATGATGATGTAGGAATTTTGGATGCCAATGATGGTGAAAGACAATAAGCAAAGGTAGATGAAACTTCATCAAAAGAACGACCACATGATCCACCTCTAGAAACCTTGAAGAACATGTCTCTAGAGGAAAGGGAGGTCACCTACCCAAGGGAGTTCAACTATGTCAAAGGTGGTGAGATTTTGGGTGATCCATCCAAAGGGGTAACCACTAGATCCTCTCTTGGAAATACATGTAATTATGTTACATTTATCTCATGCATAGAGCCTAAAAATATCAAAGAAGCATTAAATGATGATTATTGGATATTGGCTATGCAAGAAGAGTTTAATCAATTTTAGATGAGTCAAGTTTGGACATTAGTTGATAGGCCTAGTAATAAATCTACAATAGGTACTGAATGGGTTTTTAGAAAATAAACTAGATGAGAGTGGTAACATAATGAGAAACAATACTAGACTTGCTGGTCAATGTTACACTCAAGAAGAAAGAACTGATTTTGATGAAACCTATGCACCTGTAGCTAGATTGGAAGCTATTAGGGTGTTGCTTGCATTTGCATGTTTTCATGAATTCAAACCTTTTCAAATGGATGTTAAAAGTGCTTTTTTAAATGAAGAAGTGTATGTGGAACAACCTCCTAGTTTTGAATATCCAAACCATGTTTTCACACTCTCAAACGCTTTATATGGTTTAAAAGAAACTCTTAGAGCTTGGTATAAAAGTTTGTCAAATTTTCTAATTGAAAAAGCTTTTAAGAAAGGGAATCTTGATACTACACTTTTTATTAAAATAAAATGCAATGATATTTTAGTAGTTTAAATTTATGTTGATGATATTATTTTTGGTTCTACTATTGAATCTCTTTGCCAAAAATTTGTTAAGGTAATACAAGGTGAGTTCGAAATGAGCATGATGAGGGAGCTCTCATTCTTCTTGGGACTACAAATCAAACAAAGTAAGGATGATCTCTTCATCAATCAAGCAAATTACATCAATGACATTCTCAAGAAGTTTATCTTAGAGAATGTGAAGCCTCAAGCCACTCCGATGAGTTCATCTACAAAGCTTTACAAGGATGAAAGAGGTAAATGTGTCAATCTTAAGCTTTATAGATCTATGATAGAATATTTGTTTTTTCTTATCGCAAGTAGACTAGTTATATTATGTTTAGTGTTTGCTTGTGGCTAGAGTTCAAGCTAGTCCTAGACAATCGCATTTACAAGCCATTAAGAGAATCTTTAAGAAACCCTAGAGATACACCTAGTTTAGGTCTTTGGTATCCTAGAGACTCATCCTTTAGTTTGCATGCTTATTCGGATGCGTATTATGGAGGTTGTAAGATAGAAAGAGTACATATAGTACTTGTCAATTCCAAGTAACATGCTCATATCATGGTTTTCTTAGAAACAAAATAACGTTGTGCTATCTACTATCGAGGCAAAATATATTTCTGCTGATAGTTGTTGTGCTCAAGTCCTATGGATGGAACAACAACTATTAGATTATAGAATTGATGTAGGTATCATTCTCATAAAGTGTGACAATACTAGTGCTATTTGACTCACTAAAAATCCCATCCAACATTCTAGATCCAAGCATATAAAGATAAGACATCATTTCATTAGAGATCATGTCTTAAAAAATAATGTAGTTCTAGAGTATGTAGATACCTTGCATCAAGTAGCGAATATCTTTACCAAACCATTAGATAATGAGTGTTCTTGGACTCTTAGGAGAAAGTTAGGGCTTACAAGCCTTTCTTGAACCTTAGAGCCTTTGGTTGTTTCTTAAAATTGCTTGAATTCATTTGAAATCTATGTTTATGTGATCTTTCCCTTGAATGCATCTATTCATATTGTTAGAGAGAGTATGTATCTTTGTTTTCCTATACATGTTGCCCATTCATCATGTTCATGCATATCGATTTGAGTGAAATTGATTTTTTGTCCTTTTTAGCCAGAATTGTATATTTTGGGCAAATGGTACCGATAAAAGGGTTAGCATACCGGTAGTGGTTTTTAGGGGCAGCGTTTTGGTATAGATATATATGTACCGATATGCGTCAATGATTGGTACGAGCTGGCTCTGTAGCGATACTCATTGTTTCAGTATGCCTATAAGTTGTATCAATACTCGTGTGTTGGAGCCATTAAATAGGGGTTTCCAAATCAATTTTAAAGTAGAACTCTTTTCACCCAAAACCCTACTAGAGTATTCTATATACCTTCCAAATCTCTTCAAATTTTCATCAAATCTATTGACGGCTTTTGTCTTCAACATCAAACCCATGTGATCTTCATCAAGTTTAGGATCATCTCCCCATTCATCAATTCATCTGTATCTCAATGTAAAAACCCTATTTTTATAATATTTCATATTTCCATATATTTGTATAGTTTTTAGGTTTAATTTTCATATGTTTAGGATGTATAAATCTATAGCTTCAAGTTTCTTTTTTACAAAATTGCATTCAAAACTGAATTTTTTTCATTTGAATTTATATATTTATTCTCATATAAATTATTTTATAATTTTTCCCTTTTAAACCTATGGAAATTTTTATTTATACTTGTATATGATTTTAAACTATAAATTATAGATTTTTACATTACCTTGATTAGTGGTTGAATTATTGGATTGAATTTGATGTTTTTGGTATAGATACATATGTTTTTGTGGTTTCAGTTTTGCAGGTTTTATCCTAGTGCTAGTTCTTCGAGTCTCGGTAATGGTACCAAACCCAATCTTGCCCAACTTTGTACCCTATGTTTTAATGAACCGGGTAATCCTCACCAAATGTAATTTGACAAACAATTTCAAAACTTTACGGTCTATCATGAGCGAATCATTGACTATAGTTATATGCGCTCCGATGAATTTGGTTTTAAATATCTTGATTTGACGAGGGAGTGGAAATTCATGAATTTTACTAACATCCTCGATATTGTTTACAAAATCTTGTACGTATTTTTTACTCAAATGCGAGGTGTATTTTGAACCAAGAGAAAACTTGAATTGTTGCTATTGAATCCTATATTATGGGTAAAATCTTTTCTTTTGATGCCCAAAAGATAACCAACTTTTTAGGAATGGAGAACATAAGTATAGATGATGAAAACTCTTTTCCCCAAATCTATAATGGCTCAGTTACAGTTCTCAAAGCCCATGAATGTTTCCTTCACCTTTCCAATACCTGGTGGTTTTGATCATCTGGTGGTAAGTGGTCCACTATCCGTATGGTGGATGACTTTTGACTTCATTACTTTTGTGAAGGTAAACACCCTAACCTAGCTCAAATTACCTTTGCCGAGATGGTTCACATCGTCAACAACCATCACACCACCCTTGTGAAATCTTTCACCTATGGAACTATCCTAAGCCACATCTTTCACAAGCTCAACATAGATTGTTCCCTTGATCTAGGGGTTTCCCTTACTAAGCCTATAGATGCTAGATCCCTTTAAAAAGTCAAGTTTCACTTCATAAAAGGTGAACGGGTTCGAGATTCAAATGCTCGTGATGAAGTCTTTGAGGATGTTGCTCTGGTCGAGGATGTTCTGGCGGCTCCGGTTGCTCTACCTTTCCTTGATGCTCTCATGGCCTATCTTATGGGAATTTACTACAATTGATACAAGGTTCGACACAATAGACACATGATTGACTTTCATGGATGCGAGATTTACTACCATTGAGCATCATGTGTCTTCTATGGACATCTCTCTTACCACCTTTCATCATGAGTGGCATGGTCATGTTCATGGAGATAACGATAATGAAGAGGAAGACGATGATGGTGATACCCCTTAGGCTTAGTCTTTTGCATATCATATCATGTCATGTCATGTCATGTATACTTTTTTGAGTTTTATGAACTTATTTCCTTTGATATTTCCTATGATTTTATGTTTGGTTTATGCTTTTGGATATTTGAATTTATAATATTTTATGGTTTTTATATTATATTTTGGAGCTATTTTGTATTGTCTTGCTTTATTTGTCTTTTATTTATCCTATTGATTTTGATCTAACAAAAATAGGGGAAGATAAGCATAATTTTTTTAATATTTTTAAAAATAATAGACTTTTAGTCTTAAAGATAGGGGAGAAAACTAAAAATTTATTTTGTTTTTATATAAAAATGGGAGATTGTTAAACATATATTTGATTTTTGATATAACAAGGACTTGATTGTAAATAAGTAAATTTTTAAGGTACTTAAATTTACTTACAAATTAACAAACATTCGAACTTAAACATTTTTAAGTTAATATTTTCAATCCCTATATTTTTCTAAATGTTTTAGTACTCAAACCAACCATTTTGTTAACTAAGTACCGGTACGAGTTTTATCTACTAGAAACGATTTACTTCTTTATGGCATACGAGTACGGGTACGACTACACGCGTACCGATACGACCTTTTGAAATTGTAATCCAAAATGTGCTTTGAGTATCAGTACGACTTATGGCATATTAGTACGAGATTAAATTTTTTAAATGTTTTTTTACCGTTAAGACTTGTTAGATTTTTGGAACCAAACTTAATTTTTTTATATGTGTACCGGTACAACTATACTAGTACCAATACGTTATGTCCATAAAAATTTTCAAGGATTATAGTGAGTAGGTCTCGATACGCCTACTCATGTACCGATACCCCTTCGTTACAATGACAATTTCTATTTTGAGTAGGTATTGATACGGAAGATCGTGTACCGTTACCCACACTTGTCAGACAACATTTAATGCAGGAAGATTACAGCACATCTGCTCTTTTCAATTTTCCAACAACCCAAATGGTTGTAAATCAATGAAGGGGTATAAAACAAATCTTTAAAGCTTCTTCAACAACAAGACAACTATTCTAAAGCATTCAAGCACATATTAAACATCTATGAGCTTAAATTGTCAAATTTTTGTAACCCACTTGAATGTTTTTCGTTGCAATTTCTTTTCATTCAAGTGTTGAGGTTTAGTGAACTTTATTTGTGCAAATAAAGTACCTTGTGAAGTTTTTCATAGTTTTCTTATTTGTATTTATCATTTAGGGAAAGGGATAACTAGACTTTGGGGTATAAATCTTGGTTTGTGAGGTTATCTCCTTTAGTTGAAAGGGAAAGATAAATTAGTAAATTTGTGAAAATCATTAGTGTGGATAGCTACAGTAGTGGATGCAGAGTTTGTTAAGAAGGTTGAACTACTATTAATCACTTGTGTCATTTTTTTTCCTTTTGCATTTAGCTTCCCCCATTTTTTTATTTTCCAATTCACCCCATTTTGGCCATTTTCATTGATTGATCAACTCAACTATAATTAAAATGTAAATAAAATAAAAGGAAAAGTGGTACCAAGTAAACGAGCCAATAAATGAGCTTATTTGTGAACATAAACGAACCGAATACACATTTATTCTTGTTCACTAGTTTATTAAATGAACACAATTTTATTGTTCATACTCATTTATCTAGCTAAATAAACAAACATAAACAAACACTATACAAACGATTCACGAACCTAGGGGAAATGTTTGGAAAAAAAAGAGAGGAGTTCAATGGTAAGAGTCAGTAGATGATCATGTTTAAATCACATATTATCTATATCAGATTGAGATTAATCTTGAACTTTTTTATGATTTTTGTTTTTTGGACTTGAATCTTTTCGAGTTTGTTTTTTTAACTAATTTGGAGTGCACAAATTTGAGTCGATCCTGACAAATTTTATGCTTGGATCGGTTTTGTCTAAGTATAATTACAAGATATTCTGATTTTCTAAACAAGTTTATTTGACAAAGTGTAATTTATATAAAATTTAGTGTGATCTAATTATTAAAAATGAATAATAAAAAAGTAAGTCAACGTAGCTAACAAACGATGTAATTCCACCAAGTTTCAATTCATATTTTTATAAGAATTAATTAGTGTAATTGGGGTAGTTTAATTACACTCATACATATATAATTATAAATAACTACACAGAAATATAATTATTCGACAACTTTCAAAACACCACCTTAACAATTTAACGCTGACTCAAAAAAAAAAAAAAAAACCTTACTCCAAATCACTCGACCCATCCCAAAATTTTACGTCATATAATTTTTACAAGACATATATTGTATACTAGATTCTATCATACTCACGGTGCAAGTGAACAATAATATCTTATCTAATAACATATATTTATAAAGTTTAAATTAATAAAAGATCCTACGTGAAATGATAAAATATTTATATACAAATTTATTAATCGCGTGTTCCATTCTCAAGTAACTTCTTAATTAGTTTATTTAAAGATTATTATTATATAAAAACCCAAAAATATTATTTAATAATATTTCTTATATTCTAAAGTAATGATTTAGTATAAGGACAGATCCTTTAAAGGACTATGGGATCATGAACACCCAAAATTTAAGGAATTTTGAATTTTACCTCTATTTTCAATATAAATTGGTCTCTCGAGATTTTTTAAAATTCGTAGTAGATTTAAGTTTTAAAAATTCTTAATTAAATTTCGTCTAATATAACGTGAAGATTAATACAATCGATCAATATGTCTGCTCCGAAGATTTCGGAGGTCTCTCTCAACCCTAGCGTTGACGTTATTTCGGATGGATTGCTGCCGTCTCCCGGCGGGCTGGTGGGCCGCCCGCCAGACAACAAGGAGGATTTATCGTTGCCAATTGAGAGTGCGAACAGGCCGACGGTTTCGACGATGGAGGTGGCGCTTGGGTCGTTGGAGGCAGCGATGGAAGTAGTTGGTGATGAGGCTTTAGGAGCGAGCACTGCTGTGGAGGCCATGGTTTGCAATACAACATGCCTAACCGGGGAAAAGGATGATCCACGGTGTGGAAGTGTGGTGGCAGGGGGGCGGCTCCTAGTCCTCCTACTATGACGGAACCACCTAAGACAAAGGTGTCTTTTAGGGACATGGTGCTTGGCCGTAACATGGGGAAGCAGGGGGTGAATATGATTTCGGAATTGGATGTTGAATTAAAACCGGAGGATGTCAAGGTACGTTTTGTAGAAGGTACTCCAACCATTGATTTTTCGGAGCGCCTACATTCTGAAATTGATGCAAAGTTGGCGAATTCGGTTGTTGTTAGACTTTTTGGACGATCGATAGGATATGCCGCCTTGCTTTCGTGTATTAAGAGTTTATGGAATCCTAGTGGGGAAATATCGTTGATCGATTTGGACAACGATTATTTTCTAGTTAGGTTTGCTAGTGAGGAAGATTGCGAGAACGTGTTAACCGGTGGCCCTTGGTTGATTTATGGATCCTACCTCACGGTACAACCATGGAGTAGGAGTTTCTCGACTTCGATTGATCATCCGGATCAAATTGTTGTATGGGTACGGTTTCCGGGCCTAGCGTACCGTTATTACACTAAGAGTATTTTCCGTTACATTGCCGGAACTTTGGGGAAGGTGGTGCAAGTTGATTATAACACGGCGGAAGGAAAGAGAGGACGATTTGCGCGTTTGGCGATTGTGGTAAATTTGAACAAACCGTTAGCATCGTATATTATTATTGATGGCCGGAAACAACGGCTTGAGTACGAGGGGCTGCCGATTATTTGTTTTTCTTGCGGCAAGTATGGGCATACTCTGGAGGCTTGTAAGCCGGCAGGCGAGGCCGCGCAGCAAGAGATTAATGTGACTAGTGGTTTTGAGGCACAAGTAGAGAAAGAAAAATTTGGGCCGTGGATGTAGGTTGTTAATCGACGACAACGTAGGAGTAGCAACGTGAGTGAAGGAACTCGCTTAGGCACTGGAATGCACACTGATCAGAGTGCAAAGGGAGGACGTTTTGAGGCACTTCGGATTATAGATGTTGAGAATGTTGATAGTGCAGGGAATGAGGCTTCTAACCCGATTCGGGTGGATACCCCAAAAGCAGTAGGGGGTTCGGATGGCTCAAAAGGGAATGCGTCGAGCAATGGTAATAACAAGAAGGGGATGGGCAAATTGGTGGTTCTGCAACCGGTGATATCGCAAAGGTTGATGCGAGAAATGGGCAGCTCTTCAAGGGTTGCGGATGAGCTTCAGCGGATTTCCAGTGTGTTGGCGGGTGAAGCCAGTGGTGATGCCAATGGAGCTACTGTTGGTTTTGAGCCGCGTCCAGCGCAAGAGGTGGCATCGATGGAGACTGTGGTTCCGGTTGCTAGCAAATTGGACCCACGTAATCATACGGTTGTTAAGGTGATTCCACAAGGCTCTAGTGAGGCGGAGAAGGTAACACAGGGAGGTAGGGATGGTGGACTTGTCGGTAATGGGGTGGCATCAACAGAGAGGCGACTATCGAAAATCAAGTCCGTTGCACGGAAGAGTCCGTATGTTGTAAAGAAGAATCTAGCGGCGCGGCAAGAAAATAAGGACCCTAATAAAGACCAAGTTGTGGATGTTGGACAGTGGATATCAAAGATGACGGCCGAGTTGAAGGATAAGCCATCTGATAGCGTGGCGAATCTCCTACCCCCATCCTCGCCGTTGACGGAAGCACGGGGAAAGGTTTAGTGGCAGGACAGCACGGTGTTTGAGGACAAAGGAGGGACGGTTTGATTGCTTTTCCTCTCCGTATTTCTTTTTGTTTTTATGATTAAAGTACTTTTTTGGAACGTACAGGGCGCATCAGTCCCTGATTTTAATCGTTATTTGAAGTTAATTGCCAGAACGCATGCTCCTGACATTGTGGCCTTGATGGAGCCTCGGATTAGTGGAAGGAAGGCGGATGCTTTTATTCGTCGACATGGTTTTGATCACTCTTTCCGGATTGAAGCCTGTGGTTTTTCTGGAGGGATTTGGGTCCTTTCGAAGAATACGGTCAGTGTTGATGTTCTTGCTGTGTCTCACCAGTTTGTTCATGCGAGTTGTGTGCATCATGATAGTAGGAAATGTTGTGTCTTGACTGTGGTATATGGGAGTCCGGATAGTAGACGTCGTGTTCAGCTTTGGAATGCGTTGTCCGCCTTGCAACCGCAACCTGATAAGCCTTGGGTTTTGGGAGGGGATTTCAATGCAATTCCCTGTGCCCCGGATCACATGGGTGGTTCTAGTAAGCTTGATGGAGTCTGTAAGAAGATGGGGAATTTCTTACTTCATGTCGGTTTGTCTTGTTTGGATTTTCATGGGCCGCGCTACACTTGGAAGCGAGGAACTCTACATCAAAGACTTGACCGGTGTATTGGTAATGATTTGTGGTGGGAGAGTTGGCCGGACTCGTGCGTGTATCATTTGGCGAGGATTGGGTCCGATCATCGCCCGATCTTGATGGTGGGGAGTTCGCCTAGCTCTAACCATGTACGTGCGAATTTCAAGTATCTTGTTGCATGGCAGGATAACCCGGATTTTACTGATATGTTGGCTAGTAGTTGGAACCCTTCGGGGGATATCATGACCAATCTTGGCAATTTCTCTAAGGAAGTGAGCACTTGGAATAAGGAGGTTTTTGGAAACATTAAAAAGAAGAAATCCCGTCTTTTAGCCCGGATACAAGGGATTGAAAAGAAATTAGAGTTTTCCTCTAGTGTTTTCCTGAATGAGCTGGAGGTTAGTTTGAAAAATGAATTGAATGATGTTTTAGCACAGGAAGAAAGCTTGTGGTTTCAGCGTGCCCAGACGCAATGGATTCGCGATGGTGATCGGAATACGCGTTTCTATCATCGTACTACCAAGGAGAGACAAGTTCGGTGTAAGGTGACCATGATTAAGTTACAAAATGGTGTTTGGAGTGATGATAGTTCCGAGATTAAGTAGGGTGTGGTGTAGGTCTTTCACCAGCTTTTTACATCGTCTCCGTCTAGCTTACCTCAATGGAGGATTTGTGGGCGTTTTGCGGCTTTATCGGACCGGGAAAGGTCATGTTTGGTACTGCCGGTTGAGGAAGACGAGGTACGAATGGCGTTGTTTGACATGGTGCCCTTGAAAGCTCCTGGATTCGATGGTGTACACGCTATGTTCTATCAAAGGAACTGGCCCATTGTGAAGAAGAGCGTTGTTGGTTTTGTCCGTGATTGTTTTAACTATTGGGAGATTTGTGATGGGATTAATAAGACCATTTTGGTTATAATTCCAAAGGTGGTGCCGCCAGAAACTTTTGCACATTTCCGGCCGATTAGCTTGTGCTCGGTGGTGTACAAAACATTGACCAAGGTTATAGTCAATCGTCTCAAGCCGATGTTGCTCAATTTTATTTCACCATCTCAAGTTAGTTTTTTTTTTCGGGCAGAAATATCATGGATAATGTGATTTTAGCGCATGAGGTGATACATTCAATGCGTTCTAAACGTGGGCGTAAAGGTTGGATGGCTTTGATGATAGATCTTGAAAAAGCCTATGATAGGCTTGAATGGGGTTTTATCGCGGATACTTTAGCTGATGTTGGGCTACCTGAAGAGTTTGTTCACTTGATCATGAGCTGTATAACATCCGTCACAACTAATATAAGTTGGAACGGAGAGTTGACAGGTAGCTTCACTCCTACCCGTGGAATTCGCCAAGGAGACCCGATGTCACCGTATATCTTTGTGTTATGTATGGAGCGGTTATCTCAGGCTATTGATGTGGAAATTGCGAATGGAAGGTGGTCGGAGATCAGATTGAGTCGGGGTGGACCTGGTATTTCGCATTTATTTTTTGCGGATGATATTGTTTTGTTTTCTGAAGCTACTATGTCGCAAATGCATGTTATTAGTCGAGTGCTGGGCTCTTTCTGTGATGCTTCGGGTCATAAGGTTAGTAGGCCTAAGACAAACATCTTTTTTTTGATTAATACCTCTGTGCATTTGAAGAATTCTATTGTTGGTGGGTTTGGTTTCTCTGAAGTTGCGGATCTGGGGAAGTATTTGGGGATCCCTTTACTTCATAATAGAGTTTCTCGGGCGACTTACAGTTATTTGATTGATAAGGTGAAAGACCAATTAAACTCGAGATCGTTTCGGGCTCTTGCTTTTGCGAGGCGTGTAACTTTTGCTAGGTCTGTGTTACAAGCGATTCCCACTTATACGATGCAAGCTTCATGGCTTCCGAAATGCGTTTGCGCGGAAATTGAAAAGCTTATCCGTGGGTTTATTTGGGGAAGTAGTGGTGATCATAAGGGTATTAGCCTAGTTCGTTGGGATGAGGTGCAAAAACCCATGTTGGAAGGTGGTATTGGTTTGAGGAATTTAGAATTAGTTAATCACTCTTTTCTTATGAAATTGGGCTATCAGGTTCTTACGGAAAATGACAAGCTTTGGGTTCGGGTTGTTCGAGCCAAGTATAAGGTGGAGGGTGCCTTTCCGGGGAGTGTTTCGGTTCGTAGTGGTAGTCGGTTGTGGGCCGGTATTAGTAACGTTTGGGATAAGGTCGTTGAGGGAATGAGGTGGATTGTCCGGGATGGATGCACGGTGGATTTTTGGTACGATACATGGCTTGGTGAGTTGGGACAGCTTGTGGAGTATTTCCACGATGATACGCAGCCGGAGCCTTGTCCGGTGGTGGCTTACACGACTGTTGACGAAAAATGGGACGTGCAAGCTCTCCGTGCGGCATTGCCGGAAGGGGTGGTGCAGCGGGTTTTGGCGTGCTATCCGCCCGCCGGTCGTCTTGGCCCAGACCAGCTTGGTTGGTATGATGATAAGCTACAGCGTTTCACTGTTAAATCAGCCTATAATTCTCTAGCCGTTGTTGATGTTGCAACAACTTCAGGGATTTGGAAATTAATATGGAGGCTGCCTCTGCCATATCGGATTCACACCTTTTTGTGGCTTGTTGCACGAAGAAGGCTGTTGACAAATGCGGAAAGGATGAGACGTCATATGACGGATGAGGAACGGTGTGGGGTTTGTGGTAATGGTGTCGAGGATGTTCTCCATGTGCTGCGAGATTGCAGCGTCGCGGGAGGGGTGTGGCGAACTTTCTTTGACGAGAGCAGCAGTTTTTTCACTTTCGACTTAGAAGGTTGGTTAGCGGCGAATGTGACGAGCAAGGGTATAGGTGCTGCACATGGTCCGGAATGGCATTTGTTATTTCCGATCATTTGTTTGAAATTATGGTTGAGGAGAAATCAAAAGCTTTTCGATCCGGATTTTGTTGAAAATGAGGACTTGCGGTTTGCGAGTTTACGGTATTGGGAGGAAGTTAAAGAAGCGCATGCATCGGCCGTTGGAGTTGGGACTTCTATGCTTCGCATGACATCGCGGGAAAACCGTTGGAAGTGTCCTCCAAGTGAGTGGGTGAAGATTAACGTTGATGGTGCTGTGAACACCTTGACGGGTGAGGCGTCCTTGGGAGGAGTGTGCCACACGGATGCGGGTGATTGGATGTTAGGCTTTGCTCGAAAAATTGGTTGTTGTTCGGCATTGATTGCGGAGCTTTGGGCGATTTTAGAAGGGCTGCTTCGTGGTTGGAGTTTTGGGTTTCGGAAAGTTATTATCAAATCGGATTGTCACGAGGCGATTGGCCTTGTCTTGCATAACTCTACGGTACGTACGGATAATGCTCTTGTTGTTGCAATTGCGGATGTAGTTAAACGTGGGTGGGAGGTCTCCTTTGATCATGTCAATCGGGAGTCGAATTGCGTGGCGAATTGGTTGGCGAAGGATATACGGGGTGCCGGTTTGTGCAAGAAGACTTGGGAGGTGCCTCATGCGGGTATCTTGTGTTTACTTGATGCGGATAGGTATAATGGTGTGAATTTTCAGTCGGATGGTATAGGCTGAGGGTTGAGGTATGTTCTATGTTGGGGGTTCGTCGTTTTGTCTTGTTTCGCTTTCTTTTGTAGCTCTAACACATGCACTCTTTTTCCTCCGTTAGGTTTATGGAGGTTTTTTAACGAGGCATGAGTTAGACGCTTTATTCCCTTTTAATCGAAAAATATTTCGTCTAATATATTTTTAAAAAAATCTTATTAAACCTCTAAAAATTACTACAAATTTTAATCAAACTCTCAAAAATTTTAAATTTTTTTATTTAGCTTATAGTTTTTTTAAAAAGTTTAAATTACCACCAAACTTTTACCTCAAATTTAACCATTGATCTTTTATATATGCGGCGTAATATGCTCGAACTAAAGCATTGTAAGTTGTAAAAAAACAAATCATCTACCGATAAAATAAGAAAAATTCTAAGAAAACAAGATAATCTATTATATTTTTGTACTAAAATCTATGATATTTTAAAGGCTAAATGGGTTATTTTTGCCTCCGAATTCGACCCATTGTAGCAAATTAGTCCATCAACTAACGTTGATTGACGGAACCATTAGTTTGACCATTAACTTTTAATGCATCACCCATCTTCGCTGATGTTGAAAAGTAAAAATGCTGACATGGCAAAAAATTAAAAAAATAAAAAATTATTTTTATATTAAATTTTAGGGTAAACTATACCATTAACCACCATACTTTGGTTAATGTATTAAAATGACCACCATAAAAAAAATCGACTCAATTGACCACCCAAACTATTGAAATTGGATCAATGTGACCACCAGCTGTTAATGGGCTAACGGAAGGTGACGTGGCAGTTAAAAAATTAAAGGTATAATTACACATTTGGTCTTTATTATTTACACATTTTTTCAATTTAGTCCTAATTTTAAACTAATAAAATAAATTAATTAGGTGGTGACACGTGTCAACACCTTATTTGAGGAATTTAATTATTTATATTTGATATAATAAATTATTTTCCTCCTCCAATCAGGTGATGACACGTGACACCACCTATTTAGAGGAGAAAAATAAATTCAACCACACATGCTATCCAAGGGAATCAACATGGGCAATCTAGGTGCAAAAGCAGTGGCTTAGCCACTGCACCAAGCACAATTTTGTGCTTTAAAACACCAAATTCAATATATATCTCTTATTGGTTTCTACATTTATAAGATATAAAGCTCAAACCCTAAACACTAATTTCACATATATAACCCTAAACCTTAAACCCTAAATGTTTCAAATTAATTTTTCACTAAACATTTCAAGTTAATTTCACAGAGCAAACACAAACTTGTGAGCCTTACTTGGCAGCTCTCACATAAACTTTGAGAAAATTGGGATCAAGAACACCAGCTGTGAGACAGTCTGCCAAAGCTTCCCGAATCCTTCCAAGAGATATCCGAGTGGCTGCACGGTTACTATAGCAAAGCACGAGAGGTTTGATGGAGCGCTGTAAAGTTTCATTTGAGGGTACAGAGTTGATCCCCTGTGTGTAGAGTTCCTCAGCTTTAGACAGATTATTATTTCTATAAGCCTGATTTCCCCTGATACAAATTCAAATCTTCCGCATGAAAATATAATCTGATTTCTCAGAGAAATATTAATGAACATTAAATCACGTCAGCAAAAAGTAATCCAGAGAACGCATCATAGAAAATATTATATGCTAATCAATCTTAAAGATACCTCAGTCGCCACATCTCGCAGGCTTCATCAACATAAATAGTATTGGAGTTAGACCCTTGATTGAAATTTTTATTCTCCTCTTTGCTATGGTAAGTAGGTTTATCTTTTTCTT
The DNA here is from genome assembly GCA_958450335.1 of Hibiscus tridactylites. Taxonomy (NCBI): domain Eukaryota; kingdom Viridiplantae; phylum Streptophyta; class Magnoliopsida; order Malvales; family Malvaceae; genus Hibiscus; species Hibiscus tridactylites. The sequence continues at coordinate 40,842,579 of OY288287.1, forward strand.
CAGACTGTACTGGGCCACAAGGTGAAAAGTGGACAGAGGAATACCCTTCTTTAACATTTGAGCTTGGCGTTATAATAAACGAATCATTCCCAATTTTCACCTTATTTTTCTTTCGAATTTGACGCTTTCTGAATGACAGGCTACCTTGTCCACAAGTTGATGTTGCAGAAAAGGTAAAACTTCTCTCATCTTCCACACCTGAACTAGAACAAGAATTTGCCGTGTGCTTGCTTTCCTGCGTACCATTAAGGTCTCTTGCTCCATCAACACTAGTGCAACTGCTATTACAGAACCAGCCAGATTTGGAAGCAGTGGATACTATTTCTGCTTCAAAAACAGACTCTCTTGAAGAACCATCACCAACAATAATTCTTTCATGATCATACCCAAAATCCTCTTCATTTGGCTCGTATTTCTGTTCAACTTCATTAGAATTCAATCCTTCTTGTGCAGTAGCTGGGCATTCATTAGAAATTAACTTGAAATATTTAGTGTAAAATTAATTTGAAACATTTAGGGTTTAAGGTTTAGGGTTATATATGTGAAATCAATGTTTAGGGTTTAAGATTTTTAGCTTATAAATGTAGAAACCAATAAAAGATATATATTGAATTTGGTGTTTTAAAGCAGAAAATTGTGCTTGGTGCAGTGGCTGCCTTTGCACCTAGATTGCCTAGGTTCGATTCCCTTGGATAGCTTGTGTTGTTGAATTTATTTTTCTCCTCCAATAAGGTTTTGACACGTGTCATCATTTAATTAATTTATTTTATTAGTTTAAAATTAGGACTAAATTGAAAAAATATGTAAATAGTAAAGACCAAATGTGTAATTATACCTTTAATTTTTTAACTGCCACATTATCTTCCGTTAGCCCATTAACGGCTGGTGGTCACATTGATCCAATTTCATTAGTTTGGGTGGTCAATTGAGTCGATTTTTTAAAGTGATATTTTAATACATTAACCCAAGTATGGTGGTCAATGATATAGTTTACCTTAAATTTTAACTGATCAGATGATGACACGTGGTATCATCTGATTGATTTTGAAGTAAACAATTAAAATAGATCTTGATATAAAGGTGTTGGGAATCAAACTTGAGTCTTAGTGGAAGAAAGCTCAATGCTTTACCACCAAACCAACCTAACTATATTAATAAACACCAAACACAATATATAACCTCATCCTATGATTACTTCTTCTTCTTCTTCCTCATCATAACGAAACTCATCAAATTACTTACAAACAAACATAGCCTCGAATTTTGAGGTTCTATCAATGGAGAAAGTACAATTTCTATGAACGTAACATTTCTCAGTTATTTGTTGTCTTGACAAATGTGGCATTTGGGGAAAATTTTTACTATGTTTCTCCATTGCAGCCTAAGTATTACTTTGAACTCATGTATAAGCTTGTTATGGAAACACTCCATTCCAGGTTTTTTGTTTAAAATAGACGAGAAACTATTATTATGATCAACAATGAAATAGAGCACGCCATTGCCTGCAACAACAAAACCGTGCTGGGTATGAGTAAACGTGAAGATTGTTTGATTAATACGAAAGTCATTTACAGGCGGAGACTGGGAATACTTACAGAAATTGTAGAAGCAGCATGGCCAGCTCTCTACCTTGGATCTTTATAGTAGTGATTATCGAAATAGAGAAATGTGGCATAGTACCACATCAATGGACATAAAAATCCTACCATGAAGCTGCAAGAAATAAGACAACATGAGAAATGGAAGAAAAAAACTACTAGAAGGGACAATAGAATTCTCAAAGTGCAATAAAGAAGAAGAAGCAACCATGTTATTTGGATGAGGTTATAGATTGTTTTTTGGATAAAATGTTCGAAATTTTATTTATCCAAGAAGTAGCAAAGCTACTACAATCACCAAACTCTACAAGACAGAAGGATCTCAACCAACTATACAACTAGAGGATCCCCCACTCTATACATAAACACTCGTTTACAATATCAGTTCTATCTATATGCATGTTCCTACATTTTATACAAATTACAACCTTCAAATTCTGTACCAAATCAACAACATTACGACAAGTATTCATGTGCAAGATGCAATTCCTCTCCCTCCATATAATGTATATAAATCTACACCAAGACAAATTAAGCACCAAAACAATAAGAGTCTTCCCTTTTAAATTTTTCATGGCCCATTGCTAGTTCTCCTGCCAATTTCCAGTCACTCTATCCAAGCGACAAAGCTGTAATATAGCAGCCTATACCGCCCTAGAAAAAGAGCAGTCCGAAAAAAGGTGATCTCTAATCTCGAGAGCATCGTGACATAACAAACACATAGCAGACTGCACAATACCAAAATGCACCAATCTTGATCTAGTAGGGAGCCTATCCAAAACAACAAGCCAAGCAATAAACGAGTGCTTAGGGATATGAGATGAATACCAGCCAAGATTTTGACAAGGTATCTTCTACCCTTTCGTCCTAATTCTATCCTAAATCCATGTAACTGTCACATCAGATCAGTCATGAATCCCAACAAACAAACTACCAACAATTCCTCTAAGCTTCAAAAGCTTTTTCATAATCCAACATAGTGTGTTCTAGCATTAATAAGCTAGAAACATTATCCCTTGAACACATACTCATTTGGACAAGCAACCCATAAATATCCCTGATTAGCCAGAATATTTCCAATCAAATACAGAAGGCAAGCATCACTACTTCAAGTTCCTCAATCCCAAGCCCCCTTAGATTTCAAGGTGCATATTTGACTCCAATTAACTCGGGCAAACTTTACAGGATCATCACTACTTGTCCAAAGAAATCGCATACAAATCTGCTCAACTTTAAAAATAACAGCTTTAGGTAGAACAAGATGTCTGCACCAATAATGAGTTATATTGAACAAAACAACTTGAATAAGTTGAGTTCTTCCCGCAAAGCTTAGTTTCTTTCCACTCCAAACATTCAGCTTACCTCTAATCTTATCAATAAACATAAGGCAATATTTCTCCCTCAATTTCCTGGTCACCAAGGGAACACCCAAATATCGTACTGGCAAATGACCCATTTTGAACCCAGTAACATCTTGAATTAAAGTCAAATTTTGCCTAGTAATACCAACGAATTCTACCTTGGAATCATTCAGTCTCAGACCCGACAAGGAATAAAATTTCTCCAAAACACTCAAAACACCAGCAATTGAAGTAACATCTCCTTTGCAAAATACAAGCAAATCATCTACAAAGCACAAGTGCGGGAGAGAGATCCTTTTGCATTTAGGATGAAACCTAAAGATTCCCCTAGCAACAAGATTCAACATAGCAGAAAGGACATTCATTATCAACACAAATATATAAGGAGAAAGAGGATCTCCTTGTCTCACTCCTCTATCCCCCTTAAAAAACCTATAAGGATGCCATTAAAGGAAATTGGGAACCTAGAGAAAGTAATACAAGCCTTGATCCAACTAATAAATCTCTCTGGTAATCCCATAGCATGAAGGACTTGAATGATAAACTCCCAGTGCAAAGAATCAAATGCCTTTTGTAAATCTATCTTAAGAGCACATATGGGGGATAGCCTATTTTTTTGAATATCCTCAAACCAATTCTTTAGCAAGAAGGGTATTATCAATGATACTTATTCCTTTTATAAAAGATGTTTGATTCAATGAAATCATATCAGAGAAGTAACTAGCTAGCATGTTAACCAAGATTTTGGTGATCATTTTATACATCGCTGTGCAACATGAAATGAGCATGTATTCCTTAGCAAAGCAAGCATTTGGAGTTTTTTGGAACCAAGACTATGGTTGTAGCATTGAAAGTAGGCAGCATATTTGAAGTCTGAAAAAAGAACTTAACAACAACAATGAAGTCATCCTTAACAATCGCCCATGAGTCCTTAAAAAACCAGGCTATGGAGCCATCAGGACCTGGACTTTTGTCATTTCCCTGACAGAAAAGGGACTTCTAAATTTCTTTCTCAATGATCTCTGCACAAAGTCTCTCACTAGCTCCCCTTGCAAAATAATAATCAAGCAATTCTTCCAACACATCCTCATAACAGCCTTGAACATCATCATCCTTCTTCCCAATCAGGTTTGAGAAAAAAGACACCATTTCAACTAACATTGAATAATACTCTAATAGTATTCTTTTTCCGCTTGACAACAACAACTTGATGAAAGAATTTTGTTCTCGAAAAATTGGTATTAAAGATTCAAATATCTTTGGAATTTCATTAATGAACTTAGATTAGAGAGATAACACGAAAATTACCTCCAATCTTTGCTTCTCCTCTAATTTGACAATATTTGCTTGAAGAAAATTGAAGAGAAATGGAAGAAATCAATAAAGAAAGGATAGAAATCAAGTGAGGGTTTGAGAGAAAAGATTTTCTGGAAAATTGAGAGAAAATGTGTTTGGCTGAAGTGAAAGTGAGAAATGAAATTGATCGTGAAAACTTTTTAACAGATTAACTATCTTTTTAATTAAACCAAATTAAAAGCCTTTTATTTTTATTTTTTAATAACATTTAAAACATATGCCACATTAAGGAAAAGGCATAATAGCCAAGTAGCTCCCTAAAGATTCTAAATTTTGACTCTTCTTGACAAACACATTTTTCCAACTTTTAAATCTTTACATTTTGGTCACTTCCCAAAATGTACACTTTAGAAAACCCATTTTGTAAAATTGATTTGACCAGCCTCCTAAGCATTATTTTAGAGGATTTTAGGAATTTTTATCATATTTTATCTTATCCCGAACCTCGATCTCCTTAAACCACCTTTTAACAGTTCGAACAATCGACACCGGTTCCACCAGCCCAACCCGACTCGCCCAAAACATCTAGACCCAAAATTAGGGCGTTACAACTCTCCCCCACTTAGGAAATTTCATCCTCGAAATTTTTCCTGAAGGAAAAAGATGCGGAAACTACCTCAGCATGTCCGCCTTGCTTTCCCACGTGGCCTCATCAACTCCTCGTTCTCGCCACAACACCTTCAAAAGCTCAATCGTCTTGCCACAAAGAACTTTGCTACTCGAATCCAAAATTCTCACCAGTTCCTTATCATAGGACAAATCCGAAATAAACTCAACTTTCTCAACTAGCATCACATGCGAAGGATCCGCATAGATACATGAAACCCATCTTTAATCTTTTCCAACTCGGGAGGCAACCTCAATCGATAAGCCATAGGACCAACTCGCTCCACAAACTCATAAGGTCCAAAAACCCTCGAACTAAGCTTTCCTTTATGTCCGAACCTCATCACCTTCTTCCAAGGCGATACCTTAAGAAACACGCGATTTCCAACCGCAAACTCAACCTCTTTACGCTTTAAATCCGCGTAAGACTTTTGACGATCTGATGCAGCCTTTAACCTCTCACACTGTAACCCCCTTAACCCGGCCTAGACGGTTGACCCGAATTAAGAAAGTCACACGGGGAAAACCAAAGTCAACCCGAAAGTCAACCTTGATTAACGACCCTTTTTTCTTTTTAAACTTGTCTAGATGCACATTAACCCTAGATATGATCATACAAACAACATGCTCAAAGATCATAATCATTAGAGATTAAACAGGGACCCAATTGCACAAAATAAAACTTTAGGGACCAAATTGTAAATTCTGCAAATTATAAGGACTTAACTCAAATTAAAGTTACCAACTTATAATTAATCAGGTTTCATGCTTCACTGCCAAATTTCAGCTCAAACGGACATCCCAAACTCATACAATTGCAATAACAAGATCCAGGACCAAAATGCAAACATTTCAAAACATATAACCGCCCATGTCAGCCCCCAACGGTCAAGTGTTTCGAAACAGGGAGAACCTATTTCGTAACGCGGGACCGTTCCGCAACGGGTTCCGAAACGAGGCCTGGCAGAGGCATTTTCGTTTCGGAACGGTACCTTCCGTTTCGAACGCCTGGGCCACTACAGGGCCCCCGTTCCGAAACGGTAGCTCCCGTTCCGATACGGCCTGCACAGAATGCAGAAAAAATGGCTGCTAAAACACACAATTGACTTACCATACATGCTCCAAATGCAACCAAACTTTACCAGCAAGACATACAACATGCGAGGAGCATAAATGCATCATCCAATCATCATCATAGCATCAAATATGAAAAGCCCAAAATCTAAAGGCATGCTTCCTACTTAGCAAACCATTCAAGCATTAAATCTCCAAACCAACCACATAATGGCCAATTACATGTTCCCGCATTATTGACAACATTAAACAAACTTAGGGAGTTCAATACATCTCCCAAAACATTCACATAGGTTCCCCATTGCCAAATGCCAAAAGCTAAAGGTGTTTAAGAAACCTTCCCATACTTGAGCTTAGTTTCCACTTGGTTGCTTGCCCTCCTTGCTGCCCTCAATGCACCTTAATGCTCTGCATTATTGGTTTAAGAAAAGAGAGAGAGCGTAAGCAAAAGCTTAGTGAGGAATGCTCATTTAAAACCATACAATAATGCATTTATATAAACTCATTTATAAATCATTCTTCAAGCAACATTACACATGCTCTTTAACCTTTAAAAACAAGCAATACATGCTTCCATTTCATTACATGTCATATTGGCAACAAGTGATACATTTCACATAAGATTCACACATGGACTTTTAAACACCATTGTGATCTTACAACAACCAAGGACCACACATGGACTTTTAAACACCATTGTGTCCTTAACCCCATGGACTTTTAAACACCATGGCCCCATGGACTTTTAAACACCATGGCAAGGACCACACAAGGACTTTTAAACACCTTTGTGTCCTTAACAAGAACCATCCAAGGACTTTTAAACACCTTGATGTTCTTAAGTAACAAGACTTACACAAGGAATTTTAACCACCTTTGTAACCTTAACCAAGAGCCAACTATGGACTTTTAAACACCATGTTGCTCTTAAAATTCACAAGATTCACACAAGGACTTTTAACCACCTTTGTGATCTTAACCAAGAACCATTCAAGGACTTTTAAACACCTTGATGTTCTTAAATAAACAAGGCTCACACAAGGACTTTTAAACACCTTTGTGACCTTAACCATCACTTGCCAATATGCATCAATATCATCAGTATCTCACTGTTTTAAAGCATTTTACAAAGCCATAAACATCATGCATCTTTAAGCATCAAACCACATTAGAACAATGTTCAAAAACAAGGAACTCTTACCTTGAGCTTCCTTCAACACATGGCTTAAAATCTCAGCAAATAAACATGCTAGATATGCTTTCAAAACAGATTTAAAATCATGCAAACAAACCACATTGCATACAACCAAAACCATGGCCATCACCAAGAGAGTTTATCCGAAAACTTACTCTTGAGCTTAGCTAAGTTGCTTAGACTTAAACTAAGCTCCCAAACCTCCAAAACACTGGTTTCAAAGCCGAAAACCAAATTCCACTCACCGATTCCGTTTCGCTTCTTGCCGAAACACCAATCAAGCTTCCGGATGACCACCACTTGGATCCAAAGATGACTCCCCTATTTTAAACACATCAAAGCAGAGGATTAATGCATCATCATTCATTAATAGCTTCAATGAAAGCACCTAAACTCGCTGCTCTCATCCACACTCCATTTTCGGCTACCAAACACAACCGAAAATGCATCCAAACAACTCCTCAACATTGCCCAGCCAAGATCCAGCAAAACTAAACATCCTTTAACATCATTTAACATCTAAAAAGGATCTAACAACATCCTTATACCTCCAGCCACAACATATCCACAAGATCACTCCAAAACAACCAAGAATCACAAGCTAAACTTAGGAAATTCAACCTATCCGGGATTGCATTAATTAAAACTCAATTCCTTTTCAATTTAACATTCATTTAATCATCAAATTAACACCTTAAAACACAGCCCAATCAGATCATACGAAAATCCATCAAAAATCACCAAATCTTGCATTTAAAGCCAAGATCCATTATACAACTTTAAAACCATTTATAAATCATCAATTAAGGATTGAGAACTTAGGAATTTCAGTAAAGAACTGAGATTTTAGAGGAGAAGGACGTTCTTACCTCCAAACTTGAGTTTCTCCCTTTTTAGAACCAAAAAGCTTGAAGATTCAATTAGCAAATGGTGAGGTTTTGTTGATGAGATGATTAGAAATCAAAAGAGAATTGAAAAGAGATATTTAGGTGACAAAATCATAGGAAAAAGCTCTGGAGAAAGATGTTTGGTTTGAGAGAAAATGAGAGAAAAGAAGAATTGGAAAATATGGAAAGTTAGTTGAAAAAATAGGAAAATAACTTCCCTCCACTTTTCTTTTGTTTAAAAACCAGAATTAAATCATTTAATATCTTAGAAAAATCTGGAGAAACTCCCTTTGGGTAAATAGCTCCTTAAAGATTCAAAGTTTCAATCCTTTCTAAAACAGTCACGCAGTTTTCAAAAATTACATTTTGGTCACTAGCCAAAATGTCACCCTTCCAAACCTCATTTTGTAAAATTGATTTCACAATTCACTTATATATATTAAAAGAGGATTTTAAAACATTTTTCCATATTTTTAATGCAACTCGAACTAGGCTTTCCTAATTTCACATTTTTATATTCGAACAGCACTTTGACCGAACCGGTCCAAGCCCAAAACTTCTAAGCCCAAAACCGGGGCGTTACACACACATGAGCTTCACTTTCTCAATTGTTCCCTTGAGCATATTTGGCAAGGAAAAACAACTTTTGCCCCGCCTCAGCCCAACAAAGAGGCTTTATGCACTTCCTCCCATACCAGGCCTCCTACGGTGCCATTTGTATGCTCACTTGAAAACTAGTATTATAGGAAAACTCAACAAAAGACAAATACTTTTCCCAAGAACCTTGGAAATCAATAACACATCATCACAACATATCCTCCAGCACCTGGATAACTCACTCCGATTGCCCATCTGACTGAGGATGATATGACGTGCTGAAATTCAACCGCGTACCCAATGCCTGATGTAAACATTCCCAAAACCTCGTTGTGTACCTCGGATCCCTATCCAACACAATGGACTTGGGCACACCGTGTAGACACACAATCTCAACAATATACAACTCTGCCAACCTATCCAACATATACGTAGTATGTACAGCTAAGAAATGTGCACACTTCATAAGACTATCCACAATCATCCACACGGAGTTCCTCTTTGATGTTGTTAAAGGCAACCGGATACAAAATCCATCGTAATCCTTTCCCACTTCCACGCTGGTATCCTCAAAGGCTGTAATAAATCGGAAGGAAACTGATGTTCAGCCGTCACTTGCTAGCAAACCATACACTTGCTTACAAAGTTAGCTACATCCTTTTTCAACCCCAACCAATAGTGCTCATCCTTCAAGCCATGGTACATCTTAGTACTACCAGGTGCATAACAAAAGGACTGCTATAAACCTCAGTCAAAATAGTGTGCCTTAACTCAAAATCTTTCGGCACCACTATTCGACTTTTGAAACATAAAACTCCATCTAAGTCTGTAAACGAACCGAACGAACATGAACAAGGGTGTGTTGATATTCGTTCATTTAACTTTAAGCGAACAAATGATCGAACACGAACATAAATGAACACAAAATTTCTTGTTCGTGTTCGTTCATTAAGGAATGTAGCTTGTTCATGTTCGTTCATGTTCGTTCGTTTAAATTGTAAACAAACATATATAAATTGTTAAATATTTATTATTTTTGTTTAGTGTGATTAATTCAGTTAATTAACCGATTTTAAACCAAATTAGTCGATAATTGAAATTTGAAAAAACTTTTAATCATTAGCCAAAACCTAAAATTATCTAATAGATTAACCAATTTTGTTTTGGTTCAATCGGTTAGTTCGGTTTAACCGAATAATGAACACCCTAAACATATGTGTATAAATTTAAATGAAAATAAACGAACATAAACGAATGAACATAAACGGATGAACATAAATGAATATAAATGAACAACCATAAGCGAACTGATTACCGAACGTTCACGAACATAAATGAACGAAAAAACCTTTTGGTTTGTGTTCATTCATTTAATTAGACGAGCAAAAAATCTTGGTCATGTTCGTTCGTTTAATAAATAAACGAACATAAACGAACTTCCCGGCGAACGGTTCACTGAACCTTCGGTTCATTTACAACCCTAACTTCATCATCATTAAAACTGAAGTCCGTAGCATTACCATCAACTCTGTCCTAAACATGAGGTACCAACGAATCATCAAACAACTGCTTCTCCTTAATAAACTAAAACAAGGAAGGGTTCACTTGCAACTCGGCTATAAAGCCACCATCACGCGATATACTCAAACGAGCAAACATAACTCTCATCTCAACAACTACCTTCCTACTCAAAGCATCAGCCACTATATTGGCCTTTCCCAAATGACATTTAATGGTCCGATCGTAACCCTTAAGCAACTCCAACCATCCTCGCTGCCTAAGATTCAACTACCTTTGAGACATAAAATACTTCGAAATCTTATGGTCGGTATAAACCACACACCTTTCACCATAAAGGTAGTGTCTCTAGATCTTCAAAGCAAACACCATTGCCGCGAGCTCAAGATCACGCGTAGGATAGTTTCACTCATGCACCTTCAACCGTCTAGATGCATAAGTTACAACCATCCTTCCTTGCATCAACACGCAATCCAAACCAACATACGAGGCATCATTATATACTACAACTCTTAAACCGGTTCTTGTTGAATAAAAATAAGAACTTGCGTCAAAGCCTCCTTCAACTTCTCGAAAGTTTGCTGCCTAACATTTGTCCACTCAAAGCGAACATTCTTTTCCAACGACTTGGTAAAGGGTCGGAAATCTTAGAGAAACCTTCGACAAACCTTTGGTAATAACCATCCAACCCAAGGAAGCTACACACTTCCGTCACTGACTTAGGCGTCTTCCAACTCATCAACGCCTCAACCTTGTGTGGATCAACCCAAATACCTTCGGCTGACACCACATATCCAAAGAAAACCACTTCTTTGAGCCAAAACTCGCACTTGCTTAGCTTAGCATAAAGCAGATTCTCCAACAGAACTTGTAACACAATCCTCAAGTGCTTATCATGATCCTCCTCAGTACGTGAGTAGACATTACTAAGAACTCATAATGGTCGTACCTCGTCCGAAAAGCTGCCTTAGGTACATCTACATCCTTAACCGTAAGCTGATAGTACCCAAACCTCAAGTCTATCTTCAGAAACACCGAATCACCCCGAAACTAGTCAAGCAAATCATCGATCTTCGACAAAGGGTACTTGTTCTTAATCGTCAACTTGTTCAGTTACCGATAATCAATGCACATACGCATGGTACCGTCTTTCTTCCTCACAAGCAAGATTGGCGTACCCCAAGGTGAAATACTCGGCCTTATGAACATTCAGTCAAGCAACTTTTGAAGTTGCGTCTTCAAGTCCTTCAACTCTTTAGGTGCCACGGGGTAAGGAGCAATTGACACCTGAGTCGTGTTCTCATACAACTCTATACCAAACTCAACTTCCCGGTTGGGTAGCAACCCTGGCAACTCCTTCGGAAAGACACCCGGAAACTCACATATAGTTCGTCTTGCACACGCACTTCCTTCGTGCCAGGATTCATCATAAATGCTAAGAAAGCTTCACATCCTAACTCCATTATCCGACTCACTTCAAGAGCCGAAAATTACGTTAGATTTGAACTTCACGTTCTCACGCATGATTTCTACCTCATAATAATCCTCAAGCTTCTGGGTAACACGCTTAACATCAAAATCCACTATGGCTCGATGTTCAACCAACCAGTCCATCCCAAGAATAACATCAAAACCATAAAAATGTAGTTCCATCAAGTCAAATGAAAACTCATGACCTTGAATAGACAATGGACATATCTTATCCAGTTTTCTTGTACCAACAGTTTCACAAAAGAAACTAACCACTCTTACCCCCACATCTAATACCTCCACAACAAACATTTGATTCCCAACATCCAAAGCAACTTACAACAATAGACACGAAAAGCTATACCCCAGCGATCAAACGTGGACATGCTCGCCTATATTGGTCATACGATCCACGTACTTAATAGGTATCAAACGTTACTCAAGCCTCATATGGTTAGCGAACCCACAGTCCAAACATTAACTACTTCCAGCCACAGGAGCCTGCACCTCACGAGACGCATGAGGGCAATCCCTACTCAAGTGCTCCCGTGAACCACACGTCTAACAGTACTACAGCCTCGCCTCAACCCACGCGATACTTTTATAATATGACCATTCGTACACTGGCTACCACTAAACTAGAGTTCACAACTCACTTCCTAGCACTCGAACTTCTCGCACGAGCTATTAAACTCAGGTTCCGCTACAATATCCCACCCGTGTTGCCAACACGTTGAAAACAATGTGGCAAGTAAATCAACAATTATGGTTTATCAGCAGGCATTAATCAATAAAGGTGCCAACACAACGATGTCTCATATCCACTTCCAATGTAGGAGCACACATGCTCAACTAAACAATTTGTACCTTAATTCAACCACAACTTACGATTTTCGAACCCAAACCACATATTCACATTCCTTAACATCCAAGTATCTAACCCCCAAATACTTGTCCTTTAAAACAGTTCAAAAGAACTCTCAAATTACAACATCAGGTTCTATGCCCACAACCATAGTTGTCCACCACCTAGACACATCTCTATACAATCAAGATACAACTCATCTTTACCCTATGGGCATCACTACACTCCAGTTATTCCACAATCTTATTCATTCAGGTCATCCACTCCCTGGATACCTCCGTTGCCAACCTTCGAGCTCAACTTCTACTTGACTTGTGTAGGCGCTAACCACAGCTCACAAACATCCAACAGCTAGTGCAGTCACATGCACCTCAACATTAACAACTTCACAAGCTCTAAACATTGCCTATATACCTGACGCCATACAATCCAACACTTACCCAACCAACGCATGTTGTACCTACATCAAGGCACATCGGGGCGTCTCGCCCCCAAGAGACTTTACACACTCCTATATTCCTTGTCCAAAGGCAACAACAATCATACCAGATCGCTACTCTCTCTTCGGTTTATTGTGCAATTACTTTTAATGCATGATAACAATTTACAAAACAAACAAACAAAACAAATTGCTTAGGCCAGCTCCTAGCAAGGATCCAAGACTTTGATTTCAACTTAAAATTCATAGCACAAGATATACAACATTCATATCACAACCATTATGCAACTCAAGCAACAAAATTCAGTCTAATCAGCCATCACAGCAACTTGAATTCATGTTCATTCTTCATATAAATCACATCACTATAACATGCTTAACTTTAACATGCTTTAACATTCACCGATCACGCAAACGTCACCAAAACGTTCATGATTATAATAACTTCACTTATCAACAAATTACCATCATCGCAACCTTTCGAAACCTGGCTCTGATACCACCAAATGTAACCCCCTCGGCCCGGCCTGTCCGATAGACCGAACTGAACAGAACACATGGGGATTATTGAAGTAAACCGGGAAGTTTACCTCAATAAACGACCTTTTTTTTTCTTTTTATCTTGTCTAGATGCAACTTGGGTTCCTATGTGTACATACTCAAGCAGCAAATAAACATCAACACATTTGCCGATTTATTTAAAAACAATTAAGGATTAAAGACCATTTTGTAAAACTAATAAAATAAAAGGTCTTTCACCAAATTCAAGTTACCAATCTTTAATTAGATTTATTGCACACTTCTCGGTGAAATTTAGCTCAAAAAGAAATCTACAACTCATTCAATTGCATGCAAGGAAAACAAGGACCAAAATGCAAGAAACAGAACTCAGGACAATTCAAATATAGATCCAACGGTCGAGTGTTTCGGAACAGAAAGCCTCGTATTAGAACGACCGTTTCGAAACATAGTTGACCGTTTCGATACGTCGGTGTGTTTCGAAACCCCACAAGACACGTTTCAGTACGATGGTTCACAGAGGCAAAATGTTCCGGAATGAGCCTCACCGTTCCAAAACTCCAAGGCCATTATAGGCCACTATTCGGAAATAGGTAAGGGCGTTCCTAAACGCCTGGGCCTGAAACTTTCTAAAAGCTGATTTAAATCACTTTTTGCCCTTTGATACCATCTCGACACATGCCCTAACATGCATACAACTTAAATACACATCAATGACCACATTTACGAAGCACAAGCATCATCATAGCATCATTCACTCAAGCTATGGAACTAAAGGCATGCTCCTTAGATGTCAAAAGCTCCAAAAGGCTAAACACCAAAGGCCATTTACAAGACCAAATACGCATTATAAACTTGCTCAAAACCAGAAAATACCAAACCAACAACATTCAAAGCATTGGACACCCCCATTGCCTTTATTACACTAGTCCAAAACCCAATTTTACCTTCAATCAAAGTCTTCCACCGATCCCCTTACAAGTGCTGCCTCCAAAGCCTAAATTGACTGCATTGATGAACAAAGAGAGCATAAGCATTCAAGCTTATTGAGGATTTCTCAAACAAAAAAAAAACATCATAAATGCACAAACCATTTTTCACTCTTTTCAAAGCCATCAAGCTTTCTTTGAGAAAACATGCATCAACAACATTTTCCACAATGTTTCATATTATTATATTGGCTCACAAGTGATAAACAACAATCTCAAAACATATATCGGATACACGGATAACCAAGGGTTGTCCCACACCCTTCATACACTCTACCAGCATTACAAGGCTCATACACATGAGTGACCCTCCATCGTTATGACACCCGTGGTGGAGTACTCGGTACAATCACAACCCCTCAACACAACTCATCGATAGATGTATATTCCACTAACGAGAGACAAGACAAAACACAAGGTTCGCACCCGGGAGCTACCCTCAACCATTGCAACCTTAAATAATCCTCAATCGTTAGGGGTACTTGGATGGAGTATTCGGTACAACCACAACCCCTCAACATCCAAGGCGACTTGTTTACAGTGCACTCAATGCTATAGCTGACTAACTATATCCGATTTCATTTATAAAACATTTTATACAACATCACTTGCCAATATAATCCATACGACATGCATACCTCACTGTTTTATTCAAAGCATTCATGATAAGCCATAAATCAAGCAATAAACAATGCTTCAAACCTCATGCATCAACACATGCATACAAGGATCACTTACCTAGTGCATCCTTAAACCACATGGCATCAACCTCATTTCACATATTCAAAACATGCTTTAAAACAATAGGTAAATGCAATTAAAACCAAGTGCAATCAAAGGCTCAGAACTAGCACAATTCAAGAGAGAAATTCATTTTACTTACTTCCAAACTTAGTAAAGCATTTCAAGCTCTTACTAAGTTCCCCAAACCTTTTCTAAACGTTTCCACGCTGGAAAACCAAGTTCCACTCACCAACTTGCGAAACCACGCTTGCTGACGCAACTACCGATCTTCCGAAGCCTCTAAAAACACTTTGATTGCTTCCAGATTACTATCCCTGTTTTTAACACATTAAAACAGAGGTTCAATGCATTAAAATGCATCCAAAACTCCAGCACACACATGAAATCCCGCATCCATGCTCTAAAGCACCAAAACACCCATCCAAAACAACCAAAAACTCAATCGATTAACCTCTAACCTCATCTCAGCCTTTACCCAACACCTCCAACACATTTTAAGCATCAATCAACATCCAAAACAACCTAAAAACATCCTTATACCTCCATCAACTCGAATTCCTCAAGAACACCCCAAAAACTCACCCAAAAGCACTTCAAAAACTAAGTGTCTCAAGGATTTCGGGACCTATATGATTAAGACTCTACTACAACACCAAAAACCTTTCAAAACTCATTTATAAACAATCTCAAACCAGCCAAATCAATCAAAGTCCGAAACTCACATTTTTAACCAACTTTTCATAAAGATTTCTAGAGTTTATCAATCTAAACACAAAACCTCAATCAAAATTAGTATTAAAGAGTCAAATATCTTTGGAATTTTATTAGAGAACTTAGATTAGTGGGATAGCACGAAAATTACCTCAAATCCTTGCTTCTCCTCTAATTTGGCAAGATTTGCTTGAAGAAACTTGAAGAAAAATGGAAGAAATCAATAGAGAAAGGATAGAAATCAAGAGAGGGTTTGAGAGAAAAGATTTTCTGGAAAATTGAGAGAAAATGAGAAGTGTTTGCCTGAAGTGAAATTGAGAAATGAAAATGATCGTGAAAACGTTTTAACCGATTAACTAACTTTTTAATTAAACCAAAGTAAAAGCCTTTTTAATTTTTAATAACATTTAAAACACATGCCACATTAAGGAAAATGTATAATTGCTAACTAGTTCCCTAGAGATTCTAAGATTTTTGACTCTTCTTGAAAAACACATTTTCCAACTTTTAAATCTTTACATTTTGGCAAACCTCCTAAACATCATTTTAGAGGATTTTAGAAATTTTTATTACATTTTTATCCAATATCGAACCTCGATGTCCCTAAACCACCTTTTAACGGTTCAAACAACCGACACTGGTTCCACCGGCCCAACCCGACTTGCCGAAAAAATCTAGGCCCAAAATCGTGGCATTACACTCGCCCCAGCCATCATAACGCCATCAATGATGCTTCCGTCTGTCGTCGTTCTCCTGCAAAATGAGGGGAAAAGGGGGTTAAAACCCCAACTCAAAATTAGGGGAAATTTCATCCAAAAATCCAAAATCAGAGCACTTTACTCTGGATTTTTGACAAGTATGCATGAATCAAGCTCTTTGTCTGCTAATGGCTCAAATTTAGGGATGAAATTCCGTTATTTTCCTTGTGAATTAGGATTTAGAACACTATTTAAACTCCCTAAAACCCTTTGTTCAACACACACTCAAATACTCATACATACTCACTCTCAAATTCATTCGAAAATTATTGTGAAGTTCAAATTTTGTTGTGGAAGAAGCATCCAAGGAAGCATTTTAATTTGAAATAGAATTTCTAGTTGAATCAAATCAAATGTTCTTGAAGTTCAAGCTTTGTTTCCTCCATTATTGGTATGATATTACTTTAATTATTCGTTTGCATCGTTTTTAAATTCGTTTTTACGTTAGATTGTTGTTAGTTCAATATGAATGTTTCTAATATGTTTTGTTCGAATCAAAAATGATTTTAGATCCTTTTATAGAATTTTTGGATAAAAATAAAAATGTTGTTCTTCATTTTGAAGAACACCAAGAAAACTCATTTTTCCAGTTTGATCTGCCATGATGGAAAAAACTTTAAAAATGTGTTTATTGGGCGAAAAAATATTATTTATTGTGCTTTAAAAATTGGGTCTTTTATTATTTGTTTAACAAAAAGGTTTTAATTTATTTGAAAGTGGACCCTTATTATTTTATGAAGGAACCTTATTTTTTAAAAAATACTTCTCCACTCGTTTTAACATAATAATAATAATAATAATAATAATAATAATAATAATACATAATGAATAAATAAAACAAATAAAAAAGTAAATCTAGTGACAACACTCGGCAACTTTCAGGATTGTCGTCGTCTTGTCCTGTGAAGGTGTAAGCTCGATACTAGGATAGCTTATCTATAGGAGCTCGATTATGTTGAATAACAGGAGCAATAGGTTGTATAGCCTGCTCGACCCTTATAGCAGTCATAAACTGCTTGAACATATCAACCATGTTCTTATAGCATTCAGCCTGAGCAATTGGCGTTGTAGTCTCAACATCCTGAGCAGGAGGGTCCTTTGGATTCTTAAGATATCCTCCTCTTATCTCTTCACCATGTGTCTAGGAGCTGGTGACCGGCTCATTGATATGAGCTTCATTAGTTTTAGACATATCTATATTACAAAAAGATTGGATTAGTCGACAATTCACATTATACACAATATATAACTCCTAGGTGGCAAAGAAACACAATAACAATGCAATAAGCTTCGGTTTAGTCCTAGAATCGACTAAACTATAGCTTTGATACCACAAATGTAATACGCCTCCCCGGTCTGGTAGAGAACCAGGTCGAAAAACGTTACTGGTGAACAATATATTGAATTTTGTCACTTAAACTTGGTCCAAAATTCGTATGAAGTGATATACCGATATTATACAATGATAACAGTGCACTGCAAGACATATTATTCACTTTTAGGATCAATTTTAAACTTTTTAAACCATTGGGGACTAAATTGTAATTTCAACAAACTGTAGATCTTTTAACAAAATTATCAATGCTATAATAGATTTACGCCATAATTAGTAATCATGCAAAATCTTGTGTCAACATTAGCTTATCTAATTAAACCCTTCTATATTAAGTGACCATTCTGTAAACAATGCAAAACCATGTTCATAGTCTTTTAACAAAATTAACTATCACTGTGCCAATACCCTTAGGGCCGTATCGGTACTCGAACCTTAAAATCCAAAATCCATATTCAAGGGTGACAAGCCCGTATCGATACGGTTGTGAGCCGTACCGATACTGGTTGACCCCGTTGACCTCATATTGGTATGACTTAAGCCTGTATCGATACACTTTTTACAACCAATTTCCAGCAGCCAATTTCCATATTGATACTCACTATGTCGTACTGATACACCTCCTTTGACGTAGGTTGACCTGACAAAAAATGCAAGGTCGTACCGATACACCATCACATGTATCGATACTTCTTGCACTGTAATGACAAATTTTAGCTGGTTTTTATTCGATTTGACCTACCAAATAAAATCCAAATGCAATGAAAATTTGCATACAATATTTCAATGTTGTAAACTACTTGCATGCCAAATTTCATGACCGTTCAAATATGTTTACTATGCTTTTACCTTTAGAACCCAACTATGCTATTTTTACCACTTTTAACACAACTTAAAAGTCACTCAAGGGTTTTTAGCAAAATTACAAGCCATGCATAACTTCAACACACCAAAAGATCCCTATCTAACTAGTTCAAATACTTTTCCACCCTAATAGGAGTTCATAGGTTCGATATACATTACTTTAAACTTGCTTGTGACTTGTGCAACCCAACATCTGCTCCGATCTCCGGCTATGAATCCCTTAACCGAAATGCATGAGATGGAATGCATTAGACTTACATAGTCTAAGTGAGGTAGCCATAAACAACATTTGAATCAACAATATACATTCAAAATCAAGTATTCAACAATAGCAATGATATGAGTCTATGGTAACAATGCAATGTTCATGATCAACATCAATTTCTTCATATTTAATTATTAACCCTTGGATCGAATCAAGATAGTGGATACACAAATTTCTTACGCCTTGCCAAATCAATGAATGGTTTAGTCCCTCCGCCTCGCCAATATGACCAACACCATAACACATCCCTCTACCTCGCCATCTCAATATAGGTTGTAGCCTTAGGACCGTAGTCCACCCCTACACCGAGTTCATGAATTCTATGGCATGCCAATTATATCCAATGTCCGTTCTAATCCAAGGTTCGGTGACAAAATCAATGATCAATGTTCAATAACCAATACAATGATCAGTGTTTACAAAATCAATTCCAATAAACCATGTTTCATGATCAATCTTATAACAATAACATTAACGATGGAAATGATCAATAATCAGAATGACATTATCAATGGTCGATGATTCGTTTTCATTGTTTCGATAACATTAGTTATACCAATAACAATGCACAATGAAAATAATGAAAACATTGGCCGATATTCAATACTAAACTTGCCGATGCTTACAATCTTATCCACTAAATGGTTCGATGCATTCTACCTTAAAACCATGTTAGATATTGAATGAAATTAATAGCGATGGAATTGGAAAGGCTTCTCGCCTAAATTCGAGACTCTAACTATACTCACCTCGATAATCTAAAGCTTTTACAGATCTCGGATGACAACCCATTTGTTCCTAGCCTTTGCTAAGTTTGATGGATGCTCTCTATGAACTTCTTGAACTAGGAAATTAATAGGAGTGTGTTAGAAACGATACTACGATATAGTAATCAAATTAACGATATCAAAATCCAAAACAAAACTTGATTTAATCTTTAGCTAACAAGATAACCATGTATGGGTAAACCCTAGCTTGTGATTACCTTAGGTATATCCATGGAATTCAACAATAGTTTGAGGGATTAATCTTACCCGATTGATAGCAATGATTCGATATCAATAAATCAAAGGAAAAACAAGCTTGAGCTATCTTCCAATGGAGGGCTATGCTTAGGTAGGAGACGATAAAAATGAAGAATATGAGAGGTCCTTGCTTAGTTATACAATCGGGTAAGCTTTCTATTTCCTTAGCTATTCTCTTTACAAGTTTAAAGTAATAGCTTTCCTTCTATTGAAGGAATTGCTTCAGATCATCCCACGTAGGATGATTTTAATTGATGAGGGAATAATTGTAAGATTAGTCCCTCAACTATTAATACTTTGTGATTTTGTCTCCAAACTTTCAATTTTCATAATTTAGTCGATAAATAGGTTTCAACATTACTCAATAAAGTCCAAGAACGATTAATTGACTCAATTAGAGTCTAATATCGACACAACTGACTAGACAGTCGGGGTCAATACAATATTTGGACCTTTGCGGTGTGGATTTCTGGTCGTCGGAACCCAATTCCTACTAGACCGGATTTCAGGGTGTTACATTTTCTATTCTCCAAACTTTTCTCTCAAATTCTCTTCAGCCAAACACTTATTTTCCAGCAAAGATTTGACGTAATGATCTTGTTTTATTAAACTAATGATTCCTATTAGATTTCCTAATTTGTTTCTACAAAATCTCATTGATTTCCTTTGCTTTTCAAGAAGTAAAATCATCCAATTGAGAGAGATTTCAATCGTTGGAGGTGAGGTTCGTTCTTCTCCTTTAAGGAATAGTTCTTTACTGAAATTCTCAAGTTTTTGACCCTTTATATATGTTTTCTAATGGGTTTTGATGTTTTAATTGAGAAAATTTTGGTTTAATAGAGATTTAAATGATGAAATTTATTGAGATTCATTTTGGATATGTCTTGCTGGGTTCATGATCAGATTAGAACATGATTATAATATTTTATAATGTTAATAAGTTGATTTTAACATTGGAGTTCCGTAACTAGTTGAATCTCTAATTATCTAGGTTCCCAGTGATGAGTTTTTGAGGAGTTCTAGTGGTTTTATGTATGCTAGAGGTCTACGGTTGTTATTGGATGAATTTTGGATGTTAGGTTTGTGCCTGGGCTTTGATTAGTATAAATCATCTTTTATTTGGCAAAGATGATATTGTTTTAGTGTATTTTTGGTTTTAGGTACTAACGACTGACAGAGGGAAAGAGGAGCTTAGGATGCAATTCTAAGGCAGCGGACCAAGGAGCTGTACTAACGTAGTTCCAACTGAAGACAGTTGCTGCCGAGTAGCTGCCAAGTAATGTTGTCGCCGACCTTGCTGCCCACGGTAGCAAACTATGGAGTTGGAGAACAGAGTGTGATTAATAGAGCCAAAAATTCTGCGTCTATCGCCACCATCCACTCAATTTTCCGATGTCTGTTGCAGCGGGCAGAGTCGCCGAAGTGAAATCTCAAGATTACTTGCAGGATAGGGCAAACGAGATAAAGTCCACATTCAACTTAAAGAAGTCAGAGTTTAAAGTCACATTAAATGTGGAAAACTACTTTTGAGGACTTATACTTTAAGGAGGACTTAACCTAGTTATTTGTCTATAAATACACATTGTACTCCTAGTTGAAATCATATTAGGTTTTCTATAGACATAGCTTGAGTGTTCTTTGCCGCCGCCATGTTCTAAACTTCTCTTGGGTTAAGGGTTATGTTTTAAATTAGTTGTGAGACAATTGTATTAGGTTTTTAAGTTGTTTTCAATAAAATATTCCAAGTTTTCTTAATTCATGTTCTTCACTTCTTCAATTAGTTCCAAAAGTCAAGTTGAAGAAATCCAATTGTCGGGCACGAGAGTGTAAGACTCACGAAAAAATTAAATACAGTCTCAATTAGTTCCAAAAGTCTAGTTGAAGAAATCCTTGCCTAGACGTAGGAAGGATCATAGTAGAATTGCTCTGTCGAACTTGGAGTATCTTCCAGACATACCGCCAGGACTTCTCTCCATCTCACCTATCGAGACAACGAAAGTTGCAAGTGCAGAGATCCGCTACGGCAGTGAAAGGGTAGCAGCCTCAATCCGCCATTACCTGCCGAGGCAGCGTATCATGGCAGCGCAAAACAACTTAGCCTATTCAACGCAGTTTCACACTAAGCATCAGCATAACCCTGCCCTCTTTATCAACCTGAATCACATCTATAATTACTTGTTGTAACCCCCTCGACCCGGCCTGTAACGCCCAGATTTCGGGCCTAGATGTTTTAGAGTTCGAATCAGACTGGTCGAGAACGATTCGAATCTTAAAGGGAGATTTAAGGAATACCTAGTTCAGGATGTTTTATGTAACCCTCTTAGCCTGGCCTAGACGGTTGACCCGAACTACGAAGATTACACGGGGAAAACCAAAGTCAACTCAAAAGTCAACCTTGATTAACGACCTTTTTTTTTCTTTTTAATCTTTACTAGATGCATGTTAACCCTAAGTGAACACTCAAGATTCACATACGAGTAAAACACAGCGATCAGATTACAAAAGGGACTCAATTGCACAATATACAAAGGTTAGGGTCCAAAATGTAAATTCTGAAAATTAGAAGGTCATAACTGATTTTAAAGTTTTCAATATTAAATTAGTCATATTGCATGCTTCCCTGTCAAATTTCACCTTAATTGGACCTCTCGAACTCATACAATTGCAATTACAACTTTCGGAACTAAAACATAAAGCTTGCAAACTTCAACACCATTCAAACCAGTGCCCAACGGTCACCTGTTTCGAAACGGCATTGACCGTTCAAAAAAACATGGGTTGGTTTCGAGACTGGTTTCGAAACAGGGCCTTCCAGTATCCAATTCGTTTCGAAACAGCCTCCAGCCGTTTCGAAACACGAAGGCCATTACAGGCCCCCGTTTCGAAACGCCAGTGCTTGTTTCCGATACGGTTTGCCCATAAGCTGCAGATTTTGCTTGTTTTTCATTCATAATTCCACTCAAGAACAATCGAATGACTTCCTACTCATGCCAACAAGTCATCATACATATATAGAGTATGTTTGCAACTCCTAATCACATTCATGGCATCAAACATGAAACTTCACATGTCTATAGGCATGCATCCTAATATCCAAAAGCAAGCAACCAACCAAACTCCAAAACAAGCATTAAGAGGCCATTTACAAATTCAAAACATCAAAAGCATCATGCCACAAACTAGGGAGAGCATAAGCACAATTGCCAAATTATCAAAACTAATAGTGTATGGAAACATCACCATACATGAGCTTGGTTACCCTTGGACACTCTAGCCTCCTTGTTGCCCTTAAACACTTCAATTATCTGCATTATTGGTACAAGAGAGAGAGAGCATAAGCACAATTGCTTAGTGAGGCATGCTCTAAAGAAAACAACACAATAATGCATTTTTAGAAAACACTTTCAACAATGCTTTCTAAACTCATGCTCTTCTCTTTTCATGCAACTTTGCATACTTTACAAGCATCTCATGCTTCATTACAATCAACTCAACATATTGGCTTTCAAGTGATAATTCATAACCATTTACAACACAAAACACAATCGGATACACGGATTACAAGCGTCGTCACACACACTTCATACACATTACCGAACAACATAAGGTGTAGTTTATCGGTACAATCACAACCCCTCAACACCCGTGATGGAGTTTAACGGTACAATCACAACCCCTCCACATTACTTTATTGGTAGTTGTATAATTCCACTAACGAGTGCAAGTGACACATAACACAAGATCGATACACGGACTTTTAACCACCGTTGTGATCTTACCTCACTCGTTAGGGTACTTGGATGGAGTTTACGGTACAATCACAACCCCTCAACATCCAAGGCGACTTTATTCACTGTGCACCCAATCCTATAGCCGGCTAACTATATCCGATTCAAGTACTTTAAAACCATTACATCACTTGCCAATATACATCATTTACCATCAACAATTCACTATTTTAAAGCATCAATTAAAGCCATCTAACATCATCCATTACTATGCATCAAAACCATATTAACAATATGTCAAACCAAGGATCTCTTACCTTGAGCATCCTTCAATACATGGCTTTCAAAACCAGCATTAACCATGCTAAAACATGCTTTCAAAACATAATTTAAACATGCAAATTAAAACCAATGCATCAAACCACTTCATGGCTCATCCAAGGGAGTTTTTCAGAAAACTTACTCTTGAGCTTAGCTAAGTTGTTTAGACTTAAACTAAGCTCCCAAAACCTTCAAATAATTGTTTCAAAGTTGGAAATCAAACTCCACTCACCAATTATGTTTCGCATGCTTGCCGAAACGCGAATCAAGCCTCTAGATCAACTCCAAAAGTGTCCGAAGATGTCTCCCCTATTTCAAACACATAAAAGCTGAGGATTAATGCATCATTATGCATTGAAATCTTCAGCCAACACATCTAAACTCGCTGCTCTACTTACAACCAACATTTCAGCTACCAAACACAACCAAAATCACCTTCAAACACTTCCAAAACTTAACCCAACCAAGATCCATCACTTCTAACCATTTCTAAACCTCAATTAAAATCCAAAATAAACCTAAACTCTTCCTTATTCCTCTAGCTATAACAGAACACCATAAACACCTCTAAACCCACCGTTTTCATAAGAAAAAACTTAGGAATTGCAACCTATTAGGGATTGTATTGATAAAACCTCATTTCCACATCATTAGACATCCCAAATACATTTAAGAATCATCTCAAAATAAAGCCAAAGCAATCACAACGAAATTCTTCAAGATTTCTTCCAAATCTTGAGTTTTAAGCTAAAATCAAGTTTCTAACATTTAAGCCATTTATAAAACTTTAATTAAGGATTGACAAGTTGGGAATTTCAGTAAAGAACTGAGTATTTAGAGGAGAAGAACAATCTTACCTCTAAATGGTGATTTCTCCTTGATTTGAGCCAATTTCCTTGAAAATTCAATGAGGAAATCAAAAGGATTTGATGCAAGATTGATTAGCAATTAATTGATGATATAAATCTCATCAATTGAAGTGAAGATCAATGCAAAAGTTGCTGGAGAAAAAGTGTTTGGATGATTGAATTTTGAGAGAAAAAGAAAAGAAAAAAATCTAGTTATGAAATTCCAAAAAGTAGTTTCCCTTTTTCTTTTAATTAATTAACACATTAATTAATTCACCAAAACTAAGGAAAAATCTGGAGAAATCATTTTTGGGTAAATTAGCTCCTTAAAGATTCAAAGTTTCAATCCTTACAAAACAATCACCACTAAACTTTTCAAAAATGGCATTTTAGTCACTACAACAAAATGTAGTATTTCCAAACCTTATTTTGTAAAATTGACTTCACCACTCTCATATATATATATATATATATATATTAAAAAGAGGATTTTTAGATATTTTTATATATTTTTAAAGCATCCCGAACTAGGCTTTCCCAAAAACCTTCTTTTATATTTGAACCGAAAATCAGACCGGTCCAGTTCAGACCCTAAACTTCTAAGCCCAAAATTGGGGTGTTACACTCTCCCCCCTTAAGAAATTTCATCCTTGAAATTTACCTGAAGGAAAAAGATATAGAAACCGCTTCTTCATATCATCCTTTCTTTTCCACGTGGCTTCCTCAACACCATGGTGCTTCTACAACACCCTAACCAATTCAATGGTCTTGCCTCGAAGAACTTTACTGTCCGAATCCAGAATTTCAACTGGCTCTTTATCATAGGTCAAGTCTGGATTCAACTCCACTTCTTCCACATGCATAACATGCGAAGGATCCGATCTATACCTCCGAAGCATAGAGACATGAAACACATCATGAATCTTTTCCAACTCTTGCGGTAACCTCAGCTTGTACACAACAGGACCCACACGTTCAATCACCTCGTATGGTCCTTTGTACCTAGGGCTCAACTTACCCTTCCGGCCAAACCTCATCACCTTCTTCTAAGGCAAAACCTTCAAGAACACACGGTCACCTACCGCAAACTCAAGATCATTACGCTTCAAATCCGCGTAAGACTTCTGTCGATCAGAAGCTACCTTTAAACGCTCACAAATGAGCTTCACCTTCTCGGTGGTTCCTTTCAACAAAGCCGGCATTGAAACCAACTTCTGACCTGTTTCAGCCCAGCAAAGAGGAGTTTTGCACTTCCTCCCGTACAAAGCTTCAAAAGGTGCCATTTTAATACTTGCATGATAGCTATTGTTAAAAGCAAACTCCACCAAAGGCAAATGCTTCTCCCAAGAACTCTGAAACTCAATCACACAACACGTCAACATATCTTCCAGCACTTGGATAACACGCTCAGACTGCCCATCTGACTGTGGAAGATAAGAAGTACTGAAATTCAGCCGCATACCCAAAGCTTGATACAAACACTCCCAAAAATGCGACGTAAACCTCGGATCCCTATCCATTACTATAGACTTCGGCACACCATGCAATCGCAGAATCTCAGCAATGTACAACTCTGCAAGCTTGTCCAAGTTATAAGTTGTATGCACAGGTAAGAAAGGCCTACACTTCGTAAGGCGATCCACAATCACCCACACTGAATTCTTCTTCGATGGCGACAAAGACAAACCAGACACAAAGTCCATTGTAATCCTTTCCCACTTCCACTCAGGAATCCTCAACGGTTGCAACAACCTAGAAGGAAACTAATGCTCAGCCTTAACCCGCTGACAAACCATGCACTTACCCACATACTCCGCAACATCCTTCTTCAATCCCACCCAACAGTACTCATCCTTAAGATCACGATACATCTTAGTACTACCAGGGTGCATAGCAAAAGGACTACTATGAGCTTTAGTCAGAATAGTACGCCTCAACTCTGCATCATTCAGCTTTACCATCCGACTCCCAAAACATAGAACCCCATCATCCTTAAAATAGAAATCAGATGGTCTATCCTCAGCAATTTCCTGAACATGTGGCACCAAAGAATCATCCAACAACTGCTTATCCTTTATCAACTGAACCAAAGATGGTTTCACTTGCAACTCAGCCACAAGAACCCCATCTCGCGAAATGCTCAAGTTGGCAAACATAGCCCTCAACTCCACTGCCACCTTTCAACTCAAGTCATCCGCTACAACATTAGCTTTTCCCGGATGGTACTCAATTGTGAGATCGTAATCTTTAAGCAACTCCACCCAACGTCATTGCCTAAGATTCAACTCTTTCCGAGACATAGAATACTTCAAACTTTTGTGATCCGTGTACACGGTACACTTCTCACCATACATATAATGTCTCCAAATCTTCAAAGCAAAAACCACCGCAACTAATTCAATATCATGCGTAGGATAATTGCGCTCATGCACCTTCAACTGGCGCGATGCATAAGCCACCACCTCACCATATTGCATCAACACACACCCCAAACCAACATAGTATGCGTCGTTGTACACCACAAACTCTTTCCCTATTTCAGGTTGAACCAAGATGGGAGCTTGCGTCAAAGCTGCCTTAAGCTTCTCAAAAGCTTGTTTCCTTGCTTCTTTCCACTCATACTTGACATCCTTCTGCAACAACTTCGTCAAAGAAGCATCAATCTTTGAAAATCCATCCACAAACCTCCGATAGTATCCTGCCAACCCAAGGAAACTACAGACTTCATGAACAGACATAAGAGGCTTCCAATTCATCACCGCCTCAATCTTCTGAGGATCAACACGAATCCTCTCAGTAGAAACCACATGACCAAGGAAAACAACTCCCCTAAGCCATAATTCGCACTTGCTTAGCTTAGCATAAAGCTGATTCTCCAACAATGCCTACAACACAATCCTCAAATTCCCCTCATGCTCCTCCTCAGTACGAGGGTACACAAGGATATCACCAATGAACACCACAACAAACTTGTCTAAGTATTCATGGAACACTCTATCCATCATGTCCATAAAAGCTGCAGGAGCATTCGTCAAGCCAAACGGTATCACAAGGAATTCATAATGCACATACCTCGTCCTAAAGGCTGTTTTTGGCACATCCACATCCTTCACCTTGAGCTGGTAATAACCTGACGTTAAGTCATTCATAGAGAACATAACAGCTCCTTGGAACTGATAAAAAAGATCATCAATCCTCGGTAAAGGATACCGATTCTTGTTAGTCAACTTGTTCAGCTGACGATAATTGATGCACATTCTCATAGTGCCATCCTTCTTCTTCACAAACAAGACAGGTGCACCCCAAGGTGACACACTCGGCTGAATGAAACCACGATCAAGAAACTCCTGAAGTTGCGTCTTCAGCTCCTTCAACTCCTTAGGTGACATTCAATAAGGAGTAATGGACACTGGAGTTGTGTTTCCATACAACTCAATCCCAAACACCACCTCTCGACTAGGAGGCAATCCAGGTAACTCCTCCGGAAACACTGCAGGAAATTCTCGCACAATCCTGATATCTTGAACTCACAACTCCTTAGAGCTAGGATTCATAACATAGGCCAAATAAGCCTCACAACCTTGCCTCAACATTCAGCTTGCTTCCAACGAAGACACCACATTGGCAAGAAACTTCACATTCTCACCAACCACCAATACCTCGTAATCATCCGCAAGCTTCAACGAAACTCACTTGTTCTCAAAATCCAATACAACTCGATGTTCAACAAGCCAATCCATACCAATGATTACATCAAACCCATAGAATGGCAATTCCATTAGATCAACAAGAAAAACATGGTTTTGCACTTCCAAGGGACATCTTCTATACAACTTCCGTGTCACAACAGTCTCACCAAAGGAACTAGTTACACGCACACCAACATCCAAACACTCAACAGGTAAACCAAGTAATTGATCATGTTCACGCAATATGTATGAGTGTGTAGATCCAGAATCAATCAAGGAAAGTAATGATACCGATTGCAAAGTAAAGGTACCTATGATCACATCCATATGATTTCTCCCCTCACGCTGAGCATACACTAGAGCCTGGCCACCACCCTCAGGTTGAACAACCACCACATGAGCCACATTACCCCCACCATCATATATGCGCTGGAAGTTACCACGGCCGCGCCCACGACCTCTCTGTGGTGCAACTACCCCAAGAGCACGTCCCTGACCACCACCGGCCAAAAAAGGACACTCCCTCTTCATATGGTCTGCCGAACCACAATTCCAACATGAATTACCGGTCACTGCTACAGGAGCCTGAACCTCTGTCGCTGCTCGAGGACTATCTCGCCTCAAATGGCAACGAGATCCACACGTCCAACACGTGTTCTGATCAACTCTCATCCTATCTCCCTGAACAGGCGCACCATTCCCTCCATTACCACGCCTAGCAGAAGACTGATACCTCTTATCTCGTCCTCTCTTATTCCATCCACCACCGGAACTATACTCAACAGCTCTTTTGCACAAGTTAGAACTAACGCCTCTAGAAGACAAGCCCAAGTTCTGCTCAATGTCCTTCGCTATATTCACCAGCACATCAAAATTCGCATACTTAGCAGCAAGCATGAAAGTCTTCACATCCGTCACCAAACAATAACGGAAATGTTCACACCTCTCCCGCTCATCAGGGATTAACTTAGGTGCGTACTGACTAAGGCGGACAAACTATATCTCATACTCAGCCACCGTCATGCTTCCTTGTGTAAGAGACATAAATTCTCTTTTATTCTCATCTAGGTATCGCACACCTAGATACTTTCGCTTGAACGCGTTCAAGAAGAATGTCCAAGTCACATCATTTTCCTCCATTCTAGAGATAATGGTCGTCCACCACGTATAAGAATCATCATGCAACAGTGATACCACACAACCCAACTTCTGCACATTGTTGCAGTTCATTTTCCCCAAATCCTCTTGGTCCTTTCCAACCATGATACAGATCCTTCAAGAGATAAACCTCTGAACTCAGTCCCTCCCAGACTACGAAGATGTTCCAAAGGCAATATCACGTTAGCATCACCCTGATGCGCAGAACCGTGAGCTCCAGCTACTGCTGCCTGAAAGGCTCCCGCAATAGCTTGAATCAATACAGTCATGTCAGGAGCAGCTTGCCCCTGCACACTTTCACGTCCAGCGACCCCAACACCAGCACCAACACCAGCATTGTCACCTCCAGCACCACCACAACCGAGTGGTCCACCACCAAGGGGAGGAGGGATATCCACAACATTCTTAGCGTGTTCCTCATTCTCGTTCCGATCCATAACTCTCGTATTCATCCTCATCACTCTACGAGGCCCCATTTACAAGAAAATAATGCACTGACACAAATGGAATAAACATATTTAGGCTCAACAAGGTAAGTAATCCAAGTTCTCAAGCTCATTTTCCAAAAAAAACAATTCCTTTCATTAGTTTTGATATGGCAATGGGTCCCCTAACATGCTTCAACATAGCATAGCATCACAATTGCAACCATACATCACAATTCATAAAACATTCCTTCACTTAAAAGGTCCATCATACATAAACACATACATCACCCACATAACAATTAACGATTACACGAGAACCAAGCTCTGATACCACCAAATGTAACCCCCTTAGCCCGGCCTAGGCGGTTGACCCGAACTACGAAGATTACAGGGGAAAACCAAAGTCAACTCAAAAGTCAACCTTGATTAACGACCTTTTTTTTCTTTTTAATCTTGACTAGATGCACATTAACCCTAAGTGAACACTCGAGATTCATATGCGAGTAAAACACAGCGATCGGATTACAGAAAGGGACTCAATTGCACAATATAAAAAGGTTAGGGACCAAAATGTAAATTCTGAAAATTAGAAGGTCATAACTGACTTTAAAGTTATCAATATTAAATTAGTCATATTACATGCTTCCCTATCAAATTTCACCTTAATTGGACCTCTCGAACTCATACAATTGCAATTACAACTTTCGGGACTAAAACGTAAAGCTTGCAAACTTCAACACCATTCAAATCAGTGCCCAACGGTCACCTGTTTCAAAACGGCATTGACCGTTCCGAAACACGGGTTGGTTCTGAGACTGGTTCCGAAACAGGGCCTTCCAGTAGCCAAATCGTTTTGAAACAGCCTCCAGCCATTTCGAAACACGAAGGCCATTACAGGCCCCCGTTTCGAAACGCCAGTGCCTGTTCCGATACGGTTTGCCCAAAAGCTGCAGATTTTACTGGTTTTTCATAAATAATTCCACTCAAGCACAACCGAATGACTTCCTACTCATGCCAACAAGTCGTCATACATCTATAGAGTATGTTTGCAACTCCTAATAAAATTCATGGCATCAAACATGAAACTTCACATGTCTATAGGCATGCATCCTAATATCCAAAACCAAGAACCCAACCAAACTCCAAAACAATCATTATGAGGCCATTTACAAATTCAAAACATCAAAATCATTATGCCACAAACTAGGGAGCTCAACACATCTCCCAAAACACATCTTAGGTTCCCATTGCCAAATTACCAAAACTAATAGTGTATGGAAACATCACCATACATGAGCTTGGTTTCCCTTGGACACTCTAGCCTCCTTGTTGCCCTTAAACACTTCAATTATCTGCATTATTGGTACAAGAGAGAGAGCGTAAGCACAATTGCTTAGTGAGGCTTGCTCTAAAGAAAACAACACAATACTGCATTTTTAGAAAACACTTTCAACAAAGCTTTCTAAACTCATGCTCATCTCCTTTCATGCAACTTTGCATACTTTACAAGCATCTCATGCTTCATTACAATCAACTCAACATATTGGCTTTCAAGTGATAATTCATAACCATTTAAAACACAAAACACAATTGGATACACGTATTACAAGCGTTGTCACACACGCTTCATACACACCACCGAACAACATAAGGTGGAGTTTATCGGTACAATCACAACCCCTCAACACCCGTGATGGAGTTTAACGGTACAATCACAACCCCTCCAAATCACTCATCGGTAGTTGTATAATTCCACTAATGAGTGCAAGGGACACATAACACAAGATCCACACACGGACTTTTAACCACCGTTGTGATCTTACCTCACTCGTTAGGGTACTTGGATGGAGTTTACGGTATAATCACACCCCTCAACATCCAAGGTGACTTTATTCACGGTGCACCCAATCCTATAGCCGGCTAACTATATATGATTCAAGTACTTTAAAACATTACATCACTTACCAATATACATCATTTACCATAAACAATTCACTATTTTAAAGCATTAATTAATGCCATCTAACATCATGCATTACTATGCA
Source organism: Hibiscus tridactylites (assembly GCA_958450335.1). NCBI lineage: Eukaryota > Viridiplantae > Streptophyta > Magnoliopsida > Malvales > Malvaceae > Hibiscus > Hibiscus tridactylites. The sequence goes on from OY288287.1 coordinate 40,874,970, forward strand.
TCAAAACCATATTAACAATATGTCAAACCAAGGATCTCTTACCTTGAGCATCCTTCAAAACATGGCTTTCAAAACCAGCATTAACCAGGCTAAAGCATGCTTTCAAAACATAATTTAAACATGCAAATTAAAACCAATGCATCAAACCACTTCAAGGCTCATCCAAAGGAGTTTTTCCGAAAACTTACTCTTGAGCTTAGCTAACTTGTTTAGACTTAAACTAAGCTCCCAAAACCTTCAAATAATTGTTTCAAAGCTGGAAATCCAATTCCACTCACCAATTACGTTTCACATGCTTGCCGAAACGCCAATCAAGCCTCCAGATCAACTCCAAAAGTGTCCGAAGATGTCTCCCATGTTTTAAACACATCAAAGCAGAGGATTAATGCATCATTATGCATTGAAATCTTCAGCGAACACACCTAAACTCGTTGCTCTACTTACAACCAACATTTCAGCTACCAAACACAATCGAAATCACCTTTAAACACTTCAGGATTGCATTGATAAAACCTCATTTCCACATCATTAGACATCCAAAATACATTTTATAATCATCTCAAAACAAAGCCCAAGCAATCACAACGAAATTCTTCAAGATTTCTTCCAAATCTTGAGTTTTAAGCCAAAATCAAGTTTCTCACATTTAAACCATTTATAAATCTTAAATTAAGGATTTCAACTTGGGAATTTCAGTAAAGAACTGAGTATTTAGAGGAGAAGAACAGTCTTACCTCTAAACGGTGATTTCTCCTTGATTTGAGCCAATTTCCTTAAAAATTCAATGAGTAAATAAAAAGGATTTGATACAAGATTGATTAGGAATTAATTGATGATAGAAATATCATCAATTGAAGTGAAGATCAATGCAAAAGTTGCTGGAGAAAAAGTGTTTGGATGATGGAATTTTGAGAGAAAAAGAAAAGAGAAAAATCTAGGAAAAGGTAGTTATGAAATTAAAACATTAATTAATTCACCCAAATTAAGGAAAAATCTAGAGAAATCATTTTTGGGTAAATTAGCTCCTTAAAGATTCAAAGTTTCAATCCTCAAAAAACACTCACCACTAAACTTTTCAAAAATCGCATTTTAGTCACTACACCGAAATGTAGTATTTCCAAACCTTATTTTGTAAAATTGACTTCACCACTCTCTTATATATATTTAAAGATGATTTTTAGATATTTTTCTATATTTCTAAAGCATCCCGAACTAGGCTTTCCCTAAAACCTCCTTTTATATTCGAATCGAAAATTAGACCGGTCCGGTTCAGACCCTAAACTTCTAAGCCCAAAATTGGGGTGTTACATTTTAAAAAAAATGGGGAATACCTAAAAATCCTCATTTATTATATGAATGATTATGGTGAAATCACTGTTACAAAATAAGGTTTGGAAATACTACATTTCGCTGTAGTGACCAAATCGCAGTTTTTACAAAAGTTAAATAGTAACTATTTTGTAAAGGATTGAAACTTTGAATCTTTAAGGAGCTAATTTTACCAAAATGTTTTTAATCAGATTTCTCCTTATTTTGGGTGATTTAAAAAATGTTTTGATTTTCATTTGTTTTGATGAGATTTCAATCTTCTCTTATTTTATTTTCTCTCAATTTCTTTTCAGCCAAACACATTTCCTCCATCAATTAGCCTTTGATTTTCATTTGTTTTGATGAGATTTCGATCTCCTTTTGATTCCCAATCTTTTCCTCATCAAATCCTCTTGTTCTCACATTGGATTTTCAAGAAAACTTGCCCAAATCAAGGGGAAATCAGCTATGAGAGGTATGCTTCGTCCTTCTCCTCTAATGATCAGTTCTTTACTGAAATTCCCAAGTTATCAATCCTTTGTTAATGATTTTTGAGTTGCTTTAATGTTAGAAATAAGAAATTCTATTAAAACTAAAGGTTTTTAGAGAGATCTTGATGATTTTCGCGATTGATTGTTAGGCTCGGTTTTGAGGTTGTTTTCTAATGTATTTTCGATGTTAATTGATGTATTAAATGAGATTTTATCAAACAAATCCCGAATAGGCTTGGATTCCTAAGTTTTGGATGCTAGAATGGTGGTTTTTGGGGTGGTTTTGGTGATGTGTTATAGCTGGAGGTATAAGGACGAGTTTGTAGTGGTTTTTGATGATGGTTGATGTTTAGAAATGATAAGAAGTGATTGATCTTGGCTGGGCTTTGTTTTGGAAGAGTTTGGAGATAATTTTGGTTGTTTTTGGTAGCCGAAATGAGGTTCTTGAATAGAGCAACGAGTTTAGGTTTGTGGCTAATGATTTCAATGCATGATGACGCATTAATCCTCTGCTCTTATGTGTTATAAACAGGGGAGACATCTTCAGACGCCTTTGGTGTTGATCAAGGAGCTTAGATAGTGTTTCGGCAAGCAAATGAAACGTAATCGGTGAGTGTGAATGGTTTTAGAAGTCCTTAAAGGACAAAGAAACAAGGTTTGGGGATTTAGGAAAGGTTTGAAACACCTTCCTAAGTCCGGAAATAAGTATTGGCTAGATTTCTCTCTAATATGTGGTGGTTGCGCTTAAAATGGTTTTTGTTGCGTGTAAAATAGTCTATCGCAATGGTAGTGCAAGTGTACACGTCGCAAGTAATAAAGTGATACTAGAGTATCGGATATCGTCTCCACAGGGATTGGGCTAACCCTTCCCTTCGCTATCTGCACAAGGGGAAAAGAATAGATTAAGATATTATCACGAAAATAATAAAGAATACTGGAAAATAAAAGTAGAGAAATCAAGATAGAGAGAATGGGCTGGTATTGATTTGCTCAGTAGTGCAGGTATTGTAGATTTTAGGAAATCTAGTTCTGTCGTCGCGGCCATCGCGGACAGCACCTGTCGCGGCAGCAGTCCGTTGATTGTCACGGCAGCAAACACTCAACTCAGTACTTTCAAGTTCGACAAGAATCCCAGATCTGCCTTGGCCTATCCCTAGGTCCAAGTCTATCGATGATCACGTCTTGATGATACCTCCCGGCGTGAATCGAAGAATGAACACCGATGTGTATGAATTCTTCTTTAGCCACTTAACCCGCCCTATCCCTAGGCAAGAGATAGTTCAACTATAAACTAGAGAACTTGCTATTATTTCTTTCGTATACTTCACTCTCCCGATGCTAAGTAAATAGATAACCTCACAATGCTCTCCCGATGCTCTTGCAAGATATTAATAACCAAAATAAGAGAACTTGAAGTTTGTTTTATAGAACTGAAAATTCCTAAAACAAAACAACCCTTGCAACTACTTTACAAATCAACCCGTGGCCCTAGGCGTAATTTAGAACATGTCGAGGGCAGGAAAATGACATGGGTTTTTGGTTATCGGTTATGGGGTTTTCGATATGCCCTAGGTTAAAATACATGCCCTTATATAAGCTTTGGGCTCAAGTTATCTAATTTAACAATGATTACAACTTTAATTAAAAGTATGATTCTAATAAAGACTAAATATTCAAGGAATCTACTTTCCAGCCGTCTTCCTTGTTTCTTGGGATTTTCTCTCCTTGAACTTTGGGCTTGACATATCTTTTGACCCGGGGCTTGGAAAAATATATGGTTTTCACACGACAGACGGGTTGAATTTTCTCTATCTGTCGAGGTCCACTTTGCTTTTTCTCTTCAAAGTTGTTGTCGTCCTCTGCTGTCACGGTAGCACCGTGGCAGCATCGTCCTCTCTGTCTGCTTGTCCAGTTTAGCTCTTCTGCTTCTCTGTTCAGCACCTGCCTTCACCGTCCGCGATGGCAGCAACCTGCAAAAACAACCACTTTTAGTAGAATCTGTGCCTTTGAATATTTTTGTGATGTTTTGCTGTAAACTAACCTAAATGCAATGAATAATGCTTGAATGCAGCAAAAATATGGGTTAAAAAGGGTGTAAATAATAGAACTTTTACACACTCAACACACCCCCAAACTCAAGTTTTTGCTTGCCCTCAAGCAATTAAGACCTAAGACAAATGAAATATTTTTGTTTTGGCTTTCAAACAGTGAACTTTTCCTTGCCCGTCGTTCGTTCCCTATGGCGGCAGCAACCTGTCAGATAGTTTAGGATCTGTCCGGAATCTCACTATAGTCCTCGTGCAGTGTGTTCATGCTTGTGAACAGTTATATGCCAAGACTCTCTTAGTTTCACTAGAATATTCAACTCTTAACTCGAATTTTTATGCCAAAGTTTATCTTTTTTTTGAAGGCACATTTTCATGCTTCTTTTGTTTTCACTTGATTTCTTTATTTTTTTAGCTAAAGTTTTACTAGAGCCAGTTTTAGGCACCTCTAGTTTACTTCCTAGAGCCAGTTTCGGGAACCTCTAGGTTTGTTGAGTCTCTTTTGCTAAACTTCTTTCCTAGAGCCAGTGTTAGGCACCTCTAGGGGCTATTCAAGTGCTAAGCTTCCTATTCTAGTTTGGCTAAAAGAAATCTAAGCAGTATAACAGTCACAATGGTGTTTAAGTTTTCAGAACTATAGAAAGGCTCTAAACTTTTCCTTAAACTATCCTAAAGATGCTGCCACGACATAGTTGTCACGACAGGCAAGTCCAACTCACAATTTTAAGCCAAAATTTTCATTTTTTTCAGATTTTTTTTCAACAAGAAAAATAACTAAGTAAAAGACACAACAATTAACTAAGATGTACTTGGACTCTATTAAAATGGAGGGTTGCCACCCCCAAACTCGAGGGTTGCATTGCCCTTAATGCAAATGATAAAATGAAAATAAATGAAGGCATTACATCACAAAATATATAAATAGAAGGCAGCAATAAGAAAATAAGAAACTTAAATTTTAAGCACTGTCTTCACTGCTGCTGCTGAGGCGGATTTGGCGGCGTATTCTAGCTCTTGGGGCAGGCTGGGCAGGTTACTGTACAACCTGAATGTCCGAGTTGTTGCCGCTGTTGTCACTGCTGCTGCTGCTTGCCTTTGGCAGAGTTTTCTTGTTTGCCATTCTTTTCTGCCTCTTGACCGGTGTAAATTCTTTCGACAGGTTCCTCCGAATGGAGGGTTCAGCTTCGCTTTCTGCCCAGACGGATGAGGAAGAGAACCCAGCAACAAAGGTATCAATGTCATCCGAGGGTACCGGTCGCTTTGTTCCGCGGGCGGATGTTTTGGCAGGAGGGTTGCCGGCTGCCGTCGGGGCAGGTGATGGAATGGAGGCAGCAGATGGTGTATGTGGTGTGGCAGCAGGTGTAGGTGTGTGGGCAGGGGTGGGGACAGTGAATTAGTGGGCGGGGAAGGTGGGAAAGACAACATCAGGGAAATTTAAAGTATTGTGAATAAAATTTACCGTGGATGCAGCAAAGTCCTTGATGAATGTCATGAGGCCCAGCTATCTGTCCTCCATCCTTTGAATAGCAGCAAGGATTTGATGGGATGGGTCCGTCGGTGCGGCTGCGGCGGCAGGTTCAGGAGTTGGCTGCTCTGACGATTCAGCTGGGGCGGCAACAGGGTTGAAAGAGGAGAGGGGAGTTGCCACTGTTAACTCCATGAGGCTGATGACATTGTTGTATGTCCAAACCCGGTACAGCATGACAGCGGCAGAGGGATGTGATGAGGTATGGAAGGTAAAGGAGGGCCGTCGATTTATGGGCACTTTCCAAAATACTCTCTTACATATAACTTCCCACATTAATGGGTCGTTTATTTAGAATGGAGTGTATTAAGGCTAACCTCTGCTTATCAACGATGGTGTGATGTGATGACGGCAGGATCCTCTTCTTAATGAAGGCATTCCATAATTTTGCTTCCGGCAGCAGCTGCCCTCTCTTCACGGTGTGAGGATTTTTTCGGCTTGTGTTCCACTCAGTCCCTTCTTCCATCACTTCTGCCATGACAGCGTCATAGGCAGCATCATCCAAAGTATGAAGGAACTGCTGGTGAGCATCATCGTTGGGGCCTAGGTAGAGGCCATACAAAGAGTTAATACGCTCGGCTGTGAACTGCACCTTTTTCCCCTGGACAGTCACTGCTGTTGCCGTCTTGCTGCCGATGGCATTATAGAATTCCCTTACCAGCGTCTCATTCATCTCTGATGGTTGCTCCGTAAATGATTCCCATAAAAGAGCCCTAATCATCCTTGCAATGAAAGGTTTGAGGCCCAGATTAACTGTCCTTGGAGTGTAAATAAATCCCCGTTCTTCCCATAGATCCCTAGTTGTGACGGACTGTGGGGTAGGTGCTGCCGGTGAAGAGGTTGAGGCAGCACTGCGGCGGGTTCTTCTGGAAGACATGTTAGTTGCAAGGGTTGTTGAAAGTAAAATAAAGCAAATGAAAACTAAATGGGAGAGCAAATGAGAAAAACAGAAGTGAATGAAAATGAAAATGAAATGAGGTTTTATAGAAGAGAGGTTGCTGCCCATTGAAGTTGTAACGACAGGCGTGAATAACTGGGCAACTATTGATCTTTAGCGTGTTTGACGCGTCTGACACGCGTTTCTGCGTCTGTTACGCGTCTGGCACACGTTTCCGCGTCTGTCGTGACAGTCTGGCGACAACCTTTCTTTTCCATGTCTGCCGCGGCAGCTGGAACGACAGGCTTCCATATTGAGCTTTGTTGGGCTGATGGATGGGTGGTGGGTTCAGTTCACTTCTCCTGTTCTTCTTACCTCATTTATTTCCTAAAAACAGTAAATATAAAAAACATTATTCGAATAAAATAAACCTTATTTTCTAATAAATAATAAGTAATAAAAATACTCCATGTTCTATTGATGCTTGAGGGGTCGTTTCCGGTACTTCTTGAAGTCCATCTCTACCCTCCATCTGGTGATTATTCTCATGATGGGGGCTCCTTTCTTTCTTTACCCTTTGTAGTCCATGAAGTCCTCCCTTCTTGGTAATGTTTCTGAGGGCATGAACATATGATTAGAAAAAATCAAATTGACATTCAACCATAAACTTACTTTGTTTTCGTTGAATGTTGTTGTGGTTGAATGTATCCCTTGCTGTCGTGCCTGCTACTGCGGCAGGCAGTTATTTTGACAGTTCTTTATCAGGTTACTTTGTAGGTCAATGGGACATTGGTTAGTGCCATCACTCTCTATATCAAATTCTGTTGACCACTCGTAGATCTCCATCAGTAGAGACTTTGATGATTCTAAGTCCACCAGTGTTGGTTCCTCTAATATCTGTAATGGAATCGGTGAGTTTTCAAAGAATTCAAAAGGTTCGTTTATTACCTGCTCGTATTCCATTTGTGAAGAACTGTCATTGGGTAGCTCTTCTAGGTGGTCGTGCGAGTGCCATGACAGGGATGGATGTGTGCAATCTTGGTCGGGCATAACCGAGGTAGTGGGTTGAGAGTTTTCCTCGGATGTGGTTGCTGTCGTGACATTCTCTTGAATTTCACTCAGCGTTGTTGCGGTGTTGCTCCGTTCTGGCTCCTCGGTCATTGCCATGGCAGGTTGGTGCTCAGACTCATCATATGTTGGGTATTCCTTTACATAGGCATCCTCGTCACATTGCCTCATGATTTCAGGTTCATCTATGGCATGAATGAGGGTCGGTCTGCTCAAGATTTCATCCATCTTGGTGATACTTGCGTCCATAGAAGTTGACAATTCTTGAGTGAGTGCCATGAAGTCTTGCAGTGTGTCTTCTAAGGATTTTGACTGCTCTTGAGGATGATGACATTTCCAGGGCAGGTCGGGTTCTGTAGCAAAACTGTTATGGTATAAAAAAATTTGTGGGTTTTGATCGTACCATAAAAAATTTTGTCGCTGCGGCATCGACATTTGCTGCCATGTTGCTGTCGTGGTAGCATATCTTTACGGTAATTGCAAGAACTTTCCCACATCAACTCTCGAATGGTTTTTCCTGGCATGTTGATGCCCTTGAACTTGTATTTTCACCTGAGTTTTTTTTGTTAAAAAAATAAAAATAAAAGAAAAGTACAGAAGCTAGGGTAAGAGTGTGCTGCCAGTCCCCAGCAACGGCGCCAAAAACCTGTTGCGTGTAAAATAGTCTATCGCAATGGTAGTGCAAGTGTACATGTCGCAAGTAATAAAGTGATACTAGAGTATCGGATATCGTCTCCACAGGGACTGGGCTAACCCTTTCCTTCGCTATCTGCACAAGGGGAAAAGAATAGATTAAGATATTATCACGAAAATAATAAAGAATGCTGGAAAATAAAAGTAGAGAAATCAAGATAGAGAGAATGGGCTGGTATTGATTTGCTCAGTAGTGCAGGTATTGCAGATTTTAGGAAATCCAGTTCTTTCGTCGCGCCCGTCGCGGATAGCACCTGTCGCGGCAGCAGTCCGTTGATTGTCGCGACAGCAAACACTCAACTCAATACTTTCAAGTTTGGCAAGAATCCAAGATCTGCCTTGGCCTATCCCTAGGTCCAAGTCTGTCGATGATCACGTCTTGATGATACCTCCCGGAGTGAATCGAAGAATGAACACTGATGTGTATGAATTCTTCTTTAGCCACTTAACCTCACCCTATCCTTAGGCACGAGATAGTTCAACTATAAACTAGAGAACTTGCTCTTATTTCTTTCATATACATAACTCTCCCAATGCTAAGTAAATAGATAACCTCACAATGCTCTCCCGATGCTCTTGCAAGATATTAATAACCAAAATAAGAGAACTTGAAGTTTATTTTATAGATTTGAAAATTCCAAAAACAAAACAACCCTTGCAACTACTTTACAAATCAACCCGTGACCCTAGGGGGAATTTAGAACATGTCGAGGGCAGGAAAACGACAGGGCTTTTGGTTATCGGTTATGGGGTTTTCGATCTGCCCTAGGTTAAAATACATGCCCTTAAATAAGCTTTGGGCTCAAGTTATCTAATTTAACAAGGATTACAACTTTAATTAAAAATATGATTCTAATAAAGACTAAATCTTCAAGGAATCTACTTTCCAGCCGTCTTCCTTGTTTCTTGGGATTTTCTCTCCTTGAACTTTGGGCTTGACATATCTTTTGATCCGGGGCTTGGAAAAATATATGGTTTTCACACGACAGATGGGTTAAATTTTCTCTATCTGTCGAGGTCCAATTTCTTTTTCTCCTCAAATTTGCTGTCGTCCTCTGCTGTCACGGAAGCACCGTGGTAGCATCGTCCTCTCTGTCTGCTTGTCCAATTTATCTCTTCTGCTTCTCTGCCCAGCACCTGCCTTCACTGTCCGCGATGGCAGCAACCTGCAAAAACAACCATTTTTAGTAGAATCTGTGCCTTTGAATATATTTGTGATGTTTTGCTGTAAACTAACCTAAATGCAATGAATAATGCTTGAATGCAACAGAAATATGGGTTAAAAGGGTGTAAATAATAGAACTTTTACACACTCAACAGTTTTACATGTCATGGTTTGAGATATATAAATTCCTACTGATTTTATGCATAATTTGTAGCTTGAGATGATGCTTGAGATGATTTCATGAAATAACATGTTGCATTGATGAGTTTTGAGCTTTTGTTTTAAAGCATGGCAAATGATATGGTTTTGAAATGAGATGTTAAAGATTTGAGAAATGTTGCATGAAAAACTGTAGGTGAGAAGATGTTTTGACATAATATATTGGCATTGAAGATGAGATACTTACTGGATATAATTGATCGATCAATAGGATGATAGTGCACTATAAATTAAAACTTCGTACATGCTCTTTGGTTTAATCCAAAGGGAGAGACCGATGATGGGCATTCCATCGAGTAGGACTTGGTGAAATACCCAAGCTTTGTGGCGATGAGAGATTCTTCCATGTGAGTACGGTTATGTGAGATTCCACCGGAAGTTATGTTTACTAGACACGTGAGTACGATGATGTGAGATTCCACCGGAAGCGTCTAGTGTTTTGAGAACGTTGTCCGCATATTCGAGTAGTAATGAGATGTGAAATGCAAATCTAATATATGAAAATCCTTTTGATTCACATGTACCTATTGTTTAGATGATTTATTCTATGAGAAATGCATATGAGATTTGTATATGAAATGCTTTGGTTTTTACAAGCATGTGTATGGCCTTGCCATAAGATTTGCATTGGTTTAAATGCATGAGATAGAATTGAGGTACATGCGTTGTCAATGAAGAGTTTCTTTGAAATGGTTTTCAAGCATGAGATAGAATGAGCATATTTTAGAAAAGGCTTTTGGGAAAGTGTTTTGAATAATGCATTATTGTGTTGGTTTACTTTCGAGCATACCTCACTAAGCAAATGTGCTTAGGCTCTCTTTTACCAATAATGTAGATAATTGAAGTGTTTTTGGGCAACAAGAAGGTTAAGAACATCCAAGAAAGTGTAAAGCTTGTAACCCCCTTAACCCGGCCCAGACGGTTGACCCGAATTAAGAAAGTCACACGGGGAAAACCAAAGTCAACCCGAAAGTCAACCTTGGTTAACGACCCTTTTTTTTTCTTCTTTTTAATCTTGTCTAGATGCGCATTAACCTTAGATGTGATCATACAAACAACATACTCAAAGATCACAATCATCAGAGATCAAACAGGGACCCAATTGAACAAATTACAACTTTAGGGACCAAATTGTAAATTCTGAAAACTTTAAGGACTAAACCAAATTTTAAGTTACCAACTTAAAATTAATCAGGTTTCATGCTTCTCATCCAAATTTCAGCTCAAACGGACATCCCAAACTCATACAATTGCACAAACAAGATTCAGGACCAAAATGCAAACATTTTGAAACATTTAACCGCCCATGTCAGCCCCCAACGGTCACCCGTTCCGAAACTGGCAGAGCCCGTTTCGAAACTCGGGGCCGTTCCGCAACGCGTTCCGCAACGGGGGTCTGGCAGAGACCAAACCGTTTCGAAACGGTGCACACCGTTTCGGACGCCTGGGTTCATGCAAGGCACCCGTTCCGAAACGGTGCATACTGTTCCGAAATGCCTGCACAGATTGCATCAAAATGGCATTCCAAAACATGCAATTAATCATTCAAACATGCTCCAAATGTCACCAAACTTTACCAGCATGCAATTCAACATATATATGACTTGTAGGCATCATCAAATCAACAATTTAACATCTTAAATGAAAAGCCCCAAATCTAAAGGCATTCTTCCTACACAAGCAACCACTTAAGCACAAACTTTCCAACCCAAACTCAATATAGCCAAAACATGTTTCAGCAACCACAACAACATTAAAACATACTTATCCGAACATACACGAATACAAAAACATCAACCCGAGAGATTCTACCCCCATTGCCCTTATTAACTATAGCTATTCACCGAGACATACATCTCAATTGGAGTCCACCTTGAATCCCTTGCTCCTTGCTGTCCAAGCTTCAAGAATCTGCAGTGATGGACAAAAAGGAGCGTAAGCACATAATGCTTAGTGAGGAATGCTCAAAACCAAAACACCATCAATGCAGCGGGTTACAAAACACTTTAAAACAACCCGAGTTATCAAACCAAAACCATGTTTGAAAACTCCTTTTCAACAACATGCTCAAACCATGCTTTGCACTTACATGAAACCAAACCTTAGCTTAGCAAACTAAGAAAACCATCTCAATGTACAACTTGCAAGAACATCCATTTAAACATTTCATGCATAAACACTATATGCAAAGTTAAATTAAAAACCTTGGAAAACACTTCCATTTCAAATTACTCATTCATAACCTTGAACATCACTTCAAGAAAGAAAACCCCTTTTAAACCATTATCCAAGCAATCCAACACATGCATTAACCATAGGCAACTCATGAGCCACAATATCATTATAATCACATGCCTTTTAAAACAAGTCTTAACAAGACTACAATGCATTAAAGAGATCTCATGCACACAAGCATCATTTACCAAATGATAATCAACTCTTGTTCAACTTAACAAGTAAACATGCATTCACTAGCATCATACACTTTTCATGCAATCATGCATCTTTTCAAGCATCTCATGCTTCTTTATGATCAAGAACATTACATTGGCCTCCAAGTGATCAACCACATCCACTTTTCAACTCAACAACCCGATCGGATACGCGGATTCCGAGCGTTGTCCCTACGCTCCATACACCCTACCAATCCAAGGCCTCCCAAATGGACTTTTAAACACCATTTGACCTTACAAGCCTAAAGTTCCCATGTATGGACTTTTAAACACCATACAACCTTAGCTTTTCCCGAGGTTCCCATGCATGGACTTTTAAACACCATACAACCTCAACATGCACAAGGTCTCCCTGTATGGACTTTTAAACACCATACAACCTTTGCATAACCGATTGGTAGTTGTATAAATCACTAACGAGATCCGGGACACCCCACACAAGATCCACACATGGTCTTACACCGCCATTGTGATCTTAACAAGCACAAGGTTCTCACATATGGACTTTTAAACACCATATAACCTTTGCTCAACCAAGGTCCTCGAATGGGCAACACCTCCATTATGACCTTAACCATCTCGTTAGGATACTTGAAGGGAGCTTACCGGTCCACTCTTGACCACTCCACCTCCAAGGTGACTTAATTCACGGTGCACCCAATCCTATAGCCGGCTAACTATATCCGATCAACGAACCAAGAACCACTTTCACCACTTGCCAATATAACCATCTTACCATGATAATCCAATGATTCATATGCATAATCACAATGCAAAAACCATCATCACAATAGTCCAATGATTCACATGCATAACCAATATGCAAAACCATTACCTCATTAACCCAATGATTCACATGCATAACCAATATGCAAAAAGTAACATTTACCATCATCAATCCACTGTTTTAAAGCATCATACAAAGCCATAGATCAACATGCAACATCATGCATCAAATCACAATTACCATATACAAAACCAAGGATCTCTTACCTTGAGCATCCTTCACAAATGGCTTCCAAAACCAGCATTAAACCATGCTTAAAATATGCTTTCAAAACAGATTTAAACCATGCAAAACATATGCATCTCAATCATCAACCACAATAGCTTTTAAAACCAAACACAACACAATTCAAGAGCGAAAACCCAAACACTTACTCTTGAGCTTAGCAAAGTTGTTTAGACTTAAACTAAGCTCCCAAAACCTTCAAACCTTGGTTTAAAAGCTGAAAACCCAACTTCACTCACCGATACTCAAAACAAGGCTAGCCGACAAGCCTTCCAAGCATCCGAAAACCTTCCGCAACACCTTCAAAGCTCACGGATCAAACTCCCCTGTTTCAAGCACACAACAACAGAGGATTAATGCATCATTATGAATTAAAAACACCAGCAACAAGATTCAACTCGCTGCTCAACCCAAATCCAACAATTTGGCTACCAAACACAACCGAAATCACCTCCAAACACTTCCAAAACTTAACCCAGCCAAGATCCATCACTTCTAACCATTTTTAAACATCAAATAACATCCAAAATGATCACAAACACATCCTTATACCTCCAGGTATAACAGATCACCAAAAACACTCCAAAAACAACCAAAAACTCAAGCCAAACTTAGGAAATTCAACCTATCCGGGATTGCATTGATTAAACCTCAACTTCTAATCAATTTAGCATTCATTTAACATCATTTTGACAATTCAAAACACTGCCCAAACAGATCACACGAAAATTTCACCAAAATCACCAAATCTTGCATTTTAAGCCAAAATCAAGATTTCAATTGAAAAGCCATTAACAAATCACAAATCAAGGATTGAGAACTTAGGAATTTCAGTAAAGAACTGATAGTTTAGAGGAGAAGGACGTTCTTACCTCCAAACTTGAATTTCTCCTTTTTAGAGCCAAAATGCTTGATGAAACAACTTGCAAATTGAGAGGTTTTGAAGATGAGATGATTAGGAATCAAAAGAGAGTTGAAATGTGTGATTTAGATGCCAAAATCAGAGAAGGAAATCTGGGGAAATGTGTTTGGGTGGAGAGAAAATGAGAGAAAAGAAAAATTGAGAGAAAATGGAAAATTAGTTAGGAAATGGTTAAAATGATTTCCCTCCACATTTCATAAACTTAAAAATCAGAATAAAGCCTTAAAATATCCTATAAAAATCTGGAGAAATCCTTTTTGGAATAATAGCTCCTTAAAGATTCAAAGTTTCAATCCTTTATAAAACTGTCCCGCAACTTTCAAAAATTACATTTTGGTCACTAGCCAAAATGTCAACCTTCCGAACCTCATTTTCCAAAATTGATTTCACAGTTCACTTTTATATATTAAAAGATGATTTTAGAACATTTTTCCATATTTTTAATGCAACCCGAACTAGGCTTTCCTAAATTCACTCTTATATATTCGATCAGCACTTTGACCGAACCGGTCAACGCCCAAAACTTCTGAGCCCAAAACCGGGGCGTTACAACTCTCCCCCCCTTAGGAAATTTCGTCCTCGAAATTTCAACCGGCGAAAAGAAAATAACAACCTACTCCAAGCAACACACAAGGCAACACAAAAGCCTCAACCAACACCGAACACTTCCCACACAAAACTCCACCGAACACAACACCATCACATGCTGTTTACAAAACCCAGAACACTCAACGATAGCCACAACTTAACCTTTCACATACCCGGTCTGTACACAGCCCCAACATCAACCTGAAGAACTTCAGCTCCTACAGCACACACACTGTGACACACAACTCCAAAACTTATTTACACAGAGACAACAACCAATCCAATTCAGCCACTATGCAAACTTTTCTGCTTCAAAAGCTCTTGCAAACCCCCAAACTTCTTCCAAGGATTTTCCCAACAAGCAGAAATCCTTAAGCATCAACTGCTTACCCAAACCCCTCAACGAACGCTGATAATCCTTCACACCTACCGCCAACATCACCATAACAGCTTATCAGGATTACTCACCCAGATTTCAAGAATTACACTACAACCCCAACTTGATTCCGCCAGCCATTCCACACAACACCAGCTGACTTCAAACAGAACTTCCTTAACCACAATCAGCCAACCATTTCTCACAAGAACCCAACAACCAAGAAAAGCCTTCGATCTTTCATAGCCCTTTCACTTCAACTTCAACCATAACACTTGCAACACCAGAACATTGCTTATCCAAAATACACATAACAGCTTCTAAACTCCTCAAAGGTTTCTAAGAACCAGCACTTACCATCTCAACCCTTTCACAACAACTTAAACGCTAAGCTATCTCAGCACTTGGGAACACAACCACAAAACTGTAACATCACTAGCACCAAGGATCTACCACTTCCTTTTAGCTATACAAACCACTCAACCGATACTAACCACAACCGGTACCCTTCACTACCAAACCACTAAACCCCTTAAGCAACATACACTATCCTTCCATCACAGGCTATACCACTCTCACCATTGCTAGCAACTAGCTTAATATTACGTCTAACTCTCACTCAGCACCAAAACAACCTCTAAAACCCATCATCCAAACCAACCACCACACTAACAGATTCGATTAGTTATTAGCGAGTGTGAACATCGTATGCATGATCACCTACATGCCCTATCAATGCCTGATGTACATGTATGCAAAACCTCTAATGTCATGCCACATGTATGCATGGACCAACATATATAATATAGCATATAACAATGATTTTAACTGTGCATGAATGCCAGTTCACACCCTCCAATAACATCCTCAAATCCGTCTAAGAACAACCTCCTAACTCACTCCTAACTTATCTAACTTCATCATACAAACAACCACTAACCACAAGATACTCACTAAACCTTCTTCACACCAAAGATGTTCCCAAACAACTACCATTACCCCAAACATGCTAGCAATAAGACTAAACTTATCACGCAAGGAAAACCAACAGAAACCAAACTTAGGTAACTAAAACAAAGATTACTTAACAAGATTACCTGAAAACACAACACCTCCCTGAAGCTTCATCAGACGAGCTCTCTTCCTTGCGGAACCATCATCCTCCTGCGGCTCAACTGTAGCACCAGCTAACATACCAGGGTCAACATCAACTCCTTGCGGTAAGGAACCTTGGCTATTCCGAGCCAACATCAAACAATCACGTCTCATGTGATCAGCAGACCCATATTTCCAACAATTCTCTTTTCCCAAACTCTTCACAACCTTCTGCTCTTTTTGCCACCTCCGAACCTTGCCTCGGCCTTGCCCACGACCTTTCAGAGACCCATTAGCTAACACCAAAGCTGACTTCACTCCAAGGGGACAATCACGCTTAACATGCATTTTGGAACCACAATTCCAGCAAACACCCATGCCCCAACAACCTCCAACATGGCGCCTTTCACAACGGTCACACACTGGTGGCTGGGCTTCCACTCCTTGCTCAAGCAACACTCGCTCCACAACTGCACTATCTTCACCTTGTTCAATCCTTGGAAATTCCCTTCCAAGATACCTTTCACAAAAAGCAGTTACAAAGAAATCCCAATCAATATCAGGAATATGTGACGCCTCCGCCACGGATGCCCACCAGACACACGCATCCTCCAGCATCAAAGAAACAACACTCCCCAGCTTACAGGCATAATCACAGCCTTCCTGATCCAAGATCAAAACCACACTGGCCAACCAGGCCTCAAATGCCTCAGGTGTCGAACCATGATATTCCACATCACCCAAATCAAGCAAATGTTGCTTCGGCAAACTCGCACATCCCACAGCCAGCTCATCCACTGACTTTACCTTTACCTCAGCCTGAGATGTTCCCAACACCTCCTGAACAACAGATGATGAACTCTTCATCACATAACCAGCTTCTTTCCCTTGCCTTACCACCTCAACTCCAGGCACAGAAGACTGAAACAAAACACCTCTACAAAATGGTGAATTCCATGCCTTAACAACCTGCCCCAAGGCAGCAACCATCTTACCCAACTTCCATTCTCCCATCATCCTTGCCATACAACTAACAACACAAACAATCACAACAAGCAAACAAACCAGTTAGACCAGCACTAAGCAAGGATTCAAACTCCAACTCCAAATAACACAATAGCTATATTAATAAGGCAATGGGTATCCCGAATCCTCCCCCTTCACATGACATAACAGTCAATACAACATGGATATCACAATATCAAGCATATCAAACAACATACTTTGATCATGCTTACATCAAACAGCATTCATTTGCATCAGCATAAAAGCAACATAACATACTCAGTACACTTCCATCATGCATAACATCAGCTCACAACATCAGCACATATCCACATAAACTCTTCCAAGATTCATAACCATAAAACATGCTTGCATACATCAGCAACATGCTCAGAAACATCAGCAGCATACTCAGAAACACGTGTTTCAACCAACTTTCAACCACACATCAAGGTAAACAACAAGCACACATCACAACAATTTACCGTTTTCCCCAAGCATTCGCAACACAGCTCTGATACCACAAAATGTAACCCCCTTAACCCGGCCCAGACGGTTGACCCGAATTAAGAAAGTCACACGGGGAAAACCAAAGTCAACCCGAAAGTCAACCTTGGTTAACGACCCTTTTTTTTCTTTTTAATCTTGTCTAGATGCACATTAACCTTAGATGTGATCATACAAACAGCATACTCAAAGATCACAATCATCAGAGATCAAACAGGGACCCAATTGAACAAATTACAACTTTAGGGACCAAATTGTAAATTCTGAAAACTTTAAGGACTAAACCAAATATTAAGTTACCAACTTAAAATTAATCAGGTTTCATGCTTCTCATCCAAATTTCAGCTCAAACGGACATCCCAAACTCATACAATTGCACAAACAAGATTCAGGACCAAAATGCAAACATTTTGAAACATTTAACCGCCCATGTCAGCCCCCAACGGTCACCCGTTCCGAAACAGGCAGAGCCCGTTTCGAAACTCGGGGCCGTTCCGCAACGCGTTCCGCAACGGGGGTCTGGCAGAGACCAAACCGTTTCGAAACGGTGCACACCGTTTCGGACGCCTGGGTTCATGCAAGGCACCCGTTCCGAAACGGTGCATACTGTTCCGAAATGCCTGCACAGATTGCATCAAAATGGCATTCCAAAACATGCAATTAATCATTCAAACATGCTCCAAATGTCACCAAACTTTACCAGCATGCAATTCAACATATATATGACTTGTAGGCATCATCAAATCAACAATTTAACATCTTAAATGAAAAGCCCCAAATCTAAAGGCATTCTTCCTACACAAGCAACCACTTAAGCACAAACTTTCCAACCCAAACTCAATATAGCCAAAACATGTTTCAGCAACCACAACAACATTAAAACATACTTATCCGAACATACACGAATACAAAAACATCAACCCGAGAGATTCTACCCCCATTGCCCTTATTAACTATAGCTATTCACCGAGACATACATCTCAATTGGAGTCCACCTTGAATCCCTTGCTCCTTGCTGTCCAAGCTTCAAGAATCTGCAGTGATGGACAAAAAGGAGCGTAAGCACATAATGCTTAGTGAGGAATGCTCAAAACCAAAACACCATCAATGCAGCGGGTTACAAAACACTTTAAAACAACCCGAGTTATCAAACCAAAACCATGTTTGAAAACTCCTTTTCAACAACATGCTCAAACCATGCTTTGCACTTACATGAAACCAAACCTTAGCTTAGCAAACTAAGAAAACCATCTCAATGTACAACTTGCAAGAACATCCATTTAAACATTTCATGCATAAACACTATATGCAAAGTTAAATTAAAAACCTTGGAAAACACTTCCATTTCAAATTACTCATTCATAACCTTGAACATTACTTCAAGCAAGAAAACCCCTTTTAAACCATTATCCAAGCAATCCAACACATGCATTAACCATAGGCAACTCATGAGCCACAATATCATTATAATCACATGCCTTTTAAAACAAGTCTTAACAAGACTACAATGCATTAAAGAGATCTCATGCACACAAGCATCATTTACCAAATGATAATCAACTCTTGTTCAACTTAACAAGTAAACATGCATTCACTAGCATCATACACTTTTCATGCAACCATGCATCTTTTCAAGCATCTCATGCTTCTTTATGATCAAGAACATTACATTGGCCTCCAAGTGATCAACCACATCCACTTTTCAACTCAACAACCCAATCGGATACGCGGATTCCGAGCGTTGTCCCTACGCTCCATACACCCTACCAATCCAAGGCCTCCCAAATGGACTTTTAAACACCATTTGACCTTACAAGCCTAAAGTTCCCATGTATGGACTTTTAAACACCATACAACCTTAGCTTTTCCCGAGGTTCCCATGCATGGACTTTTAAACACCATACAACCTCAACATGCACAAGGTCTCCCTGTATGGACTTTTAAACACCATACAACCTTTGCATAACCGATTGGTAGTTGTATAAATCACTAACGAGATCCGGGACACCCCACACAAGATCCACACATGGTCTTACACCGCCATTGTGATCTTAACAAGCACAAGGTTCTCACATATGGACTTTTAAACACCATATAACCTTTGCTCAACCAAGGTCCTCGAATGGGCAACACCTCCATTATGACCTTAACCATCTCGTTAGGATACTTGAAGGGAGCTTACCGGTCCACTCTTGACCACTCCACCTCCAAGGCGACTTAATTCACGGTGCACCCAATCCTATAGCCGGCTAACTATATCCGATCAACGAACCAAGAACCACTTTCACCACTTGCCAATATAACCATCTTACCATGATAATCCAATGATTCATATGCATAATCACAATGCAAAAACCATCATCACAATAGTCCAATGATTCACATGCATAACCAATATGCAAAACCATTACCTCATTAACCCAATGATTCACATGCATAACCAATATGCAAAAAGTAACATTTACCATCATCAATCCACTGTTTTAAAGCATCATACAAAGCCATAGATCAACATGCAACATCATGCATCAAATCACAATTACCATATACAAAACCAAGGATCTCTTACCTTGAGCATCCTTCACAAATGGCTTCCAAAACCAGCATTAAACCATGCTTAAAATATGCTTTCAAAACAGATTTAAACCATGCAAAACATATGCATCTCAATCATCAACCACAATAGCTTTTAAAACCAAACACAACACAATTCAAGAGCGAAAACCCAAACACTTACTCTTGAGCTTAGCAAAGTTGTTTAGACTTAAACTAAGCTCCCAAAACCTTCAAACCTTGGTTTAAAAGCTGAAAACCCAACTTCACTCACCGATACTCAAAACAAGGCTAGCCGACAAGCCTTCCAAGCATCCGAAAACCTTCCGCAACACCTTCAAAGCTCACAGATCAAACTCCCATGTTTCAAGCATACAACAACAGAGGATTAATGCATCATTATGCATTAAAAACACCAGCAACAAGATTCAACTCGCTGCTCAACCCAAATCCAACAATTTGGCTACCAAACACAACCGAAATCACCTCCAAACACTTCCAAAACTTAACCCAGCCAAGATCCATCACTTCTAACCATTTTTAAACATCAAATAACATCCAAAATGATCACAAACACATCCTTATACCTCCAGGTATAACAGATCACCAAAAACACTCCAAAAACAACAAAAAACTCAAGCCAAACTTAGGAAATTCAACCTATCCGGGATTGCATTGATTAAACCTCAACTTCTAATCAATTTAGCATTCATTTAACATCATTTTGACACTTCAAAACACTGCCCAAACAGATCACACGAAAATTTCACCAAAATCACCAAATCTTGCATTTTAAGCCAAAATCAAGATTTCAATTGAAAAGCCATTAACAAATCACAAATCAAGGATTGAGAACTTAGGAATTTCAGTAAAGAACTGATAGTTTAGAGGAGAAGGACGTTCTTACCTCCAAACTTGAATTTCTCCTTTTTAGAGCCAAAATGCTTGATGAAACAACTTGCAAATTGAGAGGTTTTGAAGATGAGATGATTAGGAATCAAAAGAGAGTTGAAATGTGTGATTTAGATGCCAAAATCAGAGAAGGAAATCTGGGGAAATGTGTTTGGGTGGAGAGAAAATGAGAGAAAAGAAAAATTGAGAGAAAATGGAAAATTAGTGAGGAAATGGTTAAAATGATTTCCCTCCACATTTCATAAACTTAAAAATCAGAATAAAGCCTTAAAATATCCTATAAAAATCTGGAGAAATCCTTTTTGGAATAATAGCTCCTTAAAGATTCAAAGTTTCAATCCTTTATAAAACTGTCCCGCAACTTTCAAAAATTACATTTTGGTCACTAGCCAAAATGTCAACCTTCCGAACCTCATTTTCCAAAATTGATTTCACAGTTCACTTTTATATATTAAAAGATGATTTTAGAACATTTTTCCATATTTTTAATGCAACCCGAACTACGCTTTCCTAAATTCACTCTTATATATTCGATCAGCACTTTGACCGAACCGGTCAACACCCAAAACTTCTGAGCCCAAAACCGGGGCGTTACAAAGCTCGTGTATGGTGATGTTTTTCGATTGCTGTGCCCTTCTCTCCCACGTTTATTGAGTTTTCACATAGGCTTAATGTGCATCTAGAAAAGATTAAAAAGAAAAAAAAGGGTCGTTAATCAAGGTTTACTTTCAGGTTGACATTGGCTTCCTCCGTGTAATCTTCGTAGTTCGGGTCAAGCGTAAAAGTCGGGCTAATGGGGTTACATTTGTTGGTATCAGAGCCAGGTTAACGAATAATTGGGGCTTGGTATGTGGTTATTGTATGTGGTTGTGTATGATTGTGACTTTTCAGTGAAAGTATGGTGTATGAATGTTGATGTATGATTCGATTGCAATGAATTTGAGATGCGATGCTATGTTTGGAGTGTGGTTGGGGATCCCATTGTCATATCATTACTAATGAGAAGAATTGGTTTCGAAAATGAGATTGAATACTTAGATCACTTACCTTATTATGCCTAATTGAGTTTGTTGTATTTTTTGTCAGTGCATTGTTTTTATTATGGGGCGACGTAGAGAGCTTAGAATCAATACTCGATCTATGGATTATAATGAGAATGTAGAGAATGCTGAGATTCTTTTTGACCCGAGGGATTGTTGGACCCGAGGGAGGTCAAGGGCAAGCTGCTCTCGATATGACCGTGTTGATATAGGCTATTGTTGGAGCTTTCCAGGCAGCAATAGCTGGAGCTCATGGAGCTGCAGCACATGATGGTGCTAATGTAAGATTTCCATTGGAGCGTCTTTGCAGTCTGGGAGGGACTAAGTTTAGGGGGTTGACCCTAGAAGGTTCCGAGTCTTGGTTAGAGAGTACCATGAGAATACTTGGACAACTGAACTGCAACAATGTTCAGAAGCTGGGATGCATTGTGTCACTACTCCATGGTGATGCATATACGTGGTGGACGACCACCATTGCGGGAATGAAGGATGATGAAGTGACTTGGACATTCTTTTTGAATGCGTTCAAGCGGAAATATTTGGGAGTTTTGTAAAACCTATGTTTGATTTTGATATAATTAAAACTTTAAGGATCAATTTGAAAACTTAAAATTGTTTTATAAGTCCCTTAATAAGTTTTAAATCACCAACACTTTAAAATTGATTTGAAAAACTCAAACTCAAAATATTTTTTAAAGTGTTCCAAGGCCAAACTGTCGAAAATCGTCTAGGTGTATCGATACGCTTCCAGCCGTATCGATACCTTTTTTTACAAAGTTGGCTACTGGAGGAACTCGTATCAAAACATATTCAATCTGTATCGATACGCTCCTGCATAAAAGTCTAAAGAGTTTGAATGGCGTACCGATACGACTTCACCCGTATCGATACAATTTTAATGAATTTTAGATTCAAGTCGGTTTAAATATTTCGACCGTTGGTGTCAGTTGGTTAGGTAAGAAAATTTTAAACTGGTCGTTGACCCGTATCGATACGATAAACCCTCGTATCGAAATGGAAATTGATAGTGAGATAAGTTGAGAAAAGGTATCGATACGGTCTTAGCCGTTTCGATACCCCGTACCGATACGCTTACGTGCGGTTCGATACCCCTTATTTATTGCACACAACGACTCTTTCTTTTCTGAGAAAGGTATCGATACGTCTCCCTGAGTACCGATACGGGTAGCTGCAGAAGTGCATTTATGGTGGTAAGAGAGGGTTCTAACGGCTCTATTCAAGTTCCCAACCACCCAAACGTCTAGAATTAATAGAGGAGGTATAAAATGAAGCTCTTTGAAGGCCAGCAACAACTATTCAACCCACAAGCATCATCAAAGCAAAAATCCAAACCCTTGAGCTATTCAAAGTCAATTTTTTATACCCAACTCTAGAGTTTGTCAATTGTCAATTTGTATTGTGAGTTTGGGGTTATTGAAATTGTAATTGGGTAGACAATTATCCTTTGAGAGGAATCATTTGAGTTTACCACAACCTTTCTTTGTAAATTGAATGGATTAATCTTTGGGTAGAAAGGTTAATCGAATTTGTAAGGTTACCTCCTCATCCAAGAAAAGGGGAAGAATTCAAGTAGTGAATTGTTTGAAAATCCTTAGTGGGAACTAAGGTAGTGGATGTAGAGTTCATTTGGAGAACTTGATCCACTATAACTACTTTTGTCATTTTTATTTTTCACTCTTTCTCTCCACCAAAATTTTAATTGTCAATTCACCCCCTCTTGGTCATTTGCAATTGTTCGATCAACTCAACAATTGGTATCAGAGCTACACTCATTGGAAGGACTACAACCCTCTTGAGTCGATTCTAGGAGAGTTTGATCAACAACTAGTTAAGCAATGACATCCACCTCCAACTCTGAGTCCCAATCCACCACCAAGCCACCATTCTTCAATGGGGACAACTACCCATATTGGAAGAATAGGATGAGGCTTTTCATCAAGTCTACCGACTACATGGTGTGGGATGTGGTTGATGAAGGTCCATACATTCACATGAAGAGAGATGGAGAAGGACTTGTCCCAAAGGTTAAAGCCAACATGACTAATGATGAAAGAAGTAGGATGCAAGTGAATGACAAAGCTCTCCATGTTATATTTTGTGCACTTGTGCCGGATATCTACTCCAAGGTGTCTTCAATCGAAAATGACAAGGAGGTTTGGGACACCCTCGAGACAACATATGAGGGAACTAGTGACGTCAAGGAGACAAATATTGGGCTACTCAATCTAAGCTGTGAGAACTTCAAGATGGATCCCGAAGAAAGTGTCTCCAAGATGTTTGATCGATTCTCGGTCATTGTCAACAGATTGAAGGGGTTCGGCGAAATCATCCCCGAAGACAAACTAGTGAGAAAATTGTTGTACTCTCTTCCGGAGTCATGGATGGCAAGAGAACGACTATTATTGAAGATAGAGATTTGAAGACTCTCAAGCTTGATGCTCTTGTTGGATCTCTACTCACCCATGAGATTATGAGGAAGGGAAGAGAACAAGAGAAGAAAATAGTTGAGAAGAAGGAGATTGAGAAGAAGAAAGTGGGAATCGCTCTAAAAGCTTCACATCAAGAAATCGATTCAAATGAGGATGAAGATGAGGAGATGGCCATGTTGGCCAAACGGTTTACTCGGTTCATGAAGTCAAATCGTGGAAGAAAATTCATTAGAAAGGGAGACTTCAAGAGTAAGAGCAAGGAAGATGAGAAGGACCAAATCACTTGTTATGAATGCAAGAAATCGGGTCACATCAGTTCCGAATGTCCTCAATTGAAAAAGAAAAGTTTTGGGAAGAAGAACAAGCTCAAAGCTCAAATAGCCACTTGGAGTGATGATGAGTCATCCGAGGAAGAGGAGGAAGTGGCCAATCTATGTCTCATGGCCATTGATGATGAACCAAAGGTATACTCTAACGTATCCAATTTCGATTTTACTTTTGATGAACTTTAAGGTGCTTATGATGAATTACAAGAGGTGTATGATGAGTTAAGAGTAAAATACAAAGAATCCATTTTGAAAAACAAGAAAACCATTTCTGATTTGAAAAATCAAAATGAAACATTTTCTAAAGCTAACTCCAAATTGGAAAAGAAGGTTTTGTTTTTAGTAAATCTTTCAAATGATCTTAAAACAAAAAACCTTGAACTTGGAAAACTTCTTTCCGATTTTCAAGATTATCACAGAAAGGATGTGGATAATCTTAAAACATCTATTGCTATTGGAAAAAACAATTTTGAAAAAGGAAATCATTCTAAATCCCAATATGTAAAAAGAAAACCTTTTATTCCTAAACAAAGAAATTTTAATAAGCAATCTACAGGTCAAAGAGTTAGGAGTGTTTGGGTTCCTAAGGAACTCATTATTTCTAATGATATGAATGCTATTGCTTCTTGGATTCCTAAGGGAACCAAAATGTTGAAGGCTAACACTCATGGACCCAAATGATTTGGGTACCAAAAACCAAGGCCTAATTTTTTGTTTGTAGGGGGAGCATTGCTACAAGGCTAAAGCTTCAAGCGAAAATTCTTGGTACCTTGATAGTGGATGCTCAAGACACATGACCGGTGACAAGAGTAGATTCGTGGAACTAAAGCCAAATAGTGGCGGAGTGGTAACTTTTGGTGACAACTCCAACGACCACATTGAAGGAATAGGCTCCATTGGTAATCACTCTTCTATTTTCATTGAAAATGTTTTATATGTCAACGGTCTTAAGCATAAATTGCCGAGTATTAGTCAATTGTGTGACAAGGGTTTTAATGTTTTATTTGATAAAAGTGGTTGCAAAATTGTAAACATTAAAACAAATCAACTAATGCTCATTGGTCATCGCATAGGGAACATTTACATGGTGCATCTAGATGACATTCATTCATCTCATACATGCTTAGTTGCACATGATGAACATGACTCATGTCTTTGGCATAGAAAATTAGGACATGCTAGCATGAGTGTCTTATAGAAATTAATTTCCCTTAATCAAGTTAGAGGTTTACCCAAAATTAAATTTTCTATTGATAAAATTTGTGATGCATGTTCAAAGGGTAAACAACATAGAACTTCTTTTAAATCCATAAATGATGTCTCTACTAGTAGATGTTTACAATTGATTCATATGGATCTTTTTGGGCCTATTAGAACAATGTGCTTGGGTGGAAAATCATATGCTTTTGTGCTTTTAGATGACTATTTTAGGTTTACTTGGGTTCTATTCTTAAGTACAAAGGATGAGGCTTTAGAAAAATTCATCACATTTTCTAAAATAACTCAAAATGATCTTGAACTTAAAATTTCTCACATTAGAAGTGAACATGGAATCGAATTTCAAAATCTAGGTTTCGATGAGTTTTTAAACGAAAATGGGATTAGCCACAATTTTTCCGCACCTCGTACTCCTCAACAAAATGGGGTCGTTGAGAGGAAAAATCGAACTTTAGAAGAAATGACTAGAACCATGCTTTGTGAAAATAATTTACCTAAATATTTTTGGGCGGAATCCACAAATACCGCTTGCTATATTATAAATCGAGTAATGATTAGGCCAATTTTGAAGAAAACACCTTATGAGATTTTAAAATCTAAGAAGCCTAACATTAGCTATTTTCATTCTTTTGGCTGCAAGTGTTTTGTTTCGAATAATGGAAAAGAAAACTTAGGTAAATTTGATGCTAAAAGTGATGAAGCTTTTTTCTTAGGGTACTCTTTAAACTCTAAAGCCTATCATGTATTTAATAAAAGAACTCTAGTTGTTGAAGAGTCAATACATGTTGTTTTCGATGATAACCTCCTTCCGAGGAAGGAATCTTGTGATGATGATGATGTAGAAATCCTCGATGCCATTGATGGAGGACAAACATCAAAGGTGGATGAGGTTCCAACTAAAGATGAGGATGCACAAGATCGACCTCTTGAAGCCTTGATGGAATTGGCTCTTGAGGAAAGGGTGGTGTCTTACCCAAGGGAGTTAAACTATGTCAAAGGTGGTGAAATCTTGGGTGATCCATCCAATGGGGGTAACTACTAGATCCTCTCTCAAATTAATGAATCATGTTGCATTTCTTTCATGCATTGAGCCTAAAAATATTAAATAAGCTTTAAAAGATGTTTTTTGGAGTTTGGCCATGCAAGGGAAATTAAATCAATTTGAGAGAAGTAGAGTTTGGACATTAGTTCAAAGGCCTAATAATCAATCTACTATAGGTACAAAATGGGTTTTTAGGAATAAATTAGATGAAAGTGGAAATATAGTGAGAAACAAGGCTAGGCTTGTTGCTCAAGGCTATACACAAGAAGAGGGAATTGATTTTGATGAGACTTATGCACCCGTAGCTAGAATGGAAGCTATTAGGATGTTTCTTTCATTTGCATGTTATCATAATTTCAAGCTTTTTCAAATGGATGTCAAAAGTGTATTTTTAAATGATTTTATAAATGAAGAGATGTATGTTGAACAACCACCGGGTTTTGAGGATTCAAAATTTCCAAACCATGTGTTTAAACATACAAAAGCTCTCTATGGTTTAAAACAAGCTCCTAGAGCTTGGTATGAGAGACTTTCAAATTTCTTAATTAAAAAGGGTTTTGAAAAAGGAAAGGTTGATACAACACTCTTCATAAAAAGATATAACAATGACATCTTTGTAGTTCAAATATATGTTGATGATATCATTTTTGGTTCTACTAATGAGTGTTATTGTAAATAATTTTCTAAGCTAATGCAAGGTGAGTTCGAGATGAGCATGATGGGGGAGCTCTCATTCTTTTTGGGACTCCAAATCAAACAAAGGAAAGATGGCACCTTCATAAACCAAGCTAAGTACGTGAATGGTATGCTCAAAAGGTGGCTTTGAGAATGCAAAGCCTCAAGCAACTCCTATGAGTTCTTCCATAAAGCTTGACAAAGATGAAGGAGGTAAGTGTGTTGATTCTAAGCTTTATAGATCCATGATAGGTTCTTTGCTTTACCTTACCGCAAGTAGACCGGATATTATGTTTAGTGTTTGCTTGTGTGCTAGGTTTCAAGCTAGTCCTAAAGAATCACACTTAGTTGCCATTAAGAGAATTTTTAGATACCTTAGAGACACACCTACTTTAGGCCTTTGGTATCCTAAAGATTCTTCCTTTAGCCTTCATGCTTATTCAGATGCGGATTATGAGGGATGTAAGATAGATAGGAAAAGTACTTCTGGGACATGCCAATTCTTAGGTAGTATGTTCGTATCTTGTTTCTCTAAGAAACAAAATAGCGTAGCCTTATCTACCACCGAAGCGGAGTACATATCCTTAGGGAGTTGTTGTGCTCAAGTCCTTTGGATGAAGCAACAACTCTTAGATTATGGTGTTGAAGTAGAAACCATACCCCTTAAGTGTGACAACACTAGTGCAATTTGTCTCACTAAGAATCTCATCCAACACTCTAGAACTAAACACATAGAAATTCGACATCATTTTATTAGAGATCATGTTTTGAAAAATGATGTTGTTATAGAATATGTTGACACCTTGAACCAATTAGAGGATATATTTACAAAACCTTTAGATAAAGAGCGTTTTTTGGTCCCTTAGGAGAGAGTTAGGTCTAGCTAGCCTATCTTGACCTTTTACGACCTCTTTGTGCTTAAAGTTGCTTGATTTTGTGAAATTGCAAGTTTTATGTGTGGTAACTCTTGAAAGTATCCATGCCTATAGTTAGGGGGAGTATGATTCTTTTAAAATATGTTTAGAACTGTTCATTCATCATTTGCATACCTTTAGGAGATGTTAAAATCAAGCCTATGGTTTTTCTTTAGGACTAAAGATGCATTTCTGGGCATAGGGTATCGATACGGTTCTATGCGTATCGATACGTGTTCTTCGTTCAGATTCCCAGGCTTCTTTTTGCCTTAAACGGGTATCGATACGGTTAAACTCCTAACGATACGAGCTTCAAATTGTTTCGATACGGATCTCATCCGTTTCGATACGAATCTCCAACGAGCATTTTTAAGGAAATGACGTTTCTACCCCCGTATCGATACACCTTCAGGCGTATCGATACTCAATTGCGCAGACAGATTTTAATTTGGCATTTAAAGTTTTAAACTTTTACCAAAACTAAAATTCTTCAAACCCTAAAAACCCTAGCCGTTTTTGCCTATAAAAGGGCTCTTCCTCCCTCATATTTTCACACCACAACTCAAAATCTTAAAGAGGTTTTCCATCAAGAAAAGCTTTAAGATCCCTCTCATCAAAATTGTGCTAGAATTTTCTTCATTCTCTCAAGTTCCTATCAAGGTAAAATTCTTTCTTTTTCTTTTTCTTTTTCAATTTTTTGTTTTGTTTTTATGTTCATCTCTTTTACAAATTTTTTTTTGTTCTTCAAAATTTTTCTTAATTTTATTTTCAAATTTTTTTTACTTTGGTTCTTAACTTAATTGAAGAAATATATATGCTTGATTTTCCTTTAGATCATGGTACCAAAGGAATCTAGGAAGAGATCAAGGGTTTCTCAAACCGGTGAATCATCCAATCTTGGAGTGGTTGCACGTCCGAACTACACTTCAATCTATGAACACTCCTTTGAAAATCCTGCGGGTCTCGCATACTTTCGTCAATTCGAGAATTACAAGATTCGTGCGGAAAGGGTAATATCCATCCCTTTTCTTAACTCGGAGCGTTTCTAATTTGAATGTCTTTCTTTGCTACAACGTTGTAATTTCATGGATTTTCTCTCAATTCCCAGTTTTTATTACCGTCTTTTAGTTTTGATTTTTTACACTAATGCCAAATGTATTTCTCGCAATGGGGTTGTTACCGCCATTAGTTCTTATCTTATGGGAAAGAAATTCATCCTTGATGTCAAATCCATATGTGAAGTTTTCAATTTAGAGAATGAAGGCCTAGATGATGAGAACGCTTTGGGGCATGTTCTTAGTGGCTCCGTAACCGCCCTCAATGCTCAAGATCAGATCCTCCATTTGATGGTGTCTTGGTGGTTTAGGCACTCCGGAGGAAAATACTCTACCATCCGTCAAGTGGATGATTTTTGGATCCGTTGCTTCCGTGAGCGAAAACCCAAACCTTTGTCTAATCATGTTCGCGGAGATCGTCTATCTTGTGCAAAATCGTCACACCTCTCTCGTCACCTCCTTCACCTATGGTACGACCTTAAGCTATTTCTTTATGAAAAAGGATATTGATTGCTCGTTTGATTACCCAACTCCCTTCACCGATCCTATTGATGAAAGATCTCTTGCACGGGGTAAGTTCCATTATTTTAGGATGATGCCTAGAAGCTTCTCCTTGCATCTCATGCATACCATTTTGGATATTTCTATCTTATGCATCTTTGATTTATGTTCTTAGGACTAAGTTTGCTTTATTCTTAAACCTATGCTTTGATTTCATGTTTTTGTTAGATTTTTAAGATTTATGCTATGCTTAATAATATTAATGTTGCTTATTTATACCTTTGCCTATGTTATGCACCTATATCCTGTCTTAATATTTTTGATCTAACAAAAAGGGGGAAAGAAACTAGATCACAAACACTTTAAAATTTTTGATTTTAACTTAAAAGTTACCTAGCTTATATTTAGGGAGGGGAGTTAACTTTATAAAGTTTTTCAAAGTGTCAAAATTTTCAAGTTTTAGTTTATTTATTTAAAAAAGGGGGAGATTGTAAAACCTATGTTTGATTTTGATATAATTAAATCTTTAAAGATCAATTTGAAAAACTTAAAATTGTTTTATAAGTCCCTTAATAAGTTTTAAATCACCAACACTTTAAAACTGATTTGAAAAACTCAAACTCAAAATATTTTCTAAGTGTTCCAAGGCCAAACTGTTGAAAATCGTCCAGGTGTATCGATACGCTTCCAGTCGTATCGATACCTTTTTTACAAAGTTGACTACTGGAGGAACTCGTATCGAAACAGATTCAATCTATATTGGTACGCTCCTGCGTAAAAGTCTAAAGAGTTTGAATGGCGTACCGATACGACTTCACTCGTATCGATACGGTTTTAATGAATTTTAATTCAAGTCGTTTTAAATATTTCGACCGTTGGTGTCGGTTGGTTAGGTAACCAAATTTTAAACAGGTCGTTGACCCGTATCGATACGGTAAACCCTCGTATCAAAACGGAAATCGACAGTGAGCTAAGTTGAGAAAAAGGTATCGATACGATCTTAGCCGTTTCGATACCCAGTACCGATACGCTTACGTGCGTTTCGATACCCCTTATTTATTGCACACAACGTCTCTTTCTTTTCTGTGACAAGTATCGATACGGCTTCCCGAGTACCGATACGGGTAGCCGCAGAAGTGCATTTATGGTGGTAAGAGAGGGTTCCAATGGCTCTATTCAAGTTCCCAACCACCCAAACGGCTAGAATTAATAGAGGAGGTATAAAATGAAGCCTTTTGAAGTTTAACAACAACTATTCAACCGACAAGCATCATCAAAGCAAAAATCCAAATCCTTGAGCTATTCAAAGTCAAATTTTTATACCCAACTCTAGTGTTTGTCAATTTGTATTGTGAGTTTCGGGTTATTGAAATTGTAATTGGGTAGACAATTATCCTTTCAGAGGAATCATTTGAGTTTACCACAACCTTTCTTTGTAAATTGAGTGGATGAAGCTTTGGGTAGAAAGCTTAATCGAATTTGTAAGGTTACCTCCTCATCCAAGAAAAGGGGAAGAATTCAAGTAGTGAATTGTCTGAAAATCCTTAGTGGGAACTAAGGTAGTGGATGTAGAGTTCATTTGGAGAACTTGAACCACTATAACTACTTGTGTAATTTTTATTTTTCACTCTTTCTCTCCACCAAAATTTTAAATGCCAAGTCACCCACCTCTTGGCCATTTGCAATTGTTCCATCAACTCAACAAGTTCGCTTCATCAACGGGAAGAAGAGGGAGTTTATGTCCCTTGTGCAAGGGAGCATGTCTGTGGCTGAATATGAGATTCAGTTTGTTCGCCTTAGTCAATATGCGCCAGAGCTGATCCATAGTGAGCGAGAAAGATGTGAACGGTTCCGTTATGGGCTTGTGGCGGATGTGAAAACTTATATGCTTGTAGCTGATTATAATGATTTCGATGTCTTGGTCACTAGAGCCAAGGACATTGAGTTGAATCTTGGTTTGGCGATTCGAGCATGAGGATCTAGCTTGCGAAAGTGAGCTGCAAAACACGATTATGGTAGGGATCGCAACAAGAGGCATAAGGATAGAAAGCCACTTCTTGATGCTAGACGCGGGGGTGGTAACCCTGGAAGAGGTCAGCAAGGACCAAATGCTTTCTTGAGGACTCCTGAGTGTAACCGGTGTGGTAGGAGACACGATGGTTAATGTTGAGGTAACCTTGGGACATTCTGGAACTGTGGTAATCAGGGGCATATGAAGAAAGATTGTCCTCAGCCGTTGAGAGAGGGATAGGCTCCGGTGAGAGCAGCTGAGCCACAAAGAGGTCGTGGGCGCGGTCGTGGTAATATTCAGCGCAGAGATGAGGGTGGAAGAAATGTGGCGCATGTGGTGGCTGTCCAACCTGAGGGTGGCGGTCAGGCTAGAGTGTATGTCCATCGTGAGGGAAGGAATGACGCAGACGTGATCGCAGGTACCTTTACTTTGCAATCCTTGTCATTACTTTCTTTGATTGATTCTGGATCTACACACTCGTACATATTGCATGAACATGCTCAAATGCTTGGTTTGCCTGTTGAGTCTTTGGATGTTGGTATGCGTGTGACTAGTTCCTTTGGTGAAACGGTAGTAACAAGAAAGATTTTAGGGGATGCCCCTTAAAGGTGCAAGATCATGTGTTTCTTGTTGATCTTATAGAATTTCCATTCTATGGTTTTGATTTAATTATTGGCATGGATTGGCTTGTTGAGCATAAAGCTGTTGTGGATTTCGAAAGCAATCGAGTTTCGTTGAAACTTGAGAATGATTATGAGGTTGTGGTGGTGGAAGAGAATGTGAAGTTTCTAGCTAATGTGGTGTCTACGTTGGAAGCAAGCCGGATGTTGTGGCAAGGTTGTGAGGCTTATCTAGCCTTTGTTATGAATCCCAGTTCAAAGGAGGTGCGCGTTCAGGATATAAGAACCGTGTGTGAGTTCCCTGGAGTGTTTCCAGAGGAATTACTTGGGTTGCCGCCTAGTCGAGAGGTTGAGTTTGGAATTGAGTTGTATGAGAACACAACTCCGGTGTCCATTGGCTCATATCGCATGGTACCCAAAGAGTTGAAGGAGTTGAAGACCTAACTTCAAGAGTTGCTTGACCGTGGCTTTATTCGGCCTAGTGTGTCACCTTGGGATGCACCGGTCTTGTTTGTGAAAAATAAAGATGGCACGATGAGAATGTGCACCGATTATCGTCAACTGAATAAGTTGACCATCAAGAACATGTATCCTTTGCCAAGGATTAATGATCTTTTTGATTAGTTTCGGGGAGCGACTCTGTTTTCAAAAATTTATTTGAGCTCATGGTACTATCAGTTAAAGGTAAAGGATGTGGATGTGCCGAAAACAACCTTTAGAACGATGTATGTGCATTATGAGTTCCTTATGATGCCGTTTGGGTTGACGAATGCTCCAACTGCTTTCATGGACATGATGAATAGGTTGTTCCATGAATTCTTGGACAAGTTTGTTATGGTGTTCATCGATGATATCCTTTTGTACTCTCGTACCGATGAGGAGCATGAGGGTCATTTGAGGATTGTCTTGCAAGCACTGTTGGAAAATCAACTTTATGCTAAGCTGAGCAAATGTGAGTTTTGGCTAAAGGAAGTTGTTTTCCTTAATCATGTGGTTTCAGCAGAAGGGATTCGAGTTGATCCCCAAAAGGTTGAGGCAGTGATGAATTGGAAGCCTCCTAAGTCCGTTCATGAAGTTCGTAGTTTCCTTGGGTTTGCAGGATACTACCAGAGGTTTGTGGATGGATTTTCTAAGATTTTTGCCCCTTTGACGAAGTTGCTGCAAAAGGATGTTAAGTATGAGTGGACGGAAGCGAGACGACAAGCTTTTGAGAAGCTAAAAGTAGCTTTGACGCGAGCTCCTATCTTGGTTCAACCTGAATCAGGGAAAGAGTTTGTGGTGTATAGTGACGCATCCTATGTTGGTTTGGGGTGTGTGTTAATGCAAGTGGGTAAGGTGGTGGCTTATGCATCGCGACAATTGAAAGTGCATGAGCGCAATTATCCTCACATGATATTGAGTTGGCTGCGGTGGTTTTTGCTCTAAAGATCTAAAGACATTATCTCTATGGTTAGAAGTGTATTGTGTACACAGATCACAAAAGTTTGAAGTACCCAATGTCGCAGAAAGAGTTGAATCTTAGGCAACGACGCTGGGTGGAGTTGCTTAAGGATTACGATCTAACGATCGAGTATCATCCGGGGAAGGCGAATGTTGTGGCAGGGGAGTTAAGAGCGATGTTTGCTAGCTTGAGCATATCGCGAGATGGTGGTCTTGTTGCTGAATTGCAAGTGAAACCATATCTAATCCAATTGATAAAGGATAAACAATTGTTGGATGATTCCTTGGTGCCACATGTTCAGGATATTGTTGAAGATAGGCCATCGGATTTCTGTTTTAATGATGATGGTGTTTTTTGTTTTGGAAGTTTGATACTGGTGTCAGATGATGTTGAGTTGAGGCGCACTATTTTGACCGAAGCTCATAGTAGTCCTTTTGCTATGCACCCTGGTAGTACAAAGATGTATCGTGATCTGAAGGATGAGTTCTATTTTTTGGGAGTGAAGAAAGATGTCGCTGAGTATGTTAGCAAATGTATGGTTTTTCAGCGGGTTAAAGCTGAACATCAGTTTCCTTCAGGGTTGTTGCAACCGTTAAGGATCCTTGAATGGAAATGAGAGAGGATCACCATGGACTTTGTGTCTGGTTTGCCTCTATCGCCATCAAAGAAGAATTCTGTTTGGGTGACTGTGGATCGTCTTACGAAGTGTGCACATTACTTGCCTGTGTATACTACGTACACCTTGGATAACCTGGCGGAGTTGTACATTGCTGAGATTGTAACCCCCTTAACCCGGCCTAGACGGTTGACACGAATTAAGAAGCTTACACGGGGAAAACCAAAGTCAACCCGAAAGTCAACCTTTATTAACGACCCTTTTTTTTCTTTTAAAACTTGTCTAGATGCATATTATCACTAGATATGATCACGCAATCAGTATACTCACAGATCTTAACCATCAAAGAACATTCAGGGACCCAATTGCACAAATTAAGACTTTAGAGACCTAATTGTAAATTCTGAGATTTATAAGGACTTAACCCAAATTAAAGTTACCAACTTGTAATTAATCATATTTCATGCTTCTCTGTCAAATTTCAGCTCAAACAGACATCTCAAACTCATTTAATTGCAACAACAAGGTTTAGGACTAAAATGCAAACATTTCAAAATATATAACCAACAATTTCAGTGCCCAACGGTCGAGTGTTTCGGAACAGGGAAGACCCGTTCCGAAACGCGGGACCGTTCTGCAACTGGTACCGAAACAGGGTCTGGCAGAGGCCAAACCGTTTCGGAACAGTTCCTTTCGTTTCGGAACGCCCAGGCCATTTCAGGCCCCCGTTCCGATATGGTAGCACCTGTTCTGAAACAGGTTGCCCAGATTGCAGAAAAATTGCTGGTTTATCACACAATTGATCTATCTAACATGTTCCAAAAGCCACCAAACTTTACCAGCAAGTCATTCAACATACAAAGAACGTAATTGCATCAACCAAACCTCAACATGTCATCAATTATGAAAATCCCCAATTCTATAGGCATGCACCCTACTTAGAAACCATTCAAGCATCAATAAACCAAAACCATATCACAAAGGCCAATTACAAGCTCAAACATTATCAGCGTCATAAATCCAACTTAGGGAGTCCAAAACATCTCCCAAAACAACAACATAGGTTCCCCCATTGCCAAATGCCAAAAGCTAATAGTGTTTAAGAAACCTTCACCATACTTGAGCTTAGTTCACCACTTGGATTATTGACTCCTTGCTGCCCTCCATTATTGGTTTAAGAAAAGAGAGAGCGTAAGCAAAAGCTTAGTGAGGAATGCTCATTTAAAACCACACAATAATGCATTTATAAAACATCTTTATAAACCTTAAATCAATCATCCTTTGCACATGCACTAAAGCATTTAAAACAAGCAATTCATGCTTCAAGTTCATATCATGTCATATTGGCAACAAGTGATACATTCCACATAAGATCCACACATGGACTTTTAAACACCATTGTGATCTTATAATTTCCAAGGACCACACATGGACTTTTAAACACCATTGTGTCCTTAACCCATGGACTTTTAAACACCATGACAAGGACCACACAAGGACTTTTAAACACCTTTGTGTCCTTAACAAGAATCTCCCAAGGACTTTTATACACCTTGGAGTTCTTAAGTAACAAGGCTTACACAAGGAATTTTAACCACCTTTGTAACCTTAACCAAGAACCAACCATGGACTTTTAACCACCATGTTGTTCTTAAAAAAACAAGCCTCACTCAAGGAATTTTAACCACCTTGGTGATCTCAACCAAGAACCAACCATGGACTTTTAACCACCATGTTGTTCTTAAATAAACAAGGCTCACACAAGGACTTTTAACCACCTTTGTGACCTTAACCAGCACTTGCCAATATGCATCATTAACCACAATATTCCACTGTTTTAAAGCATTTATCAAGCCATAAACATCATGCAACTTTAAGCATTAAACCACATTAAAACAATGTTCAAAAACAAGGATGTCTTACCTTGAGCATCCTTCAACACATGGCTTATAATCTCAGCAAATAAACATGCTAAATATGTGTAACCCCCTTAACCCGGCCTAGACGGTTGACCCGAATTAAGAAAGTCACACGGGGAAAACCAAAGTCAACCCGAAAGTCAACCTTGATTAACGACCCTTTTTTTTTCTTTTTAGACTTGTCTAGATGCACATTAATCCTAATCGTGATCACACAAACATCATACTCAAAGATCACAAACATCAGAGATCAAACAGGGACCCAATTGAACAGATTACAACTTTAGGGACCAAATTGTAATTTCTGATAAATAAAAGGACTTAACCCAAATTGAAGTTACCATCTTGAAATTAGTCAAGTTTCATACTTCTCTGTGAAATTTCAACTCAAAAGAACATCCACAGCTCATGCAATTGATCATACAAGATTCGGGACCAAAACGTAAACAATTCAAAACATATAACTGCCAAAGTCAGCCCCCAACGGTCGACCGTTCCGAAACAGGTTGACCCTGTTCCGAAACACGGGCCGTTCCGAAACGGGTTCCGGAACGTGGCTCGGCAGAAGCCAAACCGTTTCGAAACGGTGCACACCGTTTCGGACGCCTGGGTTCGTGTAAGGCACCCGTTCCGAAACGGTGCATACTGTTCCGAAACGCCTGCTCAGATTTCAGCAAACAAGCATACCAAATCATGCAATTGAACACTCGAACATGCTCCAAACGTCACCAAACTTTACCAGCATGCAATTAAACATATTTAAGACTTATAGGAACCAACGAATCAACAATTCAACATCATATGCAAAAAGCCCCAATTCAATGGTCATGCTTCCTACACAAGCTAGCCACTCAAGCATCAAACTTCCAAAACAAGCATATAAGGTTCAATCCAAAAACCAGCATTTTAAACAACATTCAACATACTTAGGGAGTCTCAAACACCTCCCAAATCATACAAATTGGTCCCCCATTGCCAAAACATACAAAAGCTAAATGTTTAACAAAACCTTCCATACTTAGAGCTTCTCTTGAACTTGATTGCTTGCCTTTACTTGCAGCCCCTTTAGGTACTCTAATGCTCTGCATTATTGAATTAAGAAAACGTAGAGAGCGTAAGCAAAAGCTTAGTGAGGCATGCTCATTAAAACAATTCAATAATGCAATTAAAACCATTTATAAATCATGCTTAAAACCAATCCTTGCACATGCTCAAAAGCATACTTTAAATCAAGCAATCACATGCTTCATATCATATATCAAAACAAGCATCTCATGCTTCTTACATACTTAACATGTCATATTGGCTCAAGTGATACATTTCATTTCATAAAACAAGTTCAACAACTTTCCCAAGGACTTTTAAACACCTTGGCCCCAAGGACTTTTAAACACCTTGGCCATGGACTTTTAAACACCATGAATGAGGACCACACAAGGACTTTTAACCACCTTTGTGTCCAAAGCTTGAATCACCCCAAGGACTTTTAAACACCTTGGCCCCAAGGACTTTTAAACACCTTGGCCCATGGACTTTTAAACACCATGGAAGGATCACCTAAGGACTTTTAACCACCTTAGTGTCCGCAACATGAACCATCCAAGGACTTTTAACCACCTTGATGTTCATAAGTAACAAGGCTCACTCAAGGACTTTTAACCACCTTAGTGACCTTAACATTTTCAAAACATCATTTGCCAATATACATCATAATCATCATTTAACCCACTGTTTTAAAGCATTTAACCAAGCCATTTTCATCATGCATTTTAAAGCATCAATCCACATTTAAACAATGTATAAAAGCAAGGTACTCCTACCTAGAGTTACCTTCAACATATGGCTTATATCATCAGCAAAATTCATGCTAAAACATGCTTTCAAAACAGTAATCAAAACATGCAAATCATCACTTTGCAAAACATCAAGTCATGGCCACCACTAGAGAGAAAATCCGAAAACTTACACTTGAGCTTAGCAAAGTTGTTTAGACTTAAACTAAGCTCCCAAAACCTTCAAACCTGGTTTAAAAAGCTGAAAATCCAATTCCACAATTGCACTCACCAATTTCCACTTTGCTTCAAGCCAAAGCACCAAATCAAGCTTCCAAATCAACCAAACTTGGATCCAATGATGCCTCCCCTGTTTCAACACATCAAAGCAGAGGATTAATGCATCATCATGCATTAATTGCTTCAATGAAAGCATCTGAACTCGCTGCTCTCATCCAACCTCCATTTTCGGCCACCAAACACAACCGAAAATGCATCCAAACCACTTCTAAACAAAGCCCAGCCATAAACCAGCAAAACCTCACTTCCATTAACATCAAATAACATCTAAAAACAACCTATTAACAACCTTATACCTCCAGCAACACCAGATCACCAAGATCACCTCAACAACTACCTTAAAACACAAGCTAAACTTAGGAAACTCAACCTATCCGGGATTGCATCAATCAAAACTCAATTCCACATCATTTTAGAGATCATTTAACATCAAAAACATCTCTTAAATCACAGATTACTCAGATCTAACGAAGATCACCAAAAATCATCAAAATCTTGCATAATAAGCCAAGATCCAATTCAACACTTAAAAACCTTTAATTAAACCTCAATTTAGGATTGAAAACTTAGGAATTTCAGTAAAGAACTGATAGTTTAGAGGTGAAGGGCGTTCTTACCTCCAAACTTGTGTTTCTCCACTTTTTGGAATGAAAATCCTTGATGAAACTTGTAGCAATTGAAGAGGTTTTGAAGATACAATGATTTGCAATCAAATGAAAGTTGAAAGGAGGAATTTAGGTGAGAAAATCAGAATCAATTATCTGGAAATGGAGTGTTTGGGTTGAGAGAAAAAGAGAGAAAGAAAATTGGAAGTTAGTTGAGAAAATGCCAAATGAGTTTTTCCCTCCTTTTGATTCACTTTAAAAATCAGAATTATAACTCTAAATATCTTAGAAAAATCTGGAGAAATCACTTTTGGATTAATAGCTCCTTAAAGATTCAAAGTTTCAACCCTTTATAAAACAGCCACCAAACTTGCGAAAATTACATTTTGGTCACTAGCCAAAATGTCACACTTCCAAAACACATTTTCCAAAATTGTTTTCACAGTTCATCTAATTATATTAAAGATAATTTTAGAACATTTTTCCATATTTTTAATGCAACCCGAACTAGGCTTTCCTAATTTAACCCCTTAAGATTCGAACAGCACTTTGACCAACCGGTCAACGCCCAAAACTCCTAAGCCCAAAACCGGGGCGTTACAACTCTCCCCCCCTTAAGAAATTTCGTCCTCGAAATTTACCTGAAGGAAAGAGATAAGGAAACTGCTTCAGCATGTCTTCCTTCCGCTCCCACGTGGCTTCCTCAACACCTCGATGCTTCCACAGCACCTTCACCAACTCAATGGTCTTGCCACGAAGAACCTTACAATCCGAATCCAGAACATTCACCGGTTCCTCATTATAGGTCAAATCCGGATTCAATTCCACCTCCTCCACAGGCATCACATGCGAAGGATCAGATCTATACCTCCGGAGCATAGAAACATGGAACACATCATGAATCTTCTCCAACTCCTGAGGTAACCTCAACCGATACGCCACCGGACCCACTCGCTCAACCACCTCATATGGTCCAATGTACCGAGGGCTCAACTTACCCTTCCGGCCAAACCTCATCACCTTCTTCCAAGGCGAAACCTTCAAGAACACACGGTCACCCACCGCATACTCTATCTCCTTACGCTTCAAATCCGCGTAAGACTTTTGCCGATCAGAGGCAGCCTTCAACCTCTCACAAATGAGCTTCACCTTCTCGGTGGTCCCTTTCAACAAAGCAGGCATCGAAACCAACTTTTGACCAGTTTCAGCCCAACAAAGAGGAGTCCTACACTTCCTCCCATACAGAGCCTCATAATGTGCCATCTGTATACTCGCCTGATAACTATTGTTATAAGCGAACTCAACCAAAGGCAGATGCTTCTCCTAAGAACCTTGGAACTCAATCACACAGCATCTCAACATATCCTCCAAAATCTGAATAACCCGCTCAGACTGACCATCCGACTGAGGATGATAGGATGTACTAAAATGCAACCTCGTACCCAGAGCTTGATGCAAACACTGCCAGAAACGCGATGTGAACCTCGGATCCCTATCCGACACAATCGACTTAGGCACACCATGCAACCTCACTATCTCAGCAATGTACAGCTCTGCCAGCTTATCCAAAGAGAACGTTGTATGCACAGGCAAGAAATGCGCATACTTCGTCAAGCGATCCACAATCACCCAAACAGAATTCTTCTTTGATGGAGACAAAGGCAAACCAGATACAAAATCCATGGTAACCCTCTCCCACTTCCATTCAGGGATTTTCAACGGTTGCAACAAACCAGAAGGAAACTGATGTTCAGCCTTAACTCGCTGACACACCAAACACTTGCTCACAAACTCTGCAACATCCTTCTTCAAACCAACCCAATAGTACTCATCACGAAGATCACGATACATCTTAGTACTACCAGGGTGCATAGCAAAAGGACTACTATGACCTTCAGTCAGAATAGCACGCCTCAACTCAGCATCAGCAGGCACTACTATCCGACTACCAAAACACAACACACCATCCTCATTAAAGCAGAAATCCGATGGTCTCCCTTCCGCGATATCCTGAACATGAGACACCAAGGAATCATCCAACAACTGCTTTTCCTTGATCAACTGAACCAAAGATGGTTTCACTTGCAACTCAGCAACAAGACCACCATCTCGTGATATGCTCAAGCTAGCAAACATCGCCCTCAGCTCAACAGCTACCTTCCTACTTAAGGCATCAGCAACAACATTGGCCTTTCCAGGATGATACTCAATCGTCAGATCATAATCCTTGAGCAACTCCAACCAACGTCGCTGCCTGAGATTCAACTCCTTCTAAGACATCAGATACCTCAAACTCTTGTGATCCGTGTACACAGTACACTTCTCACCATACAGATAATGTCTCCAGATCTTCAGAGCAAAAACCACCGCAGCCAGCTCAATATCATGCGTAGGATAGTTGCGCTCATGCACCTTCAACTGCCGCGACGCATAAGCCACAACCTTACCCTCTTGCATCAGCACACACCCCAAACCAACATAGGACGCATCACTATAGACCACAAACTCTTTCCCTGATTCAGGCTAAATCAAGATAGGGGCTTGCGTCAAAGCCAACTTCAGCTTCTCAAAAGCTTGTTGCCTCGCTTCTGTCCACTCATACTTAACATCTTTCTGCAAAAGCTTCGTCAAAGGAGCAGCAATCTTGGAAAAACCATCCACAAACCTCCGGTAGTATCCCGCCAAACCAAGGAAACTACGGACCTCATGAACAGACTTAGGAACTTTCCAGTTCATCACTGCTTCAATCTTCTGAGGATCAACACGAATCCCCTCAGCTGAAACAACATTTCCAAGAAACACCACCTCCTTAAGCCAAAACTCACACTTGCTCAGCTTAGCATAAAGCTGATTCTCCAACAAGGTTTGCAGCACAATCCTCAAATGCTCTTCGTGCTCCTCCTCAGTACGCGAGTACACGAGGATATCATCAATGAACACCACAACGAACTTGTCCAGGTATTCATGAAAAACACGATTCATCATGTCCATGAATGCAACAGGAGCATTTGTCAACCCAAACGGCATCACAAGGAGCTCATAATGCCCATACCTTGTCCTGAAAGCTGTCTTAGGCACATCCACATCCTTCACCTTCAACTGATAATACCCTGACCTCAAGTCAATCTTAGAGAACACAGCAGCTCCCCGAAATTGATCAAAGAGATCATCAATCCTCGGCAAAGGATACCGATTCTTGATAGTCAACTTGTTCAGCTGACGGTAATCAATGCACATCCTCATAGTGCCATCTTTCTTCTTCACAAACAAGACAGGAGCACCCCAAGGTGACACACTCGGCCGGATGAAACCATGATCAAGCAGCTCTTGCAACTGCGTCTTCAGCTCCTTCAGCTCCTTAGGTGCCATTCTATAGGGAGTAATGGACACAGGAGTTGTATTCTCATACAGCTCAATCCCAAACTCCACCTCACGATTAGGAGGTAAACCAGGCAACTCTTCAGGAAAAACACCAGGGAACTCCTTCACAACACGGATGTCTTGCACCCTCAGCTCCTTAGAGCTAGGATTCATCACAAAAGCTAGATAAGCTTCGCAACCTTGCCTCAGCATCCTGCTCGCCTCCAAGGTAGATACAACATTAGCAAGAAACTTCACATTCTAGCCAACAACAACAACTTCATAATCATCCGCAAGCTTAAGCGACACCCGCTTATTCTCACAATCCATAACAGCACGAT
This sequence comes from Hibiscus tridactylites, assembly GCA_958450335.1. NCBI lineage: Eukaryota > Viridiplantae > Streptophyta > Magnoliopsida > Malvales > Malvaceae > Hibiscus > Hibiscus tridactylites. Next base: position 40,917,990 of record OY288287.1, read on the forward strand.
GCTCAGAAAGCCAATCCATACCAAGGATCACATCGAAACCATAGAAGGGCAACTCCATAAGATCAACATGAAAGACATGCTCTTGAACAACCAAAGGACACCTTCTATAAAGCTTACGAGTCACAACAGTTTCACCAAAAGAACTAGTGACACGAACACCAACATCCAAAGACTCAACAGGCAAACCACGCAACTCAGCATGCTCACGCAAAATGTATGAATGAGTAGATCCAGAATCAATCAAAGATAGCAATGACAAAGATTGCAAAGTAAAGGTACCTGCAATCACATCTGCATCATTCCTTCCCTCGCGCTGAGCATACACCCTCGCTTGGCCTCCACCTTCAGGTCGAATAGCTACAACATGAGCTACTCCTTGGCCACCTTCCTCACGCCTCTGGAAATTACCACGGCCGCGCCCACGACCTCTCTGCGGTGCAGCTACAACAGGAGCACGCTCTTGGCCACCAGCCAACCTCGGACAATCACGTCTCAAGTGGTCCGCAGAACCACAGTTCCAGCATCCATTTCCACCAGCATTACCAGCTGCCACAACAGGAGCTTGCACCTCCCTCACAGCACGAGGACAGTCACGCTTCATGTGACCACGAGAACCACAAATCCAGCAAGCACTAGGCTCAGCCCTAGCAAAGCCTCCTCTAGCAGGTGTACCTCCACCTCTCTTGGCTGAGGACTGATACTTCTGATCGCGTCCCCTCTTGTTCCGTCCACCTCCGGAACTATACTCAGCTGATCTCTTCCCAGCACTTGCTCCAGCACCTCTAGCAGACAAACTCAGGTTCATCTCAATGTCTTTGGCTCGGCCCACCAAAACATCAAAATCATCATATTCAGTGGCCAGCACATACATCTTAACATCCGTCACAAGACCGTAACGAAACCTCTCGCACCTCGCCCGTTCATCGGGTATCAGCTCCGGTGCATACTGACTAAGCCGTACAAACTGCACCTCGTACTCAGCTACACTCATGCTCCCTTGGGTAAGAGACATGAATTCCCGCTTTTTCTCATCCAGATATCTCACTCCCAGATATCTCCTCTTAAACACATTCTGAAAGAATGTCCAGGTAACATCAGCTTCAGCCATACCAGCTATGGTGGTCGTCCACCACGTATAAGCATCGTCCTGCAGCAAGGACACAACACAACCCAACTTTTGCACATCCGTGCAGCTCATCTGACCCAAGATACGCTTGGTACTCTCTAGCCAAGCCTCTGAACTCTCAGCTGACAAACCTCTAAACTCAGTCCCTCCAAGACTGCGCAGACGCTCCAAAGGCAATCTGACTCCAGCATCTCCCTGATGCCCAGCTCCTTGAGCTCCAGCTACTGCTGCTCGAAAAGCACCCGCAATAGCTTGTAGCAGCATCGACATATCAGGCATAGCTTGCCCCTGACCAACCTCTGGTCCAGCAGCTCCAGCACCAGCTGCAGCTTCAGCTCGCTCACCTCCAGCACCACCACCAGGCGGAGGAGGGGGTAACACAGCACTACCAGTGTGCTCTTCATTCTCATTCTCGTTGGGAGCCGTAGCTCGCACACTACCTCGTAACTCTCTACGTGGTGCCATACTTTTACCATGCAATCACAATGCAAAAATAAAACAAGTCAGGCCCAGCAAGGTAAGCAATCCAAGTATTCAAGCTCAATTTCATCAAAATCAACTTCATTTCATTAGCTTTTGTTTGGCAATGGGTACCCTCAACATGCAACATCATAGCATACATCTCAATTGCATCAAAATCTCAAACCACTGAACATGCTTTCAAACAACAAGCATACAAAACAAACATACTTCAATCATGCATACATTCATTCCCAATTACTCGCAAACTCAGCTCTGATACCACCAAATGTAACCCCCTTAACCCGGCCTAGACGGTTGACCCGAATTAAGAAAGTCACACGGGGAAAACCAAAGTCAACCCGAAAGTCAACCTTGATTAACGACCCTTTTTTTTTCTTTTTAGACTTGTCTAGATGCACATTAATCCTAATCGTGATCACACAAACATCATACTCAAAGATCACAAACATCAGAGATCAAACAGGGACCCAATTGAACAGATTACAACTTTAGGGACCAAATTGTAATTTCTGATAAATAAAAGAACTTAACCCAAATTGAAGTTACCATCTTGAAATTAGTCAAGTTTCATACTTCTCTGTGAAATTTCAACTCAAAAGAACATCCACAGCTCATGCAATTGATCATACAAGATTCGGGACCAAAACGTAAACAATTCAAAACATATAACTGCCAAAGTCAGCCCCCAACGGTCGACCGTTCCGAAACAGGTTGACCCTGTTCCGAAACACGGGCCGTTCCGAAACGGGTTCCGGAACGTGGCTCGGCAGAAGCCAAACCGTTTCGAAACGGTGCACACCGTTTCGGACGCCTGGGTTCGTGTAAGGCACCCGTTCCGAAACGGTGCATACTGTTTCGAAATGCCTGCTCAGATTTCAGCAAACAAGCATACCAAATCATGCAATTGAACACTCGAACATGCTCCAAACGTCACCAAACTTTACCAGCATGCAATTAAACATATTTAAGACTTATAGGAACCAACGAATCAACAATTCAACATCATATGCAAAAAGCCCCAATTCAATGGTCATGCTTCCTACACAAGCTAGCCACTCAAGCATCAAACTTCCAAAACAAGCATATAAGGTTCAATCCAAAAACCAGCATTTTAAACAACATTCAACATACTTAGGGAGTCTCAAACACCTCCTAAATCATACACATTGGTCCCCCATTGCCAAAACATACAAAAGCTAAATGTTTAACAAAACCTTCCATACTTAGAGCTTCTCTTGAACTTGATTGCTTGCCTTTACTTGCAGCCCCTTTAGGTACTCTAATGCTCTGCATTATTGAATTAAGAAAACGTAGAGAGCGTAAGCAAAAGCTTAGTGAGGCATGCTCATTAAAACAATTCAATAATGCAATTAAAACCATTTATAAATCATGCTTAAAACCAATCCTTGCACATGCTCAAAAGCATACTTTAAATCAAGCAATCACATGCTTCATATCATATATCAAAACAAGCATCTCATGCTTCTTACATACTTAACATGTCATATTGGCTCAAGTGATACATTTCATTTCATAAAACAAGTTCAACAACTTTCCCAAGGACTTTTAAACACCTTGGCCCCAAGGACTTTTAAACACCTTGGCCATGGACTTTTAAACACCATGAATGAGGACCACACAAGGACTTTTAACCACCTTTGTGTCCAAAGCTTGAATCACCCCACGGACTTTTAAACACCTTGGCCCCAAGGACTTTTAAACACCTTGGCCCATGGACTTTTAAACACCATGGAAGGATCACCTAAGGACTTTTAACCACCTTAGTGTCCGCAACATGAACCATCCAAGGACTTTTAACCACCTTGATGTTCATAAGTAACAAGGCTCACTCAAGGACTTTTAACCACCTTAGTGACCTTAACATTTTCAAAACATCACTTGCCAATATACATCATAATCATCATTTAACCCACTGTTTTAAAGCATTTAACCAAGCCATTTTCATCATGCATTTTAAAGCATCAATCCACATTTAAACAATGTATAAAAGCAAGGTACTCCTACCTAGAGTTACCTTCAACATATGGCTTATATCATCAGCAAAATTCATGCTAAAACATGCTTTCAAAACAGTAATCAAAACATGCAAATCATCACTTTGCAAAACATCAAGTCATGGCCACCACTAGAGAGAAAATCCGAAAACTTACACTTGAGCTTAGCAAAGTTGTTTAGACTTAAACTAAGCTCCCAAAACCTTCAAACCTTGGTTTAAAAAGCTGAAAATCCAATTCCACAATTGCACTCACCAATTTCCACTTTGCTTCAAGCCAAAGCACCAAATCAAGCTTCCAAATCAACCAAACTTGGATCCAATGATGCCTCCCCTGTTTCAACACATCAAAGCAGAGGATTAATGCATCATCATGCATTAATTGCTTCAATGAAAGCATCCAAACTCGCTGCTCTCATCCAACCTCCATTTTCGGCCACCAAACACAACCGAAAATGCATCCAAACCACTTCTAAACAAAGCCCAGCCATAAACCAGCAAAACCTCACTTCCATTAACATCAAATAACATCTAAAAACAACCTATTAACAACCTTATACCTCCAGCAACACCAGATCACCAAGATCACCTCAACAACTACCTTAAAACACAAGCTAAACTTAGGAAACTCAACCTATCCGGGATTGCATCAATCAAAACTCAATTCCACATCATTTTAGAGATCATTTAACATCAAAAACATCTCTTAAATCACAGATTACTCAGATCTAACGAAAATCACCAAAAATCATCAAAATCTTGCATAATAAGCCAAGATCCAATTCAACACTTAAAAACCTTTAATTAAACCTCAATTTAGGATTGAAAACTTAGGAATTTCAGTAAAGAACTGATAGTTTAGAGGAGAAGGGCGTTCTTACCTCCAAACTTGTGTTTCTCCACTTTTTGGAATGAAAATCCTTGATGAAACTTGTAGCAATTGAAGAGGTTTTGAAGATACAATGATTTGCAATCAAATGAAAGTTGAAAGGAGGAATTTAGGTGAGAAAATCAGAATCAATTCTCTGGAAATGGAGTGTTTGGGTTGAGAGAAAAAGAGAGAAAGAAAATTGGAAGTTAGTTGAGAAAATGCCAAATGAGTTTTTCCCTCCTTTTGATTCACTTCAAAAATCAGAATTATAACTCTAAATATCTTAGAAAAATCTGGAGAAATCACTTTTGGATTAATAGCTCCTTAAAGATTCAAAGTTTCAACCCTTTATAAAACAGCCACCAAACTTGCGAAAATTACATTTTGGTCACTAGCCAAAATGTCACACTTCCAAAACTCATTTTCCAAAATTGTTTTCACAGTTCATCTAATTATATTAAAAGATAATTTTAGAACATTTTTCCATATTTTTAATGCAACCCGAACTAGGCTTTCCTAATTTAACCCCTTAAGATTCGAACAGCACTTTGACCAACCGGTCAACGCCCAAAACTGGGGCGTTACAATATGCTTTCAAAACAGGATTTGAAACATGCAAACAAACCACATTGCATACAACCAAACCATGGTTCATCACCAAAAGAGTTTTTCCGAAAACTTACTCTTGAGCTTAGCTAAGTTGCTTAGACTTAAACTAAGCTCCCAAACCTTCAAAACATTGGTTTCAAAGCTGAAAACCAAAATCCACTCACCGATTCCGTTTTGCCCCTTGCCGAAACACCAATCAAGCTCCAGGATCACCACCACTAGGATCCAAAGATGACTCCTCTGTTTTAAACACATCAAAGCAGAGGATTAATGCATCATCATGCATTAATAACTTCAATGAAAGCACCTAAACTCGCTGCTCTCATCCACACTCCATTTTCGGCCACCAAACACAAGCGAAAATGCATCCAAACAACTCCACAACATTACCCAGCCATAATCCATCAAATCTAATCATCCTTAAACATCAATTAACATCCAAAAAGGATCTAACATCACCCTTATACCTCCAGCTATAACAGATGAACAAGATCACTCCAAAAACAACCAAGAACTCAAGCTAAATTTAGGAAATTCAACCTATCCGGGATTGCATTAATTAAACCTCAACTTCTCATCAATTTAACATTCATTTAACATCAAAAAGACACCTTAAATCACTGCTGAAACAGATCATACGAATTTTAATCAAAATCAACCAAATCTTGCATTTAAAAGCCAAGATCAAGAACACAACCTTAAAACCATTTATAAAACACAAATTAAGGATTGAGAACTTGGAAATTTCAGTAAAGAACTGAGAGTTTAGAGGAGAAGGACGTTCTTACCTCCAAACTTGAGTTTTCTCCCTTTTTAGAACCAAATTCTTGAAAATCCACTTAGCAAATGCAAAGGTTTTGTTGAAGAGATGATTGAAGATCAAAAGGGAATTGAAATGAATTATTTAGGTGACAAAATCAGAAAGAAAAGCTCTGGAGAAAAGGTGTTTGGTTTTAGAGAAAAGATGAGAGAAAATGAATATGGAAATTTGGAAAGTTAGTTAGCAAATGCCAAAATATCTTCCCTCCACTTTTCTTTTATTTAAAAACCATTAATTAATCATTTAATACTTTAGAAAAATCTGGAGAAACTCCCATTGGGTAAATAGCTCCTTAAAGATTCAAAGTTTCAATCCTTTTTAAAACAGTCTCACAGTCTTCAAAAATTACATTTTGGTCACTAACCAAAATGTCACACTTCCAAACCTCATTTTGTTAGCAAATGTATGGTTTTTCAGCGGGTTAAAGCTGAACATCAGTTTCCTTCAGGGTTGTTGCAACCGTTAAGGATCCTTGAATGGAAATGAGAGAGGATCACCATGGACTTTGTGTCTGGTTTGCCTCTATCGCCATCAAAGAAGAATTTTGTTTGGGTGACTGTGGATCGTCTTACGAAGTGTGCGCATTACTTGCCTATGCATACTGCGTACACCTTGGATAACCTGGCGGAGTTGTACATTGCTGATATTGTACGGTTGCATGGTGTACCAAAATCTATTGTGTCGGATAGAGATCCGATGTTCACCACGAGGTTTTGGGAGTGTTTGCATCACGCATTGGGTACGCGGCTAAATTTAAGTACTTCTTATCATCCGCAAACGGATGGACAGTCGGAGCATGTTATCCAAGTGTTGGAGGATATGTTGAGGTGTGGTGTTATTGAGTTTCAAGGCTCCTAGGAGAAGCACTTGCCTTTGGTGGAGTTTTCTTATAATAATAGTTGCCAGGCGAGTATTGAAATGACACCTTATAAAGCTTTGTACGGGAAGAAGTGCATAACTCGTCTTTGTTGGGCTGAAATGGGACAAAAGTTGGTTTCGATGCCAGCCTTGTTTAAAGGAACCACAGAGAAGGGGAAGCTCATTTGTGAGCGATTGAAGGCAGAATCCTATCGGCAAAAGTCTTACGCGGATTTGAAGCGTAAAGAGATAGAATTTGCGGTAGGTGACCATGTGTTTCTGAAAGTTTCACCTTGGAAGAAGGTGAAGAGGTTTGGTCGGAAGGGAAAGTTGAGCCCAAGATACATTAGACCATACGAGGTGATAGAACGTGTGGGTCCTGTTGCATATAAGCTGAGACTACCTCAAGAGTTAGAAAAGATACATAATGTGTTTCATGTATCCATGCTTCAAAGGTATAGATCGGACCCTTCGCATGTCATGCTTGTGGAGGAAGTTGAGTTGAATCCATATTTGAAATATGATGAGGAACCTATTGAGATTTTGGATTCGGACAATAAGGTTATTCGTGGTAAGACCATTGAGCTGGTCAAGGTGTTGTGGAGACATCGTGGTGTTGAGGAAGCAATTTCCTTACCTTTTTCCTCCAAGTAAATATCGGGGACGAAATTTCTTAAGAGGGGGAAAGTTGTAACGCCCCGATTTTAAGCCTAGATGTTTTAAAGTTCGAATCAGACCGGTCGAGAACGGTTCAAATCTTAAAGGGATATTTAGGGAAGACCTAGTTCGAGATGTTTTAAAAATATGGAAAATACCTAAAATCCTCATTTATTATATGAATTATTATGGTGAAATCAATTTTACAAAATAAGGTTTGGAAATACTACATTTCAGTGTAGTGACCAAATCCCAGTTTTACAAAAGTTAAATAGTGACTTTTTTCATAAACGATTGGAACTTTGAATCTTTAAGCAGCTAATTTTACCAAAATGTTTTTAATCCTATTTCTCCTTATTTTGGGTGATTTTAATAATGTTTTAATTAGAGTAAATAAAGATTAATTAAAGGAAAAACTATCTTTGACTTTTCATAACTACCTTACGTTAATTTTCTCTCATTTCATTTTCTCTCAATTTCTTTTCAGCCAAACACATTTCCTCCATCAATTAGCCTTTCATTTTCATTTCTTCTGATGATATTTCAATCTCCTTTTGATTCCTAATCTTTTCCTCATCAAATCCTCTTGTTTTCACATTGGATTTTCAAGAAAACTTGCCTAAATCAAGGAGAAATCAGCCATTGGAGGTAAGCTTCGTCCTTCTCCTCTAATGATCAGTTCTTTACTGAAATTCCCAAGTTATCAATCCTTTGTTAATGATTTTTGAGTTGCTTTAATGTTAGAAACAAGAAATTGTATTAAAACTAAGGTTTTTTGAGAGATCTTGATGATTTTCGTGGTTGATGGTTAGGCTCTATTTTAATGTTGTTTTCTAATGTATTTTGGATGTTAATTGATGTATTAAATGAGGTTTTATCAAACAAATCCCGAATAAACTTGGATTCCTAAGTTTTGTATGCTAGAATGGTGGTTTTTTAAGTGATTTTGGTGCTATATTATAGATGGAGGTATATGGACGAATTTGTAGTGGTTTTTGATGTTGATTGATGTTTATAAATGATTATAAGTGATAGTTCTTGGCTGGGCTTTGTTTTAGAAGAGTTTGGAGATGATTTTGGTTGTTTTTGGTAGACGAAATGAGGTTCTTGAGTAGAGCAACGAGTTTAAGTGTGTGGCTGATGGTTTCAATGCATGATGATGCATTAATCCTCTGCTCTTATGTGGTATAAACAGAGGAGACATCTTCAGACGCCTTTGGTGTTGATCCGAGAGCTTAGATAGCATTTCGGCAAGTAAGCGAAATGTAATCGGTGAGTGCGAATGGTTTTAGAATTCCTTAAGGGACAACAAAACAAGGTTTGGGGATTTAGAAAAAGTTTGAAACACCTTCCTAAGTTCGAAAGTAATTTTTGGCTAGATTGCTCTCTTATATGTGGTGGTTGCCCCTGAAATGCTTTTACATGCTCATGGTTTAAGATAGATGAATTCTTACTGATTTTATCCATGATTTGTAGCATGATATGATGCTTGAGATGATTTCATGAAATAACATGTTGCATTGATGAGTTTTGAGCTTTTGTTTTAAAGCATGGCAAATGCTATGGTTTTGAAATGAGATGTTAAAGATTTGAGAAATGTTGCATGGAAAACAGCAGGTGAGAAGATGTTTGTCATTTACTGGCATAGAAGATGAGATACTTATTGGATATAATTGATCGATCAATAGGATGAGAGTGCACTATAAAATAAAATTTCGTATGTGCTCATTGGTTTAATCCAAAGGGAGAGACCGATGAAGGGCATTCCATCGGGTAGGACTTGGTGAAATACCCAAGCTTTGTTACGATGAGAGATTCCGCCATGTGAGTACGGTGATGTGAGATTCCACCGGAAGTTATGTTTACTAGACAAGTGAGTACGATGATGTGAGATTCAACCGAAAGCGTCTAGTGGTTTGAGAACGTTGTCCGCATATCTGAGTAGTAATGAGATGTGAAATGCCAATATAATATATGAAAATGCTTTTGATTCACATGTACCTATTGTTGATATGATTTATGCTATGAGAAATGCATATGAGATTTCTATATGAAATTCTTTGGTTTTTACAAGCATGTGTATGGCCTTGCCATGAGATTTGTGTTGGTTTAAATGCATGAGATAGAATTGAGGTACATGTGTTTTCAATGAAGAGTTGCTTTGAAATGGTTTTCAAGCATGAGATAGAATGAGCATGTTGTTGAAAAGGCTTTTGGGAAAGTGTTTTGAATAATGCATTATTGTGTTGGTTTACTTTAGAGCATGCCTCACTAAGCAAATGTGCTTACGCTCTCTTTTACAAATAATGCAGATAATTGAAGTGTTTTTGGGTAGCAAGAAGGTTAAGAACATCACAGGAAGGCCAAAGCTCATGTATGGTGATGTTTTGCGATCGTTGTGCCCTTCTCTCCCATGTTTCTTGAGTGTTCACATAGGCTTAATGTGCATCTAAAAATTATTAAAAAGAAAAAAAGGGTCGTTAATCAAGGTTGACTTTCAGGTTGAGTTTTGTTTTCCCCGTTTAATCTTCGTAGTTCGGGTCAAGCGTCTAGGCCGGGCTAAGGGGGTTACACGGCCTGGCCGATAGACCGAACCGAACGGATCACAAGGGAAATATTGAAGTAAACTGGAAAAGTTAACCTCAATAAACGACCCCTTTTTTTCCTTTTTATCTTGTCTAAATGCTTCTTAGTTTCCTATGTGTACGTACACAAGCAGCGAGTACAAAACAAACACAATCACCTTTCAATTTGAGTTTATTAAGGTTTAGGGGCCATTTTGTAATTTTGATAAACTTCAAGAACTTTTACCAAATTCGAGTTACCGATCTTCAATTAGATTCATTATATGCCTTATGGTGAAATTTCAGCTCAAAAAGACATCTAAAACTCATTCAATTTATATGCAAGGAAAAAAGACTAAAATGTAAGAAACAGAACTCAAAACAATTCAAACACAGCTCCAACGGTCAAGTGTTTCGGAAGACAGGACCCTGTATCAGAATGACCGTTTTGAAACACGGTTAACAGTTTCGATACGCAGGTTTGTTTCAAAACCCCAGGAAACTCGTTTCGGTACATTAGTTCATAGTGGCAAATTGTTCCGGAACGAACCTCACTGTTCCGGAACACCATGGCCATGATAGGCCACCATTCCGAAACAGGTAAGGGCATTGCGAAGAGCCTAGGCCTGTAACTTTCTAAAATGCTGGTTTAAAACAACTTCTACCCTTTGCATACATGTAAAAGACCACTAAAACGAAGCACAAGTTATATCAAATCATTATTCACACAAACCATGGAACTAAGGGCATGCTTCCTAGTTATCAAAAACACCAAAAGGTTAAAAACCAAATACAAGCACTAACAAAACCTCAAAGAACATTTACAATATCACAAATGCATAACAAACTTGCTCAACACAAGAAAATACCACATCAACAACATTTAAAGCTTTGGACACCCTATTGCCCCTTATTACACTAGTTCAAAAGTTCAACATACTTTTAGTAAATTGTCTTGGTGTAGTTCCTCAAAGACGTTGCCTCCAAAAGTCTAATTATCCGCATTGGTGAAATGAAAAGAGCATAAGCATACAAGCTTAGTGAGGATTGCTCAAACCACAAACACCATCAATGCACAAAACCATTTTTCGCTCTTTTCAAAACCAACATGACTTTCATAGCAAACCACATATTTAAATATCGAAAACATTGTTTTGAACACCATGCTACATGATTCAAATCAAATCAGCACCTTAACCATTGCTTCACATTTACCAAGCCTTCCAAGCATAAACTCCATTATGCTAAGCTTCAATAAAAACATGCATATTTCAAACCATGCATTAGCAACATTTTCCACATTACATAATTCCATTATATTATCTCACAAGCGATAACAAAAATTCAAAATCAAAGTATCAGACACACGGATTACCAAGGGTTGTCCCACACCCTTCATACACTTTACCGGCATCTCAAGGCTCACACACGAGAGCAATCCTCCATCATTGTGAGACTCGTGGTGGAGTATTCAGTACAATCACAACCCCTCAACACCACTCATTGGTAAATGTATATTACACTAACGAGAGACGGGACATGCACAAGGTTCGCACCTGGGAGCTACCCCCAAACGTTGCAACCTTAACAATCATCAATCGTTAGGGCACTTGGATGGAGTATTCGGTATAATAACAACCCCTCAGCATCCAAGGCGACTTGTTTATAGTGCACTCAATTCTATAGCCGATGAAATATATCTGATTTCATTTATAAAACACTTTAACCAACATCACTTGCCAATATAATCCATATCCCACGCATACCTCACTATTTTTACAAAGCATACATGATAGGCCATAAACAAGCATTAAACCATGCTTAAAATCTCATGCATCAACACATGCATACAAGGATCACATCCCTAGTGCATCCCTAAACCACATGGCATCATCATACACATTATACATACTCAAAATCATGCTTAAAAAACAGTAGGTACATGCATTTAAAATCAAGTGCAACCAGAGGCTCATAACTAGCACAACATAGAGTAAAATACACTTTACTTACATATGGACTTAATAAAGCGTTTCAAGCTCTTATTAAGTTCCCAAAACCTTTTTCAAAACGTTTCCTCATTGGAAAACCAATTTCCTCTCACCGATATGCGAAACCACAATAGCCGACGCACAAATCAAACGTCCAAAGCTTCCACGAACGTGTCAATTGTTTCCAGAACACTATCCCCTGTTTTCAATACATCAAAACAAAGGCTCAATGCATTAGAATGAATCCAATACCCCAGCACGCACAAGAAATCTCGCAGCCCTGCTCTAAAGCAACAAAACACCCATCCGAAACAACCGAAAACTCAATCGATTGCCCTCAAACCTCATCCCGGCCATTACCCAACTCACCCAACACATTCTAAGCATTAATCAACATCCAAAAACACCGCAAAACTAACCTTATACCTCCAACAACTCCAAAATATAAAGAACACCTCAAAAACTCTACTAAAAACACCTCTAAAACTAAGGATCTCTAGGATATCCGGATTTACATGATCAAGACTCGTTATCAACATCAAAAACCTTCCAAAACATGAATGGAACACAACTGAATTGATCCATAACAAAAAATTTACAGAAATCACATTTAAGTCTCTTCTTTCGTCAAAACTTCGACATTTTCGTCAATCAATACTAAAACCTCATTTAAAAACATAAATCAAGAGTCAAATACTTGAGAATTTCATTAAAGAACCTTGATTAAAGAGGAAGAACAAAAATTACCTCAATCCTTTCTTTTCTTCTAGTTTGGCAAGTTTTCACTCTATGAATCAAAGGAGATTTTGAGAGAAATCTATGGAAATTGAGTTGGAAATCAAAGAAAGATAAGAGGAAGATGAAATTTAGAAATTGGGAGAAAAAGAGAGTTTTTGGCTAAGGAGAGAAAATGAGAAAAGAGTAGTTACGTCAAAAATGATTTCCAAAAATAACTAACTCTCCCTTTTTCTTTCACTTTCCCTCTAATTTTAATTAAAACATTTTAAACTCATTCCAAATAAAAGAAAATGCTTAATTGCATGAAAGCTCCTTATAGATTCTAAGATTTGACTCTTCTTTTAAAAATTACACTTTTTCCACATTTTTCAAACTTTACATTTTGTTCACTGCCCAAAATTTACACCTTCTAAAACCCATTTTGCAAAATTGTCTTTACCCTGCCCTTATATATGATTTTAGAGGATTTTAGAGGTTTTTATCATATTTTTATCATATTTTTATCCTATCCTGAACCCTGAACTCCCTAAACCACCTTTTACCAGTTCGAACAACCAGAACTGGTTCCACTGGTCTAACTCGACTCGCCAAAAACATCTAAGCCCAAAATCGGGGTGTTACAACTATCCCCCACTTAGGAAATTTCGTCCTTGAAATTTTACCTGAAGGAAAAAGATGCGGGAATTGCCTCAGCATGTCCACTCTGCTTTCCCACGTGGTCTCCTCAACTCCTCGGTGACGCCAAAACACCTTAACAAGTTCAATCGCCTTGCCACGAAGCACCTTGCTACTTGTGTCTAGAATTCTCACCGGTTTCTCATTATAGGATAAATCCAGATTCAACTCTATCTCCTCAACTGGCATCACATGCGAGGGATCCGATCTATTTCTCCGCAACGTAGATACATGAAACATATCACTGATCTTTTCCAACTTGGGAGGCAACCTCAACCGATAAGCCACAGTTCCAACTTGCTCCACAACATCATAGGGTCCAATAAAACTCAAACTAAGCTTTCCCTTACGTCCGAACCTCATCACCTTCTTCCAAGGTGATACCTTAAGGAACACGCGATCCCCAACCACGAACTCAACCTCTTTATGCTTTAAATCTGCGTAATACTTTTGGCGATCTGATGCAGCTTTCCACCGCTAACAAATGAGCTTCACCTTTTCTATTGTTCCCTTGAGCATATCCAGTAAGGAAAGCAACCTTTGCCCGCCTCAGCCCAACAAAGAGGCGTTCTACACTTTCTACCATACAAGGCCTCATATGGTGCCATTTGAATACTTGCCTGAAAACTATTATTATAGGCAAACTCAACCAAAAACAGATGCTTTTCCCAAGAACCCTGGAAATCAATTACACAACATTGGAACATATCCTCGAACACCTACACAACATTGGAACATATCCTGAAAACCATACACATGCTAACAAAATCCGCCACAACCTTTTTGAACCCCGCCCAATAGTACTCATCCTTTAAACCACGATACATCATGGTACTACCAAGGTGCATAGCGAAAGGACTGCTATGGGCCTCAGTCAAGATGGTGTGCCTAAACTCAGCATCTTCTGGCACCATTATCCGACTTTTAAAACATAAAACTCCATCATCATTAAAGCAAAAATTTGTAGCCTTTCCATCAACTATATCCTGAACGTGAGGCACCAAAGAATCATCCAACAACTTCTTTTCCTTAATCAATTGAATTAGGGAGGGTTTCACATGCAACTTTGCTATCAAGCCTCCATCACCCGATATACGCAAACGAGCATACATAATCCTTAACTCAACAACCACTTTCCTACTCAAAGCATCGGCCACAACATTGGCCTTTCCCAAATGATACTCAATGGTCAGATCATAATCCTTAAGTAACTCCAACCATCTTCGTTGCCTAAGGTTCAATTCCTTCTGAGACAAAAGGTACTTCAAACTCTTATGGTCGGTGTAAACCACACATCTTTCACCATAAAGATAGTGTCTCCAAATCTTTAGAGCAAACACCACTGCCGCGAGCTCGAGATCATGCGTAGGATAGTTTCGCTCATGCACTTTCAGCTATCTAGACGCATAAGCTACAACCTTCCCACCTTGCATCAATACAAACCCAAAAGCAACATATGATGCATCACTATACACTACAAACTCCTTACCCTATTCTGGTTGAATTAAGACAGGAACTTGCGTCAAAGCTTCATTCAATTTCTCAAAAGCATGCTGCCTAACATCCGTCCACTCGAAGCGAACATTCTTTTGCAACAACTTAGTCAAAGGGGCAGCAATCTTAGAGAACCCTTCGACAAACCTTCGGTAGTAACCAGCCAAGCCAAGGAAACTACGCACCTCTGTTACTGACTTAGGCGTCTTCCAACTCATACCGCCTCAACCTTATGTGGATCAACCGGGATATCTTCGGCCGACACCACATGTCCAAAAAAAACACCTTCTAGAGCCAAAACTCACACTTGCTTAGCTTAGCATAAAGCTGATTCTACAACAACACTTGGAACACAATCCTTAAGTGCTTGTCATGATCCTCCTCGGTACGTGAGTACACAAAAACTTCACCTTAATTCACTGGACGAAAATAAAGAAAATATTTGAGAAAGTTGTCACGAGAATAATGAAGTAAAGAAATCAAGATAGAGAGAATGGGCTAGTATTGAATTGCTCAGTAGTGCATGTATTACAGAGTTTAGGAAATCCAGTTCTATCGTTGTCACTCGTCGCGGCAGCACCTGTCGCGGCAGTAGTCCGTTGATTGTCGCGGCAACAAACACTCAACTCAGTACATCATGTTTGGCAAGAATCCCAGATGTGCCTTGGCCTATCCCTAGGTCCAAGGCTATCGATGATCACATCTTTGATGATACCTCCCGGCGTGAATCGAAAGATGAACACCAATGTGTATGAATTCTTCTTTAGCCACTTAACCTCGTCATATCCCTAGGATCGAGATAGTTCAACTATAAACTAGAGAACTTGCTCTTATTTCTTTCGTATACTTAACTCTCCCGATGCTAAGTAAATAGATAACATCACAATGCTCTCCCGATGCTCTTGCAAGATGTTAATAACCAAAATAAGAGAAATTGAAGTTTATTTTATTGAACTGAAAATTCCTAAAACAAAACAACCCTTGCAACTACTTTACAAATCAACCCTTGGCTCTAGGGGGAATTTAGAAAATGTTGTGGGAAGGAAAACGACTAGAATTTTGGGAAGAAGCTAGGGTAATCGGTTATCAGTTATCAGTTATGCCCTCTAGGTTAAAATACATGCCCTTATATAAGTTTTAGGCTCAAGTTATCTAAATTAGAAAGAATATAACTTTAATTGAAAGTATGATTCTAATAAAGACTAAATCTTCAAGGAATCTACTTTCCAGCCGTCATCTCCTTGCTTGGGATTTTCTCTCCTTGAACCTTGGGCTTGACATATCTTTTGATCTGGTGCTTGGAAAAATATAAGGTTTTCACACGACAGACGGGGTGAATTTTCTCTATCTGTCGAGGTCCACTTTGCTTCTTCTCCTCAAAACTGTTGTCATCCTCTATTATCACGGCAACAACCGTGGCAGCATCGTCCTCTTTGTCTGCTTGTCCAATTCAGCTCCTCTACTTTACTGCCCAGCACCTCCCTTTCCGTCTGCTACGGCAGCAACCTGCAAAATCAACCATTTTTAGTAGAATATGTGCCTTTTAATATACTTGTGATGTTTTGCTGTAAAATAACCTAAATACAATGAATAATGCTTGAATGCAGCAGAAATATGGGTTAAAATGGTGTAAATAATAGAACTTTTACACACTAAACACACCCCCAAACTCAAGTTTTTGCTTGTCCTCAAGCAACTAAGACCTAAAAGAAAAAATGAAATATTTTTGTTTTGGCTTTCAAACAGTGAACTTTCCCTTACCCGTCGTTCGTTCCCTGTGATGGCAGCAACCTGTCGGATAATTTAGGATCTGTCTGGAAGCTCACTATAGTCCTCGTGCAGTGTGTGCATGCTTGTGAACAATTATATGCCAAGACTCTCTTAGTTTCACTAGAATATTAAACTTTTAACTCGAATTTTTATGCCAAAGTTTATCTTTTTGAAGGCACATTTTCATGCTTCTAAGAGCCAGTTTCGGGCACCTCTAGTTAACTTCCTAGAGCCAGTTTTAGGCACCTCTAGTTAACTTCCTAGAGCCAGTTTCCGGCACCTCAAGGGCTGTTGAGTCTCTTTTGCTAAACTTCTTTCCTAGAGCCAGTGTTAGGAACCTCTATGGGCTATTCAAGTGCTAAGCTTCCTATTCTAGTTTGGCTAAAAGTAGTCTAAGCAGTATAACAGTCACAATGGTGTTTAAGTTTTAAAAACTATAGAAAGGCTCTAAACTTCTCCTTTAATTATCCTAAAGTTACTGCCACGACAGAGCTATCACGACAGGTAAGTTCAATTAACAGTTTTCAGCCAAAATTTTCAATATTTGTTTTTTTAAGAAAAATAACTAAGTAAAAAACACAAAATTTAACTAAGATGTACTCCATTAATATGGAGGGTTGCCACCCTCAAACTCGAGGGTTGCATTGCCCTCAATGCAAATTACAAAAATAAGAAGATAAGAAACTTAAATTTAGGTGTTGTCTTCGGTGCTGCTGCTGAGGCGGATCTGGCGGCGGATTCTGGTTCTCGGGGCGGGTTGGGGTGGTTGTTGTACAACCTGAATATCAGAGCTGTTGTCTCTGCTGTCACTGCTGCTGCTGGCCTTTGGCATAGTGTTCTTATTTGCCATTCTTTTCTGCCTCTTTACCGGTGTAAATTCCTTCGACATGTTCCTCTGAATAGAGGGTTCATCGTCATTGTCTGCCCAAACGGAGGAGGAAGAGAACCCAGCAACCAAGGCAGCATGGTCATCCGATGGCACTGGTCGCTTTGTTCCTCGAGCATATGGTTTGGCATGAGTGCTGTCGGCTGCTATTGGGGCAGGCGATGGTATGGAGGCGGCAAATGGTGTTTGTGGGGTAGCAGCATGTGTAGGTCTGTGGACAGAGGTGGTGACAGTGAAGTAATGGGCAGGGAAAGTGGGGAAAACAGCATCAGGGAAACTTAAAGTATTTTGGATAACATTTACCATAGAGGCGATGAAGTCCCTGATGAATGTCATGAGGCCCAACTGTCTTTCCTTCATCTTTTGAATGGCAGCTAGGATCTGATTGGAGGAGTCTGTGGGAGCAGCTGCTGTGGCAGCATGGGCAGGATTTGGCTGCTCTAATGATTCAGCTGTGGTGGCATCGGGGTTGAATGATGATAGAGGGGTGGCCACGGTCAGCTCCAAGAGGCTGAGGATATTCTTTTCCGTCCAACCCTGTCCTTTCACTATTAAATCGGTGTCGGCTTCCGGCACATTATGGTCGCGGCAGAGTGATGTGATGAGGTAGGGGAGGAAAAGAAGGCCCGTCAGTCGATGTGCACTTTCCAAAATACTCTCTCGAATATAACTACCCACATTAATAGGTCGTTCATTTAAAATAGATTGTATTAAGGCTAACCTTCGTTGGTCAACAGTTGTATGGTGTGACGACGACATGATCCTCTTTTTGATGAAAGCATTCCATAGTTTTGCCTCCGGCAGCAGCTGCCCCCTCTGTAACCCCCTTAACCCGGCCTAGACGGAAGACCCGAATTAAGAAAGTCACACGGGGAAAACCAGAGTCAACCCGAAAGTCAACCTTGATTAACGACCCTTTTTTCTCTTTTTAAAACTTGTCTAGATGCATATTAACCCTAGATATGATCGTTCAAACAGCATGCTCAAAGATCATAATCATCAGAGATCAAACAGGGACCCAATTGAACAATTTACAACTTTAGGGACCAAATTGTAAATTCTGTAAATTATAAGGTCTTAACTCAAATTAATGTTACCAACTTATAATTAATCAGGTTTCATGCTTCCCTGCAAAATTTCAGCTCAAACGGACATCCCAAACTCATACAATTGCACAAACAAGTTTCAGGACCAAAATGCAAACATTTCAAAACATATAACCGCCCATGTCAGCCTCCAACGGTCAGGTGTTCCGAAACAGGGAGAACCTGTTTCGAAACGCGGGACCGTTCCGCAAGGAGTTCCGAAACGAGGCCTGGCAGAGGCATTTCCGTTTCGGAACGGTACCTTCCGTTTCGGACGCCTGGGCCACTACAGGGCACCCGTTCCGAAACGGAAGCTCCCGTTCCGATACGGCCTGCACAGAATGTAGAGAAATGGCTGCTAAAACACACAATTGACCAACCGATCATGCTCCAATTGCAACCAAACTTTACCAGCAAGTCAAAAAACATGCAAGGAGCATAAATGCATCATCCAATCATCATCATGGCATCAATCATGAAAAGCCCCAAATCTAAAGGCATGCTTCCTACTTAGCAAACCATTCAAGCATTAAATCTCCAAACCAACACATTAAGGCCAAATACATGTTCCAGCATTAATAACAACATTAAACAAACTTAGGGAGTTCAAAACATCTCCCAAAACATCCACAAGGTCCCCCATTGCCAAATGCCAAAAGCTAAAAATGTTTAAGAAACCTTCCCATACTTGAGCTTAGTTTCCACTTGATTGCTTGCCTTCCTTGCTGCCCTCAATGCACCTTAATGCTCTGCATTATTGGTTTAAGAAAAGAGAGAGAGCGTAAGCAAAAGCTTAGTGAGGAATGCTCATTTAAAACCATACAATAATGCATTTATAAAATTCATTTATAAACCATACTTCAAGCAACATTAAACATGCTCTTAAATATTTAAAACAAGCATCTCATGCTTCAAGCTCATAACAAGTCATATTGGCAACAAGTGATACATTTCACATAAGATCCACACATGGACTTTTAAACACCATTGTGATCTTATCCCCATGGACTTTTAAACACCATGGACCCATGGACTTTTAAACACCATGGCAAGGACCACACAAGGACTTTTAACCACCTTTGTGTCCTTAACAAGAATCTCCCAAGGACTTTTAAACACCTTGGAGTTCTTAAGTAACCAAGGCTTACAAGGACTTTTAACCACCTTGAGCCTTAACCAAGAACCAACCGTGGACTTTTAAACACCATGTTGTTCTTAAAATTCACAAGATTCACACAAGGACTTTTAACCACCTTTGTGATCTTAACCAAGAACCATCCAAGGACTTTTAACCACCTTGATGTTCTTGAATATACAAGGCTCACACTAACCACCTTTATGACCTTAACCATCACTTGCCAATATGTATCATTATCATCAATATCTCATTGTTTTAAAGCATTTTACAAAGCCATAAACATCATGCATCTTTAAGCATCAAACCACATTTAAACAATGTTCAAAAACAAGGAACTATTACCTTGAGTTTCCTTTAACACATGGCTTATAATCTCAGCAAATAAACATTCTAGATATGCTTTCAAAACAGATTTAAAATCATGCAAACATCACATTGCATTACAACCAAAACCATGGCAATCACCAAGATAGTTTTTCCGAAAACTTACTCTTGAGCTTAGCTAAGTTGCTTAGACTTAAGCTAAGCTCCCAAACCTTCAAAACACTGGTTTCAAAGCCGAAAACCAAATTCCACTCACTGATTCCGTTTCGCCTCTTGCCGAAACACCAAATCAAGCTTCCGGATCACCATCACTTGGATCCAAAGATGACTCCCCTGTTTTAAACACATCAAAGCAGAGGATTAGTGCATCATCATGCATTAATAGCTTCAATGAAAGCACCTAAACTCGCTGCCCTCATCCACACTCCATTTTCGGCTACCAAACACAACCGAAAATGCATCCAAACAACTCCTCAACATTGCCCAGCCATGATCCATCAAAACTAAACATCTTTAAACATCATTTAACATATAAAAAGGACCTAACAACATTCTTATATCTCCAGCAACAACAGATCCACAAGATCACCTCAAAATCAACCAAGAACACAAGCTAAACTTAGGAAATTCAACCTATTCGGGATTGCATTAATCAAAACTCAATTCCTTATCAAATTAACATTCATTTAACATCAATTTAACACCTTAAAGCACAGCCCAATCAGATCATACGAAAATCCATCAAAAATCACCAAATCTTGTATTTAAAGCCAAGATCCATTGCACAACTTTAAAACCACTTATAAATCATCAATTAAGGATTGAGAACTTAGGAATTTCAGTAAAGAACTGACAGTTTAGAGGAGAAGGACGTTCTTACCTCCAAACTTGAGTTTTCTCCTTTTTTGGAACCAAAACCTTGAAAATCCAATTAGCAAATGGTGAGGTTTTGTTGATGAGATGATTAGCAATCAAAAGAGAATTGAAAAGAGATATTTAGGTGACAAAATCAGAGTAAAAGCTCTGGAGAAAAGATGTTTGGCTTGAGAGAAAAATGAGAGAAAATGGAAATGAGATTTTAGGAAAATTAGTTGGAAATAACTTCCCTCCACTTTTCTTTTGTTTAAAAACCAGAATTAAACCATTAAATATCTTAGAAAAATCTGGAGAAACTCCCTTTGGGTAAATAGCTCCTTAAAGATTCAAAGTTTCAATCCTTTTTAAAACAGTCACGCAGTTTTCAAAAATTACATTTTGGTCACCAGCCAAAATGTCACCCTTCCCAACCTCATTTTGTAAAATTGATTTCACAGTTCACTTATATATATTAAAAGAAGATTTTAGAACATTTTTCCATATTTTTAATGCAACCCGAACTAGGCTTACCTAATTTCACTCTTATATATTTGAATCGCAACCCGACCGGTCCGGTCCAAACCCAAAACACCTAAGCCCAAAATTGGGGCGTTACAACTCTCCCCCCCTTAAGAAATTTCGTCCTCAAAATTTACCTGAAGAAAAGAGTTAAGGAAACTGCTTCAGTATGTCATCCTTCCGCTCCCACGTGGCTTCTTCAACACCACGGTGCTTCCACAACACCTTTACCAACTCAATGGTCTTGCCTCGAAGAACCTTGCTATCTGAATCCAGAATCTTCACCGGTTCCTTATCATAGGTCAAATCCGGATTCAATTCCACTTCCTCCACAGGCATCACATGCGAAGGATCAGATCTGTACTTCCGGAGCATAGAAACATGAAACACATCATGAATCTTCTCCAACTCTTGAGGCAACCTCAACTTGTACGCAACAGGACCCACACGCTCAACCACCTCGTATGGTCCAATGTACCTAGGGCTCAACTTACCCTTCCGGCCAAACCTCATCACCTTTTTCCAAGGCGAAACCTTCAAAAACACACGGTCACCCACCGCATACTCAATCTCCTTACGCTTCAAATCCGCGTAAGACTTTTGCCGATCAGAAGCTGCCTTCAACCGCTCACAGATGAGCTTCACCTTCTCGGTGGTTCCTTTCAACAAAGCCGGCATCGAAACCAACTTTTGACCCGTTTCAGCCCAACAAAGAGGAGTCCTACACTTCCTCCCGTACAAAGCCTCATAAGGTGCCATTTGTATACTTGCCTGATAACTATTGTTATAAGAAAACTCTACCAAAGGCAAATGCTTCTCCCAAGAACCGTGAAACTCAATCACGCAGCACCTCAACATATCCTCCAAAATCTGGATAACACGCTCTGACTGACCATCCGACTGAGGATGATAAGATGTACTGAAATTCAACCTTTTACCCAAAGCTTGATGCAAACACTACCAGAAACGCGATGTAAACCTCGGATCCCTATCCGACACAATCAACTTAGGCACACCATGCAGCCGCACAATCTCAGCAATATACAGCTCCGCAAGCTTATCCAAAGAAAACGTAGTATGCACAGGCAAGAAATGCGCACACTTCGTCAGGCAATCCAAAATCACCCACACCGAATTTTTCTTCGATGGTGACAAAGGTAAACCAGATACAAAATCCATGGTAACCCTCTCTCACTTCCATTCAGGGATTCTCAACGGTTGCAACAACCCTGAAGGAACCTGATGCTCAGCCTTAACTCGCTGACACACCATACACTTGCTCACAAACTCCGCAACATCTTTCTTCAAACCCACCCAATAGTACTCATCACGAAGATCACGATACATCTTAGTACTACCAGGGTGCATAGCAAAAGGACTACTATGACCTTCAGTCAGAATAGCAAGGAATTCGAAGGTCTACCCTCCGCGATATCCTGAACATGAGGCACCATCACCATTAAAGCAGAAATCTGAAGGCCTACCCTCCGCAACTGCTTTTCCTTGATCAATTGAACCAAAGATGGTTTCACTTGCAACTCAGCCACATGACCACCATCACGCGATATACTCGAACTGGCAAACATAGCCCTCAGCTCAACAGCTACCTTCCTACTCAAGGCATCCGCAACAACATTAGCTTTTCCAGGATGGTACTCAATCGTCAAATCATAATCCTTGAGCAACTCCACCCAACGCCGTTGCCTGAGATTCAACTCCTTCTGAGACATCAGATACTTCAAACTCTTGTGATCCGGGTACACAGTACACTTCTCACCATACAGGTAATGTCTCCAGATCTTCAGAGCAAAAACCACTGCAGCCAACTCAATGTCATGCGTAGGATAATTGCGCTCATGCACCTTCAACTGCCGCGATGCATAAGCCACAACCTTACCCTCTTGCATCAGCACACATCCCAAACCAACATAGGATGCATCACTGTAGACCACAAACTCTTTCCCTGATTCAGGTTGAACCAAGATAGGAGCTTGCGTCAAAGCTGCCTTAAGCTTCTCAAAAGCCTGTTGTCTCGCTTCCGTCCACTCATACTTAACATCCTTTTGCAACAACTTCGTCAAAGGTGCAGCAATCTTAGAAAACCCGTCCACAAACCTCCGGTAGTAACCCGCCTAACCAAGGAAACTACGAACCTCATGAACAGACTTAGGAACATTCCAGTTCATCACTACCTCAACCTTCTGAGGATCAACGCGAATACCCTCAGCAGAAACCACTTGCCCAAGAAACACCACCTCCTTAAGCCAGATCTCACACTTGCTCAGCTTAGTATAAAGTTGATTCTCCAACAAAGCTTGCAACACAATCCTCAAATGCTCTTCATGCTCCTCCTCAGTACGCGAGTACACGAGGATATCATCAATAAACACCACAACGAACTTGTCCAGGTATTCATGAAACACACGGTTCATCATGTCCATGAAAGCAGCAGGAGCATTTGTCAAACCAAACGGCATCACAAGGAACTCATAATGCCCATACCTTGTCCTGAAAGTTGTCTTAGGCACATCCCCATCATTCACCTTCAACTGGTAATACCCTGACCTCAAGTCAATCTTAGAGAACACAGCTGCTCCCCGAAATTGATCAAAGAGATCATCAATTCTCGACAAAGGATACCGATTCTTGATAGTCAACTTGTTCAGCTGACGGTAATCAATGCACATTCTCATAGTGCCATCCTTCTTCTTCACAAACAAGACCGGTGCACCCCAAGGTGACACACTCGGCCGAGTGAAACCACGATCAAGCAATTCTTGCAATTGCGTCTTCAGCTCCTTCAGCTCCTTAGGTGCCATTCTATAAGGGGTAATGGACACAGGAGTTGTATTCTCATACAGCTCAATTCCAAACTCCACCTCACGATTAGGAGGTAAACCAGGCAACTCCTCAAGAAAAACACCAAGAAACTCCTTCACAACACTGATATCCTGCACACGCAACTCCTTAGAGCTAGGATTCATCACAAAAGCTAGATAAGCTTCACAACCTTGCCTCAGCATCCGGCTCGCCTCCAAGGTAGACACCACATCGGCAGGAAACTTCACATTCTCACCAACCACAACAACTTCATAATCATCCGCAAGCTTCAGCGAAACTCGCTTATTTTCACAATCCACAACAGCACGATGCTCAGCAAGCCAATCCATACCAAGGATTACATCAAAACCATAGAAAGGCAAGTCCATAAGATCAACATGAAAAACATGTTCTTGAACAACCAAAGGACACCTTCTATACAGCTTTCGAGTCACAACAGTCTCACCAAAAGAACTAGTGACACGAACTCCAACATCCAAAGACTCAACAGACAAACCAAGCAATTCAGCATGCTCACGCAAAATGTATGAATGCGTAGATCCAGAATCAATCAAGGAAAGTAATGACAAGGATTACAAAGTAAAAGTACCTGCAATCACATCCGCGTCATTCCTCCCCTCTCGTTGAGCATACACCCTAGCTTGACCTCCACCCTCAGGCTAAATAGCCACAACATGGGCCACTCCTCGACCACCTTCCTTTCTTCGCTGAAAGTTACCATGGCCGCACCCACGACCTCTCTGTGGTGCAGCAACAACAGGAGCACGCACTTGGCCACCAACCAATATAGGACACTCTCGCCTCAAGTGATCCGCAGATCCACAATTCCAGCACCCGTTACCAGCTGCCGCAACAAGAGCTTGCACCTCCCTCACAGCACGAGGACTGTCACGCTTCATATGACCACGCGAACCACAAATCCAACACGCACTCGGATCAACTCTAGCATTGCCTCCTCGAGCAGATGCTCCACCACCCCGCTTAGCCGAGGACTGATACTTCTGATCACGTCCCCTCTTGTTTCGTCCACCACCGGAACTATACTCAGCAGCTCGCTTCCCAGCACTTGACCCAGCACTCTTAGCAGATAAACCCAAATTCATCTCAATATCCTTAGCTCGGCCCACCAGCACATCAAAATCATCATACTCGGTAGCCAGCACATACATCTTCACATCCGTCACTAAACCATAGCGAAATCTTTCGCACCTCGCCCGCTCATCAGGGACTAACTCGGGCGCATATTGACTGAGTCGAACAAACTGTACTTCATATTCAGCCACAGTCATGCTCCCCTGGGTAAGAGACATGAACTCCCGCTTCTTTTCATCTAGGTACCTCACACCTAGATACCTTCTCTTGAACACATTCTGGAAGAATGTCCAAGTTACATCAGCATCAGCCATCCCAGCGATAGTGGTTGTCCACCATGTATAGGCATCATCCTGTAGTAAAGATACTACACAACCCAGCTTTTGCACATCAGTGCAACTCATCTGACCCAAGATCCTCTTGGTACTCTCCATCCAGGATTCAGAACCTTTCGCAGACAAACCCCTGAATTCAGTCCCTCCCAGACTACGTAAACGTTCCAAGGGTAGTCTAACTCCAGCATCTCCCTGATGCCCAGCTCCTTGAGCTCCAGCTACTGCCGCTCGAAAAGCACCAGCAATAGCTTGCACCAACATCGTCATGTCAGGTATAGCTTGCCCCTGACCAGATTCAGGTCCAGCGACCCCAGCACCAGCTGCAGCTTCAGCTCTTTCACCCTCAGCACCACCACCACCAGGTGGAGGAGGTAACACCGCACTTCCCGCATTCTCCTCGTTCTCATTCTCATTCTGAGCCGTAGCTCGCACATTACTCCTCAACTCTCTACGAGGTGCCATACTCTAACAATGCAATCACAATGCAAACAAACAAAGTCAGGCCCAGCAAGGTAAGCAATCCAAGTACTCAAGCTCATTTCACTTTAGAAACAACATCATTTCATTAGCTTTGATTTGGCAATGGGTACCCACAACATGCTTCATCATAACATACAACTCAATTGCATCAAATTCACAAACCACTCATCATGCTTTCACTCAACAAGCATACATAGCATACATACTTCAATCATGCACACATTCATTCCCAAATACTCGAGAACTCAGCTCTGATACCACCAAATGTAACCCCCTTAACCCGGCCTAGACGGAAGACCCGAATTAAGAAAGTCACACGGGGAAAACCAAAGTCAACCCGAAAGTCAACCTTGATTAACGACCCTTTTTTTTCTTTTTAAAACTTGTCTAGATGCATATTAACCCTAGATATGATCGTTCAAACAACATGCTCAAAGATCATAATCATCAGAGATCAAACAGGGACCCAATTGAACAATTTACAACTTTATGGACCAAATTGTAAATTATGTAAATTATAAGGTATTAACTCAAATTAAAGTTACCAACTTATAATTAATCAGGTTTCATGCTTCTCTGCAAAATTTCAGCTCAAACGGACATCCCAAACTCATACAATTGCACAAACAAGTTTCAGGACCAAAATGCAAACATTTCAAAACATATAACCGCCCATGTCAGCCTCCAACGGTCAGGTGTTCCGAAACAGGGATAACCTGTTTCGAAACGTGGGACCATTCCACAACGGGTTCCGAAATGAGGCCTGGAAGAGGCATTTCCGTTTCGGAACGGTACCTTCCGTTTCGGACGCCTGGGCCACTACAGGGCACCCGTTTCGAAACGGTAGCTCCCGTTCCAATACGGCCTGCACAGAATGTAGAGAAATGGATGCTAAAACACACAATTGACCAACCGATCATGCACCAATTGCAACCAAACTATACCAGCAAGTCAAACAACATGCAAGGAGCATAAATGCATCATCCAATCATCATCATGGCATCAATCATGAAAAGCCCCAAATCTAAAGGCATGCTTCCTACTTAGCAAACCATTCAAGCATTAAATCTCCAAACCAACACATTAAGGCCAAGTACATGTTCCAGCATTAATAACAACATTAAACAAACTTAGGGAGTTCAAAACATCTCCCAAAACATCCACATAGGTCCCCCATTGCCAAATTCCAAAAGCTAAAAATGTTTAAGAAACCTTCCCATACTTGAGCTTAGTTTCCACTTGATTGCTTGCCTTCCTTGCTGCCCTCAATGCACCTTAATGCTCTGCATTATTGGTTTAAGAAAAGAGAGAGAGCGTAAGCAAAAGCTTAGTGAGGAATGCTCATTTAAAACCATACAATAATGCATTTATAAAATTCATTTATAAACCATACTTCAAGCAACATTAAACATGCTCTTAAACATTTAAAACAAGCATCTCATGCTTCAAGCTCATAACAAGTCATATTGGCAACAAGTGATACATTTCACATAAGATCCACATATGGACTTTTAAACACCATTGTGATCTTATCCCCATGGACTTTTAAACACCATGGACCCATGGACTTTTAAACACCATGGCAAGGACCACACAAGGACTTTTAACCACCTTTGTGTCCTTAACAAGAATCTCCCAAGGACTTTTAAACCCCTTGGATTTTTTAAGTAACCAAGGCTTACAAGGACTTTTAACCACCTTGAGCCTTAACCAAGAACCAACCATGGACTTTTAAACACCATGTTGTTCTTAAAATTCACAAGATTCACACAAGGACTTTTAACCACCTTTGTGATCTTAACCAAGAACCATCCAAGGACTTTTAACCACCTTGATGTTCTTGAATATACAAGGCTCACACAAGGACTTTTAACCACCTTTGTGACCTTAACCATCACTTGCCAATATGTATCATTATCATCAATATCTCACTGTTTTAAAGCATTTTACAAAGCCATAAACATCATGCATCTTTAAGCATCAAACCACATTTAAACAATGTTCAAAAACAAGGAACTCTTACCTTGAGTTTCCTTTAACACATGGCTTATAATCTCAGCAAATAAACATGCTAGATATGGTTTCAAAACAGATTTAGAATCATGCAAACATCACATTGCATTACAACCAAAACCATGGCCATCACCAAGAGAGTTTTTCCGAAAACTTACTCTTGAGCTTAGCTAAGTTGCTTAGACTTAAGCTAAGCTCCCAAACCTTCAAAACACTGGTTTCAAAGCCGAAAACCAAATTCCACTCACCGATTCCGTTTCGCCTCTTGCCGAAACACCAAATCAAGCTTCCGGATCACCATCACTTGGATCCAAAGATGACTCCCCTGTTTTTAAACACATCAAAGCAGAGGATTAATGCATCATCATGCATTAATAGCTTCAATGAAAGCATCTAAACTCGCTGCTCTTATCCACACTCCATTTTCGGCTACCAAACACAACCGAAAATGCATCCAAACAACTCCTCAACATTGCCCAGCCATGATCCATCAAAACTAAACATCTTTAAACATCATTTAACATCTAAAAAGGACCTAACAACATCCTTATATCTCCAGCAACAACAGATCCACAAGATCACCTCAAAATCAACCAAGAACACAAGCTAAACTTAGGAAATTCAACCTATTCGGGATTGCATTAATAAAAACTCAATTCCTTATCAAATTAACATTCATTTAACATCAATTTAACACCTTAAAACACAACCCAATCAGATCATACGAAAATCCATCAAAAATCACCAAATCTTGCATTTAAAGCCAAGATCCATTACACAACTTTAAAACCACTTATAAATCATCAATTAAGGATTGAGAACTTAGGAATTTCAGTAAAGAACTGAGAGTTTAGAGGAGAAGGACGTTCTTACCTCCAAACTTGAGTTTTTTCCCTTTTTGGAACCAAAACCTTGAAAATCCAATTAGCAAATGGTGAGGTTTTGTTGATGAGATGATTAGCAATCAAAAGAGAATTGAAAAGAGATATTTAGGTGACAAAATCAGAGTAAAAGCTCTGGAGAAAAGATGTTTGGCTTGAGAGAAAAATGAGAGAAAATGGAAATGAGATTTTAGGAAAATTAGTTGGAAATAACTTCCCTCCACTTTTCTTTTGTTTAAAAACCAGAATTAAATCATTAAATATCTTAGAAAAATCTGGAGAAACTCCCTTTGGGTAAATAACTCCTTAAAGATTCAAAGTTTCAATCCTTTTTAAAACAGTCACGCAGTTTTCAAAAATTACATTTTGGTCACCAGCCAAAATGTCACCCTTCCTAACCTCATTTTGTAAAATTGATTTCACAATTCACTTATATATATTAAAAGAAGATTTTAGAACATTTTTCCATATTTTTAATGCAACCCGAACTAGGCTTTCCTAATTTCACCTTTTTATATTCGAACAGCACTTTGACCGAACCGGTCCAAGCCCAAAACTTCTAAGCCCAAAACCGGGGCGTTACACCCTCTTCACCGTGTGTGGATTTTTCCGGCTGGTATTCCATTCGGTCCCCTCTTCCGTCAGTTATGCCATGACAACTTCATAGGCAGCATCATCCAAGGTGTCGAGGAACTGCTGGTGTACATCATCATTGAGGCCTATGTATAGGCCATATAAGGAGTTGATGTGCTCGGCTGTAAACGGTACCTCTTTCCCTCTAACACTCACTGATGTCGCCGTTTTTCTGCTGATGGCAGCATAAAATTCTCTCACCAGGTCTCGTTCATCTCCTCTGGTTGCTACGCAAATGTTTTCCATAATAGAACTATAATCTTCCTGGCTATGAAAGGCTTGAGGCCCATATTCTTTGCCTTTAGAATATAGATGAAGCCTCGTTCTTCCCACAGGTCTCTGGTTGCAAAGGACTATGGGGGAGTTGCTGCCGGTGAGGAAGTAGAGGCAGCATTGCAGCGGGTTTTTCTAGAAGACATGCTAGTGCAAGGGTTGTGAAAAGTAAATGCAAGCAAATGAAAACTAAAGATGGAGAGCAAGTAAGAATGGCAGAAGTGAGTGAAAATGAAAATGAAATGGGGGTTTTATAGAAGAGGAATTGCTGCTCGTTGAAGCTGTAATGACAGACGCGAATAACGGGGCGGCTGTTGAGCTTTAGTGTGTCTGACGCGTATGACACACGTTTCCTTGTCTGTTACGCGTCTGTCACACGTTTCCGCGTCTGTCGTGACAGCATGGTGGCAACCTGTCTTTTCCGCGTCTGTCACGGCAGCCGTAATGACATGCTTATTTCCTAAAAATAATAAACATAAAAACATTATTCAATTAAAATAAACCTTATTTCCTAATAAATAATAATACTAAAATAAATAAAAATAAATAAAAATAAAGTTTAGGTTAAATTAGGGATGCCAGGTGGGGCATCTCCTAAGGTAACCACTTCCTGCATTCATGGGGCTTCAGTCCCCTGATAATGCTTGAGGCGCTGTCCGTTAACTTTGAATTGGTGCCCGTCTTTTAATGATCGGATTGTGATGGCACCATGGGGAAAAACTTGTACGACATGGAATGGGCCAGACCATCTAGATTTTAGTTTCCCTAGGAAAAGTTTCAGTCTAGAGTTGAACAACAATACAAGCTGCCCTGGGGGAAAACTGTCGTGGCAGCAACTTCCTGTCATGCCACTTCTTAGTTTTCTCCTTGTAGATTCTTACATTGTCGTTGGCCATTGTTCGGATTTCTTCAATCTCGTTCAGATCTAACAGCCTTTTCTGCCCTGCCCTGTCCAAGTCCATATTTACTGCCTTGATTGCCCAGTATGCTCTGTGCTCTATCTCGATAGGTAGATGACATGTTTTCCCAGAAATCAATCGGTACAGAGACATGCCCAATGGAGTCTTAAAGGCTGTCCTATATGCCCATAATGCATCATTGAGGAGTAAAGACCAATCTTTCCTGGTTGGCTTAACCATCTTCTCAAGAATATTCTTCCCTATTGGATATCTCAGCTTGTCCATTGGTATGTGGGTGATATACTGTCGCGATCCGATGCTTGACACCATATTTCTTCAAGGCGGCAACAATAACCCTGTTGTCAAAATGTCTCCCTTCTTCACTGATAATCGCCTTGGGGATGTCAAACCTAGAAAAAATGTGTTTGTGTAAAAACTTTTGGACTGTCTTGGCATCATTCTTTTTAGTGGAGATAGCTTCTACCCACATAATCTACTGCCAGGAGGATGTATAGATTTCCACATGAAGATGGAAAAGGTCCCATAAAATCATTCCCCCAAACGTCGAAGAATTCGACTTCTAGAATGTTTTGCAGCAGCATCTCGTTTCTCCTTGAGATGTTTCCTGTCCTTTGGCACCTGTCACAACTCTTGTAGAAGATTTGTGCATCTTTATACAATGACGGCCAATAAAACCTTGACTGCAGCACCTTGGTAGCAGTTTTGTTGCCTCCTAAGTGACCTCCATACTGTGAAGCATGGCAGTGATGAAGAATGTCTTCTTGCTCTTCTTGTGGTACACATCTCCTTATAACCTGATCTGCACAAATTTTGAAAAGAAGAGGTTCGTTCCAATAATAATGCTTAACATCATTTCGGAACCTCTTCTTGGCTTGATAATTAAGATCAGAAGGAATTATTCCGCTAACTATAAAATTAACGAAATCAGCATACCAGGGGAGTTCAGAAGACTTACATGCCACCATGGTTGTCGCGGCGGTGATTGCGGCAGCAAAGAGCTGCTCGTCTGGGAAGGTCTCCAGTATGTTTGTCTCATCTATTGGTAGACTCCGTCCCTTTTCCAACCTTGACAAGTGATCTACCACCTGATTTTCTGTCCCTTTTTTGTCCTTGATTTCAAGGTCGAATTCTTGCAATAGCAGGATCCACAGTATCAGTCGAGGCTTTGCATCTTTTTTTGTGAACAAATACTTCAGGGCAGAGTGGTCTGTGTGTACTATTACCTTCGTCGCAATTATGTAAGAACGAAACTTGTCAATGGAGAACACCACAGCTAAAAACTCTTTGTGGTGGTGTAGTTCACTTGGGCGTCATTCAGTGTCTTGATGGCGTAATATATGACATGAAATAGCTTGTCTCTCCACTGCCCAAGTGCTGCCCCGACAGCATAGTCACTAGCATCACACATAATCTCAAATGGTTGTGTCCAGTCTGGTGGCTGTACTATTGGGGCTGTTACCAGTTTTTCCTTCAAAACCTTGAATGCTTCAGTACATTCATTATTAAAGTCAAAGGGCCGGTTCTGCTCTAAAATATGGCATAGGGGTTGGTGATTTTTGAGAAATTTGCAATGAATCTACGATAAAAACCAGCATGTCCCAAGAAACTTCTAATACCTTTGACTATGGTCGGTGGTGGCAGCTTTTCGATCACCTCTATTTTCGCCCTGTCGACTTCTATCCCACGACAGCTAATCTTATGGCCAAGGACTATTCCTTCTTCCACCATAAAGTGGCATTTTTCCCAATTCAAGAGTAGGTTTGCTTTTTCACATCTTTCAAGTACCTTTTGTAGATTGCCTAGGCAGCCTTCAAAATCATCTCCAAAGACTGAAAAATCATCCATAAAAATTTCAAGGAAGTACTCAACCATATCGGAGAATATGGCCATCATGCACCTTTGAAAGGTGGCGGGTGCATTGCATAGTACAAACGGCATCCTCCTAAAAGCATATATTCCGTAGGGGCATGTGAAAGTCGTCTTTTATTGATCTTCCGGTGTGATAGCTATTTGATTGTAACCTGAATAACCATCAAGAAAACAATAGTAAGGTTTACCCGCTAATATATCAAGTATTTGATCAATAAAGGATAAAGGAAAGTGGTCTTTTCGTGTAACTTTGTTAAGCTTCCGATAGTCCATACAAACCCTCCAACCGGTCACAGTCCTGGTTGGGATTAACTCATTTTTTTCATTGGTCACCACGGTCATTCCTCCTTTCATTGGAACACATTGCACCGGGCTCACCCATTTGCTGTCGGAGATGGCGTAAATAATACCAGCATCTAACCATTTAATTATCTCTCTACGCACCACCTCTTTCATCGCATGGTTTAGCCACCTTTGGGCATCTATAGTCGGCTTATGATCTTCCTCTAAAAGGATTTTGTGCATGCATAACGCCGGACTAATGCCTTGAGTATCAGCTATCGTCTATCCAATTGCCTTCTTATGCTGTCGCAACATCCCTATTAGTTGCCGTTCTAGTTCCTGCGACAGCTTAGAAGAGATGATTACGGGCAACATATCATTTGAACCAAGAAAGCATATTTTAGCTGCCTTGGCAGGGGCTTTAGTTCTAAGGCAGGTGGCTCAACGGTATAGGGCTTTTGGATTGCATGGTTATCCGAAGTATAATTCAAAGGTTCGAATAACTTACCTGGACGATCGCCTATCAAGTTTACCTCCTCCTGATCTTCAGTATCAGATGTATCAGATTCAAATGAGTTACTGTCGTCGGTGCTGTCGTGACAGGCCTGTAAGTGGCTGCCGTGGCAGTGACCAATTTTGATGTCGTGACAGCCCGACCTGATGTAGGGTTGATCAAAGGTAACTTCAGTGATAACCTTACATTCCTCATATGCATCAGCATGCATCATAGCTTGGAGAACATTCAACTTAATTTCTTGGTCATTCACTCTCATGGCGAGTTCTCCTTTCTCCACATCAATCAATGATCTTCCCGTGGCTAAGAAGGGTCGCCCAAGGATGATTGGTGCGTTTTCGTCTACTCTACAATCTAAAACAAGAAAGTCAGCAGGAAAAATAAATTTATCCACTCTTACCAGAATATCTTCGATTTTTCCTTCCGGATGAACATAAGAGCGGTCTTCCAGCTGGAGAATTACTGTCGTGGGTCACGCCTTTACAATACCTAATTTCTGAAAAATAGATTTTGGCATTAAATTAATACTAGCACCAAGATCACAAAGTGCCTTAGCCACATATTTATCTCCGATTACACATGGTATGATGAAGCTCCCCAAATTCTTCTTTTTCTAGGGTGGCTGCCGATGAAGAATACTCATGCAACCTTCTGTCATCTTAACAGTTTCAAACTCCCCAAGTTTAGATTTCTTTGACATGACATCCTTTAGAAATTTGCGTAATCGGGCATCTCCCTAATGGCATCTAACAACGGAATGTTAATATGAACCTGCTTAAAAATATCATAAATCTTTTTGAGCTGAGATTCTTGCTTTGCTTGCTGTAACCGTGAGGAAAAGGAGGTTGGGGCGATAATCAGCAATATGTCCTTCCCACTACATATGAATCTGAGGAGGTTTGGGTTCATCATTTTCTCCTCTATCGCTTCTACTCTCGTGCAGGCTCATCGGCAGCAGTCTATTTGTTACCTGTCGGGGCAGCTTCCTCGGCAGGTCTGTCCAAGACTGGTTTCTTTACTGTTTCAGCTTCCTTTTCCGGCCCTGGTAATTTCTTCCCACTCCTAGTAGTAATTGCCTTACACTGCTCATGTGTGGGCTGCCTAGCATTTTCAGTACTACTAGGGAATCCTTCATTCTACCTCGGCTTAATATGTTGGGAAACCTGGCCCATTTGTGTCTCCAAAGATTTTAGAGTAGCTTCATAATTCGTCATCCGCATCTCTGTTTTATCCATGAATGTCTCTGTTTTCTTAACAAACTGATTCATATTCTTAATATAAGTACTTGTCTGGGACATAAAGGAGGCCAGAGTCTGTTCCAGTATATTGCTCGTGGTAGCTGGTGGCTGCTGTTGCTGCTGCGGCGACAGTTGCTGTCGCGTAAGCAATCTAGGTCCTCCCTGATTTTGATTGTGTGCTTGAGGATTCATGGCATTATTAGGATTACTCCAAGAAAACTTGGGATCCTTTCTCAAGTTGGGATTATAGTTGTTGGAATTGTAATTTGGCTTGTAGTTTCCAACATACTTCCCTTCTTCTAACTGTTTAGGACACTCATCCGAACTATGATTTCCCTCACAGATTTCACATACCTCCTCAACAGAAAATCCATGTTGTGCGTCATCATTCAATAGCCTTTTCATTGCTTTAGTAAGGAATGCTACATGTGATTTCATCGTGCTGTCGGCCTCGTAATCCTTGACAGCTAGTACCCGTTTACCCCCTCTTCTTGCTGTCAGAAACTGCTCCTCATTCTTAGCCAGATTTTCCAATACTTGCATTGCCTCGTCCGGGTCTTTATCCAATAATAGTTCGTTTGCTGCTGAATCAATTCGAATACGAGTTTGTAAGTTGGCCGCGTTATAAAACTTAGTTACCTGATTCCAGACGGGGAATCCATGCATAGGGCAGTTTCGTAGAAGAGTAGTAAATCTGTCCCAGGCCTCGTGCATTGGCTTGTCATCTTCCTGTTGAAAAGTAGCGTTTTCATTACGTAATCGCTCAGATAAATGCGAAGGATTAAAACGAGATAAAAATTCACGAGATAAATCTGCCCAAGTTCTAATTGAACCTGGCGTAAGTTTATCCCACCAAGTCTTTGCTCTGTCCCGCAATGAGTGGGGAAATAACCGAAACCTCAGTATCTCCGGATTAACTCCTGGCAGGCTAAACGAACCACAAAACTCCTGGAACGTTTTTAGATGCTCCCTAGCATCCTCTGTAACAGCAACACTGAATTGACCGACATTGTTGATCATACTAAACATGACAGGTTTCAGCTCGAAGTTATCAACATCTATATCAGACAGCGTGGTCTCTAGTTCTACATGATCGTTCAACATGTAGTCACGACAGGACTGTCGTCCGGCAGCGGCAACAGGGTTGCCGGTAGGCGGTATAATATCGCCGACAGGCGGGTCATTTCCATTGTGGGCCATCTTCTCTAGCTGTTCCTCAAGGTACTCGTTCCTGGCTAGTAAGTGACGAAGTTGTTTCTTGAGATTGAATGAACGTTCAATTTCCGGATCTAATGGATACTCATGATCTTTACCTCGATTCTATCTGCGCATAAACAAGAAACCTTGTGAAAAGTAAGAGTTGAATGCACCAAAGAAAAACAGAAAATTAAAAATAAAAATAAAAACAAAAACGAAAAGTGCAGTAAAAGAAAAGGTAGAGTTATGTTGCCAATCCCCGGCAACGACGCCAAAAACTTGTTGCGTGTAAAATAGTCTATCGCAATGGTAGTGCAAGTATACACGACACAAGTAGTAAAGTGATACAAAGTATCAGATATCGTCTCCACATGGATTGGGCTAATAGCTTCACCTTAATTCACTGCACGAAAGTAAAGAAAATATTTGAGAAAGTTGTCATGAGAATAATGTAGTAAACGCAAATAAAAGAGTACAGAAATCAAGATAGAGAGAATGGGCTGGTATTGAATTGCTTAGTAGTGCAGGTATTGCAGAGTTTAGGAAATCCAATTCTGTCGTTGTCACCCGTCGCGGCAGCAGTCCGTTGATTGTCGCGGCAGCAAACACTCAACTCAGTACTTCATGTTTGGCAAGAATCCCAGATGTGCCTTGGCCTATCCCTAGGTCCAAGATTGTCGATGATCACGTCTTTGATGATACCTCTCGGCGTGAATCGAAGGATGAACACCAATGTGTATGTGTAACGCCCCGGTTTTGGGCTTAGAAGTTTTGGGCTTGGACCGGTTCGGTCAAAGTGCTGTTCGAATATAAAAAGGTGAAATT
This sequence comes from Hibiscus tridactylites, assembly GCA_958450335.1. Taxonomy (NCBI): domain Eukaryota; kingdom Viridiplantae; phylum Streptophyta; class Magnoliopsida; order Malvales; family Malvaceae; genus Hibiscus; species Hibiscus tridactylites. Next base: position 40,954,860 of record OY288287.1, read on the forward strand.
AGGGAAACCTAGTTCGGGTTGCATTAAAAATATGGAAAAATGTTCTAAAATCTTCTTTTAATATATATAAGTGAACTGTGAAATCTATTTTACAAAATGAGGTTTGGAAGGGTGACATTTTGCCTAGTGACCAAAATGTAATTTTTGAAAACTACGTGACTGTTTTAGAAAGGATTGAAACTTTGAATCTTTAAGGAGCTATTTACCCAAAGGGAGTTTCTCCAGATTTTTCTAAGATATTTAATGATTTAATTCTGGTTTTTAAACAAAAGAAAAGTGGAGGGAAGTTATTTTCCTATTTTCAACTAACTTTTCCAATTTTCCTTTCTCTCATTTTCTCTCAAACCAAACATCTTTCTCCAGAGCTTTTTCCTCTGATTGTGTCACCTAAATACCTCTTTTCAATTCTCTTTTGATTGCTAATCATCTCATCAACAAAACCTCACCATTTGCTAATTGGATTTTCAAGATTGTGGTTCTAAAAAGGGAGAAACTCAAGTTTGGAGGTAAGAACGTCCTTCTCCTCTAAACTCTCAGTTCTTTACTGAAATTCCTAAGTTCTCAATCCTTAATTGATGATTTATAAATGGTTTTAAAGTTGTATAATGGATCTTGACTTTAAATGCAAGATTTGGTGATTTTTGATGGATTTTCGTTTGATCTGATTGGGCTGTGTTTTAAGGTGTTAATTTGATGTTAAATGAATGTTAAATTGATAAGGAATTGAGTTTTAATTAATGCAATCCCGGATAGGTTGAATTTCCTAAGTTTAGCTTGTGATTCTTGGTTGTTTTGGAGTGATCTTGTGGATCTGTTGTTGCTGGAGGTATAAGGATGTTGTTAGGTCCTTTTTAGATGTTAAATGATGTTAAAGGATGTTTTGTTTTGATGGTTCTTGGCTGGGCAATGTTGAGGAGTTGTTTGGATGCATTTTGGTTGTGTTTGGTAGCTGAAAATGGAGTGTGGATGAGAGCAGCGAGTTTAGGTGCTTTCATTGAAGCTATTAATGCATGATGATGCATTAATCCTCTGCTTTGATGTGTTTAAAACAGGGGAGTCATCTTTGGATCCAAGTGGTGGTGATCCGGAAGCTTGATTGGTGTTTCGGCAAGAAGCGAAACGGAATCGGTGAGTGGACTTTTGGTTTTCGGCTTTGAAACCAGTGTTACGGAGGTTTGGGAGCTTAGTTTAAGTCTAAGCAACTTAGCTAAGCTCAAGAGTAAGTTTTCGGATAAACTCTCTCTTGGTGATGGCCATGGTTTTGGTTGAATGCAATGTGGTTGTTTGCATGATTTTAAATCTGTTTTGAAAGCATATCTAGCATGTATATTTGCTGTGATTATAAGCCATGTGTTGAAGGAAACTCAAGGTAAGAGTTCCTTGTTTTTGAACATTGTTTAAATGTGGTTTGATGCTTAAAGATGCATGATGTTTATGGCTTTGTAAAATGCTTTAAAACAGTGAGTTATTGGTGATATTGATGCATATTGGCAAGTGATGGTTAAGGTCACAAAGGTGGTTAAAAGTCCTTGTGTGAGCCTTGTATATTTAAGAACATCAAGGTGGTTAAAAGTCCTTGGATGGTTCTTGGTTAAGATCACAAAGGTGGTTAAAAGTCCTTATGTGAATCTTGTGAATTTTAAGAACAACATGGTGTTTAAAAGTCCATGGTTGGTTCTTGGTTAAGGCTCAAGGTGGTTAAAATTCCTTGTGTAAGCCTTGGTTACTTAAGAACATCAAGGTGTTTAAAAGTCCTTGGATGGTTCTTGTTAAGGACACAAAGGTGTTTAAAAGTCCTTGTGTGGTCCTTGCCATGGTGTTTAAAAGTCCATGGGTCCATGGTGTTTAAAAGTCCATGGGGTTAAGGACACAATGGTGTTTAAAAGTCCATATGTGGTCCTTGGTTGTTGAAAAGTCACAATGGTGTTTGAAAGTCCATGTGTGAATCTTATGTGAAATGTATCACTTGTTGCCAATATGACATGTAATGAAATGGAAGCATGTATTGCATGTTTTAAAGGCTAAAGAGCATGTGTAATGTTGCATGAAGTATGATTTATAAATGAGTTTTATAAATGCATTATTGTATGGTTTTAATTAGCATTCCTCACTAAGCTTTTGCTTACGCTCTCTCTCTCTTTTCTTAAACCAATAATGCAGAGCGTTAAGGTGCATTGAGGGCAGCAAGGAGGGCAAGCAATCAAGTGGAAATTAAGCTCAAGTATGGAAAGGTTTTCTTAAACACTTTTAGCTTTTGGCATTTGGCAATGGGGGACCTATGTGGATGTTTTGGGAGATGTTTTGAACTCCCTTCGTTTGTTAAATGTTGTTAATAATGCTGGAACATGTAATTGGCCATTATGTGGTTGGTTTTGAGATATAATGCTTGAATGGTTTGCTAAGTAGGAAGCATGCCTTTAGATTTGGGGCTTTTCATATTTGATGCCATGATGATGATTGTTTGATGCAATTATGTTCCTTGCATGTTATATGTCTTGCTGGTGAAGTTTGGTTGCATTTGGAGCATGTATGGTAAGTCAATTGTGTGTTTTAGCAGCCATTTCTCTACATTCTGTGCAGGCCGTATCGGAACGGGAGCTACCGTTTCGGAACGGGTGCCCTGTAGTGGCCCAGGCGTCCAAAACGGAAGGTACCGTTCCGAAACGGAAGTGCCTCTGCCAGGCCTCGTTTCGGAACACGTTGCGGAACGGTCCCGCGTTTCGAAACAGGTTCTCCCTGTTTCGGAACACCTGTCCGTTGGGGGCTGACATGGGCGGTTATATGTTTTGAAATGTTTGCATTTTGGTCCTGGATCATGTTATTGCAATTGTATGAGTTTGGAATGTCCGTTTGAGCTGAAATTTGACAGAGAAGCATGAAACCTGACTAATTACAAGTTGGTAACTTTAATTTGAGTTAAGTCCTTATAATTTGCAGAAATTACAATTTTGGTCCCTAAAGTTGTAATTTGTGTAATTGGGTCCCTGTTTAATCTCTGATGGCTATGATCTTTGAGCATGTTGTTTGTATGATCATATCTAGGGTTAATGCGCATTTAGACAAGTTTAAAAAGAAAAAAAAGGGTCGTTAATCAAGGTTGACTTTCGGGTTGACTTTGGTTTTCCCCGTGTGACTTTCTTAATTCGGGTCAACCGTCTAGGCTGAGTTAAGGGGGTTACAGTATGAATTCTTCTTTTGCCACTTAACCTCGTCCTATCCCTAGGCCCGAGATAGTTCAACTATAAACTAGAGAACTTGCTCTTATTTCTTTCGTATACTTAACTCTCCCGATGCTAAGTAAATAGATAACCTCACAATGCTCTCCCGATGCTCTTGCAAGATGTTAATAACCAAAATAAGAGAACTTGAAGTTTATTTTATTGAACTGAAAAATCCTAAAACAAAACAACCCTTGCAACTACTTTACAAATCAACCCGTGGCCCTAGGGGGAATTTAGAACATGTTGTGGGAAGGAAAACGACTAGAATTTTGGGAAGAAGCTAGGGTAATCGGTTATCGGTTATGCCCTCTAGGTTAAAATACATGCCCTTATACATGCTTTGGGCTCAAGTTATCTAAATTAGCAAGAATACAACTTTAATTGAAAGTATGATTCTAATAAAGACTAAATCTTCAAGGAATCCACTTTCCAGTCGTCATCTCCATGCTTGGGATTTTCACTCCTTGAACCTTGGGCTTGACATATCTTTTGATCTGGGGCTTGTAAAAATATAAGGTTTTCACACGACAGACGGGCTGAATTTTATCTATCTGTCGAGGTCCACTTTGCTTCTTCTCCTCAAAACTGTTGTCGTCCTCTACTGTCACGGCAGCAACCGTGGTAGCATCGTCCACTTTGTCTGCTTGTCCAGTTCAGCTCTTCTACTTTACTGCCCAGCGCCTGCCCTTTCCGTCTACTACGGTAGCAACCTACAAAAACAACTATTTTTAGTAGAATCTGTGCCTTTTAATATATTTGTGATGTTTTGCTGTAAACTAACCTATGCAATGAACAATGCTTGAATGCAGCAGAAATATGAGTTAAAAAGGGTGTAAATAATAGAGCTTTTACACACTCAACAGATATCATCGATGAACACAACCACAAACTAATCCAAATACTCATGGAACACCCTATTCATCATGTCCATGAATGCAGCTGGTGCATTTGTCAACCCAAACGACATCCCCAAAAACACATAATGGTCGTACCTAGTCTAAAAAGTTGTTTTAGGTACATCCACATCCTTAACCTTAAGCTGATAGTACCCATACCTCAAGTCTATCTTTGAAAACATTGAAGCACCCTGAAACTGATCGAACAAATCATTGATCCTTGGTAAAGGGTACTTGTTCTTAATCGTTAACTTGTTTGGTTGCCAATAATCAATGCACATACGCATGGTTCCATCCTTCTTGAACACGCATATAGTTCGTATGTCTTGAACACACACTTTCTTCGTGCCAAGATTCATCATATATGCAAAGAAAGCTTCACATCCCAACTCCATCATTCGAATCGCTTCTAGAGCCGAAATTGTGTTAGATAAGAATTTTGCATTCTAAACCACAATTACTACTTCGTAATCATCCACAAGCTTTAAGGTAACATGCTTAACGTCATAATCTACCACGACTCGGTGCTCAACCAACCAGTCCATTGCAAGAATCACATCAAAACCATAAAAAGGAAATTCTATTAGATCAACAGGAAATACATGACCTTGAACAGAAAATGGGCACCTCCTATACAAGTTCCTTGTAACCACAGTCTCACCAAAAGAACTTGTTACTTGCATTCCTACATCTAGCATCTCAACATGAATTTCAAGCAAATGTGCATGCTCATTCAAGATGTATGAATGCGTAGATCCATATTCAATCAATGCTAACAAGAATAGAGATTGCAATGTGAAGGTACATGCGATCACATCGGTGTCATTGCATTCCACACAATGCGCATACACCCTCGCGGGGCCACCTCCCTCAGGTTGAACCGCAACGACCTGGGCCACACCTCTCTGGCCATCCTCCCTCCTCTGGAAGTTGCCTCGGCCACGCCTACGACCTATCTACTATGCAACAGCTGGTGCACGACCCTGACCATCTCTTGCTAAAAGGGGACACTCACGTCTCATATGGTCAACATATCCACAGTTCCAATACGAGTTAGCTCCAACCACTAGAGCCTGAAACTCAAGAGTGGCAGGAGAGCAATCTCTCTTCAAGTTCTCCCGCGAACCACACGTCCAACATGTGTTCTGTTCAGTCCTCTGTTTGTTGCCCTGAACCGGCACACCATGTCCAAAGTTGCCTCACCTAGATGCACACTGATATCTATTGTCCATGTTTCTCTTTCTCTGCCCACCACTAGGGTCAACATCAGCAACTCTTTTTCCAATATTGGAACCACCCCCACACGAGGCTAAACCCAAACTCTACTCTATATCTTTAGCTCGAGTCACAAGTACATCGAAATCCGTATAATCTGTCACAAGCATATACATCCTAACCTCTTGTACTAGGTCGTACCAAAAACGATCGCATCTATGCCTATCACTCGGCTTCAACTCTGGAGCATACTGACTCAACTTTATGAATTGGACCTTGTACTCAGCAACAATCATACTTCCCTGAACGAGAGATATGAATTCTCTCTTCTTATTATCAAGGCACCTAACCTAAGGTACTTCCTCTTGAACGCAAACTGGTAGAACGTCCAATCTATCTCTTCCGGCTCCAAGGCCGCGGACGCTTTAGTCCACCATGTTAAAAGAGTCCTATCGCAATTAGTGCAAGTGTACACGACGCAAGTAGTAAAGTGATACTTAGAGTATCTGTAACGCCCCAGTTTTGGGCTTAGGAGTTTTGGGCGTTGACCGGTTTGGTCAAAGTGCTGTTCGAATCTAAAGAGGTGAAATTAGGAAAGCCTAGTTCGGGCTGCATTAAAAATATGGAAAAATGTTCTAAAATCATCTTTTAATATAATTAAGTGAACTGTGAAATCAATTTTGGAAAATGAGTTTTGGAAGGGTGACACTTTGGCTAGTGACCAAAATGTAATTTTCAAAAGTTTGGTGACTGTTTTATAAAGGGTTGAAACTTTGAATCTTTAAGGAGCTATTTACCCAAAGGGAGTTTCTCCAGATTTTTCTAAGATATTTTATGACTTAATTCTGATTTTAAAGATATAGAAAATAGGAGGGAAAGTCATTTTGGATATTTTTGCAACTAACTTCTTATTTTTCTCAATTTTCTTTCTCTCATTTTCTCTCAACCCAAACACTTTCTCTCCAGAGAATTTGATCTGATTTTCTCACCTAAATCCCTCCTTTCAACTCTCCTTTGATTCCTAATTAACATATCTACAAAACCTCTTCATTTGCTACACTATTCAACAAGGTTTTTGATTCCAAAAAGAGGAGAAACTCAAGTTTGGAGGTAAGAACGTCCTTCTCCTCTAAACTATCAGTTCTTTACTGAAATTACTAAGTTTTCAATCCTTAATTGATGTTTTATTAAAGGTTTTTAAGTGGTGGAATGGATCTTGGCTTATAATGCAAGATTTGGTGATTTTTGATGATTTTCGTTAGATCTGATTAATATGTGATTTGAGATGTGTTTTTGATGTTAAATGAACTCTAAATTGATAAGGAATTGAGTTTTGATTAATGCAATCCCGGATAGGTTTAGTTTCCTAAGTTTAGCTTGTGATTCAAGGTTGTTTTTGAGGTGATCTTGTGGATCTGATGTTGCTGAAGGTATAAGGTTGTTAATAGGTTGTTTTTAGATGTTATATGATGTTAAAGGATGTGTGGTTTTGCTGGTTTATGGCTGGGCTTTGTTTAGAAGTGGTTTGGATGCATTTTCGGTTGTGTTTGGTGGCCGAAAATGGTGTGTGGATGAGAGCAGCGAGTTTATGTGCTTTCATTGAAGCAATTAATGCATGATGATGCATTAATCCTCTGCTTTGATGTGTTGAAACAGGGGAGGCATCTTTGGATCCAAGAGTTGTTGATCCGGAAGCTTGATTTGGTGCTTTGGCTTAAAGCAAAGTGGAATCGGTGAGTGCGTGTGTGAAATTGGGTTTTCGGCTTTGAAACCAATGTCTTGGGAGCTTAGTTTAAGTCTAAACAACTTTGCTAAGCTCAAGTGTAAGTTTTCGGAATTACTCTCTAGTGGTGGCCATGATTTTGTTGTGATGCAAAGTGGTTTATTGCATGTTTTAATTACTATTTTGAAAGCATGATTTAGCATTGTAATTGCTGATGTTGTAAGCCATATGTTGAAGGAAACTCTAGGTAAGAGTTCCTTGCTTTTGTACATTGATTAAATGTGGTTTGATGCTTTTAAATGCATGACGAATATGGCTTGGTTTAATGCTTAAAAATAGTGGATTAAATGATGAAAATGATGTATATTGGCAAGTGATGTTTTAAAAAGAGTTAAGGTCACTAAGGTGGTTAAAAGTCCTTGAGTGAGCCTTGTTACTTAAGAACATCAAGGTGGTTAAAAGTCCTTGGATGGTTCTTCTTGCGGACACTAAGGTGGTTAAAAGTCCTTAGGTGATCCTTTCCATGGTGTTTAAAAGTCCATGGAGCCATGGTGTTTAAAAGTCCATGGGGCCAAGGTGTTTAAAAGTCCTTGGGGCCAAGGTGTTTAAAAGTCCTTGGGGTGAATCAAGCTATGGACACAAAGGTGGTTAAAAGTCCTTGTGTGGTCCTCTTTCATGGTGGTTAAAAGTCCATGGCCAAGGTGTTTAAAAGTCCTTGGGGCCAAGGTGTTTAAAAGTCCTTGGGAAAGTTGATGAAATTGTTTTAAAGAAATGGAATCTATCACTTGAGCCAATATGACATGTTATGTTATGAAGCATGAGATGCTTGTTTTAAGTATGCTTTTGAGCATGTGCAAAGGTTGATTTAAAGCATGATTTATAAATGTTTTCAAATGCATTATTGAATGGTTTTTAAGAGCATTCCTCACTAAGCTTTTGCTTACGCTCTCTTTCGTTTTCTTAATTCAATAATGTAGAACATTAAGGAACCTTGAGGGCAGCAAGGAGGGCAAGCATTCAAGTGAAAGTAGAGCTCAATGTATGGAAGGTTTTGTTAGTACATTTTAGCTTTTGGTAATTTGGCAATGGGGGACCAATGTGTATGTTTTGGGAGGTATTTGGAACTCCCTAAGTATGTTGAATGATGATAAGAATGCTGGTTTTTGTGTTGGATCATTACATGCTTGTTTTGGAAGTTTGTGCTTGAATAGCTAGCTTGTGTAGGAAGCATGCCTATAGATTTGGGGCTTTTTGCATATGAAGTTGTTTTGATGAATTGATGATGCATGTAAGTCACATATATGTTGAGTTGCATGCTGGTAAAGTTTGGTAGCATTTGGAGCATGTTTGAATGATTAATTGCATGTTTAAGTATGCATTTTGCTGCAATATGTGCAGGGTGTTTCGGAACAGTGCACACCGTTTCGGAACGGGTGCCTTGAATGAACCCAGGCGTCCGGAACGGTAGGCACCGTTTCGAAACGGTTTGGCCACTGCCAGCCCGTGTTCCGGTACGCGTTGCGGAACGGCCCGTGTTTCGAAACGGGGTCTGCCTGTTCCGGAACGGTCGACCGTTGGGGGCTGACATTGGTAGTTAAATGTTTTGAATTGTTTGCGTTTTAGTCCTGAATCTTGTTTGTGCAATTGTATGAGTTCGGGAATTCTTTTTGAGCTGAAATTTCACAAAGAAGCATGAAACCTGACTAATTTGGGTCGTTAATCAAGGTTGACTTTCGGGTTGACTTTCGGGTTGACTTTGGTTTTCCCCATGTGACTTTCTTAATTCGGGTCAACCGTCTAGGCCGGGTTAAGGGGGTTACATTTGGTGGTATTAGAGCTGAGTTCTCGAGTAATTGGGAATGAATGTATGCATGATTGAAGTATGTTTGGCTTGTATGCTTGTTGATCGAAAGCATGTTTAGTGGCTTGTGATTTGGATGCAGTTGAGTTGTATGCTGTGATGTAGCATGTTGAGGATACCCATTGCCAAACAAAAGCTAATGAAATGATGTTGATTTTGAATGAAATTGAGCTTGAATACTTGGATTGCTTACCTTGCTGGGCCTGACTTGTTTTTTTTTGCATTGTGATTGCATGGTAAAAGTGTGGCACCACGTAGAGAGTTACGAGGTAGTGTGCGAGCTACGGCTCCTAATGAGAACGAGAACGAAGAGAACACAGGTAGTGCGGTGTTACCCCCTCCTCCGCCTGGTGGTGGTGTTGGAGGTGAGAGAGCTGAAGCTGCAGCTGGTGCTGGAGCTGCTGGACCAGAGGTTGGTCAGGGGCAAGCTATGCCTGATATGTCTATGCTGGTACAAGCTATTGCGGGTGCTTTTCGAGCAGCAGTAGCTGGAGCTCAAGGAGCTGGGCATCAGGGAGATGCTGGAGTTAGACTACCTTTGGAGCGTCTGCGCAGTCTTGGTGGGACTGAGTTCAGGGGTATGTCGGCTGAGAGTTCTGAAGCTTGGCTAGAGAGTACCAAGCGTATCTTGGGTCAGATGAGCTGCACGGATGTGCAAAAGTTGGGATGTGTTGTGTCTTTGCTGCAGGACGATGCTTATACGTGGTGGACGACCACCATAGCTCGGATGGCTGAAGCTGATGTTACTTGGACATTCTTTCAGAATGTGTTCAAGAGGAGATATCTTGGAGTGAGATATCTTGATGAGAAGAAGCGTGAATTCATGTCTCTTACCCAAGGGAGCATGAGTGTGGCTGAGTATGAAGTGCAGTTTGTGCGACTCAGTCAGTATGCACCGGAGCTGATACCTGATGAGCGAGCAAGGTGCGAGAGGTTCCGTTATGGTCTTATGACGGACGTGAAAATGTATGTGCTGGCCACTGAGTACGATGATTTTGATGTGTTGGTGGGCCGAGCCAAGGATATTGAGATGAACTTGGGTTTATCTGCGAAAGGTGCTGGAGCGAGTGCTGGAAAGAGATCAGCTGAGTTTAGTTCCGGAGGTGGACGGAACAAGAGGGGACGTGATCAAAAGTATCAGTCCTCAGCCAAGAGAGGTGGAGGTGCACCTGCTAGAGGAGGTAATGCTAGAGCTGATCCTAGTGCTTGCTGGATCTGTGGTTCACGTGGTCACATGAAGCGTGACTGTCCTCGTGCTGTGAGAGAGGTGCAAACTCCTGTTGCGGCAGCTGGTAATGGATGCTGGAATTGTGGTTTTGTGGACCATTTGAGGCGAGATTGTCCGAGGTTGGCTGGTGTCCAAGAGCGTGCTCCTGTTGTTGCTGCACCGCAGAGAGGTCGTGGGCGCGGCCGTGGTAATTTCCAGAGGCGAGAGGAAGGTGGTCGTGGAGTAGCCCATGTTGTGGCTATTTTGCCTGAGGGTGGAGGCCAAGCGAGGGTGTATGCTCAGCGTGAGGGAAGGAATGATGCAGATGTGATTGCAGGTACCTTTACTTTGCAATCCTTGTCATTGCTTTCTTTGATTGATTCTGGATCTACGCATTCATACATTTTGCGTGAGCATGCTGAATTGCTTGGTTTGTCTGTTGAGTCTTTGGATGTTGGTGTTCGTGTCACTAGTTCTTTTGGTGAAACTGTTGTGACCCGAAAGCTTTATAGAAGGTGTCCCTTGGTTGTTCAAGAACATGTTTTTCATGTTGATCTTATGGAGTTGCCCTTTTATGGTTTTGATGTGATCCTTGGTATGGATTGTCTTGCTGAGCATCGTGCTGTGGTAGATTGTGAAAATAAGCGGGTTTCGCTTAAGCTTGCAGATGATTATGAAGTTGTTGTGGTTGGTGAGAATGTGAAGTTTCTTGCCAATGTGGTGTCTACCTTGGAGGCGAGTAGGATGCTGAGGCAGGGTTGCGAAGCTTATCTAGCTTTTGTGATGAATCCTAGCTCTGAGGAGTTGAGGGTGCAAGATATCATGGTTGTGAAGGAGTTTCCTGGTGTTTTTCCTGAGGAGTTGCCTGGTTTACCTCCTAATCGCGAGGTGGAGTTTGGAATTGAGCTGTATGAGAATACAACTCCTGTGTCCATTACTCCCTATAGAATGGCACCTAAGGAGCTGAAGGAGCTGAAGACGCAGTTGCAAGAGCTGCTAGATCGTGGTTTCATCCGGCCGAGTGTGTCACCTTGGGGTGCACCAGTCTTGTTTGTGAAGAAGAAAGATGGCACTATGAGGATGTGCATTGATTATCGTCAGCTGAACAAGTTGACTATCAAGAATCGGTATCCTTTGTCGAGGATTGATGATCTCTTTGATCAATTCCGGGGAGCTGCTGTGTTCTCTAAGATTGACATGAGGTCAGGGTATTATCAGTTGAAGGTGAAGGATGTGGATGTGCCTAAGACAGCTTTCAGGACAAGGTATGGGCATTATGAGTTTCTTGTGATGCCGTTTGGTTTGACAAATGCTCCTGCTGCTTTCATGGACATGATGAATCGTGTGTTTCATGAATACCTGGACAAGTTCGTTGTGGTGTTCATTGATGATATCCTCGTGTACTCGCATACTGAGGAGGAGCACGAAGAGCATTTGAGGATTGTGCTGCAAGCCTTGTCGGAGAATCAGCTTTATGCTAAGCTGAGCAAGTGTGAGTTCTGGCTTAAGGAGGTGGTGTTTCTTGGGCATGTGGTCTCAGCTGAGGGGATTCGTGTTGATCCTCAGAAGATTGAGGCGGTGATGAACTGGAAAGTTCCTAAGTCTGTTCACGAGGTCCGTAGTTTCCTTGGTTTGGCGGGATACTACCGGAGGGTTGTAGATGGTTTTTCCAAGATTGCTGCTCCTTTGACGAAGCTGTTGCAAAAGGATGTTAAGTATGAGTGGACGGAAGCGAGACAGCATGCTTTTGAAAAGCTTAAGGCGGCTTTGACGCAAGCTCCTATCTTGGTTCAGTCTGAATCAGGGAAAGAGTTTGTGGTCTATAGTGATGCATCGTATGTTGGTTTGGGATGTGTGCTGATGCAAGAGGGTAAGGTTGTGGCTTATGCGTCGCGACAGTTGAAAGTGCATGAGCGCAACTATCCAACGCATGACATCGAGCTGGCTGCAGTGGTTTTTGCTCTGAAGATCTGGAGACATTATCTGTATGGTGAGAAGTGTATTGTGTACACGGATCACAAGAGTTTGAGGTATCTGATGTCTCAGAAGGAGTTGAATCTTAGGCAGCGGCGTTGGTTGGAGTTGGTCAAGGATTATGATCTGACGATTGAGTATCATCCTGGAAAGGCTAATGTTGTTGCGGATGCCTTGAGTAGGAAGGTAGCTGTTGAGCTGAGGGCTATGTTTGCTAGCTTGAGCATATCGCGAGAGGGTGGTCTTGTTGCTGAGTTGCAAGTGAAACCATCGTTGGTTCAGTTGATCAAGGAAAAGCAGTTGCTGGATGATTCCTTGGTGTCTCATGTTCAGGATATCACGGAGGGTAGACCTTCGGATTTCTGCTTTAATGAGGATGGTGTGTTGTGTTTTGGTAGTCGGATAGTAGTGCCTGCTGATGCTGAGTTGAGGCGTGCTATTCTGACTGAAGGTCATAGTAGTCCTTTTGCTATGCACCCTGGTAGTACTAAGATGTATCGTGATCTTCGTGATGAGTACTATTGGGTGGGTTTGAAGAAGGATGTTGCAGAGTTTGTGAGCAAGTGTTTGGTGTGTCAGCGAGTTAAGGCTGAACATCAGGTTCCTTCTGGGTTGTTGCAACCGTTGAAAATCCCTGAATGGAAGTGGGAGAGGGTTACCATGGATTTTGTATCTGGTTTACCTTTGTCTCCATCAAAGAAGAATTCTGTTTGGGTGATTGTGGATCGCCTGACGAAGTGTGCGCATTTCTTGCCTGTGCATACTACGTTTTCTTTGGATAGGCTGGCAGAGCTGTACATTGCTGAGATTGTGCGGCTGCATGGTGTGCCTAAGTCGATTGTGTCGGATAGGGATCCGAGGTTCACATCGCGTTTCTGGCAGTGTTTGCATCAAGCTCTGGGTACAAGGTTGCATTTCAGTACATCTTATCATCCTCAGTCTGATGGTCAGTCTGAGTGGGTTATCCAGATCTTGGAGGATATGTTGAGGTGTTGCGTGATTGAGTTCCAAGGTTCTTGGGAGAAGCATCTGCCTTTGGTTGAGTTCGCTTATAACAACAGTTATCAGGCGAGTATACAGATGGCACCTTATGAGGCTCTGTATGGGAGGAAGTGTAGGACTCCTCTTTGTTGGGCTGAAACTGGTCAAAAGTTGGTTTCGATGCCAGCTTTGTTGAAAGGGACCACCGAGAAGGTGAAGCTCATTTGTGAGCGGTTGAAGGCTGCCTCTGATCGGCAAAAGTCTTACGCGGACTTGAAGCGTAAGGAGATAGAGTATGCGGTGGGTGACCGTGTGTTCTTGAAGGTTTCGCCTTGGAAGAAGGTGATGAGGTTTGGCCAAAAGGGTAAGTTGAGCCCTAGGTACATTGGACCATATGAGGTGGTTGAGCGTGTGGGTCCTGTTGCGTATCGGTTGAGGTTACCTCAAGAGTTGGAGAAGATTCATGATGTGTTCCATGTTTTTATGCTCCGGAAGTATAGATCTGATCCTTCGCATGTGATGCCTGTGGAGGAAGTGGTTTTGAATCCAGATTTGACCTATGATGAGGAACCGGTGAAGGTTCTGGATTCGGATAGCAAGGTTCTTCGTGGCAAGACCATTGAATTGGTGAAGGTGCTGTGGAAGCATCGAGGTGTTGAGGAAGCCACGTGGGAGCGGAAGGAAGACATGCTGAAGCAGTTTCCTTATCTCTTTCCTTCAGGTAAATTTCGAGGACGAAATTTCTTAAGGGGGGGAGAGTTGTAACGCCCCGGTTTTGGGCTTAGGAGTTTTGGGCGTTGACCGGTTTGGTCAAAGTGCTGTTCGAATCTAAAGAGGTGAAATTAGGAAAGCCTAGTTCGGGTTGCATTAAAAATATGGAAAAATGTTCTAAAATCATCTTTTAATATAATTAAGTGAATTGTGAAATCAATTTTGGAAAATGAGTTTTGGAAGGGTGACATTTTGGCTAGTGACCAAAATGTAATTTTCGAAAGTTTGGTGACTGTTTTATAAAGGGTTGAAACTTTGAATCTTTAAGGAGCTATTTACCCAAAGGGAGTTTCTCCAGATTTTTCTAAGATATTTTATGACTTAATTCTGATTTTAAAGATATAGAAAAGAGGAGGGAAAGTCATTTTGGATATTTTTGCAACTAACTTCCTATTTTTCTCAATTTTCTTTCTCTCATTTTCTCTCAACCCAAACACTTTCTCTCCAGAGAATTTGATCTGATTTTCTCACCTAAATCCCTCCTTTCAACTCTCTTTTGATTCCTAATTAACATATCTACAAAAACTCTTCATTTGCTACTTGATTCAACAAGGTTTTTGATTCCAAAAAGAGGAGAAACTCAAGTTTGGAGGTAAGAACGTCCTTCTCCTCTAAACTATCAGTTCTTTACTGAAATTCCTAAGTTTTCAATCCTTAATTGATGTTTTATTAAAGGTTTTTAAGTGGTGGAATGGATCTTGGCTTATAATGCAAGATTTGGTGATTTTTGATGATTTTCGTTAGATCTGATTAATCTGTGATTTGAGATGTGTTTTTGATGTTAAATGAACTCTAAATTGATAAGGAATTGAGTTTTGATTAATGCAATCCCGGATAGGTTGAGTATCCTAAGTTTAGCTTGTGATTCAAGGTTGTTTTTGAGGTGATCTTGTGGATCTGATGTTGCTGGAGGTATAAGGTTGTTAATAGGTTGTTTTTAGATGTTATATGGTGTTAAAGGATGTGTGGTTTTGCTGGTTTATGGCTGGGCTTTGTTTAGAAGTGGTTTGGATGCATTTTCGGTTGTGTTTGGTGGCCGAAAATGGTGTGTGGATGAGAGCAGCGAGTTTAGGTGCTTTCATTGAAGCAATTAATGCATGATGATGCATTATTCCTCTGCTTTGATGTGTTGAAACAGGGGAGGCATCTTTGGATCCAAGAGTTGTTGATCCGGAAGCTTGATTTGGTGCTTTGGCTTGAAGCAAAGTGGAATCGGTGAGTGCGTGTGTGAAATTGGGTTTTCGGCTTTGAAACCAATGTCTTGGGAGCTTAGTTTAAGTCTAAACAACTTTGCTAAGCTCAAGTGTAAGTTTTCGGAATTACTCTCTAGTGGTGGCCATGATTTTGTTGTGATGCAAAGTGGTTTATTGCATGTTTTAATTACTGTTTTGAAAGCATGATTTAGCATGGTATTTGCTGATGTTGTAAGCCATATGTTGAAGGAAACTCTAGGTAAGAGTTCCTTGCTTTTGTACATTGATTAAATGTGGTTTGATGCTTTTAAATGCATGATGAATATGGCTTGGTTTAATGCTTAAAAACAGTGGATTAAATGATGAAAATGATGTATATTGGCAAGTGATGTTTTAAAAAGAGTTAAGGTCACTAAGGTGGTTAAAAGCCCTTGAGTGAGCCTTGTTACTTAAGAACATCAAGGTGGTTAAAAGTCCTTGGATGGTTCTTGTTGCGGACACTAAGGTGGTTAAAAGTCCTTAGGTGATCCTTTCCATGGTGTTTAAAAGTCCATGGGGCCATGGTGTTTAAAAGTCCATGGGGCCAAGGTGTTTAAAAGTCCTTGGGGCCAAGGTGTTTAAAAGTCCTTGGGGTGAATCAAGCTATGGACACAAAGGTGGTTAAAATTCCTTGTGTGGTCCTCTTTCATGGTGGTTAAAAGTCCATGGCCAAGGTGTTTAAAAGTCCTTGGGGCCAAGGTGTTTAAAAGTCCTTGGGAAAGTTGATGAACTTGTTTTAAAGAAATGGAATCTATCACTTGAGCCAATATGACATGTTATGTTATGAAGCATGAGATGCTTGTTTTAAGTATGCTTTTGAGCATGTGCAAAGGTTGATTTAAAGCATGATTTATAAATGTTTTCAAATGCATTATTGAATGGTTTTTAAGAGCATTCCTCACTAAGCTTTTGCTTACGCTCTCTTTCGTTTTCTTAATTCAATAATGCAGAACATTAAGGAACCTTGAGGGCAGCAAGGAGGGGAAGCATTCAAGTGAAAGTAGAGCTCAATGTATGGAAGGTTTTGTTAGTACATTTTAGCTTTTGGTAATTTGGAAATGGGGGACCAATGTGTATGTTTTGGGAGGTATTTGGAACTCCCTAAGTATGTTGAATGATGATAAGAGTGCTGGTTTTTGTGTTGGATCATTACATGCTTGTTTTGGAAGTTTGTGCTTGAATAGCTAGCTTGTGTAGGAAGCATGCCTATAGATTTGGGGCTTTTTGCATATGAAGTTGTTTTGATGAATTGATGATGCATGTAAGTCACATATATGTTGAATTGCATGCTGGTAAAGTTTGGTAGCATTTGGAGCATGTTTGAATGATTAATTGCATGTTTAAGTATGCATTTTGCTGCAATCTGTGCAAGGTGTTTCGGAACAGTGCACACCGTTTCGGAACGGGTGCCTTGAATGAACCCAGGCGTCCGAAACGGTAGGCACCGTTTGGAAACGGTTTGGCCACTGCCAGCCCGTGTTCCGGTACGCGTTGCGGAACGGCCCGTGTTTCGAAACGGGGTCTGCCTGTTCCGGAACGGTCGACCGTTGGGGGCTGACATTGGCAGTTAAATGTTTTGAATTGTTTGCGTTTTAGTCCTGAATCTTGTTTGTGCAATTGTATGAGTTCGGGAAGTTTTTTTGAGCTGAAATTTCACAGAGAAGCATGAAACCTGACTAATTTTAAGTTGGTAAGATTAATTTGGGTTAAATCCTCCTAATTATCAGAAATTACAATTTGGTCCCTAAAGTTGTAATTTTTTCAATTGGGTCCCTGTTTGATCTCTGATGTTTGTGATCTTTGTGTATGATGTTTGTGTGATCACAATTAGGACTAATGTGCATCTAGACAAGATTAAAAAAAAAAAGGGTCGTTAATCAAGGTTGACTTTCGGGTTGACTTTGGTTTTCCCCGTGTGACTTTCTTAATTCGGGTCAACCATCTAGGCCAGGTTAAGGGGGTTACAGTATCGGATATCGTCTCCACAGGGACTGGAAATAACTCTATCCTTAAATTGCTGCACAAAAGAGAGAAATAGTTTAAAATTGGATTGTGAAGTAATCTTGATAAACAACTAAAATAAAAGAGTAAGGAATCATGTTTAAGAAATAGGCCGGTTGCACTGTAAGAGGAACTTTTGTTCTCTATCGTTGTCCCTGTCGCGGCAGCACCTGTCGTGGCAGCACTAGTCGCGGCAGAAGTCTGTTGATGTCGTGGCAGCGATCAAACAACTATGTACTTCAAGCTTGGCAAGAATCCATGCGATGACTTGTCCTATCCCTAGGTCCAAGTTTTGTTGATGGACACTTCTTGGATAATACCTCCCGGTGTGAATCAAAGGGTGAACACCAATGTTCTTGAATTCTTCCTTAGCCACTTAACCTTGTACTTATCCTTAAGCCGAGATGGTTTAACCATAAACTAGAAAACACGTATTTATTCCGTTTGTATGCTTGACTCTCTCGATATCAAACAAATGGATAACCTCAGAATGCTCTCCTAATACTCTTGCGAGACATGAATAACCAGAATAAATAAACTTGAAGTTTTTATTGGTTGACAGAAAATTCCTAAAATAATACAATCCTTGCAGATACTTTACAGAATCAACCCTTAGCCCTAGGAGGAGTTTAGAACATGGTAGAGAAGGGAAAAGGACAAGGGTTTTTGGAACGACGACTAGCAATGAGATATCCTTCCCTAGGTTGAATTACATGCCATCATATAGTCTTTGGGTTCAAGTTTTCTAATAAGGCAAAAATACATGTTTAAACTAAAGTACAACTCTATTAAAGATTAAATCTTCTAAGTAGATGCCTTTAATTCGTCCTCTTTTCTTGCTTTGGGTTTCTTCCATGGACTTTGGGCTCGGCCTTCATTCTGCCTCAAGGCTAAAAAAATATAGGAGTGGTCCACGACAGACCAGCTTGAAATCCTCTATGTGTTGAGCTCCACTTCACTTGTCCACTTCACCCTTCTGTCGTCATGGCTACCACAGCAGCATTTGCTCCTCGACTTCAGTTCTGTGATCCAACTCGGCTCCTCTGCTGCCTTGAGTCCGCTACAACAAATACCTGTAAAAGTGACCAAAATCAGTAGCAACTATGACATTTTATCTAGTTGTGATGTATATGCAGAAATCTATCCTAAATGCAATGAAATATGCTTGACTGCAACAAAAATATCGGTGAATGAGGGGTAAAATATAGAACTTTTAAACACTCAACACACCCCAAACTCAAGTTCTTGCTTGCCCTCAAGCAAATACGGCCTAACTAAAAATAAAAACTTTTTGGCTTGGCTTAATTTAGTGAACATTATTTACCTACCACATAATCCCTATCAAGAGCAATACCTTGTCGGGCGTTTCTGGATTTATCCAAAACAATGTTATAGTTCTTGTGCAGTGTGTGCGGGTTTTGTGAACAACTATGTGCCTAGACTCCCATAGTTTACCAGAATAGTCATGCTTACAAACTTGAGTTTTATGCCAATTCATTTATTCTTGAGGCAATTCTTAAGCTCCTTTAGTTTTTTCTGACTCTTGATTGAACTGCATCTTTTATGGAGGCAATTCTTAGGCTCCTTTAGTTTTTTCCAACTTAAGCTCAAAGAGAACTCTCCCTAGAATCAGTGTAAGGCAGTTTTGCAAGCAAATGAGTCTGAAATTTTTCTTTCTTTTATTCCTTTCCTAGAGCCAGTGATAGGCACCTCTATGGGAAACTCAAGTGGGTAAACATTCCTATTCCAGTGCACTACAGAAGTCTAGATAGCATTAGAGTCACAAAGGGTGTTCTACAGATCAGAATTGTAGTAAGGCTCTAAATAGTTCCTGAAATTTCCTAAAGGCACTGTCACGATAGAGTATGTCACAGCATGTAAGTTCAGTTCAAAGACTTAAGCCAAAATTTTGTTTTTATTTTCATTTTTTTGACAAAAATAAACTTAAGAATAAACTAACAAATAGACACAAATTTAAGAGACATTTTAACAATTTCATTACTGGAGGGATGCCCACCCAAACTCGACGGTTGCATTGCCCTCAATGCATGAAAATGATAAAAAAACAGAAAAATACATCACAAAATAGATAAAACATCAAAGACAACAAAATATAAGAAAATAAACTTAAGTTGAAGAGTTGTCGTCGTTGCTGCTGCTGACTTGGAGTTGTCGGTGGGTAGCGACCTTAACGACAGGGGTTGGCAGGTTGCTGGGGGACGCAGAGGCCATTTTCTTCTTTACCTCTCGAGGTGGCTAGACACATGTCGATGGGATGCGTGGGGGCTGGTCAAGGACCTCGAGATCATCATCAGAGCTGCTACTGGTAGATCTGCCTTGGCAGGGTCCTTCGACAGTCTCATTCAGCTTCTTCCTTTTCATCGGAGGGTAGTCCTTTGAGATGTCTTGGGCTATAAATGGATCAGAGTCAGAATCCTGTCAGACGGAAGAGGAGGAGAACCCTTCAAAGTAATTGGGGTCGATCTCCGGTAGGGGGTCCTTCCTCTTCTCTCCTCTAGGTGTGGCAGATGTTCTGTCGCCTTCGCCTGTCGTGGCAGGTGTGGGTGTGGAGGCAACAGAGGGTGTTCTGGGACTCGCAGTAGGAGTGGGGGCAGTAAAGAAGTTTTCTGGGAAGGAGGAGAACTGTACATGGGTAAAATGTAAATCATTTTGAATGAAATTTACCGTTGCGGCTATGAAGCCCCACATAAAGCTCATCAGTCCGAGCTGTCGTTCCTCCATCCTTTTTAGCATCGTCTGAATCTGGCTGGAGGTGTCTACTAGTGGGGCTACTGCCATCTGCTCTGGGTCTGCTGCGGCAGGTTTTCGGAAGCTAGGGCCTGCCATCGGTTTTGTCGTGGCAGATTGGTGGATGTACGACAGAAGAGTGGCAGCTTTCAACTCCATCAAACTGTAAATATTCTGTTGCGTCCACCCTTTTCCTTTGACCTTGACGTCCTCCTCAGTTTCTGGTACATTGTTGCCCTAACAGATGGTGGTGATGAGGTAGGGGAAGATGAGGGGGCCCGGCGGCCGGAGAGCACAGACGAGGATTTCGTTTCAGACGTAGCGACCGACATTAATTTTCCACTCATTTAAAATAGAATGGACAATGGCTAACCTCGGCCCGTCGAAAGTGCTGTTGTGGGAGGTAGGCATGAGGCGTTTCTTGACGAAGTGGTTCCACATCTTGGCTTGTGGAGTCAGTTGGGTCCTCCTCACGGTCTATCACTGTTTAGGGTTGTCGTTCCACTCTGTTCCTTCCTATGTAACCTCTGCCATGACAACGTCATAGTCTTCCATCGACATACTATTCACGAACCTTCTGTGGGCGTCCTCTTTCTTGCTCACGTACAACCCGTATAGTGTGTTGATGTATGTTGGCTCGAGAGAGATTTCCTTGCCTCGAATGGTCACTGTCGTGGCATCCTTACTGTTGACGGAAAAATAACATTCTCGGATGAGGGTTACATTCATTTCCTCGGGTTGGGCAGCAAATTTCTGCTACTTAAGAGCTTGTATCTTTTTGGCTATGAAACCTTCTAGCCCTAGATCTCCTGTTTGTTAGGTCTAGATGAACCCTCGTTCCTCCCACATTTCCCTCTTTTGGAAGGACCTGTAGTACCTCTTGGCAGATTCTGTGGATGTGAATCGGTTGGGAATGGCATTGTGGATTGGGGTTGATACTGCCGTGGCAGAAGTGGAGGCAGTGCTACGGCGGGTGTTTATGCTGGCCATTGCAAGGACTGTCGCAAAAATGAAAACAAATTTTTGAGACCTAAAATAGAGGAAGCATGTTGAGAGAATGAGATGAAAAAATGAATATGGAGTAGGGGTTTATATAGAATGGGGATTTTCTACATGTTGATTCTATAACGGCAGGCGCGAATTACGGGGCCATTTGTTACGCGGTTTCTGACGCATCCGTCATGCGTTTCCGTGTCTGCTTTGAGTCTGATACGTGTTTGCATGTCTGTCGCGAAAGCTCCATGACAGGCTTTCTTCTCCGCACCTATCACGATAGCTGGTGGCAGGCTGTGACGACAGGCTTGTCCGTTGGGCTTTTTGGGCTGTTGTGAATGCTATGGGCTGGTTCATTCCTTCTCTTTGCTTTGCTTCCTTTATTTCCTAATAAATAAATCTTAGTTCCTAAAATAAATAAATAAAAAATCTTAATTCCTAATAAATAAATAAGATAAAATAAAATAAAAACTAAGTTAAATTAGGGATGCCTTGAGGGACATCTCCTAAAGTAAGCACTTCTTGCATCCTTGGGGCTTCAGTCCCTTGATAATGCTTGAGTTTCTGTCTATTGACCTTGAACTGGTGCCCATCCTTTACGGATTTGATTGTAATGGCACCATGGGGGAAAACTTGGACAACCTGGAAAGGACTCGACCACCTGGATTTGAGCTTTCTTGAGAAAAGTTTCAACCTAGAGTTGAACAACAACACCTGCTGCCCTGGGCAGAACTGTCGTGGCAACAACTTCATGTCATGCCACTTTTTGGTTTTGTCCTTGTAGATCTTGGCATTGTCATAGGCCATTGCTCGAATTATTTCAATCTCATTGAAGTCTAGTAATCTTTTTGTCATGCCTTATCCCAGTCCATATTTACTGCCTTGATAACCCAGTAAGATCTGTTTTCTATCTCAACAGGTAAATGACAAGTTTTCCGATAGATGAGTCGATAAGGTGGCATCCCCAATGGTGTTTTGAAAGTTGTTCTGTATGCCCATATTGCATCATTGAGATGTAGAGACCAATCTTTTCGAGTGGGTTTAACCATCTTCTCTAGTATGTTCTTTACTTCTTTGTTCGATATCTTGACCTGCCCATTGGTTTGAGGGTGGTATGTTGTTGCAATCCGGTGCTTTACTCCGTATTGTCTTAAGGCAGCAACAATTACCTTGTTATCGAAGTGTCTCCCTTCATCACTAATTATCACCCTTGGGATGCCAGATCTTGAGAAGATGTTCTTGTGAAGAAATCTTTGAACAGTTTTGGCGTCGTTCTTCTAAGTGGCGAACGCTTCTACCCACTTTGACACATAATCCACTGATAGTATGATGTACAAATTCTCATAAGATGCTGGGAATGGTCCCATGAAATTGATTCCCCATACATCGAAGATTTTGACCTCTAATATGTTCTGCAGTGGCATCTCATGCCTTCTCGATATGTTCCTAGTCCTTTGGCACTTGTCACAGCTTTTGTAAAAAGTTTGTGCATCCTTGAATAGTGTGGGCCAATAGAGACATGATTATAGAACCTTGGCAGCGGTTTTGTTTCCCCTAGGTGTCCTCCATAAGGGGAAGCATGGCAGTGGTGAAGCACAACTTCTTGTTCGTCCCGTGGTACGTATCTCTTGATAATCTGATCTGCACAGTGTTTGAAAAGAAGAGGTTCGTCCCAATAATAATGTTTTGCATCATTTTGGAACATCTTCCTTGCTTGGTAGTTAAGTTCAAGAGGTAATAACCCAATTACAATGTAATTAACAATGTTAGCATACCAAGGGGTTTCAGAAAGCTTACCTGCCGCCATAGTTGTCGCGGTAGTGCTGGTGGCAGCAAACAACTGCTCATCTGGGAAAGTCTACAATATTTTAGTCATATCTGTGGATGAACTTTTTCCTGTCTCCAGCATTGACAAGTGGTCTGCTACTTGATTCTCTGTTCCTTTTTTACCCTTGATAGCAATGTAAAATTCTTGCACCAGCAGAATCCAACGTATCAATCTAGGTTTTGCATCCTTTTTCGTGAACAAATACTCTAGTGTTGAACGGTCTGTATGGACCACCACCTTTGTTCCAAGTACGTACGGACATAACTTGTCGATTGAGAAAACCACTGCTAACAGCTCCTTCTCTGTCGTGGTGTAGTTGACTTGGACATTATCAGTATTTTGCTGGCATAGTAAATCACATGGAACAGCTTATCCTTCGTCTGCCCTAGTGCTGCCCCGATAGTGTAGTCACTGGCAACCCACATTATTTCAAATGGAAAACTACAGTCACTGCCTTCGTTATTATGAATGCCTCAGTACATTCAAAGTTAAAATCAAAGAGACGATTATGCTCCATTAGGTGGCATAAGGGCTTGGTAATCTTCGAAAAATTCGCTATAAATCGTTGATAAAACCAAGCATGCCCTAAGAAACTTCGGATCCCCTTGACTGTGGTGGGTGGCGACAACATTTTGATGACCTCTATTTTACCTATGTCTACCTCTATGCCGCGACAGATCACATTGTGGCCTAGTACTATTCCTTCATCGACCATGAAGTGGCACAGTTCCCAGTTCAATACCAAGTTCTCCTCTTCGCATCTTTCAAGAACCTTCTGCAAGTTGCCTAAACAACCTTCAAAACTGTCTCCAAAGACGAAAAAGTCGTCTATGAAAATTTCTAGGAAATCCTCCACCATGTCGGAGAATATTGCCATCATGCACAGTTGGTAAGTTGCTGGTGCATTGCAGAGCCCAAATGGAATTCTTCTCTAAAAGGCATAGGTGTCGTACGAGCATGTAAAGGCAGTTTTTTCTTGGTCCTCTAGTGCAATTGCTATCTGATTATAACCTGAGTAACCATCAAGAAAACAATAGTAAGGATTCCCTGCTAATCTATCAAGCATTTGATCTATAAAAGGTAAGGGGAAATGGTCTTTAAAGGTAGATTTGTTAAGCTTCCGGTAATCCATACAAACCCTCTTACCGATCACAATTCTAGTTGGGATTAGTTCGTTTTCTTCGTCGGTTACCACGGTTATGCCTTCCTTTTCTGGCACACATTGCACCGGGCTCACGCACTTGTTATCCGAGATGGCGTATATGATTCCAGGGTCGAGCCATTTGATAATCTCTTTCCTCACCACTTCTCGCGTAGCCTCGTTCAAACTTCTTTGGGCATCAATAGTCGACTTATGATCATCCTCCAAGAGAATCTTGTGCATGCATAATGCAAGACTGATGCATTGGATATCAGCTATAGTCCATCCAATAGCCTTCTTATGATGTTGTAGCATTCTTAGTAGTTGTTGCTCTAGTTTCTGAATTAACTTGGAAGAGATTATTACGGGCAACATAACATTTAAACCAATAAAGACTTATTTTAGTTGCCCTGGCAGAGGCTTAAGATCTAGAACATGTAGCTTTTCAATGGAAGGCTTCTAGATTATATGTTCATTCGAAGTATAATTAAGAAGCTCAACCTGATGCAGGGCTGGTCAAGGACTACTTAGACGAGTGTCTATCCAATTTACCTCCTTAGGACCTTCAATGTGGGATGTTTCTGTGTCGGAGGAGTCACTATCTTTGTTGCTGTCGTGACAGTCTTCCAGCTGACTGAGGTGAGAGTGAGCAAACTATCTTTCGTGGAAGCTCGACCTGATGCAGGGCTAGTCAAGGACTACTTCAGAGATTGCCTTGCACTCTTCTTCTGCCTCAGCCTGTTTAATTGCTTGGAGAACATTGAGTTTGATTTCCTGACCATTCACTGTCATGGTAAGTTCTCCTTTCTCAACATCGGTCAAAATTCTGCCTGTGGCTAGGAAGGGTCGCCCTAGGATGATCTGTGCGTTTTCATCTACTTCACAGTCTAAAACAAGAAAGTTAGCAGGAAAAATAAATTTAATCACTCTTACCAAAATGTCTTCGATCTTCCCTTCTGGTTGTACGTAAGAGCAGTCTTTCTTCTTTTGGGGTGGATGCTTGCGTAAGATTGTCATGCATCCTTCTATCATCTTCACCGTCTCAAATTCCCCAAGTCTGGACCTTTTTGAAATTGCGTCCTTGAGAAACTTTGCATAACTAGGCATCTTCTTGATGGCCTCTAACAACGGTATGTTAATATGCACATGTTTAAAAATATCATAAATCTTTTTAAGCTAGTACTCCTGTTTTTGTTTCTATAATCGTTGTGGAAAAGGGGTGGAGGACTGTAATCTTCGTGACGTCCTTCACATGGTATTAGGATTTGAGGAGGCTTAAGTTCTACAGCATCTTCTGTCTGCTCCTCCGTCCCTTCTGCTGTCGCAGAAGGTGTGCCGACAGCAGGTTGTTCTTCCTCTGTCGGGGTAGTGTTCATGGCAGGTGTATCTAGGGTCGGGTCTTACTTAGTATGTTCTTCATCTCCGACCCTTGTAACTGCTTCCCACTCCTAGTTGTAATTACTTTACACTGCTTATGTGTAGGTTTTCTAGTGACTTCAGTATCATTAGGGAATCCTCCGTTCTGCCTTGTCTTGATTAGCTGGGAAACTTGGCCCATTTGTGCCTCCAGATATTTCAGGGTAGCCTCATGTTTTGTCATTCTCATCTTCGTCTTGTCCATGAATGATTTAGTTTTCTTGATAAAGTGATCGATGTTCGCCATGTATGCTCCTGTCTGTGACATAAATTTTGCCAATGTTTGTTCCAGTATAGTAGGTGCGGCTGTCAGCTGCTGTTGCGACAGAATTCTGGGTACCCCTGTTTTGGTTGTTCTGCATTGGAGGATTCAGTGCATTGTTCGGATTGCTCCAGGAAAACTTAGGATCTTTCCTCTAGTTAGGATTGTAATTGTTGGAATCATAGTTTCTTGGTTTGTTATAATTCCCAACATATATCCCTTCTTCCAACTGTGAAGGACAGTCTTCTGAACTTTGATTCCCACTACAGGTTTCACATACCTCTTCTGAAGAATATACATCTTTAGAATCTTTCCACTACAGATTTTCCACTATCTTTGTGAGGTATGCAACTTGTGTTTCATTGAATTGTCAGCTTCATAATCCTTTACAGATATCCCTCGATTGCCCCCTCTCCTAACAGTAGGAAATTGCTCATCGTTTTTTGCTAAGTTCTCCAACACTATCATTGCCTCGTCTGGTTCCTTATCCAGTATTAGCCCATTCGCTGCTGAATCTATTCTCACACGAGTGTGTGCATTTGCAACGTTGTAGAATTTGAGAACCTGATTCCACACAGGGAATCCATGCATCGGGCAGTTCCGAAGAAGAGTTTTAAATTTTTCCCATGCCTCATACATTGGTTCGTAATCTTCTCGTTGAAAAGTATCAATTTCGTTACGCAATCTCTCGGATAAATGAGAAGGATTGAAATGAGATAAGAATTCACGAGAGAGATCTGCCCAAGTTTGTATTGAACCCGACTTTAATTTATTCCACCAAGTTTTAGCTCTGTCTCTCAATGAATAAGGAAAAAAATAGAGCCTCAGTACTTCCGGATTGATTCCTGGCAGTCTAAACGATCCACAGATTTCTTGGAACGTTTTCAGATGTTCCTGGGTATCCTCTGTAGCAGAACCACTAAACTGGCATGCGAAATTTATCATGCTGAACATAACAGGTTTCAACTCGAAGTTCTCAGCTTCCACGTTTGGCAAGGTGGTTTCCAGTTCAACATAGTCATTCACCATGTAGTCGCGGCAGGACTGTCGTGCGGCAGTAGTAGCAGGCCGTTCATTCCGGACATCTTGGGGAGGATCTTCAAAAAACCTCTGGTTATTGTTGAGTGGGTCATCTACCTCGTCGTTCTTCCTTCCATTTACCATTGCTTCTAGTTGCTCCTCTAGATAGATGTTTCTTTCTATCAAGAGTCGGGCTTGGTTCCTGTGTTGGTACGTGCGTTCGATTTCGTGGTCTAATACGTACTCAGGTTCTTTGCCTCGTCTAGATCTGCGCATAAGCAAACTGAAAACCTTGTGAAAAGCACATGGTAAATAGTACCACAAAAATAGGAAAATAAAAAGAAAAAGTGCAATAATATTAAGGGTAAAGATATGTTGCCAGTCCCCGGCAACGACGCCAAAAACTTGTTACCTGTAAAAGAGTCCTATCGGAAATAGTGCAAGTGTACACGACGCAAGTAGTAAAGTGATACTAGGAGTATCGGATATCGTCTCCACATGGACTGTAAATAACTCTATCCTTAAATTGTTGCACAAGAGAGAGAAATAGTTTAATTGGATTTTGAAGTAATCTTGATAAACAACTAAAATAAAAGAGTAAGGAATGTGGTTAAAGAAATAAGGGTAAAGGAGTATCGGATACCTCCCGGCGTGAATCAAAGGGTGAACACTAATGTTGTTGAATTCTTCCTTAGCCACTTAACCTCGTACTTATCCCTAAGCCGAGATGGTTTAACCATAAATTGGAAAACGCGTATTTATTTTGTTCGTATGCTTGACTCTCCCGATATCAAACAAATGGATAACCTCACAATGATCTCCCGATACTCTTGCGAGATATGAAAAACCATAATAAATAAACTTGAAGTTTTTATTGCTTGACAGAAAATTCCTAAAACAATACAATCCTTGCGACTACTTTATAGAATCAACCCTCCCTAGGGGAGTTTAGAACATGGTAGAGAAGGGAAAACGACAAGGGTTTTGGGGAAGACGACTAGGAATGAGATATCCTTCCCTAGGTCGAATTACATGCCTTTATATAGGCCTTGGGTCCATGTTTTCTAATAAGGCAAGAATACAAGTTTAAACTAAAGTACAACTCTATTAAAGATTATATCTTCTAAGTAGATGCCTTTAATTCGTCCTCTTTCCTTGCTTTGGATTTCCTCCTTGGACTTTGGGTCTTGCCTTCATTCTGCCTCAGGGCTCATAAAAATATAGGAGTGGTCCACGACAGACCGGCTTGAAATCCTCTATCTTTCGAGCTCCACTTCACTTGTCAACTTCACCCTTCTATCGTCATGGCTGTCAGGGCAATGGGCACGACAGCGTTTGCTCCTTGACTCCAGTTATTTGATCCAGCTCTGCTCCTTTGCTGCCCTGAGTCCGCTTTCGCAGATACTTGCAAAAGTGACCAAAATCATTTGCAATTGTGCCATTTTATCTAGTAGTGATGTATATGCAGAAATCTATCCTGAATGCAATGAAATATGCTTGAATGCAACAAAAATATGGGTAAATGAGGGGTAAAACATAGAACTTTTATACACTCAACATATACCCATCACCATGCAATAATGATACTGCACAACCCAACTTTCGTGCATGACTGCACCATATCTGGTCCAATATTCGTATCGTATTGGCCAGCCATGCCTCAGCCGCCTGAGGAGATAATCCTCCAAACTCCGCTCCTCATAAACTCCTCAAACACTCTAGTGGGAAACCTGCTTGCCCAGCGGCAGGAGCTTGTACGCGCACTCCGGAAATAGCATCCTTGAATGCCCCAGTCATCGCCTGTACCAGAGGCGTCAAATCTCCCAACACCGGACCAGCATGTCCGTGTTGGCCTTGCCCATCACCCCCAGGTGGTGGTGGCGGAGGAGGAGGTAGGTTTCCACCAGGTGGAACCTCATTCTCTTAATCATGTTCTTCCTCAGCAGGAGCTATCGCTCAAGAACGCAACTCGCGTCTCGGTCACAATGTGCTAGTTATCATTAAAACATTAACATAAAATAAGCAAATAATTAGACCAGCTCTTGCAAGGATCCCAAAACTTTCAAAACCAATTAAAAATATTTTTGTTCTAGGTAATAAGGCAATGGGTGTTTCAATTCCCCCCAACATAGAACAAAGCATATCACATGCATACTTCAACATCATATATCTCAAGCACCAAAACTCAGCTCAATCATAATCACACCCACATTCATTTATCATGTACAACGCCCTTACCATTCATTCAACAATAACATGCTTAAACATTCTCCGGACAAAGCAAATAGCACCACAACACATAACCACATCACAAATTATTTACCCACAACTTACCATCATCCCAACCTTTCGAAACCTAACTCAGATACCACCAAATGTAAACCCATCGACCCGACCTGGTCGATATACCGAACCAAACGGATCACATGGGAATATTGAAGTAAACCAGAAAAGTTTACCTCAATAAACGGCCTTTTTTTCGTTTTTATCTTGTCTAAATGCATCTTAGTTTCCTATGTGTACGTACACAAGCAGCGCGTACAAAAGCAACACAATCACCTTTCAATTTGAGTCTAATAAGGTTTAGGGATCATTTTGTAATTTTGATAAACATCGAGGACTTTTACCAAATTCGAATTACCAATCTTCAATTAGATTCATTACATACCTTCTGGTGAAATTTCAGCTCAAAAAGACATCTACAAATCATTCAATTTGCATGAAAGGAAACAAGGACCAAAATGTAAGAAATAGGAACAAAAAACAATTCAAACACAGCTCCAACGGTCAAGTGTTTAGGAACACAGGACCCTGTATCGGAACGACCATTTTGAAACATGGTTGATTGTTTCGAAACGCGGGTTTGTTTCGAAACCCCAGGAAAATCGTTTCGGTACATTAGTTCATAGTGGCAAATTGTTCCGAAACAAACCTTACTATTCCGAAACACCAAGGTCATTACAGGCCACCGTTCCGAAACAGGTAAGGGTGTTCTGAAGTGCCTAGGCTTGCAACTTTCTAAAATGCTGGTTTAAAATAACTTTTACCCTTCGAAACCATTCAGGCACAAGCCCCAACACACATATAACATGAATACATGTCAAAGACCACTAAAACAAAGCACAAGTTATATCATAGCGTCATTCACACAAACCATCGAACTAAGGGCATACTTGCTAGTTGTCAAAAACACCAAAAGGTTAAAAACCAAATACAAGCACTAACCAAACCTCAAAGGCCATTTACAATATCACAAATGCATAACAAACTTGCTCAGCACAAGAAAATACCAAATCAACAACATTTAGAGATCTGAACACCCCCATTGCCCTTATTACACTAGTTCAAAAGTTCAACATACTTTTAGTAAATTGTCTTGGTGAAGTTCCTCAAAGATGCTACCTTCAAAAGTCTAATTATCTGCATTGATGAAACCAAAAGAGCATAAGCATACAAGCTTAGTGAGGATTGCTCAATCCAAAAACATCATCAATGCACAAAACCATTTTTCACTCTTTTCAAAACCAAAATGCCTTTCTTAGCAAACCACACACTTAAATATCAAAATCATTGTTTTGAACACCATGCTACATGATTCAAATCAAATCAGCAACTTAACCATTGCTTCACATTTACCAAGCCTTCCAAGCATAAACTCCATTATGCTAAGCTTGAATCAAAACATACATTTTTCAAACCATGCATTACCAACATTTTCCACATTACATAATTCCATTATATTGATTCACATGTGATAACAAAAAATTCAAAATAAAAGTATAGGATACACATATTACAAAGGGTTGTCACACACCCTTCATACACTTTACCGGCATCTCAAGGCTCATACACGAGAGCAATCCTTCATTGTTGTGACACTCGTGGTGGAGTATTCGGTACAATCACAACCCCTCAACACCACTCACCGATAAATGTATATTCCTCTAACGAGAGACGGGACATGCACAAGGTTTGCACCCGGGAGCTACCCTAAACCGTTGCAACCTTAACAATCCTCAATCATTAGGGTACTTGGATGGAGTATTCGGTACAATCACAACCCCTCAACATCCAAGGCGACTTATTTATAGTGCACTCAATCCTATAGCCGGCTAACTATAACTGATTTCATTTATAAAACACTTTAACCAACATCACTTGCTTATATATTCCATATCCCATGCATACCTCACTGTTTTTACAAAGAATCCATAATAGGTTATAAACAAGCATTAAACCTTGCTTAAAATCTCATGCATCAACACATGCATACAAGGATCACTTATCTAGTGCATCCTTGAACCTCATGGCATCATCATACACATTTTACATACTCAAAATCATGGTTTAAAACAATATGTACATGGATTTAAAATCAAGTGCAACCAAAGGCTCATAACTAGCACAACCGAGAGTAAAATGCACTTTACTTACTTTTGAACTTAATAAAGCGTTTCAAGCTCTTATTAAGTTCCAAAAAGCTTTTTCAAAATGTTTCCTCACTGGAAAACCAATTTCCACTCACCGACTTGCGAAACCACGTTAGCCGACGCACAAATCAAACATCCGAAGCTTCCACAAACGCGTCAATATTTTCCGGAACACTATCCTCTGTTTTAAACAGATCAAAACAGAGGCTCAATGCATTAGAATGGATCTAAAACCCCAGCACACACAAGAAATCCCGTAGCCATGTTCTAAAGCAACAAAACACTCATCCGAAATAACCAAAACTCAATCGATTTCCGTCAAACCTCAGCCCAGCCATTACCCAACTCATCTAACACATTCTAAGCATTAATCATCATCCAAAAACACCCCAAGAACAACCTTATATCTCCATAAACTCTAAAACCTCAAGAACACCATAAAAACTCTACTAAAAACACCTCCAAAACTAAAGATCTCTAGGATTTCGGGATTAATATGATCAAGACTCATTATCAACATCAAAAACCTTACAAAACATGATTGGAACTGAACTCAACTGATCCATAACAAAACAATTACGAAAATCACATTTAAATCTCTTATTTCATCAATGCTTCGACATTTTCATCAATCAACACTAAAACCTCATTTAAAAACATAAATCAAGAGTCAAATACTTAGGAATTTCATTAAAGAACCTTGATTAAAGAGGAAGAACGAAAATTACCTCAATCCTTGCTTTACTTCTAGTTTGACAAGTTTTCACTCTATGAATCAAAGGAGATTTCGAGAGAAATCTTTGGAAATTGAGTTGGAAATCAAAGAAAGATAAGAGGAAGATGAAATTTGGAAATTAGGAGAAAAAGGGAGTGTTTGGCTGAGAAAAGAAAATGAGAAAACAGTGGTTACGTCAAAAATGATTTCCAAAATAACTAACTCTCCCTAAAGATTCTAAGTTTTGACTCTTCTTTTAAAAATGACACTTTTGCCATAGTTTTTAAACCTTACATTTTGGTCACTTCCAAAAATGTACACCTTCCAAAACCCATTTTGCAAAATTGGCATTACCCAGCCCGTATATATGAATTTAGAGGATTTTATATATTATTATCATATCCCGAACCACGATCTCCCTAAACCAACTATTAACAGTTCGAATAATCGTCACTGGTTCCACCGGTCCAACTTGACTCGCCAAAAACATCTAAGCCCAAAATCGGGGTGTTACACTTGTGTTTTATTTTATTTTACTTTTATCTCAACAATGACCTTACTTGCGTTTTTACTTTACCTTGTGCAGGAACTATAAATCGAACCAAGTTGACCAATCCTTGTGGGATTCAACATCTTTTATACTATAACTTGGCAGGAGTGTGCACTTGCGCTCTAACAAAAAGGGAACACCTACACGCCCTACAAAGTTTTTGGTGTCATTGCCGAGAATTGGTAACAACAAATTTAGTTTTTAATATCTGCACCTTTATCTACTTTTTTTCATCTTTATTTTTAATCGAAAAAAATATCGTGTCCTTTTCTAGTGTATGACTAGGCCAAACGCAAAAGGTGAACTCCTCTTTTACGATGATATCGAGCGTAAGGTAAGGGAACTTAAGAAGGAGATCAAGGTAGTCCTAGCAACAAACAAAGAGGAAAATGGAAAGGCGAAGGTAAACATGGTAAACGAGGACCCACCCAACGGTGCCACACAGGGCAGGGATGGGCAGCAAGTTTTGCTGCCTAGAGGTCCATAAGATCCACCAAGGCAGGACCCTGCTTTACTGCCCAACAACCAAGCCAGTGCGAACCAGTAAAGACTATCTCCAACATGACTTCAGAGAGTTCGATCGAACAGTGACGGAACCTGATATTGAGGCGGACTACTTCGAGCTGAAGCCGGTCATGTTTAACATGATCAATACATTAGGGCACTTTGGAGGGACTTCCACTGAAGATGCTCGACAGTATCCGGGAGGATTCCTAGACATCTATAGAGCATTTAAAATACACGGGGTTTATCAAGATGTATTGAGGCTGAGGTTATTTCCCTATTCACTGAGGGATAGGGCTTAACAATGGTAGAATAACCATCCAACAGGGTCGTTTAATACATGGACAGAGCTATGTAAAGACTTTCTAGATCGATTCAGCCCGTTGTCACTGATAGACTGCGCAATGAGTTAACAACCTTCAGGCAAGGGGATGACGAGTCGATGTATGGAGCATGGGAGCTGGACCAACAGATGCTGAATAATTGCCCGCTACATGGTCTTCCGGGTTGGACGCAGGTATCGATATTCTACAACGGGTGAACTACCCAACACGAACGATGATAGATGCCTCGGCCAATGGAATCATCCTCGACCATCAGAAGAGGCATTGCGGCTGCTAAATCAAGCCACCAAAAATGACTACAATTATCCGATAGCTCGCCGCAGCAGCATGAGGCAGCTAGCCACTGTAAACGATGTAGGTCCATGAGGTAAAGGCTATAGAACCGTTCTGTGGCAAGTGTGGGGGCAACTATGATTCTTGTGATGGCATTACATCTGCAAATTATATGCGAGGATATGAGAGGAACAACAGACTTGCCCAGAACACTTACAATCCTGGATGGAAGAACCATCCTAATTTCTCCTTGAGCAACCCAAAGATGGCTACAAACCCTCAACAGCTACATGAAGGCTACCAACAGAACCAATCCAGATAATAGACTCAATAGCAAAAAAACAATAATTCCCTAGAAGCAAACCTTAATACTTTCATGTCTAGAACTAGTGACTTTATTGTTCGTACCAATAAACTTATTGATAAAACTGAGTCTTTTATGGACATGACGAAGATGATAATGAACAACCAAAAAGCTGCTATCAAGAACCTAGAGACCCAATTTGGGTAGTTCACTGAGATCTACAGTAGCCGGACAATGGGAGCAGCATCCATCAGCTCAGAGGCAGCAACCAAACCCCATTACGAACACTGCAAGGACATATCTACAAGAAGTGGGGAGCAGTTAGATGAACCCATGGTGGAGAAACATCCAAAAACTCAGCCAGACAAAGAAGAAAAGCTTGTCGCAGCAGCACCAACACTAGCCGTGTAACGCCCCGGTTTTGGGCTTAGGAGTTTTGGGCGTTGACCGGTTGGTCAAAGTGCTGATCGAATCTTAAGGGGTTAAATTAGGAAAGCCTAGTTCGGGTTGCGTTAAAAATATGGAAAAATGTTCTAAAATCATCTTTTAATATAATTAGATGAACTGTGAAAACAATTTTGGAAAATGAGTTTTGGAAGGTTGACATTTTGGCTAGTGACCAAAATGTAATTTTCGCAAGTTTGGTGGCTGTTTTATAAAGGGTTGAAACTTTGAATCTTTAAGGAGCTATTAATCCAAAAGTGATTTCTCCAGATTTTTCTAAGATATTTGGAGTTATAATTCTGATTTTTAAAGATAACAAAAAGGAGGGAAAACTCATTTTTGGCATTTTCTCACCTAACTTCCAATTTTCTTTCTCTCTTTTTCTCTAAACCCAAACACTCCATTTCCAGAGAATTGATTCTGATTTTCTCACCTAAATTCCTCCTTTCAACTCTCATTTGATTGCAAATCATTATATCTTCAAAACCTCTTCAATTTCTACAAGTTTCAACAAGCATTTTGATTGCAAAAAGTGGAGAAATACAAGTTTGGAGGTAAGAACGTCCTTCTCCTCTAAACTATCAGTTCTTTACTGAAATTCCTAAGTTTTCAATCCTAAATTGATGTTTAATTAAAGGTTTTAAAGTGTTGAATTGTATCTTGGCTTATTATGCAAGATTTTGATGATTTTTGGTGATTTTCGTTAGATCTGTGTAATCTGTGTTTTAAGAGTTGTTTTTGATGTTAAATGATCTCTAAAATGATGTGGAAGTGAGTCTTGATTGATGCAATCCCGGATAGGTTGAGTTTCCTAAGTTTAGCTTGTGTTTTAAGGTAGTTTTTGAGGTGATCTTGGTGATCTGGTGTTGCTGGAGGTATAAGGTTGTTAATAGATTGTTTTTAGATGTTATTTGATGTTAATGGAAGTAAGGTTTTGCTGGTTTATGGCTGGGCTTTGTTTAGAAGTGGTTTGGATGCATTTTCGGTTGTGTTTGGTGGCCGAAAATGG